>JAWDJE010000004.1:82567500-83817500 GCA_035047345.1 Bradypodion ventrale | reverse complement strand
GATGAATTAGCATCGGGGTGGCTGGATCAGGCCCCTGGCCCATAATTTGGGCACCCCTGGTCTACACCCATGGTTCTCAACATGGGTACAATTTGATTTTTAAGGGGGGAAATTAAAGAATGAGTTATAAACAATGAATGGTCTTTTAGGCTTCCTCCAGTTGAATAGAAGTTCATTTTTGAATAATAAGAATTATATGTCACGGGGTGGCGGTGGTGAAATCAGGATTTTAGAGATGCTTAGGTGGAGCATGTCTTCATTGACATAATCTTTCCCCGTTTTCAAATTATTCAGCCAATCAATTATTCTGTCTTTCAAATGGTCTGGCGTTTTCTCCGGTAAATTGCGTATCACAATATTCTGTTTCCTCATCATCTCTTCCACCATGTCTATCCTTTTCCCTTGTCCTTCTACCTTTATTTTGATTTCCTTATCTTCCTCTTGCAACCCCTTCACTTCAGCCTGCATCAATTTCACATCCTTTTGTATCAAATTAACACTTGTTTCCAACTTCTGAAAAGTAAAATCAACTTTGTGGGCAAAATCCTGAAACATTGTGTACATTTTATCTTGTTTCACCATAATTTCATTTTTGTCTTTCCCTCTTAATTCCTTCATTTCCTGAAAACCCTTCACATTTGCATCCTCCATCTTATCTACTCTCTTAAACAATTTACCCACCTCAACCATTAATTGTGTTTGGTCCAATAATACTGGTTCCGATGATATAGATGATGGGGGTGTATCCTCAGTTTCACTTTTCTCCTTCTCCTTCCTCTTAGGCTTCACCACCTCCTCTTCTTTTGTCGCCTTTCCCTTCACAGATTTATCCATTGTAATTTCAACCAATTCTTTCAATATATTATCTTCCAATTCCAGCTCTTGGCCTTTCCCAATTCACTTATATTCGGAGCCTTATTTGTGGGTTAATATCTTATAACCAAATTTTTAGTAACTTTGTAATCCAATCTGCAATGACGTCTTCAACAAAAATTATGCCCAACCTCAAATCCTGTGTGCCAAATCTTCAAATCCCACTCAATTTATAATCCAAATGTCCACTTATTTGGTTTCCACCAAATCCAGATTCTCAATCAGTTTTTAATGTCAATTAGTTCAGGCTTTTGGCCCCTATATTAGTCCCTTTACTTTATGCCCAGACAGAGCAGATCAGCTTCTGTATAGCAAACCATTAATAAGATTGTAATCCAAGAAAAAATGCACCTAAACTGTGTTGCTGCTTTGCTGCTTTACTGTTATCCAATGGAAAAAAAAAGGGGTTGATAATTTCAAAAGCCCAAAACTTGATTGAAGATTTTCATGTATTAACCAAAACAATAACACTGCGTCAAAAAGCGGGGAAAAGACGGCCCAAAAACAATTGAAAAAAACAGTAACTGTATATCCAAAATCTTGATGGAGGAAGGCAAAACAAATTGAAACTAAAAAACCAAAAAGAACAAAGGTAACAGGGAAAGGAGAGTCCGGTACCCCAAATAAGCAAAAAAGAAAGGGAAAAGAAGAACATAAAGGGGCAAAAGAGTCCGAGGGGTTTGAAAAATTAATTACAAAAGAAAAAAATTGTTCTGCAAAGGGAGGAGGGAAATCCAAGGTATTTAAAAAGTTTATTTTACTCGGTACTTAACTGCTTGGTCCACGAAGTAAAATTACAACTGCGCCATTAGTCCCCAGCCTCGGCTGCAGCTTCCAAGGGGGCCCCGCCTCCCTTCTCCTCTGAGCACTCAACCTCCGTACTTCTTCTGTTCTTACACCTCCTGTCCTTCAGCAACCCTCTCCGTTCCTTCACTTCTCCTTCTTTATCTTTCTCCTCTCCTTCTCTCCTTTCCTTTCAAACTCTCCACAACACTCCAAAAATTGCTCCAGAAACCGTCTCCAGTTGTTTCCCTCACGTCTTTAGTCACTCTAACTTTCAATTTCCTTCTTCACCGCCGCCATTAATCTCCTTTCACAAACTTTCTCTCTTCCGCTCTCCCTCTTAACTCCTCCTCGCTCCTTTACACACTTGCTTTTCCTTCATTTTCACTCTCCTTCTCACCCCCTAGCCACGCCAGCCACCACTTCCAAATTCGTGTCTTTATTTTCAACAACTCACATTTTCATTGTTTCTCCCGATCTCCTGGCAGTCCCGTTTGCCTCAGCTGGTGAGGGCGCCGCTTGCGCCGCTAGCCTCCCAGCCAAAACGATCCCGAACTCCGACCTTCCGGATCAAGCCTTTTCAGTTACGAGGTCTATAAACTTTCTTCTTGCCAATCTTTGAAGATTTGTAGTTCTCTATGTTTATTTTCTCATTGTTTTTCTCATTGAGAAGCGCGAGCTCCGAGGAAAGTGTGTTAATGCATCGGCATCTTAGCCACGCCCCAGGTGGAGCATGGCCAAAAAAAGGGTGAGAACCACTGGTCTACACCCATTGAATAAATTCTGCTTCAGTAAAACCTGTGTTATGTGCTCATACCTCCTGTAGGTTTGGCTGCCTTTAAACTTGCCACAAATACTACAGGAGTTGCTTATTCATAGGTTCATCCCATGGACCTGTTGTGAAGGTTTAAAGCCCCATATCACCTGGGCTCAGCTGATCAAACACATCATTCTTGTAGGACAAGCACTATCCTTTGCAGTGGTTTGGCAGACCAAATCCTTCTTCCACTTAGCTTATTATAATCGTCAGTAGCTGCAACTCATATCTGAGAATGCATTTTTTCCTGAAGCAGGAAAAATGCCACTGGCATGAATTTGTTTAAGGTGGATCCCAGTGTAATAGAATAACCTACCTCTAGGTTATCCTATTTGTCCTGCCTAAGCAGAGGGACATGGGCTGACAATTTTATTGGTAAATGTATGGCTCTACAACTGGGGGTCTTCCTTGAGTACGTGATATTTTGCATGGAGGAAGAAAGGGTAATAAAACTCCATGTGACTCTCTGAACCAAAGGAGAGTTTGCCTGAACTTTTGAGTTGAGAAAGAGGCAGACTCAGTCAGACATGTTTGGGAGGCTGAACTGGAAAGCAGCCAAAATATGAGCTCTTGGAAGAAGGGGGTCGATGGGCTTTCTTACCACCACCCCCCCCAACAGCTTGCTTTTTTATTTCTTTACTTTGAATTGCTTTTAAGGAACTGTACTTTGACCTTTTCTATGCTTATAATACAATTATGAAAATGCTTGAAGAGACTTGGAGTGATTTCTTTGCTTGACACTCCCTGATTTACCTAATGGAGAAGCCTGAACTGAGAGGGCCAGATTTGGGCCAGAGGGCCAAATCTGGTACACTCTCACAATCCCATTGCCAGGAAGCTGGAAAAGCATGGCCTGCCTATAAGAGGATTGTTACACCCAGCTTGCTATGAAGTGACCCACACACTATGATCATGGAGCCACATCTCCTGCAGCATGTATGAAATGAGACATGCAGGATTTAACACCAGGATTGCAATGGACTGACTCAGTTTTGAGGATATGGACAAGGTGCGCCTTCACAGCCAGTTCATCTGGCATGGCCTCTTTTACCTCCATGGCTATTGGGAACCAGAGTTCCTCCTCTGCTCATTTTGCCGTTGGAACCAATATGATGGTTTCCAGTGGCATTTCCTCCACTGAGGGGACCATCAACCCACCTAAAGGGGCTCATCTGCCCATAGCCATTGGCCCCTTTAGGGAGTCAGGTTATTTACCGCCGCCCAACACTCAGCATTGTTAAAATAGGGATTTGGGATTTTGGACTGGATCCAGGGAGTTGATATGTCTACAATGAGAGAGAGAGAGAGAGAGAGGTCCCAACCTCTTTAAAATACAGTAAATCCAGTGGTGGGATTCAGCAGGTTTGCACCAGTTCACCAGAGCCAGTAGCAGAAATTCTGGCTGGCCCTGCCCATCAAAGTTTTGAAATAAAGTACAGTAAAACCCTGTATAACGACTTTAATTCATTCCATAGGGCTAGTCATTTTACTATTAAATTGCTATACGATGCATGCATCGTATAGCGATTATCCCTATGGGATGCATCGTACAACGAATATCTCTATGGGAAAAACCGTACAACAACAAAAGTTCGTTGTACAGTTTTTTCCATAGAGATGCATTGCATTGTACAGTTATAACTATTTTAGTTTTTATATGGGGCACAATGTTTTTTCAAATCCTCGTCGTTGTATGATTTAATCGTTGTGAGAAGCATTCGTTATACGGGATTCTACTGTAGTCCTAATTCGGGTGCAACGCAGGGCTTTTCCCTGGCCACGACCATCATACCATACCCACAGAGTAGGTAGTAAAAACATTTGAATCCCACCACTGAGTAAATCCCTAGGTTACGACAGAGGCCCGTTCCAACAGCCTCCGTTGTGATCTGAAAAAAATGTAAACTGAAACATCCATAGGGATTCATTGAAAAATAAAAAAATGGTCCTGAAGTGATCGTTGTAAACCGGAAAAAAATACATTAAAAATTTGTAAACCAGGATGGCATTTCCATAAGATTTGCCATTGTAAACAGCAGCAAACTTAAACCAAGGCGGTTTTAACCTGGGGTTTTACTGCAGTAATATAATACTATACCTGGCCCCACAAGATATGAACAAATAGTCTGGCAGGAAGCACCTGCCTCCTGGACAAGATGTTTGATTGGAAGGCTTCTAGCCAACTCCACTCAAGCTTGGATGCAACTGGTGGAGATGATATCAGTGTGCAGCTTTTCATGTGATATTTAAGTGAGCACAGCAGCCGGTCTCAACCATTGGTACATGTACCATTGGTGGGACAGAGGATTTGCATGGTAACAATGAGTGGTTTTTCTCTTATTCAATCTCTGTGTCCTTCTACAAATGTGATGGGACATCTCCCAGTTCCTGTACCTGCCAGGGGTAATTCAACGGTGACCTTTCAGCAGACAGGCAATAACTTCTCATCCTCTGTTCTCACTGCCTACCAATTTACCACTACTTAAGTTATTTGTAGTTATTTGTAGCTGCACAGCAAAGAGGGCATAGGTTTGTGCAATTTTATGTTTGAATGCAAGTCTCCTAGTTCACTCATTTTTAGCCCAGCTAATAAGCACACTTGAACTAGAAGCTTGAGAGAAAGAAAATATCACAAAATACTCACAAATACTCACAAAATACTCACAAATACTCACAAAATGAGGTCTGAAGATACAAGTGCTTAGGAGTCTTGGTAAAGTTGGTTTAGAAAGAAGTAAAGTCTTTCTTCCAGCCATGTGGCCTGAAAAATGGAGGAGCTCAAAAGGACATATTTCCTTTTCCAAAGCAGAAAGAGGGAGGGAGGGAAAGAAGGCCAGAGCAAACAAAGGCCTTAACAAATGTAAATAAGGTCAAGTGATCTCTGAGGCAGGAAATAACTTTTCTAATTGTAATTACAGACAAACAATGCAAAACAACTTACTTTAGGTCAGGCTAGTCTTTCCTGTCTCTCTCTGATCACTGCATGCTGGGATTACTAGAAAAGAATACTAGAATACTCAACAGCACTAACCATTAATATAATAATAGGAAGTTTTTACAGAGAAAAGTAGGCATTTTGTTTCAGCCCTGGTAAGACTCAAATTCTTTGATAGAGTGGCTGCTGAGGCATAAGATGTGACTATGCTAGATGATGTTCCAGATCAATGCCTGGAAATGATAATAGACTTGATGACGAGCAATAAGGTTTAGAATTGAGAAGATGAAAGTGGTGTTAGCAGGTGGTTTGTCTGTGCAGCTGACTGTTCTGGAAGGGTTTGTACTCCCTCTAAAAAAAAGACAGGACTGCATTTTGAGGGTACACTTAGATCCATCATTGTCATAGGAGGCTCAGGTGGCTTCAGTGGTGCAGAGCACCTTTTGTCAGCTAAAGCTGATATACCATCTGCGACCCTCTCTGGACAGAGACAGCCTTGTGACAGTTATCCATGCTCTGGTAACCTCCCATTTGAATTACTCTAATCTATGGGTGCCCAAACTTTTCAGGCCGTGGGTTCAGCGAGCCAGTCACATGGTTCCTCCCACCAGAAGCGGAAGTAAAATGCACCTTGCAATTTATTTTGCTACAGATATGTTTTGCAACAGGATGAGATAGATTTTTTAAGGCTGCCATTGTCTCTGCTTAAACCAGGGGTGCCCACGGATCTGGCCCACGGGCTGTAGTTTAGGCACCCCTGCCTGTGCTAATCTGTTCTATGTAACAGTGCCTTTGAAATTGGTCCAAAAATTTCAGCTGGTCCAAAACAGGGCAGCAAGCTTACCTGTTTCCACATCACACAAATATCCAGAACCTACAATTTTCTTCAGAGTCCCTTTTCAGCCTGACTCTACCAAATGAGGTATAGCAATTAGCTAGCAGAGAAACAAACTTTTTTGGTGGTGTTCTCTCATTTTGGAATATCTTCCCCAGAGAGATTACCAGACAAGAAACAAAAGAAAAGAAAAAAAATCAAAAACATGATAAAGATAGCAAATACTTTGTGACACCTTAAAAACTAAGTACTATATTTGAATCACACTTTTATGGATCACGTCCACTTGCTCAGACTGAGACTATATGGCAATAATTTATGATAAAACAAAATGCAAGAAGATTTAGGGAGATTAAGAGGCAGTAAGAGATGTAACATTGCCAGGGAAGGGAAGGAACCATGCTTATTACTGGAGTCCTCATCAGAACACCATGACCCATTCTCCTTACACTGCTTGGTACAGATAGGTCAAGTCTACCCAGGAGGAATTAGATAGTCACCTTTCTTATACATGCGATTTTCATTGACTGCATTAGTTCTACAACCATGTGTTAGTATGATAAGCAAAATATATAACAGGTTTTTTTAATGTCCTTGAGACAACTATGAAGGAAGTCTTCTTTACTGGAAAAGCTTCCTTCTTTCCTTCACTGCAAAAGCATATCATGAGACTGTCAGCTGCTCCAACCATGACTCGGGTAAGTTCAGGTGAGTTGGGGGATTTCTCTGGTCATTAAGGATTCTCAGGTCTGCACAACATCCCTGTGTAACTAGAGAAGAAAGTGACTGGTTATTTGTATTGTTCTCTTGAAACAGCTGTATTTGGCAAGAAACCCCAAGTGTCTCCTGGCTTGAGTCTCATAGCATCACCCTTTGAATGAGCTTTATTCTAGATTCCATCTGAATCTAGTAATACTTGGTAATACTCTAGAAATACTTGGTAATACTTAACAGTGATGTTACATTCTGAAGATGGATGAGAAGAATGAGATAGACATTTATGTTTTGTTTTGTTTTTAAAGACATCTAGTGTTCTTTTCTAATCCCAGCACAGAATCGGTTTTTGCAGGCTTTATATCTACAGGTTGTATTTTCAAATGCAAAACTCTGTGTAATTGGGAATGTGGAAGCTTGAGGATTTTTCTTGAGTTATGTGGCAATGACCCACTTCCAGTTTAATGTTGTATTCAAGTCAGCATTGTTATTTCTACCTACCTTGTTCAATGTATAGTTTTTTTCATTTATGTAAGCACCTTCTAATTTATGGAAGGAGTTGCCCCAATTATCTTGCAAATGATATGTGAAATTATATTCTGTACAGTTTTTAAGCATCACTATGACTCTGTGTAGATTTGGTCCTCCTAAACAATGGTAATCTTGAGGACAGAATAGTTCCTTTGAATGTTTGAGGGTGTGATCACATGGGCATTTAGCCCATGATTTGCTTCAGATTGGGGGTAGACTAGTTCACTGCTTTTTCTAGCAACGCATGATAAGTGCTATCATAAACCATCCCCTTGCTTTAAGCCTGCATTTGTTTGGTTCTTACCAGATGTTACTATTTTTGTGGGGGGAGTGGGAGGTTGTTGTTCAAACAGAGGAAGCAGTTTGAAGCTTCCAGAAGCAGGGGGGCAGGGCCACACCAGGCCCTTCCCTGAACTGTGACTCATAGGGGCGGAGCCACACTAGCCTTTAAAAGCTCTGAGCTCTTTCAGGGTCAGCCATTTTGACTCTGCATGTGCTCTTAAGCAGAGCTGCTGCTGAGGAGAGCCAAACAAAGGAAGTGAGCACTGGTAAGTTTTGCAGTTGGAGTAGAGCTGCTTTAGAGGCCCGCGCGCCTAACGGCGCGCGAGATTACAAACTAGGAAAAAAATTTTATAGTCTTACTAGGTAGAAAGGTAGTAAACGTGTACATTTTTGAGGCCCAGAATACTGCACTTGTTAAAATGGATTCTGAGGGAACAGCTGTAGTTACCTGCAATTCTTGTGCCATGTTTGTGTTCTTGCCAAAGCATATGGAGAACTACACTTGCAGCAAGTGCAAGCTGGTTGCACTACTAGAAGAGAAGGTCCAGCAGCTAGAGGCCCGCATATCTAACCACCAACAAATTAAGGAGCTTGAGCTGTTCTTGGACAGAGCGGAGCAGACTATGCTGGACAAAGAAGTGACAGGGAACAGTTCTGAGGGAGAAGGCCCTTCACTAACTCAGGAGGGAGATGGTTGGAGGAATGTGACTCAAAGGAGGAGAAGAGTAGGGGATCACTCTGAGAGTCTGAAATTACAGAATAAATTTGAGGCTCTTTCCCTTATCACACCTGATGAGGAACACACAGAGGAACAACTGGTTCCACCTGATGATCTCTCCTTCATCACACTTGATGAGATCCAGGAAGATGAACAACAGGAACAAACTGAGGTTCTCTCCCTTAATATGGTTGATGAGGTGCATGTAGATGAACAGATTGCAGGAGAGAGGCTCCTTGTACTAGGCGATTCAATAATTAGAAATACAGAGAAATGGATTTGTGATGCACATGATAACCGTATGGTGACTTGCCTGCCAGGTGCAAAAGTTGCAGACATCACAAGAAATCTAGATAGATTGTTAGAGAGAACTGGGAACGAGCCAGTTGTCATGGTACACGTTGGTACTAATGATGTTGGGAAGGCCAAGCGGTCTGTCCTGGAAGCCAAATTTAGGTTGTTAGGAAGAAGATTGAAGTCCCGGACTTCCAAGGTAGCATTTTCAGAAGTGCTGCCTGTCCCTCGCGCAGGACCTACCAGGCAGGCAGAGCTCAGAAGCCTCAATGCGTGGATGAGGCGGTGGTGTCGAGAGGAGGGCTTCAGATTTGTCAGGAACTGGAGAACATTTTGGGACAAGCCAAATCTGTTCAGGAGGGATGGGTTGCATTTAAACCATGATGGGACCAGATTGCTGGCACTCAACATCAAAAAGGCTGCAGAGCAGCTTTTAAACTGATAACTGGGGGAAAGCCGACAGGAGCTGGGCAGCATCCGGTTCGGGAAAGTGTGTACTTGAGTAGTGAGGAGGATGCAAAAATTACTGAGCAGAGCAAGGAGCTAGTCACCAGCACTCTAGCAGAAGGATGCAAGAGGCAGTCTAACAATGCAACTAGACTCAAAAGACTGTATCAGGAAAGCATATATAAATGCTTGTATACAAATGCCAGAAGCCTCCGGAACAAAATAGGGGAGCTGGAATACTTAGCAATAGATAAAAATATTGATATTATTGGTATCACTGAAACCTGGTGGACGGATGATAACCAATGGGATACAGTTATCCCAGGCTACAAACTGTACAGGAAGGATAGGAAGGGGCAAACAGGAGGTGGTGTAGCCTTGTATGTCAAAGAAGTGATAAAATCGTATGAATTGGAATATCTAGGTGATTTGGAGTCACCATTAGAAGCTCTGTGGGTAAGAGTACCAGGCCACAAGGATGGTCTAACAGTAGGCATATACTATCGGCCTCCGACCCAAACTCTTGAGGGAGACTGGCAGTTGGAGAATGTTGTAAAGGAGGCATCCAGGAAGGGAAGCCTGGTTATAATGGGGGACTTCAATTACCCTCACATAGACTGGGTGAACTGTTGTTCAGCACATGATAAAGAGATAAAGTTCCTAGATATGCTCAATGATTGTTCCCTGGGACAGATGGTTGAAGACCCAACTAGAGGTACAAGAATCCTTGACTTGATTCTGAGTAATACTCAGGATCTGGTGCAAGATGTTAATGTGACTGATCCAATAGGGAACAGTGACCACAACTCAATTATGTTTAACTTGATCATAGACCGCAAGTCACTGATAAAATCTAACACAGAGACCTTAAATTTTCAAAAAGGAAATTTCCCAAAGATGAGGAAACTAGTAAAAAAGAAACTGAAAGGGAAAATTGAGAGAGTCCAAACACTCCAAGAGGCATGGAGGCTGTTTACAAAAACAATAACAGAGGCTCAATTGGAATGCATACCCAAAAGGAAAAAGGGCACTGCCAGGTCCAAGAGGACTCCGATGTGGCTTACAGGAGCTGTTCGGGAAGTGATCAAGAGCAAGAAAAGCTCATTTAGAAGATGGAAGGCTTGTCCAAATGAGGACAGCAGGCAGAAACATAAATTCTGGCAGAACAAATGCAAGGCAACAATCAGGAAAGCAAAGTAAGACTTTGAGGAGCGTATAGCTAAAAATACTCAGAGAAATAACAAAGACTTCTTTAAGTACATTAGAAGTAAGAACCCAACTAGGAAGGCCATTGGACCATTAGATGACAATGGAAGGCAAGGGGTTATTAAAGAGGAAACAGAGATTGCAGAGAGACTCAATGAATTCTTTGCTTCAGTATTCACTGAAGAAGACAGAGACCACATGCCCAAAACAGAGCCTATCTTCGTAGGGAGGGAAACCGAAGAATTAAGCAAGATAGAAATAACCAGGGAGGAGGTCCTTGCATGTCTTGTTAAGCTAAACACTAACAAATCCCCAGGACCAGATGGCATCCATCCACGAGTTCTCAGGGAACTTAAAGATGAAATTGCTGATCTCCTAGCCAAAATATATAATCTTTCCCTCAAATCAGGCTTTGTGCCTGATGACTGGAAGGTAGCGAATGTAACACCAATTTTCAAAAAAGGATCCAGGGGTGATCCAGGAAATTACCGGCCTGTCAGTTTGACATGTGTCCCAGGTAAAGTGATGGAAACCATCCTAAAAGACAGAATTAATAGTTACATAGAAGAGAAGGCACTGCTAAAGGAGAGCCAACATGGCTTTTGCAAGGGCAAATCATGCCTCACTAATCTGTTGGAATTTTTTGAGAGTGTCAACAAGCATGTGGATAAGGGGGATCCAGTTGACATTGTTTATCTGGACTTTCAGAGGGCTTTTGACAAGGTCCCACACCAAAGGCTCTTGAATAAACTTACCAGTCATGGAATAAAGGGACAGGTCTTGTCCTGGATCAGCAACTGGCTAAGGGACAGGAAACAGAGGGTAGCACTAAATGGACACTTCTCCAAGTGGAGGGAAGTAAAGAGTGGGGTCCCCCAAGGTTCAGTACTGGGACCCCTGCTTTTCAACCTCTTCATAAATGATCTAGAGGTAGGAGTAAAAAGCAAGGTAGCCAAATTTGCTGACGACACTAAATTATACAGGGTAGTGAAAACTGTGAGAGATTGTGAAGAGCTCCAGAGGGATCTCTTGACACTGGGGGAGTGGGCAAAACAGTGGCAAATGAGCTTCAACATCAGTAAGTGCAGAGTGATGCATGTTGGGGCAAAAAACCCCAATTACATTTATAAACTGATGGGGTCTGAACTCTCTGCGACAAACCAGGAAAGGGACCTTGGTGTCCTGGTGGACAGCTCAATGAAGGTGTCAACCCAGTGTGCCTCAGCAGTGAAAAAAGCAAACTCAATGTTAGGGATCATTAGGAAGGGTATAGAAAATAAGTCAGCAAGTGTCATTTTGCCTCTTTATAAATCTATGGTGAGGCCCCATCTGGAATATTGTGTACAGTTCTGGTCGCCATACCTCCAGAAGGATATTATGGAGTTGGAGAAAGTACAGAGGAGGGCAACCAGAATGATTAGGCGACTGGAAAACCTTCCTTACCATCTGAGGCTGCAACGGTTGGGCCTTTTCACTCTTGAACGACGGCGTCTAAGAGGTGACCTGATTGAAGTTTATAAAATCATGCACGGTGTGGACAAGGTAGATAAGGAAAAACTGTTTTCCCTATCGCACAACACTAGAACTAGGGGACACTCCATGAAACTTTTGGGTACTAGTTCTCAAACAAATAAGAGAAAGTACTTTTTCACCCAGAGGATTACTGGTCTATGGAACTCCCTGCCAGAAGAAGTGGTGACAGCTGTCAGTCTTCACAGCTTTAAGAAAGGATTAGACAAGTTCATGGAGGACAAGGCTATCAATGGCTATAATTATGGCTACCTAAGGACAACCTCCGGGTTGGAGAGATAGGCAGGATATCTCTCAATGCCATTTCCAGGGAATCCTAAGCAGGTGAAGGCATCTCCTTGGGAATACCCTGAAGGAAATGGTGAGCCACTGTGTGAGACAGAATGCTGGACTGGATGGGCTGTGGCCTGTTCCAGCAAGGCTCTTCTTATGTTCTTATGTTCTTATGTTTTTGTTGTGGGTAGGATCATTTAATTTTGGTTTGGTTCCATTGTGTGCAATAGCTGGGGTCGAATGAATGGGACTGGTTCAGTGCTTTGATAGGACTTAAAGAAAAACTTGTCAAAGCATCACTGATATACTAACAGCAATTAAAAAGAAATGCAAAACTTCCTTTCCCTTCCCCTCCAAAAGCAAGCAGAAAAGTCCCTTTTCCATTCCTCAAGACTGTTAAAATGGCTTCACTAAAATGACAGTTAAGCACCCGTTTAACAATCTGTAGAAATGGGAAGCTTTTCCCCCTTAAACATCAGTCTTGATATTGCTAAAAACTGATGCGGTGTGGTTGAGATATTGCACCTCAAAGAGACTATGTTTAATACAAGACTGATCCAAGCTGGGATAATTCAGCCTTCTAATTCCACCTTGAGTTACTCCTTTGAGTGACACAAAAGGGTCTGTAACTCAGTGGTACAGTGGTCTCAGGTTCAATTATCAGCATTTACACATAGGACTAGGGGACAAATTCTGCCTCAAACTTTGGAATCTATGTCTAATCAGAATTGGTCTAGATGCATTAAGGGGGCTGTCTCTGTTTATGGCAGTGTCATATGTTGCTCTATTTCTATTTATCCTAGCTGTAGCCTGCCAATTTTTTTTAAACTGAGATATGCTACAACTGTTGTCTAATGTTTCAAAATGACACCAAAACTTGGTAGCATAATTTCAGGACTCTGGTGTGGCAACAAAGAACACAACAGCTTGATTAGGAAACCAAAATACAGTACTTCAAAAAATTGACATAAAATCAGATTTCCTCATAGTCTATTTATAATAGCAGTTTCCATGGGGATGGAACTGCAAAAAGACATGTTGGAAGGATGTGACCTCAGTGTATTGGATTCAGAGTATATTTTAATGTTGATAAAAGTCCTCCTTTCTAATAGGACGTTTTAACATTTTCATATTGAAAGCTTTCTTCTGAATTCTCATTTTCTTGGACATATCTAACCCCATGATTGGCCCTGTTTTGTCAGCTGGTTTGTTTATTAATTGTTGCAAATTATTTCTGGGTCTCAATATTTGTCTTGATTTCTTACACACTCCTTAAGAAGATGAAGTGGTAGTGAAATGAAGTCTTCTAATCCACTCTGTCCAAGAACCCAAGTGCTGAGTGGGTTTGAAATCAGTATAAGCAACCTTTCACTTGGAAAGGCAGCCTGCCCTGTTTAAACTTATTTTCAATCTTGGATTGTTCCATGTTGCTCTAAGCCAGGAGTTCTCAATCTTTTTAAGCCAGGGGCCGGGTCACGCACCCTCAGACAGCTACGGGGGCTGGATGGGCATTTTGCCCTTTCTCCACCACATGGCACTTCCTGGTGTGGTGGAGGCAGTGGGGGCCACATGAAATGGTGCCGTAGGGTGAATCCAGCCCATGGGCCACAGGTTGAGAATCCTTGCTCTAAGCAGTGTAAAGAACTCTGAAGGTTGTAGCCCTGCCAAAGTTTAAAATATGTGGCTGAAGGAAGGCACATGTGTATAACTTAGACAGATCAAGATCCAAACTGCAGGGAAAACATAGAGTGTAAATATAGAATGAGGTGTTCATTTACTGCTAATTAAGGGGCATCAATTCTTTGAACAATGGCATTGATACAATAAGGAAATTTCAGCCAGTTTAAATAGTTCCACTCTGGAATGATACACTACACTGCCCAAATTCCATTTCCTGTAATTTTAAGCTCTATGACATCCAATGATCTTTTCTGTATAAACATGACTTCTAGAGGACTATTCTTAGGTCATGATCTAGGACAGGGTGCCCAAACTATGACCCGTGGGCCAGATCTTCCCTCGCCGCTCCAGGAAGTGGAAGTAAAATGTGTATGTGCATGCACAAAACGCTGCCGTAAATACACCTGCATTTACAACAGCCATTGGTGCATCTATGGCAGTGCTCTGCACATGCGCTGGTGCATTTTACTTCCACTTCTGGTGGGAGGAACCACGTGACTGGCCCGCTGAACCACATGACCAGCCTGCGGCCTAAAAAGTTTGAGGGGCCATCCATATTTTCAAAAAGAGGAGGAAAGAGGATCTAGGCAACAATTGACTGACTAGTTTGACATCAACACCAGGAAAGGTCTTAGAACAGATTAAACAATCAGTCTGTGGGTTCTTAGGGGTGGAAATCATGACAAACTAATGATGACTCACAAGCTTAGAAGATGAAAGGAATGAGGCAGATGTAGTATGTCTTTATTTCAGAAAGACTTTTAATAGGCTCCTGTGTGATATTCTTATGACCAGACTGGTAAAATGTGAGCTACATTATGCTACTGTTAAGTGGAATTGCAGCTGGTTGGCAGGCCATATCCAAAGAGTTCTTGCCTATGGTTTCCAAAAACCCTGGAGAGAAGGGCCCAGTGGTGTCCAGAAATCTTAATCAGAAGTCTTAGTCAGAATCACTAAATTGGAAGGGACACACAATAATATCCAGACTAACTCCTCAAAGATACTACTAGAATGCTTTTGTTGTTGTTCAGTTGCACAGTCGAGTCTGACCCTTAGTGACCCCATGGACCACCGCACACCATGCTCCTCTGTCATCTGCCATTCTCCGTAGCCCTCCCAGATCCATGCCCACTGCGTCAACAATGCCATCTAGCCATCTTATCTTCTGCCGACCCCTTCTCCTTTTGCCATCGATCTTTCCTAGCATCAGGGCCTTCTCCAGTGAGTCCTCTCTTCTCATTTGGTGGCCAAAGTACTTGAGCTTCAGCCTCAGTATTTGTCCTTCCAAGGCGAAGTCAGGGTTGATTTCGTTCAGGATTGACTGATTTGATCTCCTTGCAGTCCAAGAAACTCTCAAGAGTCTCCTCCAGTACCACAGTTCAAAGGTGTCTATTCTTTTGCACTCAGCCTTCTTTAAAGGTAAAGGTCGCCCTTGCTCAAAAGCCAGTCGTATCTGACTCTAGGGTTCAGGGCTCATCTCTTGTTGTGTCCGAACGCAGTAAATACTCTGACCAGCAAAGAACAGTTCAAACATACCGTAAGTGATTTAATAACAGCTCATAACTTGGGTAGTTCAGACCAAGGGAATAAAGGGTGAGGTGGCTTGCTTATATACACACAGAATAACAGTTGGCTAACTAGATATATTTACCCAGCTTCACAGAAAGGCGGGAACCAATCAGAACATAATGAAAACAACATACAGTTTGCAAAAAGGGCGCATTTTTGCAGCAAAGACTTGATTGCAAAACCAAAGCAATTAAAACTTAGACATAACATCTCTGTTTATAGCCAAAGAGCCAGGGCTGTCTGCATCTGCAGACGTTTCTGTGGACTCGTGGCAGGCGTGCCTCAACACCGGAGTACACAGAACGCTGTTTACCTTCCCACCAAAGTGGTATCTATTTATCAACTTGCAATTTTTTGCTTTTGAACTGTTAGGTTGGCAGGAGCTGGAACAGAGACGGAAGCTCACTCCGTCGTGCAGTACTCAGGAATCAACTACGACCTTCTAATCATCGAGTTCAGCATCTTAACCACTTGAGCCATCACAGTCCCAGTCAGCCTTCTTTAGCTAAACATAAATGGCATGATACAGCTCACTGTTAGACAACTCTTGCTAGATATATTAAGAAAATAAGGAATCTTATGAAATGTGGTAGCACAGTGTAGTTTTTTGTGGCTTTTGCACCATATGAACATCCAAGCAGCCTCTGGAATAATTCAAGGCTGTCCCAAATCATTTTGCTTCCTGAGACAGACAAGATGGCATCTCCCTCCATTGTATGTATAAACCCAAGCAGACTAGCTGTCTTACTTAGCACTGAAATAATGGCCTCTGCTGTACATAAGGACAATAAGGTAATTTAGGAAACACAGGGCAGAGGGCACGGCACATAGAGCCCTGTTCACTCCCTGGATCTCAGCACCTCCTTCACATTCCCTACTGGTAGAGGCAGCTCTATTATTATTATTATTTATTATTATTTATTTGATTTATATGCCGCCCTTCTCAGCACATGCCGACTCAGGGCGGCTCACAACACATCAAATAAAATACAATATAGCAAAAATACAATAGCAAATACAATGTTGCAAAAAACAAAATACAATATAGCATAGGGCAAGGACAGAAATACAGAGATACAGTAACAAGAACTCAATAATACTATACAAAAAGAATGGCAGCAGAGTCTCACTGCCTCAACCGCCTTTAAATCCTGGCCAGAGGCAATCAAAGGCAGCTGGAGGTGGGTCCCAGGAACGCCGGCGGTGGTCTCTGCGTTCGGCGCTGCAAGGGTCCCTTCACCCTGCCAGGAGGGCCGGGGGCGGCGGCAAAGTCTCGCTGCCTCAACGGCCTTTTAAGTCCTGGCCGGAGGCAGCTGCAGGCGGGTCCCAGGAACGCCGGCGGTGGGGAGCCGGCGGTGTTGTGGCGGCTCGGCGGCGGCGGCGGCGGCTCTTCTAGCCCCGCGGCGGGAACTCGGGGCAGCTGAGGCATGCTCCCACCCACCCCTGACCAAGGCAGGTCGGGGTGGGGAGCCGGCGGTGTTGTGGCGGCTCGGCGGCGGCGGCTCTTCTAGCCCCGCGGCGGGAACTCGGGGCAGCTGAGGCATGCTCCCACCCACCCCTGACCAAGGCAGGTCGGGGTGGGGAGCCGGCGGTGTTGTGGCGGCTCGGCGGCGGCGGCTCTTCTAGCCCCGCGGCGGGAACTCGGGGCAGCTGAGGCATGCTCCCACCCACCCCTGACCAAGGCAGGTCGGGGTGGGGAGCCGGCGGTGTTGTGCAACAGCAGTCGGTGCAAAAACCTGGGAGAAATGCCTTATTTTCCGAGATTACAAAATGTTTTGGGTGCCTAAAAATGTCATGTCCCCAAAATATAACGGTAATCTAAAGAGAAGGCATGTATTCTGTGCTAAAAAAAAACAGATCCAATTGTACAGAAAAGCTGGACCTCATCCATAATTACTGGTCAATTTCAAATACATTTCTGCTTCCTGGTTTATCTCTCTTCTTTTTGTGAGCCCAAACAGAAACAATAGAAAGCCCAAAGTGCATCTCCTAAACTCTGCTTGCTCCCCCGCCCCCTTTACAACAATTTTTTTTTTTTGAGAAAGTTAGAACAATGCCTTGGTTTGATTGTAACAAGCAGCTTTTTCAAAGTGCACTTTAAGTACTGATTACAGCTATCTTCTTCATATCTCAAGATAGGTAATGCCTTTCTTAATACCACTCACAAAAATGATGCAGCTGATTGAATTTATGGTTTAAAAACATATTCACACATGCCCAAAGAGAGGAAGAGAGTGTGGCCATCATGTGAAATGGATACTCCTTCAGAAACACACTCAGCCAAATGTTCTCTTCTGATTAACTCATTAAGAGGGGAATTTCCCCAGTCTCGCACAACGGCAAGGGCAGCTGTGACTGCATGTCTATGTACACACAAACACTGACAGTGTAGTTTGAATGCGGTTTTGCACCATTCCTGGGTCCACTGTGTGGAGAGATCTCCCTCAGTAAAGACTGGTTCACATCTTTGTCATCAGTGGGCATTTCCCTGTCTCTAAGTCTGTGTGTACCTATTGCTAGGGGGGAACGTAGCTGGGAGAGTTCTCTTACCTCTTTGTGGGCTTCCTGTAGGCATCTGGTTGGCTGCTGTGAGAACAGAATACAGGAAGAGAAAATACATTTTCTGACCCAACACAGTGCTTCTTAATTATTTCCTTCTTCTTGTGTATTAATACATTTGTATTGTTTGTTTTAATATTTTTAGCAGAAAGCGTTTGCCAGAGTTTGCATTCTGTCTTAGTTTTCGATCATTTGGACTAATTTCCTTTCGTCTTCCCTTTCATCTTAACCTATAAAACTAAGGGTTAACCATTGGAACTTGCTATAGGTTGCTATGCCTCGCCCTACTTGCCTGCACTCACCCTTCGTGCATACGGCCGATCTGGGTCCGCAGGTCAACAAAGGATTGAGAAAACAGGCAGTGGGGCAACAGCCCCACAAATGCGAAAAAAAGGGAAACAACTTCATTTCCCAACATTCCTTGCGCCGTGCCATGCCAGAGCCAATCAGGCTGAGAGGCTCTCGCACGGCGCAGCACAAGGAACGTTTGGAAACGCGCCACAGCCAATCAAAAGAAAACCATTTAAAAAAACGCAGCACAAACACAAAGCACAAACCCATAACTACAAGCCCCAGCGTCCTGCGCGCCATGAGCACGCAGAACGCTGAGGAAGCCGGTGTGCAAAAAATAAAACAAACAAAAACAAAAACACCGGGAGCGCAAGTCCGCCAAGCCGTGGGAACCAAAGCCCCCCTCCCCAACGGCGCCTGAAGCTCCTAATCGGAGTTTCCCCTTTAATATCACTGGGTGTGCGGGGGTGTTGTGCTCCCCCTCTCTACTGGCTCCCCTGTGGTTGGGAGGGTTGGGGGGACCAAAGGAGTCTGTCTCCCCAACCCTCCTGACCCCAGGGGACCTGGCAGAGAGGGGATTCTCCTCCCCACACACACACGCCCCATATTAAAGAGAAGAAACCAAGCGGTTACTTCTCTTGAACCCCTCTCCGATGGCTCTCCTGGGTCCGGAAGGGTTGGGGAGACAGACCCCTTTTCTCCACTCAACCCTCCCAAACCCAAGGAAGCCAGTGGAGAGGGGGATCACAACCCCCTTCCACTGATATTAAAGGGGAAACCACAATTGAGATTTCCCTTTTAATATCAGAGGGTGGCCTGGATTCGATCCCCTCTCCTGGGTCCCATGAGTCTGGAAGGTTTGGGGGGGACAAAAGGGGTCTGTCTCCCCAAGGCTTCCAGAGCCAGGGGAGACGGCAGAGAGGGGATCCCCCCATAGGACACCAAAAAACACAAAAACAAACAATCAAAAACATTCAAAAATACACAAAAACAAACAAAAATAACACCAAAAAACAATACAAAGTAAACAACAACAAACATTTATAAACACACCCAGCACCCAGCCAAACACCACAAAATCCAACCACCACCACCACCCCAAATAAAGAAAAACAGCCAACTCACCACCACACGACCTCACACAACGACTGGAAAAGAAATGAATAAAGAAAGAGACTACTTACTGGAAGAAACTCCACCCAGAGGCCACTAGAGAAAAAACAGTCAAAATACAAGATAACCCCTACCAGCACCACTTGCTGCCCACAATAGTAAAAAAAATTCAAAAAGATACGACAGCCCCACACAAAAGGCCTCAAGAGTAAAAACAAGTAAAAACAAATAACACAAAATCACAATTTTACACAAATCAAAAACAGATGTCAATAAAATAAAATAAAAACTATTCAAAAATCCTGTGCTGAATTTTTACTCAAATAAAAAACAAAAACATCAATACACAGTTTAAAAACATTTATTGTGAAAAACATGTACTTTCACATTTTTTAAATTATTACCTATGGTACAACAATTTAAAAAAATACATACTAAAAAATATTGGGTTAAATAATTTTTTTGGGAAAAGTATATCATCCTTTTATTCTTTTTTTCATCCACAAAACCAAAACACCAAACAAAACTCATCACAGTTTATAACAGGCCACCAAAAATTTTTTGTATAAATAAAAAAATTTAAAATTTCAATTATAGACTAACCTCTTCTTTACAAACATTAACAACAACAACAAAAACTTTCCAACACCATTTGAAACAGCCCAGCAACGCCGGGCAACCTCTGCTAGTAGCTACATAAGGAGTGATGGAACTTGCAGTCCAACAACACTGGTGGGGCACACCTTCCCCATAACTGGTTGATAGCTCCAAACCTGAGCCCAAACTTTGGGACAAACCTGTGATTCTCTATCAGCCAATTCACAATTTCTTTATCTTGTGGAGGAAGGGGAGAGGCGGACCTACTGAGTTCTTTCCACCGAAGAAATCTGAAAGAGGATAAGGTGCCATAGCAAAAGGCATTGTGGTTGTGTCAGGCCAATATGACTCACTTGGTCATTGTTAGAGCTGAACAAGAATTTTTATGTTGGCAGCAGACAAATACAGGGCACAGCTGCAATTTACTGTAATCTGGGAGACTTGTTTGAAGTATTGTAAGTGGAAAACTACTCGCATCCTACCAAAACAATTGGCCCTTGCTTCCTGCGTCTGCATATGCTCTCTCCGTGAAATCTCCTAAAAGCCTGCCCCTCCTTTACTCTTTGTAGTTCAAGGACTATTAACACTATGCTCATTTTAGAACTTCTCCAGGTCCCAGTAACATACAACAAAAGGGTTATACTCTAGGACAGGAGTGACCATAATTAGCTCTGTTACCCAGCCTGTCTCTCATGTACTTACTCTGAGGTGTCCCAAGAGTTAGCATGTGCCTCTGAAGTCTGAACCACTTCCGTAATGAATGATCACATGATAACAGCCGCAGGAATCTGGTGGCAGCCTAAGTTTCTTTTTGGTATTGTTTCTTTAAAAGTAGGATGGGGTGTTTCTCTCAATCACGTAATACACTTTAGACTTTACAGTGTAATGTCTAACTAGAGAGTGATGTACATTGCTTTAGATAAAGGGTAAAGGTCGCTCTTGCTCGAAAGCCAGTCATATCCGACTCTAGGGTTCAGTGCTCATCTCCATTTATAGCTAAAGAGCCAACGCTGTCTGCATCTGCAGACTTTCTGTGGTCATGTGGCAGGCATGTCTAGACACCAGAGTGCACAGAACACTGTTTACCTTCCAACCAAAGTGATAGCTATTTATCTACTTGCAATTTCTTTCTTTCGAACTGCTAGGTTGGCAGGAACTGGAACAGAGTTGGGAGCTCACTCCATCTTGCAGCACTCTGGTCTCAAACTGCTGACCTGCCGACCTTCCAGTCGTCAAGTTTGGTTTCTTAACTTCTCAGCCACCACAGAGTCCCATGCATTGCTTTATTCACTACAAAATGTTTTAAATCAAAATTTTAGAAATCTCAGAGCATTCCTACTTATTTTGCTTGAATGGTGGGTACCTGGACCTCTGCCCTAAAATTCTGATCTGATGGCATCATCACCTCCTTTGTCAACTGGTTCAGACAATGGTGAAATGTCTCTTTTGCCCTTTCTGCCTACACACATTATAGCAGTGTCAGAAATGCACACATTGTAATACTGTCTTTGTTTCTGAGCACAAAGGAGAGGAACCTCTTTTTGCCAGAGGGCCAAATTCAGTTTCAGAGAAGGGGGGGGATCTTTTATTGGGTGGTGTCAAAGGCAACTGATGGAACAAAAAATACCAGCATATTTTAGCTTGAAGCTCTTACCACCAGTAACCAAAGCCTTACAGGAAGCATTTCTATCCTTTAAGACTGGAGCAGAAACCATTTCTTTGGTGTTTGGGAATCAAGACAATGGAGGCGGCTGTAAGCTAGCCTAACACATCTTTATTGCATGGAGTACAGCATGAACATGTGGTAATGGCGGACAAACAGCTCTTTTTATACGGTGGCTATCCAGTTGAATCTGGCTCTTCGACAGGCATTGGCTGCTGTCCAAGTGACGTCATCCTTGGTCACGCCTTTCTTGTCCAGGTGAGGTGAGCGCGGGAATCTTTCCCGCGCAGCTGAAGGCATTTGAGTAATGTGAACCATGTGAGATGGGCGCTCGCTATTGCCCCCGGTGGCCACTAGCTCGCGTCCTCATACAGAAGGTTACAGTGTTACCTGTACCCATTCGTGTGGTTACAAATACATTCAATACACAACATCCCTCCCCCCTAAGATGGGACAAAGTCCCTTAACCAAACTGGTTTCCCGCATGTGCATTTTGGCCGTGCGGCCGTTATGCTTGACTCGGCCATGCCCCCTCGTCTGTGTCCTCCTGGTTCTTGTCCTGCAATTGGAGAGGATGACTTGTTAGTGACTCGCCGCGGGCTTTCAGCTTTGGGATGGGCAGGAGAAGGGGGAGGAAGGTTTTCTGATGCAGATGTGGACAAACCGGGGGCACTAGGGGCTAAAGAAAAACCCCGCTCTTCGCTTGGACGGGTGGGGGAACACTCAGAACCCCCCCCCCCCCCGGTTTGGTAACTCAAAATCTAATTCAGGGGCAACAGTGGCAAACTCATTCCCCTCCTTCAAGGGACTGGGTAGAACTACAGGGGCAAACTCGTTCCTCTCTTTCAAGGGACTGGATAAAACTGGCGTGTGAAAAGGATATGAGTTTGAACCTATGCTCCCCCCCTTGTTTGGGACTGTTGCCCTTCGTTTTCTCCCCCTTGTGATAAACGGGTGGAGGAGGACCCTAACGCTGAGCTTTGCTGTTGAGCCCCTCTGTCCAGCCCCCCAATCACTCGGTGCCTAAGTTGGTCAGCGTGCCTCCTCCAGAGGAGACCCATGTTGGTCTCGACACAGTATGAGACTGGTCCTGTTTGATTAATGACTACCCCCGGCACCCATGCTGGCCCTGTGGTGGCGTAGTTTCTGCAATGAACAGGCTCTCCTATCTGGAAGTTTTTGGTGGGGCTGTGCTCAATGTTTCTTCCTCTATCCTCGACCCGGGTGGGATCCAATCTAGTTAATAATGAGTGTAACTTCCTTTTCATGAGGAGTTCCGCGGGAGAGAATCCCGACGCCAATGGCGTCACTCGATATGCCAAGAGAAACTGGCAGAGCTGCCGGTCCAGATCCCCGGGACCCATGCGCCGCAGCCCTTCTTTCATTGTGCGCACCAGACGTTCCGCCTGGCCATTTGTTGCAGGGTGAAAGGGGGCTGAGGTAATGTGCCGAATGGCGTTGGAACGCCTGGAACTCGGCTAACGTGAAGCAACTCGCATTGTCACTAATAATGACGTCAGGTATCCCGAAGGTGCATATCAGTTTGCGCAGTTGTTTTATGGTTCCAGCTGATGAGGTGTTGCGCATTGGAATTACCTCTAACCACTTGGAGTATGCGTCCACCACCAGCAGGAAGAATGAACCCCTGAATGGCTCTGAGAAGTCTATGTGGAGGCGGGACCACGGCCCCCTAGCTGTGTCCCATTCTCTGTGTGGGAGGCGGGACTCCTCAGGCCGAGAGCTCTGGCAACTTTCGCAGGTGTTCACCATGTGTTCAATGTCTGCGTCTAGCTGAGGCCACCAGAAGTAGCTTCTGGCCAGCGCCTTAGAGCGCACAATCCCTGGGTGGCTGACATGTAAAAGCCGTAGCACCCTCGCTCTTAATGCTTGTGGGACCACCACCCTCTCCCCCCACAACAGACACCCCCTTTCTGAGGACAACTCAACCCTCTTCCTGAAAAATGCAGCAAACTCGTCTGCGGGGGGAGCTGTGGGCCACCCCTTCTGTACCCAGGATCTCACAAGGGCTAAAGTTTTATCCTTGGCCGTTTCGGCAGCAATTTCCTTGGGCAAAATGGGGGGGTGCATCTAGGGCTTCTATGAGGAGGACTTGGCTATCCTGTTCTACCTCACACTTTGGGTCCCCCAGGTGGGGCAGAGGAGACCTTGAGAGGGCGTCCGCGTGGCTTATCTCTTTCCCGGGGCGGTACTCTAACGAACCCCTGTATGCATTCAGAAAAATCGCCCACCTAAGCATCCTGGGGGAGAGGATCTGTGGAGTGGGCTTGTCTGAGGTGAAGATACCCAACAGCGGCTTGTGATCGGTTATAATGGTGAATGGGCGACCATACAAAAAATCATGGAACTTCTTTGTACCTGCGACAATGGCAAGTGCCTCCCTATCTGTTTGGGCGTAATTTCGTTCTGCCTTGGACAATGATCTCGAGTAGAATGCAACTGGGGCTTCTCGCCCCCCCTCTAGCACGTGGCACAGGACCGCCGCCACCCCCACTGGTGAGGCGTCGCAGACCAAGACTACCGGCTTCTTTGGGTCGAAATGGGTTAGAATAGCCTCCGAGGAGAGAAGCTGCTTGAGTTCCCTGAAAGCCCACTCCTGCTTCTCTCCCCACCGCCAAACCGCATCCTTCTTCAGCAACCCATGCAGGGGCTCTGCAATCGTCGCTTTCCTGGGCAGGAAGGAATGGTAAAAATTCAGCAGCCCCAGGAAAGACTGCAGCTCCGGTTTCGCGGTGGGGCGAGGGGCGTTTTGAATAGCTGAGACTTTGGACTCAGCGGGTTTCACCCCCTCAGCGGTTATACGGAACCCCAGAAACTCCACCTCCCTGGCCAGAAACACACATTTGTCCCTCCGCAGCCTCAACCCCGCAGATTCGAAAGCTGTAAGGACCCTATCTAGTCTCTGGGCCGGTTCTGATTCGCTCTCCCCAGATATCAATATGTCATCGAAAAATGGCAAGACCCCCAGTAATTTTTTTAACAAACGTTCCACAAGAGACTGAAATATCCCCGGCGCCGAGTTCACGCCAAACTGTAGGCGCGTCACCTTGAATGCCCCCTTGTGAGTTACAATGGTCTGCGCAGCAGCTGTGGCTGGGGTTACTGGAAGCTGCTGGTACGCCTGCACCAGATCTAGTTTAGCGAAAACTTTTCCCCCATGTAAAGTAGCCAGCAGATGGCTAACTACCGGCACCGGATAGGCATTAGGGCGGATCGCCTTGTTAATTGTACACTTGTAGTCAGCGCAAATTCGCACCTCTCCATTTGCTTTCAACACTGTAACAATAGGAGTCTCCCACTCTGCAGAGTCCACCGGCACTAAAATCCCTTGCCCCACTAATTTGTCCAGTTCCGCCTCAATTTTGTCCTTTAGGGCGAATGGAACCCGACATGGCTTGAGTCTAATTGGGCGGACCTCCGGGTCCAGGTCGAAAGAAACTGGGGGCCCCTTGTACTTCCCAAGTCCCTTCTTGAATACCTCTGCGTGTGCGTCGCACACTGCCTGAATCTCATTTCCCCCGATGGCATGGACGCCGCCTATGAAGATGTCCAGGGGTTTGAACCATTGTGTTCCCAGGAGATTACACCCCCCCTCTCTTAGGACTACCAGGGGGAGTTTCCTTCGGAGTCCCTTGTACCGTGTCTCGAAGTCCCCAATCCCCAATACTGGAATTACATTTCCCTGCACATCTCTTAAGTTCGCCCCCATCTCCTTGAGTTTGGGTCACTCCTTGGTGGGAATCCGCAAAAATTCCTTATGGGAAATGAGGGAGTATACAGACCCCGAGTCTATCTCCATCTTAACAGGGACCCCTTGCAACAGTACCTCAGCATAAAAACGTGGTTGCCCTAGAGGCACGCTGTGGACGGCCACGTCGTCTTCCGCGTGCACTCGCAGGCACACGTGGTTCCCCTCTGGGTCGTCGCCGCCATCGCAGACTCTCCCGACGCCATCCTGGCTCCCCGTGGAGCGCTTACTCTCTTCCTGGCGTTGCTTGCAGACCCTGGCGATGTGGCCCTTCCGCCCACAGTTGTGGCACTCAGCCTTCCTGAATGGACACTTGCTCCTCTCGTGGGACGCTCCGCAACCATCACAGCGCCGACCCCCCTTCCCATTCTTCTCGCCCAGCCCTTTCCTGACCTTCCGGACCCCCTCATCTTCGCTGGAGGCTGGGGTGGCAGAAGCCTCTGAGGATGTGGGCGAGCGTGGGGCAGGGGTCGCCCTCCAGGCCGCCTGGACGGCGGATGCAGCTGCCTCGACTGGTGGGGGCTTTGCCTTGAGAAGCTTGTACCCGGCCCACGTGGATTCAGCTGCTAGGGCCTCTTGCAGTACCTCTTTAAAAGTGAGGTTGTGGCCTCGGTTCATGAGCTTCCTCTGAGTCTCCCCATCTCTCATCCCGCAGAGCATCCTGTCCCTTAGGGCCACGTCTAGAATCTCCCGCCATTCGCATGGGGTTGCCAACAAACGGAGGGCCGCTGCATACTCGGATACTGACTCACCCGGTTTTTGGTCCCTCCTCAGGAAGGCTGCCCTGGCGGAGAAGAAGGACACCTTGGGCTTGAAGTGGTTCCGCAGAACCGCCAGTATCTCCGTTACCGAAACCTGGTCCACCTCTCGTGGTGCCACCAGATCCATCAGCGCTTGCACGGCGTGGAAACCGAGCATCGTGATGAGAAGACCCTTCTTCTTTCCAGCGTCGGTGATGCCGGCATACGCCACCGTACTCTTAAAATGCATTTCAAACCAGTCCCATCGCTCGGGATGGGACACGTCGAAAACTGGTTGCTGTGATCTTGTCTTGTCCCCGTGGGAATCCATATCCCACCTTCGTCGCCAATTTGGTGTTTGGGAATCAAGACAATGGAGGCGGCTGTAAGCTAGCCTAACACATCTTTATTGCATGGAGTACAGCATGAACATGTGGTAATGGCGGACAAACAGCTCTTTTTATACGGTGGCTATCCAGTTGAATATGGCTCTTCGACAGGCATTGGCTGCTGTCCAAGTGACGTCATCCTTGGTCACGCCTTTCTTGTCCAGGTGAGGTGAGCGCGGGAATCTTTCCCGCGCAGCTGAAGGCATTTGAGTAATGTGAACCATGTGAGCTGGGCGCTCGCTATTGCCCCCGGTGGCCACTAGCTCGCGTCCTCATACAGAAGGTTACAGTGTTACCTGTACCCATTCGTGTGGTTACAAATACATTCAATACACAACAATTTCCCTTTTTCCTTTTCTTGCTTTAAGCCTCTTTACCCTATCAAATTCTGAAAAAAGGAGTGGCAAGAGTAAAGTGGGTACAAGTAAGATGACTTGTACAGGTATAAATATTTTCTGCCAAGGCAAAACCATCCCTGGACGGAACCAAGTACTTTAAATATTGTCCTCCTGTCGCTCTTATGATGCATTGCTATCACCCCTGTTTTACAGATGGGAAATGGATACTGTCTGTGGTGAACCTAAGTTCTGATGCCATGCCTCCTAGATACAAGTCCATCCCTGATCTCCCTATCCTGGGCTACTATAGCGTTGTCACTTGTCTTTTGCCTTGAGGGGCACTTCTTTTGTGTTTCTCTGTCCTCAGGATGCATGTGGAATTCTCAGTTCCATGGCTGTGGATGACCAAAAAAATTGGTTAGATTATGCTTAGAGTTGCCAGAGCAAGTATTTTTCATTGGCAAGGGAACAATGAGTTGTTCACCATCCTCAGGGCCTTATATATATATATAAAATTGACCGATCCCACTGAAATTTGGCACATACGTACCTTGGGCTGGTGAGATCAGCACTGCAGGGGTCAAAAGCCCCATGGGGGGGGTGTATGCCCCCCAAACTGCATCCCAATTGATCTATACAATGTGTGTGTTCTCCCACCCAAATCTAGAATCCTGGCTACAGCCCTGACCATACTTCATATTACATATAAGCAACTGGTCTTAAAATATCTGAGTGTCCCCCCCCCCCCCCCCCAGCATCTCTAAAAAGAGCTGAACCCATCTAGACATGCTATATTAAAATAAGAATTGGAGGTTCTGCCAGAGAACTAGGAAGCCTGATTCACATGCTGTTCAGAATGCATTACTAATAAGCTATTGCTCAGCTCTCCCCCGCCCCACTCCAAACTCTTCTATTGCACAAGACGTTGTGTTGGCAGCCAGGGGAGAAATAGCCAACCCAAACAGTTTGTAGGTCTCTGCCTCATTTTGCTTCCAAAAAGTGATGAGAATGCTAGATTTCCCACTGCCACTTATTTTTTTTACTGTGGCCATTTACATTATTATACATTGTATGGGTTTTATTCAGATACAAATAAAACTTCTGCATGATCAATCGTGAACTGCCCATCTATATGGGTAACTGTTGGATGGGGGAAGGAAGGGGACACTTCTTCCCCTCCAAGAATCCTAAATTTTTGGTAGAGTTCATTCTGCAGTTCCTTTCACCTGACCTAGTATGAGAAAGATTAGCTAGCAACAAAAGGTTGCCGTTACCAGGGTAAGCCCGACTGTGGTTCCAAATTACCACAATCTTCGAGGAGGCTCTTTCTGTGTACCCCATGAACTTTGCTAACATACATCTATGGTGATCCATGCTTTCTCCCTCATACAAAATTCTTGCATGCTCTCTTGGTTGGCAGCTTTGGAAGATACTACAATGATGTCATTTGCTGATCTCTTTTGCCCTAGGTTCTGTTTTGCAAACTCACATGCTTTGCTCAGGAAAACTCGCTGGGAATTTTTGTTCATGACCATCACATTTTTCCTGTGTGCCTGCTTCTGCTGTTTCAATGGACGTCAAGTCATCATGGATTTGTTCTGATGACTCAGCAATGTTCAAAAGCTGTTCCTCTGGAATAGCAGAACAAGTTCTCTTTTCCCATCAGCCAGCAAGCCTGTGTAAAACATTTACAACCAGAGTAGTGCCTATGTAAACAGCTGCATAGACTTGATCACTTTGACATTCCTTCTCTCTATAGATGCCTGCCCTTGATGTATTAGGCATGGCAAGCTTCAATTTTGTTTGTATGTGCCATAGATTTTTATTTTATTTATTTATTTATTCAATTTTTATAGCTGCCGCAATCGACATGCGACTCTGGGCGGCGTGCATAAAATCCCCAACGTTTAAACTATAGAAACCCTTAAAAGTCCTAAAAACACTGAAAAACTACCTCCCACCAGCACCAATTAAAAATCTATTTAAAAACTTTTAAAAACATGAGTGATCCTGCTCTAAATGAGCCGGGGGTGGGGGGGGATTTACTTTCTCTCCACCTCCCCACACCTGCCCTGAAAGCAAAACATTGTCTGAAGACTTCCAGTGTTGCCACCTATGTCAGCCCCAGATCTGTCTAAGTTATACATATGTGCCTTCCTTCAGCCACATATTTCAAACTTTGGCAGGGCTACAACCTTCACAGTTCTTGACACTGCTTAGAGCAAGGATTCTCAACCTGCAGCACATGGGCCAGATGCAGCCCATGACACCATTTCATGTGGCCCACCACCACCACCACACCAGGAAGTGCCATGTGTTGGAGGAAGGGCAAAATGGCCATCTGGCCCCCGAAGCTATCTGAGGGAGCGTGACCCGGGCCCCAGGCTTTAAAAGGTTGAGAAATTTATTCAGTTGTTATGAATCAGACTTCTCATACTAGGATTTTGATATCTCATAAATCTATTTTTTCAGTGCCAACATACAAGCTAAACTCCTATTGTTTAATGTAGTAAGTTGTAACACAAGTAGGCTTACAAAATCAGTAGAACCTAACAGGTGTTGACTCACCAAATCCCCACTGATTCAATGGCCCTAGTTTAGTTGTGTTTTACTACATTAAGCAACAAAATATCAGCCATAAAGCTAACTTTGCACCTTTGGCTTGGTGTGGCATCTACCTCTAAAGGCACCTGCTTTCAAGTAAACACACTCAAACCCAGACAACTCTGAGATAGTGTATCTGCTGTGGAGAATGGAATCACAGTAGACAACTGCTGCTCCCCCTCCCTAAGGGTTCAACCCAGAAGTAAACCACAGCCTTTCCAGTTTGCCCGGAGCATCTAGAGCAGTGTTTCCCAATGTGGGGCCGACGCCCCACAGGGGAGCTTAAATTCCCAGAAGTCTAATTCAGTACATTGGCTGATCAGTGCTTTGGGGAATTGACTTTGGCTTCTGGGAATTGAAGTCCAAAAAGCAAAGGTTGGGGAACACTGCTCTAAGGATAGGAATTTTTTGACGTGCTAGCCATGTTAATCTGTGCAAGCACATCAGAGAGTAAACAAAACAACAAAAAAGACAAAAAAAGTTGTGTCACTTTAAAGACTAACTCCTGTATTTAAATGTGAGGTTTTGTGGATCAAGTCCACTTTGTCAGACATAAGGATAGGAAATCTATGTTGGTAACTGCACTGAAAAAAAAGCTACAAGGCAGAAGTGCATCATAGAATTATAACATAATTGAGTTGAATGGCAACTGAATCCAACTCCTACGCAATGCAAGAATCCAAATCAAAGCAGATCTGTCAGGTGGTTGTCTAATTTTCTCTTGAATACCTACAGTAGCGTTTCCCAAACTATGTTCCATGGAACACTGGTGGTCTTCAATTCCCAGAAGCCAAAGTCAGTGCATTGGCTGATGAGTGCTTTGAAGAATTGATTTCGATCAAACCAAAGGTTAGGAAGGTGAAGGAGCATTTGCGATGAAGTGTTAAATGAGAGGAGAATGACTCATTTCAACCTATCGCATTGTCTTTTTTTCTTTAAAAAATTAGTATGGGCTCCACCATGTTGGGACAATTCAACTGTTCAGCAGTCACAGATCCCAATTACCAGCAAATTTATCTTCACATTTTATTATGAGCACATCTAATTCTTATTCCTTGTTGTTTTAAATTGTCCTTCCATAATTTATTCAGGACTCTTTGAATTTTCACCTGTTTGGCTGTGTAATGAAGCTGTCACCTTCTTTCTCTGCTCATCTTCCTTAAATTTGCAATCTTCTTCCTATTGTCAAAGTGAGACATCATTTGCATCACTTTTGTGCAACTATAACTAGCCAATGAACATCAGATTCAATGCACTTAGTCCACTTACCACTGCAGCTGCCTTTTATGCAACTTACCAAGCAAGGCCATTCCCTTAGATGGGCTGCAATTCAGTACAGATTTAACCTGGGATCAACTGCCATTGAACTGTATCTTGTTTTTATTTTGCATAGACATGGTCAGAATTAAACTACCAGCTGCAAAGTCTTAACCCAAACAAATACTGTTTTCTTTATAGCTTTGCTATAAGCAAAATCAGAGCACACCAGCCTGCTCTGTGCATGCTTTTCCACCATATATTCTTTTCAACTGTTTAGTTTTTTAAAAGCTCCATGAGTCAAGCATGCAATATAAGCTCCCAAAAATATGAATCTTGAGGGAGATCTCTTGTGGATAACTGATTAGCTTATTTAACCATTGTACAACCAGATCCCTGCAGATGGTGACTGCAGTCAAGAAATAAAAAGATGCTTACCTCTTGGGAGGCAAGCTATGAGAAACGTAGGCAACACTCTGCCAACAAAAGTCTGCATAGTTAAAGCAATGGTCTTCCCAGTAGTACTGTATGGCTGTGAGAGCTGGACCATAAAGAAGGCTGAACGTAGAAGAATAGATGCCTCTGAACTGTGGTACTGGAGGAGACTCTTGAGAGTCCCCTGGACTGCGAGGAGATCAAATCAGTCAGTCCTGAAGGAAATCAACCCCGACTGGTCTTGGGAGGGAGAAATACTGAAGCTGAAGCTCAAGTACTTTGGCCACCAAATGAGAAGAGAGGATTCACTTGATAAGGCCCTGATGCTAGGAAAGATCGAAGGCAAAAGGAGAAGGGGTCGGCAGAGGATAAGATGGATGGATGGCATCGTTGAAGTGGTGGGCATAGATCTGGCTGGGCTGTGGAAGATGGCAGATGACAGAGGAGCAGCCTGGCATGTGGTGGTCCATTGCGGTGCAAAGGGTCAGACTTGACCGTGCGACTGAACAACAACAACCAGTTTGAGAACAGCCTAGTGACTTCTCCCCATACATGCACTTTAATAGCCAATGTTGGCAAGGGGACCATTAGCCCAGAGAGGCCACAGTAGACTCTTAACCCACCAACCATTTTTCTGTTCCGATTGACTCTCAAAAAGCACAAAAACATGATGGGTTTCCTGCTATGTTTGCCTTTGCAACCCAACAGGGAAAGCTATTTGGAGATAATTTAAAGTGGAGGCATAGTGGCTGGCTGGCTGGAAGGTTATCTGCCCCTTTCTCCTTCTCCTTCATCTCTTCTGTGCTAGAAACTGCTTCCTCTCAAATTAACATTGCAAACAAAAAGAGCTGGCAAGCTACCTTGAAAAGTACAGCTCTTCATTAACAACCCAAATGAGTATTTCTCACTGTACATGCTGGTGTTTCATCCTTGAGATTCTTAACAGAGGCAGGCAGTTGATTCTTCTTTTTGTACTGCACAGGCTCTCTCTACAGGGTGGCCCGTAAGTCTCCCTACCCAGCTCATAAGTCCCTACCTGTCCTCTCCGTGGGTACATGCCCTGCCCCTCTGCCCAATGGGAGTGCTTCCTCCCTTCTCCCAGCACAGAGTTTGCCCAGCACCTCTGCCCAGCAGCCCAATGGAGCGCTTCCTCCCCCCCCTCCCCAGCAGAGCCTTACTCTCTTTGTGGCCGGGTAGGGACTTACGGGCCACACTGTAGTTCAAAGTGTTTTAATTCCTTTCTTTAAAAGCACACACAGATATAATGTTAGTGTCTTAATCCGACCATTGCTCCCTGTGTGCAACCTGGATACTACATTCTGCAGTGGGTTAGAGTACAGCGTCAAAGCAGGCACATCTGAACATTAATGGCTCCTTCTCCTCATCATATGCTCGATGCTCCATACATTTTGCAGTATTCGGCAGACACCCATGAAGTAGCTAGGCTGACCAATGCCACAGTAGAGGGATTTGCTTTGGACGATGGCCTACAGTTCCACTTGCTGGATGCCAGAGAAGAAGAACCTGCAGTGGGAGGCCTTGTAGCAAATCTGTGGGATTCTGGTAAATAAAACCCTGGCACAGGGTGGAATTTTGGCAGAGTCAAAATCATTCTGAAGACAGGGACAGCCCCTACTCTGAACGAGAGGTGGAAACTGTGTGTACAGATAGTTCTTGGGAGACAGGTAATCAAAGGTGGGCTGAGTCAGTCACCAGATGCAGAAAAGGCCAACTGAGGACTACTCACACACACAAAAACACCACCTATGAGAAAGCGCTTCAGATTGGCCTTCTGGCTTCGCTTCTAGTATAATTCTGTATTTAGATTTAGGACTCCTTTCAGACCAGCATTTGGAAACTTAATTCTAACGACTAACTGGGTAGTAAGATTATTTTTGATCTTGGGTACTAGACATATTTACTACCTTACGTGTGTCTCGATCTGCTTTTAACTAATTGTTTTAATTCTATTATATGTTTGTTTTTCAGTGTAATAATTTATTGTGTTTTTTGCTGCTGTTATGTGCCATCAAGTTACAGTACTTTCAACTTATGGTGACCCTATGAGTGAATGCCCTCCACAATATCATGTCCTCAACAGCCCTTATTAGTTATTTCCAGGCTCTACTTCAGATCTTTCTTCTGGTAGTAAGCCTGGTTACCTTTATATTGGTCAGAGTCTAACTTGTGACCTAAAGATTTTTCCTTTAAAATGAAACTTCCACCAGACTCCCAAGTGAGGCAGTAATGGCCTCTCTTTCACGTGATTCTCCTTGTTGCCATCTTTCTGCCACATTTCCCATCTGAATGTCTTTACAATCCAACAGATGGAGAAGAGAGCAGCTGAAAAGATTGCGGATGGAGAAACTCATAAGGATAGGATGTGAGCTGCAAATTAAAAGCTTCAGTCTCTGAAATATAACTTGGAAAAATGGGAACACAGCATTCCGGCCGTGTGACATTTACACTGAATGACTGGTTGATACTGTTCGCATTCAGGTTATGAATTTGAGACATACTTCCCCCCAAACATCAGTTATTTTCTATCATTTCAATTAAATTTGACTGATTATACTTTGACTGCAAAACAAGTAACTGTCCATGAATGCTGCATTTTGAGGTGAAATGTAAAGAATGAAGATCTCATCTTTTCACAATAATAATTTCTGTTTGCTGTGCAAACTACTTCTCTAAATTTTGGGATCGTTGGAATAATTACAGTAAAACCCTGGGTTACGACTGATCTGGGTAACGTTTGCCCCATTTTACGATGGTAATTTCTATAGAAACAATGTTCTGGGTTACAAATTTTTTAATTTTTTTTTCAGGTTACGGCAACTACAATCCCCAGAGTACTTTGCGCCCGGGGGGTATAAAATCGTGTTCTGATTTACGACCATTCCAGGTTATGATGGAGGCAGTTGGAACAGACCTCCATTGTAACCCGAGGTTTTACTGTATAATCTTGCTTGAAAACCTCATTGGAGGCCTATACATGGATATTGAATGGCCATCTCTCAGAGGTGCTTTAATGGTGTATTTCCTACTTCTGCAGGGAGCTGCTCTTGATGACTCCATCAGGTCCATTCCAGTTCTACAGTTATAGATTCTTGTCTTATGTAGTGTTGAAATTAAGTATAAGCAGTAGATCTCTTCCATTTAGGACATTTTCATGTCACAAGAATGAGCACGTGAGTTAACCAATACTGTACCTTGTAAGCACCTGCGTTTACATTGGCAAAACAAATGCACTAGTCTTCTTCTTCCATGACTAGGCCATAAATGTCAACCATCCCGATTTGGCCAGGATTACCCCGTAATTTGACGTCGATTGACCTTTGGTGAATTCATTTCAGCAGTTCCTTTTGCCTGACCCAGTATGAAAGATTAGCCGGCAACACAAGGTTGCCATTACTAGGGTATGCCCGATTGTGGTTCAGAAATACCATAATCTTCAAGGAGGCTGTTTCTGTGTACCTCAAAAACACTAGTGGAAAGGTACAATAATCTAATGCAAAGAGGCAGAAACAAATGGAGTCTAAAGTTTGGTCTTTAAACATTTTATACAAGGCACTTCCACTAAAGAAGTACAAGGGCCAGAGAGAATTTAGGAGAAGCTTAGATAAAAATCAGTGATGTTGCCCTAACGTTGGACCTCCGCTCCATTGTAACCCGAGTTAAAATATCAGAGAAAACTGAATGCCAGATAGAAAAGCCATGGAGATGCCATTTAGATTTAAAGATAGCAAATCAATAGTACTGTACTGTGCATATGCCAGGCAGTCATGCTTGAATCCCTATTTCATCTCATCGAAGTTGACATTGGGCTGCAGTCATTGCTTTCAGTGATCTGACATTAGAGGTGCATTGCCTTGCGTATCAATATACAACACCAGAAAGTCCCCTGTGTAGAATGCCATCTAAATACAATATATGGGTCAAGGAGTTTATAAGAATATTATCCTTGACTATGAAATCCGCAATTATAATCTTTACAGTAATTTTCATTTCATTTTTTCCTCCTTTGTATTTCCATAGTGCTTTGAAACCCTATAATACAAAATCCCCCGCACTGCATATTTTTATTCATTCTTACCTCCCTCTTCTAACTTCTCTCCCTCTCTCTCTCCCTCCCTCTGTAAAAAAGACCTTGGAAGTTCAGGTTTTTTAATCTTTAAAAAATGAAAGCATAAAGCTGTCACAGCAGAGCATCCAAAGCTTCCAATTGCTACACATTATTTTGAGTTTAGTGGAGGATTCAGAAAGGCTATTAATGGTTTTGACCCCTCTACCTACCACAGTTCAATTAGGCCCTGACTCCTCCAATGAGTGGTTCGAGTTTAAACATGAGCTTAAACCAGTAGCTACCACCCCCATGTTAGGATTCAAAATGGCCACCACTCCCTCCACCCAAAGTCACAATGCAGTGCGTACTGCTGCAGAGGTGCCGTTGTCATTGTTGGATAAGGTCCCCAAATGGCTTGGAAAAGGTAGGGAGATTGCTCCATTACTTGGGGGGGGGGAGGTACGATCGTGTCGTGTCTGGCATTTTTTAAAAAAATGTGTGTGGGGGGGGTTTGTGTTTTTTTTAATATTTTTGTTCTGGCCATTACTTTTTTATTTTCAATGCATTCTTATGGGAAAACGTGCTTCGAATTACGTTTGTTTTGGGTTACGACAGAGGCTATTGGAATGGACCTCCGCTCCATCGTAACCCGAGGTTTTACTGCAGCAGACACAGAGAGACTAAGCAAGAGAACAACCCTCGACACCCTCTAAACGGATATGTGTCTCAAGCCCATCAGCTCAGAGCCAGAAAGAGCTTTATGGCAAGAACAAACATTCTTGAAGGTACATAAGAGCAAAACCAAATTAAAAATGGAGGAATGGGCTCATTGGACAAAGAATAACATTAAAGGAGGATATGGCTGAGGAACTCAACCTCCCCTATATCACCTGGAGAATCCTGAATAGGTTGAGGATCGGAATCCCTAAATGCAAGACTAACATGCTCATGTGGGGGCTGCTGGCAGACAACAACATGTTGTGTGAATGTGGAGGAATACAGAATCCAGCTCATTTACTGGTCTTCTGATTACTACTAGATACATGTACTGAAAGAGCCTCCTTGAAGATTGTGGTATTTTTGAACCACAATCTAGTTACTCAATGGTGGGCATCAGCAGGTTCACACCAGTTCGCCAGAACCGGTAGCAGAAATTCTAGCTGGCCCCGCCCATCCAAGTTTTGAAATAAAGTAGTCCTAATTCAGGTGCAACACAGAGCTTTCCCCCTGGCCACAGCCACTATACCACACCCACAGTGTGGTAGTAAAAAAAAATTGAAGCCCACCACTGGGGTTACTTCATTTTAAATTTGGCAGCAGTACAAAGTTTGATCTGGACAGAAAAAGAAGAAGTAGTGTTTGTCTTTTAAAGTATGTGTAATGCTGTAAATGTTTGCTGTTTTCTTTATTTAACCAGAATTTTTTAGCAAAAAATATGCATCTATAAACATGTTCCTATCTATCAAAATAATAGTACTGTATCTACTGGGGTTATTATTGATATTTTGGTATTTGGGACTGGCGGAATACAGCAGTTTGGTGCTGGGCCTATGACTACTGAAAGAATATTCTGGAAACAGATAATTATTGTTGCTATGTACCATTAAGTTGAATCCAGCTCATGGTCACTCTATGAATAAGTGACCTCCAAAATGTCCTGTTCTTAAAAGCACTGCTCAGCGATTGTAAATTCAGGGCTATTATTTTCTTTATATAATCAATCCACCTCATATTTGGTCTTTCTGTTTTTCTTCTGACTCATTTCCTGCCTCTCTTTCCCCTGTCTTTTCTTAGAATTATTGTCTTTTCCAGCCATTGTTTTATCAAGATATACCCAAAATACAACAACCTTAGATGCACCATTTGTTCCTAGAAATATTTCAGGTTTCATTTGATCAAGGATGTACAGTATTTGTTCATCGATCTGACAATCCATGGTATCCACAAAGCTCCCCTCCAAGCACTTTATTTCAAAAAATTGAGTTTATCTTTTCAGCTTTCTTAAATTTCCAGCTTTCATATCCATACATGATAACTGGACAATGTAATATTGCTTTGGGAATATAATAGAGTGGATGAGCTTGGCCTTCAAGTCCAGTGACACATCCTTACATTTGATAATCTTTGCTATTTCCTTCTTAGTTGCCTTTCTAAGTCTCAGATTTAGACTGCATCTAAAATACAGTAAATACATAGTCACAACTAAACACAAACAGATAAAAACTTAAACGGTAAAAACAGATAAAAACCACCCCCATTAAAACCCGCCCAACCCATTCTTAAAAAGGAAAAGAGGGAGGGATTTGGATTATTATGTAAACCAGCAGGCGGAGGCCACATTTCCATCAGGGCCCCACAACTGCCCCGCCAGCCAAATGTATCCTTGTCTAAACTATTGCCTATGGAAAATAATTATGTTTCTTCATATTCTGTCCTAACAGTAGCTTTTTGTCCATAATATAGATCGTGCAAGTGTAGAGGCACACCCATTTTAAAAAATAAAACAATCCATAGCATTACACAATCCACACAATCAAAGGCTTTACTATGGTCTATAAAGCACAGACTTACCATCTTTTGAAATTCTTTGGTGTACTCCACTAGTTTGTAGTGATATTATTAGTACCCTGGAGCTCCCCCGTTTGCTTGGTGGTTAAAATGCTGAGCTTGGAGACTGAAAGGTTGGGTTTTGCATTCGGGGACATGAAAGGAGCCTCATTCAGGCGTCCCCCAAGCGGAGTTCCTCCAACAAAAATCCTTTCAACCCAGAGTAATCTTTGACATGAAATTATTATTATCAGTGCCCTTTCTTTTTTGGAATTCAACTTTTACATCAGACATTTCTTGTTCTATATATGTTTAAAGATGTTATTGTGACACCTTGAGCTTCACTCTGTTTTCATGCAAAATCAGTTACTGCATTACTTTTGTGGGGGCAGGAAGGCCTAAAACATTGCCAGTCAGTGAGCCACTGTTTTTCTTTCCAATGTTTGTTAGCATATTCTTGTTAGGATTTTGACAGAGTCAGTCTCTAGCTAGGAATAGTTTTGTCAGTGCCCAGTCTGGTTATTAACTTCTTCCATGTGTTTTCAGAGCAGCTTTCATCTCACTGTCTAAAACTGCAGGATAATTTGTCTGTAAACAAATCTGCCATCCTTCAAACACTTTTTCATGGTTCTTCTGTATACTGTTTCCATCTCTCCTTTGTTTTATTCTGCTGATCATTTAACATTCCTAATCTGAGTTTAAATCTTCCTTTGCCTTTCCGTATCTTATGGAACAGATATCTTGTTTTTCCTCTTTTCTTGTTCTCTTCCATTTCTTTCCACTGAATGCTATAATAGTTTGTTTTGCACCAAGTACTGCAATGTTTAAATATTCAATTTCTTGCTCTGTTGTTTCCAGTTTACATTAATTCATATTTCTCATATTCCATGTTTCAATTGTATGTGTTGTGCAACATCAAACTTTCTTTTCACTCTGTGAACACTGGCCACTAGACACCTTTTCGTCTTTAATCTAGCTGTTTCATTAGTGACAAAGTTATTGTTACTTGTTCTTTGCTGTTCCCCAGTAACATGACTGAGTGTCTTCCAATCTGGAAATCTCATGTTCCAGCACTATCTCTTGTTTCATTTTGAATTATCTCTTTAAAGAGATTTCAAGGTAAGAAATATTCAGAAGTAATTTATCATTGCCTTCTTCTGTGCACTATTAACGAAAAATAACTTGAGTGCCACTACCTTTGTTTGTGAAGGATCCTTTACAAGTGACACCTTCCACAACTGCTGCTGCTCAGTAGCTGCTGCCTAGGAATTTATACTCCCCCATCACATTAGAATCATCAGTTCTCTTCTGCTGATGTGACTGTTGATCCTATACAGCAGTAGTGCCCAAACTACAGCCCTTGGGCCCAATTAGGCCCACACATCTCATTAATCCAGCCCAGGCTGAGAACCTGAGCCCTCTCCGGACTCCTTCCCACCCGCCCCCACTGCCTGATGTACCAATACGTCACTTACGGTAGCAGTGATCAGGCTTGGCTCCTGATTGTCCAAGCAGCCTCCGCTCGGTCCCAGAGCTTCAGAAGCCTCTTGCAACCTGGATCACCACGTTGCAGAAATTTTTCAAGTCTTCTCCATTTCAAAATCCACAGCGCTGGAAGGGCAAACCTGGCGCGCTGCGCGCTAAGGGACTCTCCCAGTGCCGCGGATTTTGAAATGGAGAAGTCTCGGAAAATTCCTCCAATGTGGCGATCCAGCTTGCAAAAAGCTTCTGAAGGGCTGGGACCAAGCAGAGGCTGCTCGGATCAGCAGGAGCAAAGCCTGATCCCCGCTGCTGTCGAAACAGTCAGCAGCGGGAGCAGCCCACCTCCAGCCCCCACAGCTGTGTGTCAAGGGCTGGACCAGCCCACCGATGAAAAAGTTTAGGCACCACTACTATACAGGAAGGATACTTTTAATCTAGTGACTCAGCTTTGACCATTCTAGGTTGACCATACTAGGAGTCTAGATTTGTAATGAAATTTAACCTTCTGCCAGCATTAATGGCAGCTTCCCTGACATACCCAAACCCCCTCACTACTTTATGGTATGCATGCAAAACTGGGAAACAACTACAGTTAAACCCCATATAACGATTTTAATCCATTCCACGTAGCTGATAGCTATGCGGTTTTCATCATTGTATGATCTTCCCTATGGGAAAATCTGTACTATTTTCCCTATGGGAAAAAACCATTTTGTTTTTTATACAAAATGGCCGCCACAACTATTTTCAGCTGTTGTGCGGCTCAGGGACCTCCTAGGAAGGCGGGAATAGCATGGAAAAGGTCCTCCCACCCTCCCAGAGGTTGCTGGGGAGGTGGGAAAATGCACCTGAAGATGGTGATTTTTTTGGCCCCAAACAGCATGAAAAGGTAAGAGATCATCTCGTCCTTTTTGTTTGGGTGGGCTGCCACCTCTAGGGAGGGCGGGGGGCCTGATCAATGTTGTTTCCGACATCCCCCAACATCCCTGGGCACTGCTGCAAGACAAAACCTGCAGCAGAGGAAGGAGTTTCCCCCGGCATTTTGCCTTGCAGCAGCGCCCAGGGTCGGTTGGGGGATGTCGGAAACAGTGCGGATCAAGTCACCCGACCCTACTAGAGGCAGCTGGCTTTTTTAGCATTATCCAATGCATGCACCGGATAACGCTAAAAACCAGATAACGATTCGATTTGTGGAACCAAGTTTTGTCATTATCCAAAGTATTGTTGTTGTTGTTGTAATCAAAAACAAGTGACCAGTCTTCTGATCTATCAGGAAGTAGGAGTCCAATCTCCTGAAGAGCTCTTTCTCTCAATGAGGGATGGTAGTAAACAAACCAATAATTGAAAATAGGGGGGGAGGGACAAATTAGCATATCATGCTAAATTGTTCCTAACCCACCTGTCTGTTTCAAATCTTGAGAGGGTCACCCATCTCATTGGCTTGTCAAAAGAGTTCTGCCCTGTCCCATTTCAGAGAAAGTAAACACAGAGAGAAGAGGTCGGGCTCTGAGTCTTTTAAGCTGAAAGGAAAGAGGCTCACTAGTAGAGAACATGCTTTGAAATGAATGGGTGACACACAAAAGCATGATAGCATCTCAGCCAGGCTTCCGTGGGAATCCATCTTTGCACATTGTGGACCTAAATAATTAGGATCATTAGAATGTATATAATATCCCTTGTGACGCTTTGTGCCCCTCTGATCCTGTAAGATAAAAGTGTAACACGTATTACCTGGTTTGGGAAAGAGTCCATGTGTGTAATTAGAGACTTTTACCTCTAAGTTGTGTGCTGAATAAATATGGGGCTGAATGGAGGTGCTATTAGCTTAGTCTTCTTCCAATTCTGTGTTCTTTCCATCAAAGCCTGAAGTTAGCAACAGTAACATAGCTTTCACATGAAATACTGTAAATATAACTTATCAAGTTCCAGGTTAGAAGAATTTTAGGAAGAAGGAATGTTCATCTATTACAGCGGTTCCCAACCTAAGGCCCACTGGCCGGATCCGGCCCACAGTGCAATTTTATGTGCTCCCACCCCCTCCAAGAGCATTCAAGAAACAAAATGGCCACCCCTTTGAAACTGTTGGGACAAAATGGCCACCCCCATCATGCAAGCGGGGCAAAATGGCTGTCTGGCCCTCGAAGCTGACTGAAAGAGTGTGACCTGGCCTCTGGCTTGAAAAGGTTGGGAACCCCTGATCTATTATTAATAGTGTGCCCTATAACAATCAAGCTTTATTTTTCCTTGTGTGTGTGTTTCCTTCTAAGGCAGGAGTTCTCAGCCTTTTTAAGACGGGGGCCAGGTCACACTCCTTCAGACAGCATATAGGGAACTAAATTCCATAATCCAGTGGCTACACTGGCTTGGGAATATTGAGAACTGTCATCCAAAAAAGCAGATTTTTGAAGCTATTGTGGCTTACTGTATTGCATGTTGTCTGCCATTAAATTGCTTGAGAGTCCTAATGGTCCTTAATTTTAAACAGAGAAAAATCAATCACTGCACCATGCATGTGTGCAAAAGATGATCTAGTAAATGGCCAAGATAATGCTATTATAAACAGTTTGCCTCGGATCAAAATTAATCTAATAGTCATTTTAACATTTTAGTTTGTTTTGTGTTTTATCTATATTTCATATACTGTATGTCCATAATTTGAAATTTTACAATACTGTACTCTGGTGCAAATAAAGAAAAAATGGTATTATGCAAAATGAAAAATATATCAAAAATTAATTTCCTATTTTGGATGCTGCCAATTATGATTAAGGATGAATACTTAAAAAGCTGACAGAATAGCATCAATGGATTTTGTAATGGAGATAAAAAAGCTGGGATTATTTTCTTAAATGTGGTACTCAACACATAGAATTGGCAATCTAGATCTTTGAAATTTTAATATATATTATACAGTCAGTGATGCACTGTAAAAAAAATTACTATCTGTGTGGCTATCTGTGGGCGTGGGCTCAAAAAAAAACCAGAAAAAAAAGAGGGAAAAAAGAAAAAAAGAAACCTACCTTGCTCTCTTGCTCCACAGAGATGAGGAGGAGTCCCGGAGCAGCGGCACTGCTGGGAGGTGAGCGGGGCGAGTTGGTGGGCTGGTGCTGGCTGGCCTCCCCTTCCCAGTGCTGCCGGAAATGCGTCCCTGCCAGCGGCGCTGCTGGGAAGTGAGCGGGGTGAGTTAGTGGGCTGGCAGTGGCTGGCCTCCCCTTCCCAGCACCGCCAGAAATGCATCCCTGCCAGCGTTGCTGCTGGGAGGTGAGCAGGGCGGGTTGGTGGGCTGGCGCTGGCTAGCCTCCCCCTCCCAGCACTGCCGGAAACATGTCCCATTTGCCTCGCCCAGGGCCGAAGGCGCAAGGGAAGTGCGGAGATGAAAGCATGCCTTCAGCCCTGGGCAAGGCAAATGGGATGTATTTCCGGCGGTGCTGGGAGGGGAGGGGAGAGGTGGGCGTGGCCGGCCAAGTGGGCGTGGCCTGGAATTTCTACTAGTGGTTCGCCAGAACCAGTGAGAACCGGCCACAGTACAACACTGTATACAGTATAGCTAATCAATTAAGATATACTGTATATCAAATATTTTAACTCATATTGATGATTTATTATGGGCAGACATGGAATTTCTGGAGATAAACTTGACCACTTTTTTGGGGGGAACTTATTAAAAAGATACTGGAAGAAAAAGAATCCCCTTTGTTTAAAAAAAAACTAGTTATAAATCTGGAGTAGGTATAGAAAGATGGTTAGTCTGTCTGGAATATTGCTATAAATGACAAACTGGAATGCAAACTTAATTTTAAAAAAGGTTTAACAAAGAAAGATGAATTTATAGATACAATATTTGAGGAGAATTTATTGATTACGTATTTCATAAATCTAAACTTGTTAAGCCTGGTCAAGAATATTTAACTTTTTGGAAATAGGGGATACGATTATGTGAATAGACAATTTGGTTTAGAGAATTATGGATAAGAGAATAAGGTCCCATGGTGATGGGTGCACGTGTTAGTAAGTGTTTTGATTTGTATTATTATTTTTCTGTAATAATTAGATTTGTTTTAAGTGATGTGATATGTTTGTTTGTTTGTTTTATTTTAAATTTAAAAAATTAAAATGTAGTGAAAGAATTAAATTGATGTACTTCAGCTAGATCAATGGTATAGAGAATGAAAGAAGAGAAAAAGTGAATGTAGGAAGTTGACAATATTCGAAGAAATAATAATTTAGAGAGAGGAACAAAAAGAGAATAGAATATTGAAATTGAGATATTAGTGGAGATAGGAAATAATCAGGAAACACTCAAAGCAATGTGGGAAGTAGATTTGGTAGGGAAAATAAATGCCAACATTTTGAAGAATTTATGGAATAAAATAATTTTAAAGATCATGTCTGTAAAGATAAAAGACATTTTTACAAATTAATATGGAGATTGTATCTGACACGTGTTAAAGTAAAAATAATTTGGATTCTAACTACCCCATTATGTGCTAGAGTTGTGGTCTGATGGTAGGCACTTATTTCCATATGTGGTGGGAGTGTGAATTGTTATTTTTAAAAAATGGAAATTAATTTTAAACAAATGAGTGACATTCTAAATTTCAGGATAGTGCAATGCCCCAAAATAGCACTTTTGTTAATTTATAAGGACATTCAATTGAAATGGGCAAGAAAAGAATTAATTACTAATTCAGTTACAGCTGCAAAATTAGTAGTTGTAAGAAACTGGAAAGTTCAACACTAATACACAACACAAGCATTTCAATCTTTAAACTGAATTTCAGATGTTGTTACCTGCCCATCCAATTTCTGCTCAAAGTAATTTTCCCTTAGCCATAACAAGGAAGCAGCCATTATCTCTGGATTGCAAAGGTCAGTGAGACTGAATGACTTCTATAAGGTTTCAGAAGGCAAACCATTCTATGACCAGATTTGCTCACCTGGCTTTGGGGGCATCTGCTTTAAGCAAAGAGCTGCCTGTCCCTTTTCCCTGCTTGATCCTGGTATGAAACAAAGAGGATAACTTTGATCTGAGCTGCTCCAAAGGAATTATCTCAAAAGCTAGCACTGACATTTACACACTCATTAGCTGGATTAAGTTTAGAGTTGCCAAACATTAATCCAGTTAATGAATGTATATTTTCTTTTCCTTGCCACACATATTTTACTGACATTTTTCAGAGGCCATTATGAGTCTCATACCTGGTAACTCTCCAAACCAAGTGAATGCAGGTATCATAATATTTATATTTTAAGATATCTATACTCTCTACTTGTTCCATTAACACATGGTTCTGCTATGGACCATAAGGGCAGCTAAGGCAAGGTTTCTTCCTGGTGGCCTCCTATGCAAGCTTTTGACTTCTGTGGCCTGAGCTTTAATGCTGTGGGCCAGAAGCCAGCCTCAGGATAAAGAGGTCTCACTTTTACCCCTTCAGCCTGCAATAGTAAAGAATAACATGTCACCATGATCATCACACAGTGAAGACTTTGGGACAGGGACGTTGTGTTGGAACAGATCTGTAACACAAATTGCCTCAGTGGTAAAGGTAAAAGTCTCCCCTGCTCGAAATCTAGTTGTATCCGACTCTAGGAAGCAGTGCTCATCTCAGTTTACAGTCAAAGAGCCAGCGCTGTCTGCATCTGCAGGTGGTTCCGTGGTCCTGTGGCAAGCATTACTAGATGTGCATGGAGTGCATGGAACGCTGTTAAATTTCCTGCTAAAGGGTTACCTCTATCTACTTTGATTCTCTTGCTTTTGAACTGCTAGGTTGAAAAGAGCTGGAACAGAGACGGAAGCTCACTCTGCCATGCAGCACTCAGGTCTCAAATTGCTGACCTGCGCATCTTTCAGTCAACAAGTTCAGCGTCTTAACCACTAAGCCACCATAATCCCCAGTGGAACAAGGGGCAATTAGCAGAAACATACTCAGTGATGGCAAAGGTTGGCACTCCAGGTGTTCTTGGACTTCAATTCCCAGAAGCCCAAGTCTCTGTGAAGCAACACAAATGGGTTTACACAGGAGACTTGGGCTTCTGGGAATTGAAGTCCAAGAACACCTGGCGTGCCAAGGCTCACCATCACGGACCTAGATGATATAAGACAAAAATACCCACTCCAAAATAAAAACAAGGAAACAACAGAAAGGTTGTTACACCTTGGCTTAAAGACTCACTACTGTATTTTAATGTGAGCTTTTATGGATCAAGTTCACTTCATCAGAAACCTTTTTTTTTTTTTTTTGGTCTGATGTGTTTGCATAGATTACCATGGCTACTTCTTCAAAACTTACAAAACCGATTAGGATGTTACTCTCTGGTTTTTCCCTCCTCCATACCTATTTTTAAAAGTCACTTCCTACTCCTTCCCTCAGTTTTAATCAGGAAGCCAACCTGGGGGCTTCTCTATCCAATTTTAGCCATCAGATTTTTCCCTTGCCCTTACAATACCTAAATGGATTTCCTCCACTTTGGTGTATGAAAGCCAAGACACAGGACACAGCCTCGGGCTGGGTTAACTCAGGTTTATTGCATCGTGGACAGAGGGAACATGAGGTAATGGCGGATCGATAGCTCTTTATATACAGTGGTAATACATTTGAACGTGGTGCCATTGTAGCCCATTGGCTACTGCCTGCGTGACGTCATTGCGAGTCACGCCCTTCTTGTCCAGGTGTAGGTAGTGGCGGGAAAGCTTCCCGCGCTGCTGCCTTTGATGAGATCGGACCAAGAGAGCTTGGACGCTCGCTGCTGCCAGCTGGTGGACATTAGCTCGCGTCCTCATTCAGGGTTCATATGATACAGCTGAAGGTTACATTGTTGCTATAGGCAAGGTTACATTGGTTCGGATACATTGTAATCCATGTGGAAGGTAAAACCCTTAGAACACAACATCCCTCCCCCCTAGGACGAGACAACGTCTCGAGCCCATGCTTCCAGACACTCCCCCTCCTAGGAGACAAAATCTCTCAGCCAAGATGGCTTGTTTCGAACACGCTGGGGTCTCGATGCGGGCTGCCTCTCCCCGGGTTTGCTACCTTCTCTTTGTCCCCTGGTTTCCTGTCCTGTAATTTGAGAGGGAGACTCGTTAGTGACTTGCCGCGGCTCTGCGGCGTTGTTGGGAGGTGTGCTCTTATTTAGGGAGGAACCGGGGGCACTGGGGGCTAACGAAAACCCCCTCTTCTCGCTAGGATGGGTGGGGGAACACTCCTGAAAACCCCCCCGGCTCGCTAAATCAAAATCTAAAGTCCATTCGGGGGCAGCGGTCGCGAACTCCTCTCCCCCTTCCCCGGCCTCTGACGGAACTGGTTTATCAAAAGGATATGAGCCGGGGCCGCTGCTTCTTCCTTCCCCCCTTGCTTGGGACTGTTGTCCGCTGCTGTCTCCCCCTTGGGTTACGCGGGTGGGGGAGAACCCTAACGCTGAATCTTGTTGGGGATCCTCACTGACTGGCCCACTGACTCGGTGCCTCAGTTGGTCTGCGTGTCTCCTCCAGAGGAGACCGGTGTGGGTTTCGACTCGGTACGACACTGGCCCCGTCTGTTCTACAACCGTCCCCGGCACCCAGGCTGGCCCCGCGCTGGCATAGTTCCTGCAATGGACAGGGTCGCCGGCGGCGAACCCTTTCGAGACTGCCAGCCCCACGTTTTTTCCCTTATCCTCAATTCTTGTGGGGTCCAGCCTGGACAGGAGTGTAGTCAGTTTCCGCCGCATCAATAGCTCTGCCGGCGAGTAACCTGACGCTAAGGGGGTCACCCTATACGCTAGTAAGAACTGACATACTTGGTGGTTCAGGTCCCCGGGGCCCATGCGCCGAAGCGCCTCCTTCGTTGTACGCACCAACCGTTCCACTTGGCCATTCGTGGCCGGGTGAAACGGCGCGGACGTGACATGCCGAATGGCATTCGCCTCCATGAAGGCCCCGAACTCTGAGGAGGTGAAGCAACTCGCGTTATCGCTGACTAAAGTGTCGGGTAACCCGAACGTTGAAAAGACTCTCCGTAGTTGGTTAATTGTAGTGGTGGAGGATGTGCTCTTTACCGGAATGACCTCCAGCCACTTTGAGAATGCATCCACCACCAGGAGAAACATGGTTCCTCGGAAAGGGCCAGCGAAATCTACGTGCACTCTGGACCATGGCCCCCTTGCTGTGTCCCATTCCCTATGCGGAAGCCGGGCCGCCTCTGGTCGGGACCCCTGGCACGCCTCACAAGTGCCGACCATGTGCTCAATGTCCTCGTCCAGCTGTGGCCACCAAAAGTAACTGCGGGCCAGCGCTTTTGAGCGAACGATGCCCGGGTGGCTGACGTGCAGCAGTTTGAGAACCCTCGGCCGCATGGGTGTTGGGACCACCACCCGTTGGCCCCACAACAGGCACCCCCTTTCTAGGGACAACTCTAGCTTCTTCCGAAAGAATGGGTCGAATTCCTTGCTTGGGGACGATGCTGGCCACCCTTTCTGCACCCATGAGCTGACTTTCTCTAGCGTCCTGTCCTTACCTGTCGCCCTGGCTATATCGGCCGGTACTATTGGGGGTTCGTCTAAAACTTCGATTAGCAACACCTGGCGGTCTCTTCCTATTCTGGCTTTTTGGTCGTCCGTCAAGGGCAAAGGGGATCTCGACAGCGCATCAGCATGGCTGATCTCCTTTCCAGGCCGGTACTCCAACTCGTGTTGGTACGCGTTAAGAAAAATGGCCCATCGCAACATTCTCGGGGACAGTATCTGCGGCGTGGGCTTGCCTGCCGTGAAAATTCCTAACAGGGGCTTGTGATCCGTCACGATTTTGAATGGGCGGCCATACAGAAAATCGTGAAACTTTTTGGTCCCCGCTACTATTGCCAATGCCTCCCTGTCGGTTTGTGCGTAATTTCGCTCTGCTTGGGACAGGGACCTTGAGTAAAACGCCACTGGGGCCTCCCGACCGTCATCCAACACGTGGCAAAGCACCGCCCCCACCCCCACCGGTGATGCATCACAGACTAAGACCACCGGCCGTTTGGGGTCGAAGTGTGTAAGGATTGCGTCCGATGTTAAAAGTTGCTTAAGTTCGTTGAACGCCTTCTCGTGCTCGTCACCCCACATCCATGTCTCCTCCTTCTTAAGTAACCGATGAAGCGGTTCAGCCACGGAGGCTTTCCGCGGAAGGAATGTATGGTAGAAATTGAGGAGCCCCAGGAATGACTGAAGTTCGGTTTTGGATGTGGGGCGAGGGGCCTTCTTAATGGCTGCTACCTTGGATTTGGACGGCTTAATACCCTCGGGTGTGATCCGAAACCCTAAAAATTCGACCTCGGTTTCGAAAAAAACACATTTGTCCTTCCTCAGTCTCAGCCCCGCTTTCTCGAACACAGTTAGCACTTTATCCAATCTCTTTGCCAGTTCGGCCTCACTCCCCCCTGTTATCAATACGTCATCAAAATAAGGCAACACCCCCTCCAGCCCCTTCAGGAGGCGTTCCACAAGCGACTGAAAAAGGCCGGGTGCCGAGTTCACGCCGAACTGTAAACGCGACACCTGGAACGCTCCTTTATGTGTGACTATCGTTTGTGCCGCGGCCGTGGCGGGAGTTACGGGGAGTTGCTGATAGGCTTGTGCCAGATCGAGCTTAGCGAAACACTTTCCCCCATTTAGCCTGGCCAAAAGGTGGCTGACCACTGGCACCGGATATGCATTAGGGCGAATCGCCTTGTTAATTGTACACTTATAATCAGCGCAAATGCGCACCTCCCCGTTAGCCTTCAGTGCTGTTACGATTGGAGTTTCCCACTCCGCGGAATCAACAGGAATAAGAATCCCCTGGCCCACCAATTTGTCCAGTTCCGCCTCTATTTTGTCCTTTAGTGCGAAAGGCACCCTGCGCGGTTTGAGTCTTATCGGGCGGACCTCCGGGTCTAGGTCGAAGGCTACAGGGGGTCCCTTGAACTTTCCAAGTCCTTTTTCAAACACGGTGGGGTGCGCGTCACACACCGCTTGTATCGGATCCGCGCCCACGGCATGCACCCCCCCTATGAACAAACCCAAGGGCTGAAACCACTGCGTCCCTAGGAGGCTACAATTCCCCCCTTTGAGAACGACTAACGGGAGTTCTGCGGAATGTCTTTTATAGTGAACCCGAAATTTCCCGACCCCCAGCACTGGAATGCTGTTCCCTTGTACGTCTCGTAGCGTGGACCTCAGAGTCTTAAGCTTGGGCCGCGCTTGGGGGTCGATCTTCAAGAACTCTTTCTGGGGAATTATGGAATAATAGGACCCCGAGTCAATCTCCATCCTAACGGGGGCCCCTTGTACTATTACCTCAATGAAGTAATGGTTTTGTCCCGCGGACACGCTGAACACAGTGTCGTCCTCACTGCCGTCCGAGACGCGGCCCACGCCGTCCTGCTTCCTCGTGGGTCGGGCGCCATCTTGGGGTCTCGCTGGACGGTCCGGTCTGGCCGAACGGTCTTTCGACTGCCTCCGGTCCTCTTTCCGATTTCTGCATGCCCTGGCGATGTGCCCGCGCCGGCCACAGCTGTAACATTCGGCTTTCCTGAAAGGGCACTTCGCACGCTCGTGGGCCGCCCCGCAACCATCGCAGCGGCGCCCCCCTTTCCGGACCTTCTGTACCTCTTCGCCGTCGCTGCCATCTGTAGAGGACCTCGAGGTTCGTCGAGTCGCGTGCACCGGCTGTCCTGACTTGCCACGCACCGAGCTTTCCGCTTTGCTGGCCCTAGGACGCCACTCACGCCACTCGTGTATTTCGTCCACTCCCGCATTCGTGGACTCCGCGGATTCCGCGGTCTCTACGACCTCGGCCAACGTGGGTGGCGGCTCCCTGTTCATCAGGCGGCGCTGCACTTCCTTGTCCTTCAGGCCACACAGCACGACGTCCCTCATGATCATCTCCAGGTTGTCCCACTTGCAGGGAACGGCGGCTACCCTCAGGGCCTCCACGAACGCCTCTACCGACTCATCCGGCGCTTGGACTCGCCTCCAAAACGCACTCCTAGCCGGAAACATTGCCTTCGAGGGTTGGAAACGCTCACGCAGCAACTTCAGTATGTCGTCGGTTTTGAAGTCGTCCAACGTCTTCGGTTCGATCATGCCCACCAGCGTCCGCTTGGTCTCTACACCCAGCATTCGGGTGAGGATGGCCCTCTTCCTTTCCTCGTCGTCTTTGACTTTGAGTTCCACCAATGCCGCCTTGAAATCCATGTTAAAGATGGTCCAGTCTTGCGGCTTGGTAATATTGAACCCGCTCTGTGTCCTGGCACTTTGGGAATCCATTTATCCCACCTTCGTCGCCAATTTGGTGTATGAAAGCCAAGACACAGGACACAGCCTCGGGCTGGGTTAACTCAGGTTTATTGCATCGTGGACAGAGGGAACATGAGGTAATGGCGGATCGATAGCTCTTTATATACAGTGGTAATACATTTGAACGTGGTGCCATTGTAGCCCATTGGCTACTGCCTGCGTGACGTCATTGCGAGTCACGCCCTTCTTGTCCAGGTGTAGGTAGTGGCGGGAAAGCTTCCCGCGCTGCTGCCTTTGATGAGATCGGACCAAGAGAGCTTGGACGCTCGCTGCTGCCAGCTGGTGGACATTAGCTCGCGTCCTCATTCAGGGTTCATATGATACAGCTGAAGGTTACATTGTTGCTATAGGCAAGGTTACATTGGTTCGGATACATTGTAATCCATGTGGAAGGTAAAACCCTTAGAACACAACATCCACTATAACAAATTCAGTTGGTAGTTTCCTTTTGAGTAGACCAGTTGACTAATTAGTTGAATGGTGAGTCAGCAATGGGTGTATTCTAGCTGGGATTACCAACTGGATTTAGGCAGGTGAGTTTATTATTTGATGATGACTCCTCTGCATGTGGTCACATACTCAGCACTAAACTACAACACTCTGTAAATAAAGGCACTAAATATTCCTAACGGTCCTGTCTCCAGATAAATGGATAGTGTAACAATTGTCTACTTATCATCAGTGTGTTACTAAAAACTGGTAAGGTGCATACTATAAGTGAGTAGAAGGCAAGAATTCCTTTGAACCATTGTGCCCCATTGGCGGTTTCTAAACATTTTTCTTTGCTCCATTTAGATTGGAGCAAAGGTTGTAAATTATGCCAGCACACTTTTTACATGGTAGGACTCTAAAATAATATCACCATATATTTTCCACACACCATGCATGTTCCCTTCTCAGAATTTCATAGTATAAGTTTGCATTTTTTAAATTTAAATGTTGAATGTTCTCCATTTACATCCATACACTTACATTTTTTATGCATGTCAGGGTCCATGGAAACTTTGGCTAACATTGATAGGTTCAGTGTCTTGGACACAAAAAATATCACATCTCCTTACACAACAAAGTGAAGGCAAAAAATTCTCTTTGGATAAAGAGATGTCCTCTAATTTAATAGAAATTATTGTCCTTTGTGTTCCTAAAAAGGACCATTGGGAAATTTTGCTCATCAGCAAATTTACAGTGCAACAGGGGAGACACCTTCTATGTCACCCACTGTGATAAGTGCCTTCTCCATGTCTCTATTCCATATGAGTGATGGACTGGGGTACATAGAAAGAGCCTCCTCGAATACTGTGGTATTTTTGAACCACAATCGGGTGAACCCTGGTAACGGCAACCTTGTGTAGCCAGCTAATCTTTCTCATACTGTGTCAGGCAAAGGGAACTTCTGAATTAACTCATCAAAAGGTGCCTTCATTTTGGCAATTTCATGTCTGACCTAGACATGGAAGAAGAAGGAGGAGAGATGGACTGAAGTCAGTTGAAGGCTCAATGAAGGCTGAGAAAATGAAGCTAAAACTGTTCTGTCTTCTCATCCTTCAAGGAGGAAGCTTTCAATATTTAAGCCAGGAGTTCTCAACCTTTTTAAACCAGGGGCCAGGTCATGCTCCCTTAGACAGCTTCAGGGGCCAGATGACCATTTTGCCCTTCCTCCACCACATGGCACTTCCTGGTGTGGTGGAGGCAGTGGGGGGCCACATGAAATGGTGCTGTAGGCTGCATCCAGCCTACGGGCCGCAGGTTGAGAATCCCTGGTTTAAGCTATCCTATCCACACTGCAGTGTAGCTCAAGTGGTTAAGATGCTGACTGGGAGGCGGAAGGTGAGCAGTTCAAAACCCAAGTACTGCATGACAGAATGAACACCCGTCTCTGTCCCTGCTCCTGCCAACCTGGCAGTTCCAAAACAAGAAATTACAAGTAAACAAATAGGGACCATTTTGGTGGGAAGGTAAACAGCGTTCCATGCATTTCGGTGTCTAGGCATGTTTGGTGTATGGGAACCAAGACACCGGAACAGCCGAAGAGCTGGCTTAACACAACTTTATTGCATACTGGTCAGAGGGAACATGCGGTAATGCCGGACGAACAGCTCAATATATACAGTGGCTATACATTCGAATGTGGCTCCTTGACAGTCTATTGGCTACTGTCCGCGTGACGTCATTGCAGGTCACGCCCTTCTTGTCCAGGTGAAGGTGGTGGCGGGAATCTTCCCGCGCTGTTGTTCTTGGGTGAGTCTGGACCATTGAGCTGGACGCTCGCTATTGCCATCTAGTGGTCACTAGCTCGCGTCCTATTAGGGTTACAGTGATGCAGCTGAAGGTTACAATGTTACACGTAGAAAGGTTATATTGGATACCCATGGATAGGTACATTGTTTAAAGGCACAGTCTTTGAGAACACAACATCCCTCCCCCCTAGGATGAGACGAAGTCTCTCAACCAAGATGGCTTATTGCACACGCGTTTGGGCCGCGATGTGGGTTGGCCCACCCGGGGGGCGCTACCGCTTCCTTGCTCCCTGGTCCCTTGTCCTGTAACGGGAGAGGGAGACTCGTTAGTGGCTTGCTGTGGTTTTGCCGCTTTAGGGGAAGGGAAAAACTCCATTGTGGGCAGACCGGGGGCACTAGGGGCTAACGTAAAACCCCTCTTCTCGCTTGGATGGGTGGGGGACCACTCCGAAACCCCCCCCCCCCGGTTCTGTAACTCAAAATCAAACTCTGCTGGGAGATCCCGCGGGGTATCTATGAGGACAAATTCCTTCTCCTCCCCCCTCGGTGGGGGCCCTTGACCCCCCTCTCCTTCCCCTTGGGCTAAACGGGTGGGGGAGAACCCTAACGCTGAATTCTTGTCTGTGTTTTCGTCGCCCTGCCTTCCTGGGACCCGGCTCCGGAGCTGGTCCGCGTACCGCCGCCAAAGTAGACCCGTGCTGGTCTCCACGCGATACGATACGGGGCCGGTCTGCTCCACGACGACCCCCGGTACCCAGGCTGGCCCCGCGCTGGCGTAGTTCCTGCAATGCACCGGGGCGCCCACGCTGAAACTTTTTGTGGCCTCTAGCCCGATGTTCCTCCCCTTGTCTTCTACTCTCGTGGGGTCTAGCCTAGTGAGTATGGTGGTCAGTTTCCTGCGCATTAAAAGCTCCGCGGGGGAGTAACCTGACGCCAACGGGGTCACCCTGTACCCTAGCAGAAACTGACACACTTGCAGGTTGAGATCCCCGGGGCCCATCAATTTGTCCAGTTCCGCCTCTATTTTGTCCTTTAGTGCGAAAGGCACTCTGCGCGGTTTGAGTCTTATTGGGCGGACCTCCGGGTCCAGGTCGAAAGCTACTGGGGGTCCCTTGAACTTCCCAAGTCCCTTTTTGAAGACTTCGGGGTGCGCGTCGCACACCTTCTGTATTGGATCAGTCCCAACGGCGTGCACCCCCCCAATGAACAGACCCAGGGGCTGAAACCATTGAGTCCCGAGGAGGCTGCAATTTCCCCCTTTAAGGACAACTAGGGGGAGCTCCGCGGCGTGCTGTTTATATTGGACCTGGAATTTCCCAAACCCCAACACCGGGATACTGTTCCCTTGCACGTCCCGAAGCGTGGACCTCAGCGCTTTGAGCTTGGGCCGTACGCGGGGGGCGATTCTCAAAAACTCCCCCTGGGAAATGATTGAATATGAGGAGCCCGAGTCAATCTCCATCCTAACAGGGGCCCCTTGCACCAGTACCTCAACAAAGTAACGGGGGTGTCCCATGGACACGCTGAAAACTGGGGCGTCGTCGTCGCTGTCGTCGGAGATGCAGCCCACGCCGTCCTGCTTCCTCGTGGGCCGGGCGCCATCCTTTGGTCTCGTCGAGCGGCCCGGTCTCGTCGAACGGTCTGGCGAGCTCCTCCGGTCCTCGCGCCGTCGTCTGCAGACTTTGGTGATGTGTCCGCGGCGCCCACAGTTGTGGCACTTGGCCTTCCTAAACAGGCACTTCGCGCGGTCGTGGGCCGCTCCGCAGCTGTCGCAACGTCGGCCGCCCTTCCGGACCTTCCGGACGTCTTCCTCGTCGCTGCTCTCTGCGGAAGATTTCGACGCTCGCCGGGCCGCGTGCACCGAGCCTGCCGCTTGGTCAGCCTGTGGGAGCCTGCCCTGGAGCTCTTTTACTCCGGCCCTCGTGGCTTCCGCGGCCTGTGCTGCCTTCACGACCTCATGCAGTGTCGGGGGCGGCTCCTGGTTCATCAGCTTCCGCTGAACTTCCTCGTCCCGCAGGCCACACAGCATGCAGTCCCTGAGGGTGATTTCCAGGTTCTCCCATTTGCATGGGCCGGCGGCCAGCCGCAGGGCCGCTGCGAAAGCGGCGACCGACTCGCCCGGCGCTTGGACTCTCCTCCAGAACGCGTCCCGAGCTGGAAACATCGACACCGAGGGCTGGAAATGGTCACGCATCGCCTTCAGGAGCTCTGTGGCCTTCAACTTGCCCACCTTCTTCGGTGCGATGAGGTCGACCAGCACCCTCTTGCCGGCGTGCCCGAGCATTCTGGTGAGGATGGCTCTCTTCTTTCCCTCGTCCGTGACCTCAAACTCCACCAGTGCGTCTTGGAAATCCATTTCGAAGAGTTCCCAATCTTCCGGTTTGTTGACGTCGAAACCGGCGTATGTCTTGGCCCAGTGGGAAGCCATATCCCACCTTCGTCGCCAATTTGGTGTATGGGAACCAAGACACCGGAACAGCCGAAGAGCTGGCTTAACACAACTTTATTGCATACTGGTCAGAGGGAACATGCGGTAATGGCGGACGAACAGCTCAATATATACAGTGGCTATACATTCGAATGTGGCTCCTTGACAGTCTATTGGCTACTGTCCGCGTGACGTCATTGCAGGTCACGCCCTTCTTGTCCAGGTGAAGGTGGTGGCGGGAATCTTCCCGCGCTGTTGTTCTTGGGTGAGTCTGGACCATTGAGCTGGACGCTCGCTATTGCCATCTAGTGGTCACTAGCTCGCGTCCTATTAGGGTTACAGTGATGCAGCTGAAGGTTACAATGTTACACGTAGAAAGGTTATATTGGATACCCATGGATAGGTACATTGTTTAAAGGCACATTCTTTGAGAACACATGCCACATGTCTATGGAAATGTGTGCAAACGCAGACAGTGCTGGTTCTTCAGCTAGAAACAGAGATGAGCATTGAACCCTAGAGTCAGATACAACTGGCTTTCAAGCAAGGGTGACCTTTACTTTTACCTATCCACACCTTTTTTTAAAAAAATAGCTCCTGGCAGAGAGGGGGGAAAGTGCAGGTAGGAACCCAGCTGGTTGTTGCTGGCACTTACATCATGTCATTGCTGGGAGAAGGAGTGAATCAGTCAATTCCCAGAGTAGACCAAGCAGAAGCCTAATTCTCTGTGTAGTTGCATCCTAAGTAAGAATCTATTTGAAGTGTTAGAATTCATGAGATATTTCTGGGATGTTGAACACATGAAAAGTGACATTATCTTATCCAAATATTCAGTTGCTTTGCTGTTTGGAATAAAAATCATTATATATACACTAGTGATAGTTTAGGCTTTGGGGCTTCTAACTACGATGAGGTTTGAACTACACAGATGACAAAAACAAAGCACTTACAGTTTTAAAAATAATTTTTACACTGGTTCCCAACCAAGAGGTAAACACAGTGTACATAGGGAAGTGCCTTGTGCCAGATCAGGCTATATGAACACTTGCCTACACCAGTATAACCTATTTCTTAGTTTGGTAAAGTAGATCTCCAGTGTCTTAGGCAGAAAGAGGTCTTTTTCATTACCTGTATGTGACTTTTAATTGAGAGGCCATTGATTAAACTTTGAATTTCAATAGTCAAAGTTTGTGCTGTACTACTACATAACAGTCCTTCAATAGAAACATCATCAGAATGCAGTAAGTCCTGAATATCGTTTGCAAATACAAGCACCAGTTACAATTCACACAGCATCTCCGTTTTAAAACTTGGGTTAGTCAATGCTGTTTATTAATCTATTAAATGTTATTTATATAGAAATTTAAGGCAAAGTAAAAAATGGTCATTTTAATTAGGAGGTAGAGTAAGCTGGCAATAATCAGCTGTTCTGAAATCCTACATGATGTTGACGAGAAATTCACTCTAGGTTTCTTTATCCAACCCAGGTGATAACTCTGCTGGTGATACAAGGCTGGGATTTTATCATTTTTGCACTTGCAGTGATAGTGATTTCTGGGTGGGGAATATCAATTTGTTCTCATGGTATCATCCCAGTGCTTTTGTTTAAAAAGATTATTTCCCTTTGTTTGGTTGGTTTTTTAAAATCATTCAGCAGTTAAAATTATGCAATATGGAAGCACTATGCTACAAAATGTGTACTGGCTGTGGTTACTCATTGGCAAAATTTAAGAAAAAAACTGATTCTGGTTTTTGTGGGAATTAAGAATTTATTGAGAAAACCCTTTCTGTCCCATCAAACAATCCAAATGCTATTGCTTATGATCACTGGCACTCTTCTTGCTTCTTCTGGCATGTCAACCAGTTGCCTGCATCCTTTTACTTCAGAGATACCCAAACTTTTCGGGCCGTAGGCCAGTCATGTGGTTCAGCAGGCCAGTTACATGGTTCAGCAGGCCGGTCACATGGTTCCTCCCACCAAAAGCAGAGGCAAAACGCGCCTTGCAATCTATTTTGCAATAGGATGAGATAGATTTTAAGCTGCCATTTTCTCTGCTTAAACCAGAGGTGCCCAAACCGGCCTGCACTGCCCTGTTCGCTCCCAGAAGCGTAAGTAAAATGCGCACGTATGGATCTGACCCACAGGCAGTAGTTTGGGCACCCCTGCTTTACTTCATTATCTCTTCATCACAAGAAGCCCCAAATGAAAACATAGCACTTCCAAACTGTTGCTGTATGAAGAGGAATGTGTTAACATGTATTTTACTAAGTCATACTCATTGGTACTTTTTATATGTTTTTTAATGTATTAGGATTGTTAATTTGTACTGTTTGTTTATGTTGTGTATTTTTGCTGTTTTATTCTGCTATGTTGTATTATTGTGTTAAAATTTAATAAAAAAACAAAAACAAGCAAACTGTTACTGTTTCATTTTATGTAACACTGCAGAGATGTGCAATCACACCTTATGAAAATAATGAAGCTGATTCTTTACCCAAGAGAAACTGAAATCTCCTAAGGCCAGACTTTGCCATTCCATTATTTAGGCTAACTACTACCTATTTAATGACATTAAAAAAAACAACAACAAAACTGTGCCCTACCAACAAAGGTAATAGAGAACAAAAGATGTTTTCATATACTGTAGTCCAAATTTCTAAATGTAGAAATGGTATTTAAATAGATGAAGGTAGGATAAAAAATGACTAAAGAACATTATTGTCCACTAATAATAATAAATTTTGTGTCAGAAATTACTCTTGGTTGAAAAGATTTTTGCTGGAGAAAATCTGCTCAGGGGATGCCCGAATGAGGCTCCTTTCATGTCCCCAAGATCCATTGTGCAGCACTCGGGTATCGAAACCTGACCTTCCAGTCCCCAAGCTCAGCATCTTAACCACTAAGCCACCGCAGTGCTGCAGTGTCCACTAATATATTACTATTAATCATACATGATATGATTATCATTAAATGTATGTTGCCTAAAACCAGACATCAAATAGCCATATTCTTAGCAGATTTGAGACCACTTTAGACTCCTGCTGATCAGTACTTCTGGGAATTGAAGTTCAAAAACAGCTGGAATGGCAAGGTTTGCCATCACTGCCCTAGACCATATAAAAGAATAACAGTTCATTTCCAGTACTGTAGTTCAAAAGTTTAGGGTCATAGGAATTAGTCTTCTCTTGTGATCTTCTCAGATGTTTCTGTGTGTGGAATCCATTTTTTAAAATTGTTTGATGGTTTTGTGTTTGCTATATCTTTCCTGATCTCTCCCAATGAAGCTCCATGCAATTTATTTCAGCCTCCCTGGCCTCCATAGCATAGACATGGTTAAATCATTGGTGTATGCACCTGAGCATCATCTAGTGATGAACATCCATATAACAACTGAAGGTTCACAAGCGGGACCCAATGGTAGTGTCTTATCTTCTAAATGGAAAAGCATCTGCTGAGTAGAAGTAACCTTTTTAATTTTCTGTTACACTTCCTGATAAAAATATAGTTAGCTCAATAGAAATCAACATGCCTATTACCATTCTTGCTTTGGTTGCGTTCTTGAGTTTTACCATTATTGTGTTGTTTTAGATGGCAACTATAGGTGTGAACATATGCTATGAAAATATAAATACGGATAAAGATTTGAAGAAATATAAATATGTTTATATTTCTTCAAATCTGGTACCAAAATGTAAGTAGTTTGTAGACGTACGTGTAGGCATGGTAGGGAATATTCCACCTTCTGTATCAAAACCTGCTGAGTTTCCATCTGCATTAATATATCCCTCTTTCATGCTGAAATTTCATTTTAATATTTGATAGCTTTGTCTCATATATGTATTGCTTTCCCCCCTCTTCAGCTGTCAACAGGGTGCTTTTAAAAAGTATAATTTGTTTAACCCTTAACAGTGTTTTAGAAAGTAATTGCCTGTCTCTAAGTTACAACCAATTCAAAATTGTTATTGTTCGAATTCTTGTTTGACAAGGAAAAGTAGGTGTTTCCAGATCTTGGTAATAAAAGATGCTTCTTCAGGATCTTACAGAGATGTACTGTTTTGGTAGAGGTGGAGGAAATGGAGGAATTAATACATCAATTAAGATTTGCATAAGAACAATTCAGGTTTTCATATTATGGAAGTTTCTTGGCCTATAAAATGTTGTTAAACCATACACTGCCATTGCAGTTCATTAATAGGCCCTGCATTATTTACCTTACCTTTCCTCATTAGCCAATAAACATATGTGATAAAGCCCAGGCTATTATTTGTGATTTTCTAATCCTTTAATCCCACCGATCCAAAAGCACAAGATAGCCCTTTGAGGTGGAAGTGCTGGTAGTTGAAGGATAATTGGGCCTCCTCTCTTAGTCAAATTCACTTATCTATTCAGCTAATAACAGCCTTCCCTCACCCTTCCCACTGTTGAAAATTAGTCATACTACACACTCATGGTTCCCCACTAGTGCGCAAACAATATTTTGTGGTCTGTAAACTAAGGGGAAATTGTACTGCCTCAGCTGGTGACAAATAGTTGAGATGGACCATCTATGATGATCAATAAAGAAGAGCCAGAATATGGGGAAGTGGGAATATTATTGCAACAGATTGATCTGCCATGTGTCTGAACTCCCCAAATGATTCTAGGAATTAATCTAGACCTTAATTATACCTACTTCACCTTGGTTTAAATGCAGCCACTTTCTAAACTGAAAAATATAAGAATTCTGCAATATGGAAGTGCTATGCTACCAAATGTGTACTGGCTGTGGTTACTATTTGGCAAAATAAAAAAAATAAAAATAATTCTGGCTTTTGAAAGAATGATTTATTGAGGAAAACCATGTTCTAGTACACACACAGGCCTTCTGATATTTATTTATTATTCATTTATTTCTAGATTTGTATGGCCACCTTCTGATATGTTGTAGGTCTTTAGAAAAACAAAAAAGGAAGTTCATACCATCCTCCAGTGTATGAACTGTTACAATAACTTCAGTTTTAATATACAAGGAGAAAAGGGATGGAGAACCCCATATATTTTAGCACTACTCGTACCTTTCAAACACATTTGGAAGCTTGTTACACCTAACTAGTACTACATATTTTTGTAGAATACCTAGATTTCAGAATGATGGAGGTTGCTTTTTATTTTTGTTTTAGAAAAGGCAAAGATAGAATATAAATGCACTGGATTCCATCTTTTAATCAGCAATTTTTCCTTGCAAAACATTTGGAATTTGTAAACAGCACAAATTGCAAGACAATACACCATATTTCCATTTGGGATATGATTAACATTTTAACGTGAATTATACTAGAGCTCACATCATCTGTCTGCAAGTTACTCAACCTCTGATCTGATGTCCCACCTCTATCCCTGCCTTTCTAGAAGACTAAAGCCTAGTTGTAGTGCTACACAGGGGAAGAAAAAGCACTCTGTACTTGCTCAGAGCCATTTTCCTTTGCTATTTGTTCAAACATCCTACATCTAAGTATTGGTAAACACCTTCTCATGCTAAATTCCAATTGCATTCTTTCTATTTTCTGAATTCCAATCAGAGCTGATCATTAAGATGGGGTCAGGTTTTCATATCGGTTATCCTGAATAAAAGAAAGCAAATTTCATACAACAGCTGCAGTATTTGCTTAATCTTAAGAGATTGCTCGTGTCCTGCATGTGTCCCTTAGGAAAGGGAAGCTAGAAAAAGAAGTGTGATAACCATGTTTCCGTCTGAGAAAATGTACCAGGAGTGCAAACGTAGCCAAACAACCGTACATTATGGTAAAATGGGTCATTTCAAAGGCATAAATTGCCCATGTACTATTGGGGGGGAAATGAGACAACGCCTCAACAAAAATTTGTTTGTGGCTTCTGCTTCTGAATGTTTAACTCAAATTACTCAAGCCTTTGGCTTCTTTCTCTCCGCTTTGCACCCTCCTCACTCCACAAGCCTTGGTCGGATCATAGTCATGTGCTCTTCTTAATGGTAAAAATGACAAGATTACAGATCTGTCAATGGGATCTGACTGGCACTCCTTGATTCCCACACCTCTGGAGAGAACAGAACTGCCTCAACAGCATTCTTAGTAAAAGCAGAAATACTCTGAACTGACAATCTGTCACAGGGCCTTCGAAAAACCTTGCTCATTTTAACTCAAAGTGTTTATTATCATTGTTGTTGTTGCTGCTGCTATTGGAGAACACAGCTTATGGAGTGAATGCTGCCTAGAGAGCAAGGGACTGGGACTTCAAAGGTGCTCAGGGACTAGTGTTTAGCCCCATGACCCACCAAGAGCTGTACCAATGAGGTGGGGGGAGCATGAAAATTTAAAAGAAAATGCTGCTAGAAGTCCACTTCTGGTTTAATTATTGTAGATTTTGGAGTCTCTCAGAGGCAAGCAGGAGTTGGGAATCTTGCACCAAAATTTCTTACAAAGTCAGGACTCCTGATTGTTTCAGGGAGTGAATAATTATTGTTGTTTCAAAAATAATAACAAAAAACATCAAAACATAAAGGGGCTTCAAAAACAGTCTTGGGGTACACACAGTTCTGAGGGACACACTTTGCTCATCCCCAACTGACAGTCACATTATGGCTTTGTTTCAAGCTGAGCATGTTCCTACTTCTGGCTCCCTATCCAATGTTATAGATATCACCCCATTTGAAAGATAGATACAGTGGACCCTCGATTAATGACGCATTCAAATAGCGTCATTTTCAATTAATGACGCTACTACGCTCCCAATGTGATTGTTCGAATAACGACGGTATTTTTTCCCATTGTTATTCGAATAACAACGTCATTATTTGAATAACGACGTCATTATTCGATTAACAGCTGTATTTTTACCGCCGTTTTTTGAATAACAACTTTTTTGCCATTATTCGAATAACGACATTCCAATAGCGACGCTACTTGGCGAACCAAGTAACGTCATTATTCGAGGGTCCACTGTATTTCATATCATCTTGAAATGGCCATGTCACCCTTTTCTAAACCTAGGACCCTATAACTGGGTTGGAGCTGTCAGATATAGTGCAAGCAGGGACAACATAGTTTGAAATAAGAGACATCCAGAATTGGAAAGTTCACATTCTAGATTGCTCATATTGGCTTGGTTATTTTGAAATTATACTTTAAAAAAAAACTTTTCCCTATCTCTGGCTAAATTTCATAAACAGTGACTCAAATCAATGCCTTATAAACAGCTATAGATCTTTGTATACCTATTGTGTGCCTAGCTTCAAAACCTAGTTTTGATACAGCAAAAGGTAAATATTAATTTCATGTGAAAAGGGGTTGTTATTTTTTTACAATAAGAAAATGTCGAAATGAAGAAGAATTTGTAAAGGGATAAAACCAAGCTGGGATGATGAAACCAGGCTGGGATAGGAATGGGTGGGCAGCATTTCCTGAAGAAAACCTTTTGAGGGGTAACATCTGTCATATTGAGGCAGGAGACAGCTGTTTGCCCCCATGGAAGCCGAAGACAATGATGGGATGAGACTTCCGACTCTAGAGCAAAATTATATACCATCGTTTTATGTTGTTGTTTTTAAACCTTCTACTGAATACCCTGGTCCTTTTGTTGGGCTAAAACAAGAAAAATAGCTGAGCAAAGATCTCTTCCCTGTTAAATGAGTTAATCAGGAACACATGCCAAGAGTCAGGGACTTTGCAAGTACAATCAGAGATAAGAGATAGCATAATTGGTTAAAATTGGGAGCACAAGATGGCTCAGAAAATGTGGGCATATCAAGGGAACCGCTATATTTAATCGTTTCTGGGCCTAAAGACTCACCACGTGAATGACTATGAGTACTGTATAGACATGGGTTTTGAAGAAAAATAGATCTGTGACTGTGAAAATCCACTCTGCTTGAAAATAAGTGACACTTTGATCTTTTTAAAGACTTTAACAACTGAGTTATTCTTTTCCTAAACCTGACCTGTGTTAGCTAGCTGACTCAGTAAGACTATGAGTAAAAATTTTGGATACCACAGATGAGCCAGGGAACAGCCCAAGATGTTTGCAACAACTAGAAGATGACCGGATAAATAAATGAATCTTACTTCTATATGATAAAACAGAATATTCTACCGCGCAGCAGTGCAAAGGTCAGCAAACTAGTTTAGATAAAGGCTGTATAGCACGCCCTACCCTGACTTCCCTCACGATTCCCCTCATCTTTATCCTTTCACATCTGTTGGCTGAGTGGCTATCTCACTCTGCCTATGTAGGCTCAACCTGTGTATATACCATTGGGAAAGAAAGAAAGCTGAACAAGGAACAAGCACCAGGTGTAGAGAGGAATGAAATAATTAACACGCTACAAACAAGGCTGATTTCCTCTCCCCCCTTCTGGTGAACCCTGTGTAGTTAGCTGAAATAAATTCTCCGGAAGAAACCTGACTTCCTGAGTACAATTTCACCACTGATCTAATCATTTTATTATTACTATTTTCCAATTTTCAATTTATACCCCGCCCTACTCAGCGCAAGCCGACTCAGGGCGGCGTCCAACATATAAATACAGGTACAGCATGGCAATACAATAATACAAAAAGATAAATCAATACAATCCAGAACAATTACAAATTTCAAAACAAGTACAGTTTTACAATAAACATCATTTAACTACTGAAATTACAGAAAAATTGCAAAAATTAATTTTGCTCTGTAGTTGCACTTTCAGAGAAGGGAAAGTGTTGTTGGGTAATGTGAGTGGTTAGGTACTCATCCCCTGACTCCACCTTCAGAACATGCTTTAAACCACTAGTTTGTGTAATCCTCTTAGATAAGAATCTGTGCTTAACTACCATTGAACTCCATGCTTACCTTTGAACAAATATGTCTAGGATGGCACAATTAGCACCAATTTTGACCAAAAAGAGCATCTGGTCTTTTTTTTTTCTTCAGCATTTATGAGCATATAGCTTCCTATTTCACATCCAACCTGGAGCCACACAAAAACATACCTGTCAGCCGTGGCTCCGGACAATCCGGGACCTGCGCAGAACGGTTCTGCGCAAGTCGCTGTAGAAGGGTTCTACGCAAGCGTAAAAGGGTTCTATGCAAGCATAAAAGCCTTCTACGCATGCGTAGAAGACGACTTGCGCAGAAGGGATGCGCAGTACCTCTTTTCCCCCGCTGCCAAATTCCAGGGTTTTGGCATCTCCGGGCGGGAAATGACGCAAATTGGCGCCGAAAAACAGGAAATCCCGGCCAATCCGGGAAGGTTGACAGGTATGCACAAAAAATGGCTACTCTACTAGGTAAACACAGTTCTGTATGACCTGGATAGCTAACACTGGAATGCAGTGTATAAATAACTATGGCTTTGATACTTAAATCTGCCAATCAAAGTAAAATATACAAAATAAATTCTCCCCCAAACTTAATTATTGTCTTGTCATTTTGACAAACGTTGTGACAATGGTGGACCATTATTAGCTTAGTAAAATTATTTTCCAGTGTTTTCAATCACTACTTTAGATCGAGCATTTGTTGATGGCATTATTTGGGGAGATGCTGGTAGAAATGCAGCAGCTAAAAAAGACAAAAGACAAAAAGAGAGGAAAGCTATTTGCAATTTTCTCTAACAGTTAAGACATGCAAAACAGAGCTTCTTCCCACAGAATTCACTCTGCACTTTTACTCTCACCTTACCCCTCCGCCTCCAGATTATTTTTATGGTGCCACTACTGCAAACAAATATTAGAAGATGTAGGCAATTGCTATCCTGCTTTGAAAATTTCCACTGGGAATGCTTAACGGACATGCTTATTTTCACATTCAGGGTCTGACAGCCATATTTGTACGCAGGAAGGGAATTTATCTGAGGTCAGATCAGTTGGTCTGATCCTGAGGGAGTTTTACTTTCCTCTCTCTGGTGTGTAAAATGAGTTGCTTTGTTGGGTCAAAGTTATCGTTTCGTTACATCTATTTCTTTTTACTGCAGCACTACTGTGAATGTGAGGTATCTTGTGCTAGAATTTTTCATAAAAGAAGAAATATGACTGGTACAGGGAAGAAAGAGGGAAAGAATATGGTGCTTGGCTTTGTGCTTGGTTTGCTGTGCATTAGAAAGAGTACATGTTAGAAAACTGCAAATATGTTGTATTTAATGCATGTCTAGAAACACAAGCTTTACTTGCAGGAAAAGATCATTTTTGTTGGGATATGGAAATTCAGCATGTAAAGGGTTAACACATAATTGTTGGGAGATGGAAGCTTCCCTTACTGGGACTAACTTGTACGCATGTTTTTGTTTGCTAACCAATCTGAAAAGGCCTGAAATTTGATGGCCTAACTTCAATCCCTTGTCTCCTGTTTATTGGCGGCCATTTATTCTTGAGGAAGATACATCTATTTTGTATTTTTTTCAGCCACATGCTTCTTATCCTGTGTCTAAGCCAGACGTGAAACTCCCAAAATGACACCACCTTTTGGTGAGTTCATTCTGCTGTTCATTTTTCCTGACCTAGTGTGAGAAAGATTAGGCGGCACAAGGTGGCTGTTGCCCAAGGTATGCCCGATTGTGGTTCAAAAATAACACAGTCTTCAAGGAGGCAGCCACATGCTGTAATGGTTGAAAACCCTCTTCATTTTTTTATTTGTAATCTAATCTAAATTTCCATCCTCTTCTAACAAACCTGGAACCAAACTGTTAAGATTTCTGAGCAAATAGTGAGTAAATAACTCTTAGTTTAAATCAGGGGTGGCCAAACTTTTTGGGGTGCAGGCCAGTCACGTGGTTGAGTGGGCTGGTCACATGGTTCCTCCCACTGGAAGTGGCAGTAAAATGTGCACATGCATGCGCAAAATGCTTCTGTAAACGCACCTAAATTTACAACAGCCACAGGTGCATTTATGGCAGAATTTTGAGTGGGCGTGGGGGCATTTTACTTCCACTTCCAGGAGCAGCGAGGGCAGCATGGGCCGGGTGGTTTGACGCTGCAGGCTGGATTCAGCCTGCGGACCATAGTTTGGGTGGCACCTCTGGTTTAAATATTGGATCTCCTTGTTTCTGGGTTCAGAAGGCCCATAGTCAGGACACATTCACAGATATAGTGGTGGTTGAGAACTTCATTGGTCCCAGACCTAAAGACTTCTTGATAGATTCCCACCAAGAGCCTGATATAGAAATGAGAAGACTTTTATTTTGCATGCTCATAGGAGGATGCAAAACCCATACCTTCATCTATCAAATATATGCTTCTACTGCAGGCTCTTTTATTCCTCCACTGTTGAAAAGTATGTATGTTATTGACATGCTAAAGCTATCCTTAAATAAACATTGGTAGGATGATGCTCTGTGCTTGGAGCACCATCCTTCTACTGGCTAGTTACGTACAGCTTCAACATATCGTTATATTCATTTTTCTTAAAAATAACATTCCTAGCTCTGCCTCAGGGAACTGAGAATTCATCACACACTTCCAATACAGCTGTTAGGAGCATGCTGGAGCCTCAACCGTGTTGTTGGTTATCACTTTTTCAGACTATTGCCAAAAAGAAACCCAGCAGATTGATGGCTTTCCTATGTTCAGCATATTCTGCTGGAAGTTCTTCTGGCTTTTTCCAAAACACATGAAAACACTCAGGTCTTTAATATTTAATCCTGCCTCAAAGTACAAATTGTCAGATGCAAGGAAATGAAAAAGATTTGACAGCAGCTGACAACGAGAACCTTTGTTGCATCAAAGAGCAGGAAGACTGTTGCTTTCAAGTCCTTTAGCATCATCACATTATATACCCTGACTATGTAAGACCAAATATCATGGTGTTTTGCAATTGCCAGCTATTGCTTGGCTAAGACAAGACGGGGGATTTGTGGTTCTCCAGATGTTGTTGAGCTGCAATTCCCTTTAGCCCTAGCCATCATACCCAACAATAAATGATAACAGGAGGTGCAGATCAAAAAAATCAAGACGCTCTTTCCTTATCCTAAGAGACAATATGGCATATTTAGGATGCAAGTAGAAATGTGTACCATTGTATTTACAGATCTTAATTTTAACTGATGCAGCTCTTGTTAACATGATAGACCACATTGCTCTTAGAAGGAGTTAAAAAATGCAGCAGGTATGACCTGAACAAATTGTAATGGAAGTATCTATGGCTAGCAGAGAGGGACAAGTGTGGCATGCTTTCAATGCAGATTCAGTGCTGATTCAGTGCAATGGCAAATAGTGCAATGTTTGAAACAGCCCAAAACACTCTTAAGCATTTCAGTGGGAAAGTTCCAAAGTAGTAGCAGTGTTAGTCTAGTGTTCTAGTGTTAGTCTAGTGTTAGACTGCAGTGGCTCAAGTGGCTAAGACGCTGACCGGAAGGCGGGAAGTCAGCAGTTCGATTCCCAAGTACTGCAGGACAGAATGAGCTCCCATCTTTGTCCCAGCTCCTGCCAACCTAGCAGTTCGAAAGCAAGAAATTGCAAGTAGATAAATAGGGACCACTTAGATGGGAAGGTAAACAGCGTTCTGTGCACTTTGGTGTCTAGTCATGCCTGCCACATGACCATGGAAATGTCTGCAGAAGCAGACAGCGCTGGCTCTTCGACTTTGAAACAGAGATGAGCACTGAACCCTAGAGTCGGATACGACTGGCTTTCGAGCAAGGGAAACCTTTAACTTTACCTTGGTCTATGTAGGCATATCAGACAAGAAGCAAATCAAAACAAAAATGATAATTAAAGAAAACAAAAACATTGTGGCACCTTAAAGACTAATTGCTGTGTTTTAATGCGAGCTTTTGCAACTCAAGTCCACTTCCACAAACATCAGTGAGAAATGCAACTGATCCATATTTATTACATTTTGAAATAAAAGCAGAGAAGTCGGTTTTAATAATAAAGTCTACTTATTGAGACTGTAAAAAATAATGGTATGAAACCTAACTATGCTAAAGAATAGAATAGAAAATTCAATTTGCACAGATGAATCATGAAACTACATGGAATTCAACTGTAGTTAGTGAAGTCTGTTGTTATTGTTCCAACAGATATTAACCAGCCTTTCTGCTAAAGTAGTATTCAGGGATGTATAATTCAAACAACAAAAACAGCTAAATGCAAAACAGCAGAAATCCCCAAAACAGCATAACCATGAATACTGATTCAAGTTGCATCATGAATACTGATTCAATATTTCCTACAGATTGGGAAATATCACAATCAAAATGGTGCTAAATGTGCATATGGAAATTTACAGATGGGAAATTTACAGATGGGAGAAAGGCACCTGAACTACTGTCTTTCCCAGATTATGTAAACCAGTAGGTCTCTAACCAGTAGTCAAATTAGAGCATTTGGTATGTGTAAGAGAGTTTTTCTTTAGATATACAGTAATCATCCTGACTACCTGAAGAGAGATTAAGATAGTTTAACCATTAATGCTACCCTCAACACCCGAGGAAGCAAAGAAGACCCATTAATTTTATTTATTTATTTATTTATTTATTTATTTATTTATTTATTTATTTATTTATTTATTTATTTATTTATTTATTTATTTATATCTCACCCATCTGGGTGGGATATTATTATTATTATTATTATTATTATTATTATTATTATTATTATTATTATTATTATTATTATTATTATTATTATTATTATTATTAAGCATACAACAAGAGTTATGGCTGGGCAACAAAACACAATAGATCTTATAAGGACATTAAGAATGTTTGATGATCACTATTCTCATGTACAGTATACTGATTGCCAATGTCCATGTGTTACATGATATCTAAGCGGTGGTGAGTAATCTCTTGAACATCTTCTGGGATTTGCTACTTCTGTCAAAAGGGACTGAGATAGAAACAAACTGAAATCATTTCTAAGTTGTTTTTTTAATTTAAAATATGAAAAAGGGAGCCTATCTGCCCATCATGGATTAGTCATAGAGTAAATACGGATATAAAGTTAATTTATCTAAAGCGAATAACTTGAGTGAAACCTCTATGCTTTTATCCAGCTCTCTCTCCCTGAAGGAGTCTGGTTACTGTAGCAGCAGATTTCTTTCAATTACTTGCTATTGAGATTATTCAAACAGCACCCGTTAACTTCAAATTCTCCATTGGCATACTTATGTAAAGTGAATGTAGGCTTCTAATTATTTGACACATTTTTTATCCACTTTCAACACTCACCAATACCCAGATCAGCTCTGTGCTTGGAAGGGGGTTGGTTAAATGGCAGAAATTTTGTTAGCTGAATATGTGATATCTGTAGCAAAAGATGCAATTGGCAAAATTATCAGTTGCTTGGTTTTCGGATCAATATACTACCTGTTTTGAGATGCAAAGCTGCCTATTCCAGAGGTGCTTCCAACATTACATTTTTATTACATTTCTTAATTAAGCTTTGTGTCTCAAATGTGTGCAGGCATCACAGAAGAAGAATTACATTGTATACTCTCATTTCAAAGCAATGAAGAGCACTGAACATCTGGAACAGGGGTGGGCAACCTATGGCCACAGGCTGGATCTAGCCTGTGGCGCCAAATAATCTGACCCACGCTCCAGCAGCCGCCACCTGAATCAACCGTGGGCTCGTTTATGGCTGTCGTAAATGCATTTACGGCAGCAATAAATGGGGGGGGGGGGACCACCAGTCTGGCCCTCTCAACTGTCTGAGGGAGAGTGACCCGGCCCCTGACTGAAAAAGGTTGGCAACCCCTGATCTAGAAGTTAGGAGCAATGGCCATTTTCCCAATCAGAGAAAAATGAAGAGATAAAATTGGTATAAAACCATTCTCATGTTAACTTAATTTTAGAGCTGGTATTTTTAAAATTCTGATACAGTATCATGATCTCCTCCCTGCATTCAACATCCTATTGATGCCATCATTAGCTGAAAAACTGTATCCTTCCTATCCATGCTCACAAGGCCATGATGACCCTGTCATATTGTTTTGGAATTTCTAGAAACCTCTTGTTTCCTTTACTGTGTCTTTCCTCTCTGAAGTTGGACTTTGTACAGGCCTATCTATCGTAGCAACTAAGGGTAGTTGCAGACATCTAACTGGCAAACTACAGTACTGTATGCTGTAGTATCTGACAGTTTTGTCTTGCAGCCTTAAAATACATCACAAGGATTACTTTTCTGGTTTGGGTCAGCTGCAACAAGTATTGGAGATGCTTAAACAGCACTGCAGGATGGTACAATTAGTCGTAAGCATACATCCTCGGAAGCAAGTTCTTTTGAATTTAACAAAACTTGCTTGGGAGTAAACGTATTAAGGATCTGGCTATAATGTGATTTAAAGGTGCATATGAGGGAGAATCTGTTCTATATTAATATGCCCGATCACTTCAGAGTAAACGTGACTACAGTCATGCTGACATTATTGGACTAAACCACAGGCAACATAGATGCATGCTATGCTTGTTTATACAAGGGTGGATTTTGTGCCAAGTAAGGGGTGTACTTTACTACGAAATTTGAGATTGGGTGGTATATCCTGCACTAGTGATTAGTCATCTATGCCTTTGTAAAAACCGGGGGCATCTCCTTTTCAGTCTATCTTGTTTATTTTTTTAACGTTCTTTTCTAATTGTCCTTTCATCTTTATTTCACGTGTCTACTTTTTTACCTATGCTTGCCCCACCACCACCACCAACCACCAACATGTTTTGAAGGAGCATTTCAGTCACAGTACCTCCTGAAATATATTTCACTCCGAGCTGCAGTTTTGAGAAAAATCTGACTACAACTGCATTTATTTGTTTATAATTAATAAATCTATTAATAAATAAATTATTAATAAATTTTATTAATTAGTAAAAGCATTTATTTATTTACGTGTTTAGTAAAGGTTTCCCTTGCTCGAAAGCCAGTCGTATCCGACTCTAGGGTTCAGTGCTCATCTCTGTTTCAAGGCCAAAGAGCCAGCGTTGTCTGCTTCTGCAGGCGTTTCCATGGTCATGTGGCAGGCATGACTAGACACTGGAGTGCACGGAACGCTGTTACCTTCCCACTGAAGTGGTCCCTATTGATCTACTTGCAATGTCTTGCTTTCCAACTGCTAGGTTGGCAGGAGCTGGGACAAAGACGAGAGCTCATTCCATCCTGCAGTACTCGGGAATCAAACTGCTGACTTTCTGCCTCCCAGTCAGCGTCTTAGCCAATTGAGCCACCGCAGTCCCATTTATGTATGTATGTATGTATGTATGTATGTATGTATGTATTTATTTATTTATTAATAAAGCCAAAAACCCAAGAAGGCGGTGAGGGAAGGGAGGATGTTTTGCAGGCGGTTCCAGCTATCTTGAGTTTTCGTAATTGTTTGTGGCCCTCGCCAGCACCGCGCTTTGCCTTTCTCTTATGGTCTTATTATACATATATAGTCTACGAGGCAGGTAGAGGCCGAGAAATCTACAGCCCGATCCTGGCAGTGTACCCGCATTTCATCTGTAGCATTCGTAATGTCATCCGTGCCTATTGTTCCTTGTGGCAGTGAAACATCATTTAGTAAAACTTGCCCGGGGGGGGCGGGGGGGGCGGAAAGAAAGAGAAAACTGATGAGGAAAAAGGGGACGTGGAGATCGCAGGCTCTTGCGCCCCTCCCCTTCATCCTCTTTTCTTTGTCCCGCTTAGTAACTGGAGCTTCCAACCAATCCCGAACCAGCCGACTGGCTTCCTGGCCTTCCTATTGGGTGGTTCCGCTGAGGGCCTTTCAGCCAATCCTCACGCCCGATGCTCCTTCTCAGACAAAAGGGAAGCCAAGCGACTCTCGCAAAGTGGGCTAAACTAATCCGCTCGCTTCCTTCCTCCCCCCTCCCCCCGCGAAAAAAATCTCTATTTTTCTTCCCCCCCTCTGTTCCTCCCGTGTGCCAAACTGGCATTCATTCTTCAATTCTTAAAATAAAGAGAAGGCGGAAAAGGGTTGCATATACTTAAGATATATATATCTTTTAAGATATACTGTGTGTAAAAAATAAGAGGACTCCAAAGAACTTTCCATTTTTGCAGTTGTCTTAACGTCAAAGCAACTCAGGATTTTGCTGTGGTGCAAAGCGCTCAAAGTTCAGAAAATAGAAATGCATCTTGAGTCCTTTAAGCTTGAATGTCCGTTTAGACTAGATTAGAAACTTTCCCCTTTGCTCCGGAGCTCCGTCGCCTGCAGACTTTTAACCAGGCTTTGAATGTGGTCCGAGACTTAAATTAAGCTTCTATTTGCAATTAGACTCCATATCGGTGACTACTGCCCAGATGTGAGGGGCTTCCAGAAGGAGGGCTCCTACTGTTGGTACCCAAAAAAAGGCCATTTGCAATCATTTCACACAGACACACACACACACACACACACACACCTTTTAATGAACTTTTGTGTTAAGGGGAGAAGCACAGAAACAGCAGTGTGGAAACATGGTGCCTCTGCTGATGGAAGATGATGACTTTTTGCTCTCCACTAAAATTCCATGAACAAGATAATGAAACTGCACACTAGAAGACTCATCCCTAAGCACACATAAAATCAGAAGGCATTCAACTGTAGTTTCCCAGCAAATGCAAACATGTAGCAAAACAAATGAAAGTGAATTCATCAGATGTGACTGTGGATGTAAAAGTTTTCTATATACTACTATGCCCCTAATGTCCAGAAACAAACTTGCATGGCATGGGAATTGATTCCAAAATATTGCTGTGAGTGGCCATGCATGCCTATGGTTAGTGAAGGCAGCTAAAAACTAATCTCAAGTATACTCCTGAGTATTGTATGATAGCTTATTCTGGAAGATACTGTGGATGGTACAAATCTGTGTGAATAACCCTAAATCACAAATATGCCAGATTTTGAATTATTATGGAAGCAACAGTAGCACTGTAATCTAGTGCTTTAACTTGTTTACAATTGGGATGGCAACTGAACCAGCTTCTTTCAGACGTCAGATACAGGCTCTGAGTCTTTCCTAGAGTGGTCACACTATACTATTTTTTAAATTACTAATTATTAATTACAATAATTAATAGTTGCAATTAATTACATTTTTACACAATACTGTTAATGTGTCCAGCCAACAACTTGCATATGATGGTAGCAATTTCACTGTCAGCATGTATACAAAAGTCACTTTTCGAGATTTCACATCACATTGAAAAACATATAGTACCTCACCTGCACAGTTTGCCATATATTCATCTAGAGTTGCTGCAGCCCTGTACTTTTTCATATTGAGATAAATCTCACTAAACAAGGTGAAATTTAAAAAAACATTACTGTGATTGGGCTGCATTGCCAAAAAAAAAATCAGTCACAACCACTCATCCCATTATGTGCAGATCGTGACTACACTTCCCATGAACAGAGTTCACAGTTGTTGTAATCTATATGTTTGCCAATCTCTTTGATTTTACAAATCAATTTTGGATTAAATTGTATGTATGTGATAACAAACAGAACTATGAGTAGGTGGAGAGTGCTCTTGCTTTTCTTCCGTCTTTAAAAAGGCATAGACAGATTGCGGTGCTATGTGCCACAAATCAAAAAATGATGCAAAGCACTCAGCAACATTACTGTACATGCACTAAGATGCAATGTATACTTGAACATGCACCAATCAGTAGTTTGTTCCCATCCCTTCCAAAAGTAGATCCAGCTCATATTTATGTAATAAGATTTACTGTGCACCTGGAGTGTGGTACAGGACTAATGATAACTGTGCAGATTTCTTGTTTCAGAACAGATAGGCAAAATCAGGTTTCCCAGCCTTTTTGGATACATATACTGTTAGTTATGACTCTTAATACCAAACCTGAACATTTCTTAATCCACAACACAAATACTTCTGAATATTCATAATCTATGTAAACTACCACTACTGAGCTTACTACATCCCACTGTTAAGAACAGGACCTGAGAATGTTGTGTAGGTGATGATCTGCAAATTAGAGCTTCAATCATACTTAGAAACACAGTACTTGGTTTATTATATAGATGTACAATATCACTCAAAAACTCCATGCACAATCACAGTATATGTTTCTTTTTCTCAGTCACCATAGATTCAAGATTAAGAAATGGAACCACATTGTTCACAAACATCCACAGTCCAAAAACCCACAACCCCAAAGACTGAGATATGTTTTTTTGTAAAGCATGCCATTTAAAAAAAGAGCCATTTAGGAAGTTGGTGGTCAAAGACAACATGCCACTTACTCATGCCAGCAAACAAGTACTGTACCTATTTTTGCATCATCTCCTGCGTCCCATTTGAGAGTGAAAAGGGGACTGGGAATTCCCTTCTACCTCTGACTATTCTGGCGCTGCCCGATTTACCTCTGAGCAGGGGTCTTATATCCACATGTTGCAGGCAGGCGATGGGGAAGGGGGGGGGGGGAAACACAACCTATCCATCTCTTGCTGCTCCAGCTTGGAGGCATCCCCCTCTGATGTCGTGACCACCCCATATCCACTCACTACTAATCCTCCCTTGCATTGTGTATGAAATAGGTGTGAAGGGGGAGCCATGGCTTCAGAAATAAACAGGGAGATGGGGGGGGGGGGGGGCAGGAGAATATTAATCCCAGCCGCAGGTTTGTTTGTTTGTTTCCATTCGCACGTCCCGATCTGCACTTAGGTTAAATAAATAAATAATGAAAAAGAGAGAGACTGTGAGAGCCCCTTCAGCGCAGCATCTTCGCACCGCAGAGGAAAGGGTTAACTCAAAGGGGGGGCGGAGTTTTCTCCCTTCCGCTCTTGCTCCTCCCCCGTCCCCTCCCCTCAGGTGGGCGGAGTTTCGTCCCCGGCATAACGGCGGTTGGTGGCGGTTGGGGCCTCTCTTTAAAATGAAACCGAGTGGGGGGGCTGGGTGGGAGTAGCCGAGCGCGAGCAGTTGCAGAGCACCGGCGCGCGCGCTGGGGCTCAGTAGTGGCTGGCGCCCAGCAGCAGCGGGTCGGGAGCCGTTGCAGCCGCGAGCGCCGGGATTCGAGGGGGAGGAGGAGGGCAGCAGCAGCGTCGCCGGACTGGTGCTGGCGGGCTCGGCGGTCCTCCTGAGGGGGTTAGAGGAGCCCGACATTTCCCCTCACCGCTTGCCTTGGGGGGAAGTGCAGGAGGATTAGTGGGGGGGCTTTCCCCCACCCCACCCCACCCCACCGAAAGGACGGAGGGGAAAGTCCGACTTCGCATCCAGTGCCCTCCAAAGCCGTCCTAAAACTTTCCCAAGCAAACCACAAAAGAACTCAAAAGCTGCCTGTACGCGCAGGCAGTTTTCGCAATACATATGGTGTGGTCCTATTTCGTTTTTTTTTAAAGTCTCTTCTTCCACCCTGGTTTTTTTTTTTTTTGGGGGGGGGGGGAGGAAAGTGGATCCATTTCCCTTTTCAGTTCCACGAAGAAAAGGGGAGAGGATTGTTAAAGGAAAGAGGGGAGGGAGGGAGAGAAGCATTTTATTTTGCTTCCTGAGAGGGGAGTGATTTTCCTTGAAGAGGAAACCGTTGAGTTATTCTTTTTAAAAAAGTTTATTTCTCCCCCCCCCCCCTACTACCACGCTTCCTCTCCCCCCACTTCTTGCGCTGCCCCCCCCCCTTTCGAGTACGTGTTATGGGTGCCTGAGCTTTATTTTGTGGCGTGGCATCCTAAAGAGAGAGAGAAAGGAAAGCGGCGAACAAAGAAGGGATCCCAGAGATTGCCCATCTGCCAGTGGATCACCATGTACAATACGGTGTGGGATATGGATCGCGATGACTCCGATTGGAGAGAGGTGATGATGCCGTATTCCACCGAGCTGATCTTTTACATCGAAATGGACCCTCCAGGTAAGGCGGAACATTGGTTTTAATTGTAATGAGGATATTGTCTACGTTCACACAGCATGGTCAACAGATGCTAGGTCTGAAGAGTAAACTCATTAGCAAATGTGTGATGCCACAATGTTTGCTTTGCATCCCTCTACTAGCCATTTGCAACTCAACAGGGCTAAAAACTTCACAGCAAATTTGAATATCAATCAGGCATCTTCTCTTATTACCAGTTGTAAAAAGCCACACTGATTTGTAAACTTATCTGTTTCTGCTCACCAACCATTGTGTGCCTCTGTACCTGATGTGTATACATTGGCGCCATGAAATCTCACTATTAGGTCTGACGAAGTGGACCTGATCCACGAAAGCTAACAGCAGTTAGTCTTTAAGATGCCACAAAGAATTTTTGTTGTTGTTTTTTGTCGTTGTTTACTTTCTGAAAAAATACTGCCAGTTAGTCTTTAAAGGTGCCACAGCGTTTTTTGTCTTTTTCTTTTATTTATTTTATTCCCTCCCTCGTTATCCTTGTTATCCTTTCCCGTCTACAGGTGAAACTCAGAAAAATTAGAATATCGTGCAAATGTCCATTTCACTTAAACGGTGAAACAAATATATGGGAGAAACTCAATGACATGCAAAGCGAAATGTGTCATGTCTTAATTCGTTATAATTGTGATGAGCATGGCGTACAGCATACATGAGATTATGTGATGATGATTATGGGGTACATGAGATTGGGGGCTGTAGAAGCGTCATTGTTTCTTCCCACTTCAGTGGGACGGATTTCGTTTTCTGGAGCAGCCAAGACAGAGCCACTTTTTTGACTCGCGTCTAAACTTTGATCTCATTCTGCTCGCTCTCCTGTCGTTGCTTCAAACTCTTGATTTTGCAAAAAAAAAAAAAAAAGATGGAGCGCTACCTGCTTCTAGGCTGCAGGGTCTGAAGGCTCCCCCTTTTTCCTTTCTCCTATTGTTGAAAGTTCCAGTTGTTCTGTATCTAGTTTCATACTCCCACCTAGCGCCACCTTTTTTTCTCAAAAAAGGTGATGTCACTTGTAGAAGCTGAATATTTCGTTTAAAGTTTTCAACATTTGTTGTGTGTTTAAGAAAACTCCTTTTGTAGCTTTTGGTTCTGTTCTTGCTTTCAGCAAGAAAACTCTTGCAGCCCATCCAGTAGCCTTAGTGAGAAGAAAACCCCATCTGTTCAGAGGGGCTTTTGCTATCAAGTAAATATGCTTAGGATTGCAGTTGATCTCCGTTAGGCATTTCAGGTTTGTAATAAGGTTGTAATATAGGTTGTTTTCCCCTGCTTGATTGGTAGTGTAACCCCCACTATGCTCTGGCATAGTACTTCTTTTGTGTCTGGAGAGAAACAAGCTGTGAGAAAAGGCAATGGTTAGTTGAAACACTGGCGGAAGCTGGATCCGTTTAGATTTATGATTGCGAGAGCTGGACATTTTTCTTCATATCTGTAATTCTTAAAAGCCATGCACTTTTAAAAATATTAAGACGAGTATATTTTGGTTAAATTACATGTAGAACTATTTCATGAAGATGTAGAAATACTGAGAAATGGTCTTGAAAATGAAGTAGAAGGAACAACACCTGCTGTTGTTTTCAGAGTCCTGATTGTCATGCACATGTATGGTTCTTTATGACCTGAGATGTTCACGCCATTTCAGCTGAACCACAGAGAACTATGAACCACAGAGAACTCTGTGGTTCAGCTGGAACCATCCAGTTCAATCAGATGTAGTACCATGATTTCATTGACTTTGACCACACTACTAATGTTCATTCATGCTCCTTTTAACCATAAAGAGAAATGCATTCTGTCATGTGAAACCTATTGCTCGATATTATCATTTTCAGTAATACGGTTTTTTAAAAAGCTTCAGCTGCAGTTTCACTCAGAAGTTTCTTAAGTTGCAACTTAAGTATTTTTCTGAAGTTCAAGTTTATCTGCTTGACATATGTAATAAATCATTCTCTGGTTTCTTTAGGGATAGCCATCTGGATATCTGAAAAATACCACTGCATTCCCTCTTAGCCTGTTCTCACATACTTCTGTGAAGATGTAGATAAAGATGTCCGGTGAATCACTAAACATGCTCATTTTTTCAGTATCTCCTATGTCCTATGAACTTACATGACCTGTATGTTATGGGTATTGGGAGTATCATACGTGATTCATGGGAAAATATAGTAACCAGAGTTGAAGTTGTAGTCTCAAGTTTAGGCTTACTGTTTGTGTTACCGTATTTTTCGCCGTATAAGACGCTCCGGCATATAAGACACACCCAATTTTAAAGGAGGAAAATCTAGAAAAAAAAGATTCTGAACCAAATACTGTACTAAAAGAGAAGAAAAAAACACACATCTTTTCAGAAACCCCACATGTCCAGGTACAATAAAGCCACCACAAAAATACTCAAAGTCAAAAACTACCTGCCCTAGTCAACCTCCAAGAGGAACAAAGGGCCGGGAGGGCACGATGCTTCGCAGCAGCGGCATCTTCGGAGCCTCCCGGGCCACGGAAGGCTCCCTTTATCTCCCCGCCGATGGTGGGGGCGGGGAGAGCGTGGCTGCGGCGGCATCTTCGGAGCCTCCCAGGCCACGGAAGGCTCCCTTTATCTCCCCGCCGATGGTGGGGGCGGGGAGAGCGCGGCTGCGGCAGCGTCTTCGGAGCCTCCCGGGCCACGGAAGGCTCCCTTTATCTCCCCGCCGATGGTGGGGGCAGGGAGAGCGCGGCTGCGGCAGCGTCTTCGGAGCCTCCCGGGCCACGGAAGGCTCCCTTTATCTCCCCGCCGATGGTGGGGGCGGGGAGAGTGCGGCTGCGGCAGCGTCTTCGGAGCCTCCCGGGCCACGGAAGGCTCCCTTTATCTCCCCGCCGATGGTGGGGGCGGGGAGAGCGCGGCTGCGGCAGCGTCTTCGGAGCCTCCCGGGCCACGGAAGGCTCCCTTTATCTCCCCGCCGATGGTGGGGGCGGGGAGAGCGCGGCTGCCGTATATTTGCCGTATAAGACGCACCAACTTTCCCCCCCCAGTTTTGGGGAAGAAAAAGTGCGTCTTATACGGCGAAAAATACGGTACTCTTGAGCTTTTTCTTAGAGGCCTGTGCCATTTGCTGAATCAGATTCCTTCCACTATGGTTTGATCATTTTTTGAATAAAACTACATCATTATATAAACTAATACACAGCTAGATGTGCATTACATATATCTTAACTGTCAAATAAGGAAAATAAATTAATTAAAAATGCAAGGATAGTTATATACCATCCCCACCCCCAAAGTGAAACAGACCTATATAATCTACTGTATCTTTGTCATCAAGGTATTTACTTTTATTTTGACTTTAAGGCTTTTCCAGGTTTATACCATTTCCTATAGACTGAACTAGCGGAATGTATGAACTGGGAATGGAAGTGATATTTAAATGAATATTTATTGGAAGTGGACAACGGGAGGTATTCTTCAGTAATAGAGACCATAGGAAAACTTGGACTCTCCTCACCCTAAGGTCTAGCAACTTCATCTATTGCAAAACATGAAAGCTACCATTCACTGCAGAACTCATTTTGATTCTGTGAATATGCTGAGTTTTTTGGGTTTCCATAATCAATCAATATGGTGTGGCTATCTTTAATTTAATGGAGTTTAAGCTTAATACTTTAAATCTAGTTGGGTTTCTAGGAGGAGGACATAATCTCTTTTTCTGAACTATTTTGAATTCTGTTGATTAGGTACAGTATTTTTATAAACATTTCTACTAAGACCTATTTTCAGGTATTTATTGAATTTTAAATTTTAGCTTTTTTGAGTTTTTTATTACACTTACGAGAACACCGCAGTAATTATGTGACACTTTTCTCAAAATGTGTTTCTGTCACTGTCATAAAGCATTTGAGCCCCTGAAATCTACATTTTCTTCTATTCCTCACCTTGTTCTAGAAAATGTCTGAATTATATAAGAATGGTTCTCTAAGATGTCCCACAACATTCCACCTAGTCAGAAATTTTGTACAATACAGTATCTTTGAAAGGAGTTTGAAGAGATGGCTTACTAGGCATTCATTCAATTTCCTGAGTAATATATTAATTTAGACAAGTTCATGAAAAGTGAAGATAGAGCCTGAAAATATTTCCCTGTGACTTTTTCTAGCCATAAATAAATGGGTCAGTGTGAGAGAGCAATTTGAAAAATCAGCGGATGGGGAAGAGAAAAAAGAGGTTTCAGAACAAATTGTCTCATTAAAACTTGTAAAGCATTTAAGGTCCAAATTAGTTGGTTTCAATATTTGCACATATGTGAACTTCATTTCAGTTGCAGCAAAATGATTGGTTGTAATATTTCTCATAGTAGATCCATTTTGTAGAACAACCCTGCCATAAAATAAGCATTTAGTTGATGTAAGCATCTTTACCATTGTTTCCAGGATTCCTTTACAAGCAAGAGACCCTACTTCAAACTGTTGTGTGTTTTTATTAATTCACTGAGATGTGTAAGTAATCTAATACATCTGTATCACAGAAGCGTCCTGTCTTGTTAAAACAGTTCCACTTGATGTGGGCTACCAGAAGAATGGCATGAGAATATCTGACCGTATTGCTGATAACATAACATGCTATAATTCTGTGATGCACCTTGTGGATGTTAGGCCCTAGTCTTCATTTTAAAAAATTATCATACTACCAAGGCATTAAGGGTGGAAGAGGGAGCTGCATATTCTGTATTGAAGTACAGTACATGGATTTGAAAATTATGATACAGTACTAAGCTTTTATTGAGCATAGCCTCTAAAGAAGTAGAATAGTTCTATCTGTCTTATTATGGTCAAAAGCCAGACTCTCACAGAATATTCTCTGAATTGTGGAATATATACAGCTAGTCTCGTAATAAATTTAAATAAGAGAATGGAAAGATAATTTTATCCATTTAGGGCTCTCTCTCAAACACTACTAAAATAATCTGTGGGTAGTTTACCAATGAGCATTTAAGTTTTGCAAATATAAGAAGATCCTTTTGTCTATCAGCTTGATGGCCTATCCAGCCCATCATTTTATTTAGCCAGAGGCCAACCAGATGATTGTAGAAAGACTAGAAACAGGAAACGTGCACGCAACTATGTTCAGAGGTATGCTTGCTCTAAGTCTAAGGGCAATGTATAGCCATCTTGCCTGGTAAATACTGATAGCCATTCATTTATTTTAAAAAAACATATAAACAACCCCTCATCTGTATCGGCCCCCAAGAGAGTATGCATAATATTATAGGTCAAACACAATACAGTAATAGTTAAATTACAAACGAAAAGGTCTTTTATTCCATGCTTCATGGTATTTAAATATTTTCCATAGATTCTCTGTGAAATTTCTATATATTGTGTTGTATATTTAGAAATATAAGGAACTATTTCATCTAGTCAGTCTAGCTCAGGACTGTCAGCACTGAGACTAACAGTGACTCTTCAGGATTTTAGACCAGAACCTTCCTTAGCCCAACCATAGTTGAGCCTAAATCTGAGGTCTTCTACGTGAAATGCATGCAATCTACAATGGAGCGTCAGCCTTTTCATTGCAACACTGTATTCTATATGAAACAGAAGATTTTGCCCTCCAAAAGTGTTTGGACACATGAATGTTTGTGAAAAATAAAAGTGAACTAGTCTTATAGGTGCTACTTGACCTTGTACTGTATTTCTAAATTGTCAATTGGTAGTTTTTAATGTGTTGCCATTGTTAATGTGGTTCATGTGGTTCATGGCTATACACATAAGTCATCTATGTAGACTATGTCATCTGCAACAGCAGTGAAGCACAGTTGTGGAATGTCCAATAACCTATTCTCAGCACCCTTGGAAATGTATTGTACAGTTTATATAAAAATGTAGGAACAAGTCTGCAAAATTTTGCATAATATCTTTAAACACAATAGAAGACTAGGAAATAAGTAGTTTACTGTTCTAAAAGCTTGTCTAGTATTAATGCCCACAGTTCTATCCAAAAAGAATTTTTGATTGGAAATGTTAGAATGTTTAATAGGCTTACTTATGTAGTTTTTGTGATGATTTTAACTTCTTGCAATGGTACAGGAATTATTTACTTCATAGTATATGCCTGCATACTCTTCTGTTATTAACTATGCTACACTTTTGTGTAACCAAGTGAGAAACTGTGGCCCTATCAGCTGGATTTACAAAAGGTCATAACTGTAGAAGGCTGATTAATGGGGTGGTTGGTGGCCGCTGGGCTTGCTTTTATGTGTTTGAAGTACAGTAAATAGTTAAAGTTACTGTGTTCCCCTTTCTCAAATTTGACTATGCCTCTGAAATAAATGCTTAAAGAAATTGTTATTGGCCTACTGCCCTAGGCTAAAAAAGTATATAGATACTGAATCTCTTACAACTAAAGCCTTAGTGTACTGTATGTTTACAAGAAGGTCTAGTGCAGTGATGTTGAACCTTGGCACTCCAGGTGTTCTGGAACTTCAATTCCCAGAAGCCCTGATCAGAAGGAGTGCTGACTTGGGCTTCTGGTAACTGAAGTCCAAGAACACCTGGAGTGCCAAGGTTCAACATCACTGGCCTAGTATAGTCTCTTGCTTGCTGCAAGTGTTGGAGCAACCATCAAAACAAATTTTTAGAAAATTGGTGAGTTCAGAGCCCTTAATCATGCACAATGTTGTCAAGAAGCTAAACCCAGCTCTGCCTCTTCATGTCTTAAATGGCCTCAGAAAGTCCTTGAGAGAGGCATGGTCAGGAAACTACAGAAAGAGCATCTCCAGAGGCCTGTAACAAGGAGTTTTTGCATATTGAGCTGTGGTACCAAGAAGAATACAAATATGCAGGTATTTAGATAATGTGTTTTACATAATCTAGTTAAAACATCTAACAAATTTAATGGATCCTGATTATAATATTTAGTTTGATTTCTGATGTACCGTATATATTTCTCCATATATTTATGTTCCAGCTGGTTCTCTTTGTTTGCTTGGGCAAGCTTATCGTATTTTCCTTCTTTTTCACATAGCCAGCAAAATATGGATTCCTCCAGGCAAAAGGCAAAGACTTTAAGATTTTATTTTAGACCCAACTATTTGAAGTAGAAAGTTTTGTATGGTGCAGTGCTTTTGAAGGATAATATTTACAAATTACAATACAGTACTTTCCCTGTTTCTAAGCCGAAGAGCCAGCGCTGTCTGCTTCTGCAGACGTCTCCATGGTCATGTGGCAGGCATGACTAGACACCGGAGCGCACGGAACGCTGTTACCTTCCCACCGATGTGGTCCCTATTTATCTACTTGCAATTTCTTGCTTTCGAACTGCTAGGTTGGCAGGAGAGGGATGAAGACGGGAGCTCATTTCTGTCCTGCAGTACTCGGGAATCGAACTGCTGACCTTCCGCTTCCCAGTTAGTGACTTGAGCCACTGCAGTACCCGCACTGCACCCTAGAGTCGGATACGACTGGCTTTCGAGCAAGGGAAACCTTTACCTTTACCTTCTACTTTCCCCTGTATTGGTCAACTTCCTTCTTCTCATTTAAGTATTTTTCTAAGCATGTGTGCAGACACAACATATTTTGTTTATGTAAGTAAATAACAGTGAAATGATTTCTGTTAACACAGTAGTAAAGAAATACTGTACTTAAAGAATCTGTGTGCACAGACAGTCTTTATTCACTGGACTTCATTCACCAGCAAACGTGAAAGCACAGTACAATATAAATGGGGGGAAATCTCTGGTACTAAGATTATTTAAGTGGAGAAGCACTCAGTCTGGACATGAGACATTCATACAGTTGAAGGCTAGTGGCGTGATTAATTCAGTTTGAGAAGGACTTCTGCAAAGTTGCACTTGGAGCAAAACCAGCCAGATTGTGTTTGGATGATTCTGCCAGTCCCTCTCCTAAGTACAACTGCATCTGAAGATATTTCCAAAGAAGTTAAAGCTAAAATAAATAAAATAAATGAATAAATTTTAGTTCAAAATACTTAGTCTTTTAAAAATGCCACAGAAGTCTATTTTTGCTGCTGGAAGGCTATACAATGCAAAAAATAGCCTCTCTGAAAACTTCTATACGGTAGAAAATTGTTCATCATAGTCTATATAGTCATGCAGACTATCATCATAGAACTGCAGAGACGCTTTGAATCATCAAGTCCAGACTCTGTCAAGGAGGTACAGTGGAGAATCAAACTCCGTATCTCTGACTCTGCAGCCAAATACCTAAACCAGGGGTGCCCAAACTACAGGCTGGATCCGGCCCCTGACGCCAATTCTTCCAGCCCACGAAACCCTAGTTGCTTCTGTTAGTGGAAGTAAAATGCGCCCATATGGGCTGGATGAATTAGTGTCTGGGGCTGGATCTGGCCCCCAGGTCATAGTGACCAGCTCCCTGAAGCACATGACTGGCCCGTGACCCAAACAGTTTGGGCACCCCGACCTAAACCATTAGTTTTCATAGCAGGGGTAGGTGATCTTAGCTAGGCCAAGAACTAAATTTCAGTTTGACAGGAATGCAAGGGTCATGCACTTGTCCCTCAAAAAGCAGCTGTCCAAACTGGAGAAAATGCAGCAGGGTGGTTCCTAGCAACCTTCCTATCTTATTTGCAGTAGTTTTAAGTGGATACCACCTTGGTTAATTATGTTTAGTTCTTAACTGGTTTTTAACAGCCTTTATTTCTTAGTTAAACTAGTAATTTTAAAAAATATATATTTGATTTGAATGATTCAAGAAATATTTGCTTGTAATACTAAGTACAGACTGATTTCCAACTGTCAGTTAACCTGGATAGAAACCAGAGAGTACTTAGTTTAAGTAAGTGAAAACTTCCTGAATCAATTAAGTTAATTAAGATAAAAAATATACAGTTTTCCATTAAAATAAATGCTGTTAACAGTCCTGCAGCACTTAACAGATTTAAACAAGATGGTGAAAGTTTAAAATTGCTGCAGAAAAGAAATGAAAGTGGCTGAAGGCCACAGTATTGGGTTTTTTTCCCCCCTTCAGAAATAGTTTTTGGCAGCTCTTGAAAAAGAGAGCATTTGAAGAGGTCATGGGGCAGCATGATGTCTTTCCTTGTTTTACTGTGTCCTTTTAAAGAAGTGCATTTGAAAGTAGCTTAAGAATTACTAATTCTGTATGAGCTGAATGTTCTATTGCATTTGCACATGTGTCTCCCTTGGGATGTGTATGCGTGAACATGTGCCCTAAGTAAGGTGCTCAGCCATGAAAATTAATTATTATAATTGAAAATCTCATTGGCAGTACTTCTAAAATGTTATTTTGAAGACAGAATAAACTGATGACATTTTGCCCCCTAATAAAAAAAGTAGTGAATTTAGCCATAACACATCCATATTAACACATTGATTGAAATCCAGTAGCATGTTACAACAAGAGTAGGCTCATTAAGTATTGAGGATTTGGTGATCAACTCCTTTGTAAACTCCGTTGACATAATGGGCTTATTCTGGTTGTAACATACTGGATTTCAAGCACTATTTTCAATGTGTAGATCAGTGGATCCCAATGTGGGGCACACACACCACAGAGGGACTTCAATTCCCAGAAGTCTAAGTCAATACATTGGCTGATCAGTACTTTGGGGAATTGAAGTCCAAAAACCAAAGGCTGGGAACCACTGGTGTAGATACAAGAGAAGAGGGATAGATAATCCACAGTACAACATCAAGAAATTCTGATAGTGTGCTTGGTTATAGTTTGTTTGAACAAGATGATCCATACTGAACACCTTTGTTGAGTCAAATTTGAAATAATAGACAATTTAGACAGCTTATGACAGAGAAGTACAAGGGATGCAATCATATGTATACATTCTCTGGGATTAGAGTCAGTCTGATTTGGGATTCTATCTTCATTCCAAATGTGACAGGCATCTGAATATGAATCAAATGATATTTTGAAATGTGGTACTGTATTTTAATGTGCTGTAGTAGTTAATATATTAAAATGTATTCTAATATTTCATTTTAGTCAATGAGGAAGGCCCTATAAAAATAGTACACATTGAGCTCATAAAACAACTACCACCACCAACATTGGCATACTGAGATTTTCCCTCCCTGGTTTATGCACTCTAGCAAATGTCTTCTGGTCAGATTTATTAACGTGAAGTGGGTAGGAATCTTTGGCCCTCTGGGTGTTGTTACCTAACAACTCTTAGCCCCACATCGCATGATGTAGTACTTTGGACATCAAATGAGAAGGGAGGATTCACTTGAGAAGGCCTTGATGCTGGGAAAGGTAGAGGGCAAAAGAAGAATGGGGCAGCCAAAGATTAGTTGCCATTGTAGACACAATGGGCACAGAGCTAGGTGGGCTGAGAAGGATGGTGGAGGATAGAGGTGCCTGGAGGACTATGGCCCATAGGGTCACAAAGGGTCGGAATCGACTGTGCAACTGAACAACAACAAAAAAGAGCTCCTTGTTATTCTTGTGTTACTGAATGATATGTAGGCATTTTACCAATAGGGAGTTCGCATTTTGCTTGCTGACCATATCAAGAAAAGTTTGGATGATAGATGCTGTGTGCTAGGAAAAGCTATCTTCATACATTCAAAGAGTAAACATAGAATTAAAAACTTTGGAAACAATACAATTTGTATAACAAAGCTGCTTTGGAAAGTAGTTTGAAAAGAAAATATAAACAAAAAATGATTATTAATAGTTTCTCTATCTGGCTAAAGAATGTGAATTTTATGGTTGAAAACCCAATTTCTGACTGCAGTAAAGGATTTTAGCAATGGTATGGTTTCAGGTAGCTGATCATCATCCAATCTGCCATTAGAAAGCAGTAGTCCTACATGCATCAGAGTGCCTTTCTCTCTGATAATAGGAAGACTCTTTTTTGTTCTGTTAAAAACTTTCTGTCTCCAATTTTGTTATACCATCAAAGTTAGGGCTATCACACAGATGCAACAAATGAAGTGTATTGTTCATTACGTTCAATACAACATAGGAAAGATTGCATTGAAAACACCATTGTAAGTGATCAATTGCGACTTCTGGTGGGGGGATTGCAAACCCCGATTTAGTTGTTAAGCAAGTTTTTGGTTGGTTTAGTTGTTAAGCGAGGCAACCATTCAGAGAAATTTTTGCTCTTTAAGTGAGTTAGTCTCTAAGCGAGATACTCTTTATGCGAGGTTTTAGTGTGTGTGTGTGTGTGTGTGTGTGTGTGTGTGTGTGTGTGTGTGTGTGTACACTGTATATTAAAAAAGATGTAGCCCTAATAGTTCTAATTTTTTTAAAAAGCCAAAGATGTAACAACTGTCTACATCCTGAGGAAAAGAGTGCTGCGCTGCTGTTCTTCCTAGTCTCTGAATGCACACAAATGGGTTAACTCCACAGCGATGTGAGCATTGTTGGAATCTTCCAGAGCTAAAAGAGCCATTAGGCCCCTCCCATTCCCAACTGACCTCCCCCCCCCCCCAGCTAACGGCTCCTCTCAGTTCTTCTCTTGCCGTCTGCAAAGAGATATGTTTGGATTTTTAGAGCTTTCACTTTCCCAGTTTATTGTATATAGTTAATAGTATACAGTAGTTAGTTTGAAATAGTTTAGTGAGTTTAGTGTAAAAAAATTACTGTACCTCGTAGCTTCACTGTTAATCATTTTATGGCCTCTTCAGGCCTTTTAAAGTGGTATGTGGACTGCAACAATAGGATACCATATCTGAAATTAAACAAAACAGAACAACAAAAGACAAAAAAAATGTTGTGGCACCTTAAAGACTGACTCTTGTATTTAAATCATCACCATCATCATAATTTACATTTATATCCCGCCCACCTGGGATATTTTCCCACTCTTGTGAGCTTTCGTGGACCAAGTCCACTTCATCATACCACTTACTGATGGACATTTGAAATGTTTATACTGTACTGTCTTGGGGAGGGTTATGTGACAGACCCAAATCCTTCCTTCATCAGCCTCAGACATCCCCCACATGAGTTCTTCTACTTTAAAATTGCTGAAGCAGACCAGTAAGAGAAACACAAAAAGTGAAATCGAAACCAAAGCCACCTCGTGCCAAATCAGCTTGTATGGAGCATCATTTTTCTTCTCTTAAGAAGATGATTGCCACTTGAGACTCAACACAATGATCTATCTGTCTTTGAACCCTTTCTGGGGAGAAGGTCCCACAATTCTCTGTCTCCTTCAATTTCTCCTCTTGGTCTACTTAAAAGGGATTCTGGGACTTGCCATTCACTGACACAGAGAGCCTTCTCCGTGTCTGCCCCAACCCTGTGGAACCTCTTACCACTCGAATTGCGTCTCCAGATGGACCTACTCCCTTTTAGAAAAATGCTGAACACATGGCTATGTCAGCGGGTGTGGGGCATGAGTGGTGGAGGCAACTCTCCCTCACATGCAGCTCTGCCAGTGTCATTCCATCCCGTGGGCCAATACTACTTCCCTGATTAAATGTACAGCTCTGTGGATCAGCACTATACAGACTCTTAACTGGCAATTGCACCGGCCTTTCTATGAAGAACAGCCCCATAGGCAGTCTCCGAGGCTTGGTGTCGGTTTTTCCTGTAAAATTTCCAATGTCAGGAAACATGGCTGTTTCGCACAACCATTTTCGACATCAAAGAGTGGAGGGGAGAGGCAATATGCACAATACAGTAACATTAATATCGTAGTACAGTTTACAATATGTGAAATTCTACTTCTTGTGGTCTGAGTATTGTAGGAAGAAAGATCTGAAAAGAGTGCAGCAGTGCTAATTGAACTATTCTCCTCAGTAAAAGAGTGAGACAAGAAGTTGTTAGCAGTGCTGCCACACTGCCCCATCTGTCTGTGTGGTGGACATGTGTCTTTCTTGATTGCATTGATGTTGCAGAAGACAAAATAAGCAAAGACGTGAGAAAGAGAAGATGATGGTCAATTATGACTTTCAGAAATGGTTGCAAATTAATGAGGATATTGAAAAGTTCTTTAAGGGATATTGTTTTCAAGAAACACAGTTTCATCAGCCACATGAAAGGTAGTCATCTTAATTTGTTGAAACTAAAATAACAAAGTACTGTACTGTATACTATATTTCTTGCCAACTGCTAATACCTGTATTTAGACTATGTATCCATAAAATGAATATTTTATAAAATGCTTATGTTTCAAAATAGCGGATACCAGAATGGATGAGGTAGGAACTATTCTACAAATGCACAGTTACTTGGTGAAATTCAGTATATCCCTCTCAGACAGTTTCTCCAGCAAAAAACCTTTCAACCCAGAGTAATTTCTGACACGAAATTTATTTATTATAAATAAAACTCATGTTCAGTACCTCTGTTTGTGTACGGAACGCATTTCCCATTGTGGAGATAAAAGGATACATAAGCAGGTGTAGTGCAACCTGTCGGGTGAACTTTGCTCTCTTGACCCAACCCCATCTCCCCTATTCTATGTAATGCTACAGGAATGTGGGGCTGAAGTGAGAGTTCTTCATTCCTCACCTGATACAATGTTACTTTTCAAATGCTAGGTATTTTCATCAATTTAATTTAATGTTACATAATATTATTGTTTTGCCGCTTTACTTTAATAACTTGTAGCTTACATTATATTTATCTGAAAAAACGGATCACCGGGATAGAGCTCTATCAAATAATCTAGTGCTTTCTATAAAAAAAATGGAATGCTTCAATGAGTATCACTGGCTTTGTAAGCTCTAAAGAGGACTAATCAGTGACCTGTACAGTTGGCTTCTTTTAAGAATAGTAAGAATCAGTTGCTCCCAAACTTGATTATCTGAAAAAGATTTTATGTATGGGGAGGAGGCTGGATGAGATCCATAATGGGTTTGCCAGTCAAGCAGGACCGAAGTACATATTATAGTTTAAAATGAGTTTTTGTCTGCTGAATTTCTTAAAGTTTTCCTTTTTAAATTAAAAGCTTTTGATTTGAATGCAGTGATGGTATCCAGACAAAGTGCTTAAATCATGTGCATGTTATATTCACTAAGTAAATTGCCTATATCTCTCTCTGCCCCTGACCCCCACCTCACCCCTGGCACTGTTGGGATTGGAGTATAACTATCTCTCATTTATCATGTAGTTTGGTTTTTAAATGATTAAGAATTCTATCTTAACCTAAAGATATAGGTTTCTTTATAGTATTCAGATTAAATCTTTCCTTAGGGATAAACAGACAGCAGAGACTAATTAATATTATTCTAGGAGCTCCAGTATCTTCTTTTCTGCATTCTCCAAGAAGTTTCTGTTTTACATAAAAATAAATTACAATATTGGTCAGTTCAAATGGAGAGAAGGTTCTAATTTATACTGTAGATTCTGTTTTTCATGTCTGTTTAAAAAAGGTGGTTAGCCTAATGGAGCTTGGGTTTGTTTTCTACAACAAAGTACAAAGCATGGAATAGTATAACTTCACTGTTCTTCTCTGCTATAATAGTTCTGATCAGATGTATTTGGACATTTCATATAGAAGAGTGAAGTAAGATTCTCTGCCAGTAAGAAATGAGAAGAATAATCCTCTTTAAATATTCTGTTCAATATCAAGGTGTGATAGAAAAGAAAAGTTGGATTGCCCAGTTTCAGCCAAATGAAATACTGTAAAAGGGAAATAGCTGTGCCCATGATTATGTTAAAAAATTAAACATCTGTTTAATTCAGCAAAGTGTTCTGTAACATCTTAAAGGTCAATAAATTTATTGAAACATACATTTCTGTGGAATAGTTCAGTTCATGAACTTCATTGGATGCACAAACGCTTATGCCATGAGAAAAATATTGATTTCAAGATTCCACAAGTCTCCTGCTTTTTACTGCAACAGATTAAATGATACATCTCTGGAAACTACTTAATTCAGATTGTCTCAAGGGGAGCAACTATTAATTAGTATCCATTGGCTGTTCAGCCCCATTCCTGTGAACAGATTTAGAAAACACAGTACTGTATTCAGGCTCTCGTTGGAAATGGTGGTGCTTGGAAATTGTAATGATGAAGCACAGTTTAATTTCATCACACATAAATGGAAAAGTTACTATTGAACTACATCTGTTATAAATCCTGCATAATAATGGATTTTTCTTAGAGTTGGTACAATAACCCATGCATATCTTGATGCCCACAATGTGTAACACTTTTAGATCAATTGGCATTTTCATAAGGATGGTATGAGCTATGTAGTTATTAATATAAGTCATGTTTTTTTGCTGCAGGTCAGATTAGATTGCAATATACAGTAATAGAGAAGCAAACGGTGGAGAAGTCTTTGTGGGCTTGATCTTTCTAATCCGTTTCTGTTCAATATTTTGTTTTTGTACTCCTGTATTCAGGAGTACAAAGGAGACTGCAGTGAGTTAATGGTTAAGATGCTGAGCTTGACGACCGCAAGCAAGGTTGACAGGTCAGCAGTTTGAGATCCAAGTGCTGCACAATGGAATGAGTTTTGTCCCAGCTCCTGCCAACCTTGCAGTTCGAAAGCAAATAATTGCAAGTAAATAAACAAGTACTGCTTCAGTGGGAAAGATAACAGCATTCCATGCACTCTGATGTCTAGTCATGCCTGCCACATGACTAAGGAAACATCTGCAATGCAGACAGCACTGGCTCCTGGCTATAAATGGAGATGAACACCACCCCCTAGAGTTGGACACAACTGGCTTTCAAGCAAGGGAGACCTTTATTCAGGTATACAGAGAATTATCCACTACAGTAATGTATGGATTCTTGTACATGATAAAATTGGGATGAAAATATTCTAAATGGCAAGTTGTCTTAGTACAGTACTGTATTTGCATACATTTGTCTTAGTTCAGATTCAAAACCTTATACCATCTCTTTTAGCCCATCTAAATTTTTAATTGTACAAAAACATTTATACAATGTTATGCTAAAGTGGTGTTTTAAAGGTAAAATATCCCATTAAAAGATGCAAACTTGTATGCCAAATAGGTGCTATTCCCATCAATTTAGTGCTCCAAGAGAATAACCTCTGTGTTTTGTTGCTCTGATACTTTGTGATACTTTGGCACTTGTGAGTAGATACTGGTGACTGCTTCAGTTCAACTGAATTTTTTTTGTTAATCTTGTACTTAGTAAAGGACAACCTCCGGGTTGGAGAGATAGGCAGGATATCTCTCAATGCCATTTCCAGGGAATCCTAAGCAGGTGAAGGCATCTGCTTGGGAATACCCTGAGGAAATGGTGAGCCACTGTGTGAGACAGAATGCTGGACTGGATGGGTTGTGGCCTGTTCCAGCAAGACTGTTCTTATGTTCTTAAAACATTTTCCAAGCTAATTGTTGTAATAAGCAATCTAGTGCTCACTTTTGTTTTACAGATTTTAGGTCTGAGCCTACAAAACTACATAGTTGTCCTGTGATCTGTTCATAGTAACAAAGTATGAGGTCAGGCAATGGCTTTTTTTTTTCCGGGCGGGGGGGTCACTAAAATTTGTAAGTAAGGTGAACTTTCAAGTTCTTCAGAACTCTTTATCTGACAAAGATGTCAGATACCACAATCCTATTTTGCTTTCCTTTGAAGAACTCGAATCTTCACAAAACTGGCAAATTCTTATGCATCACCTTTAAATGTAGCAATCGCTATTACACTTATAAACTGCCTCACATCATTTAGTACACGCTCTGAGCTATTCACAAGGTAATGTACCCTGTTCTGACATGTTGTTAGGACCAGTTTCTTAAAATAAAAGATGAGAGATATGTAAATCTGAAATTAAACTTTTTAGTTTGGGGGGGAAAGAGAATGTAGCAACAGAAAAATACTGTGGGTAATAGTATAATAATTCTTAGGGATCTGCAATAGGTGGATTAAGTGGGATCAGTTTCATATGGGATGTAAAACATTAATTTAACTACAGTTAGAGACCTAAGCAAATTGTTCTTGTATTAGGGAAGGTTTGTTGTAACACTGGTTATATATAGCCAAGGAAATAGGCAAATAGCCAATTAAGTAGCATCTAACTAAACGTGTAGATCTTAAAATCTAGATTTTAAAATTTGTATTTAAAAGTGCAATTAGACATGCTGGTTAAACAGGTCGGTGTAACTTCATTTAATATAACATAGCTAAAATCACAGATAGAAAATTAATAATGCTAGAGTATAAGTCATGGCTCCTTAACACCATCTATAGTCAGGTGCCTACTAATTTGGGCATAAGCTTTGTTGAACTCAGTAGTTCAAGAGAGGTAGAGGATTATGGTTAGAGGTAATACACTAGATGTTACTAACAAATAGAAAATCTTCAAGCACTTTGGGATCATTTATTATTTAATAAAATTATGTGTATTAATAAAACATTAATCACAGTCACATTAAAAGATACAGCAAATCATTATAGACTAAATAGCTTCCATTGGCTTCTTAAGGATGAGGAATGTCTTTGTTTCTTTTCAGTATCTTGATTGTTTTAAGGCATATGGCTGCAATCCCCAGTTCTAGCAAGTAAGTATAAGATTGCTGCCTTATATCTCAAAACAAACAAGACAGTGAAAAGAAACTAGACCTGTCTTACTCATAATTGTTTTCCTAGTAAACAAAAGAATATTCACTTTTGTTCTACCAGTACCTTCCTGGTGTATGAATGTATAAAAGCTCAGTTGGAATTTAAACTCTGAGTGGACATTAGAGGATTCACTGTAAATGTCTTCAGACCAAAGATTTGAATTTTGCAAAGCCCAACTGTTTGTGCAGAAAACGGAAATGATTCGCAAAAGCTGTACAGCTGTGCTAAAACTACCTGCTAGAAACACCACAGATACAGTCTATATACTGACATCACCAACGTATGATCTCAAGTACTATGCTATGATTGGCTGAAATGCTGTTTTCTTTCAGAGCTCAGTTTCTCAAATCCCAATCAGAGTCTGCTCAACTCTAAAAGCAGCAGGTTGGTTGCTGATGCTGATTTCAAAGTGCGAGCAGGGATACTAATAGGCAGGGTTTTGATAGATCATTCTTTTGTGAGAACTGGAGTTTATTTTGCTTTTGAGATAAATTGTTATAGGTTAGCAATATATACAACATGCTGTTGAAGTCTGAATCTGAACATGTTTTTCTTCTTGCTCATTCACAGAAGAAGAAATGTTGTACCATTCCTTGATCTTGGGGGGAGAATCCTTCCTTACTGCAATAATACAGTTCTCGTTAATTCAGGGATGGGCAGTGAAAAGTGCTCATCTGGAAATCTAAAATTTTCAGACTTTGTAAGGTGTAATAATTACTCTGTTATTTTTCTAAAGGAAAATTGTGGATTTTTAGGATTCTTTGTAAAACTCACAGGGTAAGAACCTTGAGGGGTAAAAACTGACCATTAATTTGTTAATGTCATGTACTGCAACTGAGAAGAAAAATCTTTCTTCTGAATAGTTGCTCTCTTTATATAAACAATAATTCAGTCTTTATTTATTCCCCCCCCATTTCTCAACCTTGTCCCCCCAAGTGTTCTTGGACTTCAGTTCCCAAAAGCCCAAGTTGGTACTTCTGCTGAATGAGGCTTCAAGGAATTGAAGTCAAAGAACATGTGGAGGCCCAAGGTTGAGAAACCCTGCATGGCTATAGTATGCTTGTTGGCTGTGCAATAAAATTCAAAATCTACAGCACGTTGCCTATATGCATGTTTACAATCTTTACATTTCTGCTCCATCAGTGCTGTTTTAATACAGTATTGTCATTTGGTTTCTCCTCTCCCACCCACCCTTAACTTACTATGTCGATGCTATTGAAGCATCCATGTGGATAGCTGCTGCATTGTTGCTATGTATAAGAGACCAAAGAGAGTTATTAAAGCAGCAAATTAAATACTTCAACCAAAGTGCTTTATGGCATGAAGGATCTAAATTATTTTAATATCCGCAGCTTGCTTCAAACAGATGCTAATTGACCATGGAAGCTGTCAGGTTATATTAGTCATAGAAATAATATCAAAGCTTTTTAAACTTAAGAACTTAGTGACCAGTTGTGAGATCCCTTCATGTGACTGTTGCATCTTTCTGTCAACTTTTCCGTTCATGTCAGAAGCAATCCAGTGGTGCCTTCGATAATAGAAGGATCAGCCAACAAGGTGTTCCCATTACCCAAGAGACACCTGAATGTGCTTGCAGTCTTCATATTCTTTGGAGAAGTTCCTCCTGTGTCCCCCTATCTTTCCTTTAATAGTACCATTGACTTCAATAGAGCTCAGTATAGAAGAATAATATTAGGATTTTTTAATTGTTTTATTTTTGTGCTATAAATTGCTTGAAGTCAATTCCTGGAGCAGTTTGTCGCATTCCATTTCAAAAAGATGTGCTCCTTAAATTATTTATTTCTTTAGATTTATATGGCCACACCTATTACTGTAGCGACTCTGGGCGGCTCACAATTCATAATCCACAATCACAATAAAATGGTCCACTATTATTAAAAGCCGTTACACTAAAGAAATAAGGACCCAGTTAAAGAACCCATTATCAAAACATCCATAACACTAAATCTGAAAATCCCAAATCTAAGATGGCGGTCGTTCTCATGGTCATATATGCCAGGGGGGGGGGGCTGCTCCTCCTGTAGCCTCCCACACCTCATGAGCCAGCCATGTCTTCAGTCCTTTCCTAAAAAATGACAAATCTGGCTGAAGACGGAGGTCAGTCAGCAGGAGGTTCCACAGGGCCGGAGTGAATACCGAAAAGGTCCTCCTTCTCGTGCTAGAGAGGTGAACCTCTCCAGCCGTTGGTACTTTTATCAATCAATCAATCAATCAGTTTAATTTATATCCCGCATTTCTCGGCCAAAGGCCAACTCAAGGTGACTAACAGCATATACAAATAGCAACAAAATAATAATACAGAGATACAATAAATTTACAATAGCGAGCAATACAAGTAAGCATGGTATCAAAATACAAAAACTACATAATTACATTTAAAAAAACAGTATAATACAACAACAAACCCAGCATGGAAAAACCCCATGGCCGCTGGAGAAAGTCAGCAAAGGCAGCCATGGCAGTTCAGATTGTCCCAAGGGCTGCAAGAGCCTTAAGGACAGCATCAGCTCCAGCCAAGACAAAAAGGGGGGGTTAACTCGTTCATTGCCAGCCGGCCACTGGTCGAGAGCCCCGCCGGGGTCGGTGGTGGCTGGAGCGGGTTTTGAGGGCGGTGTCGAGTCCTCCAGGTGCCGCTCGTTCGTTGCCGGCCGCCCACCGGTTGAGAGCCCCGCCTCTGGCCCAACTGGCCAAAGGAGGGGGAAGCGGGAGTCCCAGAGCCATGGCAGCACAGTCTTTTGAAGGCACCCACCGCCCTCCCGCAGGTGGAATCACTCCCCTCTGGCCCGACTGGCCGAAGGAGGGGGGACGGCGAGTCCTGGAGCCATGGTGGTGCAGTCTTTTGAAGGCGCCCGCCGCCCTCCCGCAGGTGGAATCACTCCCCTCTGGCCCGACTGGCCGAAGGAGGGGGGAAGGCGAGTCCCGGAGCCATGGTGGTGCAGTCTTTTGAAGGCGCCCGCCGCCTTCCCGCAGGTGGAATCACTCCCCTCTGGCCCGACTGGTCGAAGGAGGGGGGAGGGGGAGTCTCGGAGCCATGGTGGTGCAGTCTTTTGAAGGCGCCCGCCGCCCTCCCGCAGGTGGAATCACTCCCCTCTGGCCCAACTGGGCAAAGGAGGGGGGAGGGGGAGACCCCCTCCCTCCAATCCACTCTCGTGGGATGGGCAGATATCTTTGGGGTGGCATGGTCTCTTAGGTACCCTGGTCCACTACCATGTAGGGCTTTAAAGGTAATAACCAGCACCTGGAGGCACACCGGTAGCCAATGCAGCTCCTGCAACAAGGGATAGGCATAACAACCATACCCCATCACCGTACAGGCCGCCACATTCTGCACCAGTTGCAGCCTCCGAATGGTCATCAAGGGCAGCCCCGTGTAGAGTGCATTACAATAATCCAACCAGGAGGTGACCAGCGTGTGAGTGACCATGATCAAGGAGTCCCAGTCCAGGAATGGGTATAATTGGCAAATCACTCGAACTTGAGCAAAAGCCCTCTTCGAGCAGGAGTTGTGAGTCCAGGAGAACCCCCAGATTATCCATCAGGTCTGTCTGGGGCAAAAGAGTCCCATCCAGTACCAAAGGTGGTAATTCCTTGGACAACCCAGGGGCCCTTATCCACAGCCACTCAGTCTTGCCAGGATTCAGCTGTAGCCCGTTGTCCCCATCCAGACCCTCGCAGCCTCCAGGCACCTGGACAGGATGTTAACTGCAACACTTGGATCACCACAGGTGGAGATGTACAGTTGGGTATCATCAGCGTATTGATGATACTTCACGCCGTGTGAACGGATGATCTCATCCAGTGGCTTCATGTAGATATTAAATAAGAGATGCGAGAGTACCGATTTGGGAGGGGGGAGGTGTCTCATGACTGCAGGAATGTACAGCAAACTCTTCTGTACCTCCCTGCAGTAAATTCTTCTGTACCTCCCTGTCCAAGCTACTCTAGTGTTTTGTTTTGTTTGCTTTTCTGTTTGGGTTTTTTTAGTAGAGGAAAGAATCACACAACTCTATAATATGTAGTGTATACATGGGTCATTTCTGTGGATACATTGTTCAGCAAACCATGGTGGCAGTTTGACAGTGTGTGGCAAACCTTAGACTTAGTAACCTAGAGCATAGGAGATCATACACTCTTTTGCGTTTTAACATGTTACCATCAGTATTCAGAGAGGAGTTATTTATGTTCAGGAGTGCTTATGTATCTGAAAAAATAGTAGCAAGTTTTATTTGCCTTGGTGGACAATTTGAAGATACTGTACTTTGGATTTTAAGCACCATTTAATATTGTAGATGTTATTTTATTGCACTATATGGAACATCTCGTAAAGATGGAAAAGTTTGCCTTTGGATCTAGATCAGTGACGGGCAGTCTTGGCCCTCCAGCTGTTCTTGAACTTCAATTCCCAGAAACCCTGACTAGCTGGTGTGTTGACTTGGGCTTCTGGGAATTGAAGTTCAAGAACAGCTGGAGGGCCAAGACTGCCCATCACTGAACTAGATTTTCCCACTTTATAGGACAGTGGTTCCCAAGCTTTGGTTTTTAGACTTCAATTTCCAGAAGACTAAGTCAGTACATTGGCTGATCAGTGCTTTGGGGAATTACTATGTAAACTGCACATGATGGTCTGAATTGGTGTGTGCTCTGTGGAACAGAGTAAAAAGCCTTCTGTGTTGATTGTGCCCACAGCTGGAATATAGCTTTAGGGGCCACATGGAATGATCCTTTGAGAAGCCCATGCACCTTGCTTCTTATATATTGATGTAGGTCTCAGCAATATGCTTGCCAAAAGTAAATTTTAATGTCTTCTGAACAGCATAACATCACACCAATCTTGCTGTTATTTCTTGAAATCACAAAAAACTGAAGAACTCTCACACACGTAAAAAGCATAGTGCTAGAAGCTAGAGCAGTTAGAAGTGGTGAAAGAAACTTGTGTTACTTTTGCCCGTCTCAACGTGCAATGCAATACAGTATGTAATACCTGACTACTTTTTTCTTTCACATTCTGTGCTATGTACCAATGACTGTCTGCTGAGCCGAAGCCAGTACTTTTGGATCCCTCAGTGCCTGCCTGGATTGTGACCTTCTATGTTTGCAGCCAGCTATACTGTATATATCAAATACAAAATCTCAGCTGACAGATAAGGTGTTTAATTTCTAAAACAGAGCTAGCTTTTCAAATTGTAAAACACAGGCTAGGATTTTCAGGACAAAGATACATGCTTCAGAATTATTGTTCACAAAGATTGTTGTTTCTTAAGATTAGTTCCGCAGATATAAAAGACTGCTGCATATTTGTTTTGTTTCTTTAAAGCAATATGAAATTTGCGTTTAAAAAAACCTCTCTGAATACCTTTTGTGCCATGAGGGATTTTGTATGTAAAAGGATATTCTGCATGTCAAACTTTTGAGCTTCTGAGATGAGGAAGTTCTCAGCAACCAATGAATTTCTGGATTTCTTTCACTAAAACTACTACAATTTTCTCCAAGGATTCCTCCAGTCAAAATTCTGACAGTTACATCCAAAAAAACACAAACAAACAAAGTCTTCGGGTGAGTTTGAGCACACACATACACTTTAGGCCCAGCATTTTCTGTCTTGAAGCCATTGCAAAGGGTGAGAATGGGCAAGATGTGCTAAGCACCATAGGAACTACAAGTGGTTGTGAGATTGGTAAGTTTTTTTGAGAGTCACCGTGTACGTCAAGAATTCTCAACCTTTTTAAGCCAGAGGCCAGGTCACACTCCCTCAAACAGCTTCAGGGGCCAGACGGCCATTTTGCCCTTCACCACATGGTACTTCCTGATCATTGGGGAGGGGGCACATGAAATGGTGCCATGGGCTGCAGGGTGAGAATCCCTGATGTACATTATCTAATGATCAGACATCACCAGTCCCACAACCCTGTGGAGTTGCTTAGCAAGTTTTGACCACTTGTTCTTGGCAGTGGTTGTAGAAAAAGAACATGCTGGGCCTCAGGTGTGCTGAAAATCCTGTGAGGACTTTGATTTTTTTGTCTGTTGCCAAAATTATGGTTGGGGAAATTCCTGGTGAATTGTAATGTTTGTAGTGAAAATGATCTCTCATTGTACTCTTCTCTGTTATTGTCAATCATGATTCGTGTCCACCTACCATTTATATATTTAATAAACAAGAAATATTTTCTAAAATATTTTGTTAACATTTTTTCCACCTAACTATGGTTCTGAAAGTCTTGTCCTTTGCACAGGACTAAAATATTTTTCAAAAAAAAATTAAAGGCTCCCTTCACTTACTCATCTCCACAATATTTCTTGATTTCTCAAATACAATTAAATCCTGACTTCCCAGTTGCAATTAAGAAACTAGAATATAGGGTGAAGTCCTCCCCCCCCCTTTCTCTTCCTTACAAATTTCTTGTTGCTTATACATTTTGGTTTAATCATGGTATACTGCAGCATCGATAATGTTAACCTATTTCCTTATAACCAACTATGTAAATGCATGTTACATACCGATTACAAGAACATTTCCATGTAGTGTTAATCGTTATTAGAATCATCAAATGAACAATACTGCTATAACAAGAGGCAACCATAAAGGAGGAAGTATTAGCCACAGAGTACTTGTAATCACCTAAAATATTTCCAGGAAGCACATAAATAGTACATCTACATTGAGAATAACATTACTGACATTTTGAAAGAGCAAATCTGCATTTTAAAGCTCAGAATCACTTCAGTTTTATAGTATATTTCTTGTTAGAATTGCCTTATGCACTATCTTACCAAATATATTTAATGATTGAGGCCAGTTTTATGTCTTAAGCATGTAGAATGTGATATACCGTATTTGCTGGCATATAAGACTCACTTTTCTCCTTAAAATACACTGGAAAATGGAGTGTATCTTGTACTGTATATAGTGGGCTATTTTGGTAATAATGGGGTGTGTCTTATACGCCGGCAAGTGCTGATATAAAAACAATACAACTAATAAGAAATATCCACTGTACCGTTGAACTAGAACTGTGCAAAATGTTAGCTGCACTCTTTTGCTTCTTCTTTTGTGTATAGTCCAGATGTGAAACAGCCAAAATGAAGCCACCTTTTGGGGAATTAATTCTGTAGTGTGAGAATTTTACCTGACCTAGTGTGAGAAAGATAGCCAGCACAAGGAAAAGCTCCCTTAAATGCCTACTTTTCCTGTCCTTGTGCAGTATATCCATACAGCCAGGGGCACCATTTCCTGTTTTTCTAGAAAAATGCAAGTAATCGTATAGCCAAAACTGATATTCTCTCAGCTGAAATGAGAGATATATTTGGGAAATAATTGTTTGTAGGTCTATTCACATTAAACTGTGCTTTCTCAACTACTACTATAACCCATATTGGTAAGGAATACTGTATTTAAAAATGAGTGCAGAAGCAAGTCCGTTCATGCAGTAATGCTTCAGTTCCCATCTAAGTCCTTATTGCTATAACAGTACTTTTTGCATCTCAGCTGATTAAGGTACATACTTTTAAAATGGTATTTCAGTGGCAAAATATATACTGTAATAGTTTACTAGAAACCGAGAGCACTGAAAAGTGAGGTGAGGAAATCAATTCCAACAGTGTTTTTTCAAGCAAAAGTAAAACTGACTCAGCGTGTTTCATTTCATAGGGATTTCATAATGAGGATGTCACCACAAAAGGGTTTTTGCTCCTTTTTCTCATTCACTAGCTTCAGTAAAAGATACCATTGAAAGTGAAGTCATTCACAGAACTTTGGTTTAGGAGTGCAACTGTAGCTGAAGAAGCATTCCATCTCGACCAGTGTTTCCCATCTTTTGGTTTTTGGATTTCAATTCCCAGAAGTTTAAGTCAGTTCCCCAAAGCACTGATCAGCCAATGTACTGATTTAGGCTTCTGGGATTGGAAGTCCCCCTGTGGGGTGTGGTCCCACATTGGGAACCACTGATCCTAGACTAAGATTGTCTGTGGCTTGAAAGGCTTGTACAACCACTTGGAATTGTGCATAGAAACAAAGGTAATAGGACATTTGGGTCAATCTGGTCAGTTAACAATTTACTACATTATGAACCAATAAATTTTCAAAACATTCTAGAACAGTCCTAGAGCATATAATGGTGGCCTTCAGCACAGATATCACAGATGTAAGATAATCATGGGTGGCCACAAACTGATGTATCAGAATCTATACCTATAAGGGAGGAGTGTGGATGTACGTGTCCCTTGGCCGTGCCCATACCCCTGGAGACCATCCTGTGATGGTTCTCCCACACCTGTATTTCCTACCAGCAATGGTCTCCATGAGGGTCCGGGGGCCGAAGGTGGGGCGCTGACCCCACAAACCGCCGAAAACGTACATGCATGTGCGCGGAGCTGGTTGCACACACAGCCGTTTAGAGGCAGCTTGTGTCGAGCAATACCGCTGAACACACAAACCGCCCTCAGAGACGCCGCCTACTGTCACCAACTGAGGCAACACGCGCGCCCCACACTTCACTCTGGGCAGCAACTTAGGGAGACAGAGGAAAAGCGGGACAGAAGGGGAGTAGAACTGAGGGAGGCAGGGCAGGAAGGCATGATGGAGGAAATGGGGAAGGAAAGAAGAGGGAAGAGAAGAAAACGGAGGGCAGGAAGGAGGGGAGGGGTGAAGGAAGGTGAAAGTGCAAGACGGCAAACCGGGAGGCCAGGGGGAATGAGGAGAAAAAGGGGAGAAGGCAGGGAGGAGGGACGGTAAGAGGGAGGGAAGGCAGGAAGAAAGGAAAGGGGCAAGGAAGAGGAGAGGGAAAGATGGAGGGAGCCAGGCAGCAGCCTCCGAAGGGGAAGGAAGGCTCCCCCTTCTCCTTCCCAACCCCCCGGCAGCCCCATTCCCTGAGACACGCCATGCACTGTGGGCATTATAGTTCCCATGGAAGACAGGATGGCGAACGGGGCCTCAATGGGGACCACAAATCCCATCATGCATTGTGTGCCGCCCAAGGAAGGACCTATGAAAACACATCACACGGGGATTCCCCTTTCCTGCTGCCTTTGCTTGGGAATACAAAGCAGGACAGGGAGAAGCCCACGTCTCGGAGCGTCACAGGGACCTGGCCGAGGTCGGGCAAATCTGCTAGTAAACTTTTAAAAAGAACCCACCAACTTCTACCTTGTCTTTCAATTGATGAGAACCCCTTTTCTGCACAGGAGACCCAACTACTCCCAAGCCATTCATATCTCACTACCAGCATTTGCTCATTCAGTGTGTTCACCTTCACTGGAACCATTAATTGTTACTAGGCAGATACACCAGTTCTTGATGAAAAAGAAGTATCTGTCTGATTGCTATCCAGAATAATGGATAACCTTTCCAGTAGTTTTAAGTAGATATAAAAAGTGCACAGGAGGCAAAGTTTAATAATGCAGAACACCCTGCTGTCCCCAACATTACTTTCTGAGATCTGTTAAACAAAATGCAATGGGTTCACTGTAATGGCTTTGCAGAGAAGTCAAACATAGCTACTGAAAAGAAAAACAACAGAGACCATCTACCATAAAATTTAAATCCAGTTCTGGGGTTTACAGATTTCTGGGGGAAAGCCCTGGGAAATGCATATGTGTGTTTCCTGATCATAGTTATATAACGAACTGTTGTTAAGCCAATCCCTACTTTTTCATTAAGATCAGCGTTAAACCATGGGTTTTGTTCCTGGAGAGTTTTCATTTTTTATAAATATATAAACCTATGCTCTCCTCACTTTTCCCTTTCAACTGCTTTCTCTAGCTTACTTATTGGATACTTTCCTTCAAGCTTTGCTGTGTTTTCTTCTTCCCACATCATCTCTCTAGGCTGCTGAGCATTCTGATTTTTTCCCTCACTTCTCCCGTTTTCTTGCCTGATTGCTGTGTACTCCTTTCTGACTTTTGCTCTTTTCTCTTTTCTCACTTCCACCTCCACCATCTTGCTGTCATGCTTGATGGTGTAAATATGCCACTTTACAGTCCCAATCAAAGTAGTCATAAAATGAATTTTGGATGCTAGGAGAGGGCATTAGCTAAAACTATATAGGAATTGCTTTGTATGTGGGAGTTATAAAGCAAGTCTTTGTAAGTTTGTGGCCCTCTGTATCTTAAGATATGCTTCTGGTATGCATTCTAACTGGTAAAATTTGAAGTGGCCTGTTTTAAAAAGCTATCAGATACGTCTATACTTTTAATCTTGAGTGGCCTTGAATTTCTTTTCCTAATAAAATTCTGCTGATTGGAAGTTCAGTGAGTTAGAAGTACCTGGCTGTACAGTGCCTCCAGGGAGAAGAGCCAACTTGTATGGCCTTGGGCAAGCACACAGTTCCATGCTGCCCTCAGAAGAAGGGAATGGTGAATCACTCCGAGTACTATTGAGACCCTGAAAAGGGTCACGTAATTCATAATTCACTTGACAGCACATAAAATTGTAAAAGCAGTCTAGAATACAACTATTAATTTTAGTGCTGCTTTGCAATTGAAAACACTACAAACATTTGGTACACTCTGTAGGGTATATAGATAGATGCTGCTGAGAATCCAATATGTAGAAAGCTCTTCCTGTATAGTTAATCCACAGTAGTGAGAAGTACATTAATACACTTATAGGATAAAATCTAAACTATTATATCACCATGTTATTAAACATACAAAAGTAGATGAAAATGCAGATTTAGATCTAATGTAAATAAGCAAACTGTTTGAAAATCCATATTAATATAGTGCCTTAAGTAAAGCAACAACAAGGTCATATACATGCAGATTTTAAAGACCTTTCTGTCAGAGGTGATATTGGAAAAGGCTTGCTTGGGAAGAACAGGGGAACAAGAAGGGAAATTAGCCTGTCAGATGTTGAACATTTTGGTGATAATCAGGCGGAGCGGTCTAGAAGTATCAAGTTAGGATCTAGGAGACTGTGAGATAATAATTACTTTTATCTAGAGTTGTTTTTATGACACTGGAGAACAAGAAAAATATAAGACTTTGCTTTTCATATTTCAAAATACTGTACATAATCTAGATGTTTCCTTAGGACAGGAGTTCTCAACCTTTTTAAGCCAGGGGGCGGGTCACGCTCCCTCAGACAGCTTTAGGGTCCGGACGGCTATTTTGCCCTTCTTCCACCACATGGCACTTCCTGGTGTGGTGGAGGCAGTGGGAAGCCACATGAAATGGTGCCGCGGGCTGCAGGTTGAGAATGCTTGCCTTAGAACTTTGGTACTTCTTCACAGTCTGAGTCTTCACATTGCTGCACTAAATGAAGGACTAATTACAGTGGAACCTCGGCTAACGTAATTAGTGCATTCTCCAGGACATTTCTTACAGCAAAAATTACCGCCTGTCCGACTGGGATTCCACAACCCGATGATAGCTGGGGTGGTATTATCGCCCAGTAAACAGGTATGCAACTTGGGGGTCATTTTTTAATCACCATCTGACCCTGAAAGCACAAATTACGGCAGTTTGCAAAGCCGCTTTCCTCCCCATCTATATCAAATAAGTCAGTTGTTTCCCTACTTGGTCAGGCCGTCCCTTACAACACTGATTATCTCGCTGGTAATGTCTCATATAGATTACTGCAATGCTCTCTATGTGGGACTTCCCCTGACCCTGGTACAGAAACTTCAACGGGTACAAAATGCAGCAGCCAGGCTAATCACTGGGATGAGGAAATTAGAATATACAGTATCTCACCCGCACTGGTAGGCCTGCACTGGTTGCCCATACCATTCCGTATCAGGTTCAAGGTGTTAGTTCTGACTTTTAAAGCCCTAAACAGTTTGGGACCTTCCTACTTGGTGTGTGTGCGTGCGCGCACGCGTGTGTGTACAGTAATATCCCAGATAACGCTGAACTTGGTTCCACGAGTCTTAACGTTATCTAATTTTTAACGTTATCGCATAACATTAAAACTCCATAGAGATACATTGTAACCAGCACAGACTTCAGCGAACATTATGCGATACATCCCACAGGAGTTTAACATTGTGCGATGCAATTCCCCCCCCCCCCCCCCCCCGGATTCCTTAATGTTATACGTTTTAGCATTGTGTGGTACAAACGTTATCTGAGCTATTACTGTATATATATATATATATATATATATGTTGTGTGATTTTAAGGTGTTTTTAATATGTTGTTGGTAGCAGCCAAGAGTGGGGATGAAACCCCAGTTGGGCAGGGTATAAGTGGAAGTTAATAATAATAATAATAATAATAATAATAATAATAATAATAATAATAATAATAATAATAATAATAATAATAATAATAATAATAATAATAATAATATAACTCATTGCCCATGGGAATTCATTGAATGCAGTTTCCCATAGAAATGCATTAAAACTAATTAATCCATTGAAAAAATTCCACAAACTGAGCCACTATTTTCTGTGGATTTCCTTTTATGTGATTTTTATGTTAACCAAGCCATTTGTTAACCGAAATTCTACTGTATATGGGATTGGTAAAGTAGTTATGTAATGTTTCAGTTTTCAGAGTTGGAATTCCTGGACTGGATGTATGGGATATAAATCTAAAGCAAATGTAACCTAGTCTTAGGTTATATTCTAATAGTCCTAGAATTAAAGGCTGAGATTTGGCAGCTTCTTTTATGTTTGAAGGTTCAGTCTTATCTAGGTTCAGGAAAGAAAGATGCACTTGCTTGGAAAAAGGCAACGTTTGATCCCCAAAACACTTCAAAGTCAGCTTCAAAATTGTTGCCAAGCAACTCAGTATGCTTCTTTTCTCCGTCACTTTGTTGGACTGAAAGATTGCATTGTGTTTGAGAGCGGTGCTGTGAATGGCAAATCTAATGCCGTACAGATGTCTCATGGGTACCAAACTGAAAATTGATATTTTTGAAAAACAAAGTTTGTAGTGTATTTATATCTGTACAGTTCTGGTTGTTGTTGGTTTTTTAGGCTAAAACCTGTATTCCAGAGAGGCAAATCAATTTGTAGTTAGTTTGAATTGTGTACGTTGATAACAGTCCCCAAATCCTTATGCATCTGCACATTTGTGCAGAATCTTGTATCCTGGAAAGTGATTGCTCTGTACCAGAGAATGAATGCTAGCAACTAAATGATATTTTAGCCAGCAACAAAAAGAGTGAATGACTTGGTTAGAGCTCAGGATAGTTTAAATTGGCTTGATTCCGCGAATACTGACTAGTTAGAGGAACAGTAAACTACTGTACTGAGAGTGTGCAGAAGGAGCATTTGAAACTGAAGTTGGTGCATCAGTCTTACTGTCGTAGTGTGGAAGACATGTTGGAAGAAAAATAGAAAAATCTCTAAGGAGTTCATTAATCCATTTTAAAACTTTCAATTAAACTAGAGATTAAAAAATATTAATGCATTTGCTGTTCTGCACCCAAGCTTTTGGAGAAGGAGGGGCCTGTGTTCTGTTCCCCTCCTTAAACTAGTTTCCACGAGAGAATTGCTGCTTATTGCTGACAAATATCATTTCTGATTGTTTTGCCAGCAGGAAGTGACTTGGAGCTGCATTGCTTAGCTGGCAACAGTAATGTAGAAAATGATGACTCTCACACCATATTCTCACACTTGGTTATCCTTTGTCTCTTGTCCTTCTGTCTACACTTGCCAACATCCTTTCCTCATTGCTAAATTTAAGTTTTGCTGCTCTGAAACCAAGTGACTAACCAGGACCAAATTTTTCACTGATCCTAAATTATTACTGTTACCTAAATATGGGGCCTGACCTTTGAACTATTTACGCTGTTTCCAAATAGTGGTCTTCTATGTATTCTCGGTGACAGAAAACATACAGCAGGAAGTTTACTCCACTCATAACCTCTTAGTTCTAAATTGGTTGGAGTTATGATGTGGATTATTTTCTTCCTCTTCAGATCAAGACTAAAAACTTAATCAGGGAGACATGTGTAATAATATAATACTTTCAGAACAACTTCTATACAGTATCATGTAGGCCAGTCGTCTGCCAGTGCAGGAATTTTACTGCTCTTACATCCCTGATAGGTAGTGGGTCATTTAGCTACTACTAAAAAAGCAATTAATGCAGAATAGTCCACCACTATTTGTTTCAGTTTTTCGTATCTTAGACCAAGATAAAATTATTCCTAAGGTTTAGCTGGAAATTTTACTATCTTTTGATTTAAGCATGATCATTTGGTTTGTAACATGTTGCTCCTTAACATAACATATTTGCTCTATTATCTATATATGATAGTCATGCAAATATTTAGAATATTTATATAATAATAATAATAATAATAATAATAATAATAATAATAATAATAATAATAATAATAATAATAATAATAATAATAATAATAATAAAAATAATAAAAAATAAAAAAATAAAAAATAAAATAACTGTACGTGTAATTGCTATTGCTATTTATTTTTATCAGACTATTGCACAATTACAAATTACAGAGGTATACTATAGAAATATTAAATATTTTTACCAGAGGTGAGCTATTTTAATAGCATTGTCTCAGCCTTTTACTTGATCTTCTTTTTGTACATGTGGTGAAGCATGGGTTGCATGCACATAAATGCTGTGTTGATCGAATTTCTTCACATTCACAGAAAATAAGTCCTATATCCAAGTAGCGCCATTTTACTTGATTATTATTTGATCTTCCTACTTTGTTTCAAAGTCTCTTAAGTGACTCTTTGGTATTCATCTATTCAGCAAGATGTTTTGGTTTTAGTCTCCATTGGTTTAGCCTAGATTCTGGTTTAATGTTTAGAGCTTGAGAGGTTTATAGGAAACTTTTCTTTCATGCTAACCATAATCTAGGCCTGTGATGGCAAACCTTGGCACTCCAGATGTTCTTGGATTTCAATTCCCAGAAGCCCCCGTGAATCCACACGAATGGGTTTACTGCGATTCATCCAGCCCATGCTGCTGTCGTACGGACGCGCTTTACTTCCGCTTCCAGGAGTGACGAGGACAGTGTGGGCCAGATGAATCGCAGTAAACCCATTTGTGTGGATTCACGGGGGCTTCTGGGAATTGAAGTCCAAGAACATCTGGAGTGCCAAGGTTTGCCATCACGGATCTAGGCTAAGGGGTTGATTACCATGGAGTGGATGGGTTTGGTGCTGTATTTCATTCATTATTTGTCAGTACTTCGTGACATACTTCCAGAGAGGTAATGTTAGCCAAATAAGAGACTTTTTCATTGAGGATGGGTTTGAGGCAATAAGTAATAATTCTGCATAATTCATTACATCAACTTGTTTTGCATGTGCTAATCACTATTATCTTGTGAACCACCCAGAGAGTGCACTATTATTGCTCTAAAGGGAGGGAACATAATGTGAAAGAACTTGTCTGTCCCGTATGCATGGGTATACTGCCAGCTAATCCTAACCAGCAGCAATGCACTGGAAACTTGATGGCAACCACTATGAAACACCATTTTAATGCAGAGACCCTGATAGTATCAAGTCAAATCAGAAATATATATATATATATATATATAGTAATAAAAGAGGTACCAACACTATTTAAAAAATACAGATAAACATTTCCGGGATGGGGTGGGGATGCCAGATATATTTCAACTTCTTTGCCTTCATCAGTCCTGTACCTTTACAAAAGCTATGAAAGCTCTCCTCTTCCCATATGCAGGTTTATTATATGCTTACATTTATCTCAAGCAAGCAATAAGGAATGTTGATCATCTAAGATCTTTACCATCCAATATAGTTACTAAACCAGTCACTGAGCCCTTGTCGTACAGTGGTTAATCTTCAGTGCTACAGCTAAAACCTGCCCATGATAAGTGTTCAATCCTGATGGGCTCATGGTTGACTTAGCCTTTTATCCTTTCAAGGTTGGTAAAATGAGTAACAGCTTGTTGAGGGCAAAATGCTAATTACTGTACTTTGTAAACTGCCCAGAAAATAGGTAGTACTGTATATACTGTAAGTGTAATTGTTACTGCTTGTTGAGTGCTAAATCATAAACAGAAGACAGGCTAACATTGAATCTCTTCTAGATGGCCAGTGGCATTCTTTACAAACATGTGCCCACTGGGGTATTTTGGTAGACTAGCATGCATACTAGCCTTTGAACGTCCTATTATTCATAGCTATAACAGTGTTTAGACCAGCTGTTAAACCACCAGTGCCACTATGGTTAAGTAAATCCCAGTTAAAATGGAGAGGACTCTATGTGTAGAAGTATAGACAGGATAGCTGCATTTTATTCTATAGCAAGCATATAAATTGATGTTCTGTTATACTGGTTTTATTACTAATCAAATATCAGCTACAGAAATAAAATACAGTATCTTTAGTATCATACAATGTCCTATCTAATGTTGATGCCTTATTACCGGATTGAATATGTTCAACATGTTTAAGCCAAAGTATAAAACCAGAACATAAATGAATAACATTTCTCTTCCAGCTCTTCCTCCAAAGCCATCCAAGGCAGTAACTCCAGTAAATACAAATGAAATAAAAGATAATTGCATCTTATCGCTGCAGGATGCAGAATGGTACTGGGGAGATATCTCAAGGTAAATAACGTTGTGTTCTGAAGTTAAAAGTAGTTTAATTCTTGTCATTTGTCTATATATGTATGTTAGTAATGTAGACTTATTTGAATAACATGCTGAAGAAATTGAGCTTAAATGTGGTACATTTTTCTGTTTATTCCAACTATTATCATGCTTATAATTATTAAATAATAATGAAATTTATTGTAGTATTTACATTGAATCCAGAGTTGATAAACAGCCATCTTTTAATTTTTTTAATTAAGTGAACTTTTGATAAATGTATCAATAACATAGTCTATTGTAAAATATAGGTTTAGTAACCTTCATACTAGATCAGTCGTGGCGAACCTATGACAAGCGTGCCAGAGGTGGCACTCGGAGCTCTTTCTGTGGGCACCCACGCAGTCACCTCAGCACAGAGTTTGCCCCGCCCCTCTGCCTAGCAGTCCAATGGGAGCACTTCCTCCCTCCCCACAGCACAGAGTTTGCCCTGCCCCTCTGCCCAGCAGCCCAATGGGAGTGTTTCCTTCCTCCCCCGTTGCTGTGTTGGCACTCTGCCATAAATAAGTGGGTTTTGGGTTGCAGTTTGGGCACTTAGTCTCTAAAAGGTTTGCCATCACTGTACTAAATTGATGGCCATCTTTCAAACATATATGTTTTGTGGTTGTTTTAACATTGTTACTCATCTCTTAATGGGCCAAGTATAAAGAAATTTAAATAAATATAAAAGAGAAAATTGGGACAAATAGATCTTGGAGACCAAGTGTTATAAATATGACACACACATTATAAATATGATATATTTGGCTAAGTACAGAACTGTCCTGTGTTGATAGCAGGGAGGAAATTTGTTACAGAGTTACAGCTAGTTTCTTGTGCCTTGTTATTTACTGTGCCATTGTTGTGATAAAGAAATGGATGGATGGATGGATGTTTCTTTTCCTATTTGCGTTGAATGTTTCTTTTGATTGTTTCTCTCCCACTGACATCAGTGGAATCGAGATTAAGTATGCAAGCTCCAAGCCCAGTCGGTATAGGAGTGTATCAGAAAAATAAGCCTTTGGATATTATAGATTGAAGGCTGGTTCAAAGCAGCTCTGAAGTTGTTTCTGATCAGATAAGATTAATGACAGCGGTCAGACATTGGTCAATATGAAAGAGACTTTATAAATGCACCTGTTAGAGGTATAATTAAAATGTAAATATTTACTTGAGGAAATCCTAAAGGTTTAATGCAAATTGTGTGTATTAATCAAGTAGACAGTTTAAACAGCAAATATTAAATCATATTGGAAACAAAATAGAATGAAGCTCCTTACACTTAACACAATAATACTCTTAAGAACATTGGCATATTAAAAACAGTGTTTTTATCCACTTTCGAATATTTGCAGGGAAGAGGTAAATGACAAATTACGAGACATGCCAGATGGAACATTCCTGGTGCGAGATGCATCAACAAAGAAACAGGGAGACTATACGCTGACACTAAGGTAAATAATTGGAATTTGCCCTGCCCAAATTGTGGGTGACACCTGCCGATAAATAAATAGTGTGAATTTGAACACCAGCTGTGTTTTTCAATGTCCTGCAACTTTTCTTATGTTTGTGTTAGATTTTAAAATTCTGTGTTAGAGAACTGAACAGGACTTGAGCCAGGACTTGCATAGTCAAAGTACTTTACAGGAATTCTTCATTAGCAGGAATTATGGTATCTGCTACCCCCTTCTGGCTTTCCTTTTCCCTCTGAGTTTAGCTGTGGGGGTGGATTTTCCACCAACTGTATGCTTTGGTGAATTAAATATAAATGTGTGGGGGTAGGCTGTATGCAATATACAGGACAGGATTAAGATAGATTCAGGGTCTTGCACAACTTCTTATCTGGTTTGCAGTTACTGTTTTTGCCTCTATAGTTTCATTGTAGTTCATCTCCGCATCTCTTCCTTACTTTTCTGCCACCCCTCTATTTTTCCTTAAAGTTTGTTGAAAAGAGCAGTTTTGAAAGTAGATAAGAAACAAATTAATAATTAATGAATACATATTTTTATTTCTGATGGTACGGTAGTATTTTTCATCCTTTAGTACAGAGGTTCCCAACCTTTTCAAGCTGGGGGCCAGGTCACACTCTCTCAGTCAGCTTTGAGGGCCGGATGGCCATTTTGCTCTGCCTGCATGATGGGGCAGCAATTTTGTCCCAATAGCTTCAAAGGGGGTGACCATTTTGTTTCTTGAATGTCCTTGGAGAGATGGGGTGCCATGTAAAATGGGAACCCCTGCTTTAGTACAAGATTCAGAACAGAATGTCTTTGGCATAAAGTACATCTAGCCCTCCTCAAATGCAATGTCATAAAGAAGAGCTAGATGGGAATGGGAAAAGTAAAAATCCAAGTTGTTTATCCAGGTTTATTCCTTGCATATTTTCTACAGAACCACCCATAACTGAGGCTACTGCCTCAATCAGAATAAGTAGTGAAGCCATATCTACTTTTCTAAATCTTCACAATTCAAACTATAGCCTCTAGGTGTAATATATAGGTAAAGGTAAATGTTTCCCTTGCTCGAAAGCCAGTTGTATCCGACTCTAGGGTTCAGTGCTCATCTCTGTTTCAAAGCTGAAGAGCCAGCGCTGTCTGCTTCTGCAGACATTTCCATGGTCATGTGGTAGGCATGACTAGACACCGGAGCACATGGAATGTTATTTACCTTCCCACCAAAGTGGTCCCTATTTATCCACTTGCAATTTCTTGCTTTCGAACTGCTAGGTTAGCAGGAGCTGGGACAAAGACGGGAGCTCATTCCGTCCTGCAGTACTCGGGAATCGAACTGCTGACCTCCCGCCTTCCAATCAGCGTCTTAGCCACTTGAACCACTGTTTTTCTGTATTCCCAACTAGAAACTGAGTTTTGATTAAGGAGAAGCATTGTTTACATTATACCTCTTCTTGTTGTATCTAGTTTCTAATCTAAGCATAGGACCATAAATATCTCTTCATCCTAAACTTAGACTTGCCTTCCCGAGGAACTATTGTTGTTAGATGTGCCGTCCTCATCTTAACAGTAGTTGGCTTTGGCCTTGCTTGAGTACCTTACTTTATTATCTTTTCCAGCAAGAATTAATGAGCTGTTATTGTCAATTAAATGTGGACTGTTTCTGTTCATTCAGTACCTACGTCCTACTGTATGTAGATGGGGGTTGGGGAGGTTGCTCTAGTTTTAGAATACTATATGGTTTTAGTAGTCAATATGCTTATTTTTGTTCAGTACATGTATATAGAAATCACAAAATTTAAAACGTCAAGGGAATCTTGTCCCTGGTTTTGGTTTGGCTCTTTCTGAAACTGGAGGTTTTGCAAATACAGTAAAACCCTGGATAACAACTACATCGGATAACACTAAAATTGGATAACGACTTACAGTTTTGAAAAAATTGTTGCATCGGATAACACCATTTTAGTGTTATCCGATGCATCGTGTTTGATCTCCTACCTTTTTACGCTGTTTGGTGACAAAAAAAATCACCTTCGTTGGGTAAATGTTTCCAGCTCTCCTCCTCCCCTGCAGCCTCTGGGAGGATGGGAGAACCTTTTCCGCGTTGTTCCCGCCTTCCTAGGACATGCCTTTGTCGCACAATAGCTGGAAAAAGTTACGGCCACCATTAAAATTAAAATGGTGGCTGCAGCTTTTTTCAGCTGTTGTGTGATCCAGGGATTTCCTAGGAACACGGGAATAGCGCAGAAAAGGTCCTCCCACCCTCCTAGAGGCTGCAGGGGAGGCGGAGAGCTGGAAACATGCACCCGACTAAGGTGATTTTTTCCCCCCAAACAGCATGAAAAGGCAGGAGATTACATGGGCAGCCGGCGTACAGGTGCTCCGTTCAGCACCTGCCTTCTGAAGAAGGCAGCTGGGCTCTCTTTTTTTAGCATTATCCAATGCATGCATCGGATAACGCTAAAAATCAGATAACGCTAAGACTTGTGGAACCAAGTTTTGGCGTTATCCGAGGTATTACTGTATGCCATTTATGAAACAAAATAAAATGAAAATAACTGAATACAAAATTTTAGTTGAATATGGAAGAAAGGCTGTATCTGCCTATAGCAGCAACACATGCAAATGAGGCATATTAGACGTCAATTATTGTTTGGCATGAAGTTGTGTTAGCAAAATTATGAGTAATGTCAAAGTAACAGGATCACATGAATAAACTAAAAGGTCAGATGATGCTTTTGTAAAATTCCTCACTATTAGAAGAAGGTCATGCTATTCTGAATATTCTTGATGTAGGTCACCCTTTGGAACAATTCTTGTTAAGTTAATTTTAAAAATAAATGAAGTTTGAAATGTATATTTAGGATATATTTGTATATGAATATCTAAACATCCAAATTACAGTGTTTAAAAGATGACAATTTTATGCAAAGTAGGAATAAAGGAGTGGGTTTGACTTTCTACATAATTATAATTACAACATCTGATATGACTTTTCTGTATCATGAATCTATATAATGTGATGTAGTGTACTTGTTTTTCTTATCTCCCTTATAGGAAGGGTGGCAACAATAAGTTGATAAAAATATATCATCGAGATGGGAAATATGGTTTTTCTGATCCATTGACATTTAATTCTGTTGTGGAGCTGATTAACCACTATCACCATGAGTCTCTTGCCCAGTACAACCCTAAACTTGATGTGAAGTTAATGTATCCTGTATCCAGATACCAACAGGTAAGACTTGCAAAGAACCTGAATTAAACATAGGTATTTCTGAATAGTTTCAATAAACACTTTTTCTACAGACAAGATCTTGATTGTAAACACTAATCCCAAAATTAGTTAAAGTAAATATTTCAGGGAGTCAGTTTGAATAGGGATCCCTAATTTGAGTATTTTCCTGTCAGTTCATCTTTAAATTCACTAGTTTAATTTGTAAGTTTAATATTTTAATACAACAAGTAATGTGCAAATATTATATTATATTATATTATATTATATTATATTATATTATATTATATTATATTATATTATATTATATTATATTATATTATATTATATTTATATATGCCACCCCCTCAGGTAGAACCCGACTCAGGGCGGCATTACAACAAGTTCTAAAACAGATAAAAACACTTTAAAAAACCCATATCCCACCCACTTTAAAAAACCCACCCATCCCACCCACTTTAAAAAGAAGAGAGAGTTCTTAGTTGTTTACATAAGCCAGCAGGCTGGGCCCATGTTCCCATTAGGGCCCCATACCTGCCCTGCCAGCCAGGTCTTCAATCCTTTCCTGAAGGGCAGCAATTCTCTTTCAAGTCTTAGTTCTGTTGGCAGGAGGTTCCAGGGGGTTGGTGCGGACACGGAGAAGGCTCTCCTATGGGTGCTGGATAGATGTGCACCCCTAGTTGATGGCACCATCAGAGAGCCCCTCCGATCCGCTCTGGTTGGACGGGCAGACACTCTTGGGACGATGCGGTCTCTAAGGTATCCTGGCCCACTGCCATATAGGGCTTTAAAGGTCAAAACCAGCACCTTGAATTGCACCTGAAGACAAACTGGTAACCAGTGCAGCTTCCGAAGTAGCGGTGAGGCGCGGGCATATCGTCTGCACCCCATCACCACCCGGGCTGCCGCATTCTGGACCAGCTGCAGCCTCTGAATGGTCGTCAAGGGCAGCCCCATGTAGAGCGCATTACAGTAATCTAGTCGGGAAGTGACCAGAGCGTGAGTGACCATAAGCAAGGAGTCCCGATCCAGGAGCGTGCGCAACTGGCGAATCACCTGAAGTTGGGCAAAAGCCCTCCTGGCCACAGCTGCTACCTGTTCTTCTAGCAGCAGCCGCGAGTCCAGAATGACCCCCAGATTGCGCACCGGGTCTGTCTCGGGCAAAACAGCCCCATCCAGTACCAAAGATGGGAGCTCCCTGGATAACACGGGCCCCCTTATTCATAGCCACTCTGTCTTGCTGGGCATCACTGGGGTCCCCACGGGCCGAGATGTACAACTGAGTGTCATCCGCATAGTGATGGTACCGCACCCCGTGGGAACAAATGATCTTACCCAGTGGCTTCATGTAGATGTTAAATAGGAGAGTAGAGAGCACCGAACCCTGAGGCACCCCATACTTGAGAAACCTAGGGCTGGACCTCTCACTGTCCAACCACACCGACTGGGTACGGCCCTCCAGAAAAGAGGAAAACCAGGACAACACATTACCCTGGATCCCCAATCCTTTGAGCCATTCCAGAAGGATACCGTGGTCAACAGTATCGAAAGCCGCTGAGAGGTCAAGAAGAGCAAGGACGGATGGATAACCCCCGTCCCGCTCCCGCCAGAGATCATCCATCAGTGCAACCAATGCCGTCTCCGTACCATACCCGGGCCTGAATCCTGATTGAAAGGATACAAACTGTGATAAAAACAGACAATAAAAGCATCAGGAAGTATTGAAGAAATAACTAAAATCCTGTTTATAGAATAATTGTATAGACAGGGATTGGCAGTAGGTTGGAGATATTGTAGAACTTCAACTTCCATAATCCTAGCCAGAATAGCCACTGACAGATAATTTATTGAGAGTTGCAGTCCCAACAGTATTATGAGTATAATATTCACTCTTTTTCTTGGATCTTGCTGGCTGTTCTGACCCAACTAATAGCCATTTCTCAAGTTTTACAAAATGTGCATAAACTGTGGGTTGTGGACATGAAAATTATCTGACCACCATTTCCCCTTCTCATTAAATTTGGATCTTGCCATCTTAATTTGTTCTAATATTACTGGTATCTTCTTGGAGCTTTAAAGTTTTAAAAGATAATGTTGAATAAAAATTATCAGTAGCAGGGAGATGTAGAGTGTTGAAAGCATGCCACGATTTAATAAAAATCTTGCAAAATTAAGCAGTTGATGTCAAAAGGCTAATGTTGTGCATCAAAACAAATACTTGTTTGCACAAAAGCCTGAAATCCTAGCTTGATATTTCTGCAATTCTCAAATATGTATGCATATCCATTGTGTAATTGGAATAGTCACTATTAAAAAACAGAAGGAAACTTTTGGCAGATATGTGGTCCCAGTGGAACTATGAATACAGTAGTAGAGAAGCTTTGTTGTGCCAAATTAAAAAGAGTGAATTGATACTCATGTTTCTACAAAGGTTGTTTTGCGGACAGAATAGTACCTGAATCTGTTACGTACAAAACTACTATTTTTTACTTTTCTATGCAGGATCAGTTGATAAAAGAAGATAATATTGATGCAGTGGGCAAAAAGCTTCAGGAGTATCACACTCAGTACCAAGAGAAAAGTAAAGCGTATGATATATTATATGAAGAATACACTAGAACATCACAGGTAAATTGCAAGTTGTATTAGACCTGAGAGAGTGGTTATAGTCCTTGGGCTTTTGGAAGTTGTCCACCCTTCTTATAGTGGGGGCTTGCATACTTAAAGCAGCTGGAGGAAAGAGTACTTCCTTCCTACTAATTTCTTCCCACGAGTACCATTAGCACTACATTTCAGAAACTACCACAGGTTGTGTTGTTGTCAAATAATTGTAAACAAAGTATGTGGCTGAGTGGAATTTTGAATATTACTGAATTTGCAGTTCTTTGGTGTCAACCTACTGGAATGAGTCTGTGTAGCTTCAGGACTCTGTTGAGAGGTAGTACAGCAAAGGATAAGCAGGAGAATTAAATACATGATTTCAGTCTTTTAAAACTATGAAAGGGTGTCCTATACAGAGTTAGTTTGGCTGCCTTTTAGTGTAGACATGTCCAAACTACGGCCCGTGGGCCAGCCCCAGCCCACGAAGCCATTTCATCCGCTCCCCAATGCCCTTGCCAAACCAAGAATGGCCGCTTTCACACATGCACAGAAGCATCCGCGTTTTGCACATATGAAAGTGGCCATTTTATATCCTGGTTTGATTCAGGAAACAAAATGGCCGCTTTTGTGCATGCGCAGAAGCAGCCATTTTATTTCCTGCTTTGGCACAGATGCTTCTTTGCATGCGTGAAAGCAGCCATTTTGTTCCCTGCACCAAACCAGGACACAAAATGGCCGCTTTCACGAGTGTGCAGAAGCGTCCACACATGCACAAACACGCTGTGTTCCGGGGACATGGTCTGGCCCACTCAGCTGTTTTGGGGGTGTGGTGAGGCCCCCGGTCCAAAATGTTTGGGCACCTCTGTTTTAGTGGTTGAAATCTTATTAGGCAATTATGCAAACTGTAACTTTTGCAAGCAAATTCACATAAATTAAGAAATTTCCATAGCTGCAGGATGCAACGGATAAAGTACATAGAGTTTTTACGATATGGCAATTCACTTTCAAAAGTTACACCACTGCTTAACTATGCAACAAGATTTCAACCATTGTTCAACTCATAACATGATATGATGCATTATAATGCCTGAATTGAGTCTTTGCCATGTACATTTTCAGAAACAAAGCAATAATATTCATACACAGGGAATTAGAAAAATTATAAAATTTATGCATACTATTGCACTCATATATCTTTGCACTAGAAGTTTCTGTAAGATCTTTAGGGTTAGTTTGCTATCTTTTCCATACACAGCACTGAAGCTGAGGCTTCATCCATTTCTTGTCTTGCTGTAGCAGATCATGATGTCTTCACCCAGTTCTGCATGCTCAAGATCAAATTTGTGTGAGGTAACAAGAAGGCAAAGTTAGAGTACCAAGCAGCCAAAGGCTCTTGTTGATTAGGTTTTATTATCTCAGTTTTGGAATCCCAAACTTTTCAATATCTAATTACATGCTACCAATTAAGAAACCTCAAAATAATCATCTTTGATTTATATAAAAATAATAATTAAATAGTGGCTGAAGGCATCTCTATATTTTTGTGCTTCCAGCTGTTAATTGATGACCTTTTAAATTGGTTTGTTTATGCAGGAAATTCAGATGAAGAGAACAGCAATAGAAGCATTTAATGAGACAATTAAAATATTTGAAGAGCAGTGTCACACCCAAGAACGATATAGCAAAGAATACATTGAACGATTTCGAAGGGAAGGGAATGAGAAAGAAATTGAACGGTAGGTCTGCCAAATGCACATCTATTGCACATTTGTTTCCCAATGTAGTAGAAGCATGTATTTTCTCTACAATTATCATTGCATCCATTCATTTCCCCTAAACCTGAATTAAAAGGAGTAATGCATTTTAATACTATATGCATTAACTCAGTTTTAGATAACTCATGTCAGAATCATTTCAGATTTGGAAGAAAATTCTTTATTTTCAGTTTCTTCTTATCAGAGGTAAGAAAGTGGCAGGACCCTGGACCAATCCAGATCCTGTGCTAACTGGAGTTTCCTCTGTGTTGTTTTTTTATGCCTACATTTTACTTTTATTTTTCTGCACTTCTGGTTTACTGTACTTAATTTTTCATGAAATGGGAATATAAAACTTTTGGGTTGATGCTTATTTAGGCTGAAAGGATTAGGACAGTCGCTTGCACACCGCCCATCATAGATCCTCTATTATTCAGTCTCATCTACAGATGAGAAACATGTTTTGTTTTGGCGAACTTGATATGTGTACATGTAACCTTTAAAACATTACACATTGCTTTACAGGATTATGATTAACTATGAAAAATTAAAATCACGCCTGGGTGAAATCCATGATAGTAAATTGCGACTTGAGCAGGATTTGAAAAAACAAGCTCTGGACAACCGAGAAACTGACAAGAGAATGAATAGTATCAAACCTGATCTTATCCAGCTGCGCAAAATCAGAGATCAGTACCTAGTGTAAGTGAGCATCCTGGAGTGGAACTAATTGAGACTGTTAATACAAATAGCATTTTGCCTGAATGACATATAAAGAGTAAGTAGCAGATATGATAGAACATGATCCTGGTTGGGGTCAGATAGATAAAGTCTCTTTATTCCCTACTGGGGTTTTAAATTTGTATCTGTTCTTCCCCTTATACCTGCTCTTTTATTTGACTGCTAACTATATTCATAGTCTTTTATTCCATTTGGCCATGTAAGACAGGGATGCTCAAATTATGGCCCATGGGCCAGATCCAGCCGCTGATGCCAATTCATCTGGCCCACAAAGCCCTCATCACTCCTAGAAGCAGAAGTAAAATGTGGGCACGTTTTACTTCTGCTTCCGGGAGCGACGAGGGCTTTGCAGGCCGGATGAATTGGTGTTGGGGGCCAGATCTGGTCTGCAGGCCGGAGAGACCAGCCCCCTGAACCACATGACCAACCCATGGCCTGAAAAGTTTGGGGACCCCTGATCTAAGATATTAATGTAAGGGGAAGCTGTGCCTCTTGTAATGAAAGAATTTTAACAACTGGCTAGCCTATTCAGCAGTCACAAAATAGCTCCATGCTTATTAATAACTAATCTGTGGGTAGATGGTTTCTCAAGATTTACATGAGTCCTCAGAGGGCCCAAACCACCCCGTTCTTTTTTTTAAAAAAATGTAAACCTTCATATCCTCTCCATAAAGTAACCTTATGTTTTTGTCCCTCCCTGGTTTGCTTTAGACATAGGGAAGGCCTTTCTTCCAACATCATAGAGCAGTTGCAGTGAGTAGCACTACTTGGTACCAAATACATTACTAGGTAATACCTCACTGACTCTTTGGTCCAGGGCTAGAACTCAAGTAATCAATGATAATGATATAATGATAATGATATAAAATAGATTGAGGGCAAGAAATATTTTCTCCACATGCCCTGAGTAATGAAGATCCTCTATGAAAGGAAAGATTTGAGGAGCATGGAGATGCTGAAAATTCATTGGTCACAGACTGTATTTTATCCACCACTGTTCTAATCCAAAGTGTGCCTGGTATAGTCTAGCCACAACTGACACATCCATTTCACTTTGGAGTGAAAGGCTGCCTATACATTCTGTGTTGCTAAATAAAGCAGATCATAGTAGAAAGCTTAACTATGCCCTTATTTGCCTTCCTGCCTTTGTGTTATAACCACCTGCCCACTAAAAACAGTTTGGGCACCACCGATCATTTGGTTACTGCTACATATTTTAGTCGAGCAGGGGACACCTATACCTAACCTTTACTATCATGGCTGGGTGGGACTTATTCTCAACACCACCGGTACAACATTGTCTGTAATAATTGTTCTCCATTTTTCTTGACATATATTACTATGAAATACATGTGAGTCAGGAACCTAATGAGGTTTTTTTCTTCCCTTTTGTCTTGATGCTTGCTATTGGAGGGTTGGAGGGTTGATATTGTATTATTGTTTTTCTGTAATTGTACTGATTAATTATTGTGTTTTTGCATCATTTTATTGTAACAGTATGTATCTTAATATGTTGTTAGCCGCTCTGAGTCGGCCGTGGGTTGAGTGGAGCGGGATATAAATTTAAATAATAAATAAAATAAATAAATAAAAAATATTGCTAGGAGAATAAAGGATGTGACTTCACATAGAGATCTTGCTTGTGTCCTAGATAATTACCTTATTAAAAGCATCAAAATGCTTCATGATGTCAGTATCATGGACTGTCAGGTCAATTCCAACCTAACATTTCCCTAGAAGAGTTTCTGAAGTACAGTAATACCCCGCACAATGTTAAAACCGCATAACGTTAAGAAATCTGAAGGAAAAAATTGCACCGCACAACATTAAACCCTAAGGGATGTATCGCACAATGTCCCCTGAAGTCTGTGCTGGTTACAATGTATATGGAGTTTGTCATTGTGCGATACATCCCATAGGGTTTAACATTGTGCAATACATGTATCGCACAATGTTAAAAATCGCACAGCGTTAAGGATCGTGGAACCAACCATTAACGTTATGCAGGGTATTACTGTATATGAGATATTTAAGGAATACCAACTCCACTACCCCATTGAGTTTCCAAGGATGAACAGAAATTTGAAACTATGTCTCCAGAAGATGACATTCTGTCCACTATACTACAATGGTTGTCAACAGTGTGCATCTGCACCCAAAGACAGAACTGAATATCTTTTTATTCTTACGCACTGACCTGCATATGCCATTAGCAAGGATGTCACTATAGGAAGAGCGATTATGATTCAAGGAGGTCTCAGTGCTTTTTGTAGATGTTCCCAACGAGTATACAATATTAAATGTTATATTTTATCTCATTTACAGCTGGCTTAATCATAAGGGAGTGAGGCAGAAACGAATAAATGACTGGCTGGGAATAAAAAATGAAAACATTGATGAGTAAGTTTCTTGTGCCTATATGTATGAATTTTATAACATGAATTATCAAATTGTATAAAAATGCAGTGCCGGAATTTGTAGCTATGTTAATGCATTTGGCTTTCATATAAATATGTATCCTTTCTTTAATTAAATGACCATGGGTTGGCTCCAGATGAGACATGCTTCAGATAGAACCACTGCATTCAGTGGCTGAAATCGATTAATTTAAAACACTGCATAAAGCTGATGATGTTCCAGTTTCTTCCCATGGCATTGAAAAACAATTAATAAACCATAACTGGTATGTAAACAGTGAGAAGCGTCTGTACTGGTTCCTATTTAAAAAACTAATACTAAGATGGCTGAATATGGTTAACCATTATATACGTAATATTTTTATCTTACACAAATGGAATATGAGCATATGAGACGATGGAACTGCTTTTTTGCACATCATGAAATTATTGTTAATTGCTTCAGAGCTTAACCCTATACAAATGTTTATGCGTGCATGAGTGTGCTTATGTGCCTCTGACAGGAGTTAACAGTAGTAGTTATATTGTTGGTTTTTTTGTTAAGTTCTGTGAAATTGGTCTGTTTGCATATTGAGATAAGAATTGTCTCTTCCTAGTTCATACTTTACAAATGAGGAAGATGAAAACCTACCACATTGTGATGAAAAGACTTGGTTTGTGGGAGATCTTAATCGCATCCAAGCAGAAGATTTGCTTTGTGGGAAACCTGATGGAGCGTTTTTAATTCGAGAAAGTAGCAAGAAAGGCTGTTATGCTTGTTCTGTGGTGTAAGTAGTGATTCCTTGTATTCATTGTTGCTGAAATACTTTATCCATGCTTAAGGAAGAATAAACCACATTAAACCTGCTTAGATTTGCTCCACTATAAGTATGTATAGTGTTAACATCTTGAGAGTCTTTTTATTTTAGGATTTTTTATTTCATTTTTAGTACATGGGGATATTTTATGGATACTGCAATATGCAGTGAGGAAGATAAGATAAATTATTCAGACTCATTTGCAGAAGGATAAAGAAATACTTAAATGGACTGTTGGCCTGATATTTTATCAGGCACAGTTCACTTGGTACTTAAAGAACTAAGAGAATTGTTCTGTCTTCTTCCTTGGCTCCATAGCCTATAAGGTCTTGAACAGAGCTTAGAAAAGTTACATTTTGGACTACAATTCCCATAAACCCCTAGTCAGCCTGGCTATTATCTGAGACATTTACTTTTGCTAAGGTTGTTCCTGTTTTGCTTTCTAAGATTAGTCCTCTTGGCAAAAGTACTGTAAGATTTCCAGCTCTTCACTAGGAATACCCATTGAGCAAAAATAAGTACAGTAAAACCCTGTATAACGATTTTAATTGGTTCCACAGGGTCCGTCGTTATACGAAAAAATCGCTATACGATGCATGCATTGTATAGCAATTTTCCCTATGGGATGTATCGTACAACGATTTTTCCTCTGCTTTTCTCCCGGGAAGTGTGTTCCCAGGGCAAAAGCAGCCCTGCGGGGGTCAGGAAAAGCCCTTTGTGGCCACGATGTTGCCTTTGTGGATGGAGTTGTGAGGGAATTCCCACTCCCACCCCGACCCTAAAGGCAACATCAGGTTGGCTTGTGGAAGTCTGGGAAAGATCCCCAGTCTCCTCGCAAGCCAGCCGGCTGGGTCCGCAAGCCCTTTGCGACCCAGCCGGTTGGCTTGCAAGGAGACCGGGGATCTTTCCCAGACCTCCGCAAGCCAACAAGCGGCGCCTGCAGACCCGCATTGTTGCCTTTGGGGCTGGAGTTCTGGGGAGGGATTCGCCTCTCCAGCCCCATAGACAACACCACAGCTCTATGGGGCTTGGGGGGGGAGGAAATCTGTTCCCCATCACTGAAGGACTGTGGTGTTGTCTGTGGGGCTGGGGGGGTTCTCCCCCAAGCCCCATAGACAGCACAGGCGCTGTCCTTAGTGAAAGGGAACAGGATCCGTTCCCCGTCACTGAAGGGCCGCAGTGTTGTCTATGGGGCTGGAGGGGTGAATTCCTCCCCCCCTTCCCAAACCCCAGCCCCAAAGGCAACATCGCAGGTCTGCATCGCTTGTTGGCTTGCGGAGGTCTGGGAAAGATCCCTGGTCTCTTCACAAGCCAACCGGTTGGGTTGCAAAGGGCTTGCGGACCCAGCCGGCTGGCTTGGGAGGAAACCAGGGATCTTTCTCAGACCTCCGGGGATTCCCGGTGGTCCCCCTGCTGTTTGCGCAAGGGGACCAGCGGGAATCCATTTTGCTCACAACGCAGGAGGGCCTTGGGCCGGAGAAGCGTTTTCCCCCTTGGAAAGTGCTTCTCCGGCCAAAGGCATTCCTGCACTGATAGCGAAATGGAGTCTCGCTGGCCCCCTTGTGCAAACAGCAGGGGGCTAGCAAGACTCCATTTCGCTATCAGTGCAGGGGTGCCTTTGGCTGGAGAAGCGCTTTCCGACGGGTAAAGCGCTTCTCCGACCAAAGGCACCCCTGCGCTGATAGCAAAAGGGATTCCCGCTGATCCCTTAAAAATCACCACATTTCACATAATTACAGTGCTCTTTCTTGTTTATTGTGATAATTCAGTGTCTTAATGACTGCAAACCTTTGCTTTATCATCTTTATTTTCTCTTTACAGAGCTGATGGCGAGGTTAAACACTGTGTGATTTACAGCACTCCAAGAGGTTATGGTTTTGCAGAACCTTATAACCTGTATAGCACCCTTAAAGAATTAGTCCTTCATTACCAGCATACTTCCCTTGTCCAACACAACGACTCACTAAATGTCCGGCTTGCTTATCCTGTCTACGCACAGATGTCCTTCTGTAGATAAATTCTGGGAGGGTGAGATACAGGTGAAGTGTTGGTTATCTTGGATTTCTTTTCTACAGTTTTTATTAGAACCCAGAGGGCATTCTTTGTCCTTAGACTGCTTGTTTTGCACAAAAAGTGATTTGATGAATGTGAATTGGAGACTTAGCAGCAACAAGATAACAGCTATGGGATAGGTGCCCTGGTGCTACCTGAAGATTGGCTGTGTTTTTATATAAGGAGACTCTCTCTTTCTCTCATTCTCCCTTTAAAGAAAAAGTAACTACATACATACAGAATACCCAGAAGCAAAACTGGAGAGAGAAAATTTTACTAGGCATCTTCAGTGGAACTTCTTATTTGGACTTTGCTTCTCTGATGTATTGGTAACATATTTCAGTCTTAAGCTCCAGGAAAATGGGGGAAGTCTCTGCTACAGAAGCAGCTTTGCTGCAAGTCAGACAAACTTTAAAATGAGGGCTCGTCTTGATGTAGCATGGTATTCGGTGAGAGGAGACCAAAGGAATTATGGCAAGAGTTTCAGGTTCATATTTAAAAGGAATATTGTCGAAGAAATGTTGCTTTATACTTTACCAACAGTAGCAAAGGTTTGGTTATGACAACACTACAGGTCTTCAAATAAAAGAAACCAAATTGAACCCACCAAAACGTCTCTCATTGCTGGATCAAGTACTTATTGGGGAAATTGCATTTGCAATCGCACACTTGCCAAAACTTGAAGATAAAAATGTAAAAGCTGAAACTTTATTGTGAAATTTTCAAAATTTTACCTAATCTGATGTAACTGCACCACTCCCCCCTATATTACTACTTAAACACGTTTTTTTCTTTCAAGAAGATCAGATTTTGTTTTAAATATATTGGGCTTTGGAATGTAAACCAGAATGAAGCTGGCATTTGGCATGTTTATAAAACACTAAACAAAGAGTATTCTGTTAGAAAACATTTTGGTTGGTCGGTTTGTCTTAAAAAAGCCCTTTAAATGTGCAATGGATTGCTTCTCAGTGACTTGCTAAACCAAAAATATATATATATATCTAACAGCAGAAAAACTAGGTTCTGTCTCTGTACACTATTGAAACTGTCTACAAACCTACTTGCATTTGGATTGCACGCTAACTAATTATTCCCTTGTGCAGGTTGTATTCTTTAAAAATTCATAGTTGACTTTTCCCAAAGGCAAATTTTTGGATATTCTGTGAGATTAGTCAAAATATGAAGTGGTAGACTTTACCAGTTGAGAAACGGTATTTCTCAGTTTTCATTTGCCATGTCAGATTCATCTGGGTTACATATTATATCAAATAATGAAATGACAGCAAATAGTAAGAACTGGATCCTTTAGAGCATGGATTCTCAACCTGAGGCCCAAAGTCCAGATGCAGACCATGGCACCATTTCATGTGCCCCCCCCCACACACACACACACACACAATGCCTCCACCACACCCGGAAGTGCTATGTGGTGTAGGAAGAGGAAAATGGCTGTCCAGCTCCCGAAGATGTCTGAGGGAGCATGGCCCGGCCCCCGGCTTTAAAAAGTTGAGAACTCCTGCTCTAGAGTGTGAGAATTTGTGTTCTTAAAAATTCTAGTGTTGACCTTTTGTCATTACACATGTGCCCTTGTTGATTTCTTATTGTAATTATTGAAGATTATCCTTGAGCTGGAAAAATTTACTTATGTAAAAAGTAAGAACAGGCAAATCCAACATGAAGTTTTTCCTTTATTTATTTTTCCCTGGTATAGAATTTGAAGTACATGCCAGGAATTTGGGACATGGATCTTTTCTGGCTCCATCTTTGGTGCCATCTTGAATCCCCAGACTGTTAGACTAATGTTTACACAAAGCAGAATGCACTATATGGAAGCATAAAAGTATTATGCAGAAAATGAAATTGCCGAACAGAAAAAAGATAAATCTTGAGCACTGTTCATCAGTTAGAGGACCCATACTAGGTTACTGTCCCAAAAGCACTCCTGTTTTGCACTAAGCTATTATGATGAATACTGGCTAACCAGCTACAGCAACATCTTCTTAAAATGAGTTGGTGGCAAGGCCGTATATATATGACATTATTGCCCATCCTGGAAAAGTATTCACCCACCCACATCTAGAATCCTGGGTATGGCCCTGGTTGGTGGTTGTCAACATACCCTACAGTCTTTAAATTTGGGAGAAGACAGTAAATGTTCCCTTTTCTTCCATCTTTTCTTTCCCCAAACCTGGACATTGTACATTCGCTTCAGTCACCAGCATTCTGTTCTTCCACTACATATGGTTCTGGTTTTCCCAGTTACTAGAGACCAGATGGAGATCCTCTAAAAACCTTGCAAGCTTGCACATTCTAATGTTTATCTACCCATTCTCCTGTCACTTGTCTGAACAACAAGAGGCTCCCCTTAAAATCAGAGCAGCCTTCCAGAGAGACCAGTGCTAACATGTTCTACTTGGGTGGTGAAATAAACTAGTTGTCAAAATGAGGCAGAGTTATACAAACCTCACTGCTTTGCACAAATCTGACCTTATTGGTCAGTAGTTCAGTGTCTATCATAGTATTCAGAATATGGATAAAATCAGAAACATACACTTCTTTCATTTTTAAATTTCCCAATTCACTTTTATACACAGCAGCTGAGAAGCTATCCCTTTACACCAGGGGTGCCCAAACTATGGCCCCCGATCCCAATTCATCTGGCCCATGTCGCCCTTGTTGCTCCCGGAAGTGGAAGTAAAACGTGCCCATACTGATCTGGCCCACAGGACGTAGTTAGAGCACCCCGGTTTAAGCAGAGAAAATGGCATCTTAAATAAAAATCTATCTCATCCTGTTGCAAACATTGCAAGGTGCATTTTACTTCCACTTCCAACAGGAGGAACCACGTGACTGGCCCACTGAACCACATGACCAGCCCGTGGCCCAAAACATTTGGGCACCCCTGCTTTACACCAACACATTATGGTACCTTTGTTTTAAGATTGTGTACAAATTAAATGTACATACAGCTTCCTTTCAGTTTGCCTCTCTTTGGATTAGATGAATAAAAAAGAGCTGCTGATGTTGTCTGGCTTGTATACAGAAGCTTTATTAGATTTTGAAATGCACTTGGAAAAATCACTGATGTCATCTGAATGAAATATGTAACAAGTGTATTCTATGAACACCTTCATTCAGCTTACATTAATCTCTCTCTTGATTTTAATATTCCTGACGGGTGGAATTTAGCTGGCCTCAAGTGGCAACACTCCTAATTCTCAAGTCTCAAACCACCTTTGGATTATTAAGACTAGTGCTCCTATCATTACTACCAATTGTTGACATTAAAGCAAAGGCATTCGAGAAAACAGCAGAAGTTCAGATGATAGATGTTCAGGGTCAACGTGCAGAAGCCATCTTTGGTTTTAAAAACCAATAAGTCAGGCATGCTTTAGTAGTGCAAGGCTCTTCATTGTGGTCCCTGTGCATTAACATGAATGAGTTTTGTTTTTGTGTGCATGCATCGATGACCACTTGAAGAAAAATACATTACAAGAAGGAACCCTTTTTCTTAATCCAATAGCAGTGAATTCTATTGTTCTCAGTGATTCATCTTTATAGCCTTTTCCCTTCCCACAGTGTTAAAGTGTGTTCTAATATGCACAGTTTATTTGAAATAAATTTGTAAGATTTGGGACGATTCAGTATTTTGAATTCTCGCAACTGGAAAAATGCTTTTTCTGAAGTTGTGATGCTCATAGGTCAACTAAGAATGAAAAATAATGAGTTACCAGTACTTTTACTGTTTAGTTTCTTTGTCAGTCACACTCCAGCAGAACAAATATATATGTTTAATATGAAGTTTCAGGAAGTCTTAGTAAGGACAGGAAAACATTGTTTTCTCTTAGCCCCAGCTCATGCAAAGCAGTGCACCGAATTTATTCCTATTTAGCACAATATGTTTCTAGGTTGTGAACAAGAGATACATTTGAAGCCTGCACAAGGTCTGGCACATGCATGCACAAGCTAATTGTCCCTGCTCCATAGCAAATCAGTTCTTTGTTCTACATCTGATAATGCTTCTGAAATCCCCAGAATCTCAGATGTGAGATCGCTATTAGAAAGAAGCAAACACATGAAAACTCTTACACATACATAGAGATTGATGTGTAACCCATCGGATCATGGCCTAAAATTAAAAGGGGCAGGAACCCTAAATATTTAAGCTTCCCTCTTAAATATTTAAGCTTCTTTCTAGCTCCATCAACAAAATTGACTTTCATTCAATTCTACAAAGAGATTGGGGTGCAAAATCCTTCCAATTCCAGTACTTTTCGTTCATAAATGTGTAGGGGAATTATAAATGTAGTTTGGGGGAAAGTGTGTATAAACATGAACCTTGCCAAACTGCTTGTATAAAACAGCCAAACACCCATCTGCACAAGCTCAGGAACAGGGATAGGAGCAATTCTGTAGTCTGTCTCAGAGCAGGTAGACAATAGCCTGTAGGAGCAAATATTTAGGTTTATTAGATTTCTTAAGTCTTTTCTTAAAAATATTCAAATGTGGGCACATCTAGTGCTATGTTAAGGGCTTGGCTAGTTTGGGTCTGTAATTATGCTGTCGCTTGCTGTGGAAAGCTTTTGACAACATGTACAGTGACTTAATGCTGTTTCTGTTCACATAGCAATTTCCCTGTTTGCAGTCACATTTGCAATCTAGAAAAGCCTGTTTTTGGTACTTGAACATATTTTTTGTTTGAATCTGTGTGTGTGCGTGTGCTTGTCCTTGTTTTTTTTTAATTCACACTAAAACGGAATATGAATCTAAAGTGGGTAGTGCATATTGTGTGAATGGAGACATAAAAACAGAATTTGTTGTGAAGTGACAAGTTGAAAGTGCAAATTTGGGCAAGCATGTTAGTATGTGTGCAAAGTTATATTTCATTTTTTCTCAGTACAGTATCCCTTTTAAGAAATATGAATCATTATACTGTATATATATTTGATTTGCCCTGTAAGACACTTGTACTGTATTTGGAAACAATGCAACTCTTGTTTTTGGACAGCTTGAAACCTCCATTCACCTATTTATCCTCCTCATCTTCTCTTGGAATGCTTAAGGAGTCTCAATAAAATGGGGATGCTGTGTGCGTTACTGCTACCTATGTCAAGAAGGCTACATCCTATCACTGTGGCAATCTTGATTCACTAAAGTTGGCAGCAGGCAGGGAAAGTTGGCACTTATTGCCCAAACAGTGGGGACCATGCTCTTCAGGACAGCGCTTTCCATTCTAACATGTTTCCAGCCGTTCTCCCTCATGGCCAGCTATAGACATGTTAGCTAAGCCTGGACTCTCCTTCCAGACAACAGAGAAATATTCTTGCCCTTTTTTGTTTTGTCCACACCTGTAGCCTACTGCCATCCCACACCGAGAGGTAATGGAAGTACTTGCTCAGAAGCAGTTGGGGTTGCAGCAGCATGCTAATAATTTATGCCATGGAAAGAAAGGGGAGATTCTACTGTCCTATCCAAAGGACTTCAAAAACACTCTAGTTGACGCTATATGACCCTTCATGTGATAGAAGAGACCGGCCCCAACATGAAGCCAATCCAAATGTATTGTCTCCACATAGCATTGGCAGAGATGTCAAGGTTGCACTCGTGTGGTGCACAAATAGCTTTGATGGATATTTACTATTTTATCCTCGAACCCTTTTTTGCTTCTAAATTTCTAAACCAGGGGTGCCCAAACTAAGGCCCGGACACCGGATCTGGCCAACAGGCCATAATGAATGGCTTCCTGAACCACGTGACCGGCCCACGACCCGAAACGATTGGGCACCCCTGTTCTAAATCATCACTTGAACTGGCAGATGTATACAGTACATGTGTAGTGCTTGTATATCCCACCCACCAAAACAAGTACTGTATTAGCTTTAGAGGGGAAGGAATAATGGGAACAAGCATGCTCCCAACCATTCCTCTGGTGTGATTTGGGAACCACAAGATGTTTTGAACAATGAATAATACATAGGCGATCCAAACAAATCCTGTCAAAACTAGCAGTGATATTCTGCAGACAGAGAGCTTCCAAGGGAGGGAAAGAATTCTTGAGAAATGGTTTTCTCTTGTTCCAAAGGGCATATGAGGATCAAAAATCAATTTGTGACTTTTCTAGAAGATAAAAAGTTTCAAGCACTGGCATCATGGGCTGGATCCATAGATTTTAATGCTGATTTTTCTACTGTTCTACTTTGACAACACGCCTCAGTCCTGTTTTAGAGCCAATACAAAGGTTGTTTTTGGCTTAGAACATAACTTGAAGATCAATATGCAGTGAGTGGCACAGAGGAATCCCTTGGATTTGACAGGACAGATTATTTCATTGATAGAAAAAGTACTGCGTGTAGCAATGGCTCGTGTTTTAAATTCCACTCTGGTATTTCACATTGCTTGGTATCTTGCCTATATCCATGGGAACGTTGCACTTTCCTCAGTCAGTACCTCGGGACACTTGTTTTATAGAAGCTGGGGGCAGGATTTGCAGTTAATTATAGAATTTCAAGATGTTTTTCAGGGCTCAACATGCTCCCCTCTTCATCAGCATTATATTACTGTGCAAGTAACATTTTGTGCTGTCTTTTGAAATGCCGAGAGTTTGGTGCTTGGTTGACTGACTACAAAGACGTATGATTCAATATGTTCATAATTTTGCCAGTTTACAGCACCATGGGATTGTATTGGTCTGTAATCAATCGCTTGCTCTGCGTGTATGTACTGTATGTATATAGATATATGGGAACTAAATTCGCATACACTTTATATGCATTGGCCATAAGTGGCACTGCCCTTCTGAAAGTCCATATTCACTATTTGCACTTGCTTCCCCCGCCCCACAGTCTAATAGCTGGGTTTTATTTTTATTTTACTTTTTGTTTGTTTTGTTTGCCTCCCTTCAAGTGGGGCTCCTCACTAATTCTTTTCATATATATTTTATTCGTTTTTCTTAAGTGTTTTGTGCTTTGGATCCAGATAAAACATGAAAAGTTTATTCAAAGCAAAGTTATTACATTTCTATGAGCCACATTTTTTTAGATACAGCAGTGATTACACCTTTTTACGCATCTAAAACTAATGTGCAAGAGAGAGTAACATTGTAGCATCATTGTGTGTGGGAATGTGTGTGTATCATATACACCAGGGATGCCCAAACTATGACCCGTGGGCTGGATCCAGCTCCCAACACCAATTCATCTGGCCCACGCCACCCTTGGAAGCAGAAGTAAAATACACCCATATGGGCATATTTTACTTCCACCTCCAGGAGCAGCAAGGGAGGCATGGGCCAGATGAATTGGTGTTGGGGGCCAGATTGGGCCCATGGGCCGTAGTTTGAGCACCCCTGGTTTAAGCAGAGGAAATGGTAGTGTAAAAATCTGTCTCATCCTGTTGCAAAACAGATTGCAAGGCACGTTTTACTTCCAGTGGGAGGAACCACATGACCGGCCTACAGCCCGATAAGTTTGGGCACCCCTGATCTACACATACATACAAATATATAGCTTGTATCTGGTTAGGAATGACTGGGTAACTTCTTTATCTTGAAGTATGCCAAGATTGTGCTCTCCATTGTACATCCAACACATGAATATGACATTCTTGAAATCCACTTTGGTTTTCCTTTTAAGGGATGTTATTTGTCATATATTTGCTTCACATGAAGCAATGGGGATTGTGTTTTTGTTTTTGTTCTTTTTAATATGAATTCCAGCATGTAATTTTGGTAGTCTTGTTGGTATGTAAAAACCTGTTCTGTCATTTTATGGTATAGTCAAAATCATGTAGCTTAACTTTTAAAAAGAAACTGCTTCATGGGGAAAACAGTTGTATGTTAGTCATATTGTAGTTTCTAGATGAGTAATGCAACCTTGTACTTGTCACCAAATGTGCTATGATCTTACTGTATGTTTCTAATTTTTTAAAATACAGTGGTACCTTGAGTTACAAATGGTTCGAGTTACAAAATTTTCACAATACGAATGAAAATCAGTTGAAAATAATGGCTTGAGTTACGAATTTTTCTGGAACAGATTGATTGGTTTTCAATGCATTCCTATGGGAAACCATGTTTCAAGTTATGAATTTTGGTTGTCAGTGCATTCCTATGGGAAATTAGAGTTACAAATTTTTCATAACATGAAAAATGCCTTGGAATGCATTAAATTTGTAACTTGAGGTACCACTGTAGATGGTTGAGCTTTGGAATCCCAGACACTAAGCATTCTGGCCTACTTTGCTTTAGAATAAAGATGCAATAAAAGATTGCAATAAAGCACATTTAAATGTAATGTTTTAGAAGGATGTACTGACCGCTGTTTCTAATAAATTCAGAAATACAGCCTATCTCTTAATGATGTGGTGGTAAAAATGTGTTGCCTCTGTTTCAAAACTTTGGTATATATCATCGTAAATATCAGTAAGATTTCTTAGCACTTAGATTTTAAAGATTTGAAACATCCAAGACTATATTACCATTTCAAAATTCTAATTGGCAAAGGTTTTTGTCTGTCTGCTGAAGTGCTAGCTACTAACTCAGCACTCGTGTCAACATTAAAACTTTATTTGAAGTATACAATCCTTGAAGATCTGTAATCTCAGGAGGGAAATGGAGGTTGAAGGGGGCAAATTATCATTTACATATTTATAGTTTTATTGCCTTCTACCATAAACACAACTAAATGTTAAATATACAAAGCATCAGAACAATATTATAATGGTAATATTCAAGTGTTAGTCCCCAGAATTGATCTAAGGATGGCCGAGTGGGTGGATCAGTAGGTTGGTTGGTGAAGTCCAGCACCCAATCCAACTTTGTAAGTAGTCTGTATACTCAAGACTTTATCACAAGTTGCTGAACTTGCATTTCACCACCAACCCTTCTTTCAGTTAAGGGTCCATTTCAAGGTGCGCGCACACACATACAATAAAGTACATGTGAAAACCCATTCACACTAATTTATCAAACATCTGGATGGCAATGATGAAGTCATTCACAGTGAAGAAGAGCAATCCTGGTCAAGTTGACTGGAAGGGAAAGAATTCAAACGTCTTCCCAATACTAACAATTTTATCTTCCCACATGTGATAGTTTGGTCTTCTCAGTAGTTTTGGGATGCCAAGTGAGGTAGCTAGAAGACAGGCCATACCTGTCAAGTATCCCGGATTGGCCGGGATTTCCCGTATTTTCGCGCCGATTTTCGCCATTTCCCGCCCGGAGCTGCCGCTACCCCGTAATTTGGCAGCGGGGAGAAAGGAGTTACTGCGCATCCCTTCTGCGTAGGTCCTTTCTACGCATGCGTAGAAGGCTTCTGTGCAGAAGGGGATGTGTAGAAGCCTACGCATGCGTAGAAATGAGCTGCACAGAACGGTTCTGCGCAGGTCTGTTCTACGCATGCGTAAAAGCCTTCTATGCATGCGTACAACGGACCTGCGCAGAAACGTTCTGCGCAGGTCCCATAATCTCTGGAGCTGTGCTTGACAGGTATGAGACAGGCTGAGGTAAAAGGCTCATTTTGCCCTTCATTCAGGACCAGACTTGGAATGTGTGAGCCAAGCAGTCACTCAAAGTGCTGCGGGGAATAACAAGTTGAGTTCAGGGGCTGTGTTTTTTGTATTTTTGTTTATTTTAAGTGTATTGCCTACAATGAGCTAGGATAGTAAAAAGCAATTATCTACAGTCTTCTTGTAAAGGTTCTAGGGTTGTTTCCCTGGTTGTCATATAATGAGTAAAAGATTCTTTGCCTTAAGGCTAGTCCTGCCCTCAGTGAACCTGTGAAAACTTCCTGATACAGGCAGGCAAAGAAGGGCTTGTTGCCCTAGGCCAATAATGGCTAACTTTGGCACTCCAGGTGTTCTTGGATTTCAATTACCAGAAGCCCAAGTCAGCACTCCTGCTGATCAGGACTTCTGGGAATTGAAATTCCAGAACACCTGGAGTACCAAGGTTCACCATCGCTGCCCTAAGCTTAGCACTCCTGTTCCCTTAGACAAATATCCACCAGATTTCTTAGGACAAATGTGACAGGGTAGAGTTGGTAAAATTCCATTTTCTTATTCTGAATTACAAATTGGTCTTCAAAAGTTTTTCCCCTGGTCATAAAAATATGTAGAAATATGTCCAGATACGGAATGGGTGTAGAGGGTTTTTTAAATTTAGAATTACTAAGTGAGGCAAATACTTTCGTTTGTTTCTAGGTTTTTCATCCCATAGAGCTCTGCCAGAGAAAGGCTTGCTATATATATATCTTTACACTGGGATATTGAAGCCCTTCCAGACATGCCTAATATTTAAATCACAACTTTACTGAGAAAATCTTATATTCTGTGACTTTAACTCACTATCAAGCTCTTGTGTTCAAATTTTCTTTAACAACCATTTTGTGGAAGAAAAATTGTACTTGAGTGTTGCCCTCCAGATATTATTGGACTACAACACCCATCAGCACTAGCCCAAATAGCCAGTGATGAGGAATGGAATTTCGTCAAGAAATTTAAGTTTTGATTATCTGTTGATAAAATCACCAAACCAGACAGCATCTCTTTGCAAATGAAAACCCTCCAATAGTTCCTGATTAGGAGTTTGTTAAAGCCTTTTGTAAGATGCTGCAGTAACCAAGTGGGAGTTTCTTCTTTGGTGTGAATATACATATATGTGCACATAGTGGATTTACAAAACCTGCCTTCTTTATACCAGGTCTGATAATTTCTTCTTGAGCCTAACAATGGTTCCTCAGAAAGGCACTGGTTGTCTCCAAGATCCCTCAAGAAGGGGCAACTGGACTTCTAAATGTTTTTGCCCCATCATCCTTAGCAATCATAGTCAATGGTGAGAGATTATAGGAACTACAGTCCAAATATATCTGGAGGACTACAGCTGCCCACCCCTTGTTTAACAAGATCCCAGGGATTGAACCTGGGACCTTCCCTATGCAGAACATATGCTCTAGCACTGAGTTTTAGTTTCTTCCACTCCCAGTCCATCAGATCCTGAATGAAGTTTCTAATCTGGATTGTGGGAGGTGACATTATGTCACACAGAGGTGGCAGAAATTTAGCACAAAGCCACTTCACCACCAGTCAACATCAAACAACTTGACATGATTTCTTAATTTAGGCAAGCTTTTAAAACTGCTGGTACTAGACATTTACATGCAGTTTAAATGACCCAGCATAAAATTCCAGTTTGTTGCATCTATCATAACAATCATTGATTTTTACCTAACCAGCTGCACACTTTTACTTACTTCAAATATTAACAACATTATTGAGCAAACTCCACAGTAATCTATCCTAGCCTGCAAGTTCTTCACTTCTAGAACAAGAGCTATCTTCTCTTAAAGAGAGAAAAGCATTTCCTTTTCCTCTGTCGCCAAAACTACAGTATACTGGTATAAATCATGCAGTGACTAACTTTGCTTGGCTAAATTATGATTCAGTATTAAGTGAACAACTCAATTCAGTATTAAGTGAACAACTTTTCAGCTCCTACATTCATCCTTTTTCCTCTCCTCCTTTGTCAGGGATGTAAGAAGTTTTTGCAATCTTTTTTTAAAAAGCTAACCACAGATTAGCATTATGCCTAAATTTACAAAAAATGTAGCTAGTCATGAATGTGTTTTAGGGATATAAGATATCCTCATACCATTATTATAAATTGGCTTTTGGTTAAAATCAACCATAGTTCTAGATTTGAACATAATGCTACACTGAGATTATTTGCAAAAAAGTCTTTTTTTGCAGATAGGCCAGAGAGAGAGGAGGAAACAAGGCTAAATCTCATGCCATTAAAAATAAACTAGGGGTGCCCAAACTCTGGATCCAACCCCCGACACCAATTCATCTGGCCCATGAAGCCCTCGTTGCTCCTGGAAGCAGAAGTAAAACATGCCCGTATGGGCGCATTTTACTTCTATTTCTGGGAGCGATGAGAGCTTTGTGGGCTGGATGAATTGGCGTTGGGGGCTGGGTCCGGCCCATGAGCCAAAGTGACTGGCCCCCTGAGCCATGTGATGGGCCCACAGCCCGAAAAGTTTGAGCACCACTGGAATAAACTATGGTGTTGAACTACATCCAGATTAGACACTTCAGAAATGCAAGCCTGCCTCACTTCTCTCTGACAAGGAGGAGAGTGGAAGCATAGTTTGTCATTGGCTTGGTTCATTCATGATAGTTATGCTCGTAGGAGTGGGAACAGCTAAACAGTCTGTATATGTTTGATTTATGAGTTGCTTATTGTGGTGGGTGAACCTAGCAAGTAATCAGCTCCTTGCTTTATTCCACTTCTGGCAAAATAGAGAATTAACTCTGAAACAGACTGTGGGTATTTTCTCTGACTTGTGGGAAGCGAGAGCTGCCTCCTGCTTGCTTTGAATGGTACAATACAATTGAACCAAAAGTCCTCTACATGCATTAGTATGTTGAGTTATTCTAAGCAAACTAAAAATTCTTCACTGTGTCCAAGCTGGGAAATGTAGTTAGATTCACAAAGCAAATTTTAAGGTGATTTGGATCAACTATATCTTTGATTAGCTACATGTTCTTTCCCTGTAATGGCAAATTACTTTCAATGCTTTTGTAGGCCCAGTAGCGGCAGAGAGAAGAAGAAAGGGTGCCTGGGCCCATTTTTTTAGCAATTAGACTATAGATTAACATTGCATACAAATACAATCATCCACTGCCTGAAATTCCATGACTTAATGTAGTAAGGCACATTAGTATGCCCGTTTAATCAGTGGGGATATGGTGAGTTAATTCCTCCATTGGCTCTCTTGATTATAATTGGCCTATGCTAGCTGTGACTTACTATGCTAAAGCAAGTCACAACTAGAGTAGCTCATTTGCCTCAAAAGTACTTACACAGAATTTGACTCACCAGATCCCACAGATTCAATGGACCTACTCTACTGTGACTTAATACATGATGTCACCCACTTTTTTTCAATCACTTTAGAACAATACTAGGATTTTTTTTACTATCCATCCCCTCAACTGTAAAAATACAGCCTGTATATTTTGATGCTTTACATTGCAGGAGTTTGTGAGACTCAAGTGATGTTGGACCGGGAAGGAACATGAGACATCAGTTCTATATAACTCAAAGTCTGTTGAGTGCCCAGAGCAATTCCATGTAGTTAGATCTCAGACATCTGCTGTGGGATGCAACTGCCTCTAGCCTAGACATATGCTTGTAATGTAGAAATAATAAGGCATTCTTCCTTATCCTGTGTGAACAGAATTTTGTGGCAAAAAAATGGAATATTTTATTTATAAAACTGCCAGAACGGATGGGCAGATCAATCTAATGCTACCTTGTGTCACTTACATAAGCATTACTTATTAAATGCCCCAATCTGTTCACAGGTTAATGTTTGCCCATTTAAAAAGTCTGCATGGAAATCTTATTTTAAAAATTATGAACCAAGAGCTCTGAGAATTGTTTTAAAGTTTTACCTCTTTATAATTTTTTTTAACAAGTGTTCCTAGTGGTTAGAAAGACCAGTTCCTGTCACAAGTACTCAAAATGAGGCTGCAAGTGTCCCTAGATGTGACAGATTTTGATAAGGTGGCATCCCACTTGAGGATACTAGATACTGGTTCGAATGTGCTAGGTTTTCTAGACACTTGGAGAGGATGTTGTATGGAAGAATTTATTTTTAATGCAGCCATCAAAACACCTCATAAAATTTGTTCCAAGTTGGATTCCAAAGAAAAAAAACTATGTTCCAATCCACACATGAGTCCAGGAGATGTGGATGGGGGTTAATTCACTTTGGAATTTGGCACAAACAAAATTCTTCAAACATTTCTAAGATAAGGTATAGATCCAGGAATAAGATGAAAAATCTCTGACTAAAATGCAGAAGAACTATGCTCTTGGCATGAAAAAAAGAAGAGAATGTTACAAGGCCAAAGGAAATCTGTAAATCGCATTCTTTTCTCTCCCCTACAAAAAAAAAATCCTCACCCCCACCCCCATTAGTTGGAGAGAAGAACTCCCGCCTACCAGAGAAGCTGCCACTATTCCTTTTATTAGAGTCTGGGTAGCAGCCGCACCAGAAAGTGAATTAACATTTCCTAAACATGATGGGCAGACACAATAGAGCTTTGGTTAGCTCTAATCAATATATGTAAATGAAGGCCCCTCTTGGCATCTCCATTCCATCAGTGGGCACAGATGAAAGTGCAAGTAATTAAGAGCTTGCTCCAGTGATACTGAATCGAAATCAGCTTAATGAGAAATTGTCAAACTCAAACTCTGTTGGGTAAACAATACATGAGACAGAGTGGCCTAGCATACACAAAATGAGCCTCAATTCACTGGAGCCACCTTTGCAGGGCTTTTCCTGGAGACCAGCTAGTAACTTCTGAGTCCTCCATTCATGGTTGCTTGAGAGTAGGGTGAGTGCTCCCAATATAGTTGTCTAGAAATGACAGTAAAGAACCAGCCAGTAAGAAGAACAACATGCTGTCAAGTTGATTCTGACCTAACTGCAACCTTTTCTGAGGTTTTCCAGGTGTAGAAAATACTCAGAGGCAGTTTACCACTCCCTTCTTCTGGAGCTGCTCCTGAACTTTGCTGCTTGTACACAGGCTACTGTTCTCCTGGGGGGAACAGTGGGGAATCAAGCTTCAACCCCCAGCTCCACAGCCAAGTATCCAACTCACTGACCAGTTACTCCTATATACAGTAATAACCATCCAAAATAGCTCCCCCAGTGGCTTAGTGGTTAAGGTGCTAGGCTTGGAGACTGGAAAGATGGGTTTGATTCCTGAGAGCTGCACAATGGGGACATGAAAGGGGCCTCATTCAGGCATCCCCTGCAAAAATCCTTTCGACCCAGAGTAATCACCGACACAAAAATGAATGAACAACCATTCAAAATGGTGTTCCAGTCTGTAAGCAGTATGAGTAGGAATGGGTCAGTATTGTGGAGCAATCCAGTACACATGCCCATAAAGAAAATAAAACGGGGGGGGGGGGACTGCTGAGCGTTAAAGTGGATGCTTAATAGACCCACTTTTTCTTATATAAGAAACTGTTTTCTGTCAAGCTAAGCTGTGGGGCCCATCTTGCTCAGCATGCTCTACACCAGGAGTGACCAAATCACAGCCTTCCAGATGTTGTTGGACAACAATTCCCAACGTAGCATTGTCTACAATAGCTAGGACAGGCAACCCAAGAACTGTTCTACACTGACTGTCAGCAGCAATGAGGAGGGGCATTTCTTTCACCCCAGAGGGTGCATTAAGAACTGAGTCTTTGGTCCACAAAACATGTTCACTTCCACCGCAGACAATGTACCGAAGTGACCATCAAACCCTATCTATACTTATAAATCTGTGCGTTAACCGTTGGAATGTGACAAAGGATGTTGCGCCAGGCCCCACTAGCCCCGTCCGAGCCTCCGTGCACTCGCCTGACCGGGGTTCACAGGTAACTGTCGGGTTGAATTTGGCGCCAGTGGGACAGGAGCCCCCCGATCGCAAACAAAAAGAAAGGACTCAATTTCCCAACGTTCCTTGGGCCGCGCCGCACCACAGCCAATCAGGCTGAGAGACGCAAGCAAAAGGAACGTTTGGAAACGCGCCGCAGCCAATCAAAATGAAGACACAGAAAAAAAACGCTGCACAAACGGTAAAAACAAACCCAAAACTACAAGGCCCAGCATCCTGCGCGCCGAACGCTGAGAAAGCTGGCGCACGAAAAATTAAACACTGGGAGCGCAAGTCCGCCGCAGGCGGATGCAGTGCCTCAAAGCCACGCAAACACCCGCCGGCCTTCTTGCACGGAGCAACGGGGAGGAGAGGGACTCCCTCTCCTCCACGCTACCCCGCCGAAGACACGGCGAGACCACCACCGGCCTCAACAAAAGTTGAGCCGGGGAGGGGAAAAACCACAATAACAGAGGGAGTTCAAGGGGGGGAGGTATTGATGCCTTTGCGCCCCCCTTGAAAGCAAAACAATCCCTCCGGAAAGCAAAGGAACTGGACGGCACTCTCCCCGGTGCCTTTACTTTCTGAGTAAGTGTTTCGCTTTCAAGGGAGGGCGAAGGCATCATTGCCTTCCCCTCCTTGAAAGTGAAACAATTCCTCCACAAAGCAAAGGCACCAGACGGGCGCTCTGCCCAGTGCCTTTACTTTCTGAGTAAGTGTTTCGCTTTCAAGGGAGGGCGAAGGCATCATTGCCTTCGCCAACCCTTGAAAGTGAACCCATTCCCAGGTAAGAAAAGCCAGCAGACGGAGCGATCAGGCTGAGCGGCGTGAGCAAAAGGAACGTTCGGAAAGGTGCCGCGGCCAATCAAAAAGAAGCCGCAGGAAAAAAAACTGCTGCACAAACTGAAATCAAAAACGGCAAACTACAAGCCCCAGCGTCCTGCGCACCATGAGCGCACAGAACGCTGAGGAAGCTGGCGCGTGAAAAATAAAAAAGCAGGCCGTGAAACACCCAGCCCCCCACCACCGCATACAGCGGTGATGGGATTCCCGTGGTCTGGCCACCAAGGCCGGCCCACGGAAAACCCCCCACCCCAACGCCACATGAAGCGGCGATGCAATTTCCGTGGTCCAGCCACCCAGGCCGGACCACGGAAATACCCCCACCCCCAACACAAAACAACACAATCCAAAAACAGTCAAAAATAATCAAAACCAAAATGAAAACAGAAAAAGGAAACACAAAAACATCCAACAACAAACAAGAAAAAACACACAGACCCCCCTGCCCAAAACTCAAAACAACCCCCCCCCAAAAAAAAAATTAAACCAGAGACCTTACCAGGAGACGTCATCACTCCATGACGACCGGAACTAAACTGAGGAAAGAAAGAGACTACTTACTGGAAGAAGAAGCAACACCCAGAGGACAGTAGAGAAAAATAGTAAAATACAAGAAAAGCTCACTAGCCCCACCCAGAGGCCACAAGAGAAAAAATAATCAAAATAATTACAAATAATTCAAAAAAAGAAATAACTTTTCACTCAAAAAAACAAAACATCTAAACACAGTATAGAAACATTGATTAAAAAAAAACATTCTTACACATTTTAAAAAATAATTATCCAAGGTACAACTATTTTAAAAAAATCACATAGTAACACATTATTTGGTTAAATACAATAATTATAAAAAATTATATCATCCTTTCCTCTTTTTAAAAACCAAAAAAACAAAAACAAAAAATAAAAAATCACAGTTTATAACAGCCCATGCGTAAAAATAAAAATTTTAAAAATCACAATTAAAAACTAACCTCATTTGCATAAACATAAAACAAAAACCTTCCAAAACCATTTTAAAGAGCCCGGCACCGCCGGGCAAAATATGCTAGTTCTTTATAAAATAATCAAAGACTTGGAAATTCAATTGCAAAAGCTAGCATACTATCGTGAATATAAATCTTGTTCCTCATTGCTCAAGAGTATTGAGTAATATTACTCTTTGTTAAAGCAGAATTACTAGTTTTTTTAAAAAAAATTATTCTCATTGTGACTTACTATGCTAAAGTAAAAGATCAGGATTGCCAGTGCTGAGCCAGAGCTGATTTTTGATTACCAGTAACTCCCCCTCATTGTGACCCTGCTTATTTAACTTATATGCAGAGTACATCATGCGTAATGCAGGGCTGGATGAAGCACAAACTGGAATTAAGATTGCTGGAAGAAACATCAACAACCTGAGATATGCAAATGATACTACCTTAATGGCAGAAAGTGAAGAAGACCTAAAGAGCCTCTTGATTAGGTTGAAAGAGGAGTGCAAAAGCTGGCCTGAAACTCCACATCAAAAAAACCAAGATCATGGCATCCGGCCCCATCGCTCCCTGGCAAATAGAAGAGGAAGAGATAGAAGTAGTGACAGACACTACTTTCTTGGGATCTAAGATCACTGTAGATGGGGAATGCACCCATGAAATAAAAAGACGCTTACTTCTTGGGATGCAAGCTATAGCAAACCTAGGCAGCATAATAAAAAGTAGAGACATCACCCTGCCAACAAAAGTCCGCATGGTCAAAGCAATGGTATTCCCAGTGGTAATGTATGGCTGTGCGAGCTGGACCATAAGGAGGGCTGAGCACAGAAGAATGTCTATTCTTCTGTTCGACTATTCGACTGAGTGACTGAACAACAAAACTGAGTCCCAAGGCTCTCATACATATGAAAGATTGGGGTGTTGGGGTGGTATGGAAGCTTTCAGTTAATTTCAATTAAATATTTCCAGGACAGAATCCTGTAAACCCCAGTAACAAAAGTGGCTGCAGCAATCTACCATGGTCCTATTTATATACATTATTAAACAGGATAGTGGCCTATGTACAGTAATATATTGTAATTATACCTTCAACATTCAAAACATGAAATTTTATAAATAACTACTTTTTTGCAATTAATTAAAACCACTAACGGCCTTAAGTGCTGAAGTCCACAGGGAAGGATAGTGGTCCCCAAGTGGATTAAATCCCACTTGAATCCATCTTGATGGAGGGCAGCAGCTTCATCAATACTGACCTGGGGCTGAGGAGGACTTTGTGTGCCGAAAGGGTTCAGGACCAGAAAGTGACTCATGGAACTGGATCAGTGGTATGGGTGTTATGCTGTGATGCAGAAGGTAGATGAAAGGCCACTGCATTATATTCTCAGGGCAGTCTTCATGGCTGAAAGATCGCCAATATTCGGATTCGGATATGACAGAAGAAAGAGAAGAATTACTACCAAGCTCTAGACATACTTAGCCAGGACCTTCAAAACATGTCAGTCCCCCATACAATGGGAAATTATTTTGCAGATTTTGCTGTCTCTCCAACTCTTAATGGAATTTTTAGTGAGAAAAGTAGAAAGAATGAAATGGGTAAATCATACGGCAAGAAAATTTAAACACAGTGCTGGATAAAAAGACTGCACCCCAGTACTGGAGCTCACTCCTTTCCTTCACTTGAAGTTGACGTTTTGCTTAATAACAACAATAATTGCATACAATCAATTCTGGCTTATGGCAACCCTTTCCAGGGTTTTCTAGCTAAAGAATACACAAAAATGGTTAACCGTTTCCTTCTCCTGGGGATGATCTGGGACTGTGCAGCTTGTCCACTACTATCCTAGGCTGGATTTCTCACAAGGGACACAGTGGAGAATCAAACTCTCAATAACTAAACCACTAAGCTATCTCGGCAGCTGCTAATTGTGTGCTATGAAGTCAATTCTTATTTTACGGCTAACCATCAGGACTCCCTGATAAGTGTTATGGTATTAAACAACAGGTTTGTCCCTGTGCTACTCCACATCTGAGTATCCTAGTACTATACAGTGCAAATCAGCACAAGCTGATGTAGCTCTTAATAACTCATACATAATTATTACTGTCTGCCTGAAACCTACCCTCATGGGGGGGATGCTATTACAGTGGTACCTCGAGTTACAAATGTTTCACAATACGAATGAAAATCAATTGAAAATAATGGCTTGCGTTACGAATTTTTCCAGAACAAATTAATTGGTTTTCATTGCATTCCTATGGAAAATCATGTTTCAAGTTATGAATTTTGGTTTTCAATGCATTCCTATGGGAAATCCGAGTTACAAATTTTTCATAACATGAAAATTGCCTTGGAATGCATTAAATTTGTAACTCGAGGTACCACTGTATTTTGCTGGCAATGCATTTCCAGAAGTATGTTGAGAGGTGCTAGCAAATAATAGCAATAGCAATTACACTTATAAACTGCTCCATAGCACTTACAGCACTCTTGGGCAATTCACAAGGTAATTAGTATTTTACTTCCAAGAAGCTGGGTTCACATTTTACCAACCTCAGAAGGATGGAAAAAATTGATCAAAGTAAAATAATACAGCACCAAATCCATCAACTTCATGAATGCCAAGCCTCTACATAACAGCTATGGTCTGCATAACTCTCAAACTCTAAATATTAAACCAGAAGAGATTAAGTTAAACCTATATAGAGGGGGGGGGGGGGAATAACACACTTTGCTGAATAGATAAATGCCAAAGACTGCCTTTGACCAGGACAAGATTCTGACTGGACAATCTGGAAATCACTTAAGTGACTTTGAAACAAAGTAGGAAGATAAAAAATAATTAAGTAAATAGGGGCTAATTGGATATAGGACAGGGATGCCCAAACCTTTCAGACCATGGGCTGGTCACAGGGTTCAGCAGGTCATGGGGTTATTCCTACCGGAAGCAGAAGTCAAACGCGCCTTCAATCTGTTTTGCAACAGGATTAGATATATTTTAAGCTGCCATTTTCTCTGCTTAAACCAGGGGTGCCCAAACTATGGCCCATGGGCCGGATCCAGCCCATGGGCCGTAGTTTGGGCAGCCCTGATATAGGATATATTTTCTATGAATGTAGAGAAATTCAATTAATGCCACATTTATGTGCATGCACTTTACACCCACCATGTCTACAAAAGATCCTGAAAGTGGCAAAGATAACACTATTGAAGTAGCCCACTGTTGGTCAAAAATAATAATTTTACCCATATTTTACAAATATCACTAATCTTAACCTATAAAACCAAGTGTTCACCGTTGGAATGGGCTATGGGCTGCTATACGTCGCCCTACCTACCCGTTCCCTCCCTTCGAGAGCACGGGCGAATTCCCTACGCAGGTCAACGAATGGTTTAAAAAATCGCGTTTGGGGCCTCAGCCCCACTAACGGCAAGAAAAGTAAAGAACATCAGTTCCCAAAAGCCCTTGCGCCGCGCTGCGCCAGAGCCAATCAGGCTGAGAGGCTCTCGCACGGAGCAGCGTTCGAACACGCGCCGCAGCCAATCAAAAGAAAAGGCTTTTAAAAAAACGCAGCACAAACACAAAGCACCAACACATTATTACAACCCCCAGCGTCCTGCGCGCAATGTGCGAGCAGAACGATGAGGCAGCCGGCGCGCGAAAACAAAACTTAAAAAAGCCGCCTCCGCAACCATTCAACCCCACGGAGCCAGCAATGCCCGTGGGGGAAAAAAAAGAAAAGAACCCGCCGCCGCAACTCTTCCGTTCGAAGGGCCGGCGCACGAAAAATAAAAGTTTTAAAAAAGTCCATCGCCGCAGCCATTCTTCCCCATGAACGAGCCAGCATGGCCCGTGGGGGAAACCCCCCCCCCCGGCACCATTGCCCTTCCGATCGAAGGGCCAGCCGGCGGGCCAAAAAAAAGACAAACAAAAATAAAAAAAAGCACCCCCGCCCGCAACTGCCCTTCTCTTCGAAGGGCCAGCCAGAGCACCAAAACTTAAAGCAAACAACCCACCCACAAACCCCCCGCAACTCCCCTTCTTTCCCACCGGGCCAGCCAGTATGGCCCGCGGGAAAAAAGAATGAACACCCCTCAGACGAGAAACAAACAAAAAACAAAACACCCCCGGCCGCCGCTGCCCTTCTCTTCGAAGGGCCAGCCAGAGCACAAAAAATTAAAGCAAAAAACCCAACCCCCCACCCCCCGCAACTGCCCTTCTTTCCCACCGGGCCAGCCATTATGGCCCACGGGGAAAAAGAATAAACACCCCACTGCCTCTCCCTTCCTTCCCATGGGCCAGCAAGTATGGCCCGTGGGAAAGAAAGGCACCCTCCCCGCAACAACACACACTTCCCAAGGGCCATCCAGCATGGCCCATGGAATCAAAAGGCACCCCCTCCCCCTAAAAAAAGGACGCACCAAAAAACAAATCAAAACCATTCAAAAACAGAAATCAAGCCTTTAAAAAATAAACACAAACAAATACAGGACAAACATACAACAAAAAAAAACAGCCCCCCCCCCCAACAAAAACACAACTCCCCCCAAACAAATAAATAAATAAATCAGACTGCTTACCATGAGGACGTCTTCACTTCATGGCGACAGGAACTCGAATGAACAAAATAAACAAAGTTCACCACCGCCACCCAGAGGCCAAAAGAAAAACGAGTAGAGGATGCATTCATGATGTCCTAAATGAGGAGTTCTCAACCTTTTCAGGTTGAGAGCCAGGACACACTCCCTCAGACAGCTTTGGGGGCCGGATGGCCATTTTGCCCTTCCTCCACCACATGGCACTTCCACGTGTGGTGCAGGAGTGTTTATTAAAAAAAAACCCCAAAAAGGCATTGTTTTGTTTAAAAAAAAACCCAAAAAAAGCCCGGCATCGCCGGGCAACCCATGCTAGTTACCTATATTTCTTACACGCCCATTGTTTTAAACTGCCATGCTCTGATCTGAATAAAGAAAAGGCATTAAAATAGTAGTGATTAAGTGCCTTTTAATCAGTGAGGTGTAGTGGATAGAGTGACAGACTAGGACCCTGAAGACAAGGGTTCGAATTCCCTCTTCACGATAGAAACTCAGTGCAGGAGTAGAGCTGGTAAAACTACTAATTTTGAGAGTACCCTGGACAGCAAAGAGAACAAATAAGTTGATCCTGAAGGAAATCAATCCTGACTGTTCCTTGGAAGGACAAATATTGAAGATGAAGCTAAAGTATTTTGAACACCAAATGAGAAGAGAGGACTCACTCTAGAAAGCCTTCATGATGAGAAAGATCAAAGGCAAAAGGAAAAGGAAAAGGGGATGGCAGAGGATGAGATGTCTAGATGGTACTGTTGATGCAATGGGTGTAGAGCTGAGCAGGTTGCGGAGGATGGTGGAGGATAGGGGTGTCTGGCATGCAATGGTCCATGGGATCGCAAATGGTCAGACTCGACTATGCAACTGAACAACAACAACAAATATCTCACTTACCTTGCCAGCCCTATTACTTGGTTCCATCTTGATAGCACATGATTAACTAAGAGCTTTTGAAGTAGGATTCATCAAACAACCTATTTGAATATCTTTCTACTTATACTTATGAACATGGGAATTATTATTTTTTAAGAAATTAGGGAAGTAAAAACACCCATGCTGGGTCACACCATGTCTTTCCTGCAGTAAAACACACTCAGAGCGACCACCATGAGAGAGAGAGAATGTTGTTAATACAATCAAATAGATAAATTAAGTACGGTACATCACATCTTTAAAATATTTTGTATAGTGATCCAATTGGCATTTAAAATGCTTTTAACATCACTTGGGAACATGCCAACGCAGGAAGAAGAGGCAGTTTCTCTGGTTTTGGCTATTTGCTGAAATGAAAGAAAGCCTAAACTGAGTTTCATTAAGGTCTTCATCTGGCTAAAATGATCTAAGCACAAACCATAAAAGGGAAAAGAAGTCTGATCTTGACTAGATGGCACATCAAAGGCAAGCAAAGTAGGTTGGTTTGGGAAGATCAGATAATAACATAATTAAAAGCAATGGTCTGTGCCTGCCTTTGTGAGAATATGACCTTGTTTATTAGGCAGATGTTTCTTTTGCTCCTGCCCTGATTTGCACTCTGCAGAATCCTACTTTCAGGAGAAAACGAGGAACGTCACTATAAAACACTAACTGGGCACACTAGATAAGGAGGTGATTCAGTTGTAATTTAAGTAGTTATAGAGATGCAAGGTGGAAAATATCACTAAACAAAGCTTCCCTCTTGACGAACCTACATGAGCTAGAGTATGATGGATATGTACCCATGGGTGGCTTGAGAATTATGGCAAGGGATATTTTTTAATGTGTTGTCAAGTCAATTCTGACTATGGCAGCCCTTTCCAAGGTTTTCTAGTTAGTTAGTACATACTCAGAAATTGTTTACAATTCCTTTTTTCTGGGGGTGCCCTGGGACTGTGCAGTTTGCCCAAAGTTACAAAGGATGGCTCTTCTCCCAGGAAGCACAGTGGGAATCAAACTCCCAATCTCTACCTAAACCAAGGGTAGGCAACCTACGGCCTGCGAGATGGATCTGGCCCCCGGCACCAAATGATCCAGCTCCCGGCACCAAATAATCTGCCCCCTGCCCTCGCTCCAGCCGCCACCAGCGGAGTCTGCTGTGGACTCATTTATGGATGTCGTAAACAGGGGGGACCACCAGTCTGGCCCCCTCAACTGTCTGAGGGAGCATGACTCGGCCCCCAACTCAAATAGTTTGGCAACCCCTGACTACCTATCATATACATCTCTGTAGCCTTGATTCAGATGGTAACATTCTCGCAGAAACAACTTCATCACTCTGTTGTCTCTGGAAGCAGCTGCAGTGTGTTGGCAGGATGAAGCAACAGAATTCAACCAGTCTGTCCAGTGAAACCTGAGACTATGCTTCCTTCTCCGAGCAGTGGTGAGCAAAGGATCACCACTTCCAACTTTCCAGCATATAAAAGAGCAAGCCTGCCTGAGTTTGCTCACAAAGTTAACTGCTCACATGAGTAGATCATTTCAGTGAGCAGGATTTCTACTTTTAATGGAGAAGCTGGATGGTCGCTAGAAGCAAGTTTTCAGATGCAAGATTTGAAATGCTAAGTAGCAACATGTACCCGTTGGTGCCTGAGGACCAGGTCCATGAAGGGGGGAGGGGGTGGGGTAGGAACAGCAATCCAGCAGGTGGTGGCTAACTGCTTTATCCAATCTGTCTCTGTTGGTTGGCAAGACCATGACCAAACCATGACCACGGCTAAGACAGAATTTGAGAAGGCATCTGGCATGGAATCACCCTGAGACAGTCCATGCACAGGTTGGATGTTTACTATTTTGTCTGTAGCTCCCAGTTCCAACGGTGTCGGCACCTACAGCTTCCTTCTCCGTCTGTTTCTTTACTTATCTGGAGTGGATGCTTCCAGACTAAAACTGCTCCTCGGACAATGAGCCAACTTTGGCTTCTGTGCAATTTGATCCAGCAAACAATGACAATGCCTGCCTTGCCCTTCTGTAACATTTGCCAATCTGATTGCATCGAGATAGTAGTGGAGACTAGACCACAGACCAAGGAAAAAAGAATAAAAGCCTCTAGCAAGGGTGTTTGTGTTGTGTGTGCTACTTCAAATGGGCATAAATTTACATACAGCAAATACACAAATTAGGTGTCCTAATTTCCAGTCGTCGTCCCCCAAGGTGGACAACCTATCAAACGTGCTTATTTTGAGCAAGGGCCTGTTGTTTCAAAACAAATCAACCCCACCAAACACAACAGATGCTCCTTATTCCAGATCGCTCTAAAGAAAGCATCCCTGGGTTTCTGAATGGTTAATCTGGCAATTTTCGCCACAGGTTATATCAGGGGTGCCCAAACTATGGCCCACGAGCCCGATCCAACCCCCGACGCCAATCCATCTGGCCTGCGCCGCCCTTGTCGCTCCCGGATGCGAAAGTAAAACATGCCCATTTTATATTGTTATCTACTGTTTTATATTGTTATATACGGTTATTATGTACTGTTTTATATTGTAATTTTTACTTATTGTATTTTCTCCCTCTTCCCTTTCCCTTTTTGTTGTTAGCCGCCCAGAGTGGTGTACCCACCAGGAGGCATAACTGTCAACCTTCCTGGATTGGCCGGGATTTCCCAATTTTCGGTGCCGATTTGCACCATTTCCCCCCGGAATTGGCAGCAGGGGAAAAGAGGTACTGCGCAGCCCTTCTGCGCAGATCGCCTTCTACACATGCGTAGAAGGCGACCTGCGCAGAACCGTTTGCGCAGGTCCCGTATTTTCCGGAGCCGCGGTTGACAGTTATGCCAGGAGGGCAGGATATAAATGTGCAAAATAAATAAATAAATAAACTTCCGCTTCCGGGAGAGACGAGGGCGGCGCAGGCCAGATGAATTGGTGTCAGGGGCCAGATCTGGCCCACAGGCCGTAGTTTGGGCACCCCTGGTTTAAGCAGGGGGAAAATGGCAGATTAAAAATCTACCTCATCCTGTTGCAAAACAGAGTGCAAGGCGCATTTTACTTCCGCTTCCGGTGGGAGGAACTACCACGCGACTGGCCTGCAAGCCTGGAAAGTTTGGGCACCCCTGGGTTATATTGATAGTTGTTTGTTTGTTTTTCCAGCGAGGAGCGCATTGGCAAAAGTGCCCAAAAATCTGGTTTCTAAAAGGGAAAGTTCTCCCCTTCGCCTACACAAAACAACTGGGAGGACAGTATGGCGGGGAAGGAGGGGGGAGGGAGAGAAAATAGCTGACACAGCACCAAGAATTGCTTTTTCATCAGATCCTATTGGGAAAACTGCTTAGCAACCTGCCCGGGGGTCCCACTCCGTGCAACACGGCGGAATCCTCGACACCCCCTTCGCCGCCAGCACTTAGCAACCCGCCTGAGCCAGTGAGTGAGTGCCCGCCATCGCCCCCGCCTCTCCCCAGAAATTAATTCCCCCTCCTCCCCCCCCCCCCTTTCTTGGAAAGCGAGGGGCTCTTTGAATGATGACAGCCCTGGACCAGTTTCCGTGTGAACAAGGCAGGCTAACTCTCTCCGCCTCTCGCCCGGCCTTCTCCTCTTGCTATACGCTGGGACTAGGGAAGGGAGGGTGGGACAGAAAAACTATAGGTGACTGAGAGGAGACGGGAACAAATCCGGGCGCGCTGCGTTGCCACGACCAGGCCGAAAGCCATGGCAACAGTGGAGCCCGAGAAGAGGCGAACTCGAGGCGGTGTTATTGGAGAAGCGGAGGGAGGGAGGAGAGGAGGAAGAGGGAGGCAGCCTGGAAGGAAGCCCCCCCCCCCCTCCCCACGCTATTAAATGTGACAGCTTCGAAAATTTACTCGGGACGCCAGGCCAGAATGGAATGAGGAATATTTGCCAGGCCGCCTCCTCCTTCCCTCCTCCTCCCCCAGTTTATACGGCAACAACTCCTGGAATGAGGAGGAGAGTGTTTCCAGTCTAGACCCATGATGGCGAAGCTTGGCACTCCAGATGTTCTTGGACTTCAATGCCCAGAAGCCCAAGCCCCTCTGTGAATCCACACGAAGGGGTTTGCTGCGAATCATCCAGCCCGTGCCGCCCTCATCGCTCCCGGAAGCAGAAGTAAAACGCGCCCGTATGGTTAAGACCCTTCTTCTGTACGGGCACTTTTTACTTCCGCTTCTGGGAGTGACGAGGGCAGCGCGGGCCGGATGAATCGCAGTTAACCCATTCGTGTGGATTCGCAGGGGGCTTGGGCTTCTGGGAATTGAAGTCCAAGAGCATCTGGAGTGCCAAGCTGCGCCGTCACTGGTCTAGGCACACACGCAGCATGGTGGGGGTGCAGAAAGAAAATGTCGAACCAGGTCCCAGAGACAAAATGACGCTCGCACGGGCCGTGCGAAATAAATGTCTTTAGATATGAGAACGGAGGGCTAGTTCAGGAATTCTCAACTTTTTAGAGCCAGGCTCCCTCAGACAGCTTTGGGGGACAGACTGCCATTTTGTCCTTCCTCCACCACATGGCACTTCCTGAGGTGGTGGTGGGCCCCATCCAGCCCGTGGGCTGCAGGCTGAGAATCTCTGGGTTAGGCAGAAAATAGCAACTACACTTTTATACAATCCAGGCATGACTAGATCACCCACCCAGTCATATGGCCACGGCCACAGAATAGGCCACATCCACAGAGTAGACCCACGATGGCAAACCTTGGCACTCCAGATGTTCTTGGACTTCAATTCCCAGAAGCCCAAGCCCCCTGTGAATCCACACGAATTGATTTACTGCGATTCATTGGCCTGCGCTGCCCTAGTCGCTTCTGGAAGCGGAAGTAAAACGTAGCTTGGTAAATATTCCTCATTCCATTCCGGCCTGACATCCCGTACGGGCGCGTTTTACTTCTGGGAGCGACAAGGGCAGCGCAGGCCGGATGAATCGCAGTAAACCCATTCGTGTGGATTCACAGGGGTCTTAGGCTTCTGGGAATTGAAGTCCAAGAACATCTGGAGTGCCAAGGTTCACCATCATGGGAGTAGGCCGTGCCCACAAATTAGGCCACACCCACAGTGTGGTAGCAAAAGATTTTGGAGCCCACCACTGAGTCCTATAGTGCATAGTGCCCTTTGGAAGGTAAAATCTTGTACTTTGGACATCAAATGAGAAGAGAGGATTCACTGAATAAAACCTTGATGCTGGGAAAGGTCGAGGTCAAAAGAAGAAGGGGGTGGCAGAGAATGAGATGGATAGATGGCATTGTTGTCGCAATGGGCACAAAGCTGGGTGGGCTGATGTTGTGTTTGGAATATTGTGCCTTTAAGTAATGTAACACTCGAATGAGTGGATATAATAACCACCAGCTGTAACACTGTAACCTTCTGTATCAGGACGCGAGCTAGTGACCACTAGGGGCAATAGCGAGCGCCCAGCTCACATGGTTCCAATTCCCCAAATACCTACAGCGCGGGAAGATTCCCGCCACCACCTCACCTGGACAAGAAGGGCGTGACGGGGAATGACATCACACAGACAGTAGCCAATGGGCTTTCGAGGAGCCACATTCAAATGTATAGCCACAGTATATATTGAGCTGTTCATCCGCCATTACCACATGTTCCCCCGGACCATCATGCAATAAAGATCTGTTAAGCCAACCTTTCGGCTGTTTCTATTGTCTTGGTTCTCATACACTAAATTGGCGACGAGGATGGGATGATGGATCCCCACGGAATCAAGACAACGCAGCCCGGTTTTAACATCAACAAACCGGAAGAATGGGAGCTCTTCGAGATGGACTTCCAAAGCGCACTGATGGTGTCCGATATCTCAGACGAGGGGAAGAAGAGGGCCATTCTCATCAGGATGCTCGGGTTCCCCGCCATGAAGGTATTGGTGGACCTGGTGTCTCCGAAGAAGGTGAACGAAGTGCCGGTCAAGCAGCTCCTGAAAGCGATGCGCGACCATTTCCAGCCCTCAGTTTCAATGTTTTCGGCTCGGGACGCGTTCTGGAAGAGAGTCCAGGCGCCTGGTGAGTCTGTGGCTGCCTATGCAGCGGCCCTCCGGTTGGCCGCCGGCCCATGCAAGTGGGAGAACCTGGAAATCGCCCTCAGGGACCGCATGCTGTGCGGCCTGTGGGACGAGGAGGTTCAGCGAAAGCTGATGAACAAGGAGCCACCCCCGACGCTGCAAGAGGTCGTGAAGGAGGCGCAGGCAGCGGAAGTCACGAGGGCCGGGGTTAAGGGGTTCAGAGCAAGGCCCCCACAACCCGACAAGGCAGCGGGCTCAGTGCAAACGGCCAGGCAGGCACTACACTCCTCCACGGAGAGCAGCGAGGATGAGGACATCCGGAAGGTGCGGAAGGATGGCCGGCGTTGCGATGGCTGCGGGGCGGCCCATGACCGCATCAAGTGCCCGTTCAGGAAGGCCGAGTGCCACAACTGCGGGCGCCGAGGCCACATAGCCAAGGTTTGCAGACGGCGGTGCAGAGACCAGAAAGGCTCAACAGACCGCTCACCGAAAAACCAGGAAGGCGTCCAGCCCTCGAGGAAGCAGGACGGCGTGGGCCGCATCTCCGACAACAGCGATGACGACACGGCAGTCTACAGCGTGTCCTTAGGACACCCACGTTATTTTGTTGAGGTACTGGTGCAAGGGGTCCCCGTTAAGATGGAGATAGACTCGGGTTCCTCATATTCAATCATTTCCCAGAGGGAGTTTTTGGGAATTTCCCCCAACGTGCGGCCCAAGCTCAAAGCACTGAGGTCTACACTGCGGGACGTGCAGGGAAATAGCATTCCGGTGTTGGGGGTTGGAAAATTCAAGGTCCAATACAAGCAACACGCCGCGGAACTTCCCCTGGTTGTTCTCAAGGGGGGGAGTTGTTGCCTCCTCGGGACTCAATGGTTTAAGCCCCTGGGTTTGTTCATTGGGGGGTGCATGCCGTTGGGACTGACCCAATACAGGAGGTGTGTAACGCGCATCCCGAAGTGTTCAAGAAGGGACTCGGAAAATTCAAGGGGCCCCCAGTTGCGTTCGACCTGGACCCGGAGGTCCGCCCAATAAGACTCAAACCGCGCAGAGTGCCTTTTGCACTTAAGGACAAGATAGAGGCGGAACTGAACAAATTGGTGGGCCAGGGGATCCTTGTTCCTGTTGATTCCGCGGAGTGGGAAACTCCGATTGTAACAGCGCTGAAGGCCAACGGGGAGGTTCGAATATGCGCTGATTACAAATGTACCATTAATAAGGCGATACGCCCAAATGCGTATCCGGTGCCGGTAGTCAGCCACCTGTTGGCCAGGTTACATGGGGGAAAGTGTTTCGCAAAGCTTGACCTGGCGCAGGCATACCAGCAGCTCTCGGTAACCCCAGCTGCAGCTGCTGCGCAGACGATAGTCACTCATAAGGGGGCGTTCCAGGTGACGTGCCTACAGTTTGGCGTGAACTCGGCGCCAGGCATCTTCCAATCGCTCGTGGAACGCCTCTTAAAGGGTTTGGAGGGGGTCTTGCCATACTTTGATGACGTATTGATAACGGGGGGAGTGAGTCAGAATTGGCTGAGAGGCTAGACAAAGTACTGACGGTATTTGAAAAGGCGGGGTTGAGGTTGCGGAAAGACAAATGCGTCTTCTTCGCAAAAGAGGTTGAGTTCCTGGGTTTCCAGGTAACCCTCCGAATCAAAGGTGGCCGCCATTCAAAATGCTCCTCGCCCCACCTCCAAGCCCGAATTGCAGTCGTTCCTGGGGGTCTTAAACTTCTACCATTCCTTCCTGCCTAGGAAGGCGTCGGTAGCAGAGCCGCTTCATAAGTTACTAAAAAAGGACGAGGCGTGGAAATGGGGCGAGAGCCAGGAGAGGGCATTCAATGAGCTGAAACAACTCTTATCCTCAGACGCCATATTAACCCATTTTGACCCCAAGAAACCAGTGGTTCTGATATGTGATGCATCCCCAGTGGGGGTGGGGGCGGTTCTGTGCCACGTGTTGGAAAACGGGCGGGAGGCCCCGGTGGCGTTCTACTTCAGGTCCCTGTCTAAGGCAGAGCACAACTACGCACAGACAGACAGGGAGGCATTAGCGATAATTGCTGGGACGAAGAAGTTCCACGACTTCCTCTATGGCCGCCCCTTGACCACAAGCCCCTGCTAGGCATTTTTACCGCAGACAAGCCCACGCCACAGATTCTGTCCCCTAGGATGCTCAGGTGGGCCATTTTTTTAAACGCGTACCAGAACGTGCTGGTGTATCGCCCTGGAAAGGACATAAGCCACGCGGATGCCCTGTCGAGGTCACCCCTCCCCCACACAAGCAGCCACGTGTGTGAGGTGGAACAAGACCACCAAGTGCTCATGATAGAGGTCCTAGATTCACCCCCCATAGTGGCCGCAGAGATCGCCAAGGCGACGGGCAAGGACAAGACGTTGGCCCTGGTCAGTTCTTGGGTGCAGAAAGGGTGGCCAACGTCCTCCCCGGCGGCGGAGTTCACCCCATTTTTTAGGAAAAAGCTAGAACTGTCCATGGAGAGGGGGTGCCTCCTGTGGGGCCAGCGGGTAATCGTCCCTGAATCCCTGAGAGCTAGGGTGCTTAAGCTGCTGCACGTCAGCCACCCTGGAATTGTCCGCTCCAAGGCACTGGCCAGGAGCTACTTCTGGTGGTCCCAGTTGGACGCCGATATCGAGCACATGGTGGGCACTTGCGAGAATTGCCAAAGCTCCCGGCCCGAAGAGGCTCGACTTCCGCACAGGGAATGGGATGCGGCAAAGGGGCCGTGGTCCCGCGTGCACATTGACTTTCAGAGGTTCGCTTTTCCTCCTCATAGTGGATGCTTACTCCAAGTGGTTAGAGATTATCCCAGTTGCGAACACCTCCTCAGCCGCAACAATTAAACAATTGCGCAGGGTGTTCAGTTCGTTCAGTATACCCGACACGCTTGTTAGCGATAACGCTAGTTGCTTCATGTCCGCCGAATTCAGGGCATTCACCGACATCAACGCCATCCGGCACATCACCTCCGCGCCTTTCCACCTGGCGACGAATGGCCAGGTAGAACGCCTCGTGCGTACCACCAAAGACGCGCTGAGGCGCATGGGCCCCGGGGATTTAAACCTGCAGTTGTGCCAGTTTTTGCTGGGATATAGGGTGACCCCCCTAGCGTCAGGATACTCGCCCGCAGAGCTCCTAATGTGCAGAAAGCTGACTACGGTACTGACCAGGCTAGACCCTACGAGGGTGGAAGACACTGGGAGGAACATCGGGTTAGCGGGCACGAAGAGTTTCGAAATAGGCGCCCCGGTCCATTGCAGAAACTACGCTAGCGCAGGGCCAGCCTGGGTTCCGGGCGTAGTCATTGGGCAGATGGGTCCTGTGTCGTATTGCGTAGAGACCAGCACAGGTCTACTCTGGAGGCGGCACGCGGACCAACTCCGGCGCCGGGTCTCCGGAAACCAGAGCGCGGACAGCGCGGAACAGGATTCAACGTTAGGGTTCTCCCCCACCCGTTCAGCCCAAGGGGGAGGAGAGGGGGGCCAGTGGTCCCCACCAAGGGGGGAAGGGAATAAGTTTGTCCCCATAGATATCCTGAGAGATACCCCCACAGATACCCCAGGAGATGATTTTGAGTTTGAGTTACAAAACTGGGGGGTTTTCGGAGTGGTCCCCCACCCATCCAGGTGAGAAGCGGGGTTTTTCGTTAGCCCCCAGTGCCCCCGGTTTTCCCACAATGGAGTTTACCCCTACCCCGAAAGCCGCGGAACCACGGCAAGTCGCTAACGAGTCTCCCTCTCCCATTGCAGGACAAGAGACCAGGGAACACAGAAGTGATCGCGCCCCCGGGACAAGCCAGCCAGCCTTGCACCCAAAACGCGCTTGCAATAAACCATATTGGATGAGAGACTTCGTCTCATCCTAGGGGGGAGGGATGTTGTGTTTGGAATATTGTGCCTTTAAGTAATGTAACACTCGAATGAGTGGATATAATAAACACCAGCTGTAACACTGTAACCTTCTGTATCAGGACGCGAGCTAGTGACCACTAGGGGCAATAGCGAGCGCCCAGCTCACATGGTTCCAATTCCCCAAATACCTACAGCGCGGGAAGATTCCCGCCATCACCTCACCTGGACAAGAAGGGCGTGACGGGGAATGACGTCACGCAGACAGTAGCCAATGGGCTATCGAGGAGCCACATTCAAATGTATAGCCACAGTATATATTGAGCTGTTCATCCGCCATTACCACATGTTCCCCCGGACCATCATGCAATAAAGATGTGTTAAGCCAACCTTTCGGCTGTTTCTATTGTCTTGGTTCTCATACACTAAAGCTGAGGAGGATGGTGGAGGATAGGAGTGCCTGGCGTGCGATGGTCCATGGGGTTTCAAAGTGTCGTACTTGACTATGCGACTGAACAATAACAATAGTGCTTGTGCACTCTCTGGGCGATTACAGGTAATTAGCATTTTGGCCCCCAAATTTTACCGACCTCGGAAGAATGGAAGTCTGAGTCCACCTGGAATCCTGTCAGGATCAAGCTCACAATGTTTTGGCTGCAGGACAGCGGCTTAACCACTGTGCCACCAAAGGCTTGGAAATTCAAAATGTTGCCAAAGCCAGCTGCAAGCAAATGTGTTGTCAGGACTGTGGAAATGAGACCTTCCTGACCTCCTCTTTCCACGGCATCCCAGGGGAGGAGGTGTGCAAATACAGTATGGCCAAAAAAGGGCACCTGTAGTCCATAAGCTTTGGGCTGCTCATGGAACGTGAATGTATGCAGTCCCCTCAATGCTGCTAAGAGCATGGTTTTATTTTCTGAAACAGGAGGAACTAATCCTTCAGAAATAGTTCAAAACTGGGAAGACAAACAACGGGTTGTTTGCTATGTAGATGCATGGCTTCAGCAAGAATCAATATGGGTGATACAGACCATGACTTGCTGTGATGTGCAAACATGCCTTAAGAATATGTGATACTGTAATACACTAAAGGTAAAGGTCTCCCTTGCTCAAAAGCCAGTGGTGTCCAACTCTAGGGGGTGGTGCTCATCTTTATTTATAGCCAAAGAGCCAGCTCTGACTTCATCTACAGACATTTCCATAGTCATGTGGCACGCATGACTAGATTGGTAACACTGTTACCTTTCCCATTGAAGTAGAATCTATTTATGTACATACAGTACTTGCAACTTCTTGCTTTTGAACTGCTATCTTGGCAAGAGCTGGAACAGACGATGGGTGCTCACGCTGTCATGTGGCACTCTGGAACTGCTGATCTGCTATCAAGCTCAGTATCTTAAACCACCACAGCCCCAATCAATACATTAGGTGATGATGATAAATATAGGAGAGCTAGAACCTACATACAAACTCAATGTCTGAAATCTAGTCACGTAAAGTTAGGCCACATATGTCTGATCACATCATCAGCTGCAGCCATATTTTAGTAATTAAAAGGTTTCCTATCTCCCTTTCCAAGGCTCCTAGGCTTCTTTGCTCCTGGGAAAGGCTTTGGGGAGAGAGGGCTTTGGGGTTGGGGTGATTATATCTGAAAAATGCTGCCACTGGGTCTGGCAGCCATGGTGGAACCGGCAGGAGAGGGTTCAGAAGAGTAAGAGTTCAGTTAATGTTTCCTCACAGTTCTAGCCTAACATAGGTAATTAATGTTTTTAATGAATCCATTCATTTATTTCTGTGATTTACACCTTGCCTTTCTGCCAGAACTCGGACTCAAAGAGTACAGTTATAGGAAAAGATCTCCCTTGCTCGAAAGCCAGTCGTGTCTGGCTCTAGGGCTCGGTGCTCAATCTCTGTGCCAACCTGGGAACCTCAAATTACCGTACGGGCCGAGCCAAATTACCGTACTTATACCGTATGGGCAGTAGGCGGAATTATGGGTGGAGTTGTGGGCGGACATTTTCTTTGAATATTTTTCAGGAAACAACCAGAAGTAACCTTTTTTATATTTTTCAAAATAACTGTACACCGTACGGAGAGCCAAATTACCATACGGTATGGTAATTACCGTACACATTGGCGTCTACAACTGCAGATGTTTCCATGGACATGTGGCAGGGATGACTAGACACTGGAGGGCATGGAACACTATTACCTTTCCCGCTGAAGCAGCATCTATTTATCTACTTGCAATTCTTGCTTTTGAACTACTAGGTTGGCAGGAGCTGGAACAGAGACAAGAATATACATTTAAAAGGAGAAAGATATAATAAGACAAATAATTCAAAGGCTACCGTATATACTTGAGTATAAGCCAAGTTTTTTTAGCCTCAAAAATGAGCCCCAAAAGGGGGGCACGGCTTATACTCGGGTCAGTGACCACGAGGGTCCCAAGACCGTGCCAGATTGAGATGCGCCAACAATTTAATTAATTTTAACATATTTTCATGTATTTTGATTATTGAAACTCACTAGCAGCTGCTGCATTTCCCACCCTGGGCTTATACTCGGGTCAATCTATTTCCTGGGTTTTCAGGTCAAAATTAGGTACCTCGGCTTATATTTGGGTCAGTTTATATTCACATATATATGGGATAATTTTTTTAAAAAATTCAAAACATGTCTTTTTTATTCTAAAGAAAGAAGTATACAGTACCACAAATCTTTCTCAATAGCCAGTCAGTTGTTGAAATCTTGCCTGGTTTTTGCCTACCAAAGAGAAAGAGAGAAGGCCAGTCTATCTTCGTTTTGAAGGAAAGTGCCATACCATCTCTCAAATACTGACAAACTGTGATTTCACTCCATATTGTAAGCTACTCTGAATGTGTAAAAAACACAGAAAGGCATGGATTAAATTGAAATAAACAAATCTTTTGGTGTGTTTCCCCCCTTCAATCTCTTTTTCCCCCCTCTCCCCTTCACCCTGCTCCAAGTCCTGGGTTCTCCTATTGCAGTTATTCTCTGTTGTAATCAAGAAGAGGGACTCATCATACAATTATAATGAGAAAAGCATCATCTCTTTGTGATTTAGTGAATTATCTCTAATTAGTAGCAAGAGAATATTATCTGCCCTGGATGCTGAAGTCTTTACCCCAAAGATTGTTGGGAGACGGCACTTCAGCATGCAAAGGATTAACAAAGGCATAATCAGGAGGAGGAGGAGGAAGAGGGAGCTTCTGTTACCAGGACCTACTTACTTGCATGTTTTGTTTGCTAACCAGTGTGCCTCCAGGTGCAATTCAAGGTGCTGGTAATGACCTTTAAAGCCCTACATGGTAGTGGGCCAGGATACTTAAGAGACTGCGTCACCCTGAGAACATCTGTCCTTCCCAACAGAGCAGACCGGAGAGGCTCTCTCATTGTGCCATCTGCTAGGGAGGCTCGTCTCTCTAGCACCAAAAGGAGGGCCTTCTCTGTGTCTGCTCCGTCCCTATGGAACCGCCTACCAATTGAGTTACAACTTCAGATGGAGTTGCTGCCCTTCAGGAAAGAGCTAAAAACCTGGCTGGCAAAGCAGGTGTGGGGCACCAGCAATGGGGTGACCCCTGCCTGCTGCCTGATTTAGTAAGAACACTCTCTCCCTCTTTTAATCCCTTTTAATCTGTAGGGGTCGGACAGTGATGCGCTGCAAAAAAATTACTACCCCCACCATGGACGTAGCTAACTCTGTGGGCATGGCTAACTCTGTGGGCCATGCCCACTTGGCCGGCCATACCATGGCCTGGGGTAGGGAGGTGGGCATGGCAAGCCAAGTGGATGTGGCCTGGGGAAAGTTCCACTACCGGTGCCCGCGCACCTGTGGGCACTGGGAGCAGCGCACCTGTGGGCACCGGGAGCAGCGCATCACTGGGGTCGGAGTAATTTTTGGTGGCAGTTTTAATGAGGTTTTTATTGGTTTTTAAAATGTGAGCCGCCCAGAGACTTTGGAGGTGGGCGGCAATATAAATCAGAAAAATAAATAAATAACCAATCAGGAAAAGCCCTGCCTTCCCACCTGAAATTTGATTACTTAAACCCTAATCCCTTGTTTCCTATTTTGTTGGCAGCAGTTGGCTGTTTGTTCTTGATGGAAATGCATCCATTTTGAATTCTCTCTCTATTTTTTCCATACAGCTATAATAAGAGAAAAACCTCCATTTTGTCTTTGTTACTAACCTAAATATTCATCCTCTTCTAATGACCCTGAAACCAACCTGAACATATAGTGAATACTGTATTTCCCCCCCCCCTTCAGACCTTTGATCTGAGTAATTGTTTTTGATCGGGAAGCATGCTGAGCATAAGGAAACTTCAGGAGGAACTTGCAAGAAATTAAAGTTTAATAATTGTCATGCAACTATAAACCCCAACAAAGATAACCCCAAATGCCTCCCTTTATTATCACTGCATAAGAGAGAAATATACACCATTTACTCTTGTGGAGCAAATAGGACATTCTCAGCCCCCACTTCACTTTCTATTCCTGGCAATGCAAGGCCACTGAAGGGATCCTGATGTAAAATTCCATTTAAAAATGTACAACATTAAAGAGTACAGAAATCAAGGTTTCAGTAGCAGAGGAACATTTATTTCTTAAACTGATATAAATTTGTACACTCATTTCCCTTTCAGAGGTGATCACTTTTTAAATCCTACATGAAACTTCAGGTTCTTTATCTCTTATTTATGCAGGCACACTACATAAAAACGAATTGGAGCACCAGTGGAGACATTAAAGCTTACAGCTTTTGGTCCATAAAACTTTATGGAGAGAAAACCAATACTTGAGAAAGGTACTCTTTTGCACTGCCCATTCCCAGCCTCCCTTTACCAATTTGGCTACTTTACATAGTTGGGAGTCTGGGAATTGTAGTTCCTCAAAAAAGTAATGGTTCCAAGCTCAGGAAAATGAAATAAAAAGAAAATTGTCCTAACCTAAATCAAATCACTTTCTTGGCTTTTGGCAATTATTCCGTAAATGTAAACTTACTGGGAACTGCAGCCAAGGAAAAAAAACATTGAAAGCATTCCACACAAAGCTGTTCTTGCCACCCACTACATGTACTAAAGGCAAAAATAGGACTCAAAATATGAAAATTTTTATATTCACCCAAGAAAGGTGTTTTGTTTGGGGGTTTAAAAACTCTGCAATACTTTTTTTGGTGTACCCACCCCACCTAAAAATAACCCAGGAATACCTGCACTTTGTACTGGTTCCAGGGACTGACTAATGAGGTAGCATTATAAGAAATGTGTCAGTCAGTAATTGGCTAATAAAGTTCAGGGCTTTGACAGTTGAGTTATGAAAGCACTGCAGGGGAAATGGAGAGGAGGGAGAGTTGTATTTGGAAATTTCCATGCAGTCTCACTTTTAAAAGATGCATACTTCAAATGTCCTGTCAGAGAAAAAGAAAAAAGACTTGGAGCTTTTTCCATTCTGGGTTTTTTACATCTCTAAGGTTGTGGCATTTACTAGAGTCCAAGAAACTTTAAAAAAATCTGAAGGCAAGCAAGACTTGAGATGGGAGGAGGCAGATGCACCAAGTCAAGATGAACTTGAACACAAACTTAAAGGACAACCAAAGAACTGGAATAATGCCAAGCCCAAACTCTCCTCACATCCTTTCATCTGAATCCACCCCTTTGATGTTCAGGAATTGAAGAGAAGCAGCCAGCATAATAGGGCCAATCAACTTTATTGTAAGCAAACCGAACATGAACAGCAATGGTGCAACAGCTCCTTATATACACTGTACAATGGATACATTTAGGCGGGAAACAATATGATTGGTTAGGAGAGGGGTGGGGTGATTGTGGGGCTACCAGACCTGAGTGAAGACTTCGTGTGTCTTGTTAGAAAGAGCGGGAACGCAAGTCCCGCGATAGTTCAGTACCAAGAAGAAGACAAAATGGAGGGTCACCTCAATCCCATAATAACAATTACACAACGTTACAGCAATAATTAAAATTACATACACAACAACCCCTGACCCCCAAAACAAGTTTTGAGTAACCATATCAGAATTAGAGTCTGGCCAGTTTATCCTGTAATGGTAACAGAGTAGACCATACTCCCAGCAACTCAACGCCAAGTGTCAGGCAGTGGTTAACTAACCTGACAACAAAGAGGACTAATGGCCTGGAATGCCAAAGTCCATAGGGAAGGGTGATGGTCCCCAAGTGGATTAAATCTCACTTGAATCCATCTTGATAGAAGGCAGTAGCTTCATCAATACTGGCCTGTGGCTGAGGAGGACTTTGTATGGCAAAAAGGCTCAGGACCAGAAAGTGACTCATGGAACTGGATCAGTGGTATGGGTGTCATGCTGCGATGCAGAAGGCAGATGAAAGGCCACTGCATTATATTCTCAGGATAGTCCTCATGGCCAATTGCTATGAGGATCACCTATATTCGGATTTGGATTCAGATACGGAAGAAGAAGAAGGAAGACGATTATGATATCAGAATTAGAAACTGATAAAACATTCCCCCCCCCCCCCCGCAAAGATGCAATCTGAAGTTGTTGTGTTTCCACAATCATGAGGGTCAAGCAAATATTGGAGAAACCTCTTTTTAAAAGGCCCTTTAATTTCACAAGAAAAATACAGATCCTTCAGTTCACTGATGCTTATTGTGAAAATTATGTATTCAACTAAATTCACCATCACAAGGCACTTATTCTACTCAACCACTCTGATAGGAAATAAAGATTTAAGAGCTGGCAGATCCATTGCCTGGTGTTGAGCACTAGTAATCCAATATCTACAGCTCTAGTGATGGTTGTACACAAGATCAAGATGGCACTTCAAAGGTTTTTCTATAAATTAATAAGTAATTGATGAGAAACACACTTGTGCCATCAACCAATCTGCATGTAACTTCCAAGTGAAGGAAGGAATTTGTAGGTGACACACTGGTCTGATAGTTCTTTTTAGGTCTTCTACAGGCAGAATGCTGATCTGATCTAAAGATTACTGAAGACTTAGAAGTAATAAAACATTTTCTCTGCAGATGTGATCCTCTGAAGTCACTGTGTTTACTTGCAAACAGTGCCATGCTCTTAAAGTCTGGCCAGGTTATCCTGCTATGGTAATAGAGTAGACCATACTGCCAGTGACTCAACACCGATCATCAGGCAGCAGTTAACTAAACTGTTAATCCTGAGGACTAATGGCCTTGGGTGGTGAAGTCCACAGGGAAGGGTGTTGTTCCCCAAGTGGATTAAATCCACTTGAATTCATCTTGATGGAGGGAAACAGCTTCATCAATATTGACCTGGGGCCAATGAGGGCTTTGTGTGCCAAAAGGGCTCAGGACCAGAAAGTGACTTGTGGAACTGGATCAGTTGTACAGGTGTCACGCTGCAATGTTGAAGGCAAATGGAAGGCCACTGCATTAAATTGTTCACAGAACAATCTTCATGGCTCTCAGCCAATAGCCAATATTCATTTAGATTGGGGAGGACATCTGTCCTCCAAAATGTTCCTAAGAACGAAGACTTCCAAGGATCAGTGGTCAAATATGGCTTCTTAAGTCAACAAATAGAGACATGGATTCATATATACAGTTATACCTCATACAAAGTCCACTTCATACAACATCGAATTCATACAACATCGCCTAATTTCTTGAAAAAGGTTACCTCATACAAAGTCGCTTGACTTTGTATGAGGCATTGGGTTTTTCCCAGGTTGCATTGTGCCTGGGCAGTATAAAAGGCAGGACACATGCATGCATTGCTCTTGTGGGTTTTGCACAAGGTGAAGAGTGTTTAGGAGTGGTTTTGAGCACGATTTTGGATTTTTCTGAATTTTTTGTCATAATTTTTAGAAGCATTTCTGGTTTTTTTGCAGCATTCTTCAGGTTCTTGGACAATCAGGGTTGTTTGACATATTTTTGTAATGTATTTAGCCTTTAGACAATGATTTCTTAAAGTTCTGTCAGTTTCCTGTCTATTTCCTTGACTTTGCCCTGAAGCCTGTGCTGTTACAGAACAATGTATCTCTATGGAAATGACGTTGTATGGGGCATCGCGGCAAGGATTTGGATGTTGTATGAGGCATCGCGGCTAGGATTTTGCATGCCTCATACAAAGTTGAAATCCGTATAAAGTCCAAACTTGTGGAACCAAGTTTGGACGTTGTATGAGGTATTACTGTACTCCATTTACAAGTCCATCATAGTCTCACAGACAGCCGAAAAAAAGGTACAGCAATATCACTCACTATTATTTTCTCCATCGAATGTGGATGCAACTGGCCTTTCTCATGAAACCATGCAAAAACATATTAAATAAAAAAATATATTAGCACCCACCCAGGCTGTCACTCAGTGATTTGGGAGTGTGATTTTCCACTGTTCATCCCAGAAGGGCCAGTCTGTGTAGCTTTGGGCAAGCTACACACCCCTATAAAAGGTAATGGTATTATATACCTGAAAAACCCAAGAAAGGGGTCTGAATGTCACAAATGGATTGACAACATGTGGTGATGACCATAGTAGATGACTTAGTTTTTATATTTTTAGGTATAGAGGAAATGTAAAATAAAATGCATTAATGCTGGATATTCCTTGGCAATCTTTTGGTGTAGGTCAAGTGAGAACTCCAGTCACTCATTGCCCCTTTTGTGTGTGTATATACCCAATGAGCTGCAGCAAATCAGGAATGCAAGCAATATGCAGATTTTATTCAGAGGTCAGCATGCCATGCATTAATCATCACATATCCTGAGTAACAAGCAACATCTGTCTCTTGGCCTTCACTAAAAAGCTCTGAAAGGCTTTAGTCAAGCTGCACATGGAAAAGCTCATTCAAAGACATAAAGTCTCTAGGCAATATTAATTTACTCACACCTTCAATTCTTTTACAATTCTTTTGTGGGGGCAAACCCCCACCCACTGAAAAAAATGAAATTCACTTCCAAGTAAACATGCATAGTAAAGGTAAAGGTTACCCTTGCTTGGAAAGCCAGTTGTGTTCAACTCTAGGGTGTTTACAGCCAAAGCGCCAGCGTTGTCTGTGCCTGCAGATGTTTCCGTGATTGTCATGTGGCAGGCATGACTAGACACTGGAGTGCACAGAACGCTGTTACTTTCCTGCCAGCATGGTACCTATTTATCTACTTGCAATCTCTTGATTTCGAACTGCTAGGTTTGCAGGAGCTGGGACAGAGACAAGAACTCACTCCGTCATGCAGCACTCGGGTCTCAAACTGCAGACGTACCGACCTTCCAGTCATCAAGTTCAGTGTCTTAACCACTTAACCGCATAGTACTGTGTGACAAATTTCTATCCCAGACCTTAGAAGAGTTACATTTTTGGACTTTTATTCCCAGAATCCTCCAGCAATCTGGGAAGGTTTTTTTTAAAAAGTATGTTATCTGGGATGAAAACAAATCACCATAATTCCATCCTTCTAAGTCAACAGGGATTCTCAACCTGTGGCCCATGGGACATAAGCGCCCCACGGCACCATTTCATGGGGCCCACCACCACACCAGGAAGTGCAATGTGGTGGAGGAAGGGCAAAATGGCCATCTGGCCCCCGAAGCTGTCTGAGGGAGCGTGACCCAGCCCCCAGCTTGAAAATGTTGAGAACTCCTATTCTAAGATGGTCTGAATCAATATCTGATGAGAAGATCTTAAATACTAATAATTTTTCCAAACATAACCATGTAATCATGCACTTCAGCTCCAAGTTCACCATACATACTGAATACATCACTCCATTGATTTTCTTTCATTTTTATTTCTGAAAATATTGCCTGATGGCCAATATTCCCATGAAGAAAGTGATGAGAGCTCCCCTCTAAACATGTTGATGTTCTGTCAGTAGGGTTGTGAAACAGATGGTTTTCCTAATGATACAATATGTTTGGGACAAGACACACATATTTGATCCGTTAACCTTGCCTTCACTTTCACTTGCCTGAGACAAACACCTCACTTGCCTTGTTCTTACATCAGGTCTAGTCTTGGTAGGGAGCATAGCTGTCAAGTTTCCCTTATTGGCCAGGAAAACCCCTTATTTTACCCTCTTTCCCGCCATCACCCCTTATTAATTAGACTGCAATGCCCTATTGCCACCATTGGAGGGCAGCACAGGATAAGCATAGCTGTCAAGTATCCCGTATTTGCCAGGAAATTTCCCTTATTTTCAAATCCAAAACTTGACAGGTATGGGAGGGAGAAGGTTTATTAATAGTTCCTATGAAAACAGTTTACAGAAAATACAGATCAAATACTCTACATAAATAGCATCGTATAAAAGGAAATCCACAGATAGCTTTCACATTGCATGTCTCTTTAGATACTGATGGATTTGTCCAAGAATTCTTTTCTGAAATATTGGGGATTCGACTGAGGAAGCCCTGCATTAACGCCCTATGGAATTTTTTGTTTTCTTTCTTGAATTATGAACTCCATTAAAAAGTAAGTGGGCAGGACAGACATCATTCATTTCCCCCACAACCAATGGATAAATAAGGACTCACCTTGGTAGAGCTTCAAAACAAGCTGAGAGGCCAGGTGAATTAATTACAAGAATGCAGAAAATATCAGAGGAAAATAGTCCCCAGGTTCCATCCAGCTCTAGCATAAAGTAAAGAACCACAGCCTGCAAGCAGGATAGTCAAAATCTTTTGTTGTGTAATAGAGGGATTTTCAGCACCTGTAGCTTCCTTCACTCTACTTTGTGATAATAAGCTGCAGCTGCCAATACATTGCTTTTTACTACTAGACAGAAAGATGAAATTTTGTGTGCCCACACATACAAGAAACTTAAATTGTAACATACTGATCAACAATTGCTTATCTTCTTCTTCTTCAGGTGCTGTGGTGATAGTCTTCCTGTTCTTAACTCCTCGGAACAGTTCTTCCAAGGACATCCCACACCAGTCTCTCAGGTTCTTCAGCCATGAAGCCCATCTACATACAGGACCTCTCTTCCTCGGGTGTTGCTATGAAGCCTTTTCAGTGGATAGAAATGACTGGCAGACTTCATGGGTAAAGGGTTACAGCCCAAGAAGTTTATTTTCTACAACATTTTATAAGCAAAAAATACCATAGGCTAACCAAATAGCTAAACTGCTGAATAATAGCAGAATTACCCTGCGGATGTGCTTAATAGGTAACAGAAGTAAATTGGTTAGCTGTTAGGTGATAAAAATGTGGAAGGGGGAAAGGAATTGAAGTAGAAATTCATGAGTAAAGGTCATAGTCGGACAGCGGCAAAAGTGCATGTCCAATTGGGCCAGAAAGTGTTGCTTTGGAGAGAGCAATCTCCCTTAAAACCACCCTTCTGTCCGTTGGGAAGTTGCTCCTACTTGGCCCCAGAGACAGCTCAGTGGTTTAGGTATCTGGCTGTGGAGCCAGGGGTTGGGCATTTGATTCCTCACTGTGCCTCCTGGGAAAAGTCAGCTGTGTGGCCTTGGCCAAGAGGCACGGCCCCAGAAGAAGAGAATGGGAAACAACTTCTATGTATTCTTTACCAAGAAAACTCTGGAAAGGATCGCCATAAATCAGACTCAACTTGATGGCTCACAATCATTTATTATTACAACTAGATCAAAAAAAAAGTCCTGCATGCATGCACACCAATCAGGGTCAGGCCGGGAAGCAATTCCCTATGCTTCATGTGATTGCTGGGAAGTAGATCACATCAGATCACTCCACAAGTGGTCCAAAATGCAATCTCTTTCCCTGTGTAATCACACCTTAAGCCTCCATAACTTGAAACACCAAGCCAGGTATTTGAGCTTCCATTCCTTTTAAAGTTGATCCTAATAAATGTATGGTCTACTCTTTGGTTTTGGCATTTGGGTTAACTCTTATAGCCGTGATGGCACACCTTGGCACTCCAGATGTTCTTGGACTTCAATTCCCAGAAACCCAATCTCCCATTAATCCACACGAATGGGTTTGCTGCAATTCATCCGGCCCATGCCACCCCATCGCTCCTGGAAGCGGAAGTAAAATGCGCTTCTGGGAATTGAACTCCAAGAACATCTGGAGTGCCAAGGTTCGCCATCATGGTCCTATAGATTAAAAGGCTTTTATCCCTCCCACCCTCTGGTGTTCAGAAACTGGAGACGACAACCAGCATAGTGAAATACAGCTCTTTTATTTCTGGGGTTTGAACACAACTTGGAGGGGAACAACGGGGACTTATATACACATTCGACTTGATACAAAACAGCGGGAACACAGATTATTGAGTGATTTGAACGTATTTTACAAGAGTATATACATTTGACAGCTCTACTGCACGCTTCTCGGTGTTTGAATTGCGCGTGCTTGAAGTCTCACGATATTACACGAGCTGCCGAGATCAGTGGCTGTCAAACAGCGCGGCTGTTTGACACGTAATTTACGCGGCTTCTGCGGAGGCAGAGTGGCCGTTTGAAATGCATTTAACAACAGTTAGCCTTACATAACATACACCCTCTCTCTTTTTGGTTTGACTTGGTTTCAAAAATAGCTGGGAAAGAGAGAGAAATCACTCCTCCCTTTTAACAGGCTTTCTAGATCAGGGGTGCCCAAACTACAGCCCGGGGCCTGGATAAGGCCCCTCCTCCCATGCCAATTCATCCAGCCCGTGAAGCCCTCATTGCTCCAGGATGAATTTGCATCGGGGGTCATAGTGACCAGGCCATAGTGACCAGCTCCCTAAACCACATGACCGGCCCGCAGCCCGAAAAGTTTGGGCACCCCTGTTCTAGATGAATGAATAGCAAGTTTGCCCCATAGGCTGATTCCAATGGCAGGGAAGAAAGGAACAAAAATGGATGCCTATGACACCCCTGGCCTTCTTGATTGATGAGAATTTCCAAAGTATTAGTTATCTTAGCATGATGCAGCAAAAACAGGATGCCCTTTAAGACTACAATGTTTATTGTAGCATGAACTTTCATGGACTAGAGCCCAATTTATCACATGCAGTGAATTTTGAAAGCTATGGTACCATTGGGAAAACAGAAATGGGAAACTTTTCACATGTGTTATTTTTTACTAAACTGCTGCTGCCTTTTAGACCCATAGTCAGGAAATGCTAAGGAGATGGTCTCCTTTTTGTTCCCTCTGAGATTCCCCTTCCATCCTCCCCTATCTTTTCAGAAAAGATAAATCCTCCTTGGCTCAGCAAAGATGGTGCAAACATACTACCATGGCCTATCAAAACCTTCATTTGCAGCAGCCAAAAATCCTTTGGCAATAGGGAGGGTCACGGGTTGTGAAGGTGTGAAATCCAGGCATTTACAACTCCTCGTCTATGTATACAGTTTGTGCAAAGATGTGAAGGTGTAGATGGGCTCCATCATTCCTTTTCTGAATAGGCAGTGTGTCTGTGGGACAGTCCATGCCTTGTGAAAAGCATGGCTCCTTCCTTTACCGACGAAACCATACGCACAGAGTTGTTACTAAAGGTGCATGCAAAGAGTACAGGAGCATAGAGCATACAGAAATGAATGCACAGTAAAGATACACAGATTGGCTTCTCCAGAGACCTATGGTTCTTCCTCAGAACATTATGAATTTGATGTATTGCCATCTGTCATAGATTCAATGTGTAACGAATAGAATTGGCTGAAGCAAAAGAGGGAATGGGGTTGCAGAATGATTGACTTGTACACTTGGTAGGTTCGTAAAAGGTCATCTTGTCCAACCCTGTGCTAATATAGCAAATCAAGAGCTACAGCATCCCTGAAGACCATCTATTCTCTATTTAGATGTCTGTAATGAAAAACAGTCTGCCATCTCCCAGGGAAATTCATCTGCTGTTGAAAAACTCTTACCATTAGTAAATTACAAGTGACACCTCATACAACGTCCAAACTTGGTTCCACAAGTTTGGACTTTATACGGATTTGGACTTTGTATGAGGCATGCAAAATCCTAGCCGCAATGCCTCATACAACGTCCAAATCCTTGCCGAGATGCCTCATACAACGTCGTTTCCATAGAGATACATTGTACTGTAACAGCACAGACTTCAGGGCAAAGTCAAGGAAACAGACAGAAAACTGACAGAACTTTAAGAAATCATTGTCTAAAGGCTAAAAACATTACAAAAACATGTCAAACAACCCTGATTGTCCAAGAACCTGAAGAATGCTGCAAAAATCCCAGAAATGCTTCTAAAAATTATGACGAAAAAATTAAGAAAATCCAAAATTGCACTCAAAACCACTCCTAAACACTCTTCGCCTCATGCAAAACCCACAATAGCAATGCATGCATGTGTCCTGCCTTTTATACAGCCCAGGCACTATGCAACCTGGGAAAACCCCAATGCCTCATACAAAGTCGCACGTCTTTTATTTCTGGGGTCTGAACACAACTTGGAGGAGAACTTTGTATGAGGTATTACTGTACTTCTAATGTTTAACTGAAATCTTATTTCTTGCAATGTGAATCAATTAATTTGTGCCTGCCTTCCAGAACAACATAAGACAAACTTGTTCCATTCCGTGTCCGGAATGGGCTGCCGCACTCCTTGACCAAACCCTGTGAAATTCAACACACATGTACCTTGCGCATGTGAGCAGGTCACTGTCGGGGTCCCAAAGCCCATGGGGGGGTTATGCCCCCCAAATTGATCCTTTAGTCCTCAACCAATCATAAGGGCTGACCATGTCTGGGCCTTTGTGATGTCATGCCCTTTGTGCTGTCTTGCCCAGACCTGATCAGCCAGCCAATGTGACATCACAGAGGCCCCGCCCCTTGGCCAGGCAGGCCAGCTGGCAGGGCGAGGCAGGAATCCAGTGGACAGAGGTCAGCCCAGGAGATGGAGCACCTGAGCAATTCAACCCTGGGAGGTAGAACAGCGGGCGGGGGGAGGAACCCACCTAGGCGAAGCCGGGCACCCTTGCTAGCACCCCTGCTAGTCTTCTATATAACAGCCCTTCAAATTCACAAATCCCAACAAACCAATCCTCTGAAATAGCAACCCAGGGCAATGTTAGGTCAGAGGAGAGAAGGTTGGATGTTGTATGATCAGTTTTGTTGGGCTACACAGGATCTTCCACTTTTTCAAGAAGGTCCTAAAATATCAATGCAAATAAGCGGATATAGCTCCTTTACATAGTTTGAGAAAGTTATTTTTTGAACTACAACTTTCTAGCAAGCATAGATGTTAGCTATGCTAGGGGAAGGTTTTTGAGAACAATAGCCCAGAAAGGACCTTTCCCAACTTTTGTTACTGCAGCATTGCATGGGTATACAAGTGATTTCATAAAAGCAAGAAAAGAACTATGTCCTAATTTCTTTAGGTACTTACATTTTAAATTCAAAGACTGGCACAAGTTAATATACGCTGAATTTATAAGAATCTACCTTACAGAGACATACCACAGATCCATTGAGCCTAGCATTGGCAGCAATTCTTCAAGTAAGGGAAACAGAAAACAAGACTAAATGCAACTCAGGCTGCTGTAAAGGTAAAGGTCGCCCTTGCTCGAAAGCCAGTCGTATCAGACTCTAGGGTTCAGTGCTCATCTCTGTTTATAGCCAAAGAGGCAGCACTGTCTGTGTCTGCAGACATTTCCATGGACATGTGGCAGGCATGCCTAGACACCGGAGTGCACCAAACACTGTTTACCTTTCCGCCGAAGTGGTACCTATTTATCTACAGTACTTGCAATTTCTTGGTTTTGAATGGCTAGGCTGACAGGATCTGGAACGCCCTTCAAATTTGGGTGCAGTTATTCTAGCAGCAGAGAGTGAGCTAATGTAGGCTGTCTTGGAATAGTGAGGCTTGATTAGAATGATCTAACCAATCCTGATCATTCACATATTGGCTCCTACCAATATCATGTAGTGGCTTAATAAGCAAACCACTTCAAGATACAGCTGGAGGCGGGCTGCTCCAGTTGCTGACCATTTCGATGTCAGCGGCGGTGATCGTGCTTCGCCCCTGCTGGTCCAAGCAGCCTCTGCTCGTTCCCAGCAGTGTTGCCTTTGGCAATATGGATCGCCGCGTTGTGAAAATTTTTCAAGTCTTCTCCATTTCAAAATCTGCTCCACTGATGTCAGCGCGACACGTCAGGTTTACCTTCCAGTGCCGTGGATTTTGAAACAGAGAAGGCTCAAAATATTTCCACAACATGGCGATCCATGTTGCCAAAGGCTTTCGTACTGCTGGGAATGAGCGGAGGTTGTTCGGACCAGCAGGGATGAAGCACGATCGCCACCACCGCCGCCAAAGGTGGGGGGGGCAGGTGGGGGGGGGGGCAGTCCAAAGAGTGCCCAGGTTCTCACCGCGGGCCTGATTAATAAGATGCATGGGCCTAATTGGGCCCACAGGCCATGGTTTGGGTGCCCCTGCTTTAAGACAAAGCAAATAAAATTTTGTTATATTTTTATAACTGATACATACAGTTTATCAGCAAAAGTATGTATCCAGTTTTTTTAAAAAAATCCCTTTCCCTGCCATCTGCTGAACAGTGGATGCAGTTAATTTGCCTGTGTCCTGAAGTGGCTAACTTATTAAGCCACTTCACAATTTTGGCAAATACTGTACATCCAAAGGTATTAAAGGAACTTGAAGAAATGATCAGACCCTCTTGTGTATAATCTTTGAGAATTCTGGGAGTACTGTCTTGGAGGGTGGTGCACTCTTCGCTATTGAAAGCTTGTTTGTATGTTTCCCACTCTGGGTGGCGTACAAATAATAATAATAAAAAAAACAGTGCCATACAACAAACTAAATAATAAGTCAATTTAAATAGATTTTAGATGGCCTCTTTATTAAAAAAAATTAGTTGTGTATTTCCTGCATCAGTAAAGAGTTGGATTCATTAGCCTTTGGGGGCCCTTCCTCCCTTACCATTCTATGAGTCAGCCTGTCATCCGCAGGAAATAAAACATAATGGGTTATAACTTATATAGCAACTTTTGACTACAGACCCAAGCATTTTCAGGGATGGGGAATCTTTATGCTTCCAGGTGTTTTGGGTTACAGTTTGTATAGTCCATTACCCACAATGACCATAAACTGGAGGGTCAATACTCATACCCCCTACAGTTTATGGAAAAATGCAACTATTGGAAGTATTATATATGCGATGGAATTGTTTTCAGCACTTGTATAAACCATGGTGACTCTTCAGCACAAACAAATTATTACTCAAGTATTTGACCCTCGGTTGATGAACAAGTATGTGTGAATTCCTTTCAATTGGAAGCTACAGCAGCTACTCACTTTGGAGTGTGAGCTCTCTGGTAAGGAATAGTAAGGCAAGCCATTGCAATGCTGATTCTGCCCTTGACACAACACACCAACACTGCTACTGATTATACCGTACCAGTTACAGACATCTGAAACTTTTTAGGTTTTGGACAAGAGGCCCTAGAATTATCTCAGCCAATAAATAGCTTTAACTCCCAAAAACAACCTTTCTAAGTTCTGTTTATAAAGACATGGCCTACTTTGTAAACATCTTAAAACCAATAAACTAATTTTTATATGGAAGAAAACACACAGTTTATGGGATAAAAATGAAGGGTTAGAAAGAACCAAGCACTTGACAAAATAACTTTGAAACAGGATGTGTTGTAGCTCAATTACTTCAATAATTGCATGTCATCAGTCAATGCAGTCTTATGGTAACTCTTTCCAGGGTTTTCTAGGTAGAGAGTACTCAGAAGTGGTTTATTATTCCCTTCTTCTGGGAGCACCCTGGGGTTGTGCAGCTTGCCCGAGGGCCACATAGGCTGGCTTCTCTCCCAGGAGGCCCAGGAGGGAATCAAACGCCCAACCATCTAAACCACTGAGCTATCCCACCAGCTCAATTACTCTAACCTCCTCTAAAAAATATGGACCTTTCCAATCAAAAATGCCAACAAATTCAACATGCTCCATGTTCTCATGGCTTTTCCTGCTGTGAAATCCTTTTCATTTTCATTCTCCTGGAAGTAGGGAGTATGCGCAGAACCTCACTTGAAACCACTCAGTAGTCTGTCAGTAGATCATGAAGCAAAATACCCTTCACGATGAACGTACTTCAGTCCCTCTTAGGGACATTTTAGGCCTACCGAGCCACTAAGAACAAGCAGTAGCTTGTAAGTGTCCCTGAAGATGCTCAAATCCCAATCCCCTGTGCCTATGTTTGAAAATATTACATCATGATTGAACATAAAACCAGAAAGGAGAAGCAGCTTTGCCCCAGATGGTAGCCAGCAGGGCCAAGCTAATAACATTTGTTTGCTTTCTGGGAGCGCAAGAGCGTAATTATTTACACAATTTTTTAAAAAAAACTTTTTTCTTTTTTAACCTGGTTGTTTGAGTGAGTAGGAGTAGTTGTGGGGGGCGGGGGGGGGGCAGGTATTGTTCTTGCAAAATACCTAGCTCTTTCATTTTATTCCATTTCCATTTTTTGTTTCTCTCATTTCCATGTTTTTTACACTTCCATTTTATTTCTGTGTTATCTGCTCAGTTTCTTTTCATCTAATGTTTGGGGCCCTGTCTTCAGCTTTCATCTGCAGCTCTGACTATCTTTAATTGGCCTGAGCGCTCCAATAAGTTTCAGCACTGAAACAGAGAAAATGTGGATTGAAAGGATTAATGTTCTATTGTTGCTTTATGGATACCCCTTCCCCCAATTTCTAATATGCATTCCTGATTAGTCTTTAAATCAAGTCATTTCCCCAAATGATTCCTTTGCCAGAGTAAAGAAATACTATTGTTTTATAATAAATTTATATGTTTGTATAAATGTACTTAGGGACTGCTTAGTGGTTAAGATGCTGAGCTTGATGACTGAAAGATCAGCAGGTCAGCAGTTCGAGACCCTAATGCTACATGATGAAGTGAGCTCCCATCTCTGTCCCTAGCAATTAGAAAACAAGAAATTGCAAGTAAATAAATAGGTACAGCTTTGGCATGAAAGGTAACAGTGTTCCATGTGCTCTGGCATCTAACCATGCCTGCCACATGACCACGGACAGCAGATGGAGAAGAATGGACTGCCCCAAGGAAGTGTATTGTCTGCAACACTGTATAATGATCAGCCAGTTTCTGACAATACAAAACTGTTCATCTGTGTGGACAACACAGCACTGGACATTCAAAGGTCAAGCTTTGATAAAGTAGCTGGACAACTTACTGGAGCACTTGAAGAATTAGGACAGTATTACAACATCAGCCATTTGAAGCCTAATCCAAGCAAGACTCAAAAACTGAGAAGCAAGGGTTAAGTTGAATGTTACGTGGCAAAGGAATCAATTACATCACTGTTCAACACCAAAATACCTTAGTGTGATGCTTGACTGGACACTCTCTTTTAAGCAGCACTGCCTGAATAGCAAAGCCAAAGTTAGTACAAGGAACAATAACATCAGGAAACTCACAAACTATAAATGAGGAACTCAACCATCCACACTGCGCACATCAGCTTTGGCCTTAAGCATCTCTGCAGCAGAGTATGTTGTTCCAGTATGAAATGCATCCACACACGCATAAGAACTCAACATTGCTGTTAATGAAGCCATGCAGATAGTGACAGGATGCCTCAAACCTACACCAGTTGAGAAAATACGCCCTTTTGTTGGTATTATTTATTTATTTATTGTTGGACTTCTATACCGCCCACTCGACCAAGGCCGACTTAGGGCGGTTCACAATCACAACATAAAACAGATAAAAACCGAATTAAAATCCACCCCCTAAAAAGGGGTGCAGGTACCAAAGGAACTGAGGGGGAAGGCATAATCCTCTAAACCAGCCACCCAACGGAAACCAACCCTCCACCTGTACCCCAAACTTGGCCCGCCAGCCAGGTTTTTATTTCTTTCCTAAAGGGCAGCAACTCCGTCTGGAGACACAATTCCACTGGCAGGAGGTTCCAAAGGGCTGGTGCGGACACGGAAAAGGCCCTCCTCCTTGTGCCAGAGGGGCAAGCCCCCCTGGCCGATGGCACAATTAGGAAGCCTCTCCGGTCCGCTCTGGTTGGACGGACAGACGTCCTTAGGGCGATGCGGTCTCTTAGGTAACCTTGCCCACTACCATATAGGGCTTTAAAGGTAAAAACCAGCACCTTGAATTGCACCCGGAGGCAGACTGGTAACCAGTGCAACTCCCGAAGCAGTGGTGAGGCATGGGCATAACGTCCACACCCCATCACCACCCGGGCTGCAGCATTCAGGACCAGCTGCAGCCTCCAAATGGTCATCAAGGGCAGTCCCATGTAGAGCGCATTACAGTAGTCTAGTCTGGAGGTCACCAGAGTATGAGTGACCATGAGCAAAGAGTCCCGGTCCAGGAGCAGGCGCAACTGGCCAATCACCCGAAGTTGGGCGAAAACCCTCCTGGCTACAGCTGCCACTTGTTCTTCTAGCAGCAGCCGTGAATCCAGGAGGACCCCCAAGTTGCGCACCGGGTCAGTCTGGGGCAGAATAGTCCCATCTGAAACCAAAGATGGTAGCTCCCGGGATAACGCAGGACCCCTTATCCATAGCCACTCAGTCTTTCTAGGATTCAGTTGTAGCCCGTTAGCCCCCATCCAGACCCCAACAGCCTCCAGACATCTGGAAAGGACTTTGACTGCATCACTGGGGTCCCCACGGGCTGAGATGTACAGCTGAGTGTCATCCACATACTGATGGTACCGTCCCCCCGTGGGAACGGATTATCTCACCCAGTGGCTTCATGTAAATGTTAAATAGGAGAGGAGAGAGTATGGAGCCCTGATGCACCCCGTGTTTTAGGGGCCTAGGACTGGACCTCTCACTCTCCAACCACACCGACTGGGTCCGGCCCCTCAGGAATGAGGAAAACCAGGACCACACAGTGCCCTGGATCCCCAATCCTCGGAGCCGTTCCAGAAGGATACCATGGTCAACGGTATCGAAGGCCGCTGAGAAGTCAAGAAGAGCAAGGACGGACGGATGATCGCCGTCCTGCTCTCGCCAGAGATCATCCACAAGTGCGACCAATGCAGTCTCAGTACCATATCCAGGTCTGAATCCTGACTGGAAGGAGTCCAGATATTCCGCTTCATCCAGTACCCCCTGCAGCTGACGCGCCACTGCCTTCTCCAGTACCTTCCCCAAAAAGGGGAGGTTGGAAACAGGTCTGTAGTTGGTTAGGACTGCTGGATTGAGGGATGGCTTCTTCAGGAGGGGGCGCACCAGAGCATGTTTTAACGGTGCTGGAAACATCCTCTCTCGAAAAGACGCGTTAATTATAGCCCCGACCCAGCCACCTGTCACCGTCTTAGAGGCTTTTACCAGCCAGGCGGGACAGGGATCCAATGGACAATTAGTGGCGCGGACGGCCGCAAGGAGCCTGTCCACTTCATCTGGGGCAACTGGATCAAACCGATCCCAGATAACACCGCAAGACTGTGCACTGGCTCCTCCCGGACCCTCCCCATCCACGCCAAGCTTGAACCCCAACTTAAGATCAGGAGAGAAGTAGCAGCAGATAATGAGAGAACTAAGCAAGAGAATGAGCCTCGACACCCTTTGAATGTATATGAGCCTCAAGTCTGCCGGCTCAGATCCATAAAGAGCTTTGTGTCAAGAACAAATATTCTTGAGGGTACACAAGAGCAAAACCAAATTAGAAGGTGGAGGAAAGAGCTCACTGGGAAAGGGACATCATTAAAGGTGGATATAGCTGAGGATCTCAATCTCCCCTACATCACCTGGAGGACCCTGAATAGGCTGAGGGTTGGAGTCCCTAAATGCAAGACCAATATGCTCAAATGGGGACTGCTGGTGGACAACAACACACGGTGTGAATGTGGAGACACAGAGTCCGGCCCATTTTCTGGTCTGCCGATTGGTGCCAAAGACATGCTCTGATGAGGACTTGCATTTGGGCAATGACAAAGCGTAGAAAGTTGCTTCATTTTGGCAGTCCAGGGTTTAATCAGGACACGGAAGAAGAAGAATGTAGTCACAATGTAGTTCACTAATTAGATCTAATCAGGCCTTAGCCTAAAGACTAGAAATGTTTTTATGTTTGTGTGTGAAATGGCTAACTTGCAAATCATGTTCCAGTGCTATAATTTATGAAACTTACAGTACCAATAACATATATTTGGAACATAGAACCCTTGTGTCTGGTGATTGGAGAGCTGAGCTGAGCTAGGAATAATCTAGGGCAGTGATGGTGAACCTTGGCACTCCAGGTGTTCTTGGACTTCAATTACCAGAAGCCCAAGTCAGCACTCCTGCTGATCAGGGCTTCTGGGAACTGAAGTTCAAGAACAGTTGGTCGTTGCATTTTGCTGCCTTTCTCACTGCCACAAGAGGGGTTTTGTTGCTGTTGTTAGTTTTCACACCCAGCAGGGCACTGCAAAATACTTAGTTATTACCCTGGTTCTAGGCCCTTTCCCCCAGTCAGCTGGCCCCCTGCCCAAGCCTCACCTGTGTCATCGCGTGCTCCCCACCCCTGGTTTCAGATATTGGCACTGTAATCATACTGAATTTATTACTGCTGACCTGGCAACCTCAGAACTCTTTGAACCTGAAGAACAAACTGAAACCAAATATGGAGAGCTCCTCCCGCCACAGCTGCGAGCATGAAAAAGGACCCTTCATTTCAGATCTAAATGTTCAGACTCCGTTCCTCGCCTAGCTGGTGAGAGCCAAAGGAAGTCAGTGGCTTCAGACGAGGTTTCACCCCATCCCCTGACCCTGAGAGATTCCCAGCCTCTCTTTCTTCTCGCCTTTACAGAAGGAGAATTGTTGGTGCTGCCCTTTCCATAGAGCAATTGGCAGGCGCTCAGCCTACTGGGAAGGCTTTGCACCTGTATACATAAAACTGTCCAACACGCAGTGGGTGCGGACAGGGAGCCTCCTCAGGGTGGGCCAGCAAAAGCTATGCACACCCGCCATTCGTGTCCTGAATAGTTTTGACTATTGCTCAGGGGAAGCAGGAAATGAGGCTTGCAGTAATGCCAAGCAGTCGGGGATTGGCAGAGTGGTAGGGAGATGGGGGGGGGGGGGGGAGGGAGAGGAGGATTTCTAAGAGGAACGACTGTGGAACTTCTGTGCTGCAAATAACCAAGGAAAGGAATGGGATACCCAAAACCCCTTCAGGCGGATGTTGGCTTTGGATTGGAAGCCGTGTCAGGCCACAGCAGCCACAGATCCAAAGAGAGAAGTACACACACACACACACACATCCTTACCTCACTGGGGACATCTGGAATTAATTGGCAGCACCACCTTCTGCCAAACCCCCATTTGCTGTCTAGTTAAAGCAGAGGCCTCTGCCCCCAGCTAGAAGAGCAAAGTAAGCAGTTTGTGTTCCAGTTGGCTGTTGAACAGTGGTTGGTTTGCAATCCTCCGTGCCAAGGCTAGACCCGTAAAACTTCCATGGCTCAGGTGTAACCCTCTCGATCAAACCCATGGCAGCCATGTTTGGGGCATAAAGAAGAAAAGGGCCTAATTGTATCGAGAGACAAACCTTGCTTAAACTCAGCTCCTCTGGCTGAGAGAAGCCGGATGCAGTTCCCTGAAAGTTTGTGCCAAGAAATGTGTTAATATGTTGGTCTGTTGCAGCCGAACACACAGTCTTGTGGCACTTGAAAGACAAACATGGCCACCCCTCTGGATGAGAGGACTACTCAGTGTGATTGGTGTAAGATCATGGTGGTGGAGAAAATAAGCCAACTAGACATAATATGTTAACCATTGGGCTGAATGTATTGTCAGATCATTAGCCTGAATTAGTCTTAGAATTCCATACCAATACAAGGCATGTGTGGGAAAAGGACAAGGACAAAGACCATGAGGAAGCCCCAAAGGAAGATGAAGAGATAACATCAAAGAAATATTACAAGAACACCAACACCGGTGGAGGCCGTTCAAAGTGCCAGAACAAGAACCTGGCATGTCCCTTGACACCAGATGGGATAAAAGAGGAAGCAAAGAAGAAGATTAGTATGAATATTTGGATCTTATATGGAAAGCAGAACCAGAACTTATATTTCACCTTTCCCTTGGCTGACAATGATGCCATCAAGCTGTCTCTGTGTGGGAAAGAGATTGTGTTGTTAAGGCAGACTAAGAATAGACAGTATTTTGGATTCTGAAAAGCAAAAAGTGTCAGTGTAGGGGTGACAGTGGCTGCTCTTGAGAGAGAGAGAGAGAGAGAGATGCAGGAGAGGTGAATTATTTGTTTATTTTTACACTACAGTATTAACATCCTAATCCTAAACTAAATCTCCCACCTGTGCTTAATATGATTATTCATAAATATACGCAATATTGTTACAAAAGGCCACTAAGCTTCTTTCAAAAAGAAATCAAGTCCCAGCCAGTGCTGCAGCCTTAGAATTTCTTACTGGGATATGCATATCATTACTATTAGTAGTGAGAATACAATTAGAAAGCACACAGTACTGTATTTTCTTGGATCGTGATAGTGCCCTCTGGTGGACATTATCGGCAAAGAAAAGGAACCTCCACCTCACTCTGTGGAGTCACCATCTTGCCCTCAAATGTCTACTGTCAATTCCAGTAGAAGTATAAAGGAAACTTAAGTTATGCCCTGCATAGGTTTGCATGGAGCTGACACATGTTTTTCAGAAAGGAAAGTTGTTGCACTGGACCTTCCTTCTGAACAGACATTCTTCATGCACTGCATGCCATATTTTAAATGATTGTGTGTACAAAATGGTGGTATACCTGCATCCATTCCTGGATGTTAAACTAATAACCACCACCCCCCCCAATAAAGTTGAAAACTGGAGACACTGAGAGACTGGATTCCAATGAGAAGTGTTTTTGCTTTGCTATGCCTCACTTACTATGAAGTACCCTCCCCCCCACCCACCCCAGTTGTCTTTTGGCCCTGGGAATGGAAAATAAACTCATCTAACAGCATACCTGTCAGGTATCCCATATTGGCCGGGATTTCCTGTATTTTAGCGCTCGTTCCTCCCCTTTCCCACCGCTGCCCCGTATTTTGAATGGCGGGGAAAGGGCTTATTGCGCATGTGCTTCCATCACAAAGGATTTCTGCGGATGCGCAAAGGGGTTCTGTGCATGTGCATGCACAAACGGGTTACTGAGCATGTGCAACTGCACATGCACAGTAATTTCCCTATTTTCTGGAGCTGCGCTTGACGGGTATGTCTAACAGACCTCATCTAATTAGAACCAGTTTCCAAGCAAGGGATAGGGATGTGAGGAGAAAAGGAGAACCGAACTGACACTGTTTGCCCCCTAAATTGATCTACAAAGTGGGATATATTCAACAGGAGGGTTTGTGTCTGCCCCAGTACTAGGCCAACCAGGGGGGGTTGTGATGTCATTACCGAGCTCATATCACAGGCCCACTCCTGGCCAGTGGGTTTCCCAGGCAACACTGGCACTCAGCTAGCCGGGACCACCCGGGTGATGCCAGGCACCCCTGCTAGTTGGCTATAAATGGAGATGAGCACCGAACTCTAGAGTTGAATATGACTGGCTTTTGAGCAAGGGTGACCTTTACACTTTACCTAAGCCATCTTTTATATAAATTATTCCCAAGAAAACTTACAAAAAGAAAACAAAAAAGCCACAGCTCACAACCTACTTATAATGTATAAGCCCAGTAAAATATGAAAATGCAATAAAGCATTCACAAAACATTAAAAAAACATCCTAGTGGCCAATAAAATGTGAATATTAAAAATTTATTCCATGGCATAAACAGTTTTATAATAGACCAGCTCACTATATTTTGCCGTGATGAAATTAGAGGCATTAGGGGGGTTGGGGAAGGTCAGTAGGCCTAAGAAGAGAAATGCCACAGCCAAGACCAAATGGTGAATTAGTGTCAGAAATATGATGCCACCTCTGCTGAAAAGAGCATTCTTTTCTTCCATGTAAGATAAGGTGAGATAAGAGAAGCATGACATGGAATGAAATAACATTTACTCCTTGGTTCATTTTGTATCCCATTTTAATGATTCCCTTCCTCTAAATAACAGCCTTTCTTAAAATAATTATGTGCTGTCAAGTTGTTTTCAACTCACGCTGCTCCTTGCCAGAGTTTTCTGGGTACTAAATAGTCAAAAGTGGTTTCTCTGTTCCTTCCTCTGAGGTGCTTTAAGACTGTGCAGCAGGGGTGCTCAAACTTTTTGGGCCAGGGGCTGGTCACCTGGTTCAGGGAGCCAGTTACTATGGCCTGGGGGCTGAACCTGGCCCCCAACGCCAATTCATCCAGCCCACAAAGCCCTCGTCGCTCCTGGAAGCGGAAGTAAAACACGCCCGTACGGGTGTATTTTACGTCCGCTTCCAGAGCGACAAGGGCTTTCCGGGCCAGATGAATTGGCATTGGGGGTCGGATCTGGCCCCCAGGCTGTAGTTTGGGCACCCTTGCCGTAGGGCATCAACTCCTGATCCCCAAGTGCTCCAACTCATTGTGTTAACTGTACATATCCCATTTCTTCAAGCTTCAAGCCAAATGGGGCAGTGGTCTTTCCAACCAGCACGCCAGGAAAAAGGCCCTGTCGGGCAAAGCACAGTCTTTTGAATCTTATGTATCCTGTCAACCAGGAGAAGTGGGGGAAGGAATCTTCTCTTACAAATATAATCTAGCTTTAATTGACTACATTGCACTCTCAGGTCCAAACAATACATTTAGCATGTATTTTTGAAGAGATGTTCCTTCAAATGATGGAAGGCGTCTGTCATAACCTATGACTTTCCTTCTGCTTCTTGCATAGTTGAAAACTGGCACAATAATTTTATGTCAGTGCGGATTCCGCATGCACAATTGGCACAAACTGCCCCTGGCAGAGGTTACACCGGTCGAAGAAGGTTCCTGGTCACTGGCCCTTGCCAGTATGGAAATTGGGGAACGGATTAATAATCATAGGGTTGATTCACCCACATCTGACCTGACCGGCGATTCTGCTGAGGGAAGCGAATCGCTAACCTCTGTTACGTATTAGGCAATTACTGACTCACAGATCAGCCCAAGCTCTCGTGCAAATAGAGGCCATATTTACCCTGGTGTAAGCCCCGAACAATGGATTTCCCCTGTCAGTGTTTGCCCTAGTTAATTAACTTCCCCAAGAGAGATTCCCCATTAACCCGGGTAAATGGGTGATGTGATTTTCTGTCAGATGACGATTCTATCCCACGTTGCCTTCTATTCCTATATATGCTGATGTTTTTCCCACAATAAACCACTGGTCTTCGCTCCATCTTGTCTCGTGTCGTTCCTTTGACCAGTCTCCTCCAGGACCCCAAGGGCCGCTTCACGGCCCCAATCCAACATCTGGTGACCCCGACGTGATTCTACTCGTGAGTAAGCGATCTACGCGGTCCGGTTCTACGCTAGAACCGTGTCCGACTCGTCCCGGAGGGCAGCACGACGGCTCTGGTCGGAAAGCCATCCGGCCAGGGTGACAGCTACGCGGCGAGGCATTCCAGAGATTCCTCCTACGGCTTGCATCGCGGAAACGCGTTCCGCTCAGGGCAGGCTGTGAACCCTGATACCAGCGCAGAGGCCACCGAGGGCCTGTGGCAGTAGTCCACGCTCCGAGCACCATCCCAGAGATTCGTCACGCTGAGACCTATTGCCTAAAAGGACGCGTCGAATTCATCCCGAGAAGGAGCCCTTCGAAGGACCCGGCAGGTAATATGGGGACTTGTCCTCAGCGGCAATGTCCATCCGCTAACCAGAGAATTCATATAATGGAATTCATGGCCCTGGCCAGGGTTTTTAAATTACGTCTTCACAGCGGGAAGTTAGCGGAACTCTTAGCGTACCTGGAGGCCAATTGTCCGCTTTACCCAGAAGCGGCCGTACTTGACCTCACACTTTGGGATCGGATAGGTGCCTGCATTTGGCAAGCACCAAAAGCTCCAGACAGCATAATTAGCACATGGAGCAAATGTAGGAAGCTCTTACCAGAGGACGATCCAGTCCGGATAGAAGCCCAGAAACCCCCAGCACAGGCAGAGCCATCAGCCCCAACGGCTCTCTATCCGTCACTCCAGCTCAAGCAGAGTAGTGTAGGGAGCTTTCCCTCGGTGACAGCTGCAGACGTCACCGACGGGATGCGTAAGATGGGAAGCGCTGGCGCTTCACTGACAGATACGGGTTCCCTAGCTACCAAGAGCGCGGTTCAGCGCATGGCTGAGGCAGAAATCAGCAAGGGGGAATTGCCAGCAGAAGATCTAGCTGAGCTTAAGCAGTTATGCCCAGTTCGCATAGAGGTAGATGCCCTCACGGGCCAGCAGCAAGCAATTCATTCACCAGTTCCGTATAAGCTACTTATGGCCATACGGAAAGCCATCACAGAGACAGGACTCCAGAGCCGATTCACTAGGGGCACGCTTCAGCAAGTGTGCGAGACCATGATGCTCATTCCGTACGACTGGAAAGCCGTCATGCGAATGATGCTCAACCCCAGCCAGTATCTGCTATGGGACAGCGAGTATCGTCTCGAAGCGCAGGCGAGGGCCGCCAGGATGGGCGGAGTGGTAATTCCTGACCAGCTATATGGTTCAGGTCCGTTCGAATCCGTTGATGCGCAAGTCGCCCTGCCGCTCGCCACACTCCACATGACAGCGGAGACAGCCTTCAAGGCTTATCTCAAAGTCCCGGCAGCTGGCAAAGCAGCCAAAAATTACACAGTGGTCAAACAGGGATCCCAGAAGTCCTACATGGACTTTATCAATCGGTTAGAGGAAGTGATCAGTAGACAGATCGATAATGAGCAAGCCCAGCAAGAGCTCATGATGAAATTGGCCAAAGACAACGCCAATCTCGACTGCCGTAAGATCTTGCAGTCCCTGGGAAATCGTCCCGACCTGACTCTCACAGATATGATTAGGGCATGCGCCGACATTGGCACAGATTCCTACAAAATGGGTCTGTTGGCAGCGGCGGTGCAAGGACGCAGGAGACCTTGGACCAAGGGAGCATGCCACAATTGTGGCAAGATCGGTCACTTCGCTAAGGAATGCTGATCCAGAGGCGGCGGCCAGCGCACCGGCCGTCCCAAGGCTCCAACCACCCCATGTCCAAAATGCAAGAAGGGCCTTCACTGGGCCAGGAATTGTCTGAATTCGGGAAACCGGAACGCGGGCACGTCTCTGGCCCCGGTCCAAACAGAGACTTCCCTCGCTCTGGGCGCGCCAGAGCTGGATTAGATTCCATTCACATTCCAGGCATTGCGAAGGCGCAGGCCAGCCCCAAAGGTAGTACAGGGCTAGAATTGACTTGCCAGGCAGACGTCACATGCGACTTGCCAGGCACAGTCTATCTGGTGGATTCCCAGTACATGGGACCCCTACCCAAAGGCTTCATAGGCTTAGTTTTGCCTCGTAGTGTCGCAGGAACACGCGGAATTCTTGTAATTCCGGGAGTCATTGACTCCAATTTTTCGGACATTCTCCAAGTTCAACTCTGGACGCACCTACCCCAGACTATTCACAAGGGAGACACGTTAGCGCAACTGATTATGGTTCCTTGTAACTCGCCAGCAGATAGCCAGGGAAGGCTCAGGAGCAGCTCCGAGTTCGGGTCAGAAGACCGCTCGAGCGCAAGTGAGGCAGTGCAAGGATACCAGGTCTTAGCGACAGTGGAGACCAACATAGAATGGAAACAGCGACCAGTTATTGAGGTATTTTTGAATAAAAAATCATTCTCAGGGTTGCTGGATACCGGAGCTGACGTCAGCGTTATCAGCCGAAGTCAGTGGCCGAAGGAATGGGCTATTGAGCCGGTCTCCGATGTGTGGGGGGTAGGCGGCATCCAAGAAGCGTTTAGAAGCCGGGATTGGGTGGAAGTCACGATCCCTAAGGCTGACGGCACGGCGGTCATTCGGCCGCACATTCTGGACATGCACATCAACCTTTGGGGGTGAGACATTTTGCAGCAATACCGAGCCACTCTTACCTTCGGGTAATGGCTCTACCACTTAAATGGCTTACCAACACGCCAGTCTGGGTAGAACAATGGCCGGTAGTGGGAGAGAAGTTAGTCGCCCTAAAGCAACTGGTTAAAGAACAGCTAGACACAGGACACATAGAGCAGTCCACTAGTCCTTGGAATTCGCCCATTTTTGTCATCAAGAAAAAGTCGGGGAAGTGGCGACTCCTCCACGATCTCAGAGAGATCAATAAATGCATACAGCCAATGGGTCCGCTCCAATGCGGCATCCCAAATCCGAATATGATTCCCGAGTGTTGGGAGATCCTGGTCGTAGACCTAAAGGATTGCTTTTACACCATTCCCTTAGACCCCAGGGACCGGGAAAGGTTCGCCTTTACAGTGCCGGTTGTGAACCACAGCGAGCCCACGCAGCGTTACGTGTGGAAATTTTTGCCACAGGGGATGCTCAATTCGCCCACCCTGTGCCAAATTTATGTTCACAACGCACTGGCAAAGTTTCGAAACCTTCATCCCACAGCTTTAGTATGCCATTTCATGGATGATATCTTGGTCGCAGCGCCGCAACTTGGCAGCGAAATGTTTACAGACCTCCAGGCCAGCCTGGGGGAGAAAGGGTTACTCATTGCCCCAGAGAAAGTGCAGAGAACCGAGCCCTTTTCATACTTGGGTCATCGGCTTCTCCGTTCTTTCGCAGCACCAGTTTTGCCCCAGATCAACTTAAAAGACTCAGTCACCTTGGTAGAATTGCAGCAAGTTTTGGGTAACATTAATTGGGCCAGACCGTATTTCAGATTGGATACGGATCTTCTAAAGCCGCTCTTCTCGCTGCTAACGCTAAGTAAGCAGCCGGCAGACCGGATACGAATTCCTTGAGAGGCACGCTTGGCTCTCGAGAAAGTCAACCAAATTCTCAGCCAAAGGTGGGTGGACAGGATTACTCAGGGGCCATATGCCCCGATCTTGAACTTGTACATCGTTCGGGCAGGATCCATGTTCACCGGAGCCCTAGGAGTGGACTCCGAGAAAGGAGCGAGTATCGTGGAATGGGTGTATTTGCCGAACACCTCTTCCCGAAACATCGTTCCTCCCCAAGAGTTGGTCTCCGCGGTGGTTTACCGCGGAAGGCTGAGAGCAAGGGACATTTCAGGGCACGACTTAGCAAAAATCGTGATCCCGTTCACCAAAGAGCAGGTTCAGCAGCTGATGCAGCTCGGTGACTCGCTTCCAATTGCCTTGGAGGGATTCACCGGATGCTTGGCATACCACTTGCCAAAGGACCCCAGACTTGTCTCGCTTCAAACGCAGACAATCACCTTGTATGAATTGATCTCGCTGGTTCCACTTCAGGGGGCCAGAACAGTTTTTACAGATGGGGGTCGCACATATGGTGTCTTAACTTGGCAGGAAGGCCAGGCTTGGCGCACGCTGTTAACTCTCCCACAGAAGTCCGCGCAGCGGGCAGAGTTGGCAGCGGTGAACCTTGCCTTGCGCACCTTCGCCAAAGAGTGCCTCAACATTATTACTGACAGTCAGTATGTTAGGAATTTGCTTCACAGTCTACCGGGAGCATACATCACTCCCGCGATAGACAAAAATTTGCTGAGTCTGTTCCTCACAGCTCAATTTCACTTGTGAAACCGCACGGAAGCGCTCTATATTGCCCACATCCGAAGTCACCAGGACCTACCGGGTCCGATCTCCGTGGGCAATAGCAGAGCGGATGTGGCTGCAAAGGAAATTCAGCAACGGTCAGTTTTGGGTGTTTTCACTACTCCAATTCAGAGTCATGCATTCTTTCATCAGAATGCCAAAGCACTCGCCAGACAGTTTAATCTGCCGCTTTCTCAAGCCCAAGGCATAGTTCGCTCTTGTCAGCATTGTGCAGGGGCACCGTGGGGGCCCTCGTGGGGGGTCAACCCACGAGGGACAGAGGCTACCCAGGTGTGGCAAATGGACGTCACCCATGTCCCACAGTTTGGCAGATGGCAGTACATGCACGTTTGCATTGATACTTTTTCACAATTCGTTTGGGCAACGGCGCAAAAGGGGGAGACAGCTTCCCACGTGGAGCAGCATCTCCTTTCCTGCTTCGCGGCGATGGGCAAACCTCGGCACGTGAAAACCGATAACGCCCCGTCCTACAGCTCTAGGCAGTTGGCTAACATCCTGGCCACCTGGGACATTAAGCATACTTTTGACGTTCCTTACAATCCGCAGGGGCAAGCGATTGTGGAACGAGTCAATCGGACACTCAAGTCCTACATTGACAAACAAACAGAAAGGGGGGAGCCACCAGCCCTCCCCAAGTCACAGGGTCAGGCACAGCATTGTCTGAACAAGGTGTTGTTCACGTACAATCACCTTAATGTTTTTTCCGATTGCACACCGCAGGAGAAACACTTCCGCCGCTCGGAAGCTCTCCCGCGGCCGCTGGTTCGTTACCGGGTGCCACTGGACCCTTCCTGGAGGGGCCCGGCGCCACTCGTAACCTGGGGAAGAGGGTATGCTGCAGTTATGTCTCCTACAGGTGTTATCTGGATTCCAGCTCGGTGCGTTAAGCCTCACTTGGAACCACATGGCATGGACCCAGGCCGACCCGAGTCCGATCCCGGAGATGGAGGACCTCACCCTGACCGAGGGGACCCGGCGGAGGAAGCGGCGACAGCGGACGGAGCCGAAGGTCACTTGGGGGATGGTCAAGACCCTTTGCCGTGAGGCCGAGGACGTCGTCTGGCACGAGGACTGGGAGCCAACGCCGGAGAACATCATGTCTGCAGTTTTTTCCCTGATTACCCCCAACACCATGGCAGTCACCATCATCCTGACCCTCTCCCTACTTGCGGGGGGAGGCGTTCAGGCAGCATCACTAAAGGCCAGCGATCTGATGCCAGGCAGAGACCTCTCTGCCCGGATGCACTACAACCTATGGGAAAGGTTGGCGGGTCTCGTCAACCAGTCCGATTTTTGCCTGAAGCCGGACATCGGTTCTGCCTCAATTCTGAGCACCTGTCTCATCCCAGTGTGCCACACTCCCGACGCGCACACCAGGGATGGCGACTGGCTGGTGAGGCGGATTTTCGGTCTGTATCTCCCTACGAGCTTCACAGCATACGCTCGCTGGGGAATGCAGCTGACTATGACTTTGCCGGCTGATGCAGCCACTCTCCACACCCCTTGAGTGGCGGTCGGCCCGAACTCTATTTGTGCTCGAATGACCGGCTGCTCCGCAGTCGGTCGGACTCGGCGCCGCTGCCTTGACGCTGGCAGCGGCAACTGGACTTGTAATAACCCAGAGACACTTGGTTCAATGTATGCTCATGTTACCCTACCTTCAGGTTGGTTCTTTACATGCAATCAGTACACTTGGAACTACATTCCCGCAAATGTATCAGATTCCACATGTTGTATCAGTCGCTTGACATTGTTACTCCCCACTAGGGATATGATTGCTCCAAGCACAAATGTCTCCGCACCCATACGGCGCACTCGTGCCACCCAGTTAGACAGCTCATGTGATAGCAACATTAGGGTTCTGAGTCCAGCTGAGTACGTCTCGCTGGCAGTCAGCATACTTGGCGTGCCAGGCTTAGCCGTCGGCAACGCTTGGAGAATTGGTCAATTGGCTTGCGGATTAGCAAAGGCCATTAACCATACCTCCTCAGCGATAGCGCTGCTCAACCAGGAGCAGGCAGAGCTTCGCCATGCCATCTTAGACAATCGGGCAGCTATCGACTACCTCCTGTTGTTACATCATTTTGGTTGCGAATCTGTCCACAGCATGTGTTGCTTTAATCTCACAGACAACACCCGTAAAGTACAGAGCCAGCTCACGGACCTCCACACCCTAGTCAAGAACATCAAGGAGGATTCTTCATGGGGGTGGTGGGATTCCTTGTGGTCGTGGCTCCCATGGGGGTGGCTCCAGACAATGCTCAAAGTGATTGCAGGAGTGATTATACTGAGCATAGCAGGATGTTGTTTCGTGCAATGTATTCCCTCACTGCTATCGAGATGTCCCCCATGGGGGGAGCCCCGAAACGTCATTCCCTCACACCAGCTGATGCCCCTCTTGTGCAGAGCCATCTGTCAGGTCCATAAATAACAGAGAAAGGGGGGATGCGGATTCCGCATGCACAATTGGCACAAACTGCCCCTGGCAGAGGTTATACCGGTCGAAGAAGGTTCCTGGTCACTGGCCCTTGCCAGTATGGAAATTGGGGAACGGATTAATAATCATAGGGTTGATTCACCCACATCTGACCTGACTGGCAATCTGCTGAGGGAAGCGAATCGCTAACCTCCGTTACGTATTAGGCAATTACTGACTCACAGATCAGCCCAAGCTCTCGTGCAAATAGAGGCCATATTTACCCTGGTGTAAGCCCCGAACAATGGATTTCCCCTGTCAGTGTTTGCCCTAGTTAATTAACTTCCCCAAGAGAGATTCCCCATTAACCCGGGTAAATGGGTGATGTGATTTTCTGTCAGATGACGATTCTATCCCACGTTGCCTTCTATTCCTATATATGCTGATGTTTTCCCCACAATAAACCACTGGTCTTCGCTCCATCTTGTCTCGTGTCGTTCCTTTGACCAGTCTCCTCCGGGACCCCAAGGGCCGCTTCACGGCCCCAATCCAACATGTCAGAAATTATTCTGGGTTGAAATGCTTTTTGCTGAAGAAACTCCACTCAGGCTATGCCCAAATGAAGCTCCTTTCATGTCCCCAAGAACTGGGACAGAGATGGGTGCTCAATCTGTCATGCAGTACCCAGGTCTCGAACTACCGACTTGCCAGCCTTCCAGCTAACAAGGCAAGCTTCTTAACCACTGAGCCACCGCAGCCCCTGTTATTTAGTTGAAAACTGGTGCAGTATACATAAAACAGGCCATGCCTAACCTCACAGCAAAAAAATGGATTCTGGGTAACAGCCATTGATCTTGTTGTGTGTCTTTGAGTCCAGTTTTTTTTTTTTTTTTGGTGGGGGGGTGTTAGTTCTATGCCTGGAAACAACAACAATTTACTTGTGCAAAAATGTTTATAAGTTGTATTCTTTGGCTGGTATGTCCCTTCATAGATGAGTTTATCCTTCTCCTGGGCAGCTTGAAGAAAAATAGGTCCTCCTTAGACGTTCAGTTCCAACCAAATGTACCAGAAAACGGAGAGCAGGATATGCAAGTGTTTGCATCTGAATTCTGGCAGGACCAAAGAGCTGACGCGGAGCATTGGAAAAAGAAACACAAACCTAGCCCTCAGATTGAAATTTTACACCTATTTGCATTGCCAAAGCAAAGCAATCACAAAGTTTTCACACACCGTTCCCTGAGCAGTCGAATAGCATTTGCTTCAGTTTGACAGAAACAGTTAATTCGGCTTCTCCACCCAGAGCCTGAATCACATTTGCTAAAAGTGTGGAAAATTCAGGTGTGCTTCAAACCCGTACTCAAACTCGCATTGCCACTCTGCTCTTTGATGTGTACTAAGCATACATACTCCTGATGCATCTGTTTAACCCAAGGGTGCCCAAACTACGGCCTGGAGGCCGGATCCTGCACCTGACACCAATTCAACTGGCCCGCAAAGCCCTCGTCGCTCCTGGGAGCGGAAGTAAAACGTGCCCATACGGGCACGTTTTACTTCCGCTTCCAGGAGCGACGAGGGCTTTGTGAGCTGAATGAATTGGTGTCAGGGGCCGGATCTGGCCCCAAGCCATAGTGACCGGCTCCCTGAACCACGTGACCGGCCCACGGCCTGAAAAGTTTGGGCGCCCCTGGTTTAACCAGTTCCCCAGAGTTTGGTTTTTCTTTTGCTTGCTTTAAGTTTGCTACTGGATCTCGCAACTTGTAACAAGAATTGTTTTCTCTCGGACACACTAAGCTGGACTAAATTATTATTATCGTTTCGAGTGTGGAAGCCCCTTTTTCACACACAGGGATGGTAGGGGACGGATGCCTGGAGTTATTGTGTAGATTTTTTTCCTTTTCCTAGTTTGCTTCAGATTATGATAGACATGCTCTGGACTAGTTCAGACGTTGAGTTGGGGACACTGCAGAACTGAAGCTCAGGATCAGAGTAATTTAAAGGCAAAGCTGCATTTCTTCATTTCTTTCTTATTCTAGAATATGTACAGAAGACTCCAGGCAGGCTCAGGATTCTAGTGTGGTAAATGACACTTTTCTCAACCTTTTGTACCTTTCCATCTTGTAACTGAGAGCAATCCTCAAAAATCTACAATTTCTTTTGGCAATAAATTATCTATTTTCTAATACAGGGGTTCCCAACCTTTTTGCACTGTGGGCCCAACCACGGCCGCCGAATAGCTAAGCAGGCCGGTCATGTGGTTCCACCCACTGTAAGTGCTGCCATAAAACACCTCTGCAGCTGTCATAAACACATTTATGACAACCACAGATGCATTTATGGCAGCATTTATGGCAGGTGCATGTGCTTTTATGCATGCGTGGGCACATTTTATGGCTGTTGTATCCATTAGCAGCAAGGGCTGTGTCAGTCCACATCAAATGGTGCTGTGGGCCAGGTACAGCCTGCAGGCCATAGGTTGGCCACCCTTTGTCTAATATATCAGTTTTTGACTTGTTGGAGTCGGGGGAGGTCAAATTTGGATCAGAATCACAGGAGGAGATGAGGAGTTACATTATGTCCTTTCTACTTCCCATGCTAGGGCCCTGGATCCAATTTCTTTCCTACTCTTGGGTAAGAAAAAACAATCTCTTAGCTGGGCCTTTCTTTCATTTTGGTGCTAACCTACCTCACTAACTTTTAGAATTATGGATGGCCTTTGGAAAAGCTCAGGCTGATTATCGTATCCTACCCTGCTTTGTCACTCTCTAAATGTATGTGCTCCCACTGGGCCCCTTCTGGGGGTTACCGGCTGGAGCAAGAACCTGGTGTATGGAGGTATACCAAGTGAGTGAGTGAGTGAGTGAGTGAGTGAGTTTCTTCTATCTCTTTCCCTTCCGTTTCCTTGCCACCAGAATTGCAAGGTCAGGAGCAGAAAGAGTTATATGTGGTACATACATTTTCCAGTGTATAATGCCGTTCTCAACCTTTTAAAATCACGGGCCGGGTCATGCTCCCTCAAACAGGTTCAGGGGCTGGATGGCCATTTTGCCCTTCTTCCACCACATGGCACTTCCTGGTGTGGTGGAGGCAGTGGTCGTGGGCCACATGAAATGGCGCCATGGGCTGCATGCGGACCATGGGCCGCAGGTTGAGAATCCCTGGTATAATATCTTAGTCATATTCTTCTGAATAAAGAAAAGAGTTGTTCAGAACTTGGGCTTATGCCAGGTAGGAAGTTCTGATTATATTTGATTGTTTGGGGCATTCCAGCCCCACAAGCCACCTAACCCTGGAAAAAAACCCTCCACATTATTTCCATGAAGCATATGTCCTGGAGTGCCAAAAGTTTTCCCCATTTGGCATTTGTAAAAATTGGTGTCACTGTCCATGTATGAGTTTTAAAGTTATGTTTTATCTTGCTGGTACTACCTATTTCTTTGTTCTATCAAGGGTGATTTTTTTATAATTGGGTCAGATTTATAGGCTTTTTTTAAAAAAAAATAGCAGTCTAAATTTTAAAACAAAAGTCACTGCAAAAGCTTGGGGAATCTCCCCCCCCCCCCCCACACACATCTGGTTAGAGTTTCAGAACCACATTTCTCGCCAAACTAAAATAACTTAGGTTTACAAGCACAAGGCTGGAAAGAAATAGGAGGGGTAAGTGTGGACAGTGTAAATGTGCAGGCTGGGCAACTTTGAAAGGTGTGTTAACCCCAAAATCCTCAAGGAATGTCCAAATCTGGTGGATTTTAGGGGAGGGGCTTTTCCTTTCCACCTGAGGCCCTTGCTGAAAACCGGCCTTTTCTGGAATGTGCTGACTCTGCAAGGTTTTGAGCAGCAGCCAAAGCAGCACAAGGGTTTAGAGGGGGGAGAGAAAGGGCAACAGAGCCCAATTAAGTAAAACCTCCAAACGAATATCAATATGCCAGTGCCACTGTGTGTGTGCATGTGCGTGTGGTGTGCACGTGTGCATGCGTCCATACGTGCATATGTGTGTGTGTGTGTGTTGAAATTTGGACCTGCTCTAAAAATGCAAAGTCTGGAGGAGAGTCAAAGTGTCTCTAGAAAAATAAAATATGTTTTTTTTTAAACTGGTGGCCTAATGGTAACGTAACATTAGCCAACTTCAAAGGGGTGAAATTATTGAAGGACATCTTCAACGTTTTCCTTAAAAGCCTGCCGAATCTCTGAAAGCAGCATTTGGATCACAGTGAAAGAACTATAAGGAAATTGATGTTTAATGCGGTCATCATCTTGACAGGAAACGTGTTATCCTCTCCCCTCAACCTCCCAGCCACCCACCTCCCCTGCACCTTCCTTGGGGTCTAATTTAAACTTCTAAACATCAAGGAACAGAAAGCCAGTCTTCGCCTGCTTCTGGAGAAAAGTAGCAGCAGTGTCCAAGCTGGCTTTTTGACAGTGCTGTATTTTGGACACTTTGGTGTTTTGGTTAGCTTCACATCCTTGCGCTTGGACCCGCAACAAACAGAAGTCTAGCTTACAAGGAAGGCTTTGGTGTCAGGCCCCCAGAGTCCTCAAGTTAGCAGGGAGGGAGATTGCTGGCCGTAGAGCACCTTTGGCTTTGCTTACAAAAGGAAACAGTGAAGTGCTGGAAATTTTCTGAAATTTAACTTCAACAGGACCTGTTTTTACCTAGTCATCGGCTGGTTGCTAGGATCCTCAAGTGTGAATGGTAAATAGCACAAATGAGTCTGACCACTAAATGTTGCAGTGTGGAGCATGCTAGCTCACAACTCAAGCCAACTAGGATGACCCAGGAGGTCATTCCATCTCTCCCGCCCTTTCCATATCTTCCTCAGCAACCAATGACTATTCTTATTGATTACACTGTGTGTGCATTCTTTTTAAACTTAATTCTAATAGAGAGGGGAGACTTCTGTCCAAGTCTGTTGGGATCTCCCCGAACATGTATGACTCATGTCATTTGAGATACATAAGGATCAGTACTTACAGATTACGTTTGTCTGATACATAAGATTACTGTTATTAAATTATGCAATATGGACAGGAAGAGTAGGACACAGGTTTTTAAATTAGCTAAGCCAGAAAGGCAGAGTAGATAAGGGTTCGCAACCTAAGGCCTGTGGGCCAGATCTGGCCTGTGGCGACAAATCATCCATCCCACAGTGGCAACCCCGGAAGCAGAAATGGACACATTTATGACAGCAGTAAACACATCTTCGCTTGTGCAAACGTGCCTGCCATGGTTTATGGCAGTGTTTACACTGGATGGAACCATGTGTCCAGCATGCTCAGCTTACAGAGGGGCATAGTCTGGGCTTGCCCATGGCAGGAAAACGTTGAGAATCCCTGGAGTAGATCATAGTGAATTCATTGGAGCAAACAGTCATAGTAGAAAAGTGAGCTCAGATAGTCAGTGTGGATTGCAGCCTACTTGGCAGCATTGCTTATTGAGAGATGCTGCAAAAAACAGGAAGCAAGTCTATTTGCGCCGTCAATCTATTGGCTGAATTTTTCTCTGGTGGCAAGCATTTTCATTAATAGAAATACTAATGGATATATAGCATGCAGGTTGCCCCCTATATCTGCAGGTTCAGTATTCACAGTTTCAGTTATTCACACATCTAAAAGTATTTGAAAAATCCCTGGAACATTACCAGAGCTGGCCACTAGAGGGAACTAAGTGCAATGTAAATATAGAGTTCACAATTTATTTTTACTGTTATCTGCAGTTTCAGGTACAGTAAAACCCCAGGTTACGTGTGCCCTGGGTTACGTTTGCCTCAATTTATGCCGGAAAATTTAATTAAAATAATTCCCCAGTTTATTATCTTTTTTTGCAGTTTACAAATGAAAATTGCACTATTTTAAACTCTAAAATAGTGGCCACTGCCATTTTAGAGTTTAAAATGGCATCCACCCCTCCATCCGAAGTTGCAATGCAGCACTTACCACTGGAATCCTATTAGAATACATATAAGATCTATGTAACTTGACACAGCTGATTGACAAGGTGCCATGGCTGATTTGGGCTGTGCAGTTGGCCACATGACCAAGACACACCTTGGTGCTTCATCAGTTAGTTGCAATTAGCTGCATCAAATTATGCAGACCTTATATAAATACTAATAGGATTCCGGCCCTTATATTTCATGCACAACATTTGCATTAGTTTAGCAGTTTCTAACTAAATACTGCAAGCCCACATAGATCACAAATTTTGTGGTGGGTGGGCATGAATCAAACAACCAGACACCAGAGAGTACTGGAACTTTACAGACCTTATGGCACCTTTTAGGCTTGTGGAAGCTACTTTGATTTTCAATAGAACTCTTAAACTTGTAAAGAACTCGAGGTTACACACAGATTTGTAATGCACAAATTCATTCTTGTGTTTCTCCAAGCTTTCTTGATTTTAGTAGCCTTTAGGCAGAACCTAGGTATTTTTATTGCCATGAGTGCTTAAATCAGGAGTTCTCAACCTTTTTAAGCCAGGGCCTGGGGTCACGCTCCCTGAGACAACTTTGGGGGCCAGACCACATGGCACTTCCTAGTGTGGTGGAGGCAGTGGGGGGACACATGAAATGGTGCCGCAGGCCACAGGTTGAGAATCCTTGGCTGTTGTGTCCGGCCGTAGTAAGCACACACACACCCAGCCAAGTCTCCAGAACAGCATTAATGTTTATTGTAAGAACATTACATGCAGGTAACAGATAACTAGCAGTCAGACCAACAGACCCCAAAAGGGCTTAAGGCAAGAGCAAAGCCACTCGGTTATATACAGTCTCTGCAGCAGGTGCAGGGAAAGATACATTTACCCTGGCTTTTTGGGAAGCGGGAACACAGACAACCAATCAGGCATATTCCCCTTATATGGGAATTGCTTAATAATTGCAACAGGAACATGGTGCCCATGACACAGCAATAATTAACCTTTTATAACAGTTGAAATAATACTTAATAAACCTTAATACACAACACTGGCTTAAACCAATAAGAGATGAAAACTTGCCGCTATTTCAAATTACACAGAGCTCTATCAATAGATCCCAATCTACTTTCTGCCCATACCTGTCAACCGCGGCTCCGGACAATCCAGGACCTGCGCAGAACGGTTCTGCGCAAGTCGCCTTCTATGCATGCGTAGAAGGCTTTTACGCATGCGTAGGCTTTTACGCTTGCGTAGAACCCTTTTACGCTTGCGTAGAACCCTTCTACGCATGCGTAGCCTTCTACACAAGCGTAAAAGGGTTCTACGCAAGCGTAAAAGCCTTCTACGCATGCATAGAAGGCGACTTGCGCAGAAGGGATGTGCAGTACCTCTTTCCCCCCGCTGTCAAATTCCGGGGTTTTGGCAGCTCCGGGCAGGAAATGGCGCAAATTGGCGCCGAAAAATGGGAAACCCCAGCCAATCCGGGAAGGTTGACAGGTAAGTTTCTGCCCATTTCTGATTTATATGGATCTTGTCCAGTGCACAGATCTGGGCTGACTAGGCTGAGATATGCTTATGTTTTGTGTCTATATACTCAAAACTTGCTTTGTTTATGTCCTCTCTTATTGGAGTCATAAAAAGCAAAGTATAGTACTCTCAAACTAAACTTGATTTCCCAGCATTACCAAACTAGGAAATGATGGGTCTTTTAAAATAGTTGAAAAGTGATTTCCGATCCAGATTTATTCTGTATTTAGTAATAGAAATATGAAGGGGGGGGACAGGAAAATTGGAGGGGAAGATAGTTTAGGGATGAAACTGGGAAATTGGTTTCCCTCTCCCCAGCAGGCTTTCATATTTCTGTCTGGAAAGCAAACATTCACAGTTCTGTGATAATTGAAAACTATGATTAATTGAAGATATTTTAGCTATTTGTAGTGTAACAGAAAGAGAAGGGACAGTGTAAGACTGGAGTGTGATGGTGCAGTTCATGGATATGGCAGCTTATTTTGATGACATTGTTATGCAAACAGACCATCGATCTTTCTCAGAAACAGCCAAGTACATTATCTACAAGTGAAGGAAAGAGAGATTCACAATAACAAATATCAGTTAAGGAGTTGAATAATAAGGCAAGGGAAGAAATAACTCTCTGCTTTTGAGGTGAAATTTCCTTCAAGGCAATTCACCACAAAGTATTAAAACATAGTTATGTTTTTAAGGCAGAAAAAAAAGATCATTCTTGCATACATGAAGATATCTTGTGCCTTCTTATTACTTATATTGAATTAGTATAGTTTTTTTGTGTGTTTTTTAGTTAGACTTCAGCCTACTTTCAATCAATTTGGGGTTTATACAAGATATGGAGTAAGACGCCATCTAGTGCCCCAAGCTTTGCTTAAGATTTCACTTTCGCTAAATTAATTAAAAGTCATGGATCCTTTGTTTTGTATTCTCTCCCCTCCCCCTTTCCAGTGGATAAATACTTTTCTTTTCATCATTAGGCTGTTTGAGCTGAAAGAAAACTACACTGACTTAGGGTGCATCTTGATTAGCAAAAAGTACTGCATTTGTATTGGCTTTCAAGATTTGAAATTGACCCAGAGACCAAGGAATGCACAACTAACAGTGTGTCTTGCTGAAATTAGGATTATTTTAAACCATCTGAGGGGTTGTTTGCCATGTTCAAAACTCAGAAACTGAGGCATACACGATGCACAGTTGAGGTGTGTCTTATCTTGCTAAAATGCAGGTTATTTTAAATCAACTGAGAGCGTTTGTTTATTTTGCACTGATTCCTGAATACAGTATTCTTTTTGTGTGAACACGTGTTGGCACTTATAGTTTGTTCTGTAAGTGTTGATTTACTCATATTTCTCTTTGGAACTAATAAGTTAGCCCTTTGCTTTTAGCCTACTAGTAATAACAATCTGAAACTGTTGTGTTCTAATGGTGTAACCTCCTGCATGGGATAACAATGTATCTTAACCAATGTAACCTTGCCTACGGGTAACAATGTAACCTTCAGTTGTATCACTATAATCCCTGTAATCGGACGCGAGCTAATGACCACCAGCTGGCAGCAGCGAGCGTCCAAGCTCTCTTGGTCCAAACTCATCAAAGAGCCACAGCGCGGGAAGTTTCCCGCCACCACCTACACCTGGACAAGAAGGGCGTGACCAGCAATGACGTCACGAAGACAGTAGCCAATGGGCTATCGTGGAACCACGTTCAAATGTATTACTACAGTATATAAAGAGCTATTGATCCGCCATTACCTCATGTTCCCTCTGTCCACCATGTAATAAACCTGAGTTAACCCAGCCCGAGGCTGTGTCCTGTGTCTTGGTTCCCATACACTAAATTGGCGACGAAGGTGGGATAATGGATTCCCAAGGAGCCAGGGCACAGAGCGGGTTCAACATCACCAAACCGCAAGACTGGGAGCTTTTTGAAATGGACTTCCAGGCGGCACTGGTGGAACTCAAAGTCAAAGAAGACGACGAGGAAAGGAAGAGGGCCATCCTCACCCGAATGCTTGGGATGGAAACCAAGCGAACGCTGGTGGGCATCATTGCACCGAAGAAGGTGAGCGATTTCAAAGCCGATGACATCATGAAACTGCTGCGTGAGCGTTTCCGACCCTCGAGGGCAATGTTTCCCGCTCGGAGCGCGTTTTGGAGGCGAGTCCAAGCGCCGGACGAGTCGGTTGAGGCCTTCGTAACAGCCATGAGAATAGCCGCCGCCCCCTGCAGATGGGACAATCTAGAAATGGCCCTCAGGGACGGAGTCCTGTGTGGCCTGAAGGACAAGGAAGTGCAGCGCAGCCTGATGAACAAGGAGCCACCACCCACGCTGACAGAGGTTGTAGAGGCCGCGGAAGCTGCGGAATCCACGAATGCTGGAGTAGACGAGATGCACCAGTGGCGTGAGTGGCGTCCTAGGGCCGGCAAAGCGGAGAATTCGGTGCACGGAAAGTCCGGACAGTCGGTGCACGCAACCCGACGGGCCTCGAAGTCGTCTACGGAAGGCAGCGACGGCGAGGAGGTCCAGAAAGTCAGAAAAGGGGGGCGCCGCTGCGATGGTTGCGGAGCGGCCCATGAGCGCGCGAGGTGCCCATTCAGAAAAACCGAGTGCTACACCTGCGGCCGTCGGGGGCACATCGCCAGGGCGTGCAGGAAGCGGAAAGAGGGCCGGAGGCATTCACAAGACCGTTCGACCAGACCGGACTGTCCAGCGAGGCCCAAAGATGGCGCCCGGACCACGAGGAAGCAGGACGGTGTGGGCCGCATCTCGGACGACAGCGAGGACAACGCTCCCGTGTTCAGCGTGTCCGCGGGACAGCCCCATTATTTCGTTGAGGTACTAGTACAAGGGGCCCCTATTAGGATGGAGGTTGACTCGGGGTCCTCCTATTCTATAATTCCCCAGAAAGAGTTCTTGAAAATCGACCCCCACGTGCGGCCCAAACTTAAAACGTTGAGGTCCACGCTACGAGACGTACAGGGGAACAGCATTCCAGTGTTGGGGGTCGGGAAATTTCGGGTCTGCTTTAAGAGACATTCTGCGGAACTCCCCCTAGTTGTCCTTAAGGGGGGAAGTTGTAGCCTCCTAGGGACGCAGTGGTTTCAGCCTTTAGGGTTGTTCATAGGGGGGGTGCATACCGTGGGGGTAGATCCAATACAAGCGGTATTGGACGCGCACCCCGCCGTTTTTAAAAAAGGACTGGGAAAGTTCAAGGGACCCCCCGTAGCCTTCGACCTAGACCCGGAGGTCCGCCCGATAAGACTCAAACCGCGCAGGGTGCCGTTCGCACTAAAGGACAAAATAGAGGCGGAACTGGACAAACTGGTGGGCCAGGGGATTCTTGTGCCTGTTGATTCCGCGGAGTGGGAAACTCCAATTGTAACAGCGCTAAAGGCTAACGGGGAGGTGCGCATTTGTGCTGATTATAAGTGTACAATTAACAAGGCGATCCGCCCCAATGCATACCCGGTGCCGGTGGTCAGCCACCTTCTGGCCAGGCTGAATGGGGGAAAGTGTTTCGCTAAACTCGATTTGGCACAAGCCTATCAGCAACTCCCTGTAACGCCCGCCACGGCAGCGGCACAAACAATAGTCACACATAAAGGGGCGTTCCAGGTGTCGCGTTTACAGTTCGGCGTGAACTCGGCACCCGGCCTTTTTCAGTCGCTTGTGGAACGCCTCCTGAAGGGGCTGGAGGGGGTGTTGCCTTATTTTGATGACGTGTTGATTACAGGGGGGAGTGAGGCCGAACTGGCAAAGAGATTGGACAAAGTACTGACTGTGTTCGAGAAAGCGGGGCTGCGACTGAGAAAAGACAAATGCGTTTTTTCCGAAACAGAGGTTGAGTTTTTGGGGTTCAGGGTCACACCCGAGGGAATTAAGCCGTCCAAATCCAAAGTAGCCGCCATCAAGAAGGCTCCTCGCCCCACATCCAAAACCGAGCTACAGTCATTCCTGGGGCTCCTCAATTTTTACCACACCTTCCTTCCACGGAAGGCGTCGGTGGCCGAACCGCTCCATCGGTTGCTAAAAAAGGAGGAAACATGGGTGTGGGGTGACGAGCAAGAGAGGGCGTTCAAAGAGTTGAAGCAACTCCTAACATCCGAGGCAATCCTAACGCATTTCGATCCCAAACGGCCAGTGGTTTTAGTCTGTGACGCATCCCCGGTGGGGGTGGGGGCGGTGCTTTGCCACGTGTTGGACGACGGAAGAGAGGCTCCGATAGCGTTTTATTCAAGGTCCCTGTCCCAAGCAGAGCGGAATTACGCACAGACCGACAGGGAGGCATTAGCGATAGTAGCGGGAACCAAAAAATTTCACGATTTTCTGTATGGTCGCCCGTTCAAAATCGTGACCGATCACAAGCCCCTGTTAGGAATTTTCACTGCAAATAAGCCCACGCCACAGATCCTGTCCCCGAGGATGCTGCGGTGGGCTATCTTTCTCAACGCATACCAACATGAGTTGGAATACCGGCCCGGGAAGGAGATCAGCCATGCAGACGCACTCTCAAGGTCTCCTTTGCCCTTGTCGGGCGACCAAAAGGCACGGGTAGAGAGAGACCACCAGGTATTGTTAATAGAGGTCTTAGATTCACCCCCAATAGTACCAGCCGACATTGCCAGGGCGACAGGCAAGGACAGAACGCTGGAGAAAGTTAGCTCATGGGTACAGAAGGGGTGGCCGGCGTCATCCCCAGGTACGGAATTCGACCCATTTTTTAGGAAAAAGATAGAGTTGTCCCTAGAGAGGGGGTGCCTTTTGTGGGGCCAACGGGTGGTGGTCCCTACGTCCCTACGACCGAGGGTGCTCAAACTGCTGCACGTCAGCCACCCGGGCATCGTCCGTTCCAAGGCGCTGGCCCGGAGCTACTTCTGGTGGCCACAGCTGGACGCAGACATAGAGCACATGGTTGGCACTTGCGAGGCTTGCCAGGGCTCCCGACCGGAGGCGGCCCGTCTCCCGCATAGGGAATGGGACGCAGCAAGGGGGCCATGGTCCAGAGTGCACGTAGATTTCGCTGGCCCGTTCCGAGGAACCATTTTCCTCTTGGTGGTGGATGCGTTCTCCAAGTGGCTGGAGGTTATCCCAGTAAAGAGCACGTCCTCCGCCACTACAATTAGCCATCTAAGGAGAGTCTTTTCCACGTTCGGTTTACCCGACACTCTGGTCAGCGATAACGCTAGTTGTTTCACGTCCGCTGAGTTCAGGGCATTCATGGAGGCAAACGCCATTCGGCATGTCACATCCGCGCCGTTTCACCCGGCCACGAATGGCCAAGTGGAACGGCTGGTGCGTACAACAAAGGATGCGCTGCAGCGCATGGGCCCGGGGGACCTAAATCACCAAGTATGCCAGTTTTTATTAGCGTATAGGGTGACCCCCTTAGCATCAGGATACTCGCCGGCAGAGCTGCTGATGCGGCGGAAACTGACCACGATCCTGTCCAGGTTAGACCCGACGAGGGTAGAGGACAAAGGGAAAAACATAGGGTTAGCGGTCTCGAAAGGTTTCGCCGTCGGCGATCCTATACACTGCAGGAACTACGCCAACGCTGGTCCAGCCTGGGTACCAGGGACGGTTGTGGAGCAGACGGGACCAGTATCGTACCGGGTAGAGACTAGCACCGGTCTCCTCTGGAGGAGGCATGCGGACCAACTTAGGCACCGAGTGAGTGAGGGGCCGGTCAGTGGGGCTCAGCAACAGAATTCAGCGTTAGGGTCCTCCCCCACCCGTTTAGCCCAAGGGGGAGACAACGACGGACAACAGTCCCAAACAAGGGGGGAAAGCAGCGGCGGTCCCGACTCACATCCTTTTGATACGCCAGCTCTATCAGAGCCTGGGGGAGGGGTAGAGGAGTTTGCGACCGCTGTCCCCGATTTTGATTCCGATTTTGATTTTGCGAGCCGGGGGGGGTTTTGGGAGTGTTCCCCCACCCATCCAAGCGAGAAGAGGGGTTTTTCGTTAGCCCCCAGTGCCCCCGGTTCTTCCCAAATAAAGCACACACCTCCCAACAACGCCGCAGAGCCGCGGCAAGCCACTAACAAGTCTCCCTCTCCAATTACAGGACAGGAAACCAGGGGACAAAGAGAAGGTAGCAAACCCGGGGAAAGGCAGCCCGCATCGAGACCCCAGCGTGTTCGAAATAAGCCATCTTGGCTGAGAGACTTCGTCTCATCCTAGGGGGGAGGAGTGTTGAGTTCGAGACTTCGTCTCATCCTAGGGGGGAGGAGTGTTGTGTTCTAATGGTGTAACCTCCTGCATGGGATAACAATGTATCTTAACCAATGTAACCTTGCCTACGGGTAACAATGTAACCTTCAGTTGTATCACTATAATCCCTGTAATCGGACGCGAGCTAATGACCACCAGCTGGCAGCAGCGAGCGTCCAAGCTCTCTTGGTCCAAACTCATCAAAGAGCCACAGCGCGGGAAGTTTCCCGCCACCACCTACACCTGGACAAGAAGGGCGTGACCAGCAATGACGTCACGAAGACAGTAGCCAATGGGCTATCGTGGAACCACGTTCAAATGTATTACTACAGTATATAAAGAGCTATTGATCCGCCATTACCTCATGTTCCCTCTGTCCACCATGTAATAAACCTGAGTTAACCCAGCCCGAGGCTGTGTCCTGTGTCTTGGTTCCCATACACTAAAGAAACAGACTTCTCTTGCCACCAGGCCCGTCCTGGCCATTTGGGACACAGGGACAAGTCCCGGTGCGCCCCAGTGACTGGCACCCCCCAGAGGTGGGCAGAAGTACGTCACTTGGCGGCTTCACTAGATTTACACCACAGACCCCCCACCAAGCTGAAACCTTCCAGGCAGTGGGGCACTATTTCCATGGGACGGGTATTGCCGTGCACCAACCAATTTGACCCAGTGCTGCTGCTGCAAGCTGCGAAGAAGCCCATTGGATCTTTCCCATCCGCTGAGGCCATTGGGGGGGGGGTGGCTGGTTGGTGCACAGTGATATCCACTATGCACCAAACAGCCCCGTCCCCTCATGGTCTCGGTGGATGGGAAAGACCCACTGGGTTTCTTCGCAGCTTGTGGTGGTGGTGACAGCAGCGGCAGCGGCAGGTTAGATTCCGAGGGAGAAGGCAGGGAGTGGGAGTCAAAGGCCTCATCTCAGCAGCCAGGCCCGTGCCCAAACCAAAGTGCCCAAACCAAAGTGCCCAAACCAAAGTGCCCAAACCAAAGTGCCGGGGAAAGATGGTGGGTGGGAGAGGTAGCTCAAGCAGATTAAAGGTATCTCTCTCTCTGCCAGTTGCCACCTCTTCCTTCTTTCCCTCCCTCCCTATTGTCCAGCAGAGGTGGGGGGAGACGAAGGTGAGCAAAGCGCCTTTCTCTCCGGTTCCCAGTGGTGGGCATCAGCAGGTCCACACCAATTCGCCAGAACCGGTAGCTGAAATTCTGGCTGGCACCGCCCACCCAAGTTTTGAAATAAAGTAGTCCTAATTCAGGTACCACGCAGGACTTTCCCCCTGGTCACGCCTACCATGCTACGCCCACAGAGTAGGTAGTAAAAAAAATTGGAGCCGGTTCCCCTCCATCCATTGCTCTCCCGCTCCACGAGGAGGATGAATGAGGCTCCTTTCATGTCCCCAAGATCTTTTCCCACTGAAGTAGTCCCTATTGATCTGCTTGTAATGTCTTGCTTTCGAACAGCTAGGTTGGCAGGAGCTGGGACCTGAGATGGACACTCAATCCATAATGTCATGCAGTACCCCCATAGGTGGCGCCCGCCCCCTCCCCCTCCCTCCCTCCCTGTCCAGCAGCCTTTTAGCGTAACCAGCATGCTCCCTGCTTGCCACTGAACTTTATGGGAAACTTACCATCAATTACTGCTCTTTTCTGAGCTACTAGTCGAGTTAAAGAGAGGACTACAGAAGGCCAATGCATTTACTCCAAACTAGGACTAACAGATTCTGAAACATATCCTCTTGCTTAATAAAGAATTGGTTCTGTTTGTACAGTTTTGGCACAGTCCAAATATTTTCTATTTTTTTAAAAAATAAAACTAAGATTTTGAAAGTTGTTTCCAAATCTTACAAGTTTTGATCTTGAGAAATAACTCAGTTGTCTCCTTTTTTTCTTTCCTGTCTGGCAGCAGACTAGAAATCACAAGAAAAAAAAAATAGAAACTCTTTCACTTGTTTAATTACCCAAATAGCCCACAAATCAACTCGGGAGTGGTAGATATATAGTCAGGTGGACAAATGTATGTGACGAAGGAGTGGAATAGACAGTCCCATCATGTGGTCGGAAACCTGTAGATGTGATCTTGGATAAAGCTTTTGATTCCAGAAACTTCCAAGGCTATAGCAGAACTGTAACATGTATGCTCTGATTTTAGTAAGGCTTTCTTCAAGGAAATTAAGTATATGTTTGCTGCCTTGTAGATGAAGAATAACACGCACAGAGTAATTTTCCTGCTCCAGTTTTATAGAAATGAAGGCAACCTTTGCAAGAGCCATGTAGTACATTTGTGAGCAGGTTCTATTAATTTCTGTGGAGCTGCTACATGACAGTTTTCCCCAGCTGTTTTCCTATGTATGTCATGAGCTTGTTAAGAAACCAGTTGGTTTTATGGTTTCATGAAATGATAAGTAAATTAAAGTACAAAGTAAAACTATTTTAAAGTGTTTGCTAAGATGCTAGAGGCCAGGAAAGGCTGCAGCATGGGAAAGGTCTGCATGTCTCTTATCAGTTATATGCCGCACCCGCTGTGCATGCGGAAAGGTCTAAAGTTCAGTTCATGGCACCATCAGCGGCTAGATCTTCCCAAAGCTTCTCTATGACAATCCTGGAGTGGTACTATCAGTTAATATAGATTAGATGATGGTATGCAATTCCACCAAAGCTTAATTTTAGCTCCCTTGGGGGCTCTGACCTATACACAAACACAGAGTTCAGCCACTTCATGCCAGCCTCACAGACCTTTCAGTAATGATGAAGAAGTAATCTGTATTAGGATGAAGAGGTGGAGAGATGGATTTTCACCACCATCTCAGCCAGGAAAGGGAGCTGCTGGAATACGTGCGGGGATTGAAAGCACAGTTCTTGGTACCTGAACCAACATCACATGAAACTGTTAGGGGCCCGAAAAGGTCGTGCATCCTTGGTGCAGACAATAAATGAATTAGATGGGCTTATAGTCTGGCAGCTGTTTGAAAGAAATAACCATGCCTCTCACTACATATCCCCTGCCACATATCATATCTAGAAGTTTGATTTCAGCAGCCAACCTCGAGGAAAAAAACCCCACAAAAACAGCCGCCCCAGTATTTTTCCTGCTCTGTGATTTTTGGCAAGAGTAAGGCGGGCAAAACAGAAAGTGGAAGAGGTGGTGGAAGGGTGGGCACCTTCTGTGGGATGTGGAGAGACCAGAGCTGTGTGTTCTCTAAATTAAGACAAGGCTAGTGCCAAGATCCGCAGTGGAGGGATGGGCTCCAAAATGCGGGCGAGGTCAGCCAGAGGGGAGCAATCTTGATCACGTCTCTCATTTCCCCAGCAGCAGTTGGCCAGAGACCAGGAAGACCAGGGGTGCCCAAACTACAGCCCGGGGGCCAAATCTGGCCCCCAATGCCAATTCATCCAGGCCATAACACCCTCGTCGCTCCCGGAAGCAGAAGTAAAATGCGCCCGTTGGGGGCCAGATCCAGCCCCTCATGCCATAGTGACTGGCCCCCTGAACCACATGACCGGCCCGCAGCCCAAAATGTTTGGGCACCCCTGGACTAGACAGTTGCCTTTTATTAGAGTATGATTTTTAGAGGAAAGCTCCGGGCAAATGGCAAAAAATAGGGGGAAAAAGAAACAGCAAAGCCCTAGGAACAGATCAGATGTGGTTCTTCTTGACTCTGAATGTATTCCATATCTGGCCTCCTTGTGTAACAAACGCTCCAGGCTGGAAGCATCTTGCCGTGCTTCAGAGCCAAATGTGATCTTAACAATAATACAAGAGAGTGGCAAGAGATTCAACAGAACAAATACTTGAACTGAAAACAATCTAGGTTTTCTAGTTGAGTGCATTCTTCTGTGCAGTCCTAAATGGAAACTGCAAATCATGAAAAACAGAATAATAGGCTTAGGAAAGAAGTAATCATCTAGGCCAGTGATGGGGAACCTTGGCACTCCAGGTGTTCTTGGACTTCAATTCCCAGAAGCCCAAGTTCTGTGAGGATTCATTCCGGATCTAGGCTAAGCTGTCCCATAAAGATGTAGGTGGAGTAAAGGTAAAGGTCGCACTTGCTCAAAAGCCAGTCGTATCTGACTCTAGGGTTCAGTGCTCATCTGTTTATAGCCAAAGAGCCAGTGCTGTCTGCATCTGCAGACGTTTCTGTGGACATGTGGCAGGCATGCCTAGACACCTGAGTGCATGGAATGCTGTTTACCTTCCCACTGAAGTGGTCCCTAATTATCTACTTGCAATTTCTTACTTTCAAATTGCTAGTTTGGCAGGAGCTGGAACAGAGATGGGAGCTCACTCCATTGTGCAGTACTTGGGAATCGAACTCCAGCCTTCCAGTTGTCCAGTTCAGCATCTTAATCACTTGAGCCACCGCAGTCCCCTATGCATGTGGAAGCAAGCATCTTAATTCTGCCCACCCAAAGGGTACTTAGCCTTCTTTCTTGTTTTGTAGGTCATGAGTTCTGCCTTTGTACTCTGCTTTGCCTGTACTAAGCCTGGCTAAAGATCTGTGGCTCTATATTTCCCGGAAGAGTGGGAACACCTCAGAGGTAGTCTAATTGGGTGGGATTTCTTTTGAACAAAAGCATCCACAGGAATTAAAGTGGCTTTACCTGTCCCAGAGGGACTGTGGTGCCTCAAGTGGTTAAGATGATGAACTTGATGACTGGAAGGTAGGCAACTCAGCAGTTTGAGACCCGAGTGCTGCATGACAAAGTGAGCTCCCGTCTCTGCCCAGCTCCTGCCAACCTAGCAGTTCGAAAGCAAGAAATTGCAAGTAGATAAATAGGTACCACTTTGGTGAGAAGGTAAACAGCATTATGTGCACTCCGGTGTCAAGTCATGCCTGCCACATGTCCACAGAAGTGTCTGCAAACGCTGACAGCGCTGGCAATTTGGGTTTAAACAGAGACGAGCACTGAACCCTAGAGTCAGATACGAGTGGCTTTCAAGCAAGGGTGACTTTTACCTTTACTCCCTGTCCCAGAGCCATGTTATGTTTAAAGCTGATTCTACATCCCTAATATTTGGGGGAGAGGGGCAGGCCACGAGGGAGGAAATAATTAAAAACAAAAACTATTTGCACCCTTGGAAGAGTTGCAAACAACATAAAACCAGCTATTATTGCAGATGTAAATGACAACACACTCCCTTTCTCCTGATTTTTAAAGCCAGAAAATATTAATTATGGCAATTTTTTTCCACTTTACAAAAAAATTAAAATAGCTTCATTGCCTATCTTGGGCTCCAATGGAAATGGGGAGTGTCTTCTGGGTCTCTCTTTCTGAAGAGGCCTTAGAAACCAAATAAGCAAAGCATCCATTCCCATCATATAGAAGGCAAGCTTCAAAAGAGGCTGAGACCAGTGCTTGTAACAATTTCTGGCTGGTCTCATTAGTTTCATATTATTTTGAAACTGAAAATAACTTTTGAACGTTGAAAGAAAGGCCAACTAAGTGGCAACCCCCACCCCCATTACTATTTTAAAGTATTAAGTTAACATTACTCATGATGCCATCTCCCCCAACATTTGTCTCGCCAAGTGGGAAATGCTGGGAGTTGCAGTGTAATGGCGAGAGTCCAGGGTCTGAGAAGGCAGATCTTCATGAAGTCCTACCCAAAGAAATGGCACTCAAGGATTATAGAATCTCTGCCATTAGGCTGCCCTTAGCAAAATAGTAGTAACAAACACTCCCGGAAATATAAACAAATTATCAAATTTTAATTTAAATTTAAATATTACTAGCAACTGGTTGTGAGACACAATTGGTGGTTCGCTGAACTACTGCTAGAGGGGTCTGAAAAAAACCGTGATATATATACATATATGGAAAGCGCATAGAGTGTATATCACAAATGTCCGTATCTAAAGCGATCCCCCTCCCCTTCCCTCTTTAAACAATTATTGGGTGAGACGTTGAACTCTGGCCAATAACGTTTCAAAACGTTATTCCCGCTCGGGCTCAACACGGATTGGGACCTATCAGCTTTTCTATAAGCCACCAGGTCTCCTGTAACATGATGTCTCAGAGCAGGCTTTCGCTAGTTCCCCTTACCATTCATTTGCCGATGCTTGTTATGTTCTCCACCTTTAACAATAACACGAATGAGTTTATACAGCTGAAGAGTATTATGTAGCATAGGCTTTCACCTAAATTATTTAAACCAGCTTTTTATGGCCAGAGTTCAACGCGAGAACACAATAAGAATAAACCTAAGAGGTTCACGCGCCAGATATCGAATTCTAATAGGTACGTCCTTGCCCGTCTTTTTTGTAGTGTTTTGTTTTGTAGTGTTTTATATATGTTACACGGTATGTATATTCGTAGTTCTATATGTCTATATACATGTTTAAATGTTTGCCTTGATCACATGGTAGAGGTTATTGGTTGTGAATTCCGTATGTGTGTTCTCTTTGTTATGTGCTGTAGACTCTGAGGAAGTCTTCGAAATGTCACCATACCGGAGGGACATCAGTATTTAACGAACTTTGCATTCCCTCTGTCTGGGTCGAGCCGATTTGTCTCTTTCCTTGTGATCCATGTTCCGTGCCGCACAGCAGCGCAAAAAAGACTCTACACCTACCTTCTGCGGCTGCATCTCCACGGACGGGCGGTCCTGGCTACAGAAGACTTACATGCATGTACAATTACCATCAGCCACGAACTTGCCTTGAATTTATCTTGTATTCATCTTGAACTTTTTCGTCTCACCCAATAATTGTTTAAAGAGGGAAGGGGAGGGGGATCGCTTTAGATACGGACATTTGTGATATACACTCTATGCGCTTTCCATATATGTATATATATCACGATTTTTTTCAGACCCCTCTAGCAGTAGTTCAGCGAACCACCAATTGTGTCTCACAACCAGTTGCTAGTAATATTTAAATTAAAATTAAAATTTGATAATTTGTTTATATTTCCGGGAGTGTTTGTTACTACTATTTTGCTATCGTCACACCCCGGCCGTCTTTCTTTGCTGCATTAGGCTGCCCTTAAGCTAGATGGCAGGACTGCAGTGGCTCAAGTGGCTAAGATGCTGACTGGAAGGTGGGAGGTATGCAATTCGATTCCCGAGTACTGCAGGACGGAATGAGCTCCCGTCTTTGTCCCAGCTCCTGCCAACCTAGCAGTTCGAAAGCAAGACATTGCAAGTAGATAAATAGGGACTACTTCAGTGGGAAGGTAAACAGCGTTCTGTGCACTCCGGTGTCTCGCCATGCCTGCCACATGGCCATGGAAACATCTGCAGAAGCAGACAATGCTGGCTCTTTGGGTCTGAAACAGAGATGAGAACTGAACCCTAGAGTCTGACACGACTGGTTTTTGAGCAAAGGAAACCTTTATCTTTAAGCCAGATGGCTAATCTTGGCACTCCAGCTGTTCTTGGGACTTCAATTCCCAGATGCCCTGATCAGCAGGTGTGCTGACTTGGGCTTCTGGTAATTGAAGTCCAAGGACACCTGGAGTGCCAAGGTTAGCTACCAGGGCCTTAAGCTGTAGCTTTGAACCCATGATATCCAGATGTTGAGTAGAACAGCTGAAAACAGTTTGCCTAGGATTAAGGTCTTAGGGCCCTTTTTCTTCTTAGGTAAATATAAGAGAGGGACTATGGTGTATTATTTATTTATTCTTCAAATTTCTATTGCCGCCCAACTTGGCAACGACTCTGAGTGGCTAACAACAATTAAAAACAACATCAACTAACTGAAAACCCTTAAAACCCCTATTAAAAATTCAAAATAATTTACCCACTCACCCCATCCCATCCATTAAAAGAAAGAGAGAGAAATCTTAGTGGCTAAGATGCTGAACCTGATGACTGAAAGGTCGGGCAGGCAATGATGCACTCCAAAAAAATTTACTACCACCTTTGTGAGCGGGGCCAAATCTGTCGGTGGTGCCAAATCTATGGGCAGGGCTCACACAATGGGCTATGGAGGTGGGCGTGGCCTGGGTGAATTTCCGCTACCAATTCTCCCAAACAGGACAGGACCTGCTTCAGTGCATCACTGTCGGCAGGTCAAGACCCGAGTGCTACATAATGGGAGTGAGCTCGCTCCCATCACTGTCTTAGCTCCTGCCAACCTAGGCAGTTTGAAAGCAAGAAATTGCAAGTAGGCACTGCTTCAATGGGAAAGGTAACAGTGTCCCTGTGTGCTCTGGCAACATGACAACAGAAATGTCTGCAGATGCAGACAACACTGACTCTTTGGCTGTAAATGGAAGTGACCACTAAACCCTAGAGTTGGATACGACTGGCCTCTGAGCAAGGGAGACCTTTACTTTGAAGTAAAAGAGTGTTTGTCTGTTAATATAAGGCATCGATCTACATGTGTTTCACTCACTAATGGTGAGGAAGCTGCCATGGCCGGAGGGATATTTCTGAGCATCTTGAAAACAAAGCCAGATGGTGGGGTCTCAGTTAGATGTGGCATCATCAGGCTCCAATCTTTCCTTCTCTCCCCCACCCCACTTGCAATTATCAGAGGCTTCTCTCTATATCCAACTCAAGGGGTCTTCCCCCCTCCCTTAAACTTCTGAAGATTTAAAAAAAGAAGATATGCCATTGCACGAGCTGCTTCCACCCTGATTTCAAAGAGAATAAAAAAGTGTAGAAAGAGAGGGTAGGGAAACAAGTGTTGAATGTTTTTCCATTTTCTCCAGCGTGGAAAAATATGGTATTAAAGAAAGGACGGCTGTGTTTTGCCCACACGGCCCCTGCTCAGCCCCACCCCCACCCCCCCAGTCCCACCCTTTGCTATTTCCAATTAGGAGTGAGCCAGAAATGCTTTTTGCAAGGCCCCAGCTAGTTCTCCACTCTTCTCCCTGGGTTGGAAAAAAATAAGAAACATTTATAGGGAAAGTAAATGAAAGTTATGAAAATAAGCTGCAGTGCGGGATTTGGCCCCCCTGTGCTATCATCTGTTTATTAGTCTGTGCCTGAAGGCAAAAGGCCTTCATAACACAGTGTGAGAAAGTAATACTTGCACGATTCTTTAGAACGATCCTGCTAAGATGATTTCCATTTGTTTTTAAAATATGGCAAACAAGAAAGAGAAAGCAAAGGGAGTAGGAGGGGTGTGTGTGTCTTTTTCTGGTCCCTTGAGAATGATAGACTGTTTTGTTTTAGCAGTTTGCTTGCTGGAAAAATTCCAAATGGTGACTTGGAGAGTTGGCAAGCTTGGAGGGAAGGATTTCAACCTGAATTATTGATCTGATTCTTTCTTTAATAATGTTTTATTTCAAAGACTATGAGTGCTTCTAGACCAGGGGTGCCCAAACTTTTCAGGCTGTAGGCCAGTCACTATGGCCCAGATTCGACCCCCAGATCGTAGTTTGGGCACCCCTGTTCTAGACAATGGGAGGATAGTGGGTTCTCCTATCAAAGGTCTCCCTTGCTTGAAAGCCAGTCATATCTGATTCTAGGGTTCAATTTTCATCTCCGCTTACAGCCAAAGAGCCAGCACTGTCTGCATCTGCAGATGTTTCTATGGTCATATGGCCGGCTGTTGGATCGGGGCCCGAAGCGGGCCAGAGGGTCTCAGAGGAGACTGGTCAAGCAAAGACACACGAGGATGGAGCGAAGACCAGCCTTTATTGATGAGAAAACCCAAAACTTTATACCCTGCCTGGCTCGACCTCGTGCATAGGTTGCGCGTGACCATTAGAGGAAAACTCTGAGTCTGCACTTTGAGATTACACAAGTTACTCATAAGGGATGACTTCACAGGGGGAAGTTTCTTATCTATCTAATTTACTACCGGGGAAATGCATTGTCTACTGCTATCGGGAGTAAACATGTGCCTAGGTTGACTCTTGGGCTTAGAGCTTCTGCGGATGCGAGATTACTCATTACATGCCTATCGAGTTCATCACCTGGTGATCTTTTGCCCTCTATTGTCTGAACTGCCTGTTAGGTCAGCGATCGGTGAATTAAACTATGACTATTAATCCGCTCCCCAATTTCTGTCCCATCGGAACCAAAGCTCAAAGGAGCGTTCCCCCTGTAGAGGAGTGCATTTGCCAATACTATGAGAAATATAAAGGTTCTAACATGGAATGTGAAGGGTACAGGATCACAAGTTAAGAGGAGAAGAATTGAATCAGCCTTAAGAAGGGATAGGCCGGATGTGATCTTTCTTCAGGAAACTCATCAAAAATATCAGGATACAAACAAGGTATTTTAAAAATCGATGCAATACTAGGAAAAATCATTTGGTACTTCAAAGGCAAGAGGGGTGGCTATTTTGATTTCGACTCGGTTGGGTTTTGAAATGACAAATAGTATTTCTGATCCGGAGGGCAGATATTTGATAGTAAAAGGAAAGATTGATGAGGAAGAAATAACATTGGTGAATATATATGCTCCAAATGATCAGCAAGAGGCTTTTCTAGAGAAAATGTACAAAATATTAGAGAAAGAGAGAACGATTAAAATGATAGTGGCTGGAGACTTCAACTTAATAAGGTCAAATCTAGATTGTACAAATCTACTAAGATGTGGGAAAAGAACTAAGAAGCCGATTTTGGACAATTGGTTGACTGCGTTAGGATTGAAGGACACATGGAGAGAGTTCAAGGGGTCGGAAAGGGTTTACACTTATTTTTCACATGTACATAATTCATATTCTAGAATAGACTATGTATTTGTAACAGAGAATATAATCAAAAGCATAGATGAGGTAGACGTAGGTATTTTCAAGGAATCAGATCATGCAAAAATGATTATAGAGTTGAGGGTAGAGGATCGGGAGAAAAAAAGAAGGGTCTGGAGATATGATGCAAAATTATTTAAGGAACCTAAATTTAAAGAACAAATAATGGAGAATTGGAAGGAGAGTTGGTATTGGAATGACACAGACGAGGTGAACTTTAATGTGGTATGGGATGCCATGAAGTCGGTTTTTAGAGGGGAAAGTATTAAATTGGCTAGTATTAGGAATAAAAAACGTAAAGTGGAACAGGATAAAATTGAGAATGAGATAAAACATTTACAAGAACAGCATGCAAGAACGAAGGATAAGAAGGTTTTTGATAATTTACAAAGATTAAAGACTGAATTGATAGGAAAAGATATAGATAAGGTAAAAAGAGACTTGGTTTATTTAAAAAGAGAATTTTTTGAATACAGTAATAAGAATTCAAAATTATTAGCAAGGGCTGCAAAAGAAAAAAGAGAAAAAAGGGAAATTGGAGTTTTGATTAGAAAAGATGGGGTTAGATGTAATAGAAGTGGAGACAAATGCAAAATTGTGAAGGATTTTTATCAGGAGTTATATGCAAAAAAAGAAGATAGACGAGATTAAATTAAAAAAAACATTTGGAGAAACTAATAATTAATAAGATAGATCAGGAACACAGGAATAGAATGGAAGATAGGATAACAGAAAAGGAAATAAAAGAGGTTATTGCTAGATTAAAAACAGATAAAGCACCTGGAGAAGATGGACTATCGGCTGAATTTTATAAGGAGTTTAAAGATTTAGTGGTTCCAAAATTGACTAAACTTTATAACTATATATTGGAAGGTGGACAAATTCTGACTTCATGGTATAGGACCATAATAGTGTTATTGCCAAAACCCGGGAAGGATTTGGAAAAAGTTGAATCATACAGACCAATTTCATTGATAAACCAGGATGCTAAGCTCTTCACAGCGATATTGGCTAATAGATTGAACAAGTTTATGGGCAGCTATATAAATGAGGATCAGGTGGGTTTCCTGAAAGGTAGACATATGTCGGACTTGAAAGAAGAGTTATAGATTTAATAGACGTGGTTGGACAAACAAAAGAAAAAGTAGGACTATTATCATTAGATGAAAATTTTCAAAGCATTTGATTCTTTACAATGGGTAACAATTAATGAGATAATCAAATGCTATGGATTCGGAGATAAATTTAGGAAGACAATTGACCAACTATATCAGCAAGGTACCGCAATAGTTAGAATAAACGATGAGGACACAGAAGAAGTGAAATTAGAAGCAGGTACTAGGCAGGACTGCCCACTTTTGCCAATTTTATTTATTATGGCAATGGAAATGTTGGCAAAAGCTATAAGGGAAGATATGGAAATAGAAGGGGTTTTAGGTAATAAGATAAATCTTTATGCGGATGATACTCTAATAATAACTAAATATCCTGTAAGGGCATTGGATAGAATACAAGTGTTATTAAAGGACTTTGAAGATATTATGGGTTTGAGAATAAATTGGGATAAATCAGAAATGATTCTATATAATATGAGCAAAGAAGATCAACAAAAGATAAAAGGAAAGGGTAATTTACAAATTAAGGATAATATGAAATATTTAGGGATAAATATTTCAAACAAATTTGAAGATCTTAACAAATTGAATTATGTAAGACTGAAAAAAGAAATCAAAGATAGAACACAGGGGTTACAAAAATTGAAGTTGTCCTGGTTTGGAAGAATAGCAATAAGTAAAATGATGTTATTACCAAGAATTAATTTTTTATTTGATGCACTCCCAATTCAATTTAAGGATAAGGAAATTAATGGGTTTCAAATAATGATTAATAATTTTTGTAATGGGGGAAAAAGATCCAGATTGGCAAAAAAGTTTTGGTATTTACCTCAAAAAGATGGTGGGTTAGGAATGCCAAATTTAATAACATATTATCGAGCTTTTCAAATTAAGAACGTTGTGAAGATCTTAGCAAGGGAAAAGGCAATTTGGGAAGAAATTGAAATGAAAGAACTTAGTTATATGGGGAAAATAGTATTTCTAGGAGGCGACATCAGGAAAGTAAATACTAAAAATAAGATGATGAAGACATTATTGGGAACATGGAAAAAAGTGAGAAAAGTGTTGGCACTAGATATTTCTCCTATTATTGAATTGGAGGATATTGCAAATTTTCCAATAAGAATTAATAAAAGGATTAAAGAAGTACTGGATAAGAATGAAGTTTTCCTGTTGAAAGATTGGATACGGGCATGCAGAGACAACGAGAGAAAAATAAATTTGTATGCACAATTGAAATTAAATTGGTTTCAGATAAAAATAGTAAATAAGTGGAATTGTAAATTTATGAATGAGGCCGGATTAGAAAGAGGGAAGACAGAGTTTGAAGATTTAGTTTTGAAAATAAGAAAGGGACAAAGTGGTATAAAGGGACTGGTGAGTAAAATATATATAATGATAAATAAGGAAGGTAATCCACAGGAGGAGCTGAAAGCGAGATGGGAACAGGATCTTGAGATAAAGATTGAGGATCAAAACTGGAAAAATAAATGGAAGAAAAGAATTATGAGAACTTTGTCGGTTAGAGTAAAGGAGCACAATTATAAAATGTTGTGGAGATGGTATTTGACACCGGTGAGATTGCATCAGATAGATTAAAAAAATGATAAAATGTGTTGGCGTTGTAAGAGTGCATTGGGTACATATGAACATATGTGGTGGAGATATAAGGTTGTAAAGGATTTTTGGGAAGGTATTGAGAATGAGATAAATGAAATTATGGGAACAAAAATCAAACTGAGTGCAAATACCATCATGCTGACAGATGTGGAAGATATAAATTTAAGTAAAGATAAAAAAGCATTGTTTGAAATAATGCTGACAACGGGTAGATTGTGCATTGCAAGAAAATGGAAAAATGGTGTGATTATAAAAATTGAGGAATGGTATAAGGGAATGTGGGAATTGGCATTGAATGATAAATTAACATATGAGATAAATATGAAAAACGGGATTATTAAAGAAAATAGATTCTGGAAGATTTGGAAAACTTTTGTGGATTACTCTTTGAAGGTAGAAGAGTTGAATAGACCTGCACCCATTCACAAGGGTTTTTGGGAATGATTCCATAATGTTACTCCGTGTTCTCCAGGGCAATGTATATAACACAGGGTGGTTAGTCTTTTTGTTTTATTTTCTTTTTTGGTCTAAATTTATTAATTTTAAATTTTAGTTATGTCATTTTTGTATTGATATTACGAAGTAGTAGGGTGACTTGGTGGATATATGATATATTAGAGATTATGAAATTCACAAATAGATGGTGAAAATTTAAAAAATTAGATTTGGAAAAATTATAAACGACATTGATAAAAACAATGTACCAAGGAGAGAAATGGAAGGGGGAAGTAATATAATATCGAGTCACAACTGAAATATGGATGTGAATTTGATGTATGTCTTTATATATTGTATTTATGTTAAAATTTAATAAAAATTATTTTTAAAAATTGGAAGGACATTACCTGAGACTTAAGATGTAGATTGAAACTGACTAAAGCTGACAATGTCTAGTCAGTTTCAATCTTGTGCAAGAGTCACTGGTTAAACATCTCTGTTGCAGTTCTACTGCAACTGCTGAGTTGACCCTATGAAACAGAAGGAGGGAAAGAGAGAGAAGAGAGAGAAGAGAGAGGGAAAGTAGAGCACAATAGGGTAGGAGAGAAAGAGAGAGAAATAAGGTGGAATATAATAGAGGTACAGAGTAAGACACACAAGGGGTAAAGGAAGGAAATGAAAAGAACAACACTTATTAAACTCTCCTCGCTTTAGCAGATTTCTGGCTTATTATTATGGGTGAACCTGAATTTAAAATAAACTTCAGTTAATTGTTAAACAAGGGTGGGGGGGAGGAGCATTCTCCCAAACCGTGGTTCTGTCAGGGACAGTGTGCCAATCGTATGCGCGGATCCCACAGCGGGAGCGAATAGACACTGAAGTGCACAGAACACTGTTACCATTCCCACAAAAGCACAATTTATCTACTTGTCATTTCTTGCTTTTGAAATGCTAGGTTGGCAGGAGCTGTGGCAGAAAACAGGTGCTCACTCCATCATGAAGCACTCAAATCTCAAATTACTGATCTGCTGACCTGGTCGCCAAGATCAGCTTCTTAATCACTAAGCCACCGTGGCCCTGAGGATGCTAAACTACAAGTAGATCAGCTCTACCAAGCATAGCCAATGATGCCAGATACTAGGAGTTTAACTTCTGCCATTGTCTATCCCTGATGTCATGCTTGCCCTTGTTCAATGCAGTTGTGTGCAATATTATGTTGATATTTCTAACATGGACTGGAAAGGTGGGGCACACAGGCAGTAAAAAGGACAGCCAGACATGGAACAAGGGTAATTCCGCTTACAAGGAGAACAAAACATGCAAGTAAAATCTAGGACCAGCCATAAAATATGTATTATGCATCTGGAATAGCTAGAATACATTTCTATGTAATAGATCTTTTTCACCTGTATGAAATTGCTGGATTGTTCTGAATGGGGTGGTCTGTGCTATGGCTTAAGTTTAGGAAGAATGACACTTTTCTATATTTTTGAGAGAATGTTTCATAATCTTTCGCCATAGCCATTGAGGTATGTTGGCCGTAAAGGATTTATTACTTTATTTTACATATCAAATATAACAAAATTATATGTAGTTTTCTAATAGAAACCAACCACTGTCTTCTCAGGGTTTTGTTCCTTTCTTGAGCACATCCTAATAAGCCTCCGATCCATGTTCTGCGCAGGCACATCCCCAATAGTGGGGATTCACAAACTATACGAAGGAGAAGTGATATATCTATGAATGGCCTGGCCTGGTCCCTGAAAATCAAGCCTTGTGCTGCAAGAGCAAAATTCACTAGAAGCCATTGACTACCGGCCCCTCTGGTCACGTTTTCTGCTACTTTACCATGGGATTTCCTCAGGCAAAACCTATTTCAGCAATCAGACTGGCAAAACTAAAGTCATGTTTATTTCCTAACTAGCTGATTACCCGGCTTCGCTTGGGTTTTTCTTTTCTTTAACATAGGCCAGCCTTTTCCTCTTGGAAACCTCATGGGGTGTATGTGGGTCACTCCTGCCTCCCTTCCTCCGTCTCTCTCTTCCCTCACCCGCCCCACTTCTCTGTCGACGGTCACTTACAGTGCTGATCTCACATGCCCATTTGCCTTCCACCTCCTGTGAAAACTACATCTGAGCTCAGATAGCTACAGCTGAGCTAGTCAGATGATGTCACAATGGGACTATGACATCAGCTCAATTACATCACTGGGAAACACACATTGTATAGACCAATTGAGTCCCAATTCGAGGGGTGTGTGTGAATGCCCCCCCCATGGGTTTTGAGACCCCCGCAGTGCTGATCTCCCATGCCCAAGGTATGTATGTGCCAAATTTCAGCGGGATCGGTCCAGGGGTGTGGGAGCCTTTGGAGCACAAACAAACACTTCTGTTTTATATATAGAGATAACCCATCACAAAACAAAACATGCCGTATGCATGACAGTAGTCAGGGGAAATCATGTGCTGCAAATCACATTTTTCAGCATTTGAAAGAGCACATCATCTTTTGTTTTGTTCAGTCGCACAGTCGATTCTGAATGCTATAAGTATCTAGTTTGATCCAGAGAGGAGAAAATCAAACCTAGTTTGGGTGGTCAGCACAGCTATCATAGACTGGGGAGGAAGCATATTAGAAAATACCTGGCACAGTAACACAATGTCATAATATATATGCTTTACTTACTTGCTTAGGGAAGGAGAATGGAACAGAACATGCAGAAGATTTTTTCTTTCATGCGCACTTCCCATCCAATGTCCTTTGCAAGCCATCTCATTGCTTTGTTGGATGACACTTTCACTGTATTCGTCCCTTCCAATCACTGACACGTGTTCAAATGTTATTTATTTAAATTTATTTTAGCTCATCTTTAGGGATTTGACCCTCACAAGATGGTGTACAACATAGTCAAAGGGAAATATCCCAACACCACAGTATAAATCAATAAAACCAATAAACATCAGAAGTAAGACACCAAGGTCCAATCCACAAAAATCAGAATTACAACTAAGCCTCATTAGGGCCCAACAGACCAGCCTTCCCACCAAATAAACAACCAGAGAGCAACAAATGGGTGCATTGGCAAGTGTATGCGCTAAGATGGGCTTACCTGGTCCCACTATGGCTGAGCTTCTCTTACGTTGTTTTTTTTTAAATCATCAGGCATAGTTGTGGTTTCATAGGCTCATTTATTATTTTTAATTTAAAACTAAACTGTCCTTTACTACATTACAAGTAAGCATGTTTTGTATATATACAGTGGAAGCATTTTGCTCCTGTGGTTATAGCCGTGCTCTGATTTTAAGTTAGCATAAAGCTAGTTTGCATAGCTTTGTGTGTTACCAGAACATGACTGTTGCGCTAATTCTAGGGTTGGCAAGTTGTGGTGGTCCAATATATGCTTCAACACCACCTCTATTGGCTGACTACCTGACATATACATTGGGATTTGTTTCACTTATTAAATGAGTGCCATTGATTATTATTATTTTTTTGCTGCCTGCATGTCAGAAAAGCTGAATCCTGGGCTCATTATGGAAGGTTTTCTCTTTCAAAGCTGTTCGACACATTAAGATTTCTTGATAAGTATCTAAAGTCCTGAGGAAGACTTTTGGTTCAAAAAAATGACATTACCGGAGCCATTTTGACAACCTCATTATTCCCCTACAAACACCTGGCGGACGGCTTCTACTTTTTTCACTCTGGAAGGATTCGGAAGTGTTTTTTACGTGTAGATATGGACAATTGATTAGTTCGGAGTCAATCTTGTAAAGTTGATCTAAACTGTGAAATTGTAGTGAATCTTAATACTATTTGAGGAATAGAAGCAACCAGTTATGCCAGTGACCAACATTTCTGTCCTGACAGTTTATCTATTTTAACCCCGTCATCAGGAAAATCTCTGTAGTTCCTAAGGCCATTGAAAAATACTGAAAGATACGTTGCTACAATTTTTGCCCAGGATATTATGGAAGTATAAACTCTGTATAGTAATTATGTGTGAACAGGATTATTCCATTTACTGTATTTATCATGTTTTCCAAGGAAGAAGCTATAGGAAACTTGGAACCCAGCTTGATAAACCTATCCTGAAGACCTGCTTTTGCTGGTTTTCCATTCTGCTGTTCTGCACAATAGAAACTGCATCCTTCCACCCTTCTACTTGCTATTTTCCAAAGATAAAACTTTAAAAAAATGTCCCATAGCAGTCTCAGAATTGTTCAATCTATTCACCCTTCATTTCCTATAAGCTATTTCCTCCCAGAAACCAGTATGTGAACAGGATTATTTGAGACATGTTTGAAAAGTACTCTTTCGGTGAGGGCTCTGCTTGCTATTACCTGCAGGGCAGCAAAGATGTGCATTGGAGAGGTTGCTCCAAATCGCAACCATCCCAAAAGGAAAAGATCTGCCAAATGTGTATTGGCTTATTCGGCTTCGCTTCTTTAAAAAGTTATAGCACCTCACAGCCACTGCCTAAACTCTGTGCAGCTTGAGGGTTGGGTCAACATTAAAGTTGGCAACTATGCCGTTCAAAGAGTAAACAAAACAGCAAAAAGCGGGGGGTGGGGGGGGAAATAAAAAAATGTTGTGGAACGTTAAAGATTAACTCCTGTATTTAAATGTGAGCGAACAGATGCTAGACTTTAAGGTGCCACAACATTGTCTTTTTATTTTTTGCTGTTTTTTTGTTTTTACTCTCTGATATGTTTGCACAGACTAACACGGCTACCACTTCAAACATTATGCCACTCAAGTAAATGATCTCCATGGTGATTCTGGTCCAACATCCATGATGTGTAGGATTAGCTTGGGGATTGAGATAGGTTTATTTAAAATATGAAGAATGTCCTGACTTACTTTTGTTCAAAATATGTTGATCCCATTATCTTTTAAATTGTGTCTGGATTTTCTCCTGCTAAAAGGCTTCCCCCCCACTTCTTGCGGCCAAAAAGATTGAGCAAACTATCAGCCCAGCTCCAGTCCATACACATGGATTGCCAACCTAGGAAAAAACTGAATTTAGGATAACAAGAACATTTGCTCTAGCTTCATACTATAATTCTACTGGAAAATAGTAATTGAACATGGCTATACTGGTGTACAGTACCTGAATTGTGTATCAGTAATAAACTAGCACAGATTCTGTTTGTGAAACTGGCTATTTTATTTCTTTTCCCACTAGATGGCAATAAACACCTAAATGTTTTAAATATTCCTTTTCCTTGATAAAAACTATCAAGTTTCACACACAATGTGCTATATATATGATGTAAATTGCCTTTATTGGTGTCATGCTGCGATGCAGAAGGCAGATGAAAGGCCACTGCATTATATTCTCAGGACAGTCTTCATGGCTGATCGCCATGAGGATCGCCAATATTCAGATTCAAATATGGCAGAACAAGAAAAAAATGGGCTTATTTCTCACAAGAGTTCTGCTTTAATATGAGTAATGCTGTACAGTGATAAAAGTATCCTAATGTGGCAGTCAAGGAGAAAGTGCAAACACCATACAGACTGATTAGATTACATGTAATGATACAAATATTTTTGTTAATTGGTTCTAGCCAAAACTATCGGACATTTCTTACGATTGCGTTTGTGTTTGTTACAGTTGTTGTCCGCAAACAATTTTTGTCAATACATGCAAACAGATGCCTGTAAATTGTAAAAATTGGCTGAAATTGCTTAATTGGAATTGTAATAACAGGAGTGCCCAGTACTACAGTGAGAAGCTGAGGTAAAAGAAATCAACTGAGATATAGTTTAGTATAAATATTATTCCATTAAAACAGAAAGAAGCAAAAAGCAACATGGACATTCACTAAAAAAAAGTTATGCTGGCTGGTTTATATCATAGGTAAAAGAAATGAATTTTAAACTCAATTAAAATATTAAATTGTGTGACTTTTTTTAGATTTTTAAACTTGGCTTTTGGATTTTAAAGACTATGTGGTTCAGATACCACCTACTGATAGTTTTTAGTACAGTAACAGTCCTTTTTCATCCTTGGAATGATTTTTATTGCACATACATAAAACATATTAAATAGAATTTAAAAATTAGAATGCCTTTTAAACAAGTCATTTTTCTACTCAGAAATGGAATAAAAAACAGTATATGAACAGAGAATTATTTCACCAGGAGTGTTCTATAACTCAGAATTCTACCCAGAGTTAGGCTTTTTATAGAGTTTAGACTTCTCTCTGAAGTTTAATGAAATATTTATGTTGTAAACAAACAAAACCTCTCTCTAATGAAGGAAAATGTCTGCTATGGAAAGAATCTTCAGGCTTTCTTGATCCCTTGGAGTCTCTTTTTGGCAGCTTAGGGTAGGAGCTAAGGAGGAGGCGATGTGCTTCATCTAAAACCTGACAGTTGGAGTTAATTATAGGCGGAGGTTCTAGATTTCAGCAGCTTTCTATCCAAATAGTGGTTGATGTTTTCCTTATGTTTCTAGTAGTTCCCCTTTCCTAAAAGTCAGAAAAAAACCCTGTGAAATCCACTTAGGTGTTGTATTAACATTGGGAGCCTGATACTGTTGGACTACAACTCCTATAACCTCCAATGAGTTGCTACGCTGGCAGGGTCTGATGAGTACCCGTATTTTTGGACCATAAGACGCACATGACCATAAGATGCACCCAGTTTTCAGAGCAGGAAAACAAAAAAATATATTTAGTACTGTATTTTGCACCACCAACTAGTGGTGGTGCTGCAGTGGAAATGGGCAGGCAGGCCAATTGCACTGAGGAAGGAAGTGATACTCTGTCTCTTGCTCTCCTTTTAACCAGGAAGCATGTTTTCCCCCTCCACTTTGTCCACGTGGAGTAGAGACAAAGGCATCAAGGTAAGTGAAATCCTTTCTTTTTAAGCACAGGTTTGGTTTCCCACTTAAATGCATTGGGAAAATACAAACAGAAAACTTTTGAATACAAGAAATTTATTTCCAATGCATTTAAAAGGGGAAATTGCGATTTTCGCCCTCTTGTGGCCACTTGTTTTTCATATGTTTTTCTTCCCCCTGCCCTGGAACAGCTGAGAGGCGGCAGTAGAGGCCTTCGGCCAGCTGCGGCTCTTGTAAAATATCCTTTTACAACAATCACAGCTGGCCGAAGACCAGCATTTGGACTATAAGACGCACCCTCATTTCCCCCCCCCCCTACTTTTGGGGGAGAAAAAGTGTGTCTTATTTTATTTATTTTATTATTTTATTTTGCGCATTTATATCCCGCCCTCCTGGTGGGTACACCACTTATGGTCTAAAAAATACAGTATTTCAATTCAACATCTGGAGGGCCACAGACACATTTATATGGAAGAACAGCAGCTGTCGTCGTCCTTTTCTTCAGAATGAGCAGCTGCTTCTACCACTCCCTGTGAGATATAGAGCTAAAATGCGCCACAGGGCAATTCTTTGAAATATGGAGAAGTTAGCAGCTTTCAAATGTTTTCTCCTATTTTTAAAAGGCCTACATTCATTTCTTACATGGAATATTCTGTCTTGTTACCTATAGAGTAATACCTCATACAACGTCCGCTTCATGCAATGTCGAATACATACGTTGCCCAATTCTGTGAAATGTCACCCAAACTGTAAAAAATTGGCTGCCGCATGCATTTTTACAGTTTGCTTGGGCTTTTAGGAATTGAAGTCCAAAAGAAGCAAAAAAAGAAAATGGCATCAGCAACTTTATTTAGCTCATTTGCACTCCAGGTCCTACAAACCTTACAGAGGCTGCATGAAGGTAGGGGAAAATTTAATCCTTTTTAAAATGGGTAAGAAAACCTCTGTTGTGACTGAGTCCTCCCCCCCCCCCCATTTTCGGCTCTGCTGCCTGTGCTTCCTCTCTGAGGCTGGGGGGGGGGGTATCCATGCTGTTTCCAATGTCCGACGCCAGCCCACCTGACTGGGCAGTGGGGCAAGGCAAAATGCCAGGGGGGGGGACTTCTTCTTTGGCTACAGGTTTTACCTTGCCCCCCCCCAACCGAGCAGATCGGAGGACATCGTAAACAGCCGTTTTTTGGGGTTTTTTTGCATTATCCAATCCATGCATCATACAACATCAGAAATCGTACAACGTCCAAACTTGGGGAACCAAGTTTGGACGTTGTACAAGGTATTACTGTATCATCTTAAGACTGTGGCATTACAAGGCTCAGTTTATTCAAAGGACACACAAAAGGACTATAAACAAATAAATAGTAAATTTGAATTGTATACAAGTAGTAGACACCTTTCCACATTTATACTGTACAGTGGGACCTCGGTTAACATAATGCGTTCTCCGGGACATTTCATACAACGAAAATTACTTTAACCAAATTTCCCATAGGAATGCATTCAAAACCAAAATACATTAACTGAAACACGGTTTCCCATAGGAATGCATTGAAAGCCAATTAATCCGTTCTGGAAAAAAATCCATAAACTGAGCCACTATTTTCTATGGATTTCCTTTTGTTATACAATTTTTGTTAACCGAGCCGTTTGTTAACCGAGGTTCCACTGTATACCATATGATGTGGAAAACATATATTGTGCATACAAACTCACATATAACATGTGATGAGAAACATCGCTTCCATGGAATATGCAGAGTGCATAGACAACCATTCACCAAATGGTAAGTTACCAATATATATAGAAAACATGCACCCCGCCTTAGAGATCTGAAACCTAGCTGATTCTGCACTGAAGTAAGTTACCAAAAGAAAATGGTTATTTATGTCCAGTCATGACATCATGGTCGTTTAGGTTGCTGTACGACAGGACAGTCACATAAAGCAATTATATAGGAAACCATCTGAAGAATGTTAATTCAATCAAGACATGGACACAGGTTTATGTAAAAAGAAGTGTATTTCAGAGGAATATTTGCACATCAACATGCAGGTACAAGATGAATAAAAATTATTGCACCTCTCTAATGTGGCAATTGTTCAAGTTTCTAAAAAAAAAAAACAACAACACTTATATCCCACAGTATCCCATTAGGCAGGTACCAACTGGCATTAACTTGAAATTGGAACCCAGCATGAAAGCTGTGCTCACAGCCTTCAGGGGAAAAAAATCAAAATGCAATGTAAACACACACAGCTGTAAAATCATCTACCAGAAGTAATGCACCAACCTTCATATCCATTAAGATAAAACTGAAGGAAGATTTTATCCTCCCCACAGGAAATCAAGAAAGAAAAATTTTCAAATCACACCTTAATTCAGTGTTAATGAGGTGAGAGCAATTCCCTTTATTCTGCTCTATGGCAAGTACTGTATTCTTTTATAGCATAATGATCACAATAAGAAATTGGTCATCTTTCCCCCAGGAGTGGCCTTTACCAATGCTAACATGTAATATTTACATTAAATATCAGTCTCATGGTCTTAATGGTGCAAAGCAACGTTGAGGAGTTCATCAGCTGGATAACAAATATTTCAAAACTGAGAAAAATTAATGATTTCCAAACATCTAAATTAAGAGAAACAAACAAAATATGCTAGATGGTTGTATATACCTTGTAACAAAATGTGGTTCTGGTTCATGGAATTAGCACTATATACAGCAACTGGCTTAAACGGGCTGTGAATAGCCATAGCAACACTTGTTTTGTCATTTTTAATTCATCTATTATACACCACTTCTAGCAAAGCTCAATATTTGGTAAGAACATTTAATATCCTAATGTTCGCCCTCAGTAATGTCATCAAGCTCTTATTTTTAAAGGTCTACAAACCGTGTCTTCTTTGTTAACATGGGTTTTGATTGAACTTCCTTTAGCCAGTAATCTCATCAGAGTACAGCCCACAATTAAATGAATCTACCAAGCAGCATGAAGGCTTTCTGGAGGCTTTAACAATTACAGGAGTTTCCTATTAATGACACTATAAGCATATACAAAAGCATCTGTGTGGCATCTATAATTCAGTAATTTAGTGGCTATTTATTTGGCAGTGCTAGAGACATATATCCTTTGGATCTCTGACATATACAGGTGCTACAAAGTATGTTTGAAGCTACATTATTATCTATCTCCAGGGCACAAGTTCATACAGTACCACAACAATAAATATTCTCACATTATTCAAGTGAATGTGCATTTCTGAGTAGCTATGCCATCAACTCATACAGTAGACCCTCACATAACGACGTTGCTTGGTTCCCCAAGTAGCGTCGCTATAGGGGAAACGTCGTTGTGCGGTTTTCAATGGCAGCTGCGCCATCTAGCAGCAAAATTTGTCATTATCCGCACAACGACGTTAAAAAACGTCGTTAATCTGCACGACGTTTTTTTGTCGTTGTGCGGATAGTCACATGGCAAGTGATGACGTGTTGGTAAGCAGAAATGATGCTATTCGAACGTGTCGTTAATCGAGGGTCCACTGTATGAGCAGCAGTTCCCTTTTCCTAAATGCCTCTATGCACTGATGCTTCCAGTTCCCTTTGCCCAGAGGACAATGCAGCGAGTGACATATGGCTAGATGCAAAAGCATACAGCTCGCTCTTGTGGGCTGGTGGAGGATTAAGGAGATGACTGCATTTCACCTAATAAAGTCATTGTGGGAACTGGGAATGTTTATAGGTGAAATTTTGAATATTGAAGTTTCAGTTTTATATAAGAAAAAGCCAATGCTTCTTCTTTTAGTATTTATGCGCATGCACACTATCTCTCTTTCTCATCACACAAATGTAAACAAACAATAGATACTATTTTTAAAAAAACCTCCCAAATCAGAGATAAATTGGTCCAAAACTGAAACCAAAGAATAAAGTTAGGTGGGGGGGATGGGGGATTAGGAATTTCAACCAAGAAGCAAAAAAAAATCTTGAAATGTGATGATAATAAATTAGGATTTTAAGATCATGTTCCTAGTCACAAACTATATGCTCTCCAAGGAGAAATGGTGTAAGAAAATACTTTCTATCAGAAACATGGCAGAATAATGAAGTTGTACTGTAACTGGCTCCAGGGCTTGCCCTGGAGAGCTACTGCAGTTTCCATGTGATCATCTCTATCTATGTAGAACAGAAGACTATGCAAATAATTATTTTCTCTGCCTACACATACAGATGTATTCTGCTAGGCAAGGCTATAAATTATATTCCCAACAATTATGGGGTTTATGCAAATAGCCACCTCTGCCTATAAAGTATGATTAGATTCAATAAGGTAATGCATCTGAAAGGCTGCAGATATTGTATTACTGTGTCTATCTCCATCTTACATAGCTGTAAAGTAATACAGATCTAACCATCTTTTTTGAAAAGGTACTAGATAAAATATAATGAAGAATTTAAAGAAAGTTACTTTAAAAAGCACACACTCACACACACACAAAAACATATACAAGTATTTTGAAAAAGAGATAAAATTAAGGAATGGAAAGGGATTTCAGTAATACTCAAGTTGTTGTCCATATTTAGGGGGCATTTTATTGAACCAATGTAAGGACTATTTCATGTACAGTGGTTTGTCCCAGATCCTTCTTCACAAATCACTTAAGATCACTTCTACTAAGTCCATTCAGAATTCTTTGGTGGTTGTTAATTGCTTCCACAACAAGCTAAGTGGTCCCACAAGATCTTCAAAGTGTAGCAGTCTTGTTTTTATTAAGAGCTAACTCATTGAACTTACACTCCTTTTTAAGTGATCACTTGCTCTGAACAAAGTATAGTTGGTAAGGCCACAAGCATTATTATTATTAATTTTTAAAAAGGATTGTGCTAGAGTGTTATCCTTCTTTGAAAGCAGAGTAAAATAAATCAAGACACAAACTTTATCTTAGAAAGGGGTACTGCCCCTTTGCACAAGCACATACAAAGTTTCTCTCCAAGATGTTTATGGAAGCTTATGATATGTAAAAAAAGGTTTGCAATGACAGAGGAATTTTAGGAGCCTGCCATCAAAAGGTTTTTGTTTTATCCTTGCCAATATAAAGATATGATTAAAAAATTTGGATACAAGGATTAAAATTTGCAACTGATGGTCAAAATGTTTTGTTTTCCAATGATTTGCCTTATTTTACAAATGTAGTTGGGATTTTGAAAAAATGAGAAAAACGAATGGAAGAAAGACAATGCAAGATTAGGCAACTTTTTAAAGGGGTATGAGATTTGCAAATCATTTTGTAATTTTGCTTTAAATATATATATATACCCTGTTAAGAGGTTTCCAATGGCAAATGCGGTGTACAAAAATAGAATTGCAAGAATGAAAAAAGGCAAGAGTGTGAAAACGCAAATCTACAAAAAATAGATGTACAGATTTGTTTTACACGGTGTTCTTCTAATGCTGTCTTTGTTGTATAATGCAGAGATCCTGCTATGTTTTCCTCAAAACCTCACCTTCAGACAATAGGAAGTCTTTTGTTTCTGATTGACTTCTGAGCTCTCTGATTTCTCCTGGCGTTAAAGTGATCTCTTTTTTAGAACTCAGGCTACCGTCTTGTCCAGAAGAGACCCTAACGCTTTGCTTTGCAATGGCAGCTAGCTGAGCTTCAGATGGAGGTGCTAGCCACCTAGCCTCCAAAATCCCAGGTAAAATGGTATTACCAGGCCCTGGATCCTTTCCTCTTCCCTCTGGACATTCTGACTCCCAAGAGACTGCTGAGCTTTCTGATTCAATGCAAGGACCACATATTTTAGGGAGATCACCAATGTCAAAGGTTTTGAATGCTTCTGAACTCTGCTCCTCCTTTAAAGTTTCCTGTATTCCTTGCTTGGAAACACTCTTTTTCAAACAAACTAGTTCCTTCTGAGGAAACTCTTCTCTAGTTGCTTCTAGTTCTCTTGAGCCAGTTATGCTTGAATTTGCTGGACCCAACAGGCCTTTTGCATCTGTTGTTAAATAAACTGGCCTGACAGATTTTCCACTTTCAGCTGAGGCATCAAGTGTAAAAGCTAGACTGCAAGTAGGATGATCTTTTGGACAACTTGGGTTTCTATCACTTGACTGACTTTTATGTTTTGATGTATTACTTATTGAATCTACGGGAGAGGCCAACTCTGGTGGCTCTTCAGCATCAGAAGATCTTTGTGCAGATGCTTTGCCACTGTTTGATAGCTTCTGAATACTGGTGCTGTCCTTGGCATACTGGGATTCCTGTTTTAGAGGTTTTTCTTTGCAGTCTAATTGGCTTACTAGTGGAAGAGAGCTTGTACTAGTTGTGCAAATAGAAGAAAGTGCTAACAAAGGCACAGTATCACAAGGTGATATGCAAGGAACCTCTTTAGAAGCGGATTCCTTCACTTTGTCTTGGTTCCTTGCCAGTTCTGAACAATCACCTTGACCAAGCTGCAAGAATCTCATTGGTAGACATTTCCACTGCTCTGAACAATCTGTGTTTCTCTGGATAACCACATCATTTTCAGGGCCTTTAATATCTTCACTATCAGCAGCCTGACTACCACGTTTATTGCCTTGGATTGACTCTGATGCACCTTGAGACTCTAGTGTAAATGTAATTGTTTCACAATTGCTAGCTTTTTCTGCAGATGAATTCCTTATGCAAATCTCATCTGGTGGCATCCTTGCAACGTCCTTGGGTTGTTGTTGGTTTGCCCCATTTTGCAAATTGATAGTTTTGGGCTCTTCTGGAAGAAAAGCATCATCCTCCATACTGTCTCTGCTTTCCAGGTTGGAAGAATGTTTTACATCTTCGCTGAAAAGATCGGAAACCTGCTGATCTCTACAGAAGGGTGGCTTGTCTATTCTTCTCCCATCTTGACTGTCTTCTGAGCCTTCATCAGTTTCATCTTCAGAAGAATCAACTTCCGTAATGGCCTCTTGCTTCTGTAGAGATTCTCTTCTCTCCACTCTGTCCTGACGAATGGCTCCCAATTTTCTAGAAGGAGGTTTCTGCAGTGACCCTTTTTCTGCAAGCTCAACTTTACCTCCACTTGTTTCACTCATTGATTCCTGCCAGCTTTGGAGACTTGGATCTCTCTGAAGCATTTCCTTCTTGAATTCAGAATGAGAGATGTCCAAGCTGTGTTTGCGTGAAGGCAGCAACTTTTTTTCCGAGGACAGAGAGGCGCTCAGTTTTTCAGCCGATTGGACCCTCTTCAGCAGAGGCGATCGTGGTGGCTCAGCACTCTTGGGCCTTGAAATCTGTCGGACCAGCGGTGGGGAGGAATGTAATTTCACAGGAAAAGTCTGCATTATACTTGAACTTCCAATTGAATGCCCTGACAAAGGAGAAGGGGAGCGCTGTGGTGATGTGGATTGTGGGGTTGGTGAGGGAGTATGAGCTAATGGCGAGAGAGGAATGTTTCCCGCAGATTTACGTCTTGGGGAGCGATACTGTCGTTGGAGCTTTGGTGCTAATCCATGCAAAGAGCTGGGCCGGATGTGCCCTGAACTGGCAGGAGAGTTGGGAACACTGGAACTAGGTGAACTGCTCTGGGAAGAGTTTCCAGCAACTGTGAAAGGGAAAACATCAACAATTTTGTATGTGAAGAAATTTGAAAAGCATTAGGAACATGTGCATCACATTTGAACTGGCTGTTGAAATCTGGCAATACAGAATTAAATTGACATTGCAAATGTGGTCTACTATGAGAGAAAATACCAGGTACCATTAACTTGGCCTCATCAAACTGTCTTGTAATCCATGTCTTCTTGGCACCATCTTTTTTTCAGTTTTGTCTCCCAGAACATCTTCTTGCTGCTACTCAGCTATGAATGCTTTATCATGCTTATTATATTCATTCTTAGGGTTGGGATTTTGATTTTCTAAGACTCCCGTTCCCAGAATTGAGTGGGTAGGGTGTTTCTTGGTGAATTTTGGAGTGGATGCTCTAGAAATTTAAAAATTAGGCCCCAGACAGGCCCAGAATCCTGCAGGTAGAATTCTGGGAGCGTGAGAACAAAATCAGAAGACAAAAGAAAGCTATCTTAACCAGCATATGAGTTTCTTCTCACGTGTTTGTACTTGAAAAAGAAGGAAACACCCTAGTACTCACTGGGAGTAACTTCAATGCTCCCTAGGATGGTTAGTTCGGTGAGAGGCTCACTCTATATAGACCCGTGGTGGTGAACCTTGGCACTCCGGGTCTATATAGAGTGAGCCTCTCACTGAACTACTCCTGATCAGCAGGAGTGCTGACTTGGGCTTCTGGGAATTGAAGTCCAAGAACACCCGGAGTGCCAATATCCGCCACCACTGATATAGACCAGAGGTTCCCAACCTAAGGCCTGCAGGCCGGATCTGGCCCCTGGCGCCATTTCATGTGGCCATCAAACCCTCCAAAGGCATTCAAGAAACAAAATGGCCACCTCCATCGTGCAGGCAGGGCAAAATGGCTGCCCAGCCCTCGAAGCTGACCGAGAGAGCGTGACCCGGCCCCCGGCTTGAAAAGGTTTGGAACTCCTGATATAGCCTCTACAATGAATTATTGCAATGGCTCCCAGGGAGCACTAGCAGTCCCAGCAAGCAAGCAAGCAAGCACAAGAGAGTGTCTCCTCCTCCTTGGAACAAAATACACATGCTGGTAGTGATGCCTCTTTTTTGTATTTGTTTTTACACTCCTATTCCCAGACTTATCCCCAGGAGTAATCCTAGAAATCTGAAAATCTTAAAAGTAACATTCCAAGCTCTGCCTCCAGGTGCCGCTGGTCTATTTATTAATGCCAAAAATGCTATTTCAGATTTCTCTAATTTATTCTCAACTCTCTCCCCTGCCTTTTTTCTTCTTTTGGCCTATATTTCCATTATTTATAAATATTTTTGCCCACAATGGTTGTTTTTGTAATTTTGCACAGACGCATGCATGTGCGTACACATGCACACACACTTGCATTTATATATGTCAAAAAAAGGGGGGGGGACTCATATCTGTCAACCATCCCGATTTGGCCGGGATTACCCCGTAATTTGACGTCGATTGACGTCATAACCTGCCCCACGCTGCCAAAACCCCGTAATTTGGCAGCGGAGGGAAACGCTTTCCACACATGCGTGGAAGGGGTAAAACCCTTCCACGCATGTGCGGAAGCGCTACGCCGCTTGCACAGATCGCTTGTGCGCAATTCGCTTTCCACGCATGCGTGGAAGGGGTAAAACCCTTCCATGCATGCACGGAAGCGCTACGCCGCTTGCATAGGGGCTGTGCAAGCGGCGTAGCGCTTCCACGCATGCGTGGAAAGCGACATGCGCACAAGCGATCTGCGCAGGTCCCGTTTTTCCGGAGCCGCGGGTTGACAGGTATGGGGGGACTGCAGTGGTTCAAGTGGTTAAGATGCTGACTGAAAGGCAGGAGGTCAGTAATTCGATACCTGAGTACTGCATGATGGAATGAGCTCCCATCTTTGTCCCAGTTCCTGCCAACCTAGCAGTTCGAAAGCAAGACATTGCAAGTAGATAAATAGGAACCACTTCGGTGGGATGGTAAACAGCGTTCTGTGCACTCCGGTGTCTTGCCATGCCTGCCACGTCCATGGAAACATCTGCTGACGCAGACAGCGCTGGCTCTTCGGCTATAAACAGAGATGAACACTGAATCCTAGTGTCGGAAATGACTGGCTTTTGAGCAAAGGTGACCTTTACCTTTACCTTTATGTCAAAAAAAGTGAAATAAAAAGCCACCCTGCTGAGCACATTTCATGACATTCAATGCCATATGGGGAAAAAGCACAGTGCTCATTATTAGCACAATATTTCCCATGTATTATGGAACCGTGCTTCTCTTTAATAGTTCTTCTATCTATTTTCCATATATATATTGGCAATATAGATTGATCTCCTGGACAAGGATCTCCATCTCTATAGCTAGTACAGGTGAAACTCAGAAAATTAGAATATCATGCAAATGTCCATTCATTTCAATTAAAAGGTAGAAAAAAATATGAGATAGACTCACTACATGCAAAGTGAGAGATGTCATGCCTTATATAATTGTGATGATTATGGCGTACAGCGTACATGAAATTATGTGGTGATTATTGGGGTACATGAGATTGGGGGGTTGGGGTTTTCATAAGCTGTAAACCATAAGCATCGATAGTGTAACAAAGTAAGGCTTGAACTATCTCGCTTTGCATGTAATGAGTCTATCTCATATATTTGTTTCACCTTTTAAGTTGCATTACTGGAATGAATGAACATTTGCACAATATTCTAATTTTCCGAGTTTCACCTGTAGATTGATCTCCTGGATAAGGATCTCCGTCTCTATAACAAGTACATCTTGTTTATGCAGTTTATATTATAGTTTTTTATATTAAATCAGAATTTCTGGGTTTTGTTTCTAAGACATTGAGGCAACATTACTTGCAGCAGTCTATCACGTTGCTGAGTCACTACGTAAGTTCTGATAATGTATACAATATATCTTCTGTATCCTCCAGTCTGAAAAAACTCAGCACTACTAAATCAGAAAGAATCTGCTTAAATACTCCAACTATCTCCCCCTTCTACCTGAATGCGCAGACTCGGGTGTAGATCGGTAACTCTGTGTTGGTGATCGAGGAGAAAGATTGTGAGTTGGTGAACCTGGAACACTTTCCCCAGATGAAAGAGAACGGTTGAGGGAAGATAAGCTCCTGCTGGTATGGAGGAGAGATGCTTGCTTTGTAATCTTCCTGAACAGGGAGCTCTTCTTTTTACTGGAAAAAAGTAAAAGATAAGGCGGCCATCATTTGTAAAAAACGAATAGATCCAGTTCTAACAAGTTTTCTTCCACCACTGTAAGGAGTCATCCTTTTTACAGATGGGCTTTTCACATTTGTGGATGAGCCTTGGGTACTACAGATGCTTATATGGAAGGAAGTGTAGAGGACACCCCTCCTTCCTGACTATTCTGAATATTCTCCAAATCTTGCTCAGTCAAATTTCAGGAGGTACAAGACCCAAGAGCACTATCTTCCATGACAAATAACACTGCTTGCAGAACATTAAAATTGCACCAGTCATTATGCACACACATTCTGTCGCTAAAGAAACATGTGCTGGCAGATGTTAAATCTAGACAGTTATTTGGAGAACCGCTACTGAGACTTAATACCATTTCCCATGGAAAGACATCACTCACCTTTCCTGACCATCTCTTGTTTTACTTTTCTTGTTTCTCCTGGCCATTTTTGATTTGTAGCTGGCCTTGCGAGCTGGCCCTACTTTGATTGACGTGTTCTCAAAAGGTGTAGTAGATATAGAAACTTTAGTCCCACTCTGAAAGGAAGAGAAAATATTTGATATCTTTTTATTTTATTTATCTCTCGACACCTTCTGGATATTAAAGTAAATACGAATACTTGTCTTAGATTCCCGATTATTTCTTTCCACTCTTATCCAATATTTGTCTCTAGAAAATGCTGCTATAGGGACTTCTTGAATCAGACTTTCCATCTCACTGATTAAACAATGGGTTTCCTGGCTGAATGACAGCAGCAAAGAGCTCTAATGTTGTGATCTTTCATTTATCCAACTTAAGCTTTGTAAGCAGGAGGCAGTAAATTAGACATACAGTACCTACTACCAGCAGGTTCATGCTAGAAATTCTGTCAAGCAGTACTTTTAAGCTCTGCTTCTTTCTTTCATCTTTGAAAAATTTCCTTCCTCTAAAAAACTGGCATCAAACATAAACCACTGTCAAATAAAAGATGTATTTATTTCAAATTACTTTTTAAACAAGTTTTCAAGGAATTGGTTCACAATGCACTTACACTGATACATTTCCCATGCATGCTCCCCTTTTGTCAAATGAACACCACAACCATGGATGCAACACAACCGTGGAAGAAACAGTGCTACCATTTATCTGTCATATCATAGGCAGTATTCAATAGGTTTTTGTGGCGTTTGTGCATTGCATGGCAAAAAATATATTCTAGATTGCAATCACTGAGCTAGCTGTTGTGGTAAGTCTACATAATAAACATTTGTATATAGGTTTGTACTGATAAGCATGAAAAGTGACTAATAGTTGTAGACGGGGTGAGCCAGGAGAAGCAGTTTAAATAGCTGACAGATAGGATTAAATGTTTATGAATTAACTGTGAACGGAATGGCTGATTGATTCCATGCCTAGGGAGTCACTGATTGATATAAGAGTTTGTATATGAAAGTGATGTTCAATTGGCTAGAACTGAGAAAGTCGGTGTTTAAAAAAATATCAGTAAAAATGTGTTCTCATTGGAACTTGTGTGAAAACAAGCATCTATCTATATATACACAAAAATGAATATGTTTACACTATAAGGAAAAAACCCTAAAATAAAATAAATTTTAGCTTGAAAGCTTTTAATACTGAACCATTTTTTAAATTTACAAATCTTATTTATTATTTCTGAAGGCAGCAGCCACAATACTTTATACTCACAAATATCACTCAGATAGGTCTGGAACACACAGTTTATGTAATATCACTATTCTAACAAAGGCCCTGTAATTCTCCAGATGTGTTCTTATTCTTTTAAAAGGGTAGTATAAGTTATCCCTTAACTGGCTTTTTGACCAGAAGCAGGCTACTTCAATAGCATTATCTTGGCTATTTGCTAGATCTATTTGTAGTGAATGCAGTCATATCTTCAATAAATAATAATATCTGTGTTGTCTTCAAAGAATTTATTCACAACACAGATATTATTATTTATTGAAGATATGACTGCATTCAGTATAAAAATATTGTTGTTGACCCAATATAGCCTCAATCATTTTTTTTCTTCTTTTACTTGATACACACCGGTTGGCCATTTCCTTATTGACTTTTACAAGATCTATTTGTAGGGCATAACTAGCATACACATAACTGCTGCATTGACTGAACTTCTCTATATTTGCTGAAGATTTGTCCGGTTATCCTTCAGGAGCCCTAGCTATGAAGCCCTAAAAAGATTTTTAAAAACCATTTTGAATTGGGCCCTGAAACAGAATGAAAATGATTACAGTTGACAAAGGACTAGAACGGGGGTGTCCAAACTACAGCCCGGAAGCCGGATCTGTCCCCCAATGCCAATTCATCTGCCCCTCGAAGCCCTCGTCGCTCCTGGAAGCAAAACGCATCCATATGGACGTGTTTTACTTCCTCTTCCGGGTTGTGGGTCAGATGAATTGGCATTGGGGGCGGATCCGGCCCCCAAGCCATAGTGAACAGCCCCCTGAACGACCATATTCTCTCCACTTGTCATACAGAATGTGTGGATTCTCTATACCTTCAGGACCAACTCTACCACTTCAGTATGAACCAGTCCATGTACAGGCTCTCCATTCACATGGGTGATCAAGTCCCCTTCCCGCAAGCCAGCTTCACTTGCAGGTCCACCTTCTTCCACATGCTGCCAATGAGAGACAAAACATTGTCAGCTTCAAAAACGGAGTTATCTGGCCATATTAGCTGCCCTCCTCCACTGTCACTAGCAGACATTCTAGAAAGTAAATGTCATGAATTGCTTCAATGCACACACCACTAATTTTTTCTGCTACTAAGTCATGACACTCACTCATGTAGCATCAGTTCTCTGGAATCCCAGGTAGAGGAATTTCTTAGTCCTTATATCTAGGATCCTTTACTTTGGATGATACAAATTGTATTTGGGACCTTTATATGAATGTGGGGTGGATACACAACTGAACATCACTTATTTGCCATTAATTATTTTTAGAATGCTTATTATAATACACACATGATGATGTGGGTAATCACAATGACAGAAAACAACCCAAAAGTGACAGAGTTTAACCTACAGTACATTTAATTTTTAATTTAATTTAATTTCCAATTTGTATAGCCGCCCAACTCAGAACGACTCTGGGCGGCTTGCAACATTAAAATCAGTACTACAATCTAAAAACTTAAAACCTGTAAAAACACCAATTAAAAATACAATAAGAAATTACCCCAACAGATAAAAAGAGCGAGGGAGCGATATTACTATATCAGGCAGCAGATGGGGGTCACCGCATTCCCAGTGCCCCACACCTGCTTTGCCAGCCAGGTTTTTAGCTCTTTCCTGAAGGGTAGCAACTCCATCTGGAGTTGTAGCTCAATTGGCAGGAGGTTCCATAGGGCCGGAGCAGACACAGAGAAGGCCCCCTTTCTGGTGCTAGAGAGGCGTGCCTGTGTAGCAGATGGCACAATAAGAGAGCCTCTCCGGTCCGCTCTGGTGGGATGGACAGATGTTCTTGGGGTGACACGGTCTCTTCAGTATCCTGGCCCACTACCATGTAGGGCTTTAAAGGTCATTACACCCGGAGGCACACCGGTAACCAGTGCAGCTCCTGAAGCAGTGGCGATGCACGGGCGTAACATCCGCACCCATCACCACCTGGGCAGCTGCATTCTGGACCAGTTGCAGCCTCTGAATGGTTGTCAAGGGCAGCCCCATGTAGAGTGCATTACAATAGTCCAGTTTGGAGGTGACCAGAGCATGTGTGACTATGAGCAAGGAGTCCCGATTTAGGAGCATGTGTAACTGGCGTACGACACGAAGTTGTGCAAAAGCCCTTCTGGCCACAACTGCCACCTGCTCATCGAGCAGGAGTCGCAAGTCCAGGAGAAGCCCCAGATTACGCACCGGGTCTGTTTGGGGTAAGATAGCCCCATCCGGAACCACAGATGGTAGCTCCTGAGATAACGCGGGGGCCCTAATCCATAGCCACTCAGTCTTGCCAGGATTCAGATGAAGCCCATTTTCCCCCATCCAGACCCCAACAGCCTTCAGACACCTGGATAGGACTCAACCTGCATAACCTGTGTTTTATCCCATCTCATTCCCCCCCCCCCCTATATAATGCAGTCATTATCAAGGTCAAGTGAAACAAGGATCAGAAGTAGATTTATAAAAGCAATCATTCTATTACATTTTATGTTTGTATTGCTGATAATTAGTTTCAAAACAATCTCAATGTAAATGAAGAAACCTTAAGTGGTATCTTAAGGTTGTTGTTTTTTAATCAAAGAATTTCATACAATTAAAACTGACAGTTCTTATTTATGGGAAATAGGTATAGCAAACAGCCACATGTACCTCTAAAAGAAAGTACACGTAGAAGAAAGTCTGGCTGAGAATACGAATGGAGAAGGAGCACACATATAATAAGCCCTTGTATAACTCACAGCATTACTGAATCCCAAATCCCTAGTCAATTCAATGGAAAGACAGTGATGCTTTCAGACATGTAATCAACTTCAAGCAGATGTAAGAAATCCTAAGGGAAAGGAAATGATCTGAAGCAGACCATCACTGACAGCACCTGCTCTGAAAGAATTAAATGTAATTAACCCTATGGGCTACATCTCTGGTAGAGAGAACCCTCCCTTACGTACATCCATGTGTGTTTCTGTAGAAAGACTCACTATTTCTAAAATGATTCCAAGAAGAATTATTTGGTAAACCAGATATTATGAGGTTCTGATTAATAAAGTTTCTTGTAATCCCAGGTTATGCTGAAGTCACTTATATCGGGAGCGGGAGAAAGCCAGTAAGTATAAGCATACCCAGACCACGTGATGCACTGTGTAGATATCACTGTTCCCCATGTAAACTCTAATGGCACGAAGAGTGAAGCCATATTTCTTCCCAGCTCGGTGAATGATGATTGGTGGTTTAGGGTTTATAACAGCTGGATAAAATTCTCGATTTGGAGATGAATCTCTTGAGGATGGGTCAGAGGAGAGAGAATGAGGTGACATGGGACTGGCTAATGGAGAACATACATGATGCTCTAAATGAAAATACAAAAGAATTCCAAATTAGAAAGCCAGGCATTCAAAGAAGAATACAATTTTCTTTACTTTTGAAAAAAGTGTCCTAATGTTAAACAAATGCAAACTTAGTACTGCATCTGAGGTGCCACAGCTATGCTGGCTGTTAGTCCTCTATAAAAATTTATTCTATAATTCACATGTAAATATATGATTAAAAATATTCGGGTACAATACTCCACATTTTAAGCGAGGGGTGCCCAAACTACAGCCAGTGGGCTGGATCCAGCCCACTCCACCCGCTCTGCTCCTGGAAACGGAAGTAAAACATGCCCGCGCATATGCAGGGATGTTTTACTTCCGCTTCTGGTGGGAGGAACCACATGACCCATGGCCCAAAAATTTTGAGCACCCCTGTTTTAAGCCATAGAATTTTTCCTTATATAAATAAGGACTGTTTCTTACAGTTACAGTGACATGCACTATTACCTACTTTTGTGTTGCAACACAAAATAAATATTTAAAAATGAAATAAGGGCTAAGTACAGATAAAAGAGCTAAGGTTAATAATGCCTAGTACACAATTTAGACAGAGGAAAACACTAAAAAAAGCCAATTAAGATATACAATACATAGTATATACTTCAATCTAGTTCCTCACATATGCCGCTCTGAGTTGGCCTGTGCCGAGTTGAGCGGGATACAAATCTAAATAATAAATAATAAATAAATAAATAAATAAATTTCGATATTCAATTATTCTAATTCTTAGAACTATACCACATATTACTGTGAATTTGTGTAACTGAACAAACAAGCACTTTGTGAAGAGAACAAGCAAATGGCTGGCATAAAGCTACACTGCTCAACACTGGCATTTTTGAAAATATTATGGTAGATTAATTTCTGTTGCATTTCATATGATAGTCTTTGAACTATCATATGATAATGGGACTCTACTGTTTAGATGAGTCTTTTAAATAAAATATTTGTATCTTACAAGAAGGCACTCCTATATGCAGAAAATCACAATTAATTATGTGAAAAAATACCTATAATAAAATTAACAGGACATGATGAGTAATTTTTAAGCACTTATTGCCCAATGAAGTCCAAAGGGCTCAGAAGGGGTTTCTTTGAGCTGTTAGTCAAAATCCTGTTGCTTACTGTAATGGATCACATTAGAATAGGACCACTGGCTCAATAGGGATCTCAAGTCAACTCCTCTATGAGTTCAATTGATTCAAATGGACCTACTTTGTGACTTTAGGAGCTGATTCACTAGAGCTCTATTAATTCAATTGTAATTGTACGTACTAAGCAACAGGATGATGGCTACTGCACATGGTGGCTTTTAGTAAAAGGACTGTGTAATTGAAAAGGTTGCTTTAACATGCAGGAAATACAAATTTAAAGTAATTTTATTCTGACTTTTGCCAGACAATTCCAAGTAACTTGCAATAAAAACATAAAATCACAATAATTCATCTCAACCAGTTGTAACTCATTTCAGAGACAAGACAATGCCTCCCCCCCAAAAAAAAAAAATATGGGATGAGATGCCCTCCCCATCCTGGCCTATAGGTTTAATATAAAATACAGAATGTCGGGGGGGGGGGGGGAATCCTACTTGTCCTGGTTTTCCTCATAATATTTTAGATTTTCCTCATGAGCTACTGCAATTATAGAAGGCCTTTCTTGTGAGTCCTTGAAAGCAAATGCGAAGGAAATACAAGACAGCACTTTCTCAAGGGCTAATCAAAGTTTACTGAACAACAACAATCAGTTTTGTTCGGTTCTAATTTAAGCATCTCATCCTGTTTACCTAATAAGACATCTGGTTTTTAAGATGGCATATAGGTGAAACTCAAAAAATTAGAATATCGTGAAAATGTTCATTCAGTTGAGTAAAGGTGAAAAAAATATATGAGATAGACTCATTACATGCAAAGTGAGATAGTTCAAGCCTTACTTTGTTATAATATTGATGCTTATGGCTTACAGTTTATGAAGACCCCAACCCCCCAATCTCATGTACCCCATAATCATCACATAATCTCATGTATGCTGTACACCATGATCATCACAACTATAATGAATTAAGGCATGGCATCTCTCGCTTTGCATGTAGTGAGTCTATCTCATATATTTGTTTCACCTTTTAAGTGAAATGAATGAACATTTGCACGATATTCTAATTTTCCAAGTTTTACCTGTATTAATCACAAATGTTTATAATAATTAAATATAATATGTTTATAATACAACTGACTCATCTGTTAGTACAGTACCAATGGTGGCTCAAAGAAAAAGATATAAAGGCATTATGTATTAATGATCAGAAGTCTGTAATTCTTGCAATTAAAAATTCATTTGTGATTTTTATCTAACCTGAAGGAATTAAAAGGGAGAGGGCAGTAGCTGATGCTGACTTAATCACTTTGTTGACAGGTCGTGAAGTCCGTTTTTCTGCTGATTCACCAGAGAGTAACCTATGTCGGGCTCTCCTCACTGCCAAGTCACTTGTGGCTTTAGGCGTAGTAAATTCTGGACCCTCGTTGCTGTTACTGCGAGTGTGCTGCTCAGAGAAATCTGTAGTGCTACCAGCTACAAATTCAAATTAACATAGATTAGAACCATAGGGAATTTCTAAAAGCCTGTTCCCTTGCCAGTGCATATATGAAATCAAAGTAATGTTTACACACAGTCCAACACTGAGCTTTCCCAAGAAACAAACCCAGACCCAAGACTTTGTTTACAGATGCATTTAATAAGAAGTGATATAAATCTCAACAAAATTATCAGTTTTCCTTTTGCTTTTGAGAGAAAAATAATTAGATTGCCTCCTACAACTTGCCTGGGGGAAAGATTCTACTACAATGTAGCAAGCAGTATACATTTCAAGTGAAAGGGAGTGTTTAAGAGCCCAATCAGAAGATGAAGTCTGATAATAATAATTTCATGTCAGAAATTATTATGGGTTGAAAGGATTTTTGCTAGAGAAACTGATTAAATATAAACTAAACAGTTACCCAACAGCATAACAAAAAAAAATCACTGTTAAAAACTAAAAGTTAGTTATACTTCCTTCATAAGATGTTTTGCAATACAAATGGACATTGTAAGTTAGCTTTAGTTTGGTAGACAGGGATGCAGCAGGAAGATGGGACAGGATTTTATGGTTGCAAAATAAAATCTAGGGTAGTTCTGTAGAAATGTGCAACCCTGAGTATTAAACAATTGGCTCGTTCAAATAATCTTCTCTACATATTACTGGGGTAACATAACTGTGTCATCTAGCCAGATGCACCTGTCCCTCCTCATGTGGGTTAGCATGCAAATGTGGTATATGCATACAAAAGCCAATATGAACTGTTTCAGATTGCACTGATGGTTTCCAGACTGTACATCCAGTATCGGGCATTTCACCATCAATTTGCATTACATAGCATACATATGTCCCTTTTCCAAACTCTATCACATATAAAGATGTCCAGGAGGACCACCCGGTGGTTGGAAAGGCAAAATTTGTATTGAGAGTCCCAGAGTGCCAAATTAAATCAGGCATATTAGTTTAGGGTATCTTAGAGACAATAATTCTATTCCTGTGGGTACATACCTGATAGCGTTGAGCTACTAATATTACTGACATTTGAAGAAGGTGTTTTTGGCCCATTAAAATCATCTAGTTGGAGTTCCCGCTCTACAGGCTGTTCCGGAATAGGAAGAGGATGACCTTCTCGTGGCTGTGTCACAGTAAGCAATGTTCCATCCAGTGTTTTCTTCTTCCCTTCTTCCTCAGCTGAAATGGCAAATCGGGGCATGTCAAGAAGTCCAGAACAACGCCGGCGGACAGTCAGTGGTGGGCTGGAGTCACTCTCGGTATGGGAGGATTCAGACACTGAGATGTGTTTACGCAGTCTGAGGGGGGGAAAACAGGACACACCTTGCTCAGTTTAATGGCAATGATGTTAGTGATTTTAAGACCCAACAATTGGTAGTGATATATAAGCATATCAAAGAGGAAGCCAAAAGTAGACAGTCTGTTTGGCGTTAATGAAGTGAGGAAGACAATGCCAACTTCACATTGGATCCTACTCTTCTAAATGCTAGTTACTCTTGCAACAGGGCAAGATCATTTTAAACAAACATCATGATGTTTCAGTCAAGACAGAACTGAAAATAGCTAGACTGGAAAGCCACTAAACTTACAATTGTTTTCTCTCTCAGATTAATTACACGGTTCCATAATGATGTTAAAAACAATTTATCTAAACCTTTAATCTGTTATGGCATTGATTTCTCTTCTCTATGTGTTTCATTGTACCAAACTAAAACTAAATGAATTCTTGTTTCATTTCAGAAGTAAAACTTTAAAAAAACTAAAACCACTCATATTGATAAATAGCAGCAATATTTATACAGCATGCACTCAGTTGTAAAGTATTATATATACTTTTTATGTTATATACTTATATATAGTGCAATAATCTTTATAAATAAAAGAGATTAGTATTGTCCAGAATTCAAGATCAAAGAAGACCTACTCACAACCAGATATTTTGGGTCTCAGTCTCTATCAGCCCTAGCATGCATTGTCAATGGTCAGGAGACTTGGAAGTTGTTTTTTCTGTTAGACAGCCCAAATTTAGATTGCAACAAAAAATAAAATAATGCAATTTAATACAAATTCAGCATGCCAAGGTTAAAAAAAGGCCAAAACATCTGGAAAGCATTAGCTTTGAGAGTAGACTTTTTTTATAACTTGACCTGAACACTGTAGATGAAGTATATTTTACAGTGGGGATATTCTTGCATTAATTAGATTACCACTAATTAAATAATCCCTACTTTGCTTCTAGGTTGTGCATAAAACCATCCAGCTCATGCACAACGAGATTACATTTGAACCAAGAAGAATTGAAGCAGGGACTCTTTAATTAGCAGCATTCTGCCACTGTACATTACATAATTTTCATTATGCCAGCAGAAAAATTTATGCAAGAGGATTTTGACTAATGTTTGACATAAATGCAGAGCAGCTATTCTTGAAATTTATTGAACTTTCACTTCTACGCAATTTGAACATAAAATTATAAAACAAGAGCAGTGAATCTTTAGGCCTGCAAATGTTGCAGGATTAGAACTTCTATAACCAATGACCATTAGGCATGCTATTATTGCAGGGGTTCTCAAACTACGGCCCCCACCCTCGCTTCAGCTGCCGCTGGAATCAGACGCAGACTCATTTACACCCGAGGGTGGGGACAACCAGTCAGGACCCCTCAACTAGAAGAACAGGTATTGGCTGTGGCCAGGAGGGCTTTCACCCAACTTCGCGTGATTTGCCAGTTGCGCCCACTCCTGGACTGGGACTCATGGTCACTCACGCTCTGGTCACCTCCTGACTAGACTACTGTAATGCACTCTACATGGGGCTGCCCTTGACAACCATTCGGAGGCTGCAGCTGGTCCAGAATGCAGCGGCCCGGGTGGTGATGGGGTGTGGATTATATGCCCGCGCCTCGCCACTACTTCGGAAGCTACACTGGCTACCAGTTTGCCTCCGGGTGCAATTCAAGGTGCTGGTTTTGACCTTTAAAGCCCTATATGGTAGTGGACCAGGATACCTTAGAGGCCGCATCACCCCAAGAGTGTCTGCCCATTCAACTAGAGCGGAACGGAGGGGCTCTCTAGTTGTGCCATCAACTAGAGGGGCACATCTGTCTAGTACCCGAAGGAGGGCCTTCTCCATGTCCGTAGCAGCCCTCTGGAACCTCCTGCCAACAGATCTAAGACTGCAAACAGAATTGCTGCCCTTCAGGAAAGGTGTGAAGACCTGGCTGGCAGGGCAGGAGTGGGGCCCTAATGGGAATACGGTCCCCGCCTGTTGGCTCACTCCAAGATAGCAATCAGGAGCCCTCTCTCTCTCTCTTTTTTTTTTTTTACAGTGGGTGGGGTGGTTGGTTGGGATAACTAGGGGTTTTATGTGTTTTTAAACGTTGTTGTAATGCCGCCCTGAGTCGGGTTCGCCTGAGTGGGCGGCGTATACATGTGAATATTAAATTAAATTAAAATTAAACTATCTGAGCGAGTGTGACCCAGCCCCCGACTTGAAAAGGTTGAGAACCCCTGCTATATTGGGATGATGCAATATGAAGTTCAAAGGCTAAACATTCAATATTTATATTTTAAGTAAAGGAAATATTTCTATTTCACACTGCCATATAGCAATATTCTTCTTTGAATACACTCCAGTAAAAAGCTGTATATAGATAGCTCATTTCCATGTTTATGCATTATAAATGAAATATTACTTTAGACCACAACAGCCTCTGTAGACCATGGATTTTGCTTAATAGTAGAATGTGTTTTGTTGTTTCATGGAATCTTTATAAAATATCAATGCATTCATTTGCACATACATTGCTCCCTACAGCAATCCCTACCTAGAAAAGAAAGGTAGAAGCACTAAAGACATTTAGTACATTAAGCTTACATTTCAGGAGACCCAATCACCCAGCCGCGGTCTCGATTCTTCAGACCACCAAGACTATCTAGTCTATCATCTTTTTCCTCACTCAGGCTACGCTTGGTGGGTGGTGGTGTTTTTCTCTCTTCATGGATAGAAAGACGTTCCATGCTGCTGTACACCTATAGTTACAATCATATAAAGTGTGTACTAACAAGTTAAGCATTACTACTTGAGTCTTTTAATAAAACCATATAATAGATCAGAATTGCAAAGTCCAAAAACGCTAAAGTTGGACTTCATAATCCTCTTATGGCTGGAGAAATTACAAAGGGACAGAAGTCAAGTATCTTTACTCTCTAATCAGCTGTTATCCAGACTATACCTGTGTATTCTGTTGCACTGATATTGCTGTAAAAGCCTTTAAAAATATTAGATTTGTAGGATACATTTTTGTAAAGCAGTCATTCATAACATTGTTAGGTGTGGGCCAAGTCAGCAGTATTTTCAAGGGCAGAGATAAACTATTTCAAATATTCTATAACATGAACTTAACCTGGAGTTTTTAAAAAGAAAAAAACCCTGCCCCTATGAACTAATACACATAATCATTCATGCCTCAGTTGCTTTATAATAACATTTTAAAGCACTGAAAGTTAATAAAAGGAGAGGGGATGACCATGTTTGTAAGACTAAGCACAACTGAGAAGCTAATTTGCATATGAGACTGATGAAAACAAGGCTATTAAAAATCACATCAACTGAAGCTATTAATAAATTATCTGGCTGAATTGTCTGACAAGACTTTCAAAATATAATGAGCCTTTCATACCATCAACTATATGAATGCTGTATTATTTTTCAGTGTTCAAGATATAAGAATACCTGTACCCCATTTGCACCAGATCCTCGAAATACTGCCAGGTTGCCAAATACTGTCCAGGTTGCATCTCACTCTGCTCCCCACTGATAAGCATACAGGATCAGTGCTCCACTTGCAAACTACTTTCCAGGGTAGTTCATCCCTCATTAAAGAGGTACTAACCTTTTCAGAAAGGCCCTTATGTTTTCAAAATATTTTCCCTACACAAGCTCTAGTCATTACTCTCCTCCCTTTTCATTACGAAGCTTTCATTATAAAACTGCTCCATCAGATGTAAATCTCTCTCTCTTTTGTCGGTTTGCAAAAAGAAGGGAGTTTCCACATACAGTACTAAATACATTTAAACATTAGTACAGTACTAGGACAAAAATGAAAGCAAAAAAGAAATTTAATGAGGGGTACTAGAGCATTTATATCCTTTAAATTTATGAAAACCTAATATTGTATGCTTGAATTAGATACAAATTTAGATCATTATTCCAAGACAGTGGGAAGGTTGTTGATGAATTTACAAAATTTCCTTCAGTTCCCCAACAAGGTATCAGAAATGATCTAATTTTTTTCTTGTGATTTAAATTGTAAACAACTGCCATGAGATTTACTACAACTGTTACAAATAAATGTGACTATACTAGACACAAGCATAAAGAAAGCTATGAATATATTGTATTTTGATTCACAGAAGGAACAAACGAAAAACCCAAAAATTAGTTGTCCTTTTAATAAAAAAAATTAGTGCTAAAACACGGGAGGGGGGATCAAATACCATTTTTGAGTTGATTAAGACTGATCAAGACATGTAACGACAGTAGCACTAACTACACTTTAATTCTATTCAAAATGTAATTCAAAATTTCTATTTCTTCACTATATCTTTCCTTTCTACCAAATAAAAGGCTATTTGTGGTGACTAACAATAACCCTGAATCTACAAGTGTAGCCTGTGAGCTGTAGTACTGTAGGTACTAAAATTTAGTATTTCAGTGGTGGCAGCTGCAACTCGTATCTGAGAATGCATTTTTTCCTGAAGCAGGAAAAATGTCATTGGCATGAATTTGTTTAAGGTGGATCCCAGCTTGCCAAGAAGTGACCCATGCACTATGATCAGAGAGCCATCTCCTGATGCACACATGAAGCATGGCATGCAGGAGTTAACACCGGGACTGCAACGGACTGCCACAGCCTTGAGGATATACGGACAACGTGCGCCTTCACAGCCAGTCCATCTGGCATGGCCTCTATGACCATTGGGAATCAGAGTTCTTCCTCCACTCATTTTGTAGTTTGGCCCAATTATGATGGTTTCCAGTGGTATTTCCTCCACTGAAGGGGCCATTATCCCACCTAAAGGGGCTCATCCACCCATAACCGTTGGCCCCTTTAGGGAGTCAGGTAATTGACCGCCGACCAACACTCGCTGTATTTAGTATGTGGAAAGCCGCCCGGAGTGGTGCTCGCAACAAAAGGTGAATGAATAAATACTGAAAAAAGAGCAAGGCTTGGAATGTCCAATAATTCTATACTCTGTTTATTATTTTCTTGAACACACAGGGGCATCCCATCTCTACTTCCATAGGATGGTAATGCATATACCCTTATATAACATCTGCCAGTCCTACAAGAGCGGACCGGAGGGGCTCTCTATGGGTACCAAGGGCTGGAGAGGCGAGCTTCTCCAGCACTAGACGGAGGGTCTTCTCAGTATCCACTCTGGCCCTTTGGAATCTCCTGCTGACTGACCTCCACCTCCAACCACAACTGCTGACCTTTAGAAGAGATTTAAAGGCATGGCTGGCTCAGCGGGTGTGGGGTGCTGCCACTGGATCATATGATCATTGGTCAATTCTGCCATATGCATTCTAGAGTTTTAGATTTAAGATTTTTAGATTTTTAGATTTAGAGTTTTATGGTGTTTTATTCATGTGTATGGATGGGGTGTCTGATTGTTTTATGTTTAGTGGTTGTCTCTTGCACTGTAAGCTGCCCGGAGTCACTTCGGCAAGGGGGCGGCTAAACAAGTATAAATAAATAAATAAATAAAAATAAAAAATAAAATAAAATACATGCAAAAAAAGCCTTGTTTCCTTTGGGGCCCAACCAATTCGTTCTGTTGACTGAGACGCTGGGCTTCTATACCAATATCCTGCCCTGACAGGATTATACAATTTTTCATCTTGAAATATTTGTTTAATACTGGCCACTGCCTGGCAGTCAGCAATCATTTTTATAGTTTTGACTCCCAATCCGTGTAAGCTTTCACAAATGTATAACTACTATCATATTGTCCTGAGTAAAAACAAGAAAGCAAACAAATGATTTTATTTTAACAATGTGAGGCTGAAGCTACTGATGTTCAAGGACACCTACAAAGTGGAAGTTTGGAATATTAAGATTCTTTGAATCTTCTTAAATGTTTTTTTTAATGAATGCTTCATGTGCTTGACATATGATATACTACCAACCCATCCATCTTAATGATTTCTTGAAAATTTTACTAAAGATCATTCAATATTTACTTTATATCTTCCTTTAGAGGTATAATCAGGAGGAGGGTACCTATTACCATTAATGAAGGAGATGTGAAGAAAATTCAGAAAATATGGAAATGAGCCTTTAATTAAATGAATGAAATTTTATCTATAAAACTTGATTTATGTCCAAAATATCATTGTTATCTAGCTTTGGGAATACTAAAATGGCAAAAAAAGAGAGAATTAAATACAATTTTAGTAATTGTAACAAGATTAACTAGAGCAAAAGAAATGGAAACTAAGGTGAATTTCAGCTTATTCATAGTATAAAGAAGTCTGGAACAAAGCTATTAATGATAAATTAACATGTAAGATTAAGGTTAAAAAAATTCTCACAAGTGAAAATTCTAAAGATATACGGGGAGATGTTATAGAATTTATCATATTTTAGGGGAAAGGCCAGATGCCAGTGCATGAAACAATGTATTTTGGAAAGAAGCAGGGTTTAGCAACCAAAAAGAAGAAATGAAATGAAAGAAATAAAGATACTTTTAATGGTCCCAAAGTTAATGGGGGAAGGACGCCCAGAATTTTGCATTATAGTTTGTTATTATGTTTGCATTGGTGTATATTTAATTATGTTTTCATGTATATTTTCAAAAAGGTTTTTTAAAAAGAAAACAATAACTCCCCTTAGAATTTTTACAAAGAAATACAGTAAAACCCCTACTTACAAAAAAAGTCCATTCCGTAGGCTTTTGCTTAAATCGTTTTTATGTAGCTCAAAGCAAACCAATAGGAAAAATTACTATTTTTACGTAACTCGAAGCAACCCCATAGGAAAACTGAAATTTTTATGTAAATTGAAGCAAACCCCTAGGGAAATGAATTTTTATGTAACTCAAAGCAAACCCATAGGAAAAAGAATCTTTATGTAACTCGAAGCAATTCCATAGGAAATAGTGTAAATCGGGACATGGTTTTAGCACAAAATCATTATGTAAGTCGAATTTTATGTATCACAAGGCATTTGTAAGTCGGGGTTTTACTGTAATCACAAAAGCTATACCTTTTGAGCTGTCGCCACGTGTCCTGTCCCGGTGGGGGCAAAGAGGCCACTCCACTGGCCAGCGTTCTTGGGCCCCGCCCTCCCCCTCGAACTTAAAAGACTCTAAAGGAGGGAGATTTCGTGGGTGGTCTTGGATAGTTCTTGTTATTTATTATTATTAATTATATCTTTAATATTGTATCTTTTTGATTATATTGCTTAATTTTCTGAATTTTGTATGTTTAAATTTTCTGTAAGCCGCTTCGAGTCGTCCATTGGATTAAGGGAAGCAGGATATAAATAAAACATTATTATTATTATTATTATTATTATTATTATTATTATTATTATTATTATTATTATTATTATTATTATTATTATTATTATTATTATTATTATTATTATTATACCTGTGTCTTTACAGATATTAATGAAAATATACATACGTAAACTCAGACAAACTCTGGCAGAACTCCTGCTGTGCAGTTCTGCATGTGCAACAATGGCGATGCATCAGCAGGGGTAAACTGTCACAGAGTGAAGGCCTTGTTTGGCAATTTAAGGTCTTTGTCACATTTTGTACAAGCCACAAATATATCCCATTTATTTAGGATTCTACATACCTTACTAAACCTTGGTGAACATGAGGAAAAGTGTTTAATTTCCACACGGTCATCATCACGTGTGTCTTCTTCATCTTCCGAATCTAAATGATGATACCGCTCAGTACGAGCTGAAATAAGAACAGAAATTTATGTCCAAGAATCCAGAGAGAAGGGAGCAGTTGATATTCACTGTACTCATGAGCCAGTATCCTGTATCAAGGACTTTCCTGAGATTCACTGTTAAAAACAAGACAAATAGGTGGTCTTCATTCTTACACAATAGTTTTCTTTAGCACTGAATTTTCATCTATCCATAATCTACACTAACATACCCAAGTAAACTATGAATTATAATCCTTAAAATTTAAAAATCAATAAAGGCAAGTCTTCTGACCAAGAAACAAGTAAAAGAATGGAAACCGAGCAGCCTGACCTGTAGCCAATTTGGCAGAGGCCATGTCCATGCAACCTGTATTTGCTACTGCGATGGTAGCGAGAAGTAACAATGGCAGCTAGCTTCTAGCATTTTTTAAAAGGTAACACCAAATTATACACCTAGATGTAGGATGTAATGTTTATAGAGTGTGCATGCTGTATTTTAATGGAGGAAACTGTGGTTATATCTAAGCCACTGCCAAGGCAGAAATTTTGGTGAGGAAGGCAGGTGTCAGGGGAGGATGAAACCACTGGTTGTTTACTCTGGTGTAAAAAATGATAGGATGCTTCAGATATCAATATCACAGACATAAAAATAAAAACCCAGCTACCCTAAATAATGCTTGCATATGTTTTTAATTTATACTGTTTTTCTGTCAATCAAGGCTACTATTTCTGACATTTTCCCCATCTCTTTAGGTAAGCACAACTATATTTTGTTGGGACTGACATGCTACTCGATAAGCTGAAGTGAAAATGTACTCAATTTTACTTAAAGATGGATAAAAGAAAATCTTAATATTATTTTTTAAAATATTTAGCAAATAGATATTACTAAAATTGTGCCAGATTTGATAACTTTGATAAATTGGAACAGGAGCTGAAGGAAAAAATATGGTTATCATGGTTTGGGAGAATTGAGATATGTAAAATGTAGATTATACCTAAGATTATTATATTTTTTGTTTGGTTTGGATGTTGCCTATAATTGCAACAGATGTAAAGTTAATGGTTTGGCAGAATTTAATAAAAAATATTCTGTAGTATGTTAGAGGTGGTATGAGGAGATTCAGAAAATATAGGAAATAGGTTATTAATGAAAAGAATGAGATATTATCTATGACACTTGATTTCTGTACAAAAATAGCACTGTCATCAAGCTTTGGAGAGGTCCAATTGATATGCCAAAAATATACATTACAATTTGGTAACTGCAGTAAGATTAATTATAGCAAAAAAATGGAAAGTAAGATTTTATTTTCTACTTATTAAATGGTATAAAGAAATTTGGACTATAGCTATTAATGATAAATTAACATGTGAGATTAAGGTAAAACAAAGATTGTTAAAAAAGAATAGATTTAATTATATCAGGGGAGAATTTATAGAGTATGTTCTATTGAAGAGGAAAGATCAGAACAAAATGCAAGACACCCAATAAGACCTGCTGGAAAGTGCAGAGGGCAGCTGTCGAAATCAGAGTGATAGTTTTGCACATCCACAACTGAATCACATCAAATCCAATAAGCAGTTCCCACAGTCACAGTGGAACTTAATCATTGCCTGTTGACATTGCCCATAGTCTTCAGTTGGTTAACAAAAGGTGTTACACATGACAAGTTTGTGATCAAATTTATGATCATGTGTTGTAATTGATTTCTCAAATGCAAGAAAATAACATAGATTAATTTGTGACAAGTGATCTATTCTTCAGACTTCCAAAACCAAAAGGTGTGGTGTGCAATAAATGCATAGGGATTAAAAACTTACATTTTAATTTAGCATGAGAAGTTGGTCCAATATAAATAACAGATCAACCCGTACAAGAATAAATTGATTGGACTTGCTTTTCTCCCTTCCTATTTCTTGACCTCCTTAATAACGCTAAATAGCAATATGCAAATTCTACTCTTTTAATTGGCTCTAATTGTGGGAATGTATCTGGCTTCTGTCTGCTGTCTCCTACACATTTTGTAAACAAAGGCCTCTTTGTATACATGAGAGACAACGCTGGATTTTGGGCATGCGTAGAACAGTGAGAAGAATTCTCCTTATTTCTCCTTATTTGGTTCTGACATTCTGATTGGTTGATGTGCCTTAAGTTTTTTGTTTTTTTTTTATTAAATTTTATTGAATTTTTCAAAGACATACAAAAAAGAAAAGAAAACAATGACTAACAATACAATACATAAACAAATCCATAGTATCATCCTAACAAACATTACTAAATGTTAGCACATAACAATATCTAAACTAATTATTTACTATATAACCACAAAATATTAAGGAAAAAAAAACCATTGTTTCAAAATCCAAAATAATAAGAACTTTCTGTGCTACCATTAATCTTTAGATGAATAATAAACACCCTGTGAATATATACAATGCCCGGAGAGTTTATTTGCTACTCAACTCCAAAAACTTCTTTGTGATGGTACTGGTCCTGAACTATCATTTGCCGTACAAGAATGGTCCACAAATGGTTTCCATATATTCCAAAATCTATTCTCTTTTAAGTTATCCCTTTTCACTTTAATCTCCCATGTCAGTTTATCATTCAATGCTAAACTCCACATTTCTTTATACCACTCTCCAATCTGTATTTCTATGTCATTTTTCCAGTTTCTAGCTATACATTGTCTGCCCGTTGTCAATACAATTTCCAATAATTCCTTTTCATCTTTGTTTAAACCCAAACCTTCCACATTCGTTAAAAGAATGATATTTGACACCAGCTTAACACTTCTACCCATTATTACACCAAACTCAGCTTCTATTCTCCCCCAGAAATCCCTTATTTTTTTACAACTCCACCACATATGTTCGTATGTTCCATCAAATTCCCACTGCAGTAAAAAGGCTTCAGGGGAACAGTCAGCCCAAGCTTCTCCTTTAAAACAACCAAGCCACCAGAAAAAAGAAGAAGAAAAAAAAGGGAGGGGGGAGATCAGAAGGGGGAAAAGCCCAAAATCCAACCAGCAAAAAGAGAAGGTAAAGAAACAGTATTTGTAATCCACACGGTGAAGGAACCAAAAACAAAAGCCAACTACTCCTTCTCTTGAAGCGGACAGTCAAAGCACCATTTTCCAGCAGCTGCCTTAACTTTTGGGTAAAAAAACCCCCCCTTCTTCTTCTGAGAAACAAAAAAAAAAAAAACTTTCTCCAGCTGTTTAAGCGGGGAACTCCTGGTCAACTTCCAATATTAAAGCCCAGACATGAATAATTAATCCACTTTGTTGTCGTCAAGACATAGCGCTGTCTCCTGGTGTGTGGAAAAAAACCATAGCCCAAACACGATCACTTTCCTTTTCCAGAATCACCACCATTAACAAAACAATCACTTGTTTTCAGCTGCTTCCACCCATTTCCATTTCAAAGCCAGGGCTCATTGATCAAGATCTCCAACTGAATTTAACCTTTAGTACTCCATTCAAGCACTTACATGCAGCTGTTTTCGTGCCAAACAACTTCTTGCCAGCTCCGAAACTTCCCTCACAGTCTCGCTGATCGCTTTCTTTTTCCAGGACCAGCCGCCATTAGCGAAACCACCACTTTCTCTCATCCACTTCCACCCGCTTACATTTCAAAGTCCAGGCTCATTTAGTAAGGAACCCCAGCCAGTTTTAAAGATTTAAAGTTCCACTCGTGCACTTACATGCAGCCTGCTTCCAAATCAAGCAGCACTTTGCCAGTTCCAGCCTTCCAAAGCCTTCTGCACAGTCACGCTGGCCCCCGTTCTCGGCTCCTCGGCAGAGAAGCCGCGACTACCGTCACAACTTCAACCGCACAAAGAAGCCTCCCGAACTTCGACCATCCAGCCTCAAAAGATCGTAAAACTTTCCAGGAAGACAGGCAAGGTTCTTATCTTTAGAGTTTACCACTTTAAAACTTCTCCAATTCACTCAGTCACATTAATTACCACTTTGTTAGGCGCGAGCATCCGAAACTAGATGTTAATCGGCGGCCATCTTAGTCACGCCCCTCCCTTAAGTTTTGTTTCTGATATACTCTGTTTGAATAAAGAGACGCCATGATTATTCCTTTGTTCAGCCAAGACTGCAGTCGTGTATATTCTTTCTCTCTATCTCTGTTTCCTCCTTACTTTGTCTAATGAGCTGGACTCCGTTAGACGCCTTAACTCTTCCTTTGTCTTTCTGGGGCTATAAACTGCTCCTTATGAGGCTGAATAGATGTTTACAGGAATCGGATTCCTACATCTAATCAACCTTATTTTCTGTAACTAGGCTAAATTAAATATTAGCAGACCCTCTGGAATTAATGGAAGACTCAATACTAATGTGAAACTCATTTAAATGCGTCTATTCTAGTTTGGTGTATAAATGGACAAGCAATCCGTGTCTACTTTCCCACACAATGCAGGAGTAAACACTTAATCCAAACCCTATTTAGCCTCATGCAATCCTCACTATCCAACACTATTTAAGCTTCATACATTCCTCTCTGCAAAACAGCATGAATGTGATCCATAGCCCCAATTCCTCTGCTGCATCATGCAAGTTCTGGCTCTACCACATTCCTTATACTTGGATCTGACTTCTGAAGCATATACTTTTCTCTACATGTGTAGAATCCACAGGCAATTATAAAATCTAATCTGAAATCTCTGAACTTTGGAGATTCAGCCCTAAAAACTAGATAGCAGTGGGGCTAGGCCAGTGATGGTGAACCTTTTAGAGACCGAGTGCCCAAGGAGAAGGAGGTGGCGCTCGGGCAGGCACCGTGCACGCCCACACCCATGTGATGTCACCAGTGCACCTCCGGCAGTCATGTGAGTACATCCCCCATGGGCGTGCCACCCCTGTGGGTGCACCCACCCACCCCCTGCAAGTGTGCCCACTCCCCCCACAGGTGCACCCATCCCTATGGGTGCTCATGACCCCCCCCCTTGAGGGTGCTCCCAACCACTCCATGGGTGCACCTGACTACCCCATGGATGCGTCAGATTCCTGGGAGGGGTGGGTGGGGCCATCTGGTCACTTCACCTTGCCCTGGTGCCACTTCCCGGCAGGATTTCAGCCTCCCCTCTCACCTCCCAATTGGCGGAGAGAGAGGTATGGTGGGGAAGCAACGCTGTCATTGGCGCTGGCCAGCCTGGCCGAAACGGGGCTTCCACTTGATAGTGTGTGTGCCAACAGAGAGGCCTCTGTGTGCCACCTCTGGCATGGGTGCCATAGGTTTTCCACCACTGGGCTAGGCCATCAAGATGTTACGGAGACAATGAGGCTAGTAAGCAAATTTCTAGCACACTTCACCATGTGACATGTAACCAATAAAGATTATCCAGGGATTACAGGATGACAAATTATATCCAGCACAAGGATTTATTATGGAGGACTTCTGAATTGCAGATAGCTATATAGGTTTCTTCGGAAGTTCAAAATTAGTGTATGGTTGATTTTCACGATCAGGTTTCTAACCTACTTTTTGTGCATCTTAATGCCTGACAGGAAAAAAATTCTTACTGTCAAAGTAGCTTGTATCATCTTCTGATTCTAACTGTGGAATAAATTCTGCTTTTTGGCGGAGTAATCCATTCCAGTCCAAGTCCTTGAAGAACCTATGCTGTTTCACTTCAAAAGCACCACCTGAAATGACAACATTGCAAAGGATTTCTAAAACCTTGCTCTAGTAACTATAGCTTTAAACATAACTTTTGTTGTTTCAGACCTAATGACACTAAGAAAAAGATTTCAGATATGTTCAGTTAACTGCTTTGTCAACAGCTGGCAAAATAAAGGAATATTATCCTAAGACATAAAAAATATCTGTTACAATGGACAATATTTGTAGTCTGAATGTGAATCTACCTATTTATGCAGCCTCCATTTCCCCTTATTTCATTTCACATTTGAATATGTTGCAATAAAAATACTGTTTAAGAGATTTCTATTTTAAATCAATATATTTCATTTTAAAGGGAAATTGCAGACCAGAAGCCTCCTTGGAAGTGCAGACTTGTTTTAAAAACAAAAGAACTGCTTCTTGTGTGCCTTGGTGTATAGCAAAAATGTGTTCCACAGGGTTTCTGAACATCACACCATAAACAAATGAAAGAGAAAATCACCAAGGCAATTAATTATATGATCACCAGACATTCTTTTGTAATTAGCAGTGGCCACAAACTCACTAGCAGTCCTGAAAGGTATGCGTAACTTTCCAGAGATAATTACAGTTAATTAGCTGTTGTCTGTAGTGCTACGAAGATGCATCTCATCCAATGAATCACAATTAGCAGCTGCAAGTTATGTAAATTTTATGTGAATATAGGATTCTGATGATATTAATATCAACCTGCATTTCTTTTTCAATGTTTCTGGAAATTCTTTTAAAACAATAGCAACAATAAAAGTGTGTTTGCACCTGTTCCAAGTCTTTCCATCGGGTTTCGTCGGAGAAGTTTACCAATGAGGTCTTGTGCATCTGGAGGTAAAGCTTCCTCTCCTTCTGGCCAGATAATTTCATCTGTGGAAATAAGATTGAAAAAATGAAATCAAATAATACTCCCATGGCCTAGGCCACGGGTTCTCAACCTCTGGCCCGTAGGCCAGACCTGGCCCACGGAACCATTTCATGTGGCCCGCGTCATTGCTGCCGCTGCCAGCAAAAGTGTTTATGACAGTCACAGACGCGTTTTATGCCAGCGTTTATGGCGGGGGGACCACCAGTTCAGCCCACTCAGTGGTCTGAGGTGCGTGGTCCAGCCCGCAGCTTTAAAAGCTTGAGAATCCCTGTCTTAGGCTAAATTCAAACTAAGGACAGCATTCTGTTCATGAAACAGGGTTGTTCTATCTCCCGCTCCTGAAATGCAGTCCCACGTACCCTGCAAAAGCCATGCCTAATCTTAGGGAAGCCTCTGGATAAAAAGTGGAGGATATAGGCTGCAGAAGAAAAAAGAAAGTGGTGTGAAAGGGGGGAGCACTCACTCTGAGCAAATTGAAGTGGCCACCCCAGCTGTTACAGTTAGATTTAAATCGTAGTATTAAATATACAATACAGATGGAGATTTCTTTACTAAACAAACTACAGTTAATCCACCAAAATTAAATGTGGGACTGCAGTGGCTCAGTGGTTAAGATGCTCACCTTGTTAGCTGGAAGATCGGCAAGTCGGCAGATTGAGACCCGGGTACTGCATGAAGGTTTGAGCACCCGACTCTGTCTCAGTTCCTGCCAACCTAGCAGTTCGAAAGTAAGAAATTGCAAGTAGATAAACAGGGACCACTTCGGTGGGAAAAAATCTTGAGGACATTAAAGGCATCCCTGAGCAGAGTTCCGCCAGCAAAAATCCTTTCAACCCAGAATAATTTCTGACACAAAATTATTATTATAGGTGATTTAGTTACCAACAGTATTGTTTTCTTCCACTCTACTGATAAAATATATCTAGCTATTTACTGAAATAACATTTCTTTGTTAATATGATCATAAAAGTGGCGCTATCTATGAAAGTGACATGATTTGAAAGAAGCATACCTAAAATGGTGAGCTGAAAATCACTCAACCATTAAAATGCCATAGTTTACACCATGATAAACCAGTCTACCATGCTTTTACTGATTACACTGCAATATATATTACTGTACTATCATTCCAAGTAATTCCTATAACATGAAGCATCATGAATCCTAAATTACACATATGTTCAGTGATGCACTGAAGCAGGTCCTGTCCTGGAGAACTGGTAGTGGAAATTCCCCCAGGCCACACCTACCTGACCGGCCACGCCCAGCCCCATACCCCATTGTGTTGGCCCCACCCACAAATTTGGTCCCGCCCACAGAGGTGGTAGTAAAAAAATTTGGAGTGCATCACTGCATATGTTGTAAAACCAAAGAATGGAGTGTGTGTGCCTCTCTATTCTAAGAGCAGCCCATCTATATCTCCTGAAAACCTGATTCTGAAAGTTAGGGAATGCATAGGAATAGTGTAAGATGTGATGCAAGATGCAGCCATAGGAGCAAGCAAAATTGGCACTGCCTCTTTCACAAGGCATTTCCAATTAGGCAACTCAACTTTGGATTCCAAAGAAGGGCAATTGTAAAATATAGCATAGGATATATAACATAGTATATTGCTAGTACCATGGTTTTGCTTTTAAATAAGGTGTAATATTTTACTTTATTTAAATTATTTAAAGCACTGATAATGCAAATAAAAATATCTCAAACATTTCACTGAAAACAAACAGATAGTATTCAATGTGCATACAATTCTGCTTGTAAAATGTGTTCCAATTATGTGACTTATACAATTGTGTGCACATTAAACATTGCAGGGAGCTACATGAAGGCCATCTCATCAATAATGTTATCATGTACATTCAAGATGTACACCTTCAGCATATCTATGCATTTATGAGCAAAAAGAAAATTTTGTTCCAATCTGCATGAAAGTGCATACATATAAAATTTACAATATGCATTTCCTTATACAGTGGAGCTTCATACAACAATTGCCCTGTATAGCAACGAAACCACATAACAATTAGGTTTTATGGGGGAAATGGTGTCTCGCATAACAATTTTTCAATAGGAAAAACCACTTAGCAAAAAAAATCGTTGTACGATGCATCCCATAGAGAAAATGGCTAGACGATGCATGTATCATATAGCAATTGTTTCGTACAACAACGAGCCCCATGGAATGGATTACAATCGTTGTATGGGGTACCACTGTATTGTAATATATGACAAAGTCATAAAGTTAGCTACTAAATCTCATTAAAGATTAAAACACAGAATTATGAAAAAAAGCCTCTATTTAAAAGAAGATTCTGTATCACAATTCTGAACTTATTTTGAGATCTGCATTAAAACATAAAGTTATAGCTGAAAACCTAAACTATATTATCCCCCCCCCCCCAATTTTGTTCTTATTAAGCAAAATGAAGACCATGTCACAGAACCCATTTCCTGAGCAAACTGGTAGAAACCATTTTTAAGGTCAGAACTACAATGCAAAAAAGTCTTGCTAAGGAAATAACAGAATGGGAAAATCCTGCCTCACTAATTTCCGGGAGTTCTCTGAGAGTGTTAACAAGGAAGGTCAGGTGGCATAGTAAAAACACATACTCAGACAGCAAGAAAGACTCTGAGAAAATCCCTGTTTAAAGGCTCAGTAGTAATGATTTAATTTCTTTCTTTTTTCTCTATTTCATTACATTTCTTTTTCCTATTTACTTTAATTTCCCCAGTCCATTTTCCTCATCCCCCACCCCACCCCGACTTCTCAGATGACTGCAAATTATTGGCTTCAACAATCAGAGGCAGGATTCATTGAACACTCTACTCTGACAGAGCACCTACAGAGAGCTCTCCAAGAGTGCTGCTGGAATATTTCTAAAATGGATAATATTACAACATCTCAGCAGCTGTTTGTAGCCAAAATACAATCGCAGTGAGAATCAACTGAGATATGTGTGAAGATTGACCAGGGATAGCAGGAGAAAACTGTAAGCTAAAGGAATAGGCAGTGGCAGTGACCAACTGAGTAAATTGGTGAGAACTTGATAGAAAGAGCAAAGGAGCATCTATTCTAGGAGGTCTGATTCAGTGTTTGGGGGAAATGCAACTCAAGAGCTACACGCTCCTGATTTGGCAGGTCAGGAACACACAGAAGGCAAAGAGCCTCCAGGTCTGGAGGCAGTATGCTTCTGAATTCTTGTTCTAGGGTAAAGAGCAGGGGAGAGCAGCTGCTTCACAATCATCTTGTCTACTCTCCAAAAGCATCCAGATGACTACTTTAACAAATAATTGTTGGACTAGTAGACAGACCTTTGGCCTGTTCCAAAAGACTTCTCACAGCAGATAAATTAGCTGTATGATCATAGTTTACAAGAAGCTCTCACACCAGGGTCTTGCTTTTCTTTCATTGCTCTTTTAATGGTTTGACTGATGAAACAAGATTCCTTTTCAATGTCTATTGCTTTTATGGTATTTTTTTATTGAAAGTTGTCTGAAAAGCTTAAATATTATTTATTAAATAAGTTATCTTAGAGTCATTTACAAAATACAGACATGAAGCATTTCTTGAGTATAGAGATAGAACACATACCACTGATAACTTGCCCAAATAATTCTTCTGGTGTGTCGCCAAAAAAAGGAACACAACCAACCAGAAACTCATACAGGATTACTCCCATGGCCCACCAATCTACAGGCTTCCCATAACCCTGCCGTAGGATCACTTCTGGAGCAATGTATTCTGGAGTTCCACAAACCTGAAAAAGTAAAGGAGGAACAGTTATAATGCAGAAGAAAACTTGATATTTAAAAGCACTGTTATCCTGCATAGCTCATGGCACTTGGATGATCTTTCTAAAGGGAATATCATAGACTGCAGGGTTCAATATCATAAACTGAAAATCCTACAGAGCAGGTGATAAAGAACAGTATAAATAACACAAGAAAAATCTGAAAACAACATGTACTATTAACGGGTTTTTTTCCATAAGGAAAATAAATCTGTCAAGACACAGTGAAAATACTACTTTTTAATGTAATCATAATATATCAACTTATTGACTGTTACAGAAGTATGACAGTGGAATCAATGACTTTGGGAGGTGGTGAGTACTCCAAAACTGGAGGTATACAGGAGAAAACTGGACAACTATCTGCAAGATCTGCTTAGATTTGGATTCCTGCACTGAGCATTGTTGGACTCAATGGTCTCATAGGCCCCTTCCAACTCAATGTTTCTATGATATTCAACAGAATAACAGGCTTGTCATTAATTGGCTGAAATCCTGTTGTGTAAACTTATTCCTTTGCAAGCTGACAATGTCTTCAGCTATGCACTTTTACCACTTGTTAAACATTTCTTATTCCTACCTCAGATTCTGATGTCCCCTTTGGGAGTCTAAGGATTGGGGGAAGATTCTTTAATGACCAAAATTCACAATTCCAGTCCTGACACTAGGATTGGGATCAGTGGTGGTGATTTTGGTGAATTAAAGGATCTCCCCTCATGCCAATGCTTCCCTCCCAAAGTCTTCTCCAAAGCTAAAGGAATCCTGAGGGAGTCTCAGAACATAGGTGTGTGTGGAATAGGAAACTTTAATAAGCAATAAAAACCCATGGCTGATTATATCACCAGCTTGTACAGCTGTAAATTTATAACCGGTCACTGTATGCAATGAGATTTTAAAGAAAATTGTTTAGATATAGACATGAGCGCCACCAGGAAAGGTCTACTACTACAGTCCAAATAATCAGTGAATTTTCAGTAACCTTAGATTAATTTGGATTTACTGTCATGATGTACATCCCACAAAACATGAAATGACTATATTTGTTCTTTATTCTTCAAAGAACAGTTTGTGGAGTTATTAACAGAGAAATTATTTTCACTTACTTGCTTATCCAAGAATTCTCTGGCATCTTTCTCAATGTGACCTTCATACAGGTTGGTCGTCAAGCTCATTATGCCAATTTTAGAGAGGCCAAAGTCAGTCAGTTTGATGTGACCCATTGATGTTATGAGAAGACTGAATAAAGGGCAACAACGATCAGTGTTAAAAAGCCATTTCTGAAAAAATCACACAAACTATAGTGCTATACTATTACCTACTAAAACGCTTGACAACATGTGATTACTTTAACAGCTCAACACAAAAAATCTGGTCTTTTAGCAGAAAGAACTGAATACCTAATGACATTTGGATGACTATTTAAAATGTACATTTATATACGTTTCCAGCTTTTACATAGTAGAAATCAGGAAGATGGAATTTACCAAAGAAAGACTGCCGACAAATGAACAAATGCTAAAAAAATAATGACAAATATCTAGATACTTTAAAGACCAATTTAATCAGATGTATGATATAGCAGCTTACCCTTTATTCTGTAGCTACAACCCTCCCTGCCTCCAACAATTGTACTTAGGGGGTAAAAATCTTAAAGACATTCTGAACATGGGGTTTTTCAGATGGAGAAAAATTCCCTAGGTAAACTGAACCAAAGTGTGGAAGTCAGTGATTGTACTTCGCAAAATTTTATGTCCAAAATGAGACAGTTCAGAATATTCTGATATGTATATATTGGGTTCAATTGGGACTTTCAATTGAAACTTAAGTCACAACTGTGCTAAGTCCTATCTGTTTCAATGGGTCTGTACTACATGACTAAGTCTGAATTCAAAACACTGTAAATAAAATGGCCAGACTCCAAAAATTAATGCCAGTGTAACTCTGTCAGCATAAATTTCAAATGTGAATTGCTACAAGTTAAGTAGTCAATAAAAGCATTTGCTGTTATGTGCTGTGTCACAGCTGTGTCTTGCTTTTGAAATGTAACACCCATTTTTAATTTTAGGGGTACTAAAAAAAATCACACACACAATCACAATCTGATATTTGTCAATAAACAGCTCAGTAACAAGAACATTAAATATAAAAAAGTTGCCCTTGCAGAAGACAGAATATGGCACACGTTGTTCTTCTAACTATTTTTAGCAAGGACAGCTGCAACTGCAGGCCTAAACATGAGAAGCTAAAAGCATACTTGTCAGGCTTCAGATCACGGTGAACGATGCCATAATTATGAAGATATTCCAGTGCCAGCACAGTTTCTGCAAAATACATCCTTGTCATATCAACAGGCAAAGCTCCAATATTTTTCAAAAGGGTTGCACAATCTCCTCCTGGACCACAAAGAAAACACAGAATGCACAGCATTTGGGTTAGTTATCAGATGCTAGTGAAAGCTAAAAAATTATTACTTATTCTAAACTTGTTTATTCAAAAGTAAGCCCCGCTGAGTTCAACAGGGCTAACTCTTAGATAAGTGGGAAGACTGCAGCTCTAGACAACTACTTTTCAATAGTATCTTCCTTTACACATGAGCCATGTTTTGGTCCAATATGCCACTTCTGGCATTTAAGCAATGTAGACATATCCATATGTATTTCGAAGAATACTGCGAAATATACAATATGGCCCCTTTTACTCATGGAGAATAGGTTCCAAGATTTATTGGTATTGTCTGAAATTGTGGAAAAGAGCACTCCCTAGATTACATTGTATATAGTTCTCTGTTCCACAGAAACCTTTGATTCAGATACGAATGCTGCCAGACAACAATAGATACAAACAACCATAACGACAGGATCTCAAAGTAATTTCCATGCCAAATTTATATAAGGAGGGACTTTCTGGTTTTGATTCTAGATTTACATAATATTGAACAGCACTTAGGATTCTATAGGAGACAAAGTCAGCATATACAGGGATCTCTACCTCTACCTCTCTCATAATGGAACCCCTTTAAATAGGTAAGATCAATATTAGGACTTGGTGAATTTTATGATGGTAAAACAATACCTTCCACATACTCCATGACCATACAGAGGTGCCGCTTGGTTTCAAAGGAGCAGAACATGCTGACAACAAAGGGATTTTCAGCAAAGGTTAAGATGTCTCTTTCTACAAAAGCTTGCTGAATTTGGTTCCTCAACATGATATTCTGCTTATTGATCTTCTTCACTGCAAAGCGCTCACGAGTAGCCCTGTGGCGTACCAAGAATACTGCACTGAAAGAACACAAGAAAACTGAGATGCCATCATTCTTTCTGAAACTTTAAATGTTTTAGACCTATCAAAATGCAAAGAATGAACTACAAACTATGGCCCTTCCTTCCTTCTTTGCTTGCTTCTACTGCAAGGTTAAGCAAGAGGACAAGATTTCTGCTGAACCCACAGTAATCATCAGTAAAAGGGATAAGTCCAAGTCCACATGTTACCGAAGAAATGGAGAAATAAGAGGTGCAGTAATATTACAAGTAGCTTTTGAAAGTAAATGATTTTATTTTTCCAGTATTATAAATAATTAATTATCGTTAGTTTCCCAGCAAAAAAAAAGTACAACTTCTGTGCCCAAGGTTTTTTCCCTTCGCTTTTATTATTTCTGTATTATTAACTGTCTATGTTAAATAATTTGACCGATTTCATATTCTTTGAAAGATGTTGCTGTGCCTTATACATTTACAGATTTCACACAAAGATAAAGCAGGTTATAGTTTATTGAACTTTCAAGCCTAGCTTTGCAAACAAACCACAATTAGTTACTTAGTTGTAAATCACAGCTCAAAGTCATATTGTTGTTGAATTCTAAGTTATATAAAGTATGGCTTCTTCTTATAGCTGAACATTTGGTTCCCTGCAGGATAATTTGTGGCTGAAGAAAAAATGCATGACTTAGTGCAATATTGCAAAATGCAATCCAAAGCATAGTTTGCACTCACTCAAAGCTACTGGTTTATCATGGACATGCTGTCCTCTTGCTTTCATTCACAGCAGAAGCAGCTAAACAAACAATGGATTTTTTATCCTTTACTGTGATAGATGAACCCAGCAGGAAGCCAACTCTCTGGCTTGAATTCTAATTGCTATAATTAGCTTAACAATTAACATTAAGGCAACCTCTGGCTTGTATCTCTAGCTCAGCATACTGCAAATATAACCTTCCAAATACTGATAAGATTCAACTTCCATTAGTCCCCCACTGTTGGCTGTACTGATAAGGATTAATGCTAATAGTCCAATAATATCTAGAGGGCCATATTTGTCCACTTATGCTCTAGCTAGCTTATCAGGGAAGAGAGTTGGTGTCTGCCAAGCCCACACATCACAAGAAAAAACACAGCAAAACGGATGCCCTTTGGCAGTTTAGGGCCTCCTGCTAAAACAGGCTTTATTTGGCAGGATATTCTCTTAAAATCTGGCTTTTTCTTTACATTAATATGGCAATTATTTCATAAATGGCTGACAGAAATACAACAGCTTATTAGACCTCACCCCCTTTTAAAATATGTTTTTAAAATGTAAACATTTAGAATTTGAAAATCCTAGCTAGCAAAACTATATATATGGTACAATATATGCGAAAATAAGCCGACCAAAATATAAGCCGAGGTACCTAATTATGACCTTGAAACCCAGGAAAATAGATTGATCCAAGTATAAGCCGAAATTAGGAAATGCAGCAGCTGCTAGTGAGTTTCAGTAATTAAAATACAGTAATATTAATTATTTTAGTGATTTTGTAAAACTGTACTTGCACCACCCACCAGTGGTGGCACTGCAGGTAAAGTGGGTGGGCAGGTCAATTGCACTGAGGCAGGAAGTATTGCTCTAGCCTAGCCTCTTTCTTCCCCTACAAGGAAGGAGAATGGCTTCCTCCCTCCATCTTGGACACATGGAGAAGGGACAAAGGCACAAATGTACAGTAAGTAAAATAATTTCTTTTTCTACACCAGTTTGGAAGGGAGACACAATTCCATTGTAGAGCTTCTTTCTTCATTTGTGGTTTTCCATAGGAATTAATTGAAAACAAACCAGAATAGGAGAACTTGATTTTCCATGTATTCTAATGGAAAATCGCAATTTGCGCCCTCTTGTGGCCAGTTGTGTAATTGCGCCTCAGATTCTTTTGCCGCGTAAGACCCGAAACTTGCTTTTAAAATGCCAAATAACTTTTTAAAAACCCATATTTTTAAACCTCATGGCTGTTGACCCGTGAACAGACTGAGTCCCCTTTTTGGACCTCATTTTTGGGGTTAAAAAACTTGGTTTATATTCGAGTATATACGGTACTTGTTTTTTTTTATACAGCAATCAGAACTATTTTCATGTTTCCCTTCATTTTATTCCAGATCCCAGGGCATGTAGAAAAGCACCATCTGGATGACTACATACTGAGCACATTTCATAATAATGCAAAGATAATGAGATACAAGGAAACAGAAATTTTTACATATCACCTTGGGAAATTTGCATAATATAAACATATGCAAACTTTATAAAGGACCTTAGAAGATAAACAGTAATGGGTTTTAAAGGAATCTGCATTTATAATATAATCTACATCTTTCCTCATCATGTCCCATAAAAACCCTGCACAATAGTTTTGTTTACATTATTTCAAACTAAAAACAAATATTAGGAACTATTACAGATCTCCTGCACCTTTGTATTTTTTGGCTGTAATGATTATTTTTAAATGGCTAGGCACAATTTAATATTCTTACCCATATGCCCCATTGCTAATTAGTTTAATAGTTTCAAAGTCCTCTTCAGATGGAGTTTTCTTGACTTGCACTGTAGCTCCTTGGCTCTGAAAGGATATGAAAAATCACTGAAAGGTTCTTTTCAACATTCCTTTTTGGATTTGTTGTTTTAAACTTACTTAAGGCAGTCTACAGTAGTACTGTCTTTGAAAAGAAAATGCATGTTTCTAAAAAGGATGTTCTTGAACTATATAGTATCAGGACATTTTAAAAAAATATATCCTACTCCTTCATTATATTTTCCAAAGAGACAAGGGAACAATTTCCCCCTGCTTCTGGCTGCGGTGTTTGTGTATTTGCACACTTGGGTAAGAGGAAGGGGCAGATTTCAGAACTTCAGGATCCAATTAGGTTTTCTCATAAAGCAATGTTCAATGATTAACCAAGAATCCAAATATGAAACAAACTGCCTTTTCTATTCATTTTCTAAATACTTTGTAGTATTCTACTTTATAACATTCAGGTATTTTTCACTAGAAAAAAATGAATATTCATGCAGTATTTATTTTTTGTATTACCATATTGAAACACAACAGCTAGAATAGCTTTATTCTATTTTATTATGAATCTTCTATTTTATTATGGAATGAATCCTTAAGCTCTGTACCTTTCCCTCAGCAGAATCGTCTGTCTCTGGAGTGTCTGGACTATCATAGCTATTCAACTGGGCCATTTCTGGAGGGAAAAACAAAAATACATACTCTTAGGATGTAAAGGTATTCAAATTTCAGAGCTTGCAAAAACCTGGATCCTTTTGCAAACTTATTATGTAATTATTATGTAAGGCAAGCAGGTTTCTGTTGGCATCTAGGATCTCATTGTAGAAACAGAGGCTTTGTGGCCTCAGAGGTTTGCACAACAGCATTTTCTTCAATAAGAGAGCCTTTTGCTCTGTTGATTTTCAGCAGGATCTTGGTTAGAAAAATCTACCTAATTCCTTCATCCTCTGGCAATTCTTAAACTCACAGCTCTCTGTGTTCACAGTGAGAAGTTTTTTTGTTTGGCTCCAGGAGGTGAAGCTGAGGTTGAAGAATGTGATTACTCCTACAAATGTTCATAACGGGAATCTTTCACCAAAACACACTCAGCAGTTAATGCAATAGAAAAAATCGATTCTAAAATATCTTGTAATTTGGGCACTTTAATTGGCATTTTGTCATATATACAGGAAATATTGTAAATACATGCGGTTGCTGTTGTGCTAAAACACACTGGGGATATGAAGGTGGCCCATATAGTAATTTTTACATTACTCCAGAATTGTCTAATGTCAGGAGTTCTCAACCTTTTAAAGACGGGGGCCGGGTCATGCTACCTCAGACATCTTCGGGGAACAGATGGCCATTTGCTCCCGGGAGCCAGCCCCTCCCTCCCCAGGAGAGGTGAAAAGCCACCGGACCGTGGCTGGCCCGAAGACCATCGCCACCACAGCTGCTGCTCCCGGGGGCCAGCCCCTTCCTCCCCGGGACGACTTTGTTGCCTCTTGCCGCAGCCCACACCACCAGCTGCAGATGAATACAGCTGTGGTTGCCGCCGCCACCCTCCCAGTCCCATTTGGCCGGAGGGTGTAAAAGATGTGGCAGCTACAGGACGGAGGACTTTGCCGCCTCTTCTCGCTGTCCACACAGGACTTCCTCCCTCGGCCAGCCCCGGTCTTGAGGGAGTTGGGGACTCTCAGCAAACTTTCTGCAGGATGGCGGTGGGAAAGGGTTCCTTGGGCTGCTGGCGTCTCTAGCCCCGCTCTGCCTCAGACTTTGAAAACCGCTGAGACTGCTGAGCCCCTGCCACTGCCACTCACCCTTTTGGACTTGCCTGAGGTCTGCGTGAGTTGGCACAGTATTTATTGATATTTATTGATGTATTGTAATTTTCCCCCTATATTGTAATTGCTGATATTGTGATATATTGTTTTGTTGACTGTCGATATTTTTTATATGTATTGCTGACCTATTTTATTGCTTTATTATTGTTGTTTTGCCGCTTCGCGTCGCCTTTGGGAGAGGGAAGCAGGGTACAAATAAAACTTATATTATTTTGCCCTTCCTCCACCACATGGCACTTCCTGGTGTGGTGGAGGCGGTGGGGGCCACATGAAATGGTGCTGCGGCCCACATCCGGCCCACGGGCCACAGGTTGAGAATCCCTGGTATTAGCAAATTATTTCTACTACATTAAGTGGAGGAATGAAATGGTTCTACCCTCACTTAAATATTAACTATATTAGCAATAGCAGCTGTAGTGCAGTATTGTATTGTATTGTTCTATATTATATTATTATGTGTTACTACATAGTTATTTTGTATATTGTATTGTTGTGTATATTGTATAACTATTGTATTGTATAACTATTGTGTGAGCCGCCCTAAGTTGGGTTTCCTGAGTGGGCGGCATATAAGTGTGAAAATTAAATTAAATTACACTTATATACTGCCCCATAGAGTTTAGTGCACTGTCTGAGCGGATATGTATTTCATATTCGCTGAGGGTGAAGTGATGAAAATCACTTCTCTCTGCTTCTCTCTATACTGTGAATCAATTTATAAAGTTCTGCTCTTCCCAGTTCTGGATCCAATCCAGAATGTACTGAAAACATATTTGCATATTATATACACCTGCTGGACACTTGGTACCAACTGCAATCCTTAAAATAAATGCAGCTCACACCTATTTTTAAAAAAGACATTTTCTCTCTTATATTACAAGATGTACCTACTGTACTTAATAAATTTCAGTTGTCCAGAGCAGCAAGCGCAAGGATGGATTGTGTTACTCAATCTACTGGTGTTCTATGCAATCCTAAGAATAAAGTCCTTACCCTCCAGGGGATCTCTGGTGAGGCCCAGCTGGGAGATAATATAACGAGGGATATCACATTTAATTCCTCCCCCTTCCTTGGCATGGCCTTCAGCAGCTTCTAGCAGATGATAGAACTCTTCAGGATCAAACTCCTAACACCAAAGAACACAAATACAGAACAGTTAACTGATTTCCAGAAAATATAAATACATTATATACACTATACCAGTATAACTTACTAACTGTATTCACCCTCTGCATGGTATCAGGATAGTATGGGCAGGGTATCCTATTATTTAATAGACACTTAAAATCGATTTCGGGTCCACATGGATAATGTACATTAGAACTTTGGGTGACGATTTACTTTAAAACTAATTAAAATGAGAAAAAGAAACACAATTTAGCTTTAAAAATCTGGGACTCTCCTGCAAATTTAAAACTGACATCAAAGTTATAGGACAACTCAAGGGGAAACATAATACAATACAGTATGTTTTCCATCCATGTATTTTTCTTCTTCTGCTATCTAATTGTTTGAACACTTTACACATATTTTCATACCTCTCGCCACAATATCTGTACTGTATTTCTATATTTACTTTTGAAGACTGACTGTATGTCATCTAGCTGCTTCCATCCTCATATACTAGTTAGTGTGGTAAAATGCTTACCTAATAAAAAGACAGAAGACCAAACCCTATACCAGTATAACTTACTAACTGTATTCACCCTCTGCATGGTATCAGGATAGTATGGGCAGGGTATTGTAATATTTAATAGACACTTGAAATCGATTTGGGGTCCACATGGATAATGAAAGCATACTGTTGAAAAGAAATGATTTGCATGCAGCTATGTAGATGAATGAAGATGCTCTGTTTGGATCTGTTCCAGGTTGTATTATACTATCAGCTGTCTGGCACATAAAGCATGAGCACAGAGGGAAGATAATACTTAAAAGCACACATAATTGAATTTTTTTACTCCTTCAATGTTAAACCCTCAAATTAACATGCTAAATAATTTCATCTTAGATGTCAACCACATTGTGGGAAATGCATCCTTTTTTAAAAGGAAATAATCTGCAGCAATCAATTCTGAGAGTGCAGGAAATCATCTCTCAATCTATGGCACACACAGAAATAAGATGAATGAAACCAGATGCTATCAATTATTACAGGAAATCAACAGCAGTAAAGTAGGAGGCATATTATCAAATTTATATTAATAAAATATAAGGTAATTATGGCTAGGTAAAACAAACTGAACACTAGTGAAATAGCTAAATCAGAGTAATAATGGTTTACATTTGAGGACCCTGTCACACTACTTTCAGCGCTGTCACAACACATTTTAGAGTTCACTATCTAGAATGTTCTCAGACCTCCAGTATAGGTGCAGGGAAGACCTAATGTGTGATTTACAGAGACCATGAAGAAGAACTAGCATATATCCAGACCATGATAAGCTGATTTAAACTGAAAAACAGTTTAGTTAGGAATGTCTTCCAAGAAAAGAACTACTCAGACGCAGAGGAAAACAATGATATGTCACAAGAGCATGAATCTCTTTCTAACCTGAAGGAGATGAGTCCAATTCTTTGTACTGTACTACACAGCAAACCATTTATGAAAGAGGAATATCAAAAACTATTTTTATGTGAGTGGGTCGCACACTATTCAAAGGAGTAACATACCATCTGAAAATGGGCACACTGTTGGGTGCACTTAAAACAAATCTTTTGATCCAGACATATTAGGTTTTTAAGTCATTATTTTTCATGCTTCTTGGAATCCAAAACAGAGTAATTATTTTCAATGCTATTTGGATTTCTTCCTATGATTTCCAGAGTATACATAAGATTTATAGTTTTGGGCAGATAAATCCAGTGTTTGGGTACTGCTTCTTTGGTCAGGGAACAATGGAAAATAAGATTTACAATTGGCAAGTGTACTATGTGTACATAGTTACAAATTGAATGGGTCAAAACTTGAAGCAACATATACTCCTTAAAGCAGAAAGCTGATCTTCATAAACTAGCAAGATTTTCTGTGTGTTGCATAGAAGTTTTAAGAACATCACTGTAGTACTGATTATTAGTTTGGGTGTATTCCCATAGTATGCAATAAGTGCTAAATATAATCAAATGTCCTATCTGCTCACCAGACATTCAAGCAATCGTGCAGGTCGTGCAATGATGATCATCAACTTTTTCACCAACTGGGTTACAAATGTCACCTCTGAGCTTTCTGATCGTTCATGAGCCTGTGGAAAGTTTAAACAAAGAATTAGTTCTATTTATGTAAGTACATAAGAGGATACCTAAGAGACCGCATCGCCCTAAGGACGTCTGTACGTCCAACCAGAGCAGACCGGAGGGGCTCCCTAATTGTTCCATCAGCCAGAGGGGCTCGCCTCTCTGGCACAAGGAGGGGGGCCTTCTCAGTGTCTGCGCCAGCCCTCTGGAACCTCCTGCCAACAGAGCTACGTCTCCGGATGGAATTGCTGCCTTTCAGGAAAGAACTTAAAACCTGGCTGGATGGCCAAGTGTGAGGTGCAGGTGGAAGGGTAACCTCCATTGGGTGGCTGGCATAGAAGAAATTCCTTCCCCCATGGTGTCTTCGGTTCCTGCACCCCTTGTTTAGGGGGTGGGTAGTTTTAATTGTTTTTAACATGTTTTTAATTGTGAACCGCCCTGAGTCGGCCTTGACCGAGTGGGTGGTATATAAATTTAACAATTAAATTAAATTAAATTACAGAAGTCATCATTGGTTGTTTAGCTACAGCTCATTCATGGCATTAGATAAGCAAAAACCAATTAACTGCTTCATCTTCCATGTTACCAAATTTTTGGCACTAGTACATTCTATGCAAGTGACAAGCAAAACTATAGATGATTTATTCATTGTAAGCTCACTTGAAATTAATCAAAGACAGCTTTAATGATGTTACAAACTAATCAAATACATGCTACATGGTCTTTGAGAGTTATTCAATAGGCAATTTATTTTTATTTTTCTGATTCCATGTATCTTTTTCTATTATATTTCAGTAATCTATAGTAAATATTTTTGTTTACTGATCTCTATTGCCATAAAAACATTGGCATTCTAATTATTGTACATATTTTAATTATCTCAAACACAATACTAATGCCTTTAGTAAAGCAATATATCAAGAAAGAGTATCTTCATTTATGCAATTTAGAAGAAAGACCGCTTTCTGATGATCTCCTACTCTTGCTGCAAACCCCTGCAATGCCAAATGCCATTCCTTCAAGAGCCAACTGAGGTATGGAAGAAGCCCAGCAGAAAGAAAACAGAAAAGATATATTTTGCAAGTAGGTCAGCCTGTGGTTCTCAGGATTTAAAAACAATTTTCTATAGGGATAGAAACCCTAAATGCAGTCCACACACAATTAAATATTTTAAATCTAACTGGTTCCAACAAAAAGTATGACAGCTGATGCTTAACTCTGTCGGGAAAAACACAGAAATTAAAAATGTTTAGCTGTATCTACTTTGCGCCCTGTTTCAACCAAGAAAAATTGTATTTAACAACTGCCTGAAATCCTATTTGTTTTGCTATGCCATAAAAAAGACAATGTCATTAGCTGCAACAATTTTTCAGAAATTAAAAAAATATTATTTCTTTCACCCTACTCAAAGCTTTCAAGGCCCCCATGAAATTGCTTCCATGGGATAATGGGGAGTTTTTAGCTTCACAAAATTACCACTGTTGGAATGAATTTACCAGTGGCAGGGAATGTAAAGGCAATTTATATAATAAATTAGGGCAATTTTTGAACAAGGAAACAAGAGAAAAGTACAGTAAAACCCCGACTTACGAAGGCCTCGAGTTACGAATGATTCAACTTACGAAAGGGTTTTGTGCTGAATTTCATGCCCCGATTTACAAAATTCAGCAAAACCCGACACAAGTCTTTAGAGATCAAAATGGCACTGCTGCCATATTGATCACTAAAAATCCACCCGCCCCCACCACTGGAAGTCTCAAAAAGTGACTTACCATGGGGGCAGTGGAGGCAGCCGGTCCCCGAGTGGTGCTGCAAGGCAAAAGGCCAGGGGGAACTTCTTCGTGGGGGCAGGTTTTGCATTGCAGTACCACCTGGGAAGATCAGAAGATGTCGGAAACAGCCCAGATCGGGTCCCCTGACCTTCACAGAGGCGGGGGGTGGAGAGCCCAAAATGGGCAGAAAAAAATTCCATCACTGGAGAAGCAGGAGGAAGCAGTAGTAAAGGTAAGGGCATTGCTCCATTTAAATTAATTTTTTTTGTTTTTTTCCCTATGCCTCCCTATGGGGGATGGTTCAAGTTACAAAAAGATCGAGTTACGAAAAAGGCCAAGGAACCAATTTTTATCGTAACTTGGGGTTTTACTGTAACAATATTTCTTAATCAACATCATCTTACAAGAATTTTTGTTGTCATAATCTTCAGTACATTAGCATCCACCCCTAACATATAGTTCTTCCCACAACCTAATTTTCACAGTCCATTCTATGGGGGCAACCATGGCTCTTCAAATAGTTTTTGACAAATTTCATCATCCATTATCAATACAGTCTATGGATCTGCAATCTATTTGGGCAGCCAATCTCTACTGTTTTTTTTAGGAATTTAAGACTAAAGGTAAGAAAGCATAGTTTTTTTAAAAAAAAAAGTCTGTTCTTCACATTAGGTTAATCACATTAGGTTAATTATTTTTGTGGAAATAATATCTATATTCCAGAGAACAAAACATACCATCTGTAGATAGAAGATGGTTACAATGCAACAAAAAGAATAACCAATTCCACCTTCTTTTGCTTTAATTCCACAGATACTATGAAGAGTAATTAAATTCTCAAGAGAACATTCAAATACCATTTTTACCATCCTGAAACTTGCGTCGCCTAACAATCTGAAGGTAAGTTGAACCTTCCAGGTACAACCTAAATCTAGAATTCCTTGCTTTTAAAAGCATGTGGCACAACTCTGTCTGTTCAACTGAATGATGTCATCAGTGGCAGACTGCCAATAATTAAAAATGTTTTGTTATTATTTTGGGATGAACTGATGCATCTTTTTTCCCCCCAATAACATATAACCCTCCACCAACACGCAACACTCAAAAATCTCATCCCCCCCCCCCCCCGCAACCAGGCAAAATATTGCCTGGCCGCTCCCATTTAGGGAATGAGGGAGGAGGAGGAGGGAGAGCCTATCCCTTCTATTCTTAATTCCTCCTTTCACTATTCCCCATCTACTTCTCTTATTTTTCCTCTATTTTAATTATTTTGGTCCCTATGCTATTCGTATTCATATTCCTAAATTGTTAACACTTTCTTGCCTGTGCCTATTTATATTTATATATTATTTTTCCTTTTTGGCTTTTGGCTTTGTCTTTGCACCAGACAATTCTGCATCATCTTCTTCTCTTATTTCCCCTCCACTTCCATAACCCAAAGGTTTCTCCCTTTGTTTCTCCCTTGAATGGTCTCTCCCCTTTGCTTGATACTCCTCTTTCCCCTTTGATCCTTCTGACCTTCTCCATAGAGATTTTTTACCAATTTTTCCCAGTTTGGGTCTCCCATCACTATAATTTTAAATAATTCAAGTTGCCTCATTGCTCCCTTTGGGTCCTCTGCTCTAACCCACCTTCCCATCATGAAATATCTTTAAGAAGATAGGGAAACCCCATTGATATCTTATATTGCAATTAAACAAAATTTCAGTTATCGGCTTCATCTGTCTTCTCCATTGAATAGTCTCATTACTTAAATCATGATATGCTTGTACTTTTACTTCTCCTATCTTTAATGCAGAGTCACCATGCTTCCTTAAATAGTCCATTATTTGATCTTTTTTATAACCTGATACAAAAGTAATTATCATATCTCTGGGGCGTTAACCTCTCTTGAAACCGACCTTAAAAATTGCTTCAATCTCTTCTTCTTTAATTGGGCCAGAGTCCAAAGCAAAGGTAGGTTGGTTGGTTGGTTTATTTATTTATTTATTTATTTATTTATTTATTTATTTATTTATTTATTTATTTATTTATTTATTTATTTATTTATTTATTTATTTTTCATGCTTATATACCGCCCACTCAGGTACAACCCAACTCAGGGCGGTTTACATAGCGGACAGTAAATACATAAAAGACACATGATAAAACAAAGTTAAAAGATAAAAGATAAAAAAACCACCCATAAAAGGTGCGCAAGAACCAAAGGGACCTTGGGGAAAGGCACACTTCTCTATACCAACCACCCAACAGTACCCCCATCCCCACCCGCACCCCAAACTTGGCCCGCCAGCCAGGTCTTTAGTTCCTTCCTAAAGGGCAACAACTCCGTCTGGAGACGCAGTTCCACAGGCAGGAGGTTCCAAAGGGCCGGTGCGGACACGGAGAAGGCCCTCCATTTAACCACTTAACCACTTCATTTAACCATTTAACCATATAACCATTTAACCACTTCAATTTATAAATTGCCTTTATCCATGTCAGGGAAAAACTTAATCCTGATGTTTTTCTTTTTCGATTGATCCTGTAGCTTCACCAGTTGCTTAAATCTTTTGTCCATAGTATTTTCATGCCTTACTGCAATCTCCACCAAGTCCTTAACCTCTGACTCCAAAGTATTGGTTGTCATGTTTAATCCAGAAATTGATTTTTCCAGAGATTGCACTTCCTCTCTGACCACCTCTTTAACAAACTGTTTAATTTCCTTTTTATCTTCATTAGATTTTGTAGTTATAAAGTCTTTCAATTCCAACAGAGTCAGATCTCCACTCGGTTTTTCCTTAGAGGGTAGTCTTGCATCCATATTTTCAGATTCTTCTTTGTTTATTGGGCTGTCGTCTGCGCTGACAAGACGTCTATATGCTATATCTGATACAGTCTCTTTTTTCCAGACTTTCCTCTTCATTTCCACCACTGCTGCAGTAACTCTTGTAAAAAAAAAAAGTCTCTTACTGTTGTCTCTCTTCCAGTACCTGATATTGTTTGCTCAGCAACTTGCAGCTATCAATAGTCCACAAATATTTTTCCACCAGCTACTAAGAGACTGTAGTTTTATTTTAATTTACAACCACAAAGCTTTATCTTATCACAAAAAGCACCTGGCTTCCTGCCAGCTCTGTCAGCTCAGCCCAATATGGCGGTTCCTCCCTCTGAAATTAGGACGTCAACAAAAAGAAACAGCTGTAGTGGATAAACTGTAAACTTTTCCAAACCAATCTTGTATGAAGCCTTTTCCTCCAAAAACTGTATCGGAGGCAAAGAGGTGAAAAAGAAAGTCCTCACAGCAACAAAAGGGAGATAGCAGGTCTATTGCTTTAAAAAGCCTTGCAGGCAAAGGCCCTCTGCTTCTTAGCACTTTTCTCTCCAGTATTTTTCAACAGAAGATTTATCAGCAAATAGTTTTTCAACAGGACCTTCAACACCTCCCACGGTACCTTATCATCCAAAGGACTGCAGTAGCTATCTTTTGGCAAATTCCATGGTACTTTTAACCCAAATAGGACCTTTTTTCTTTGTCTGGAGAAGGAGACGGCAGAAATCACTCCAACCAGCTACCTTAGGCTCCTCCCTCCTCTCCTAAATGATGCATCTGAGGCCGCCGCCACACACAATGAAGTCACCTACACTATGAAATTGAAAAGGAAAATCTTTTATCAGTGACAATTTGCAGCTGTGGCGACTGCTGCTCTTGTTCATGAAGCACTGGCATGACCCACCCAACAGGGTTTCAGCAGGTACATTATTTCACTTAAGACTGAATCTGAAAACCTTATATTTCTTCCTGCCGTATGAATTCAACTGGTTAACACACTAACCGGTTCAAATGTTTAACATGCTATTCATCCCCAAAGGATTGTATCTGTTACTACATTACTTACATCTTGCAGGAGTTTCTCCAGATTTTCCTGCAATTCATAGAAGTACCGAGAAGTAATAAGTCCTTCACGTGATTTATCCAGGCAATCTCTGGCCAACTCAATAACTTGATGATGAATGAAACTTAGGACTCCATCTGCTAGCTGTACAACATTTTCTGGTGTGTTAGATGCAATAAACTCAGCCAAACGTTCCTCCATCTGAGCTGTGGCCTAAATATGAAATAAAAGTTACTGGCATTGTGCTGCTGAAAAATTTACAGGTGAACCTAATTAAATACAAGAAACTTAATAAATGGACTTTTTAATAAATTGTAGCAACAGAGAATTAGTGAGCGTCATTGTATAAAAACAACACATGAAAACTTTTTAATTAAAGTGCCATGTAGTTGAGTAATAATATAATTCTCAGGTGAAAGATACATTGATGTAAGAAAACACAGGAATGTAAAGTTAACTCAAATACTCTTCTGTATACAAACAGGTTGAAGAACACAGGCCAAATCCATAAAACAAGCAAAGCACATATTACACATGAGATCTGTAACTGTTTCTTGTTTTTTGTTTTAATATTTCGCTTTAAAAAGACACAAAATTGAATTTTATCAAAGCAGTAGTACTGGCAGGGGGAGGGTAACCCTTCTGCTCATATTTCCTTCCTACTCCAAGGTTGCTGCTTGTTCCTCAAAGAACAGCCATATATCTCAATTAAGAAATACCTCACATAATGTGTAGTCTAATTATAGAAAACTAAAACACAGTTTGGACACACACACACACACAGACACACACAGACACACAGACACAGACACACACACACACACAAACAATTTAACTAAAGTGAGTATAAAAATAAAACAATTTTAGGAGCTGCTGGAAAAATAATAATCTCTCTGAGATGTGCCTGGTAAAGATGAGGAAGAGGACTATTTTTGACATTAGAGCTACCTGAGGAAAAGACTCTGGAACAAGCTCTCAAAGCCTGTCCTTGACAAACACAAGCCAGAGTACTGGCCGATAATAAATCCCCCTCTCCAAAATAATCCATACTTAATTACCACAAGTCCTAAAGACATTAAATAATTATCAAACCCTCTATGTGTGAAAAAGCAAAAAACAATCTCTTTATGTACTTTTTGTGGACTGTGCCCATATTATTTGTAAAAGATAAATATAATTTGACACTAACAACTAAAAAGGATGGGGTTCCATTTATTATTTTCCATTTTCTATGAGCCACTTCCGAAAACTTGAAAGAACTTCAGTGTTATCAAATATAGGGTCGTCATGTAAGTAATTAACTATCTGATGCTCTTCAATGGTAACTCATTGTTGTGTTCCTATTTACCTTTTGCTCCAACATCTGATGGTGACCCTAACAGGGCCTTCAAAGTATCTGAAAGTTCAAGAAGTGGTTTACCACTGCCATCCCACACATCTCCATGAAGTTGTATGACTAAGTGAGAATATGAACCCATGTCTCCTGAACCTCAGTCTGATATTCTCTCCACTACATCACACCTCATAGTATCTTGTTAAATGGATTAATAAACAGTACCACTTCTTACCTTTGGAAATCGTTCTTTGTACACATGGTTCATCATTACTATTTCACTATCAAAGGACACTGGAGAACGACCAGGACTGGAAAAAGAGAGTTTAAAATGTTGTAACCAATTATTGAAACCAAATGATATCTCTTCAAACATTACTGTGGTATATTAACTACAAGTGAAAAAAGGGAAATTTATTTCATCCCTCAGAATGTTATAAGGTCATAAACTCGATTGGTGTGGCAACATTCTGATCTGCATTAACAATTTTATCAACAATTGCAAGAAAAGAACTTCTTTTGAAATGTCACTGGGCAAACAAATTAAAGTTGATCCCTCTCTCCTCTTCAAAGGCTGTTACCGAAATCCTATAAGACTGTTACCTAAATCCTATTAAGTCAACTGAAATATACATTACTCTGCAATAAGCTAAAATGAGAAAAATTAATATCGCAAACATATGTGGCAGAGGAAATGTTTGTATATTTGACTAAAGTACAAGAATGTAGATATATTGAACTAAAGAGGCAAATGAAATTGTCTTCAAGATAATTCCTGCAAAATGATGTTATACAGAAGTAAGGGTTACAAAAAAAATTAGATTAATTTGTTAACAGGGTAGAAAAGAGGTACATTTGCCCAGATCTATTAGGAATGCAGTTCATTTAGGCAATATTGAAAAATACTTTCAAGCTATAAAAATGAGATAGATTTTAAAAATCCATTATCATTAATGGCATTTTTGAGGTTTTTTGTCAAATTAATAAAAAGCACTTATAGTATATTGTAACATTTTGTACATCACTACTAATATAAAAAATACAGCTATATATCAGCCAGAAGCCAATTCCTTTCAATGAAATTAAAGCTTCTGTTTGTTAAGGTTATGAACAAAAATTAGATTTACATCGATGTACTTCCAGGAGACTTAGAAAACATTTATTTATCCCAGAAGAGAATCAAAACAAAACACATATGTAGCAATAGATGTTTTAACTATGATCTCAATTCTTTCAAAAAAATATGCTGAAAAATAACAGATCAGAACTAATTATTCATTCTTGCTTATAATATCACATTATGTTATTTTATCAAAAATTGACTAATGATTATCCTGATTTGTACATTAATGACATTTTTTTAAACAATGCCAAGAGACTTACTCTCTCAAACCATCCTTTCTGTGCTTTTTAGTGGTAGACTGCAGGGAAATTAGGCTCCACCTCATGATCTATAAGTATTACACAGGGTTCTGTCAAATGTACAAACTGAAACCAATTAGCTAGACTCAATGGTCAAAATCTTCTTCTTGCTCAATATAGTAAATCACACTAGGACATGTGTACTAGAGGGGGCACTCAAAGTCCTCTATGTGGGCATGCACACTGTCACCCCAGCACAGATTTCACCCCATCCCTCTGCCCTAGCAGCCCAATGGGAGGGCTTTGTCTCTCCCCCAGCACAGAGTTCACCCCACCCCAATGTTTGGGCACTTGGTCTCTAAAAGGTTCACCACCACGGCGCTAGGGCCAATGAATCAATGGGATTTAGCAAGTAAACTCCTCCGCAAATTCTATTGATTTGGTGGCATCTACTCTAATTATAACTTACTATGCTAATTTGAATGCTGATGAATCTCATATATAAAAGAGAAAGACAAGCTCCAAGAAGTAATGTAATTTATATATTTATTTTAAAAGATACCCTCAACACCGAAAGAAGAAGAATTTAAAAGATAAACTTTGTTTTGTGTACCAATGAAATTTAGATTAAAATAAACATATATTAAATTTTTGCTAGTTATTCGGATACATAGAAGACGTACAAACACCACCCCTTATATTAGATACATACCTTACATAATTCTTCAATGTAGTGGTTATCCTTGAAAGCAAAAAATAGACAAATATCCAGAGGCAATGAATTTCTTTTGCTAGAAAAAGGCTGTAAATCTCACCTGAGGCTGCGAGATCGGGGGCGCATTGCGGGAGATTGTCGTCCTTCCTCATCCGTGATATTCTCTGTGCTGAAGTGCTTTGTCAGGAAGTGAAGTTCATCAGGTGTTGGCTGATAGGGAAGTTGATGCAGCTTCTCCTGAGATGAGCAAGACGACTAAGAACAAAATGTATATAAGAGACTACTTAACATAAGGTTCCATGTTTCTGCACACTTGAACCCACAACAGCCAAAGCCTATGAATCCTTTTGGGGGTTCAAACTGCACTGAAATGCTCTTTTAGACTGCTTGTTTAATACTCTAATGAAGGAAAGAAATCTGAAATACAAAGAAATCTTCAGTTGCTAGATCTGATCCACAGTTACAGGCCAATAGTTAGAACCTCTTCTTTAAATAAAACAAGTTCTAGGTAAAAGAAAATCCATAAAAATATTGGAGTATTTATGAAAAGTGGGAGTTTGTACTCATCTCTTATCTCAAATATTTTGGAAGAAGAACATCAAAACGTCCTCCCTTTAGATACCTATTGCCTCATATTAGAAAAACCAGATGTTTTATGTATATGGTCCAAATGTGGAACAAGTTTGCAAAATGGATATATTTGTTATAGGAATGTCACTGTATAAGTTAGCAATACCAATGTCAATTACAGTTATATGTCACATAGTGCTTAGAGAACTCTTGGGCTGGTTCACAAGGTAATTAGCATTTTGCCCCCAGATCATTGGATATTCATTTTGCCAACCTCAAAAAGATGGAAAGCTGAGACAACTTTGACCCATCAGGATCAAATTCATATTGTAAGCAAAGTGCAGCCTGCAGTATTGCAGACTAACCTCTGCACCACAAGGTCACAATTATACACGTCTATAAAATTTGCTGCCTTGCAAGTGTTGAAAAACCGACCCAAATCAGATATTACAGAGTAATCACAGACACAATTTTCATATTCCATGGCATCAAATCAAATTTAGTGCTTTTCATCAGTGTCAGGTTGTACACTGAGGTAAGAATAATCAAGTAGTAAAAGAAGAAATGTGCACATGGAAGTGCAGTGTTCTTTAGCTTTTAATGCAATCCAAATGAATTTAAAAGGTGAAGACTATGCCTTCCGTATAACTGTAAACTGCAAAAAAATATCCACATAAAGCACTAGAAAATGTTGTAAAATCAGTCAACTACGAAATAATTTTGTCAGAATGATTCACTGCAATGTATTGCTAAAAAGGCAGAGGAAAAAGAATATATTTAAAACATGTACATATTATTGGAAATAAAATAACAGAATTAAAAGTATTTTCCTAACTATGATGAAAGTTAACTTACTGAGACTGTTGAACTTGGTGTATTTGTTCCATATCCAGATGAAGGGAGAGAAGCCAGGGACCAGCGACGTCCATCTGTCCTGGAGAGAGATGCAAACAGTATTACTTATGCATGCTAACAACTTTAAATTAACATATTAATATATTTTGTCCATGAAGTAACCCATAAGCAGTTGTTTGCTGTGAAGGCATCTACTTTAGCCATCTCTTCATTTCCCCCTTAAATGTCATTAGGCTGGCTATAAAGAACTGGCAGTGGTGGTATTAAATCCAACATTTGAGGTACTTGATTCTTCAAGCCATACTGTACTTGCCATTGCTTTTGGCACTGAAGACAAAAGTGAGTACGGAACCAGTTTGTTGAGTAGTTATCATTGCAGATATGCATATAATTATTAAAGAATGAAAAAACAGCTAGTACCATAAAAGCTGACAAGTATGAAAAGAGGTGAATGAAACAGTCTTTGGAAATTTCTGTATTAGATTTAACCTCTTTTTTGTATTTCATGACAATATTGTATTTGCTGTCTAAGCTGGAGATTATACATTTGAATTTGTTGTTGTTTGTTGTTCAGTCGCACAGTCGATTCCGACCCTTTGCGACCCTATGGACCATCGTTCTCCAGGCGCCTCTGTCCTCCACCATCCCCCTCAGTCCTCCTACATTTGAATACTTGTGTAAAATTTAGTAACACTAAATCCTATTGCACAGTTACATAAATGGCATAACTTTTAGAAGTGAATTGCTGTTCAGGTAAGAGATCTCTGCCATTACTCTGCATTCAACAGACAGATTTCTTAACTTCCACAATTTGCTTCTAAATGTTACACTTTTTACACAACTATGCAGCAGGATTTTAACCAATGTACTGTACAATGTACTGTACAGTACAATGTAATGTACTGTAAAGGGACTGTAGTGGCTCAAGTGCCTAAGACGCTGACTGGGAGGCGGAAGGTCAGCAGTTCGATTCCTGAGTACTGGAGGACGGAAAGAGCTCCCGTCTTTGTCCCAGCTCCTGCCAACCTAGCAGTTCGAAAGCAAGAAATTGCAAGTAGATAAATAGGGACCACTTCGGTGGGAAGGTAACAGTGTTCCGTGCGCTCCGGTGTCTAGTCATGCCTGCCACATGACCACGGAAACGTCTGCAGCAGCAGACAGCGCTGGCTCTTCGGCTTTGAAACAGAGATGAGCACTGCACCCTAGAGTCGGATACGACTGGCTTTCGAGCAAGAGAAACCTTTACCTTTACTGTACAATATAACTGGGTAAAGAGCAAGATAACTGTTTCATGTAACAGATCCTGGAAAACACTTTATATTTCTAACACAGTTTTTTAATTTCACAAGCAGCAGTATAAAACATTTAATAAATAATGCCTTCATGCTTCATACAAAGAACACATATATTTAAGGTGTGGTTACGGAATCCATGCTCAAATTAAAACCTCATTTAGGCAATCCTTTGGAGATAGAAATCGTGGAATGCTGTTGCTATATTTAACTATGTGATATACTGTTTGTATGAGAACTATCGTACATGGTGAATAAAAAAGCACTTAGAACTTTAAAAATAATATTTCAAGGAGACAAAGCAATTGATTGCAGACTATTTTCTATGTATGGTTTTAAATACATATATTTCAACATTTCCACTTCTTGGACATTCAAAGTAATAATTCAGATGTGAACTTTTTAAAACCACCATACTAGAAAAAACATAACCCAGTCAAACATTAGATTTCCTTAATTTAAAGCTGCTTTCTTTTGGAAGATATCGAAAACTACTACTCTGTGGTGGTCACAGCCACAAATTCCAAATAGAATTGCTTAATCTTCCTCTCACACAGTTTTCTTTGCAAAAATTAATTGGAAGTAACATAAAGATAGCCATTTTCTGAGGCTAACAAATATATCAAAGAATATACTTCCTTTGAATACCACAGCTGCCAAAGTGCAATTTTAAGCCACACTAAAATGTAAATACATGATCAAAGTGACTGATATGGCTATTAAATTTATAATTTTTCCTCACAATACCATTTCTGTTTATCACTACACATGCTTAGAATTTTGTCACTGACATTTCGCAATGGGCAAAATGGATCAGCACATGGTGCTTTATGTAGAACTCTTTTGACAAATACATTTGTTTAAATTACATTATATCACTAATTTATATTTATATTTTATCATTTTTAAAGTACTCAAGGAACAAAAAAAGCTAATGATGTTAAATAAAACAAAAATTCTTTTAAGATGTTCAAATGAAGTTGAAGAATTATCAGATCACATACTTCTTTATACCCACCACTTCAAGAGAAAATAAATAGATTAGTATACAAAGACATATAGGGAGTTTTTACAAACACAAGTTTGTACCCCCCATTACTGAAAATGCTTATGGTTCTATAAAATGTATAAAAAGCATAAAATGTATAAAATATTGCAGCATAAGACCACGTTTAGAAGAATAGCAGCATTTTCTTTGTAAGAAAGGCTTGACAAAGTGTACTGCTAGCATGCCTAAATGGGGTTATGACAACACATAAAGTCACTACGATATAGCATGCAAAACCATTCCACCTGCATTCCACACAAGATGTATGTTACCTGTCTGCCCTGTGTCCGTGGCTATGTAAGAGAAATAGCACAAGTGATAAAAATTGGGAGAAAAATCACGAGCCATATGTAAAAGCGCAATAAATAAATAGAAATAGTGCATATACAGATGAAAGATGTGAATGAAGAAATTTCTGAAATTTGTGTATTATTCCTTTATACCGGGAGTCGGCAAGATTTTTAAGTTAGGGGCCGGGTCACGCTCCCTCAGACAGTTGAGAGGGGCGGACTGGTGGTTCCCCCACCATAAATGCGTCCGTGGCTCTTGTAAATGCTTTTACGATAGCCATAAACACATCCGCAGCTGCCGTTAACGTGTTCGTGGTTGCTTCCTGCTGCGGCAGTTGGAGTGAGCCTGATGATTTGGCGCCATGGGCCGAATTTGGTCCATGGGCCATAGGTTGCTGACCCCTGCTTTATACTGTAATATAGCTCAGAGATTTAGGTATCTGTCTGAAGAGTCAGAGGTTGGGAATTTGATACTGCACTGTGCCTCCTGTGAATAGAACCAACCTGTATAGCTATGGGCAATCTGCACAGTCCCAGGATGTCCCCAGAAGAAAGACTTCTGAGCATTCCTTACATAGAAAACCCTGGAAAAGGTAGCCATAAGTCAGAATTGACTTAGCAGCATGCAATAGCTGGTTGGATGGCTCAGCAGTTTAGATTGGGCATTCAATTCCCCATGTAGCCATGGGCAAGCTGCACAGGCCTCCAGAAGAAGGGAATGATAAACCACTACTGAGTTATCTTTCCCTGGAAAGGTTTGTCATAAATGAGAATTCACTTGGCAATATGCTGCTGCTGCTGCTATTGTTGTTGGAATATTAAATAAAAAGGCAATATTGCAAAAATTGACATTGTTATAAAAATAACTGATATTTATTAAATAAAGGTAGAAAATTATTTCATTTTAATAGCAGGACACAATGGCAGCATCACATATCATGACCAAGTACACTCTATAATGAAAGGGAATTCCCCTGGAAAAAAATAGTAGCAAGGCAACACACCAATTAAGAATAAAGGAGATACAGCACTTTGCTGCAAACCTCTACATAGCTTAAAGCTGCAAAAAAAGTTTAAAAAGATATAGAAGCAAAGTTCTTTCCAACCACAAAAACCTGCAAACCCTACTCCACCTGTCTTTAACTCAGTCCCTTGAAATCCCTTGAAAGCTCCTGAAAGGGGGTTAGGAAGGGTATGTCTTACATATTTATAGTCTGCAAATTAAAAAAATAGCACAGAGCTAGTTATTAAAGTGCCTAGCCTTCCTTTGACTAGCTATCTCCTAGTACTACAATACAAGAGAAATGTATTAGTGGCTCCATAGTCATTGACCATTAGCACTCACTCAAATATAAACATAAGACCATTTGTGAATGAAGCAGACCAGGAGACCAGGAGTTTTCAAGCTGGGGGCCGGGTCATGCTCCCTCAGACAGCTTTGGGGGCCAGATGGTCATTTTGCCCTTACTCCACCACATGATACTCCCTGGTCTAGTGAAGGCAGTGGGGGCCACATGAAATGGTGCTGTGGGACACATCCAGCCCATGGGCCGCAGGTTAAGAATCCCAAGTAGACCCATGCTTTGGGAGCTGCTGCAAACACAGTTAAACATGGTCAAATGGTGGAGGCTGTGTTTCTGGGCAGGAGACACATAGAACAGTGCATAGGGCATGAGTAGTCCTACCATTCACACAGTGCAGGCATGTTTGATTAAAAAGTGTGAAGAATGATAAACAAGGTCATTAAAAGGAAACCAGAATTGCTAGGCAAGACTGCCTAATTTTTGTTTTTGCTTTCCACAGTTTACTATAGGCTGAACCACAAATACAAAACAATGTCATAGCATATCACAAAGAGTAAGGGAAAGAAAGTCCCAATGTTATTCTCAAAGAATTATTTTTAACTGTACACCTAGTGGGCAATAACAGATGCAGCTGGGTCACTGAGGCAGCGGATGTTGGGTACTACTGTAAAACTAGAGTATAAAGCAGGGGTGGTCAACCATTTATTTATTTATTTTTGCCGTGGGCCTGACCATGTCTCCCGGACAACTGAGCAGGTCAGACCACACACTCTGAAAATGGAAGCAGGTACATTTATGGCTGTAGTAAATGCACCCACTTTCATGTTTACAATAGCCGCAGGTGCATTTATGCATGCACAGGTGCACTTTATGGCTGACGTAAATACGCCCACTTCTGGGCGTGGCAGTGACGGACTGGAAGGAATGGTGCCGTGGGCCGAGGCTGGACTGCGGGCCGTAGGTTGGGAACCCCTGGCATAAAGCATAAGGTAGTCTCTGTTTGAACGCTATAAATTGAAACAATGAAATAGTATTAAATGAACCATGATTTCAGCCACAGAGTCACTTTCAGAAGGAAGGAGGTATCATCAGGAGGAAGAGACATAGCAGTTCCACGATGCCTGCCCTGATAATGCTGACATCATGGAGTGGCTGGAGCACTGACTTCCTTCAAGAAGCCTTAATAAATCATGTTTGACTTCCGCAATTACAAGAGGTGCTCAAATAGGTTACCATCAGCATCCAGACACTTCTGATTACGGCAAACTACTACTTGAGCAACATTGACCAAAGTGTCCACTTGGATTGCCATTTCAAGTCCTTCCCGAAGTAGCACCAGTATAGCAAGTACCACATCTTTTAAGGTCCCCCATAGGTAGTAGTCAAGGGGTGTTAAGTCAGGAAAATGTTCTCGAATTTCAAATACCACTTCAAAATGGTCTTGCAATTCTTAAACGGCAACTATGCTTCTGAAATTTTATTTGACTGTCTGCTTGTTGTATGGTGACACTAACATTCATTCTTTTTGAGTGAGTGTTATACTACATTGCTACCATAATTCCATTCAACTTCAAAAAAAGTAAGATATAGATAACATCTCTAAAAATGTGTGTACATTTTGGCACCCTCTGTGGATATAATACATATACAGTGGAACTCTGGATAACGTCCGATCCGGATAATGTCCATCAATTTTCTGAAAATTGATGGACCAGGTAGAGTCGTTTGGACATTATCCAGAGCATCATGTTTGTTCTCCTACCTTTTCATGCTGTTTCAATCACCATTTTCGGGTGCCTGTTTCCAGCTCTCCACCTCCCCAGCAGCATCTGGGAGGCTGGGAGGACCTATTCCGCGCTATTCCCACCTTTCTAGGACCTCCCTGAGGTGCGCAGGAGCTGAAAATAGTTGTGACCGCCATATTGATTTTTTGATTTATATATTTGGACTTCAATTCCCAGAAGCCCGAGCAGCCTTTATTTTATTTTTTTATTTAAATTTTTATTAATTTTTTAAAGCATAAGACATAAAACAAACATTTTATACATAACAGAAAAAATAAAAATAAAAATTAACAAAGATAAAATCATAATATAAAAAATAAGACAGACTGTATATTACATACACTTACAGACTTCATCACCCTGGTGCTATATACATTGTCCTAGGGGGTTGTGGGATCTCCCATTCATTTCTATTGTTCCCAAAATTTCGTTTGGTCTGGTGTCAATTTTTTTATTCCGTCTCTTGTCAATGAGTATTCCACAAATTTTCGCCATATTTTCCAAAATCTACTTTCTTTTATTATACCTTTCTTAAGGTTTAGTTCCCATGTTAGTTTTTCATTCAATGCGAGGTCCCACATCTGCCCGTACCAATCCTGCACTTTTAACATTATATCACTTTTCCAATTTTTTGCAATACACATTCTTGCCATTACTAACATCATAGACAACAACTCTTTCTTATCGTTATCTATTTTAATATTCTCAACATCTGTCAGTAAGGTGGTATCTGGCCCCAATCTGAGACGTACTCCCATAATTTTCCCTATCTCGATCTCGATTTTTGTCCAAAAGTTTTCTACCTCTTTACATTCATACCACATATGAACATATGTGCCCAAACTGTTTTTACATCTCCAGCACATTTTATTGTTCTTCTTATCCATCTGGTGCAGTCTCACGGGTGTCAGGTACCACCTCCATAACATTTTAAAATTGTGTTCCTTTATTCTGACCGATAGGGATCTCATAATTCTTTTTTTCCATTTATTTTGCCATTCCTTTTCCGTTATTTTCAAGTTCAAATCCTGTTCCCATGTATTTCTTAATGCTTCTTGTGGGTTGCCTTCTGTGTTTATTATCTTATAAATTTTACTAACCAACCCTTTAATACCAATTTCCTCCTTCCTAATTTTCCAAACTAGTTCCTCAAATTCCGTCCTGTCTCTTTCTAAGCTTCGTTCCCTCCAGTATTTATTATTCCACTTATTCACCATAATTATCTGAAACCAATTCAACTTCATCTGGGTATATAGCTCTCTTTTCCTCCCATCATCTTTACAGACTCGTATCCAATCTTTCAATAGGAGAACCCTATTTGTCAACAAAATTTCCTTAATCTCATTATCCAATCTTATTGGGAAGTTATTCAAGTCTTCTATTTCAATTATCGGTGAGATGTTTGGGGCCAGTTTCATTTTAACTTTCTTCCATACTCCCAACATAGATCTCATCATTCTGTTTTTAACCGATATTTTTCCTGTTTCCTTGTCTAAAAAAAGACTCTTACCAACTTCCTTTACTTCCTTCATCTCGATTTCCTCCCAGATAACCGACTCCTTCATCAATATCTTAACTACGTTCTTTATCTGGAAGGCTTTATAATAATTCTTTAGATTAGGCATTCCTAAACCACCTTCTTTCTGAGGTAAATACCACATTTTCTTTAGAATTCTAGGTCTACGTCCCCCATTACAATAACTATCAAATAGTTTTTGAAATTCCTCAATATCTTTATCTATCAGCTGGATTGGTAAGGCATCAAATAAAAAATTTAACTTTGGTAGTAACATCATTTTCGTCAATGCTATTCTGCCAAACCAAGACAACTTCAGTTTTTGATATTGTGAAATTTTAGTCTTAAGTTCCTTCTTTTGTTTATCATAATTTAGTCTTTTCAGGTCCTCTGGATTATTAGATATATTTATCCCCAGGTATTTCAAGCTCCCTTTAATCTGTAATTTAAATTCATCCCTGATTTTCCTTTGCTCTTCTTTTTCAATATTATTTAAAATCAATTCTGATTTTTCCCAATTTACCTTCAGACCTGTAATTTGTTCAAAATCCTTTAGATGCTTTTGAATCCTTTCCATGGTTCTTCTGGGGTGTTTCATAATTAACAAAGTATCATCTGCATATAAACTAATTTTATTTTCCAATATTTCTTCTATGTTTTTGTCTTCTCTTATTATGTTAGCTAGTATTTCCATCGCCATAATAAATAGTATTGGAGATAGGGGACATCCTTGCCTTGTTCCTGCCTCTAATCTTAGTTCTTCTGTTAAGCCATCGTTAACCCTGATTTTAGCGTATCCTTGTTGGTACAGTTGTTCTATTGTCTTTATGAACCTATTACCGAATCCATAACTCTTAATTATCTCGATAATTGTTACCCATTGTACAGAATCAAATGCTTTAAAAATATCTAGTGATAGTATACCTACTTTCTCTTTATTTTGTCTTGCCACGTCTATTAAATTTAGTACTCGCCTTACTAAATCAGCCATATGTCTCCCTTTCACGAAACCGGCCTGGTCTTTATTTATATATTTATCCATAAAACTATTCAGTCTATTTGCCAATATAGCCGTAAAAATCTTAGCGTCTTGGTTTATTAGGGAGATAGGTCTATATGATTCTACTTTTTCTAAATCTTTTCCCGGTTTTGGTAATAAAACAATTATTGTTCTATACCACGATGCAGGTACCTGTTCCCCTTTAAGAATACCATTATAGATTTTTAACAATTTCGGAATTACTATATCCTTAAATTCTTTATAGAACTCAGCAGGTAATCCATCCTCACCGGGTGCTTTATCTACTTTCAGTTTATTTATTACTTTTTTATCTCTTTTTCAGTTATTAATTCTTCCATTCTTTGTTTATGCTCTTGACTTATTTTATTTTTGATTTGCATTTCCAATCTATCTTTTAATTTATCTAGATTTATCTTCTTTTTAGAGTATAGGGCTTGATAGAATTCTCTGACCACCTTACATTTGTCTTTGGTCTTATTATGTCTTATACCCTCCTTATCCACTAATATCCCTATTTCTCTTCTACCTCTCTTTTCTTTAGCCGCTCTTGCCAGCATTTTTGAGTTTTTGTTACTATATTCAAAATATTCTCTTTTTAAATATGTTAGGTCTCTTTTTACCTTTTCCATGTCATTTCCAATTAATTCCTTCCTTAGTCCCTGCATCTTTTCATATACTTTTCTATCCTTAGTTATTGCATGTATCTCCTGTAACCTTTTAATCTCTTTTTCTGTTTCTTCTTGCTTACTTTTTAATTGTTTATTTCTAATACTTGCCAACCTAATACTTTCACCCCTAAATATTGCTTTCATGGTATCCCATACGATACCAATTCGTACTTCCCCTGTATCATTCCACTTCCAATTTTCTTCCCATTTGTCTACCATTTGATCTTTACTTTTTTTATCTCTAAACAATCTGGCATTATATCTCCAATTTTTCGGGCTCTTTATAGCATCTATTTTCAATTCCAACAATACTTTTGCATGATCCGATTCTTTAAATATTCCAATTTCTATACCATCTAAATTACTTATCAAATTATCCGTGACAAATATATAATCTATTCTGGAATATGTATTGTATACTTGTGAAAAATATGTATAGGCCCTTTCCTGCCCTTTAAGTATTCTCCATGTATCTTTCAACCCCAAGGATTTCAACCAATTATTTAACACAAACGTCTTATTTCCACCTACACTTCTCTTCATATTCGTGCTATCTATATTTGATCCTACTAAATTAAAATCTCCCCCTACAATCATTTTTGTTGCTTTTTCCTTCTCTAATATTCGGTATATCTTATTTAAAAACCTGTTTTGATGTTCATTTGGCACATACAAATTCACCAGCGTTATTTCCTCTTCTTCTATTTTCCCCTTTATTATCAAGTATCTACCTTCTGGGTCTGATATACTTTTTATCATCTCGAATCCCGCTCTATTTGATATCAAAGTTGCGACCCCCCTAGCCTTTGAGGAACCATATGCTTTTTCGTAAACTTGGGTCCATCCTAAGAATAATTTATTAGTTTTTTCCGAATTCTGATGGGTCTCCTGAAGAAAAATTATATCCGGTCTATCTTTTCTGAGTGCCGCTTCCAACCTCCTTCTCTTCACTTGACAACCAGTACCTTTCACGTTCCATGTTAATACTTTTACATCCTTCATCTATTATGTATCTCCCACCCTTTTTTTACAATTCCCACTTCCTCCCACGGACATGTGATCAACATATAACATTTCCTTCACCTTATACAAAAAAATAATAGTAATAATAAAAAAAGAAAAAACATCTAAAAGAAAAAATACACTAAACAATCTACTACTATCCCTCCCCATTTCTTTTTCTTTTTTTACAAATGGCCTCCGAAATTCAGAGGGGGGAGGGGGGGGTGCAGTCATACATAGGGGTCTAGATTGGGCCTGAACCTACTCCCCGACCGGAGCTATTCCTCCTTCTGCCCCTTTTGGCATATTCTCATTTCCATTGCTATCCCTTCTTCTATAACCACCAGATATAATCAATTCTTCCTTCAAGTCAAACCACTCTTTAGTTCCTGCCTCCAATAATTTGGCATCTGTCATTACGTCCAAGACATTAATATCTTCATTAATTAAATATCTTCTTCCCAAATAAAAAAAACTTAATTGTCTTGGGAATTTCCAATTGTATCTTATTCCCTTTTCCTGGAATCTTTTTGTGATTGGCTTCATCGACTGTCTCCAAAAACGATCCTCCATTGGAATGTCGTTGTACACTTCAATATCATGGCCTTCTACTTTTAAAACCTCTGGTCCTTTTTCACGTATAAGCGCCATTAACCTCAGTTTATCTGATACATTAGCAAATTTTAACATGACATTCCTTGACCCAGTTTTGCCCCTTCTTGAACCGAGCCTAAATACATTTAGCACCTCATGCGGCGTGAAGCCATCTTCCATAATTTCGTCAAGCCATTTCACTATTCTTTCTTTTAATTTGTCTGGTGAATTCTCTGGGAGTTTTCGAATTATAACATTTGCTTTTCTTAATTGTTCTTCTACGTTTTCCAATCTCTTTTCATGGTCCCCAACCTTATTTTCTCTTTCCTTTTCTTTCCTTCTTAAGTCCATGACCTCTACTTTTATCGTTGCTTGTTCTTTTTTTATCTCTTCTTGCTCTTTTTTAATGGTCTTTGTTTCCTCTTTCATGCCTTCAATTCCCTTCATAATGTTTACTACCATAGCTTGCAAATCCTGTTTCCATTCTGTTCTAATATGAGCAATCATGTTTCCAATATTATTCCCCAGGGCATCAAATTTCTCGTTAAGGATTTCAAATTCAGATTTAGTTCCTTCTCCTCCCCCTGTCGCCAATGTCGTTGGTGTTGTGGCCGTGGACATGGTTACGATCGTTGTTGGTGTTGTTCCTGCTATCGCCGCTGTCGTTGACACTGTTGTCATAGCTGTTGTTGTCGTTGTTACTTTCGCTGTTGTTATCACGATTGATTTTACCGCAGATGGAGTAGGCGCCGTTGGTGATATTATTGTCTTCTGTTGTTGCTGCTGCTGTAATTGTTGTGCCATCTTTTTCACTGTCTCCTGTTCCTCCAAGTCCTTTATCTCTTGTTGCATTGCTTTTTTCATCTCTTCTTCCTCCTCATCCAATCTTGTAAGCCTCCTGAAACTTCTATCCGAGGACGTTGGTCTTTGCACTCTTGTCCAAGCCAATTTCTTCTCCTTCTCTTTCCCTCTCCCCTGCCGTTTCATTCAAATATATTTCTAACTGCTTATTGTCAATTTGCATACAAGGTTTAGTCGTTCAAAATTCACCATATATTTTAACTCTAACCAGTTTTATTAAACTTTTCAAATACAGTACTTAACCCTTATCCCCTCCTCCTCCTCCCTCTCTCTGTCTTATATATGCGTGTGTATTTACAAACACATATACACACACATGTATACCCAGAGAGTCATTCAAACCTCCGTGGTCCCAATTTAATTTAATTTAATTAATTTCCCTCTTATTTTTTTATCTACTTTAATATTTCCCCCCCCCCCACAAAAGTAAAAATAGAATAAAAATAAAAACAAAAAGGAATAAGAAATAAGAAAAAGAAAAAAAACTAAAAAACTAAAAAAGAAGCAATTAGAAAAATCTTATTTGAAAAATATTTAAAAATTAAAAAACTTCAAACCAGGCAAGAAAAAAAAAGAAAACAAAAATAACAGCAATTGGAAAAAAGAAAAGGAAAAAGAAAAGAAAAAAAAATTTTTTTTATCTCAAAAATTTAACTGTAGGGGGAGCCAACTTTCTATTGTAAATTGCAAACGTTATCCAGATCTCTTTTAAGGAGAGGAAAAGGAAGAGTCAGCAGAAATAAGAATGACACTGATGAGTTCCCTTTCCTGTTCTCCAAAGTTCCAATCTACAAGCAGTTTATTTCTCAGGGAACTGCGCCACGACACCTTCTTACTTCTCTTTGTATCTCCAAAAAAAAAAATGCAGGGACAGACTTATCGTCTCTCTTCTTCTTTAAAAGCCAATACTCTTAGACCACAGCATAATAGCGAGAGGGGGAGGCAAGGCAAAGGGAAAAAGAAATAAATAAAAAAAAGGAAAGCAGGAAATACTGTCTTGCCTCTTTTGCTTAGCTGCTTATTTGTCCACTCCCACCGGCATAAAACATTTCAAAAGGGGAAAAAAAATAGGAAAAAAAATCAGTCTCTTTACTTCTCCTTTCTATTTCCCCCTTTCTCTTTATAAATCTTTACCGCTTTGCTCACCCTCAGACTTCTTCGCTTCTCCTCTTTGCTCCTTTCCAGCGCCTCGGAACTCCGTATGTCTCCGATCGGGGGGGGGGGGGGCGGTGAGACTGAGCCAGCCCGCTGCAGAATCTTCTTTCAGCCCCCCAACAAGCTTACTTTTCGTTCCGACGTCCACTTATGCTTTGCCCACACTTTTGACCACTTTTACTAGAACGCCGCTCTCCTCCCGTTTCCAGAATTTCCGTTCTTCGATCAGGAGCTCTGGGGACTCGTCGCCATTACAGGTCGCCCATCCCCCCACTCTCAAGATCGAAACTCTGTCCTACCTCCTTTTCTCGGCGCTGCTTTGGGGCATCCAATATATTTTCCACTGCTAATTTTCCTTCTCTTTTTCCTAATCCATTTTTCAGCCGGTTTCAAGGACTATTTTCACTTTTAAAAAGTCACTTTCTTTTCTCTCCTTTCCGAGCGGAGAAAAGCTCATCCCTCTCAGCCCTCCATCATGACACGCCCCCCCCCCAGCAGCCTTTAAACAAAATGGCCACCGCATGCATTTTTACAGGCTGCTGGGGCTTCTGGGAATTGAAATCCAAAAAATCAAATTGGTGGCCGCAACTATTTTCAGCTCCTGCATGCCACAGGAAGGTCCTAGGAAGGCGGGAACAGTGAAGAATAGGTCGTCCCAGCCTCCCAGACGCTGTTGGGAAGGTGGAGAGATGGAAACAGGGATCCAAAATGGTGAATTTTTTTCTCCCCAAACAGCGTGAAAAGGTAGGAGATCACGTCGTCCTTTTTGTGGTGGTGGGCAGAGGTGGCAGAGCCCAAAATGGGTGGAAAAAACTCCGTTGTGATGGAAATTTTTTTTGCCCATTTTGGGCTCTGTGCCAGACCAGCTGCCTCACAGAGGCAGCTGGGCTTTTTTTTTAGGGTTAACCAATACATGCACCGGACAACGTTCAAATCTGAATAATGACCAGACTTGTGGAACCAAGTTTGGACGTTATCTGGAGTTCCACTGTAAATATCTACCTACTTTGGGCATCTATATATTCACTTATCAGTTTTCTAAAAGTCTACACAGTTACAGCAATTTGATACCATTTTACTAGTTTCTCTAGCACTGAAGTTTAATTTAATTTAATTTAATAGTCATATTTATATATGTCGTCCACTCAGGCAGAACCCGACTCAGGGCGGCATTACAACAAGTTCTAAAAACACATAAAAACACTTTAAAAGACCCATATCCCACCCACTTTAAAAGACCTATATCCCACCCACCCATCCCACCCACCATAAAAAGAAGAAGAGAGAGTTCTTAATTGTTTACATAAGCCAGCAGGCGGGGACCGTGTTCCCATTAGGGCCCCACACCTGCCCTGCCAGCCAGGTCTTCAATCCTTTCCTGAAGGGCAGCAATTCTCTTTGAAGTCTTAGATCTGTTGGCAGGAGGTTCCAGAGGATCGGTGCGGACACGGAGAAGGCCCTCCTTCGGGTGCTGGATAGATGTTCACCCCTAGCTGATGGCACTATTAGAGAGCCCCTCCGGTCCGCTCTGGTTGGACGGGCAGACACTCTTGGAACGGTGCGGTCTCTAAGGTATACTGGCCCACTGCCATATAGGGCTTTAAAAGTCAAAACCAGCACCTTGAATTGCACCCGGAGACAAACTGGTAACCAGTGCAGCTCCCGAAGTAGCGGTGAGGCGCGGGCATATCGTCCGCATCCCATCACCACCCGGGCTGCCGCATTCTGGACCAGCTGCAGCCTCCAAATGGTCATCAAGGGCAGCCCCATGTAGAGCACATTACAATAATCTAGTCGGGAAGTGACCAGAGCGTGGGTGACCATAAGCAAGGCGCCCCGGTCCAGGAGCATGCGCAACTGGCGAATCACCCGAAGTTGGGCAAAAGCCCTCCTGGCCACAGCCGCTACCTGTTCTTCTAGCAGCAGCCGTGAGTCCAGAAGGACCCCCAAGTTGCGCACTGGGTCTGTCTGGGGCAAAAGAGCCCCATCCAGTACCAAAGATGGTACCTCCCTGGATAACACGGGGGCCCTTATCCACAGCCACTCTGTCTTGCTGGGATTCATCTGAAGCCCATTGGCCCCCATCCAGTCCCCAACAGCCTCCAGGCATCTGGATGGGATTTCAACAGCATCACTGGGGTCCCCACGGGCTGAGATGTACAACTGGGTGTCATCAGCGTACTGATGGTACCGCACCCCGTGGGAACGAATGATCTCACCCAGTGGCTTCGTGTACATGTTAAATAGGAGAGGAGAGAGCACCGAGCCCTGAGGCACCCCATTCTTGAGGAGCCTAGGGCTGGACCTCTCACTCTCTAACTACACCACAAGTTCAGGGAATCGCAATAGAGCTCTCTAGGAGAGTTGTATTTTACCAAATAACTAATCCCAGGATCCTGTATATGAAGCCAAAGCAATTAAAAGTGGTATCAACATGTAGCAATAATGTAATATACATACATTTTTAGAGTTTATCGAGTCAATGTAAAATTCCTTCACACAGCATCCCACCTACTTAGAACAATAATTCACAATCAACCCTCCTTTGTGTTTGGTGTCAACATTTTAATGTTGTCCTTTACTCAATATACTCTGTTGTAGCTCTCATATTTATGGAGCACCAAATTTCCTCTGATGAAGTAGATAGTGATACCACACCACCATCGAACATTTTAGCTCCTTTCCGTGACAGCCAACAATAAAAACCATAAAATACTGTCAAACATAGAGAATTTAGCTGTGTGAAAAAAAGTAATGACATTTGTTTTGTTAAAGAAAAGCAACCATCCATACAGTGGTAGAGCTAAACCATGTTTTAAGCCATTAATTTCCTATAGTACTTCTACTTTGGACAGGAATTGGATCTTAGTGGTATGTCTGACCATTTTGCATCAACTCTCAATATGATGAGTTCACTAAAAGCCAAATCTATAATAGTCCACAAGATGGAACGGATAGTCAGCTACATCTCCAGAAAAATGGCTAATAGCATGAGAAATTCATTTTCATGGCTTTAGAAGATTTTCACACATAGTTGAGTTGGATACATAAAGGCTAATGTCGCTTAACATATATAACAGACCAATAGAAATTTGGGTAACAAAGCTGTAAACTGTTATTGACCCAACTTTATATGCTGGTTCACTCGTTCCTTGTCTACCACACACCCCTTGCAGGATACAAGAAGAAAGAACTTCACTGTTCTTTTCACCTCCTCCCATTTATGTTCAAATACAGACATGAGGGTGCATTTTCATTAAAAAAAACAAGCAAGCAAAAATTTATGTGGAGACAGAGCTTGTTAATTCATGTGCTTTGTTTCTGAGATGCCTCAAATGCTACATTTTAAGCTAGCAAAAAGTGATTATTAAGTTAATAATTAAGCACACCAGTCCAAATTACCTCAAATAGCAGAAAACATAAATTGCCTCAAACAACTTTCACATGCTAATAAGAACAAAATTGTTCACATACCTACGGGCAGGAACAAAGGAAAAGTGAGAAGGCGCATTTGGGGAGAAATTTCTGGGACTGTCCAATGGACTTCCACCTGCTTAAAAAAGGACAAAAAGGGACATTTGTACTGCATTCACAATCAACCACTTCACTTATATTTCATGAGATAGCGTACAACTGTTAGCAACTTGCAGCTGTAGTTGTCGATAAGGGATTTCTCATGTCTATTTTTATTCTCAATTAAAGAATAAGAAGTTGGCCTTTCTTTGCTTCTAATGGTACAAATAAAAATGTATTTTATCTAAACATGGGACTAAAATTGGAGAGCTTTCTAATGAATCTGCATTAAGACATTTAAGCTACCTGTTCAGACTAGAAGGCTTCCCATTCACCAGAACAGACCTGTTGAATTAAACCTAAGGTGTTTAATTCATGCAGTTTCCGCAACATCCAATGGAAAGCCCAAAAGCAGGAAATGAATGAAAGAGCACCCTTGCATTTGTGTTCCCCAACAACTGACACTGAGAGCCATACTGTATAATTCTGATATAATAATTAGTAGCCTCTGATATCTTCCATAAATGTGTCTCGTTGCCATTAAAGCAATCTTACACAGTGTCTTAGGTTAATGAATTCTATGGTTCAACTATGCAGTGCAGAAAGAAGTTGCTCATTTTGTGCATCTGAAATCTCCCATGATTGAGCCAGTAAAGACTTTTACTAGTACAGTATCCTAGAAAATTTCTACACGTCACCGATGGTCACTATCTTCCTTCCTTCAGAAGTGGGATCTCAGCCTTATAAAGTACATTGAAGTGACAGAAGTGAGAAGAGTGTCACTCTTTTGCATTTTCTCTTCCAACTAAATTTAATTTTCAAACCTGCCAATCCAGCCTGGTAAATACAGAGTAGAAAAGGAAAGTGAAAAGCCCATCGCTGCTCTTTATGTACATTTTCAAATTGAGGTAAGCAGCTAAACAGACAAGGAAGCAATGAGGGAATATATACATCCTGTAAAAATGCTACAAGAGGAAGACAGACAGAAGGAGAATGACAAACCTCTCTGGAAGTGATAAGTGGGAAAGGGAGGAAAGTGACAGGAAAGAGTAATATGCATATGCCTTTAGATTTATGCATCAGTACTTCCTATCCTGAGTGACCCCTTCACTTCCAAATCCCTACTTGGTGCATGTGTAACCATTGCAAAATTTCTAAACTCACTCCTAAAAATTAAGCATGTAACTTAAGGCAAGGTCCCCCTAAAACAGGGGTTCTCAACCTATGGCCAGCGGGCCAGATCAAGCCCATGCCTTCGCTCCAGCTAACAACGCCACCACCTCAATCCTCGTCCCCTCTGCTTGGCTTGGTGTGTCGGTGCTCCACAGCAGGGCAGATGCCGTAAGGCTTACAACATCTGCTCTGCTGCGGAGCACCGTTAGGGACACACCAAGCTAAACAGAGGGGACAAGGATTGAGGTGGTGGTTGCGGAAACAGCTGGAGTGAGGGTGCGGGCTGGATGATTTGGTGCCATGCAGTTCCTCCAGCCCAGTAAGCAGTGAAGCGACATGTGTGGGAGTGGTGGGTGGTTTGGGATGGTTGCCAATGGCACGGAGTGGTGGGGACTTGTGGTGGTCCAGTGTCACCATCGTCGGTGGGGGAGAGCTCGGGTTGATCCCGCCGCCAAAGGCGGCAGTGGGACCACAAGTCTGGTCCCTCAACAGTCTGAGGGGGTGTGAACTTGCCCCCAGCTTAAGAAGGTTGAGGACCCCTGGCATAAAAGGTTTGTTGTCTTTGATACTGCATTACATTGCTGAATTACTTACTTTTTTGTTACTTAAGCAGAAATAAGACTAACAAAAAAATGTTGTAAGATCTGAAAATTTCCACTAAAAATAGTTTTTCAAATGTAATTTAAAAAGATGACAAAATGCAATCATTACATCATTAATATCACAGATCTCTGTAGAGTTCTTTGTGCTTGCAATGATTATTATTTTTAAAAATAGACCCATAGAAGGGGAAAAAAACCAAACACAAATAAATTAGCTGGGGGCAGTCTGTTAGATTGTAAGCTCCAATACTTCAACAATAAATTGATGGAGCTTTTTTGACACATTTCTTTTCTGATCCTGGAATTTTAATTAGATCCCAGGCAAAATATTTCTCAGATTAAATGAAATGCACAATTAGTAGTCCTACTTGTCAAATAAAGCACTGAAAACAGCAAGGGGAAGAGAAATAGAAGCGTAATTCAATACCCCCTATGAAGAATGATCTCTATTAGCGATGTTATGCTTTATAAATTCACAAACATTATAAACTAGAAATTATGATCTATGGGAAAGCCACTAAGAAAATATACACCATAATTCTTATCAAAAGAAGTACAGCATAATGTTGTTATGAACAACAGGCATCACTTATGCTGAAAAAGTCTATACATTATTCATAGCAAATGACATAATGCATTACTAATATAATATGATTACTAGTCATGGATGGCATCATTTTGTATGTTTTATTGAACCTTTTGAGTTCTCCAGGAAAGATGGAATCTCTCAAGAAGGAGAGGTTTTTTCAGGACTTAGGGAGAGAAGAACAGGGTGAAAGGTGGACCGAGATGGAATAGCTGACACTGAAAGTTCCTTGTATAGGTGTAGGTTCAAAATAAAGTATATCATCTTTAGCTCTTTTTGTCCATGTATGTTCATAACTATGGCAGGCAACATGCTAGTGTAAGGAAAACATGCTAGGGTCAGAAAAACAAATAATAGAAACATGCATTCAAAAGCGATGCACAAGTTTCCTCAACTTCAGATTATTTAAAGTTTAAAAGTGCGTAATAATTTAGTATCATCAACCGAATTAGGTTTTTGTTACAGAACAATACAATATATACAAAGTCTCATGCTACCTATGTAAAGTGATGCTTGACCCACAAGTATCTGAAGTATAGAAAGATGCCTGTATCGAATTTCCCTATTTGCCTGTCCTGTGGCAGGCCTCTCCCTATATATAACATACTATTTTGTAGGATCCCTTGAGCCTCAAAATAGCTTTGGGGGCAAATAAGATTATCAGGTAGAGGTAAAGAAACAATTTCACTACTGTTTTCCCTCTCAACCTAACCCAACACATATTTTATTTAAATGAGAGAGTGTTATGATGACTGCATCCTGCTAGGATCCAAAATACAATTAAAAGGAGCACTGTTTATCTGTTTATTATATTTTACAACCCCTAACTAAATCAGGAACTATTATTTCATAAAGAATGCATAGACACAGTCTATGATAGAGTAAAAGACTATGATTAAATATGTAAGGTCCAACAATTTCTAGTGAATAAACAAAGTTCCTTAAACTAAGACATAATTTTTGGTATATGCACATACAAAAGGTTTGAAATAGTGCCAATCATTGTAAGAACTTCATGTGATTCTTCATGATCCATTTGATTAGAATCATTAATCTCTCAAATTGTACTAAGTGTCATGTTCTTTCAAAAATGTGGTGGAGGCTCGAGATGGTCCCTCAACAGTCTGAGGGGGTATGAACCGGCCCCCGGCTTTAAAAGGATGAGGACCCCTGTTCTAGTTTTACTTCACCTCCTTCTGGCTGGGAGAGGAAATGCCAAATGATATCTGAGAGAAGTTCAAATGTTATCTCAGTGAACTGTCGCTGTCGCCGCGAATGCTCCCTGCCTAGCCCCAGGACCCATGCCATCAGTCCTGGGGAGTAGACGCAAGTGGGAGCCATCACAGACCACCTTTGCGGATGCTTGAGACTCCCCCCCTCCCCCATGCCGTTGGTAAGGACTTGGACTTGGACCTTGGTGGCAGGGGTCCATTGGGGGTTGGGGGGGGTGATTGGGGCGAGTGCTAGGTGTCACGTGTTTTGCTGTCGGTGGGGTGATTATAAAAATAAATAAATAAATAAACTTTTGAGGATTTGTATATAAGGAATATCATGACGGGAAAGATGGCAGCTTTGCACCACAATAATCTGAAGGAACAGTCTTGAAAATGTAATGTACCCTGTTAAATACTACAAGCAGGACACAATGATGAGAATCCTATTGTTGATTTACATCAAAGTTGAGAATTCATGTAAGACTTGGAGCTTATTAACAAGGTTCTGGTTGTGTTCCTGGATGTGGACTGAGGATTGCCAGCACCTACTGAACTAATTTTAAGTTGTTCCTAAAACCTGCTTCTCTTTCTTACTCATGTCTAAAACTCCAGCAAGACTTTAATCTCTACATCAGAAGCACTTTTAGGAACTTCAAGAAGCAGCTAGCCATAGGTACTCAAGCTGGTCAGAGAACTGGGTGAAGCTTTGCAGTCCAGTTAAGGTCCACTGACTGAGAAGGATTCCCCAACAGAGGACACAGGCAGTCCCCTTCAAAATTTAGACTGGCTCTAATTTCAACAATTTCTTAGTATCTATCGACTATGTTGTCATTTATTTTCTCCACTGGCTAGTATTCAGGAGTTTTAGCAATTACTTAAATCAGTTAATTTGAAAATTAAAAGTATCAATTCATTTGAAACTTGAATGACTACTAATTTAGGTCATTCATGCACATGCACACATACAAATATCAACCATCAGCTTTGTTGTTATTACCAAGGAAACGGCTGTTTACTAAGAACAGGTAAGTCCAAAATACACACCATTTTCAGCATTTACTCAGATACTATTCATACTTCTTGACAGGCTTTATCGTATTTCAGTTTCCAAGCACAATGGGATAATTACCAAAATTTAGAATACAATATATTGGTTTCTAGGTGAACATCAGAAGAAATGAAGACATCGTTGTTGTTTTTGACTTTATGAAATGGAGCAGGAGAGCAGATCTGTTTTTATAACAACTTTCAAAATCAGTTGCAGATAATATTCTGGGGGTGGAGGATACATGCTCCAGCAGAGAGTAGTGCCAGACTCCAAGATAGACAGGACAAAAGTAACATCCTCTAACTATTCTTCCCTTCCCCACTTTGTCATGGGTTTTTTTTCCAAACCTTTGTGCTCCCCTTCCTTGCCCCTCTGGGACATATGCCCAGGATTTCCTTCTGTGTGCTGAAAAATGCATTTAATTACAGTGGTACCTCATACAACAATTTTAATCCGTTCCACGGGGCTCGTTGTTGTACGAAACAATTGCTATACGATGCATGTATCGTATAGCGATTTCCCCTATGGGATGCAGCATACAACAAAATTTTTTTTTTTTGCTAAGTGGTTTTTCCCATTGAAAAATTGTTGTACATTTTTTCCATAGGGAAAATTGTTATGTGGGACGCCATTCCCCCCAAAACAACAACAACAACAAAAACAAATTGTTATACGATTGCATTGCTATATGGGGCGGTTGTTGTATGAGGTTCCACTGTATATCAAGGAGGATCAGAGTATCATCCACTTAACTCAGAAAAGAGACTTCCAGGTCTGAGACAACCAAACTTCTCTATCTCTAAGGAAGAGATGTTTGGAGTATCCTTAATACTAGTCTAACTGTGAGCTCTTGAAACACTGGCTAGATGTGTACTACCAAAATCCATAGTTTGAAACTAGTAAAAAAAAGTAGTAACAAGGGTGGGACTCATAGAGTCTCTTCTCTATTTGCATATAAGAATTTAAAAACTAATTTAAAAACTATCTCCTGTTTCTTTTGCAAACCATTTGTATTTAAGTGATACCCAAATTGGATACAGTATTGGATAGAGTGACAGTAAGAACTAAACAACAATACAAATACATGCTGTTTCAAAACATAACAAATTCACTCCATCTTTCATTTCTGGAAAGCTACTGTATTATTATTTTAAAAGGGCACATGTGCCTTATACACAGACGATTGTTCCATCAGTCATGTCACCTTCAACTGGCAGCAACTCTGTAAATATCAACCTGAATTCTTTTTTATATCTACAGCATAAAGATGGCTAATCCTTCCAAACTGGAAGTGTTGCACTGTAAACACTGCATTCTGCGATGTGATATATATCATTCAGAACTGGAGATAAAACAAGATAGGTGAGATTATGCCCACTAACCTAAACCTAACTGGGGAAAACTGATAAACTGAATATTTTTTGTCTATCCTCATCAAAATTTCTAGAAACAATCTCATATCAGTATTGCTACATATAAAGCAGATGGCTAAAAGGAAAAAAATAGTGTAGTATCTATTACAATATAAATTAATTCAACACAATAACGATTTTAGAGGGAAAGTGAATAGAAAAATAGATTATACGATATGTCAAACATAAGGATATACAATTCATTTAAAATGTTCTGCTTTGCAGCTAGATCACCTTTTCCATTACCTGCATGCCCATGGAGAGGCGAATGTGGCCGTGGTAATGTTGGAGATGTTGTGGAGTTGACAATCAGGCTTTTCCTGTTACTGGTCCGGCAGCTAAAATTAAAGTGAAGAAATACAAATACAGTACTTAATAAAGAGGCAGAAACATTTAATGTTTATAATATCTCTGCATTCCTTAAAAAATCCAACTGTTAGGTTTTTGGATCAATACATATATAACTCTCAAAATCAGGATAGTTATGGTGATTCCCAATGCCCATCTCTTATCTCCTATCTCCAGCAGCAGCAGCTTGGATGCCTCTTAGTTTGCTGCTTTGTTTCTTAAATTTTACCTTTTCAACAAACACTTGTAAATGTTTAGAGCTCTAGATAGAGGGATAAAAATTTCTCAGTACATTCACCAGACCTCTCTGTTCAGAAACTAAACAAATGAGTGTCCCAGGTAAAGTGATGGAAACCATCCTAAAAGATAGAATTAATAGGCACATAGAAGAGAAGGTGCTGCTAAAGGAGAGCCAACATGGCTTTTGCAAGGGCAAATCATGCCTCACTAATCTGTTGGAATTTTTTGAGAGTGTCAACAAGCATGTGGATAAGGGGGATCCAGTTGACATTGTTTATCTGGACTTTCAGAAGGCTTTTGACAAGGTCCCACACCAACGGCTCTTGAATAAACTTACCAGTCATGGAATAAAGGGACAGGTCTTGTCCTGGATCAGCAACTGGCTAAGGGACAGGAAACAGAGGGTAGCACTAAATGGACACTTCTCCAAGTGGAGGGAAGTAAAGAGTGGAGTCCCCAAGGTTCAGTACTGGGACCCCTGCTTTTCAACCTCTTCATAAATGATCTAGAGGTAGGAGTAAAAAGCAAGGTAGCCAAATTTGCTGACGACACTAAATTATACAGGGTAGTGAAAACTGTGAGAGATTGTGAGGAGCTCCAGAGGGATCTCTCGACACTGGGGGAGTGGGCAAAACAGTGGCAAATGAGTTTCAACATTAGTAAGTGCAGAGTGATGCATGTTGGGGCAAAGAACCCCAATTACATTTATAAACTGATGGGGTCTGAACTCTCTGCGACAAACCAGGAAAGGGACCTTGGCGTCCTGGTGGACAACTCAATGAAGGTGTCAACCCAGTGTGCCTCAGCAGTGAAAAAAGCAAACTCAATGCTAGGGATCATTAGGAAGGGTATAGAAAATAAGTCAGCAAGTGTCATTTTGCCTCTTTATAAATCTATGGTGAGGCCCCATCTGGAATACTGTGTACAGTTCTGGTCGCCATACCTCCAGAAGGATATTATGGAGCTGGAAAAAGTGCAGAGGAGGGCAACCAGAATGATTAGGGGACTGGAACACCTTCCTTACCATCTGAGGCTGCAACGGTTGGGCCTCTTCATTCTTGAACGACGACGTCTAAGAGGTGACCTGATTGAAGTTTATAAAATCATGCACGGTGTGGACAAAGTAGATAAGGAAAAACTGTTTTCCCTATCGCACAACACTAGAACTAGGGGACACTCCATGAAACTTTTGGGTACTAGTTCTCAAACAAATAAGAGAAAGTACTTTTTCACCCAGAGGATTACTGGTCTATGGAACTCCCTGCCAGAAGAAGTGGTGACAGCTGTCAGTCTTGACAGCTTTAAGAAAGGATTAGACACGTTCATGGAGGACAAGAGTATCAATGGCTATAATTATGGATACTTAAGGACAACCTCGGGGTTGGAGAGATAGGCAGGATATCTCTCAATATCATTTCCAGGGAATCGTAAGCAGGTGAAGGCATCTGCTTGGGAATACCCTGAAGGAAATGGTGAGCCACTGTGTGAGACAGAATGCTGGACTGGATGGGCTGTGGCCTGTTCCAGCAAGGCTGTTCTTATGTTCTTATGAGTGTAAAAAGGGTGAAAGACAGACTATCTACAGAAGGTACTAGCAAAGTTTGTCCGGTGTTGCCAGGCTGTTATAAATTGTGTTTTGCTTTGTTGGGAGAGTTTTGTTTTTGAGTTAAAAATCAAGAGAGGATGCTATAAAAAAATTTTTTTATGTAACATATGTTTGTTATTTGTGTAAACTTTTGATGTATTATTTGTTTGACTTGTTTTTACTCTTGTGGCCTCTAGGTGGGGCTTTATTGTTTTTTAGTTCTTTTTACTATTTTGCCCTGCAGGTGGGGCTGTTAGTGATTTTGTTTTAGTTTCACATGTTTTTCCCCTCCTGGCCTCTAGGTGGGGCTCCTTCCGGTAAGTAGTCTTTGTTTCTTCATTTCTGTTCGGATCTCGTGGAGGGAGGACGTGCTGGTGAGTTCTCTGGTTTTCTTTCTTCTGGGGTTTTTCTGTTTTTGTGGTGGTGGGCTGAGAGGTGTTTTTGTTTGTTCTTTTTTGTTTTGGTTGGGATTTAGATTTGTGTAATTGGTTTGTTTATTTCTGGTGTTGTTTATTTTTGTTATTTCATTGTTGTTTATTTGTGTAATTTGTTGTAGTTGTGTTGTTAGAGTTAGGTATTTTCGTGTTGTAGTTAGGTGTTTTGTCTGTGCTTTTGTGGTATTGTTTATGTTTTTGTTTGTGTATTTTGTGGTTTACTTTTGCTCTGGGAAAGAAGGCCGGCAGTGATCTCGTGGTAGAGTTTTGTGGCTTGTTTGTTTTGCGAGGCTGTGAGGTGCTGCGTCTGCCTGCGGCGGACTTGCGCTCCCGTTACGTTTTGTAATTTTATTTTTCACGCGCTAGCTTTCCCAGCATTCTGCCGCTCGCAGCACACAGGACGCTGGGACTTGTAGTTTTGCGTTTGTGCCGCGGTTTTTTCTGTGACTTGATTTTAATTGGCCGCACCGCGTTTCCCAACTTTCTTTTTGCTCGCGCCTCTCAGCCTGATTGGCTGTGGCGCGGCGCGGCACAGAGAACATTGGAAAGTGACGTTCTTTTCCTTTATTCGTGTTTGTGGGGCTCTTGCCCCACTGGTGAGTTTCTCAACCCTGCAGTAACCTCCGGACCGCGTTCGGGCGACTGCAGGAGGCTTGGTATGGGATAGGATGGACAGGTGAAGAAACGTATAGCAAGTTCCAACGGTTAACCCTTGGATTTATAGGTATAGATAGTTCATTTATTTGGAAAATAAATAATTTGTTATACCTCTTGTCACATAAGCTAGAACACACGTTAAGGAGGTAGAAACTGGCTGAGCTACTAATAACATGAGGTACTCTTTAAGTTGCTTCTTTGAATAAGAAAGCACATTCAAAATGAGATTGCTCTAGTGCATAGACTGAAATCCTATTGCTGTATCCCACATGACATAAGGCATGACAACAGAGCAACACCAGCAATTTTAAAGAAATTAAAAACTTCCCACTTCTCCACATCGTCTTGATAATGAACACAGGGGCCTTGGGAACTTTGGGAAGTTGGAAATGTTTTATTTCTGGAAAATTACCACAGCTAATGATGTAATAATAATCCTTAATGCAGTGTAATTTATGGCAGCAGAATTCCAGCCATAGTATGTCAGTTCATGCAGTTACATCTTTGGTTATAAAATCCATTTGTAACTGTCTTGTTGCTAGAGTACTGCAGAAACAATCTTAAGAGATAAACTGGTAACAGAAACGCTTGAAGAGGGAACTCTGAGAAGGGTTAATCTCAAGGTCAACCAGTGAAACTGACAATCATACATAGAAGATGGGCAAATTCTGCTGACTTTAGAATGATACTTTTTTATTCATTAAATATTAGTTTCTATGGAAGACTACTCCAGTGAGTAACAATGAAAGACAGAGAAATGTGGTCAAATACAAGTACCATATATACTCGGCTATAAGTCACCCTGAAAAGATGTCGAGGTACCTCTAAAACTAGGAAAATAAATTAACCCGAGTATAAGTCGGGGGTAGAAAATGCAGCTGCTGCTAGTGAGTTTCAATAATTAAAAAGCATGAAAATATGCTAAAATTAATTTAGACATTTGTGTGGGTATGTTTTTGGGTGTTTACGATGACCCAAATATAAGTCAAGTCCCATTTTTGGACCTCATTTCTGGGGCTAAAAAAACCAACTTATACTTAAGTATATATGGTACATAGCCTGATTAGTGAACTACCTGCCACTAATCACTCTGAACAACAAGCTTCAGGGAAGTATTAATGATACAACTTCCTCAGTGTAACTAGGAGTATTCAGTTAATACTTGTTCCCTGATGGCTTCCCTACTGCACATATCAGATCACAAACTCCACTTGTAAGCTGTGCAAGCTTAAAAATAGGAAAGAAGGAAAAGAAATGCATGTCAGTTTGGGGTCAAGCCCAGGAGGGGCCAGTTACAGGGAGCTGTGAGTTAGCAAAGATTATTACTGGAGACGAAGGTCATCATTCATACAAAATAAAAGACAGCTAAGAAAGAAAGGAAAAATCAACTCATTTAAAATGTGGTATTGAAAAGGAGCTTTACAGATACCATAGATACCCAGAAAGACAGAAAAGGAGCTTTACAGATACCATAGATACCCAGAAAGACAAAAAAGTACACTAATACCTCATACAACGTCCAAACTTGGTTCCACAAGTCTGGACGTTGTATGAATTCCGACTTTGTATGAGGCATGCAAAATCCTATCCACGATGCCTCATACAACATCCAAATTATTGCCACTGATGCTTTGTATAACGTCGTTCCCCTGGTGAGAGCGGGGAGGCGGGGGGCTAAAGTCTGGCCCCAGCTGTGAGGCGGCCAGAGAAGCAACCGTGGGGGAATCCCCCAAAATATCCAAGCAGCCAGAGCACCCTCGCCCGAGGACAGGAGGAATGGGGCAAGGAGGAGGAATGGCGCTTCTGGGGTGGCGGCGGGAGACCCGCTGTGAGGTGGCCAGAGAAGCGACCATGGGGGAATCCCCCAAAATATCCAAGCGGCCCCGAGCACCCTCGCCCAAGGACAGGAGGAATGGGTCGAGGAGGAGGAATGGTGCTTCCAGGGCGGCGGCAGGAGACCCAATGAGTCTCCTCCTCTTCGGGCACTGGTTGCTTCTCTTGCTCCTGCCAGCGAGTCTCACTCCCACCTACCCGCTCTCAACGAAGGGTTGCTTCCCTGGCGAGAGCGGGGAAGGAAAGCGAGAGGCAGCGTGGTGCATAAGAAGACCAGCCACACCGGAGTCTCGCTTCCCTTCCCCGCTCTCAACCAAGGGACGCTTCCCTGGCAAGAGCGGGGAAGGGAAGCGAGAGGCAGCGTGGCGCATAAGACCAGCCACGCCGAAGTCTCACTTCCCTTCCCTGGTTTCAACCAAGGGATGCTTCCCTGGCGAGGGCGGGGAAGCGATCGAGACTCCGGCATGGCTGGTCTTCTTATGCGCCACGCTGCCAGCCTCACAACTGAAGCCAGTCTCGCTTCCCTTCCCTGCTCTCACCAGGGAAGCATCCCTTGGAGACTGGCTTCAGCTGTGAGGCAGGTAGCGTGGCGCATAAGACCAGCCACGCCGGAGTCTCAATCGCTTCCCTGCTCTCGCCAGGGAAGCGTCCCTTGGTTGAGAGCAGGGAAGGGAAGCGAGACTCCGGTGTGGCTGGTCTTCTTATGCGCCACGCTGCCTCTCACTTCCCTTCCCCGCTCTCGCCAGGGAAGCGACCCTTGGTTGAAAGCAGGTAGGTGGGAGCAAGACTCGCCGGTGGGAGCAAGAGAAGCAACCAGTGCCCGAAGAGGAGGAGACTCGTCGGGTCTCCCGCCACCGCCCCAGAAGCGCCATTCCTCCTCCTTGCCCTATTCCTCCTGTCCTCGGGTGAGGGTGCTTGGGGCCGCTTGGATATTTTGGGGGATGCCCCCATGGTCGCTTCTCTGGCTGCCTCACAGCTGGGGCCAGTTTCGCTCCCACCCAGCTCCTAATGCCTTATACAACGTCCGGCGACGGTGTATGAGGCATCTTTCCCCCCAGAATTGGGCAACGTTGTATGGATCCGACGTTCTATGAAGCAGACGTTGTATGAGGTATTACTGTAACATGTTCAATCAAGTCAAGCCTGAAATCTCACTACAGCAAAAACAAGTAAATTGGAGCTATCCTACCATATATGATGAATATACAGAACTGACCGGAAAAGACAATATTGCTGGGAAAGGGGAGGGATGGCAATAGTAAAGGAGAAAACCTTACACGAAATGGGTTGAATCAATAAATGATGTTAGTTTTTAGTTTGCAAGATATGAGCAGAGGTTACTGGAAAAGACAACATTGCTAGGAAGAAGGAGATGCGGGAAAGGAGAACAATCAAATGTTAAGTGCAGTTGGTTTACAAAGTTGATGATGATAGGATATGGTTGTGAGCACAAGAGGGTATCCCGGCCATTATGACTGCTGCCATTGGTCTTGCCAACGTTCAGGCTGGCTTTTGGTATGTAAAGCTTGGCATCCTTTTTCCTGCTGGCAACATGGATACAATACTTTGCAGCAATACCGGGCCACTTTCTGGCATTTTAAATTAATGAATACAGAAGCACAATATTTCATGTTCATAATTTTTTTATTTTTTTGAAGAAGAGAATAATAGCTTTGCTTACTACCAGTCTGTTTTTGGGGCCAATTCAAACTGATTTTATAACATTTGAATCCAGGTTATCTGAAGGACTGTACATCTTATATGAGCCTTCTTAGCTCCTACGATCTTAAAAGGTGGCCCTTCTCTGAATACCATTTCCCTTGCAGGCTTGTTTGACAGGAATGCTCTCCCTTGGGTGGTTACATTACCCTTACTTTTGTTGATTTCAGCAACAGTTAAAAGGATTTTTTGTTTCAGGAAGGCTTTTTTTTAAAAAAAAAATGTAACATGTAAAGGTAAAGGTATCCCTTGCTCGAAAGCCAGTCGTATCCAACTCTAGGGTTCAGTGCTCAGTGTTTCAAAGCCAAAGAGCCAGTGCTGTCTACTTCTGCAGACGTTTCTGTGGTCGTGCGGCAGGCATGACTAGACACTGGAGTGCATGGAACGCTGTTACCTCCCCACCAAAGTGGTCCCTATTTATCTACTTGCAATGTCTTGCTTTCAAACTGCTAGGTTGCCAGGAGCTGGGACAAAGACGGGAGCTCATTCCATCCTGCAGTACTCAGGAATTGAACTGCACAACTAAAAAAAACCTTTTTGAAACCTAGTAATAAAATCAATAAAAATAATATAAAGAAAAAGTGACCTCCGCTCTCAGGGACTAGCAGAATTGCATAAGCATTTTTACCAGCTCTTACAAACCCTGATTCTTTCTCCAAAATTATACCGTATTTATTCGTGTATAACGCGCAAAATTTTATACCAAAAAAAGAAATCAAAGTTTGGGTGCGCGTTATACACGAGGACTGGGTGCGCGTTATAAACGAGCCTCTTTTACTTCCTTTTTAGAATTGGGTCGGGTGTCTATTGCTGCGGCGGGTGAAGGGGAGGCGGGGGGTGGCTTTGAACCCCGGGGAGGCGCTACCGCCAGCCACCCGCGCTCCCGGGCCGCGCGACTCAAGAAGCCGGCAAGGTTAGGCACGGAGCACGCCACGGCCCTCCTCCCGAGCGGCGGGTATCCCCCATGAACCGCTGCCGTCACTCACCCGCATGCACCCGCCGGAACGGTAAGGCGACCCACCGGGGGGAGGCGCTAACGCCAGGCACCCGCGCTCCCGGGCCGCGCGACTCAAGAGCTGGCGCCGGGTAGGCACGGAGCACGCCACAGCCCTCCTCCCCGGGCGGCGGCAGGCGCCCAGGTCCCGCTGCCGCCACTCACCTGCACGCACCCGCCGGAACGGTAAGGGGGAGGCGCTAACGCCAGCCACCCGCGCTCCCGGGCCGCGCGACTCAAGAGCCGGCACCGGGTAGGCACGGAGCACGCACCGGCCCTCCTCCCCGGGCGGCGGCAGGCGCCCAGGTCCCGCTGCCGCCACTCACCCGCACGCACCCGCCGGAACGGTAAGGGGGAGGCGCTAACGCCAGCCACCCGCGCTCCTGGGGCCCACGACTCAAGAGCCGGCACCGGGTAGGCACGGAGCATGCCGCGGCCCTCCTCCCCGATTGTCATCTAGCGCCCAGGAGCTCCACCCACCGCTGCCCCACTGGAACGGTACGGGAACCCTCTGGGGGAGGCGCTACCGCCAGCCACCCGCGCTCCCGCGCCACGCGACTCAAGAGCCGGCAAGGGTAGGCACGGAGCACGGCACGGCCCTCCTCCCGCTTGTCGTCTAGCGTCATGGCCGCACGTGTTCAACAACGTTTCTTATGTCAATTTCAATGCATGGTGTGAAACAAAATTTTATACCGAGGTTTCATGGAAAATTAGGGGTGCGCGTTATACATGAGTGCGCGTTATACTCGAATAAATACGGTACTTCTTTTTATGCACTTATTAACCCTTTCTCCTTTAATAATACTATTTTTTATTTATTTACATCGTTTCTACCCCGCCTTCCTCATCCTAAATCTATAAATGCTCCCCCAATATCTTAATTATGATCCTTTAATAATCCCTTCTTAACTTTAATATTACAAGTTAGTTTATCATTAACAGAAATGCCCAATAGCGCTTTATACTCATCATTTATTTGAAAGCCACATTGTATCTTCTTTTCAGCAATCATTAATCTTGCCACTGTCAGTAAAACTGAAATCAATTACTCAGCTGATCAATTACAATGCAAAGCAAACCAATCACCGCCCCATAATGCTTAGCCCACTCTCTGAGCGTTTCACAAGTTAATTAGCATTTTGCCCCAAACTTGCTTGGTACTCATTTTATCAACCTTGGCAGGATGGAAGGCTGAGTCAACCTTGAGACCTGGTAAAGATAAAACTCACAACCTTTTGACTGCAGTATGGCAGTTTAACCACTGTGCCACCAGGGCTCAATGCACCATCTTAACCTATAAATCCAAGGGTTAACCGTTGGAACTGGCTATAGGTTGCTATGCCTCGCCCTACTTGCCTGCACTCACCCTTCCTGCACACGGCCGATCTGGGTCCGCAGGTCAACGAAGGATTGAGAAAACCGGCAGTAGGGCAACAGCCCCACAAACGCGAAGAAAGGGAAACAACTTCACTTCCCAACATTCCTTGCGCCGCGCCGCGCCAGAGCCAATCAGGCTGAGAGGCTCTCGCACGGTGCAGCGTTCGGAAACGCGCCGCAGCCAATCAAAAGAAAACCATTTTTAAAAAACGCAGCACAAACACAAAGCACCAACCCATAACTACAAGCCCCAGCGTCCTGCACGCCATGAGCACGCAGAATGCTGAGGAAGCTGGCACCCAAAAAATAAAACAAAAACACGCAACTCCGCCAAGCCACGGGAACCAAAGCCCCCCTCCCCAATGGCACCTGGAGCTTCTAATCGGAGTTTCCCCTTTAATATCACTGGGTGGGGGGAGGTGTTGTGCTCCCCCTCTCTACTGGCTCCCCTGGGGTTGAGAGGGTTGGGGGGACCAAAGGAGCCTGTCTCCCCCACCCTCCTGACCCCAGGGGACCCGGCAAAGAGGGGATTCCCTTCCCCCCACCCACACACGTCCCATATTAAAGAGAAGAAACCAAGCGGTTACTTCTCTTTAAAAACGGAGTTGGGGGGGAATACCCCTCTCTACTGGCTCCCCTGGGGTTGAGAGGTTTGGGGGGACAAAAGGAGTCTGTCTCCCCCACCCTCCTGACCCCAGGAAACCCGGCAGAGAGGGGATTCCCTTTCCCTCCCACACACACACGCCCCATATTAAAGAGAAGAAACCAAGTGGTTACTTCTCTTTAAAAATGGAGTTGGGGGGGGGGAAATACCCCTCTCTACTGGCTCCCCTGGGGTTGAGAGGGTTGGGGGGACCAAAGGAGTCTGTCTGAGAGGGGATCCCCCCCCCAGGACACCAAAAAACACAAAAACAATCAAAAAAATTCAAAAATACACAAAAACAAACAAAAATAACACCAAAAAAGTAAACAACAACAAACATTTCAAAACACACCCAGCACCCAGCCAAACACCACAAAATCCAACCACCACCACCACCCCAAATAAAGAAAAACAGCTAACTCACCACCACACGACCTCATACCACAACGACTAGAAAAGAAATGAATAAAGAAAGAGACTACTTACTGGAAGAAGCTCCACCCAGAGGCCACGAGAGAAAAAACAGACAAAATACAAGATAACCCCTACCAGCAGCACTTGCTGCCCACAATAATAAAAAAATTCAAAAAGACACAATAGCCCCACACAAAAGGCCCCAAGAGTTTTTCGAAAAAGTATATCATCCTTTATTCTTTTTTTCATCCACAAAACCAAAACACCAAACAAAACTCATCACAGTTTAAAACAGGCCATCAAAAAAAATTGTATAAATAAAAATTTTAAAAATTTCAAATATAGATGAACCTCTTCTTTACAAACATTAACAACAACAACAACAACAAAAACTTTCCAACACCATTTAAAACAGCCCGGCAACGCTGGGCAACCTTTGCTAGTATCATATATTGACAAAGTGCTATTTTAGGACAGCATAGAAACCGGCAAACCACTCCACAAAGCTTGCCAAGAGAACCCTATTGACCAAATCAAAAGGCAAAACTAAGGAGCAGTCTAGATGATACAGGATGCTTAGCAGAACAGAGTGGAGGAAAAGGAAGAAAAGGAAAGAGTTGAGGCAAAGTACAGTATTGCAAGGAACAATACTGCACAGGGACATGGAATGTGAGAACTATGAATCAAGGAAAACTGGAAGTGGTTAAAAATGAGATGGAAAGAATAAGCATTGACATCTTGGGAATCAGTGAGCTAAAATGGACAGGGATGGGCGAATTCAGCTCTGGAAACCATCATATCTACTACTGTGGACAAGAAAACATTAGAAGAAATGGAGTAGCCATAATTGTCCACAAAAGAGTGAGAAAAGCAATAATGGGATACAATCTCAAAAATGGCAGAATTATGTCAGTCAGAATTCAAGGCAAACCTGATATCACTGTGATCCAAATATACGCATCAACCACTGGTGCAGATGAAGCCACAATGGACCAGTTCTATGAGGAGCTACAACACCTCATAGAACAGACACCAGATTGGAATGCCAAAGTAGGAAATCAAAAAGTGGATGGAATAATAGGCAAATTTGGTCTTGGTACACAAAACGAAGCAGGGCAAAGACTGATAGAGTTCTGCCAAGAGAACGCACTGGTCATAGCAAACACTCTCTTCCAGCAACACAAGAGGCGACTTTACACATGGACATCACCAGATGGCTAACAACGAAACCAGATTGGCTACCTACGCTGCAGCCAAAGATGGAGAACCGCCATACAGTCAGCAAAAACAAGACCAGGAGCAGACTGTAGCTCAGATCACAACCTACTGATTGCAAAATTCAGGCTTAGACTTAAAAAAATAGGGAAAACAAGCAAACCAGACAGATATCACCTAGACAACATCCCTAAAGAATATATGGTGGAAGTGATGAACAGATTTAATGGCTTAGATTCGATAGACAGACTGCCAGAAGAATTATGGACAGAGATGCGGGACATCATACAGGAAGCAGCAAATAAAACCATACCAAAAGAAAAGAAGCGTAAGAAAGCAAAGTGGTTGTCTGATGAGGCTCTTAAAATAGCAGAGGAAAGAAGGAAAGCAAAAGTCAAAGGAGAAAGGAAAGAATACAATCACTTGAACACAGAATTTCAAAAAAAAGCAAGGAGAGAAGAAAAACTACCTAAAAGAACAGTGCAAAGAAATGGAAGAAAACAACAAAAGAGGCAGGACTAGAGATCTTTTCAAAAAAATTGGGACAATCAAGGGAACTTTTAAAGCAAAAATGACCATGATAGGGGAAAAAGATGGAAAGGAGTACACAGGCAAGAGTACACAGAGGAACTCTACAAAAAGGACCTCAACACTCCTAATAATAACAATAATGAGAAATTTGAACTTGAACCAGACATTCTGGAGAGTGAAGTCAAAAAGGCCCTAAAAAGCACTGCAAACAATAAAGCTAGTGGAAATGATGGTATCCCAATTGAATTTTTCAAAGCCCTAAAAGATGATGGAATCAAATTACTGCATTCAATACGTCAACAAATTTGGAAAACAAAACAGTGGCCACAGGATTGGAAAAGATCAGTGTATGTTCCAATCCCAAAAAAAAAAGGCAATGCCAAAGAATGCTCAAATTATCGAACAATTGCGCTCATCCCACATGCCAGCAAGGTGATGTTCAAGATAATACAGGATAGACTTCAGCAACATGTAAAGAGAGAACTACCAAAGGTGCAGGCCGGTTTCAGAAGAGGCAGGGGGACTAGAGATCACATTGCCAACATATGTTGGATCATGGAGAAAACAAAGGAATACCAGAAACAAGTATACTTTTGTTTTATTGACTACACTAAGGCATTTGACTGTGTGGATCACAACAAAATGTGGCAAGTAATTAAAGAGATGGGAATACCAGAACACCTCATATGCCTCATGAGAAATCTGTACACAAACCAAGAAGCAACAGTTAGGACAGAACATGGAATGACAGAGTGGTTTGGAATAGCAAAAGGAGTATTTTATCACCCTGCTTATTCAATCTATACACAGAGCACATAATGCACAATGCAGGGATGGAGGAATCACAATATGGGATCAAAATTGCTGGGAGAAACATCAACAATTTGAGATATGCAGACGATACCACCCTAATGGCAGAAAGTGAGGAAGACCTAAAGAACCTCTTGATTGGATTGAAGGAGGAGAGTGCAAAAGCTGGACTGAGACTTAATATCAAGAAAACCAAGATAATAGCAACAGATCCGATCAGTCCCTGGAAAATAGATGGGGAAGAAGTAAAAGCAGTGACAGATTTTATTTTCCTAGGATCTAAGATCACTGCAGATGGTGACTGTAGCCATGAAATAAAAAGACGACTGATTATGGGGAGACAAGCTATGAGAAACCTGGGGAATATAGTGAAAAGCAGAGACATCACCTTGAAAACAAAAATTCGCATAGTCAAAGCAATGGTATTCCCGGTGGTAATGTATGGGTGTGAGAGCTGGACCATTAGGAAAGCTGAGCGCAGAAGAATAGATGCCTTTGAAATGTGGTGTTGGAGGAGAGTCCTGAGAGTCCCCTGGACAGCAAAGAGAACAAATAGGTCAATATTAGAAGAAATCAACCCTGACTGTTCAGTGGAGGGACAAATAGTGAAGATGAAGCTAAAGTACTTTGGACATCACTTGAGAAGGCCTTGATGCTGGGAAGGGTGGAGGGCAAGAGAAGAAGAGGGCGTCCAAAGATGAGATGGCTAGATGGTATGGTGGACGCAGTGGGCACAGAGCTGGGTGGGCTGAGGAGGAGGATGGAGGATAGAGGTGCCTGGAAGAAAATGGTCCATGGGGTTGCAAAGGGTCGGAATCGACTGTGAGACTGAACAACAACAAAAAATATTTTTTCATTACTATTATGCTTGCTGGATAACTTAGGAGATTCTCTGGCTATGAAGTCAGAGGATGGGAGTTCAGTTCCGCACTGTGCATCCCAGAATAGCCTGCCTATATGGCCGTGGACAAGTTACACATTCCCAGACTGCCCTCAGTAGAAGGAATGGTAAACCACTTCTGAATATTCTCTACCTAGAAACCCTCAAAAGGGTCACTGTAAGTCAGGGATTATCAACCTGCAACCCATGGGTCGGATGTGACCCATGGCACCATTCATGTGGCCCACCATGTGCCATGTGGTGCAGGAAGGGCCAAATGGCCATCCGACCCCCAAAGCTGTCTGAGGGAGTGTGTCCCAGCCCCTGGCTGGAAAAGGATGAGAATGCCTGCTGTAAGTGCTATATTTTTCTGTGGAAAATTTTCCACACCATATACCTTAATGTTTATCCATAGTTATCTGGGCTATTGTACTGCAATCGACTGCAACTCATATCCGAGAATGCATTTTTCCCCCTGAAGCGAGAAAAATGCCACTGGCGTGAATTTAAGGTGGATCCCAGTTTGCCATAAAGTGACCCACACACTATGATCTCGGAACCATCCCCTGCGGCACACATGAAATGAGACGTGCAGGATTCAACATCTGGACTGCAATGGACTGCCTTTAGGGGGTGATGGTCCCCTCAGTGGAGGAAATGCCACTGGAAATCATCATATTGGGCCCAACAGCAAAATGAAGAGGAGGAACTCCGATTTCCAATGGTTATGGAGGTGGAAGAGGCCATACCAGATGGACTGGCTGTGAAGGCACACCTTGTCAATATTGTACTGCAACCATACATATTAGATAGGTTTAATATAGGATATGAACCTCCGGAGGTTATTCTTCTAAGGAAACAAGCACTGACAAAACCTAATGCTCAGCTGCCAATTGGGAAACTGAAAAAGAATGTACCACAAGCTCTTCCTGTAGACAATGCAGTTGGCATTTGGCTAGGTCTGAACATAGCTGTCAAGTATCCCGTAGTAGCCGGGGAAACCCCTTTTTTTACCCTCTTCCCTGCCATCATCCCGTATTAATTAGACTGCAATGCCCTACTGCCGCCATTGGAGGGCAGCAAAGGATAAGCATAGCTGTCAAGTATCCCGTATTTGCTGGGAAATTTCCCTTATTTCCAAATCCAAAACTTGACAGGTGTGGGTCTGAACCAAACTTACATATGGTCTATTTGTTCTCTATAGACTAACAAGCAAACACATTAGTAATTATTTCTATTTTGCCAACTAATTGCTTCTCAATCAGTCAGTTCCCCCCATATCTGCAGGGATATGTTCTGAGACACTATCATGGGTAACAGCAAACTCTATACAGTATTTTACATTACAGACAGTGGCTTGACTCTGGTAATATACCATAGAAATACATATATACAGTATAGTGTATTTCAAGATTTTTATTGAATATTTTCAGATTTACAAATAACTGAAATTGTGGTTAATGAATCCACAGATAAGGGGGAGGGCAACTTGTAGTCAAGACAAAATATGATAAGTTGCCTGTGCCACAGACTTATGTCCATTTTTTTAATGAAATAAAATGTTCAACTATTTGTATTAAATCAGATTTTTCTGAGTTTGAAATGAAATTTTAAAATAATAAAGAGAATGAGTGAGTGTAGCTGAAAGTACTAGTTTTATCTCAGCAAAAGAAAGTTAAACTGTTCATGTAAGATATATAATGTACAGCTATCTCTAGATATGTATTCTCTAGATATGTCCTTCCATGTGTAGCTGTTTATTATTCAATATAAGGAAAGTATATGCTATTTCCTTTACAATATTACAAATATTACAATAAAATAATTTTCACATAATATATAGATGTGTTTTAATATATGTAATATTTAAATTAAATATGCCAAATCAGTTACTACTTATTTAGAGCACCAAAATATTTTCTTTAAAATCTTTCAATTCTGGGTTTATAAATCTTGTTCTAATAGCTAACACATATGTATTCACCTATACACTGAAAAGAGATTTTCAGCTATCAGAGCCTACATGCCAGCTGTGTCAACATAACACATTTTAAGCCTGAAGGATTGGAAAAGTTCCTTCTTTACCCAATGTCAAAACAGATCATCCTCACAGATGTGAGCAAATGCAACCCTAACTAAGAATAGTCTGTTCCACTCCTTCAGGAACTCAGTTTGAAGAGGAAAATCATCACTAGCAGTCATAAGATTGCTGAAATTCTTCGGCAAAGTGCTCTCATAAAGCTACCCACAGAAACTGTATAGGAAACATTTTGAAGATGAAAACAATTTCTTATTTTTTTTCCTTCTGAATGCAAAAAAAATATACAAGTCTAAAACTGACATGTTAATGAAAAGTACCAGCTGCACAACTAGATATGGAAGTTATAACTTTAATTATAGTAATTTAGAGATGGAAGCAATTTTGCCCGCAATTGTACCACTGACAACCGGAATAATTAATGCCTTCAAAATAGATAACAAGCAAGCATCTGTTATAAAACTGCTTCTATATTTGGTAAGAGTTTAAAAAGATTTTTTTAAAATAAAAGATAAAATTGTTTAAAGTTTCCATATTACCTATTTGTTATTTTACATAACAATGTGTCACAAATAAGAATGCATACCCGTCAAGTGTGGCTCCTGGAAATATGAGAACTGCTTCGGCCCGGGTGTGCATGCGCCGCAACAAGTCATCTGTGCACGCGCAGAGCCCATTTGCGATGAGCACGCTTGCTCAGTAACCCCTTTCCCCGCCATTCAAATACGGGATGATGGCGGGAAAGGGGAGGAACGAGCGGAGAAACATGGGAAATCCCGACCAATATGGGATACATGACAGGTATGAGAATGTGTCACATGAATTTTATTAATCTCTGATGCAAATTGTGAGCAAAGTACAGTACTGTACATTACTTTCAAAATAACTAAATATATACATACTGACACTGTACACTCCTCTCCTCCACAACTGAATGGCCTGACTAAGGGCAGCCTAAATGAGCCCAAGCCTAAGAACATAATAACAGCCTTGCTGGAACAGGCCCATCCAGTCCAGCATTCTGTCTCACACAGTGGCTCACCATTTGCTTCAGGGCATTCCCAAGCAGATGCCTTCGCCTGCTTAGGATTCCCTGGAAATGGCATTGAGAGATATCCTGCCTATCTCTCCAACCCGGAGGTTGTCCTTAGGTATCCATAATTATAGCCATTCATACCCTTGTCCTCCATGAACTTGTCTAATCTTTTCTTAAAGCTGTCAAGACTGACAGCTGTCACCACTTCTTCTGGCATGGAGTTCCATAGACCATTGATCCTATGGGTAAAAAAGTACTTTCTCTTATTTGTTTGAGAACTAGTACCTAAAAGTTTCGTGAAGTGCCCGCTAGTTCTAGTGTTGTGCGATAGGGATAACAGTTTTGCCTTATCTACTTTGTCCACCCCGTGCATGATTTTATAAACTTCAATCAGGTCACCTCTTAGACGCCGTCGTTCAAGAGTGAAGACGCCCAACCGTTGCAGCCTCAGATGGTAAGGAAGGTGTTCCAGTCCCCTAATAATTGTGGTTGCCGTCCTCTGCATTTTTTTCAGCTCCATAAAATCCTTCTGGAGGTATGGCGACCAAAACTGTACACAGTATTCAAGATGGGGCCTCACCATAGATTTATAAAGAGGCAAAATGACTTATTTTCTATAACCTTCCTAATGATCCCTAGCATTGAGTTTGCTTTTTTCACTGCTGAGGCACACTGGGTTGACACCTTCATTGAGTTGTCCACCAGGACACCAAGGTCCCTTTCCTGGTTTGTCGCAGAGAGTTCAGACACCATCAGTTTATAAACGTAATTGGGTTTTTTTGCCCCAACTTGCATCACTCTGCACTTACTAGTGTTGAAGCTCATTTGCCACTGTTTTGCCCACTCCCCCTATGTCAAGCGATCCCTCTGGACATCCTCACAATTTCTCACAGTTTTCACTACCCTGTATAGTGTCGTCAGCAAATTTGGCTACCTTGCTATTTACTCCTACTTCTAGATCGTAAGAACATAAGAACAGCCTTGCTGGAACAGGCCACAGCCCATCCAGTCCAGCATTCTGTCTCACACAGTGGCTCACCATTTCCTTCAGGGTATTCCCAAGCAGATGCCTGCTTAGGATTCCCTGGAAATGATATTGAGAGATATCCTGCCTATCTCTCCAACCCGGAGGTTGTCCTTAAGTATCCATAATTATAGCCATTGATACTCTTGTCCTCCATGAACTTGTCTAATCCTTTCTTAAAGCTGTCAAGACTGACAGCTGTCACCACTTCTTCTGGCAGGGAGTTCCATAGACCAGTAATCCTCTGGGTGAAAAAGTACTTTCTCTTATTTGTTTGAGAACTAGTACCCAAAAGTTTCATGGAGTGTCCCCTAGTTCTAGTGTTATGTGATAGGGAAAACAATTTTTCCTTATCTACTTTGTCCACACCGTGCATGATTTTATAAACTTCAATCAGGTCACCTCTTAGACGTCGTCGTTCAAGAGTGAAGAGGCCCAACCGTTGCAGCCTCAGATGGTAAGGAAGGTGTTCCAGTCCCCTAATCATTCTGGTTGCCCTCCTCTGCACTTTTTCCAGCTCCATAATATCCTTCTGGAGGTATGGCGACCAGAACTGTACACAGTATTCCAGATGGGGCCTCACCATAGATTTATAAAGAGGCAAAATGACACTTGCTGACTTATTTTCTATACCCTTCCTAATGATCCCTAGCATTGAGTTTGCTTTTTTCACTGCTGAGGCACACTGGGTTGACACCTTCATTGAGTTGTCCACCAGGACACCAAGGTCCCTTTCCTGGTTTGTCGCAGAGAGTTCAGACCCCATCAGTTTATAAATGTAATTGGGGTTCTTTGCCCCAACATGCATCACTCTGCACTTACTAATGTTGAAACTCATTTGCCACTGTTTTGCCCACTCCCCCAGTGTCGAGAGATCCCTCTGGAGCTCCTCACAATCTCTCACAGTTTTCACTACCCTGTATAATTTAGTGTCGTCAGCAAATTTGGCTACCTTGCTTTTTACTCCTACCTCTAGATCATTTATGAAGAGGTTGAAAAGCAGGGGTCCCAGTCCTGAACCTTGGGGGACCCCACTCTTTACTTCCCTCCACTTGGAGAAGTGTCCATTTAGTGCTACCCTCTGTTTCCTGTCCCTTAGCCAGTTGTTGATCCAGGACAAGACCTGCCCCTTTATTCCATGACTGGTAAGTTTATTCAAGAGCCTTTGGTGCGGGACCTTGTCAAAAGCCTTCTGAAAGTCCAGATAAATAATGTCGACTGGATCTCCCTTATCCACATGCTTGTTGACACTCTCAAAAAATTCCAACAGATTAGTGAGGCATGATTTGCCCTTGCAAAAGCCATGTTGGCTCTCCTTTAGCAGCGCCTTCTCTTCTATGTGCCTATTAATTCTATCTTTTAGGATGGTTTCCATCACTTTACCTGGGACACATGTCAAACTGACAGGTCGGTAATTTCCTGGATCACCCCTGGATCCTTTTTTGAAAATTGGTGTTACATTCGCTACCTTCCAGTCATCAGGCACAAAGCCTGATTTGAGGGAAAGATTATATATTTTGGCTAGGAGATCAGCAATTTCATCTTTAAGTTCCCTGAGAACTCGTGGATGGATGCCATCTGGTCCTGGTGATTTGTTAGCGTTTAGTTTAACAAGACATGCAAGGACCTCCTCACTGGTTATTTCTATCTTGCTTAATTCTTCAGTTTTCCTCCCTATGAAGATAGGCTCTGTTTTGGGCATGTGGTCTCTGTCTTCTTCAGTGAATACTAAAGCAAAGAATTCATTAAGTCTTTCTGCAATCTCTGTTTCCTCTTTAATAACCCCTTGCCTTCCATTGTCGCCTAATGGTCCAATGGCCTTCCTAGTTTGGTTCTTTCTTCTAATGTACTTAAAGAAGTCTTTGTTGTTTCTCTGAGTGTTTTTAGCTATACGCTCCTCAAAGTCTTGCTTTGCTTTCCTGATTGTTGCCTTGCATTTGTTCTGCCAGAATTTGTTTCTGCCTGCTGTCCTCATTCGGACAAGCCTTCCATCTTCTAAATGAGTTTTTCTTGCTCTTGATCACTTCCCGAACAGCTCCTGTAAGCCACATCGGAGTCCTCTTGGACCTGGCAGTGCCCTTTTTCCTTTTGGGTATGCATTCCAATTGAGCCTCTGTTATTGTTTTTGTAAACAGCCTCCATGCCTCTTGGAGTGTTTGGACTCTCAATTTTCCTTTCAGCTTCTTTTTTACTAGTTTCCTCATCTTTGGGAAATTTCCTTTTTGAAAATTTAAGGTTTCTGTGTTAGATTTCATCAGTGACTTGCGGTCTATGATCAAGTTAAATATAATTGAGTTGTGATCACTGTTCCCTATTGGATCAGTCACATTAACATCTTGCACCAGATCCTGAGTATTACTCAGGATCAAGTCAAGGATTCTCGTACCTCTAGTTGGGTCTTCAACCATCTGTCCCAGGGAACAACCATTTAGCATATCTAGGAACTTTATCTCTTTATCATGTGCTGAACAACAGTTCACCCAGTCTATGTGAGGGTAATTGAAGTCCCCCATTATAACCAGGCTTCCCTTCTTGGATGCCTCCTTTACAACATTCTCCAACTGCCAGTGTCCCTCAAGAGTTTGGGTCGGAGGCCGATAGTATATGCCTACTGTTAGACCATCCTTGTGGCCTGGTACTCTTACCTACAGAGTTTCTAATGGTGACTCCAAATCACCTAGATATTCCAATTCGTACAATTTTATCACTTCTTTGACATACAAGGCTACACCACCTCCTGTTTGCCCCTTCCTATCCTTCCTGTACAGTTTGTAGCCTGGGATAACTGTAAAAGCATTGCCATTCATTCCAGAATTTGAAAATTTTGTGCTACTGAAATCTTCTGTAATATATTTCAGAAAATTATTCTAACGTAAGGTCTCTCTGTTTATAATCATTGTGATCTGGTTTTCATGTACATGTCCGTAGAGGTGAATAATCTATATGTTTAACAAATTTTAGGTGATCATTTTTAAGTGCATTCACTGATACTATATAAACTGCTCTGCCACAATTGCTTATCATCCTGCTTCTAATAGGATCATAACAGTAGCAAATAACAGCCGATATTCAGAGGCATCTTGCTTTAATCCGTGGTAAATTACCTGAGGGCTCTTTGGTAATATTGCTGGTAATCTCTCGTAAAGATTGCTGTAATGCTCTCTACATGGGGTTTCTCCTGACCCTGGTACAGAAGCTTCAATGGGTGCAAAATGCAGCAGCTAGACTAATTACCAGGGTGATGAAATTCGACCTTATCTCACCAGCACTGGCGGGGCTGCACTGGTTGCCCGTTTCTTTCTGTATCAGGTTCAAGATGTTAGTTTTAACTTTTAAAGCCCTAAATGATTTGGGACCTTCCTACATGATGAACATCATGTCCTCTTAGAACATCATCCCGCATCACTCGATCTTCCTAGACAGGTCACCTCTTGGTGCCAGCGCCGAAATGGGCAAGAAAGGCTACAACTCGGAGAAGAGCCTTTTCGGTGGTGGCACCAACCCTTTGGAACTCCCTTCCGGTGGAGTTGCATCAGACTACTTCCTTGATGGCATTTAGAAGGCAGCTTAAATCGCTTCTGTTTAGGGAGGCTTTCAAGAAGGGGTTGTCATCTGTCTAGTTAGGTTTCGTTGGGCCTTCCCTGGCGTTATTAAAGATCTGGTATTTGTATTTTTACTGTGTGATTTTAAGATGTTTCTAATATGTTGTTGTTAGCCGCCCAGAGTGGGGAAAACCTCCCCCCCCCCCCGATGGGTGGGGTACAAGTGGAATAAATAAATAAATAAATTTTAAGAAAGCATTTGTTTCTTTAAATGAAATTGTACCTTGAAGATATCAGTATTTTTCTTGGCTTCCAGAAAATGTAAGGTTTAGATCCATCCAAAAGTGAAAATGAGAGAGAAAAAACTTTTTAAAAATCTATTTGTTGCTTTTTTGCTTTGTATCAGGGCAAAGTGCCAGCAGCAAAAGATACCAGAGTAGAAAGCTTTCAATACTGCCACTAATCCACTCGCCCTCGTCATTGGCTGCTACTCATATCCAAGCATACATTTTTCCTGGAAATCATTTTCTCAGTTGATGGATTGTCTCTAATGACTCAATAAACTGATCCTGGCATGAAACATGTGACCACACACATTACATTGAATAGATGGTGGAGAGCATAGTTGAGTTTGATGAAGCTTCCATGCTTGTTGCTTAGCCTCTTCATGTCTGCAGTGTTCTCCTTCAAAGTGATCGGTAGCAGCAGAGATGGTTTGGCACCAATGTGGGTGATCTATGGCTGCTGCCTCCTACGTTTGTGGGTTTATACCCAACACTTCCAAGATTTTTTTCAACTGGTCCTTATAATGCTTCAAAGGAGCTCCATGAGGTCTTGTACCGGAGCTAGGTTTTCCATAAAGAATTTGACAAGGAAGCCTAGAACCGTCCATACGGCAGAAATGTCCTATCCATTTAAGACGAAGGCCTATGATGGAAGCTTTAATGCTATTTACATGTGCCTTCTCGAGAACTGCGATAGTGGTGACATAGTCATTCCACTTAATATTCAAGATGGACATTAGCTTCTGTTGGTGAAAGCGCTCAAGCTTTTTGATGTCTTGGCAATAGATGGTCCATGTTTCACAGCCATACAATAACACTGAGATAATAACAGCTTGGTATACCATGAGTTTTGTATGACTGATAAATCTTTGTTCATAAAGACCCGGTGTGATAGATGAACAAAGGCAGAATGGGCAGCACCAATTCTCTTCACCACATCCTGTTCACAGGTGCAGTTTTTAGACAGGATGCTACCTAAATCGAATTGGAGATGGTAATACTGAACTCTGGAAGGGCTGTTCTTTGGGCAGGTTGTACAAGTACCTTGGTTTTCTGAGCATTTATGGTGAGGCCAAAATGATCACATGCATTCTTGAAACAGTTGACTGACTGTTGCAGCTCCTCAGGTGTGAGAGCAGGTGATGCAGTATCATCAGCATATTGCATTTCTGTTATCCTGTTAACACTGGTTAGTCTTCGAGAATGTAGTCTAGCCAAATTAAAGAGTCCTCCGTTGAACAGTATTTAATCTTTATGCCTGTGTTGTTATTAGATCTTTCATACTCCATGGCAGCCAAGTAAAGAGCAAAAAGGGTTGGAGCAAGCACACAACTCTGTTTCAATCCGTGGGTGATTGGGAAGGCATCTGATATGCTGTATAGATGGAGAACCCTCCCATCATGAAGTGCCTGAACAGGCTGTAGCGCTGCACAGGGAGCTTGGACAAAAGCCAGAACTGAATAGATAAGGTCCCCACACTCTCCCGCTGCTAGCAGTGGTGAAGACTAGGCTCCTCTGGCAGCCAGACAAACGGCTCATTTTTTTTTTGGATTTTTGGCAATTTTTTTGTATTTATTTATTTATTTATTTATTTATCACGCTTATATACCGCCCACTCAGGTACAACCCAACTCAGGGCGGTTTACATAGCGGACAGTAAATACATAAAAGACACATGATAAAAAAGTTAAAAGTTAAAAAAGTTTTTAAAAAACCCACCCCTAAAAGGTGCGCAAGAACCGAAGGGACCTTGGGGGAAGGCACACTTCTCTATACCATTGGGTGGTACCCCCGTCCCCACCCGCACCCCAAACTTGGCCCGCCAGCCAGGTCTTTAGTTCCTTCCTAAAGGGCAACAACTCCGTCTGGAGACGCAGTTCCACAGGCAGGAGGTTCCAAAGGGCTGGTGCGGACACGGAGAAGGCCCTCCTCCTTGTGCCAGAGAGGCGAGCCCCCCTGGCTGATGGCACAATTAGAGAGCCCCTCTGGTCCGCTCTGGTTGGACGGACAGACGTCCTTAGGGCGATGCGGTCTCTAAGATACCCTGGCCCACTACCATGTAGGGCTTTAAAGGTCAAAACCAGCACCTTGAATTGCACCCGGAGACAAACTGGTAACCAGTGCAGCCCCCGAAGCAGTGGTGAGGCATAGGCATAATGTCCACACCCCATCACCACCCGGGCCGCGGCACTCTGGACCAGCTGCAGCCTCCGAATGGTCATCAAGGGCAGCCCCATGTAGAGCGCATTACAGTAGTCTAGTCTGGAGGTCACCAGAGTGTGAGTGACCATGAGCAAAGAGTCCCGGTCCAAGAGTGGGCGCAACTGGCGAATCACCCGAAGTTGGGCGAAGGCCCTCCTGGCCACAGCCGCCACCTGTTCTTCTAGCAGCAGCCGCGAATCCAGGAGGACCCCCAAGTTGCGCACCGGGTTGGTCTGGGGCAAAACAGCCCCATCCAAAACCAAAGATGGTAGCTCCCGGGATAACACAGGACCCCCTATCCATAGCCACTCAGTCTTGCTAGGATTCAGCTGTAGCCCATTTACCCCCATCCAGACCCCAACAGCCTCCAGACAGCCGGAAAGGACTTTGACTGTATCACTGGGGTTCCCACGGGCCGAGATGTGTCATCCGCGTACTGGTGGTACCGCACCCCGTGGGAACGGATGATCTCACCCAGCGGCTTCATGTAGATGTTAAATAGGAGAGGAGAGAGTACCGATCCCTGAGGCACCCCATATTTTAGGGGCCTAGGACTCGACCTCTCACTCTCCAACCACACCGACTGGGTCCGGCCCCTCATAAGTGAGGAAAACCAGGACCACACCGTACCCTGGATCCCCAATCCTCGGAGCCGTTCCAGAAGGATACCGTGGTCAACAGTATCGAAGGCCGCTGAGAGGTCAAGAAGAGCAAGGACGGACGGATGACCGCCATCCCGCTCTCGCCAGAGATCATCCATCAGCACGACCAATGCAGTCTCAGTACCATATCCAGGCCTGAATCCTGACTGGAATGGGTCCAGATATTCCGCTTCATCCAGCACCCCCTGCAGCTGACGTGCCACTGCCTTCTCCAGAACCTTCCCCAAAAAAGGAAGGTTGGATACAGGTCTGTAGTTGGTTAGGATTGCTGGATCGAGGGATGGCTTCTTCAGGAGGGGGCGCACAAGAGCATGTTTCAGCAGTGCAGGAAATATCCCCTCTCGAAAAGACGCATTAATTATAGCCCCGACCCAGCCACCTGTCACCGTCTTAGAGGCTTTGCTGTTGCCGCCGCCGTTGCTGTTGTTGTTGGTCTGGTCAGGACCGTTTCCCTTTTGTGGCAGTGGGGAGGGGACGATTGTGTCTTCCATTTTTTTGGGATTTTTGGTGGCTTTTTGTATATATATATTTGATTATTTTTGGTCCGGTCAGGACCTCTTTTTTTAATTTTCAATGCATTCCTATGGGGGAAAGTGCTTTGGTTTACTTTTTTTTTTTTGTTTGCGATGAAGGTTGTCGGAACAGACCAATGTCATAAACTGGGACTTTACTGTATAACTAATCATTCAACTTTTAAAGTTCCAAACAGCACATGCCTCGCCTCTGCCTCTCCCTGGCCCTTGTCATCGGCCTGGGGATGAGAGGCACCTGGGGCTGCTCTCCTCTGAGCCCCGCCTTGGCGGGATAAAAAGGAAGACGCGCCCGACACTGCGGGACCTCGCCGCTGCCTCTCCCCGGCCCCTGTCATCAACTTGGGGATGCGAAGAACCCGGGGTTGTTCTCCTCTAAGCCGCGCTTTGGTGGGATAAAAAGGAAGACATGCCCAATGCCGCGGGACCTCGCCGCTGCCTCTCCCCGGCCCGTCATCAGCCGACAGATTGGCTGCAGTTGCGAGGTAGCCCGGTGTGGCCATAAAAAGACCTGCCATGCCGGGGAGCTGTCAACGTCGCCGGACGCTTCCCCTTGGTGAGAGTAGGGGTGGCGGGAGTGAGAGACTGACTGCTGTTGTGAAGCAACTGCGAATTGTACTGTTAATTGCTATCTTATAATTGTAACTCAAACAATTAATTGTATTATTGTTCTGTGATTTGTATTGTATTATTGATTGTGATTTGATATTTTTTGTAAAGTTTACTGTGATTCTCATTATGATTGTATTTTGCACTGTATCCCCTTCCTCCTCCCCCTTCCCCCTCCCCTCCCCCTTATGTTTTGTTTGTATTTATTGGATTGCTCTGTAAACCACTTTGTCAGTAGACAAGTAAAGCAGTGTGTGTACACACACACACACACGCACGCACACACACACACACACACACACACACACACACACACACACACACACACACACACACACACACACACACACACAGAGTAATACCTCATACAACGTCCGCTTCATAGAATGTTGGATCCATACAACGTCGCCCAATTCTTGGGAAAAAGATGCCTCATACACCGTCGCCGGACGTTGTATGAGCCATTAGGGTTTTCACATGAGAAAGAAGCCGCTACACCCACCGGACGCTTCCCTTGGTTGTGAGCCGGGTGGGAAACTGGCCCCAACTCTGAGGCAGCCAGAGAAGCGACCGTGGGGGAATCCCCCAAAATATCCAAGCGGCCCCGAGCATCCTCGCCCGACAGGAGGAATGGGGCGAGGAGGAGGAATGGCGCTTCCGGGGCAGCGGCGGGAGACCCGACGAGTCTCCTCCTCTTCAGGCACTGGGCGCTTCTCTTGCTCCCGCCGGCAAGTCTCGCTCCCACCTACCCGCTCTCAACCAAGGGAAGTGTCCCTTGGTTGTGAGCGGGGAAGGGATCGAGACTCCGGCGTGGCTGGTCTTCTTATGCGCCACGCTGCCCGCCTCACAGCTGAAGCCACTCTCGCTTCCCTTCCCTGCTCTCGCCAGGGAAGCGTCTCTTGGAGACTGGCTTCAGCTGTGAGGCGGGCAGCGTGGCACATAAGAAGACCAGGCACGCTGGAGTCTCGATCACTCCCCCGCTCTCGCCAGGGAAGCGTCCCTTGGTGGTGAGCGGGGAAGGGAAGCGAGACTCCGGCGTGGCTGGTCTTCTTATGCGCCACGCTGCCTGCCTCACAGCTGAAGCCAGTCTCGCTTCCCTTCCCCGCTCTTGCCAGGGAAGCGACCCTTGGCTGAGAGCAGGTAGGTGGGAGCGAGACTCGCCGGCGGGACAAGAGAAGTGACCAGTGCCCGAAGAGGAGACTCGTCAGGTCTCCCGCCGCCCCCCGGAAGCGCCATTCCTCCTCCTCGCCCCATTCCTCCTGTCCTCGGGCAAGGGTGCTCGGGGCCGCTTGGATATTTTGGGGGATTCCCCCACGGTCGCTTCTCTGGCCGCCTCACAGCTGGGGCCAGCCTTTAGCCCCCGCCTCCCCGCTCTCACCAGGGGAACGACGTTATACAAAGCATCAGTGGCAATAATTTGGACGTTGTATGAGGCATCGCGGATAGGATTTTGCATGCCTCATACAAAGTCGGAATTCATACAACGTCCTAACTTGTGGAACCAAATTTGGACGTTGTCTGAGGTATTAGTGTGTGTGTGTGTGTGTGTGTGTGTGTGTGTGTGTGTGTGTGTGTGTGTGTGTGTGTGTGTGTGTGTGTGTGTAATGTACTGTGTCAAATTTAACCAGGACAAAAGAATAGGAATTAGTTGATCAAGAACCGTAACAAACTATAGCAGTTGTAAATAATTTGGCCATTTTATAAGTAATATGGAGTAACTTGTCAAAGAGTAAGAGAGAAATATATGATTATTCAGATCAATCAGGAAATTTTTGTATAATCAGTAAGAGTTCTTTACAAAAATCCTAAAAAAAGGAACAATGTAAAAGAACATGTTCTACAATTTCTACTTCTTCGCTCCACAGTGACATAAACAATCTAGGTAAGGTACTCTCTGATCTCCCCTCCAAAAACACAGGTAGTAAAACATTAAATCAGGCTAGTGTAAAATTAGACAAATAGACAGAAAGCTAAATAACTTTTTTTCTTAATAGACTGGATTCATACAGCAGAATTAAATGTCCTTGTATTTCTATGTCTCAAATTCTCTGCTTTACAACTTCTTTGGCTTTAAGATAATCCAGAGCTACTAAAGCGTTCAAGGGAAATGTCAAAGACAAAAATTCATTGGACAGGTGCCTTTTTCACTTTGATTGGAAAGTGTAGAACGTACTAATTGGGCAAGACCTGCTGATAGAAAGATAAGCTTTAACTAGTAGTTTATCATGTATACCTTGGCATGGGCTTCTAATGGAATTAGACCGACCAGTCTAGGTGCAAGACCACACTGGGGACACAGCATAGAACTGAAAAAATAGCTCTCAAGTCCAGTACTTTGAATAATTTCTAAAGAGCAGAAGTTATCATAAGCAAACAACTGAGAACCATCCATTTGTGCAATAATTTTAGACCTACAAATGTGGATTGCAAAGGGAATATACTGTATGACCCACCTTTGTGTAAAAAAATCTTATCAGTGCTGCAACACTTTTCCAGGCTTTTGCTGCAGCATTCTTTATTTGGATAGACCAGGAATCAGATGAATGAAAAACTAACTATTCCTAAACATTTAAAGCTAAAAATCTACTCCATGGGATCTGATCAACCATTTAAGCTTCATTCTCCTTCAAGTAAAAATCAATACAGTACTTTAGTTAATTGTTAACTCCTCAGTACAGTTTAAGTACAAAGTCCTTAGAAGTTGTCTTAAGCTTATATTGGTGAGAGACAGTAACACAGCAGTATATGAAATAATTAAAAAGAGGACGAGTGGCCACATTATGAGGATGAAAATCGTGACTTGATAAACTTTTAGTGAAACATTTGTCTACAACAAATGTTGAAGAATTAAATCATGATTCATGATTTATCCTCCTGTTCTGAATTTGGCTTATTCTTCCTCTGAAATGTTTTCTTCCTGTAACCAATCCAAGTGTTTTCCAAGTAGATGGTGAGCATATAGTTTACTAATAATACTTAACAAACTGATTGGGTGGTATAATTAGCTGGATCAGATCTATTTCTTTTTTGTGTATATCAGTATAATAATGGCTAAACCCCAATCATCTGGGATAAAAGCTACAGTATTTAGTCAAGCCCAGTGATGCACTGCAAAAAAAATTTGCTACCTACTCTGTGAGCTGGCCAAATCTGTGGGTGGGGCCAAATCTGTGGGCGTGGCCAAACCTCCTGCATTATGGTCTATGGATGTGGGCGTGACCTGGGGGAATTTCCATTACCTGTTCTGCAGAACCTGCTGCAGTGCGTTACTGGCCAAGCTATGCATGCCAGAACAGGGGCCCACCAATCTATGTTGGCCTTCAATGTTAGCACCTGGAGCTTTTCCAGATTTTAGGTGTTGAATCTATTTGATAATTTCTGAGATGGTTACTAGAGACCACTCATAGGATCCATGCTTATTTGCAGCCCTTGTGGGTTTCCTTCATTCACTTCACAAATGGAAGTGTTTTTTCACTTGCATGACAAATATTTTAACTCAAATCATTGCTTTTTGGGTATCTTTATTATTATTGCACTATAGTTTCTACATATTTGAAAAGCCCAAATAAATATTCACAGCTCCAATCTTTAAGGGAAGTGTAAATATAACGTTTCTAAAGATTAAAATTCTTTAAGTGGTATTTTAATAAGCAATGCCTGATAATAGCACAAAGACAACACATATGTAACTGCAAAAGCTATACAAAACAAAGATAAGGTTCACAAATCAAACTTGTAATCTTGGTTGAATAAGCCAAGATATACTGGAGCAACACCTACCCACCTGTTGCCTCAGTATTCTTTTGATAGGAACAGCTAGACTATTAGCATTTAAACACAGCTTCCCATTATACATGAACGAGAAATGATGCTTCCAACGAAGCCAGGATTCATAAGCCAACTTCCAACTCTGAGGTTTCTCATATGGGCTTCTTTGGAAACATAACCAGGAATTTCAGCTACTCATTATGTGAAATATGGCCACTATTCATATGTATTAGGAAATAATTTTCCAGGTGGTGTATATAGCCCTTTTTTAAAGGTCAGTTTCCTATAATAAGTGGGCTGGTTGCATGTCATTTTGATTGGTAATTACTGAGCACTTAACACAATAAAATATCTGCCTTGAAAGATAAAACCTGATTATAAAATGCATTGCATACTTTTTAATCTGTCTAGACTTAGGAAACTAAATACTTTGCAAGATGAAATCCAAAGTGTTTTCCATTAATTTGATTCTCATGAGACAGTAATATAAAATATGGAAGAATGCCAAAGGCACTGCAAACAACAATAGATCTGGCACAATCTGTCTCTCATAGCATCATGCTAGAGGTCATTTGATAGCAAAGGATAATAGTATTTATTCTAAAAAAATAAATGATTACTACTATGTTGACAAAGAGACAGTCTTAAGTCTGATTCATGAAACCAGTAAAATGTATAGTAATTATGGCAATAATTATGTCTTTTCTCTGAAATATTTACTGTTGACATATGATTCAACATATGTATTTTTTCTTAAGTAAAATTGCTAGCACTTGGACTGGGACTGGATTTCTCTTATTAGATTTAAAACTATATAATAATAGTAATCATTTTAAACTTCTTTTAAACTGTTATTGAATTGTACAGGTTTTTTTAAAGATGTTACAGTATTTCAGCTTTCCTTTGCAGACACACAACCTTTTAAAATTAACAGACCAGCATTTTTATGACTTTTTTGGCTTGAAAGTCGTCAATCTAGTTCAAATGAGGAAAATAAAAACAACATACTAAATTGAATAAATAAGAAAAGGCATAATAGTTGAAAACAGTAAGTTTAGGAACTAAAGGAAGGGCAACAAGAATTATCCATCATACAATACTACTAAAATACCATGCAGAAATGCTAATAGAAGTGGAATTGTATGGATGAGTCTGTTATACAGCGGCTCAGAACAGAAAATTTCTAGATTTATGGAAGCCACAAGACTTTATCCAGATGAATAAGGGGACACCACCAACAGGCCCATCAGTTTAGAGACAGAAGCAAACCTATATTAGTAGGAAAGGACAGCTTGCTTACCTGTAACTGTAGTTCTTCGAGTGGTCACCTGTGAATTCACACCAATGGATTAAATCGTGTGTATGCACAAACAACTCAGAATATTTCAAAGCTGTAATGGAGCTACAGCTTCGCCTACCCTCCACAGTACGTGCAATTCCCACTCTCATGAAGGAAGGAACTGGCGGGCTGTCTTCCATATTTGTCATAGGGACCCAGATAGTATTGGGATGCCCTGTGTCACTCCTCACCAAGGCAAGAATCAGATGAGTAAGAGTAGCAATGACATAGGGAGTACAGTGGAACCCCGTATAACAAATGCATTGTACAACAACAAAAATCGTACAACGAAAAGAATTTTGGAACAAATGGGTGCATTGTACAATGAAAATTTTCGTTCTACAATACGCACATTTGTTCCAAAAGCCTCTTCACTGTACGATTTTTTCGTTGTACTTCAGAGGAGTTGCTGAACGGATCAGCTGCCTCCTTCAAAAGCAACCCGGGGTTTGGAGCCTCTGAACCCTGGCTTGTTTTGGAAGGAGGGAGATGAGCCTGGATCGCTAAGGGGTTTAGCCACCTTTTCCCAGCCCCAACGAAAGCCAACTGGCTGGATCGCTAAGCCCCTTGGAGATCACGCACATGCATGGCCAGTGGAACCCCGTACAAAAGAAAAAAACACACAAGAAAGTTGTACGGGGTTCCACTGTATCAAGTCTCACCCCTCTCACCCCAGTGTCACGTTATTGCCATCAGGAGTCTGTCTGCAAATATTTAGACTTCTTCCTTCGTGGTGGTATCGTTGGTGATCTAGACACCAATTCTAAGGGGGTGTGAGTTCCTGGAGAGACACATGTTAAGGGTGATCTAGAACAAGAGAAGTCTAAATGCTCTAGCAGTAAAAAAAAAGGGCAAGAATTGTGCACGGTGGAGAATCGGTGGAGCCTATGGCTCCGTCATAGCTCTGGAACATTTTTAGTTGGCTGTGGAAGCGCAGGATTTAACCCATTGGTGTGCATTCACAGTGACCATGAAGAACATCTAGAAAAAATTTCTTTACAGTGAATGGAAAGATTCAAAGCTTTATGATGTTTGTGCACATTTTTTATTTAAAACAAGCAATTATCATTACACTAACAGTGGTCCTGATAAGTAAAATTAAAGGTTGCCTTTGTTCGAAAGCCAGTTGTATCCGACTCTAGGGTTCAGTGCTCATTTCTGTTTACAGCCAAAGAGCCAGCACTATCTGTGTCTGCAAATGTTTCCATGGACATGTGGCAGGCATGCCTTGAGACCGGAGTGCATGGAATGCTATTTACCTTCCCACCAAAGTGGTACCTATTTATCTACTTATAATTTCTTGCTTTCAAACTGCTAGATAGGCAGAAGCTAGGACAAAAATGTGAGCTCATTCTGTTGTGCAGTACTTGGGTCTCAAACTGCTGACCTCCCAGTCATCAAGTACAGCGTCTTAACCACTTGAGCCACCACAGTTGTACTGATACAGCTGCCTTAACCACACACGTTTTCACTTAAGAATTAAAAAATTAGAAATGAAGGATCCCTTATGTTTTTTTTGGCAGCTGAGCTCAAACCATAAAGGTTCATCTCACCATTATTATTTTTATAAATTGAATAAGGCAAGACAGCCATCCTGTGAATATTAGTAGAAAATGTGATGATTGTTACTAAAGTGTTTTATAACTTTGAGGTTTATTTATTTCTTGAACAGTAAAAGCATTTGTTATAATTTTAACATTATATATCTGTTTATGCTTAGAATGCTTTGCACAATTTCATAGCCATCTTCTATATTTTCCTACTAGCATAGTTCAATGTTAAAATCACAGGAAGATGCAACAGCTGCCAGATTATCAACCTTATTAACTCATTAGAATGACATATTAAAATCCCAGTTTTGACAAAATGTTAAAACATACGTTAAGCAGCTTGAAACTTCGCATTAAAAATTCACTTGGAGAAATTACTCCAAAGTAACAAAAAGGCATTTTGAAACAGGAAATATTCTAACTTTCATCTTAGCTTTAATGTTGAATAAAGTTACTCTAGTTACTTATAAGCCTGGTGGGAAAAAACACCTTGTTTATAGATGTATGTACATTTCCCCCATATTCTCATGAGGAAGAGGAAATAAATCTGCCATCACCTTGTTTCTTTAAATAGAACACCAAAAGCTCTTCTGCTAATTTTTAATACTTATTGTTAAAAAAATATCAATGTATTCAACAATATTTCTCATTCCTCAGCTTTTAAGTTTGTAACATTCTCAACCAGAGGGAACAAACAAATCAAGGAAATATTCTAAGATACAGTATATATATATTTGTTAAGATCATTTAATTACCTCTTGGATCGCCTCAACATGCTGGGTTCTGGTAGCAAGAAATTAGATAGCAATGTCCAAGAGGAGTCAGACATGGTCTTTATGCGTTTTCACTGCCAGGAAAAATACTGCACAACCGAGCCACAAGCAATACATGAGGAATCAAGAAAACCAGTGACAGAGCCAACGTAATTTCCCTGGAGACCTTGCAGGCTGTTCCTTTAATGCAAGCGAGGCAAGTAGGCAGGAAAGCAGGCAAGCTGCTGCTGTTGCTGCTTCTTTCAACTCTGTGCCTTCTATTGATTTCATGCATGCCTGTCTGCCTTCCTTCCTCCTTCTATTCAAAAAGCGAACTGAGTTTCCAAAGCAAACAAATGGCAGGACAAGGATCTTATTTTATATGCAGTTTATTTAAATTTGCTAATTTACTCCTGTTGTTCAAGGCAAATATCAGAAAAGGGACATTTCCTTCTCCTAGTGTGAAATGAAGCTTAACATATGAAACTGGGGATCCAGGGCACTGTGTGAAGCGCTGCACCCAGTCGGTGTGGTTGGAGAGTGAGAGTTCCAGTCCTAGGCCCCTAAAATATGGGGTGCCTCAGGGCTCGGTGCTCTCTCCTCTCCTATTTAACATCTACCTGAAACCGCTGGGTGAGATCATCCGTTCCCACAGGGTGCAGTACCATCAGTATGCGGATGACACTCAGTTGTACATCTCGGCCCGTGGGAACCCCAGTGATGATGTCAAAGTCCTTTCCAGGAGCCTGGAGACTGTTGGGGTCTGGATGGGGGCCAACGGGCTACAACTGAATCCCAGCAAGACTGAGTGGCTATGGATGGAGGGCCCTGTGCTATCCCGGGAGCTACCATCTTTGGTCTGGATGGGGCTATTTTGCCCCAGACAGACCCGGTGCACAACCTGTGGGTCCTCCTGGACTCGCGACTACTGCTAGAAGAACAGGTGGTGGCTGTGGCCAGGAGGGCTTTCGCCCCATTTCAGGTGATTCCCCAGTTGTGCCCGCTCTTGGACCGGGACTCCTTGCTCATGGTCACTCACGCTCTGGTGACCCCCAGACTAGATTATTGCAATGCGCTCTACATGGGGCTGCCCTTGACAACCATTTGGAGGGTGCAGCTGGTCCAGAATGCGGCAGCCCGGGTGGTGATGGGATGTGGACGTTATGCCCATGCCTCACCACTGCTTCGGGAGCTGCACTGGTTACCAGTTTGCCTCCGGGTGCAATTCAAGGGGCTAGTTTTGACCTTTAAAGCCTTAAATGGTAGTTGGCCAGGATACCTAAGAGACCACATCACCCTAAGGACATCTGTCCGTCCAACCAGAGCGGACTGGAGGGGCTCTCTAATTGTTCCATCAGCTAGAGGGGCTCGTTTCTCTGGCACAAGGAAGAGGGCCTTCTCCATGTCCGCACCGGCCCTCTAGAATCTCCAGCAACAGAGTTACATCTCCAGACAGAATTGCTGCCCTTCAGAAAAGAACTCAAAACCTGGCTGGCGGGCCAAGTATGGGGGGCAGGTGGAAGGGTAACCTCCACTGGGTGGTTGGTATAGAGGATAACTGCTTCCCCCTCAGTCCCTTTGGTCCCTGTACCCTTTTTTAGGGGGTGGGTGTCACAAAGCGTCAGAATCGACTGTGCGACTGAACAACAACAAGTTTTAATTAGTTTTAATTATGTTTTATCTGAGATTGTGAACTGCCCTGAGTTGGCCTAGGTCGAGTGGGTGTGTAGAAATCGAACAATTAAAATAAAATTAATTAAACTGTACAGTGAACCCCGCCTAACAATGCATTCGAATAGCGGCATTTTCGATTAACGACGCTACTGATGCACCCCACGTGATCATTCGAATAACGAGAAAAATGTTGTTATTCGAATAACAACAGTATTTTTACCATCGTTATTCGAATAGCGACGTTTTCTGCATAACAATGCTACTTGGGGAACCAAGTAACGTCGTTATGTGAGGGTCTATTGTATTTTGTTCTGAGCACTCTATCCTTCTTATTGTTAAGAATAGTTCACCAAAAATATAATCCTGACTCCAGAGCACACACAAAGCTAACACAGAAATCCATAATCTGACAAAAGCAAAATAAACACAAAACATTAAATTACAGTGTATGTAATATAGAATCAGTAAAATGCCAAAAATGCTGATCTTTGTTTACAAAGCTTCATTCCCAAACTCAGAAGACCACTGCAGAAGCAGCCCTGAAAAAATAAGCATGCAGTTGGTATCAAAAATATGTCAGTGACAGATGAATTTTCCTACAAAAAAACATCTTGTAGATGTACTCAGATCACAGAAATAGTTCATTTCTGAACTATCACACAGATAAAGTCATCTGGAGTTGAACACCGGCATGAAGTTGTTTCATATAGAGCAGTAATGCTGAATGTATGGCATGCATGCCAGACGTGACATGCCCAGGCCTTTCTGCTGGCACGCCCGCCATCACCCCAGCATAAAATTCATCCTGCCCCTCTGCTCAGCAGCCCAATGGCAGTGCTTCCTCCCTTCTCCATCACAGTTTGCCCTGTCCCTCTGCCCAACAGCCCAATTGAAGTGCTTCCTCCCTCCCCCAGCACAGTTTGCCCTGGCCCTCTGTTTAGGCACTCGGTTTCTAAAAGGTTCGCCATCACTGATATGGAGAAAGATGCTTCTTCAGAAGAGAGTCTCTTGGGGAGAAATACTTCTCCAGGTCCCAGCTCTGCAGAGATTGCCAATTAAAATGAGAACTCTGACTGTGGCTGAGAAAAAATATGTAGCAGAGAAAAGACTGGATTTTCACACTGCCTGGTTCTAGTCAACAGTCTACTCTAGCTGGTAGAATCTTTCCTAGCTATAGTTTCCAAACTGTCTGCGGAGGCAGCTTAATGTGCAACACACTGTTCAAATCCAAGCTAAATAATGTTGGGCAACTTGGTTCAGAGGGGTGCTCAGCACAGTAGCTGTACTCCAGGGAGTCTTAGCACTTTTTGCTTTACCAACTGTTTCATTTAGCTTTATCTTGTTTGGTTTTGACTTTTCACCATTATCTCACTACTGCTTTTATTTTGTATCGTATTGTCGCTGCTTTGCCTTACATAATAATTTACAAGTTACTGCACTACATTGTGCTCCTTGCCACTGATTTGCCTCACTTTGTGTGTGTTTTTTTGCTTTATTTCCTCTTCCATTGCAATCTGCAGCAGCAGGCTACAATTAGTATAACTGAATGTATTTTTAAACTTGAAAAAACTGGCTTTTTGCAATAATAAGGAAACTTCAAAAAATTATCTACTGTTTTAAGTTGAGATAGTGCATTTTATCAACACTTTGAGGGTCAGTCACAAGTAATGTACACAGGAGTTGAAATAAAAGAAGAGACACTACAGGTGAAACTTGGAAAATTAGAATATCGTGCAAATGTTCATTCAGTCCAGTAATGCAACTTAAAAGGTGAAATAAAAATATTATGCAAAGCAAGATACTGTAGTTCAAGCCTTACTTTGTTGTAATATTGATGCATACGGCTTACAGGTTATGAAAACCCCAACTCCCCCAATCTCATGTACCCCATAATCATCACATAATCTCATGTACACTGTACGCCAGATCATCACAACTATAACGAATTAAGGCAAGACATATCTTGCTTTGCATGTAGTGAGTCTATCTCATATATTTGTTTCACCTTTTAAGTGAAATTAGTGAACACTTGCACGAGATTCTAATTTTCCGAGTTTCACCTGTATATATTTTTGGCATGTCAATTGGACCTCTCATATATTTGTTTCACCTTTTAAGTGAAATGAATGAACATTCGCACGATATTCTAATTTTCCAAGTTTTACCTGTATTTTATTTAGGTCATGGAGAGAAAGATAGTACCGGTATTACTTCTCGGCCTTTTGGCAATAGGATATACCTTTGTCTTCAAAGAAGAAAAAGTTAAACATCTCTATTTTTTTGTAGAAATTTGCAGTTGCTAATTGAGTGTTGCTGTTAGTGTTAGAGAAAATAAAATATATTTTAATCTATTTTATATATTCTCGGTTATATCCTGCATGATAAAGAAATTAATGAAGGATTTGAGTGGGATTTGTAGTGCTTGTAAGAGGCAACTTTAACCACGACGTATCTGTGACATTAAAAACATGCTGAAGATGGCAGAAGGAAAACCACAAGTGTTCTGAACTTTAAAAAACAGGAAATTATGGAAGGCACGAAGAAAAGGCAAGAATACCCATTTCAGTACTTGAAATAAGACACATGGGGTGATAAAATAGGTGAAAGGCTGTATTTTGTATAGCTATCACATGCCTTGTGCAAATGCCATACTGAGATCTCTCAATAAAGTGCAATTGCCATCTTTGATTTATTTCCGTTATACTTTGGGGGATTTATCTGGGATAGCAGCAGTTCTCTTGTGAGGAGGGTAGGGAGACTTCTCCCAAATGAGCCTTGGTATACCAACTTCACAAGGCCTGAGGCCCCAGGTAACTTCCCCACTTGAGGCCTTCTTGGGTGTGTTCTCTCCAACAGTAAGAGGCTTACATTGCTTGTTAAATCTTTTCTATAACTAACTTGTATAGACAGAAAGGTAAAGAACTCTTAAATTCCTTTCTGTTATACTTTTATTTATTTTAAGTAAAGTGCAGTAGAGAAACAGGTAAGACAGAATTTCTATGCCTTTTCTTCTAAGGTCTCATCTAGTGTGGTTAATATTTATATTAAGGGGTAATTATATTAATGATGCACCACCAAAAGAACATATGAATCTGCTTCATGTTGAATCAAACCCCAGGCCCACCATGCTCAGCACTGTCTCACTAGAATTGATTTATCATGGTTATTTCCTAGCAATACCTTGGATCCTTTTATTACTTTGAGGTCTGCTATTCAAGTATTAACTGGACCCAACCCTGCTTAGATTATATAATCAGCCAGGATCAGGTTTTTCTGAATTATATAGCTTTTCCAGTTTAGAATATTTCGAAAATACTGTACTCAGATATCCAACAACAACAACAGACATTGTCTCCATAGCAAAATGATAGTACAGTATTATCAAAATCAGACTGCCAAAACATGTATTGTGGGACACAACAAATTAATGACACAAATGACATTATTTTTAAAAGTTTTACTTGCAGCCATGAAAGAAATGAGTCTGATGACTCAAAATGTTCATTATCTTTAATTGGAATTTATAATTCTACAATGACATGATGTAATGTTACACCTCCCTCCCTCCCTCCCTCCCTCCCTCCCTCCCTCACACACACACACACACACACACACACACACACACACACACCATACTAAGGAACTGAGATTGATAATGTAAAAGATTTTTAAAAAGGAAACAGGAGAGAAGGAAAAAGAGAAAGCAGAACACACAGGAAAGGAGAAAACAGGATAACAGAGACAGCACAAAGTGAGTAAAAACAGAGAAAAGGAAGAAGGAAACTACTCAGAGAAGAGGATAAAAAACATGGGAGGGCTGCCTCATTTATTTTTCTTCACCCAACCTTTATTTAACTTAAGCATCAGATCACTCTATTGACTTGCATAGAAAGCCAAATGCCAATCTGCACTCCAGAGGAACCTTGAAGCAGCAAGATCTTAGGGGGTGGGATGTTTTCCCTCTGTCTATTTTTGGCAGCTGTTTTTTAACAAGTCCATGGAGAACCTGCTGCAATAACTCACAGAGTGGGAGAAACTGGAGGCACTTCAGCATAGCTTTGTGGGTGTGGTGACAACAGGTACTGCTTTCTTGATTCTACCTGTATTATATTGCTGGCTTTGACCAACAGTAATAAGAACATAAGAACAGCCTTGCTGGAACAGGCCACAGCCCACCCAGTCGAGCATTCTGTCTCACACAGTGGCTCACCATTTCCTTCAGGGTATTCCCAAGGAGATGCCTTCACCTGTTTAGGATTCCCTGGAAATGGCATTGAGAGATATCCTGCCTATCTCTCCAACCCGGAGGTTGTCCTTAAGTATCCATAATTATAGCCATTGATACCCTTGTCCTCCATTAACTTATCTAATCCTTTCTTAAAGCTGTCAAGACTGACAGCTGTCACCACTTCTTCTGGCAGGGAGTTCCATAGACCAGTAATCCTCTGAATGAAAAAGTACTTTCTCTTATTTGTTTGAGAACTAGTAACCAAAAGTTTCATGGAGTGCCCCCTAGTTCTAGTGTTGTGCGATAGGGAAAACAGTTTTTCCTTATCTACTTTGTCCACACCGTGCATGATTTTATAAACTTCAATCAGGTCACCTCTTAGACGCCGTTGTTCAAGAGTGCAGCCTCAGATGGTAAGGAAGGTGTTCCAGTCCCCTAATCATTTTGGCTGCCCTCCTCTGCACTTTTTCCAGCTCCATAATATCCTTCTGGAGGTATGGCGACCAGAACTGTACACAGTATTCCAGATGGGGCCTCACCATAGATTTATAAAGAGGCAAAATGACACTTGCTGACTTATTTTCTATACCCTTCCTAATGATCCCTAGCATTGAGTTTGATTTTTTCACTGCTGAGGCACACTGGGTTGTGACACCTTCATTGACACCAGGACACCAAGGTTTTCCTGGTTTGTCGCAGAGAGTTAATCATTAATGATTTTTTAAAAATAGGCTTTATTCATCAAATGTGCTTGATTTAATATCACTTGGTTCCAAAGGATTCAACAGCCTTTTACAGCATTTAAAATCTTATGTCTGACAAAGTGGACTTGGTCCACAAAAGCTAACATTAAGATACATGTGTTAGTGTTTAAGGTGCCACAATGTTTTTGTCTTTTCTTTTGTTTACTCTCTGATATGCAAAATCAAATACACTAATTCTAATTCCTTAAACTCATATACCATAACTACTCAAAGTATAAATTACATATTTATTCTAACATGAAATTGAAAAATATATGCTTATTGTATTTTTCCAGAAGAAGAAAAATCAAAGCTTTCAGTGCAGATCTTAAACTAGACACATCAACAAGCAGGTTAAATTCACATATACAAAGCTCCCCCTTGTTATTCACATTTGGAAGAAACCACTTTGAAACGCTACTAAGTGGTGTAATATAATATAATATCTAACAAATTAAAGAAATTACACAGATAATGCCTGTTAGTGTAAAATTATGCACATGGTGCTTCTACTAATTACTGTCTTTTAAAATCATTGTTGTCACACACACACACACACACACACACACACACACACACACACACACACATATATATATATATATATATATATATATATATATATATAAAATGTCTAAAAAGGCAGCTAATAAATAAAATCTTTGGATTCTCTCAGCTGTGTCTGCATGTCTCCTATGTGTTACTGTGAATCAAAGCACTGCCACTCCTACTAAGAGTTCATGCCCAACCAAGATTCTTCCTAAATTCAAATCTGATTGTCACTCCCCCATCATTATGTCTATCATTCTGTTGTTCTGTTTATCTCCTCCTAAACCTGCAGTAGCTCAAGTCGCTAAAACACTGACTGGGAAGCGGAAGGTCAGCAGTTCGGTTCCCGAGTACTGCAGGACGGAAATGAGCTCCCATCTTCATCCCAGCTCCTGCCAACCTAGCAGTTCGAAAGCAAGAACTTGCAAGTAGATAAACAGGGACCACTTCGGTGGGAAGGTAACAGCGTTCTGTGTGCTCCGGTGTCTAGTCATGCCTGCCACATGACCACGGAAATGTCTGCAGAAGCAGACAGCGCTGGCTCTTCGGCTTAGAAACAGAGATGAGCACTGCACCCTAGAGTCGGATACGACTGGCTTTCGAGCAAGGGAAACCTTTACCTTAAACCTCATGAAAGAACTATCTGATCTGATTAGTGTATTCATGTAGTTACAGCTAGTTAATTCAGACTCTGGTAGCTCTTTTTCTTCTCTGAAAACAGAGGAAATGGGGTTGGGTCTAAATTCTGTGGGTGCTGCAAGGAATTAGAAGTATGTCAGTCTCTGCCAATAAGGTTCTGCACAATATCTCTCAACAAACGAACAGATGCCTAATTCCTTTCTGTTCCCATGGAGCTCAACTCTGTCCCTCTCCATCTTTTCCATAGGAAAAAAATGGCTGTTGTAGTCTTATTTACCAGCTGCAAGTACTTGAAAACATCCAAGAGGATTTTGATTAAAGCCCCCAAAATTCTGACTTGGGGAATTCCTGCTGAACCCAACAACATAAAGGGGCATTTGTATAGATATTTTCTAGAAAACTGCTAGGTATACATGCTGCTGCACTACATGGTTAAATCAGTGAGTTTACTTCATCATGGAATCTAATTATTTAGAAGAGTTCTACATTCTCCTTTTAGTATAAAATGGGTGGTAATATAAGTTACAGCAAACACCCAAACAAAACATAACATCAAACAAAAACCCACTTTGCAATACTATAAGCATAATAAAGTAAAGCTCATCATCATCTGGGGAACTTCTGTTACAGTACTAAAAATCACCAAACTGCAAGCAGTGAAGAAATATCAACGCAATATCTGGAATATTGTTAAAATATAGATCCTGATAGTAAGCCAAGTCAATCCTGGTAATTTTCAATTAAATGTTCTTTCTTAAGTATCCATTCAAAGTATTATAGAATTTCATAGTAGTTAATTTATAAATCAGAGATAAAAAGCATTAATATTCCAACAACTGATCTCCCTAAAACACTATATATATAAAAAGAAGACACTGGAACAGGAGAATAGAAAACAAACTCAGGTACGCTAGCACCTGTTTGTCCATAAAGCTAGGATGACTCTACCAAAACAACAGGAAAGAAAACAACCTTTGCAAATGTCTGCAGAAAAACAAAGAAATCAATGCAAAGTTATTAGGGACAATGTAATTACAGTAAAACCTCATACAAAGTCCACTTCATACAACATCGAATTCATACAACATCGCCTAATTCCTTGAAAAAAGTTGTGACTTTGTATGAGGCATTGGGATTTTTCTCAGGTTGCATTGTGCCAGGGCAGTATAAAAGGCAGGACACATGCATGCATTGCTCTTTTGGGCTTTGCACGAGGCAAAGAGTGTTTAGGAGTGGTTTTGAGCATGATTTTGGATTTTTTTGGATTTTTCCATCAGAATTTTTAGAAGCATTCCTGGGATTTTTGCAGCATTCTTCAGGTTCTTGGACAATCAGGGTTGTTTGACATGTTTTTGGAATGTATTTAGCCTTTAGCCTGAAGTCTGTGCTGTTACAGTACAATGTATCTCTATGGAAACGACGTTGTACGAGGCATCGCAACAAGTATTTGGACGTTGTATGAGGCATCGCAGCTAGGATTTTGCATGCTTCATACAAAGTCCAAATCCGTATAAAGTCCAAACTTGTGGAACCAAGTTTGGACGTTGCATGAGGTATCACTGTATTTACTAAGCTAAGTGTGATGCATCCTCTCTCTCATCTGTGGGTGTTGGGAGTTCAGCACTGTTAGAAAATAACTTGACAGGATGAACTTTGATTCCAAATCAGTAGCAACAGTTACCGACTGGTATCCAAGTAAATAAAACAACAACAAAGAGTGGGTGGATAAAATAAGATCAAGACAATGCTGGCTCTTTGGCTATAAACAGAGATGAGCACTGAACCCTAGAGTTGGATACAACTGGCTTTTGAGCAAGGGAAACCTTTACCTTTACCTACCTCAGATATACAAGCCAATTACAGTTTTGTTACATGGATAAATGAATATTCTGACAGTCTTTTTGATATTATAATTTTGTTTCAGTAGTGTATGGATTGAAAAGTGTAGATAAAAAAGATATTATTTAATTAAAACTGGGTTTTAATAATTTGAATCAGATTTTCAAAAGATATTATTTAATTAAAACTGAGTTTTAATAATTTAAATCAGATTTTTAAAATGTGATAAAGTTATTTTTGTTGCACAAAACCCTGTTATATAGCTGTGCTCAGCACAGGAGGTGTGATATCACCTAGAGCAGAAGACTGATCCTGATTGAAGAGTACCTGCTTTGACTTTAGGTTGCACGTGAATCATGTGCAATGAGATGTAACTCTTCTACACAAGCGATGTAATTCCTTCAAACCAGCATAGCTATGCAACAAGATACTGCCTATTGCAAAAATGCTTTTAAAAATATAATTAGTTTTAATTTAAAAGTGGTATAACTCCAAAGATCAAATTCTTTCTTTTTCGTGTTAGAGGCCCCACAAGCATATAATAACCTAAAAAATTAAAATTACCATATCTAAAACAAACAGGAATTAGATGAGATCCATCCATTATCAGGCCACATCGTCAGCCTTTCTTCTTGCCAACATAAAGTCCTCCTCAGTGCACGTTGAAGGGCATTCTGTGCATTGCATCATATGGATGATAGTTTGTTCTTCTCCACATTTACACAGGTTGTCATCTACAGGGAAACACCACTTTCTCAGATTAGCCCTTGATCTTCCTGCCCTTGCACATAGTCTCTTTAGAACTTTCCACACGTTTTTTGGCCAGGTGGTAGAGAGTAATGTGGGTCTACCCCTTGCTCACCTTCCATAGTTCTAAAGAGGCCTGTGGGGGCTGATTGTTTGGAGGAGCAGGCATTGTGAGGAAGCTATGGCCTGATTTCATTCTCTGCTTTGGTGGTTGATGATCAAATAACATGTGTGTTTCTGAGGAATTTGCTTTGACCCACTCTTTTTGAGCAGCACTTTCTCGATAGAATTTTGATGGAGGGATGCCAGCTAGGTAGTGCACTTTTTGTATCGGGGTTGGCTTTAGGCATCTTGTGACCCATGTCGCTGTTTCATTTAGGGCCATATCTACCTGCTTTGCATGCACTGATACGTAACATACTGGACCAACATACTCTTCTGCAGAGTAACATAACGCTAGCACAGAAGTTCTTAATGTGTGTGGTTGGGCACCCCAACTTGTACCTATTATTTTCCTCAAAAGATTGTTCCTGGCAAACCTTCTGTTTGGTATTTAGGCAGTGAGTCTTGAAGGTGAGGGTTTGATTCAGGGTGACTCCCAGGTATTTGGGGGTGTTGCAGTGTTTGAGCCTGATGCCATTCCAGTTCACCTGCAACCTTCTTGATGCTACTCAAATCCTTCTGAACACACCCATCATCCCACTCTCCAAAACTTCATATTGCAGCATTAATAACAATCTTTGACATTTGAAAGACTGGCAAATGAACAATTTTAAAAACATTTTAACCCTGTATACACATATAATAATGTCTTAAATCTATGAGGAGGAGTAAGTACAGATATTCTATGAATACAGGGATTAAAACATAATTTTCTAACCACCAGATAATGATTGGACCTGAGAAATATGGAAGGAAAAGGAACCTGAACTCAGTACCATTTATTTCAGAAAACAGAGCCAGTTAAAGGAAACAAAAATCTAAGAATTTGTTCTTTTATTTTTGTAAGATAAATAGCAGTACTTATTTCAGGTGCAAGGTGAAAAGCTGATATACTCCTGATTCAACACCTTTTTGCTCATATTTATATTTACCTGCATTCTTTAAGTCTCCATGCAGAGCACTTAATAGAGTTGCCAAATAGTGAAATAACCAAAGATGCTTTGCTGCCTAAGGAGAGGGTAACAATCTTGGTGACTGTTACCCTCTGTAGTTAAACTACTGTACTGCAGACAGAATGTTGTGAGTTTGATACTAACTTGGACTCAAAGTTGATTCAGCCTCCCATCCTTCCGAGTTTAGTTAAATAAGAACAACAATTTCATGTCAGAAATTATTCTGGGTTGAAAGGATTTTTGCAGAGGAAACTCTGCTCAGGGAACGCCCAAATGAGGCTCCTTTCATGTCCCCAAGAGCTGGGACGGAGACAGGTGTGCAATCTGTCATGAGTATCCAGTATGTTAGGGGCAAAATGCTAATTAATCTGTGAACCACCCAGAGAGCACTAAGCACTATGGGGCGATATATGTGTAATTGCTTTGCTTCTTGTACTCCATTCAAGAAAAATAAGCTAACCAGGCTTGTACCAGAATCTTAGTTCAAGACTGGTAACCAAAAGCCATTTTGCACTGCACATGAAAGTAACAACCTAGCCTGGAAGTAAAGAACAGACCATATACAGTATACCTCTTTCCTTTTTGTCACCACTTACTCATTATGCCACCAAGAGGCTATATCCTGCCCACAGAAACAAATGCTACAGAGCAGCAGCATGAATCATTTCAATTGTGCAACAACACATACACAAAAAATGCTGGACTGCATAGTCTTGGCTGTAGCCCTCTCTAACTTTCCCAAGACTATCTGACACAGTGAGATAGTGTAGCACGTACTGAGATAAGCAAGTAGCAAACATGTTCGTCACCAAGAAATTAACTGAGACACACAGGAGGAATAGTTGCGAGCTTTGGCAATCTCCCAGCCTCAGCAGTCACTTCACTGCTCAATGGTAAGAGAACAGCACCTCCCTGATAGTATTTTCAGTCATGAGAAAATCTAGGGTTTGATGGAGAGAAAAAAGTGGCCAGCCTCCCTTACAATTATGAGACACCTAGAAAACAGTTGGAGAGTTGCTTTTTGGAGGCTTGTGTGACACTAACTAAATCAGCAAGTCAGTGTTTCCCAACCTGTGGTTTTTGGACTTCAATTCCCAGAAGCCTTAGTCAATTCTCCAAAACACTGATTAGCCAATGTACTAACTTAGGCTTCTGGGAACTGAAGTCCCCCTGTAAGGAATGGGCCCCATGTTGGGAACCACTGCACCAGAGGATCATGTCAGATACAGAGGTGACCACTTTTTCATGTTCACATTCGTTGTTTTTTTTAAAAAATCACTGTTGAATGAATTTTAACGTTTTAATTAGAGATCAAATGGAATAAGGGTGCAGGGGCCATTTTTTATTTTTATTATTGCTTCACTCTGGACCTTGTCAAGCCATGGTTTCTTTCCCCTTTTTCCAAACCATGTGACTATCTGGCCACTTCTGGAATTTTTTTTAAAAGGCTGTTTTTGGCATACAACTGACCATAAGGAACAAAACAGCCTTTCAATGCTTTCTTTTTTTTCCATGTGGAGATTTTAGAGAGATGCATTTGGCCCACTACTATTCTAGATTTTTCTTATCTATAGCTACAGTAAAGTTTTGAGTGTCGTAGACAAACTTTAAAAATGTGTAAGCTGACTCTTTAAACAATCTAAGCAAGCAGTTATGCAAGACCATATTAAACAGACATTCCTAATTTAAACGTCTGCTTACCTCCACTGAAGTGGATGGCCGTAGCATGGGCTACCAGGGTTGCTCTGAGGTTGTGGGTTGAGATAAAAGGCTAGAGGAGAAGTAGCAAGGGCACAATCCGCACTAAGTGGGGCTTTAAGATGCTGCAGACCAGGTGTGGATGTAGGAGAAAACACATGTTGATGGCCATCACTTCCTCGGCAGTGCGAAAGGAAAGGAGAGGAGATTCTGACAAAGTACCATAATAGAAAAAGTCAATTTCAAAAATCATCCTGTTAAGCTTTTTTTTTCCTTAGAGAAAAAAGCTGTAGATGGCAATTAGCGCTTCTGCTGCTAAAGACATGCACCAATAAGAACTTATTAAATTGTGTATCCCGATTAGAAATTGTGAATTAAAAGTATCAAAACTATATAGATGTGCTGAAATTCCTCAATCGGTGCCACATGTATGACTAAACATTAGATTACATAAAAATATCAACTCTTTATTTTAAAGGTAATTTATGAACTACTGAAACTTAATCTTCCACCATTATAATTTTCACACTTAATGAAACAGTCCACTAACATTCAACATTATTTGGAATCATGGGCCACGATCTGTAAGACCTGGTGCTTTCCAAATTTATTTAAAGGGAAAGAAGCATTAAATACTTTCCCCAGGCTAGTACTTTCCAGCAGATTGCAGATTATTCATGTCATGTTCATTCTTTCATTTATATAAAAAAGAATGAACATGACCAAACTTCTGGAACTTCATACACTCAAATGGTTTTTCTACTTGTTTATCAGTGGGGGAAATCCAGGTAAGTTTGACTTAAACCTGAGCACCTGTTATTTGACAATATTAAATATTAATAAGCTCCACAATTGTAATTTTTAACATAAAATAGACTCAAAAGTTTCATATGAACTTAAATTTTTCCCAAAGAATACAAAAGAAACAATTAAGTTGTTCTCATTATATAAAATATAAGATTGTATATTCTTCAACACTTAAGAAACTGGCCAAATATAAATATATCTCTTAATAAAAGATACATTAAAATATGGAGTTGTCCAGGGAGGAATTATTTTCTTTTCCAATTGCATGTAAGCTGCTCTAGAAAGCATTTTAGCTGGAGAACAGGGTTAAGTGCATTAAATATATAAACACATTCAGACTCAAATTTACATTGAATGTGTTCATTCTGAAATATTAATTAACCAAAGCAAGTTAATTTCTCCAAAGAGTCCTTACTGAATCCGTAGAGATGGAGCTCCTAATCTCTCTCTTCTTCGTTTCATCATCTCTCTAGATAAAACTCTAGATTTTATTCAATGACTGTAGATCTTAAAGCCAGAAAAGTCTGAGAAATATTAAATCCAATAGCAAGCTTCTTGTGCACTGTTAGTATCAAGCACTGATACTGTGCGTTCAACTGAAGTCCAGATCTAGCAGACAGATCATGTCAGAATGCATTTTTGAGACGTCTTCTGCAAATGTATTTATGGTATCCAGAAACAACAGAGTCGTAGCCAACCAGCTTGAAGCCTACAAGTGAGACGCCAAAGATAGGGACTGAACCCATTTGTCTCACAGAATATGATATAATTCCACCAACACTAAAGTGCTCTGGCACAGCAAATCACTGACAAACATGTATACACTTCAGCAAGCCGCATCCACCCCAGGAAGAAAAGAAAAAAAAAAACAGAATCCAAGAGAGAGAGAGAGAGAAATGGCACATGAGTAGAAATGCTGGCAGAAGGTTCACATACCAAAATGAAACCTCATACGGCAAAAGTAGCACGCAGTCAGAGTTCTGATCCAGAGTCTTAGGAAAGCTATAAGCAGCTGCATTTTAACAGTGTGGAAGGATCTCCATCCTTTCTTTTCTTATCCCAGGATTCTGTTGTTATGTTATCATTTCAAAAATAATTAAACTCACTCACATTTGAAAATACTGAGTGCAAAGCTTTTCAGGAGGTTAAACAGTTTTTTTTAATTGTTTATTAATTAACCAGATTTTAAGTTGTTTGCAATGAGCTTCTAATCAGTTTTCAACAGTTCTTAATTGCCTTTGAATTATCAGAAGAAGAATACAAGGGCTGAAATGTCTGAGATTTACTGTAAATAGTTTGTCAAGTCCTTTTAAAGCAGGGATTTCCCCCACAAAGAATGAGTCATTCACTTCAGCTACTCAACAGCAGTTCCTGTTGCTGACTCAAGTCAGTTTTACCATACCTATGCTGTTACTCCGCAATATATTCAAGCCCACCATTTGTAAAAATTACTACCTTATACCAGAAGCCTGCTGATCACTACACTGTGTATTTATATGCCTCTAGTTCTGACCAAGAACATACCATGTGATACCTACAACTCATGTTAGTCCCGAATCTGTCCCTGTATCTAATTGCTAAACATGAGGTACACAGTAAGAGCCTCCTCGAAGATTGTGGTATTTTTGAACCACAATCAGGCGTATCTTGGTAATGGCAACCTTGTGTTGTTGGCTAATCTTTCTCGCACTAGGTCAGGCAAAAGGAACTGCAGAATGAACTCACCAAAAGGTGGCTTCATTTTGGCAGTTTCATGTCTGGCCTAGTCACGGAAGAAGAAGAATCGCTAAACATCTCTATATAACCAAACAATATGGCCAATTAACATTATGGTATGAAGAAGAAAAGAATGGTAAACCACTTCTGAATAGCTTGTAACTAGAAAACCCTGGGTCACCATAAGTCTGAATCAATTCCCATGCCTACTGTAGATGGAAGAAACACTGAATCATAGACTCTTTCCCAGATCTATTCATATACAAACATGGGCATCTCATTTCGTGACCTTCCAACATCCACTCATTTGCCCTTAACAGTGTATGAAGATAATCATTCTTCATAAATTGCTATGATCTACACAGCAAAACAAAAATATTCCTTTACAGACATAATATTCTGTTCCAACTTCCCATTCACAGATGGAAAACAAATAAGCAGCTAAGGTAATGGGTGAAATATTGAAAAGGGGGAGTTTGGTCCAGATATATTAATTTAAAAGTACTGTACATTTATCTGTTTCAACAACCCTAAGGTAACTTGGAATTTTACTTTTAAAAAGTAATTCATTCTGTTACTCATTAATAGTAAGTGCGCAACTTGGGGGTCCTTCTGGACTCGCGGCTGCTGCTAGAAGAACAGGTAGCGGCTGTGGCCAGGAGGGCTTTTGGCCAGGAGGGCTTTTGCCCAACTTCGGGTGATTCGCCAGTTGCGCACGCTCCTGGACCAGGGCTCCTTGCTTATGGTCACCCATGCTCTGGTCACTTCCCGACTAGATTATTGTTATGCGCTCTACATAGGGCTGCCCTTGACGACCATTCGGAGGCTGCAGCTGGTCCAGAATGCGGCAGCCCGGGTGGTGATGGGATGTGGGCGATATGCCCATGCCTCACTGCTACTTCAGGAGCTGCACTGGTTACCAGTTTGTCTCCAGGTGCAATTCAAGGTGCTGGTTTTGACCTTTAAAGCCCTATATGGCAGTGGGCCAGGATACCTTAGAGACCGCATCGTCCCAAGAGTGTCTGCCCGTCCAACCAGAGCGGACCGGAGGGGCTCTCTAATGGTGCCATCAGTTAGGGGTGCACATCTGTCCAGCACCCGAAGGAGGGCCTTCTCCGTGTCTGCACCAACTCTCTGGAACCTCCTGCCAACAGATCTAAGACTTCAAAGAGAATTGCTGCCCTTCAGGAAAGGATTGAAGACCTGGCTGGCAGGGCAGGTGTGGGGGCCCGAATGGGAACACGGTCCCCGCCTGCTGGCTTATGTAAACAATTAAGAACTCTCTCTTCTTCTTCTTTTTATAGTGGTGGGATGGGTGGGTGCGATATGGGTCTTTTAAAGTGGGTTGGATATGGGTCTTTTAAAGTGTTTTTATGTGTTTTTAGAACTTGTTGTAATGCCACCCTGAGTCGGGTTCTGCCTGAGTGGCCGGCATATATAAATATGACTATTAAATTAAATTAAATTAAGGAAATGTGTCTCACGTGTGTCACTTCCAGGTTTGTTTGTTTGTTTGCAAGTTTTAAAAAGAAATTGGAAGTATGAACCTTATGGACCCACTGAATTGTCCATCCCAATAGCAACATCCACCTTTTGCCATGAAGGCAGAATGCAACATTATATACAGTATAAACAGAAAAAGCAGTTCTGGGACCATGTCACATTTCAAACAGTTTCCTCCATTCATGAAGCCATCTCAAACAACAAGACAATACAGTGCATTAATGAAAATAAGTAACATAGTTGATTGATTGATTGATTGGATTTGTATGCCGCCCACTCAGCATACACCAACTCAGGGTGGATCACAATAGTCACGACATAAATCACCAATGTACAAAGTAAATACACTATATTACAAAAAATATAAATAATACAATATAACCAGTACAATCAATATAACACAAGCACAAAAATTCAATACAGCAAGGTCCACAGTGATACAATATACAAAATTCGATCACCCCACAACAATACAGCAGCAAACATATCAAAAACAATGCATCCAGTCATACAAAAATTCAGTCCCAGCCTCCCACCACTAAGTCCACTCCCTCCAGGCCATCAAGCTGAGGGAAATATCAAGAGCCGCGGCTCCAGTGGCATCAGCGGCTCCATGGCCACAGGAGCCTCAGCACAGCTGCTCTCACTTGCCCGCGGCTGGCCGGGCCAGGGGAAGGAGTCCGGTGCAGTGGCCACGGCAGTGGTGAGTTCTTATAGGCACGGAGCTGCGACACAGCTGCTCCCACTTCCCCGGAGCCGGCCTGGCCAGTGAAAGGAGCCCGGTGCTGTGGCCGCGGCAGTGGCGAGTTCTTATAGCTGCGGAGCCACAGCACAGCTGCTCCCACTTCCCCACGGCTGGCCGGGACAGGGGAAGGAGCCTGGTGCGGTGGCCACGGAAGCAGCGAGTTCTTATAGCCTTATAAAGTTCTTATAGTTATATCCTATTCAGATGAACTTTTATGAAAATTACTTTTAACAAGTACTTGTAAGCTCTGCAATGCAGACATAAAGAAAACAAATGAGTATGGTCCACATTTGTAAAATTAACACAATAACTTTAGCGTTTCAAAAAATACCATAAAGAAGTTTATCAATAAATTATAATCATAATTAAGAATTAATTATATATTGATTACAGAAAACAATTAAGTCAATGTAAGTAACTGATTACATGTACCCATTTGCTCTTAGTAACGTATAGTAAAATATTCCAAAATGAATACAGTAAAACCCCTACTTACGGGTAAAAAGTCTGTTCTGTAGGCTTTTGGTTAAATTGGTTTTTACGTAACTCGAAGCAAACCCATAGAAAAAATGAAATTTTTATGTAAATCAAAGCAAACCTACAGGAAAATGAATTTTTACGTAACTCAAAGCAACCCCATAGGAAAAAGACTCTTTATGTAACTCGAAGCAAACCCATAGGAAATTGTGTAAATCAGGACATGGTTTTAGCACAAAATTATTATGTAAGCCGAATTTTATGTAACTCGAGGTATATGCAAGCCGGGGTTTTACTGTATGATGAAATGAACAGATCTATTTTCAATAATTAAAAATGGCCCATTCTGATACATTTGGAGTTTGCGTGTTTTCCAGGCAGCAGCTGTACATTTTTTCCCTCTCTCTCTCTCTCTCCTATAGAATCCATTATTTATTATTCATAGTAGCTATAAAGTCTGCAAATACTTTCCAAACTGAGGTATTATGTGTATGAGTTTAACATTCTTAGAGAAAGTAATTGCATTTTCCAAAACTAACCAATTCAATAGTTTATCTTTTATGTGAAACCACTCTCAAGAAAAAACAGTTCAAAATTTATACTTTGTAAAGTGAGATGAAATTCATGGCACATTTGACCGTCAATTCATTAGCTGATTTTAAGAGCCATTACGGGGAAAGCTAAAGTAGATAAATTGTGGCTTTAGAGCAGGCAAGCATCTTGTCAGCCTCTCAAAATGTTACAGATTGAAACAGATCCAACAGAACTGGGCTATACAGTATGTTGAACTTCTCAAATCAATCTACTGAACCAATAATGGAGTCAAGGATCCCTTGAATAGTTTTTATCTTAGATCACAGAAGCTTAATTGCCCCGTCCTGGGCTATCATCTTACAACTGTCCCTCATCCACAACAAGACAAAATGAAACCCTGGTGGAGCAGCACAAAATCTCTCCATCACCTGGAAAGTATGTCAACTAGAATCACTCTAGCACCTGAGTACACAAGAATAAAACAGTGGCAGCTGTACTTCTGCTGACTTTAAAAAAGAGAGGTAGATATGGAGAGGCTCATTACAATATCTGCCTCCATCCATCCATATGGTGAAAACACAATTCAGGACAGCTTACAATCATATAGTACAACCAATACATTCTAGCAGAAAGTAATAACATAAAAATAATATAAATAAACACAATAATAATCAACCTAAAAAGTAACATAAGAAAAACCAACCTCACCTATCAGAACCATTCGGCATCAGACAGTAATAGCCTCATAAAAACATCCGAAGAAGAAAGAGAAGAAGGAAGCAGAAGCAGAAGCATGTCAGCAATATGTCTGTCCTCAAGTCCCATGTACTGTTACATGTAACATTTCCACATCTAGAATAGGATACCTCCCTATCTCCCTTTTCTCTTCTTTCTGTGCGCAAGTTCATGATACTGTTTGAATTTCCTGCCAAAGAGACTCCAAGATGACAAATAATTTACTAGACATACATATTAAAAAGGAAAGACATAAAATGCCACCAGCATTCCCATTTGTATTGAAATTTAAGGATACACCAGTAGATATATATATAGCCACAAGAATTCAATCCAACAGACTAACAATCCAAAAATTGTTACCTAGTCAGTAAGTTTTTAATTACACATTTTGCAAGTTAGCAATTTCCACATACATTCTATCATGCATTCCACATCCCTGGTAGCATAGTTGTTAAACTGCTATATTGCAGCCAAAACTGCTGACATTTTAAGTTCAACCCTAACGAGGCTCAAAGTTGACTTAGCCTTCCAACCTTCTGAAGTTGGTAAAATGAGTACCCAGCATGTTGGGGGGGGAATACTAATTACCTTGTGGGCAGCATATAAGTGTAATTGCCATAGCTATTCTATCAAGTCAAAATACTACAAAAATTAGCATTTCTGTCAACTGAACAATATCAAATGGAATTTAACCATGCCAACAAACTACTGTATTGCCAAAATCCTGATGTTTAGCACAGTAAAGCATAATAGAGTGGGCCCCTCTGAAGCCAGGGGTGAGTCATCTCATCCACAACAAAGGAAAAACTCTCTTATATCGCCCTTGTTTATTCTCATTCCAGATTAGGAATTTTTACCTAACATCTCAAGCAATCCAACTAGAAACAAAGTTTCACACCACCACTGGATAATGATATTGACAGACAATTTTAAAATCACATGTTAGCATGAAAATGCTTCTGTTACTAAAATCAACGAGCACAAGGCACATAAAAGGGTAAAGTACAGTACATTAATTTTAATATTATAGTTTTAAATGTTTCCCATTTGGTGCCACTATAGATCCAGTTCTGCAGAATCACATACAACTGTAGAAACTGGTAATTTTTATCAGCATTCGTCTATGTTCTGCATATGATCGTAGCCAGATGTTTAGACTACCTTCCTCACTTTTCCTCCAAACATATAAATAAAAACCTAAACTATCATTCTTTCTGAAAGATCTAGTTGCTATTAACAAAAAAGGTTTTAAAAATACTCACAAGCTTCCTCTTCTAGGGAGACTGAGTTCTTTCTGGAGGAAAATAAAAATAGCTTGTTAGCAAACAGATGAGAATACATGATTAACAAACACACATATAGATACTGAAATATTAGACTCACAAAGTATACTTTTGATCAAATAACCACCCTATACACATTGCTACTATTCCAGATGTAATAAACTATCATCAAATAACCCAACAAATTTATCATTTTGATCGTTATGAGCAACAGAGATTGCTAAAAGTGGGTAATCTTTGGTTTAGTCATACATTCTCCTCGATATACCCAATACAGTATACTCAAGTTCCTGATTCTCACAAATATCCAAACTCAGTCTGAGAACCCCACTGAACTGGTATCCCATCAGTTTATTCATGACTGTTACAGCCACACCATGTCAATGAATGACTAAAGATTCAAATTTTAAAGTCTCCCTAAATCCCAACCTTGCATTTACATTGATGGCATCTGGTCCCAGTTTTCTAACTAATCAATTTAGAAAACTTAAGGTTTTAGAGAAAAGGTACTACACTGTGCTGTAACTGTGGAGAACAGACATTCTATTCTGGGCATAATTTCAAAAGGAAATGAAATAAAATTGTTAATATTTCTCTTATATTGGAAATACTGTGCATAACTCTCAGTGCAACTCAAAAAGAATACAATTAAAAATTGAAGAAAGATTAATGATTCAGGAAAAGAATATAATTAAGAGGATGTAAGGTTGAAACACTGATAACCTTAGGCAACTAGTGTGAGGACACAACAACAGTATATTAAAATTGTGTATGCTGTGAAGAAAATAGAGAGGCTTCTTTCATGCTGCCAGAAGCTGGGATCACCTCCTAAAGCAGGAATTCTCAACCTGCAACCTGTGGGCTGGATGCGGCCTGCAGCACCATTTCATGTGGCCCACCCCCACCTCCACCACACCAGGAAGTGCCATGTGGTGTAGGAAGGGCAAAATGTCCATTCGGACCCCGAAGCTGTCTTAGGGAGCTTTAAAAGGTTGAGAACTGCCTTAAGGCTTACCAGTGAAGAAATTTAGGACAGATAAAGAAAATGTTCACACTCCACACAGGTGGCTTACAGAATATGCTACCAAATGATTCGATAACAGCCAACAACATGAATATGTCTTAAAAGACATTAGATCAATATATGGCAATATCTATTAATCATGATTGTTATTTTTATACATCAATTGCTGACTAAAATGAGTAGTAAAATCCTATTATACTCATGTTCTGCTAGGCATTTCCCCCAAAGTATGTGGTTGACTACCATTATGAACTAAATAGACACTGTCCCAACACTGTTCTTTTCTACTTATAGGTATTTTTAAAGCACCTATTAAAGTAATAGAGTAGACCATACTGCCAGCAACTCAACCTCAAGCGTGGTTAACTAACTTGACCACCCTGAGGACTAATAGCTTGGGTGCCGAAGTCCACAGGGAAGGATGAGGGTGCTCAAGGGTGATTAAATCCTATTTTAATCCATTTTGATGGAGGGCAGCAGCTTCATCAATCCTGGCCTGGGGCTAAGGAGGACAATGTGTGCCAAAAGAGCTCAGAACCTGAAGGTGACTCGCGGAGCTGCATCAGTGGTACAGGTGTCATTCTGCGATGCGGAAGGCAGATGAAAGGCCATGATATTATATTCGCAAGACAGTCTCCATGGCTGATCACCATGATAATCGCCAATATTCAGAATCAGATACAGCACACGTGTGTGTGTGTGTGTGTGTGTGTGTGTGTGTGTGAGTGTGAGTGTGTGTGTGTGTGTGTGAGTGTGTGTGTGTGTAGAGAGAGAGGGGGGGAGAGAGAGACCCACACACTGCTACTTTCATCCAGTGTATTTATTTATTTTTGTTTGTTTAAATGGACAGTACACTTTTTTGAGCTGTCTCATGATCCTTTATGGCCACTGGGCAACTCAAGATAGCATATGATAGCATATGAAATTTTCCCCATCAAAGCTGATGGCATCAACTCAAGTAATTTTGTTATTTTTCTAAAGGCTAAATTAAAGATACATTTAACATTTCAATCTCTGATCAAAAAAGTTCTCAAATAGAAGAAATGTTTTACTGCACCACTAGATGGTATCATCATCCTAGTTGGCAATCCATTAACATACAGTACAATCATAAAGACATTGCCCATTATGGATTTTTAATGTTTCTCGGGAACAGATGCAGCTATCTTTCTTAATGTATATGTATCTTATAATATGATAAGTTCTAAAGAATTATAGATATGAATCTATAATAAAACATTTAATAAAGTAAAGGTAAAGGTTTCCCTTGCTCGAAAGCCAGTCGTATCCGACTCTAGGGTGCAGTGCTCATCTCTGTTTCTAAGCCGAAGAGCCAGCGCTGTCTGCTTCTGCAGACATTTCCGTGGTCATGTGGCAGGCATGACTAGACACCGGAGCGCACGGAACGCTGTTACCTTCCCACCGAAGTGGTTCCTATTTATCTACTTGCAATTTCTTGCTTTCGAACTGCTAGGTTGGCAGGAGCTGGGATGAAGACGGGAGCTCATTTCCGTCCTGCAGTACTCGGGAATCGAACTGCTGACCTTCCGCTTCCCAGTCAGCGTCTTAGCGACTTGAGCCACTGCAGTTTAATAATTTCACTATTTTTTTCATCCTTGACAAGGCTATCTACTCACAATCTTACACCTCAGACAGTTTCAATCAAAAGAGTGACTGCTGAGAGGTTTGTTAATTTTTGTTTTGTTAACTTTAGCTAGCCTTAACAATCTTCCCAGCTTAACATTATTCAACAAATAGTAGAAATAAGGAAATCTTCCATTTTAGCAAGAAAGACTGTTAAGAGGTTTCAGGTAGATCAGAGAGTAAACAAAACATGACAAAGAGACAAAAAACACTATGGCACTTTAAAGACTAACAGCTGTATTTTAATGTTAGCTTTCGTGTATCAAGTCCACTTCATCAGACGTAAGAGAGAGAGAGTTCATGGCATCAATTTATACACATCAGATACAGAGGTACAGAATGTTAGGTTATATCACATTACAGCGCTAAATCATATTGCCTGAAAACTTTGGAATAAATTTTCTGGAAGACGGGCCATGTTCTATAGTTCTGAATGGCATCTACAAGAGATTCTCCCATTCATTTACTAGGTTAACTTTTTATCTGATTGGAGGATAGGTCACATTGTTGGACAATATTAAGTTCTTTCTATTGCTGTTCACTTCTTCTCTCCCCCTCTCCATTTGCAAAGATGGCTCTTCGCTGCAATTTCACTATGACCTCAACACTCCCAGCTTTATCTGTAACAGCAGCTCTGCACCTCACCCTGAGAATATTATTTCCACACACCTCTCAGCCATCATGCACCTATGCTACTTCAGTCTAATTCTAGCTAGATAGTTTAAGAATGAGAGGTAGTGTGGTGTAGTAAAAACAACAGACTAGGACTAGGAGAAAACAACAATCTTGCATGCTTGCAATTGTAACACTGGGTATTAATGGAGAGGTACTTTTAAGACCTAGAGGTATTCTCTTTTCTCATAAAGCTGAGGTAAGCCACACTCCCTTTTCTATTCTGTTCTGCTTTGCTTCTCTTCATTATTTAGGCCAGGGATTCTCAACCTACGGCCCATGGGCCAGATCCAGTCCACAACACCAAATAATCCGGCCCCCGACCCCGTTTGCAGCCACCACCAGAATCAGCTGCGGACACATTTATGGCCATTATAAATGCGTTTATGACAGCTGTAAATGGTGGAGGGACAACCAGTCCGGCCCCCTCAACTGTTGGGGGCATGACCTGGCCCCCAACTTGAAAAGTTTGAGAACCACTGATTTAGGTTCTAAACCATTTGCCTTCTGTCTCCCATCTGATCACCTACAGTGTATAACAACAGCATGGAAAGCTTATGTGGGTAGATTTTTCAATAGCAATAGTAATTACACTTATATACCTCCCCATAGCGCTTAGTGCACTCTCTGGGTGGTTCACAAGTTAACTCCCCACATTTTGCCTGCCACATGCTGTGTACTCATTTTATCGACCTTGGAAGGATTGAAGGCTGAGCCAGCCTTGATCCCTGGTCAGGACTGAACTCACAATGTTCTGGCTGCGGTATAGCAGTTTAACAACCGCACCACCAGGGCTCTTTGTTTATTTATTAGATTTTTCTTTATTCTTCTTCTGCTTGTAACTGCTGAAGCCAACTGTAAGTAAAGAAGTCTTATGTTACATTTAACAATGGATTCTTAAATTTAATTTAGTAACCACTGGGGGAAATCAACTAATAGAGAGCAATGCCATATGTGCTATTAGCCCTTCTCTTTAAGTCACTGGAAGGGGCAAGCTGCTATTTGCTGGGTGGAAAGAAAAAAAGTACTCTGCATAAATTCAGAGGAATGTTTTCTATATTCTTGTAAGGTAGTGCAGGTAAATTTTGGGCATTTAACTTAGACTTAACTTGTGGACTTCTTTCTTCTGCATAAAAATATCTACTCAGCTGGTTTTTCTGTTGTTTTGTTTGTGTGTGTTAATTTTGGGGGTTGCTTTTTTTTACAGCACAGGCTTAGTCTTCATTGAACAATCTGTGTCTGAAGTGACAAGGCCTTATATGATTAAATGCTCCCCATATTACAAACAAAAACAACATGGGGGAAAACTGACATTCTTCTTCCTTTCATCTAGGTTACTTTGTGAAATCCAAAGTGAGGAGAAAGTTTCTTACACCAGCAAAAAGGAGAGCATATGGGAAGCAGCTTCAAAATAGGAGTTTTTCCCTGCCTTATCTGGAAATGATGGGAACCTGGTATGTTTTGTATGCAAAGCAGTTTTTTTTTAATCTGTGAACTACAGCTTTCTTAGCTTCCACACTGTGTTTAGAGGTTCTGTTTACAGCAAGGAGAAAATCCTTGATACATCCTTGGTGTAACTGAATTATCTCCTTACCAAAGGGCCTTCTCTTCTACCGTATTTATTCGTGTATAACGCGCAAAATTTTATACCAAAAAAAAAGAAATCAAAGTTGGGGTGCGCGTTATAAACGAGGACTGGTGTGGCAGTGGCGGCCGGTCCCTTGAGGGCGCGAATGGTGAGTTCCCGCGAGTTCACGTCACCTTGTCGTGTACAGTGTGCGTCACAAATAGGGTTGTGCCGCTTCATTTCCTTGCCCACACGGGAGACTCAGTGAGCGTATGACGTCACCCACCCTACAAGGACGGTGCCGGCGTGGTTTTCTCCAGCAGAACAGGGCGTGGCCTCCGCCTCCAGCCATTTCCCGCCATACGCCTCCTCACTCCCGGAGTCCCACCCCCGTCGCGAGCCTCTTTTACTTCCTTTTTAGAATTGGGTCGGCTGTCTATTGCTGCGGCGGGTGAAAGGGAGGCGGGGGCGTGGCTTTGAAGAAATTGACGGGATCTGATTGGGTGGCGCGGGAGACGAGGCGTGGCCCGGAGGTAGCTCTTATGAACAAGCTTTTTCACCACGCATTCAATTACAATGCGTGGTGTGAAACAAAATTTTATACCGAGGTTTCATGGAAAATTAGGGGTGCGCGTTATACATGAGTGCGCGTTATACACGAATAAATACGGTAGTTGGAACACCCAACCTAGAAGACAGCAGTCTTTCCTTGAAGTCACATCCATTAACAATCAGAATAGGGAAACAAAGATGCTTTATTTTAAATGGGAGAATAAAGCACTAGAATATTTTTAAATATACCTTCAAAGTACACCATTATCGATGATCACTGAATTAATTCCTGCCTTCCCATCCAAACCACTTGAGAAATGCTTGACAATGCATATACAGACCCTCGCATAACGATGTTACTTGGTTCCCCAAGTAGGGTTGCTAAGCGATTTTTGTTGTTATGCGGGTTCCTATGGAGTTTCCCACATAACGACGTTTTTTGTGTCATTTTCCGGATAATGACGGTTATTTTAGCGTCGTTGTCTAGACAACAACACTAAAAACTTTATGCGGGGGAACACGTGGTGCATAACGACACATTGTTAAGCGAAAATGATGCTATCCAAGTGCGTTGTTATGTGAGGGTTGACTGTACAGTAACTTTCATAGTTATTAAAAGGAATCACAGCAGGGAAATCAGTTTGCCAGCTAAGATAATGATTCATGTTTCAAGAAGTCTGGAAATTATATATATCCATTTATTCACAGCATTCTAGTTTGACTGTGCACAGTTCAGGAAAGAATAAGGGTTTTCCCTGAGGGGGGGGGAAATTTCATTCTCAAAGAAAAACATCAACCCAATAAAACATACAGTTAGGTTGTAACTACTGTATTGGACATAATATTTGACTATAAACATTATTCCTCGTGGTTTAATAAATCCTGTCCTAAATGTTCTAATTACAATATGTTTAATGTTGTGTCATATAAAATCCTATGCACATATCAGAGGAATACAGAAGAATACAGTTGTGTCAAGCATAGTGTCAACTTCTTACAAATTGTAGCTGTCAAAAACAAATGTTTTACCTATGCTTCTTTAGACTAGGACCAGAGCCATGTCTAAGAAACAGAGTGCAAGGGAAATTGTGCAAGTAGTTCCCCTGGGAGGCTGTTGCTTGTGCAACTAATAACATGCTGGTTGCAAAATCAGGCATATAACTAGTCACATGTAAGTCAATTCACTGGATAACTGCCTCTGTTGACGTAGTTTTCCCCAACATGATTCTGACTTCAATGTCTGCTGTATATCTACCTATACAATTACCTGTACTTTACTGTAGCTGGCCAACTGATCCAGGTTTTATTTCACTAACTCCCATCTATCCTGGGGGAAACCCCAAATATTGACTGCTTTGGGGGATAATGAGCATTTATTTAACATGCTATTTTGGAAGAATCGTTTCATTGAGAAAATAATAAAATAATTCAAACGCATGGAGAAATCAACTTCATGCTTATATTAAACTCCTCATTGGTGTATAGGAAACTAACGAAGAGACATTTCTGCTCTTTCCATCCTAGAGTGAGATCACTATGGTAATACATATGCACATACAAGTTATTTCTCTTGAAGATGGAAGAAACAGAAAGGTATCCTTTGCCAAATGATTATCTTCACTATGAAGTACTCATGACAACATTGTGATGTAAATCACTCTTGTTCAATTTTTATAGATATACTCATTTCACTCAATACTATAAGTGTTGCTGTTGTTATTTATTATATTTTGCTTCTTAGCCTTCTAGGACTCTAGCCTCATTTGTCCCCAACACCTGTAAACTCATTTTGTCTCTCATACTGTATGGGTTTCTTTATAAACACTCATTATGACTTTATCAGACACTATATGGCATCATGCACAACACTACAGCATTTACAAGAAATGCATGAGAGACAATATAAATCTGTGCAAGACAGCTCCATTTAACAACACTGAGCTAAGTGGCTGTCTTTCAAACTGGCCTTCTGAAAATGGGTTTCCATGCAGGATCAGAACTGAACATAGCCAAAACAGTATGTTTTTAAACAAATCACAAACACCACCACCATTAAAAGAGACTGGAAAAGTTGTGTTCTTCCTGTCGTCATAGCACAGGTAACGTATAAGGGCAACTAATAGTTTATATCAGGGATGCCCAAACTTTTTGGGCCACGGACCGGTCACGTGGTTCTATGGGCCGGTCACGTGGTTCCTACCACCGGAAGCAGAAAATGCACCCGTGCATTCACAGAACACTGCCTTAAATGCACCCACGGCTGTCGTAAATGCCATTTACAACAGCCGTGGATGCATTTATGGCAGCGTTCTGCGCATGCTTGTTTTACTTCCACTTCTGCAAACAGTGAGGGTAGCACTGGTCAAATGAATTGGCATCAGGGACTGGATCCCATTGGCCATAGTTTGCAAATCCCTGGTTTATATGACAAAACTGGAGCAAACCTTGAAAGTTAGTTGATCTAAAAACGCTTCTACTACTTACTTGAGGACATTTCCCAAATTGTTAAAGGAGCAGTAAAATACATTTCTGTACACTGATTTCAGCACGCAGTGCATGACATGAGGCCACAGAATGCTAATTACTGCTGTTGTAAAGTTACAAATCAATTCAAATAAAAATTTTGCCTCTGAAAATTATCTAAGATTCAGCTATGCTAGCAATGTATAATTAACTAACAGAACACCAGAATTACTGAATTTCTAAGTGTAAGGTTCAGTGACCACATCACAGTGAAATGTTTCCTCCTCATCACACTTTGGATTAGAATTCTAAGGGTGTGAAAAATGCCAATACTGCTGATAAAGCACAAAGCATTTATTGATCAGTGCTTCCAGGAACTGAATTATTTTCCTCCTGGTAAGTCACAAGTTTATTTACAGTACATGACCAGGAACAAAATACATACCAATATACAAATATACAAATTGGCTACTAAAAGTTCCAGGCCATATAGATCAATAGTATTTAAAAATTACAATAAAAATAAAAATTTGTTACAGCTGGTGATTAACCCTCTCTTCACTGAGATTGGTTCACTCTAATATTCCATATTTTATTTGCTCTCCATGCAAATTTAGCAACAGCAGCAGTCAGTTCTATATTTTTGTCTGAGCATAATTTTAATCATCTCAGCATTCAACTAAATTTGTGGGAAGGATGAAATTAGGTCACTCCTAAATCAATCATATAATTGACATTCAAGAAGTATATGTTCTGATGTTTCTGACAAATGCATTAATGCTTCTGAATAGGTATTTTCTTAAATAACCCCTCCCTAAATGCAGATGGAAGCATATTAAAATACAAAAGCATAAATGATCTCCAATGAGCAGGGTTAATTAAGCTAGATAAGTAAGACAGAGGGCTCATGTTGTTAAGTGGATGCATTACCAAATGTGGGCTGTTTATTTTGTTCAGATCATATTGACGGTGAATATCCAAGATTCTTTGTTTTATTGTTTCTTTTGCACAAATATAGCCAAGAGATAAAAATAGCTATTTTGAGAGGCCATATGAACATAGTTTTTTCTAATATATAGATGAACATACCTATGTTCTGGTCTAGACAGTATACAATCTGGTTTCTATTCGGATTGCAGCATTAGAAATACTAGGTGATAGCTGAAGTAAGGATCTCAGAATTTTTGACTTTGTCTTTTCTAAACTGGAGATGTTAGCGTTCATACAGAATGGAGCCCCATACATCATTTGTGCAAGAGGTTTTGCGTATACAGCTTAAGAGCTGCTGCAACATTGCGACTGCCTTTCTTTCAGAAAAACTTCTGGATGGCCCCTGCACTTCTCTGGGCATTCATGGAGATGTGTGCTATATGGGAGTTTCTGAGGCCATTGGATTGAAATATCACTCCAAGCTATTTATAGCATTGAACCTGTTCTATGTGCAGTGAATTAATGTTATGTTATGTTTATGTTTATTTGATTTGTATGCCTCCCTACTCAGCACATGCCGAATCAGGGCAGCTCACTACACATCAAACAAAATAGAATATAGGAAAAACAAAATGCAAGATACAATACCAAATACAATGTAGCAAAAAATACAAAATAAACAATATGGCAAAGACAAAATACAATATAGCAGAGGGCAAGGTCAAAAATACAATAGCAAAGATGCCAAACATATGATTTAGGCCTGTTAGGAAAGACCATTATCTTTGTTTTCGAGTGGTTAACCTCCAGCTGGTTCAATCGACAATGAGTGGTCAGCGAAAGCAAAGCCACCCACATCCCTTTAGGGGTTCCTGATAATAACACCGCATTATCTGAATACCATAGCAGCAATATATAGTTAGTAGCTAATTTAGGAGGATGGAGATCCCTATGATAGAAATGTTCTACAATATCATTAATATATATGTTGAACCACAGGGGCGCTAACACACAACCCTACCTCCCCTTAAAGTTTTAATAGAATCGGTTAAATGTCCTTGAGCACTGCACTTGATTCTGATAATAGTGTTGTCATATAGAACTCGTATTAAGAATAAGAGACATCTATCAATAGTAGATTTACTGTATCTAATTTTCCCCACAGAATTCTTCTTCAGACAGAGTCAAAAGCAGACTTTACATCTAAGAAAGCTTTATACAGGGTTGCCTTCTACCCCAGTCAGAGGCATAACTTTTCAAGGTCCTAAACATATAGAGAACTAGCATATTTGTGCCTGGTCAGCCGGGCAGTTTTTATTTGTGTGTTTTTTTTGTTGTTGTTAAGGGTGGTTTGGGTGGGGGTGTTTTGCATTTGTGGTTTGTGACTTTTTAAAATCTATTTTACTAGATTTATTTGTGATTTTGATTTATTTCTTTTTTTTAACTTGTTTTTACTCTTGTGGCCTCTAGGTGGGACTGTTAGCAAGAGGGCTGCTTTGCATTTTTTTGACTTGTTTTTAATCTTCTGGACTGCAGGTGGGGCTGTTAGTAATAGTGTTGGATTACTTTTTTGTTTGACTTGTTTTTTCTCTCCTGGCCTCTAGGTGGGGCTTCTTCCGGTAAGTAGTCTTTGTTTCTTCATTTCTGTTCCGGAGTCGTGGAGGGAGGATGTACTGGTAAATTCTCTGGGTTTTTTTAAATCTGGGTTTTGTTTTTTGTTGTTTGTTTTTTTGTTTTTGTTTTTTTGTTTTTTTGGTGTTGGGCTGGTAGGTGTTTCTGTTTCTTCTTTTGTGTTTTTTTTGTTTTAGATGTGTTTAATTGTTTTGTTTATTTCTGGTTCTTTTTTATGTTTCTGATTTCTTTTGTGTTTATTTGTTTAATTTGTGGTATTTTTGTTGTTTGAGTTAGGTATTTTCGTGTTGTAGTTAGGTGTTTTTTCTGTGCTTTCATGGTATTTTGGGCGTTTTTGTTTGTGGATTTTGTTGTTCATTGTTTTGTTGGTTAATGTGCTTTTTAATTATTTATTTATTTGTGTTTTATTAATTTTGGTGGTTGGCGTTTTAGGTAAATGTTTGGTTTTGTTGTTGTGTTTTTTTGCGTGAAGAATGGCCTGTCTGTCGGTTCCTCTTTTCCCCACTGCTGCTTCGAAATTTGGTTTCGATGCAGCAATGGGGAAAAGGAGGAGCCAGCAGTCAACCCGTTCCTCATCTGGTAAGGTTTGTAAGGTAGGTTGGGTGAAAGGGAGGCAGAGAAGAGCTTTCTGCCTGACGATGGTTCTCTCCTCTCTGTCTCCTTTTTCTCCTGGTTTACCTAGCCGGAGATCGGCAGGCAGCAATCTGTAAGGGGTGGTGCTCTTCCTTGCGGATTGCTGGCTGTTGCTTTTGTATTACCTTCACCGTTGTTATCGAAACAGTGGTGTTGGTAGTATAAACACAGCAGCCAGTCATTCGCGAGGGAGTGTGCTCCCCCTGACGAACTGCTGCCTACTGCTGGGATTTTTTTCCCACCCCGGCTCAACTTACCTTGAGGCCGGCAGTGGTTTCACCGTGTCTTCGGCGGGGTAGCAGGGAGGAGATGGAGTCCCTCTTCTCCCTGTTGCTCCGGAAAAGAAGGCCGGCAGGTGTCTCACCATGTTTTTTTGTGGGTGTTTGTTTGCGAGGCCATGAGGCGCTGCATCCGCCTGCGGCCGACTTGCACCCCCGTTGCGGGAGGCTGGTGTTTTTTCATTTTATTTTTCGCGTGCTGGCTTTTTCAGCATTCTGCGCGCTCACACCCTTCAGCCTGATTGGCTGAAGTGCTCATGGTGCGTAGGATGCTGGGATTTGGAGTTTTGTTTGTTTTGTTTGCGTTCGTGCAGCGTTTTTTTTTCTGCGGCTCAATTTCAATTGGGCGCGTCGCGTTTCCCAACGTTCTTTTTGCTCGCACCTGTCAGCCTGATTGTTGTTTCCCTTTGATTGCATTCGTGGGGCTGTTGCCCCACTGCCGGCTTTGGCAACCATGCGGCGCTCTGCGGGCTGGGTTTGGGTGAGTGCAGGCGGCTTGGTACGGGATATGATAGCCGGGTGCGGGCGTCCAACAGTTAACGCCCCTCTTTATAGGTATAGATCCACACAGATAGCAGGGGCTCTCCCTCTTCATTCTCCTCCTCTTACATACACAGGAGAGCAAAAGAAGGGGTGAGAGTAATATGTGCCCTTCTATACATGAATATTCTCCACGTTCAATGCCTGAATAGGACTGTTATAACAAATGATCCCTAACCAACCAGTGACAGGCTCCTAAAGAAGTAGCAGCTACCTCTCTCCCACTAAATATTTGTAACAAAACAAACCAAAAAAAAAAAGCAATTTTCCAGACTTCATTCTTTAGGTATTAATCTGGCAGGGCGGAAGGACTCCTGCAGCACCGAACACCGAGACCACCACTGGCATTCCTGGGCCCCGCCTCCAGCTGCCTCCGGCCAGGACTTAAAAGGCCGTTGGGGCAGTGAGACTTCACCACTGCCTGTGGCCCGCCAGGCAGGGCAGAGGGACTCCTGCAGCGCCGAACACCAAGACCACTGCTGGCGTTCCTGGGACCCACCTCCAGTTGCCTCTGGCCAGGACTTAAAAGGCCGTTGAAGCAGCGAGATTTCACTGCTGCTGCCTCCGGCCCGCCTGGCAGGGCGGAGGGACCCCTGCAGTGCCAAATACCGAGACTACTACCGGCGTTCCTGGGCCCCGCCTCCAGCTGCCTCCGGCCAAGACTTAAAAGGCTGTTGAGGCAGCGAGACTTCACTGCCGCCTCCGGCCCACCTGGAAGGGCGGAGGGACCCCTGCAGCGCCAAACACTGAGACCACCAGGCATTCCTGGGCCCCGCCTCCAGCTGCCTCTGGCCAGGACTTAAAGGCCATTGAGGCAGCAAGACTTTGATGCCATCACTTTTTATTGTATTATGAGTTGTTATTGTTACTGTCTGCTTTTGTATTATTGACCTTGCTCTTTGCTATATTGTATTTTGTTTTTGTACATTGTATTTGCTATTGTATTTTTTGCTATATTGTATTTTGTTTGATGTGTTGTGAGCCACCCTGAGTCGGCATGTGCTGAGAAGGGCAGCATACAAATCAAATAAACATAAACATAAATCTTAGACTTAGCAGAAACCTGCTTTGAAAATGTGCCTGTTCTAGTTGAAATATTTTAAGTGTAGCCTTGTTAGTCTGTGCAAGCATATCAGATAACAAAATATTTTTTAAAAGAAACCATTGAGCCAATTTAAGGACTAACCAGACTAAGACTAAGGTGCTATAACTTTTTTGTCTTTTTTTTTTGTTTACTATCTGATATGCCTGTTCTGAATCTTAAATGTCACCATGATATTAAGAGGGAATCGAGCTGCATCTATTCTCTTCTTTAGTTCTGCACTGCATGTATTTCTAGTATCTACTTCCTGCTTGCTTAAATACAACATAACACTGTGTAAACTTTGGTTAGTTCAAAATGCTGCAAAACTGTCCAATTACAGTGGCAATGAAACTTCTTCCGCACAATTCAAAGCACTGGTCATGAACTGTAAAAATCCAAGTGATTTAGAAGAAGCAGTCTATGTATCAAGATCCTCCAGAAAACCCTCCTCTATCCAGCCAACATCTGGTATGCATCTGAGAAGATCCTGAGAAAGAGGCTTCCAAATGACTACACCTAAAAAGTAGAATTAATTTCATGCGTCACAGTCCCTTATTAAGTTTTCTGCTGAAAAATAAAAATCTTACTTGCACCAGTATTTGTTGCATGATTTAGCAACAGGTAATGTGGCGCTGGTGCTCTGTTTGGTACAGTGACTAGAAAGTTGAACTGACACTAGAAACAAGGAATGTTCTATTTTCTGCTCAGCCATGTAATTGGCTGGGTGATCTCAGACAGGATACTCACTCCCTATGATCTAACAGGACTGTTGTGAGCTTATCATGGGGACAAGAAGAGTCACGTGGAGAGATCTAGTCAGCTTTTTCTTTGCTGCTTTGTTCTGACTTGTATTTCTAATTTACCTATGCTTTTATTAGCTGCCTTTCCCCCTCTACTGTTCTAATTTAATTGTGATTTTGCTTACTTGCTTGTGAATTAGCTATCTCTTACTAGTAAACTGGTACTCTGAAGAGTCAAATGATATACAGTATAAATAGCTGTGAGAGAATCCTCTGAGAAGCAGTTCCTTAATAAGCTGAAAGATAAGAGTACTTATAATGGCAAGATGGCGCTGCTGCCAGCTGCAGCATTTTTGTGTTTTCCTGTTGGATTTACTCTGTTTGCATTTTGTTTTGTGCTCAGTTTCATTCTCTGGGGAGGATTAATTGTTCTTTTCTTTATTATCATCATCTTCGGCTCAACTTATTACCTGATCTTCCGACTGCCATTTATCTGTTCTTTAGCTCAAATTATTTTTCTGTTCACTTCAACTTCAGTGAAGACTCATCTGCTCTCTCCACCTTCAGTGAGACCTGTCTAACAAGAAACATCATTTCTAACTGAACATAAAAACTGCTATGCTGTACCTGCTTGTGCTGAAGAAGAAACATAAGGCAGTAAGTAGTTAAATGTTGTTATGTGCCATCAAGTCATCTCTGACTTATGGTGACCTTATTAATTTGTGATCTCTAAAATGTCATCCTTAACACCCCTTCTCAGCTTTTGAAAATGCAAGGCTGTGGCTTCCTTTATGGCAGTGGTTACCAACATGACATAGGAGGCATAGAAGTCCCAAACAAGACATGGCTGCCAAAGGGGTACGTGATCACAGTAAAGTATTATTCTATTTGGACAAAGACAATTCAAGACATTTATGAAGGCCAGCTAATGTCATTATCAATCATTTGCCAAAGAGCAGCAAAGTTACACCACAGTACAACTGCATTTTGTATAACCAAATTAAGTGTACCTGTATAGTCTTCTCTTCAGTCTCTACAGGTGAAACTCGGACAATTAGAATATCGTGCAAATGTTCATTCATTTCACTTAAAAGGTGAAATGAATATGAGATATAGACTCACTACATATAAAGCGAGAGATGTCATGCCTTAATTTGTTATAATTGTGATGATCATGGCGTACAGCATATATGAGATTATGTGATGATTATGGGGTAGGGGTTTTCATAAGCTGTAAGCCATAAGCATCAATATTATAACAAAGTATATCAATATTATAACAAAGATAGCTTGAACTATCTCGCTTTGTATGTAATGAGTCTATCTCATATATTTGTTTCACCTTTTAAGTTGCATTTCTGAACTGAATGAACATTTGCACGATGTTCTAATTTTCCACGTTTCACCTGTATGCTTTCAAAAAGATCAATACACTAATGTACTCACTGAAAGCAATATTTATAATTGGTCTGCAGTTGTTTAAAAAGATGGAAAACAAAGCTTTCACAGTAAAATAAAAAAGTTGTAATCAATTCAGTGCCTACTTCAGCACTTAAGTGAAATAGCAGAATTGAGGATTACACCTCATATTTCTGCACTGCACAAAGTAATGAATGACCCTGTAGATCTCCACTATGCTAACTCTACCCTAGAATAGAGTGATACATGGAAAATGGTTACTAAGCATAAACATCTTCAATCCAATGATGGCATAATTGTAAATTCCTAATCATGCTAGGAGTGTGTTGTAGGTATGTTCCCTCTTAACACTTTCTAGTTTACTATCAACTATCTTTAACATTATGTCTGTACTATTAGCCTTAATCATTGTCGGCTTTAAAATCAGTATTAAGTGACTACTAAAACAGCGTTCTGTACACTCTAGCATCTAGGCATCTGCCACATAAATGTCCATGGAAATGTCTGCAAATGCAGAGAACACTGGCTCAACCAAAAGGTTGAGAGTACGATCCTGACCAGGTCTCAAGGTTGACTCAGCCTTCCATCCTTACGAAGTCAGTAAAATGAGTACGCAACATGTTGGGAGCAAAATGATAATTAACTTGTGAACCGCCCAGAGAGTGCAGTAATATAAGTGTGATTGCTTTGCTTATTTCTGCAACAGAAAATCAATGGTGTACATAACTGGTTGACAGCATCAATGTACTGCCAATGTCTCACTCTCAGGAACAAGAGAAGAAATTATTGGCACCAACTAGAAACCAAAAGGAGGCTCAGGAATAATTGTGCAAAATTTAAATTCCACTATATTTTAAGCCAGAAGACTCATCTTCAACAGCTGAATATAGAACAAACTGTATAACATAAAAAATATAAAAGCAATAACCAATCAATGGTAAAGATACCCCTACATCAACCTTTCTTATTGTTCTGTAATTTGCCATTTGGTTCTGATTGCCATGAGTTCAATTTTAGTGCTGAAAGATCAGAAATAATAAAGAGTATATTTTGGATGAAATCCTATTGCACGGTTCCGCATATTGACAGACATATAAAGTGCCACTGATTAAAGGTGATTTAACGAGCTGCTTGAATATTAGCCAAGAGTTTCTGGGACATTATCAAATTTGATACACAAATTGTAATATGCTGCTATATATTTTGTATCTTATATTTTGTTATATTATATCACCTTCACAAACTTTCCTGTAAAATTCTCTTTCACAACATAGGCTCACAGAACAAAGGATGTGTTCACACAGTAACACAAAGGTTAAACTCATCAGCAAATGTTCAATGCCAGGTGTTTGTTTTGTATCTTCCCACTATTTGCAATTGGAAAAGGTGATATTTTGAGCTAATCTGAATAACAGCCAGAGATCATCTGCTGTATGGAAAAAGCCATACAGTGGTACCCCATAGAACAAAATTAATGTGTTCCATGGGACCTTTCGTTCTATGGAATTTTCGTGGTATGAAGCATATTTTCCCATGGGAATGTATTAAAAATCCAAACTTCCATTTCAGACCTTAAAAAAATAGGAAAGAAATCCCCAAACCCCTAGAACACACATTAAAACATTAAAAACATCTACCTACCTTGCTACCCAAACATAGAGTGCTGAAACACCATGGTGGCGGAATTCTGCACACTTTTTAAAATTTATTTATTTATTTATTTATTCATTCATTCATTACTCACATTTCTACCACCGCCCCCTCGCCGAGGCGACTCCGGGCGTCTTATACATAAAACATAAATAAAAACTTACAAAAAAAATAACATAAAAATTGGGTTGTTTAAATTTTAAAAAAATTAATATATATTTTTAAATGCCCTCCCAATGCCGCTGTATTTGCAACCTCAATGGCGGCAGTGGGATGGGAGAGCATTTTTGCTTTCTCTTTGGCCTGAAAAAGTGCGGAAATAGGTATTTCCAGTTTTGTGGACTCACTTCCATTTTTGTTGTTGTTGTTGTTGTTTTGGTCCTTCAAGGCCTGGGCCTGAGATTTAGGACTTGGAAGACCAAAATAAATAAATAAAATAAACTGGAATTGAGTCTGCAAAACTGGAAGTGCCTTTTTAGGCACTTTTTCAGGCCGAAGAGAAAGCAAAAATTCTCTCCCACCCTACTGCCCCCATCAAGGCTGCAAATGCAGCTGAAAAAAGTGTGCAATTCCACCTCCGCCACCAAGGTAAGCACTGGGAACAACCTTTTGCTGTATGAAAAAAAATCATACTACAAAGCACAATTTTTCCTTGATTTCCTTTGGTAGTATGATTTTTTTTCATTGTAAGATAGAGATGTAAAATTTCCGGAAATTTTGAAGCTCGGAAAAAACTGGGGGGAAACAGAAAAATTGAAAAAATGATTTATAAAATATTTGAATCCCTTATCTTAAAATATTTTATTCATCATGTTAAAATAAAACATTCCATAATATTTTTTTTCAATTTTTCCAATTTTTCGGGAAAATAAACAAAAAAGGCTTCAGGAAAAAATCGGGGGGAAACCGGTTTTCCGAATTTTTCCGTTTTTTTTCCCCGGGCCTTCACATCACTTACTGTAAGAACCCTTCATTGATTTGTATACTTATCTGTCATGCTGACCAATCACTCTGTGCCCTGTTATTGGATATATATACATTAATACCATGAAGTCTCACTCACATGTGTGACTTGATTGTGGTCTTAGTCCACAAAAGCTCACATTAAATATAACAGTTAGTCTTTAAAGTGTTACATTTTTGTTTTTGTTTATTCTGTGATATGCCTGAAACACAGACTAACCCAGCAAATATTCAGAAAAATTCACAAGCTGAACAACTCATACAATGCAATGAAGTTGTGTGAGCCAAAAATTGCCAAAAGAAGCCTTTAATCGGCTACAATTTGCCACTGCTGATGACATGATCAGTTTCCATACTCAGACACTCCTCCCTTCCAGCTATAATACTTTTTAAATCTGAACTTCCCATAGTGTTATACTTCCTAGTCCAGGAGTGGCCAAACTTTTTGGGCCGCAGGCCAATCACATGGTTCCTCCCACCAGAAGCGGAAGGAAAACACGTCCACACATGTGCAAAACGCTGCCGTAAATGCACCTGTGGCTGTCGTAAACGCGTTTACAACAGCCGTGGGTGCGTTTACGACAGCATTTTGCGCATCCACAAGGGTGTTTTACTTCCACTTCTGGGAGCAGGTGGGCGGATGACTTGGTCCTGCTGGCCGTAGTTTGGGCACCTCTGTCCTAGTCAAACTAAAAGAAAAAACAAATCTCAAAAATGATCATCTGTCATTTAAACAGTAGGTCATCAGCAATAAAAACAGCACAGGCTCGGCAGATGCTGGGTGGCCTTGGACTAGGCACTCATTCCCTATGATTTGACAGGTTTGTTATAAGAATAACATGTGGATTAGAAGAGTCATGTAGAGAGATCTATTGAGGTTTTATTTTCTGCTCTATGTGATCTGTATAAGTATAGCAGAAACTTTACTAATATAAAAATTTGCATGTCTCAAAAATAGGACTAAATCAAAACCTTGTTCACAGTAGAGTTTCAGTGATATTAGTGGAAGGGAATGGAGGACCTTCCACTGATTCCTTCTACTCCTCAAAGCCCTATCTATAGAGCTATCAGGCTCTCTGGAACATACTGTAATGGGGCATCAGCAGCTGCAGTACAAAAAATGTCTTCATACCTTTTTCCTTCAACAGGAATCCTTCACAGGATCCCACTTCTTCTATCCTACATATCTCATCTAGTACTAATATTATGACCATAAAAGATTACTCCAGAGTCTTATTTTTTTTAATTTTGTTGTGCTGAAGGCAAAAAAGCTAGGCCACATAAGCAAACAATACAAATGAAATATTGACATAAAAAGAACAAAAAGATTCATGGAAAATCAATATGTTTTCACCAAGCTAATTTACATTTATTGTATTTACCTGTCAAGTCAATCCATGAGGCTTTTTCTCCCCTTCAATCAGCCCCATTGGTATTGCATTACTTTGTATTACAGCAAGCTTTAACAAAAATGATTTTATTATAGCACTCCATCACCTGTCTAAATTTAATCAAGCATAATGCTGTTTTCTGCTACGCTACTATACTATCACACCCCCAAGGGACTTGATTCATAATACTTGGGAAGAAACATAGCAACACAGCATATCCAATTAATTATAATTTACAGTTGAGTAGTTACCAATATCCAAACGGATGCATGTCACTGAAGTGATATTGATTTTTTAAAAATCCTTTCTACAATACAATTAATAAATATATCACATAATTTTAGTACAGTAACACACAACATCAATGGTATTTGCAGCAACTAACATGAAGTCTTCCATGGTGCACACTGAAGGGAACAGAGTACACTGATATTCATGTGAAGTTGCCTGCTCTCCTCCACACTAGTAAAGAACTATGTCAGTATAAAAAACAATTTACTTAAGTTAGGCGTGGTCCTACCAACTCCAATTTATAGCCTATTAGAGTGTCTTCCAAGTAACTCAGTTCTTCATGAAGCTGCGGGCTAGATTTTCTGGGAATTCTATCCATTTTAAGAAATAGATCTTTCTTTCTACATTGTATTCCTGGTATTCTCTGCTGTTTTTTCAAGATTCACAGATGTTCTGAAAAAATATTTTCTTGATTTTAATCTAGCAGGGACAAGATAGCAATTGACGAGTGGATGAGCATTTGATGTAGATGCTGGTGTGTTTCATTATTAGTTGGTAATGTCATTGGGTGCTATGCCTGCAAAATATTTGATTTTTATTAATAGGAATTGGCTTCTGAAATCCAGTAATGTGTCTACAGCTTTCACTGGCCAAAATTCTTCTTGTACTATAGGCAAACAGTAACTTTGTCTATTTCTCCCTGATAAACAAAGTGCCCCAGGAAAAAAAAATAGATGAACAGATCCAGTCTTCTTTCCCCAAAATTAAGAAAATCATGTAAGCAAACAAAGGCAAAATTGTGATTTAAATCCCTCCCTTAATGCCTTCTTGTCTCTTATTTAAATTCAGTAGGCAGCAACAGGCAACCAAAGAAAGTAATCTCCTAAGAAATAGATATAATCCAAAAAGTAATCCCAATGAGGCATGCTGGCAGAAGCAGGTTGGTTAGTGGCAACAGGAAAAATAATCCCCAAAAATAGGGACAATTATCTGCCAAAGGGAAAGTGGCAAAAGATAAAAGAAAGGCTCTTGGGTAGAGACACAAAAACAGGTAAACCATAAACCAGGGGTTCCCAACCTGCAGCCTGTAGGCCTAATCTGGCCCACTGAGCTCATTAATACAGTCCACAGTGGCCACCTAGGCACCCTCAGAAGCTCCCACCACCACTGGAAGTCCAAAAATGTTACTTACCGTGGCGGCAGCGGCAATCGCATTGGGAGGGTTTTCGGAGCATTTTCGCTCTGTTTTGGGATTATTGTTTGTTTGTTTTTTGCCACATTGCCACTGCATTTCGGCAGCTAAAACACGCCGGTTTGGGTCGTCCGGTGCTGGGCGGAACTTCCATTAGTGCCTGGATTCCCAGCGCAGAACCAGGAAGTCCCAAACCAGTGCATTTTAGCTGCTGGAACGCAGAGGGAATGTGGCAAAGAAAATCCCAAAAATGGCGCAAAAATGCTCCGAAAACCCTCCTGATGCCATGGGAAGCAGCTGAGACTGTGCAAAAAGCTGGAAAAACAGCACAATTGCCGATAACGCCGATAACAGCACTGGGAGCAACCATGCCTCCAGGCCACATAGCTGAGTGTCGGGGGGCAGGAACAGCCCCTGGCGGGAAAATGTTGGAAACCCTTGCCATAGACCAATGCAAAATGGACAGCACCGGAACCTTGCACACCTACAAGGAACAACTAAAGGAAAGAAACAGCACTCCTGCTGCGTTGCAAACAATCCAGGCTCTTTTTTAAATTCAAAATTCCCTCCTCCCTCTATACCAGTTGTTACAAACATGTGGCCAGTACCTCACAGGGAGACTTCAATTCCCAGATGAGTATAGTACATTGGTTGATCAGTGCTATGGGGAATTGATTTAGGCTTCTGGGAATTGAAGTCCAAAAACCAAAGTTTGGGAAACACTACTCTACACTCTGATTGGCTGCTGACAGCAGCTCTTGTGATGCTGGATGAAAAAAAAAATCCCAGGCAATATGACAGACAAGAGGTGAAAGGCCTGGCCCCACTAGACAGTCCTGCTGTCACATGACCAATGGGTGTGGAGGCCCTCCTGGGCAGAGAGAGTACTAAGAGTCCTAGTCTCACTGTCCATTAAACTCTACACAGGGCACCTCCTGAACAACTGTGACTCAAATGTGGTACCACAGTTGCTTGTTTTTGACTATTTATTCTTAACACAAGAACAAATGGAATAAACACATTTAAAAAGCAGCGAATTTAACTAAAGTCTCAAAGCTTCAGGAAGAAGCCCCTGTAATTATTTGTCTGCTTGACATGCTTGGCCTGCTTACATAAAGTGCCCTAACTGGGAAGAAAAATATAATTCTCTTTGGAGGAGCCTTTTCCACTTTATGAAGTACCCTACCTTATTTAAAGGCAATAAAAATAATTATCAAAAGAAGCAATTTATTTTTTAGATACTTCAGTGGCTTTAAGTACCGGTCTCAGGGACAGAAATATTCTCTCTTAACATTGAGAAGTGACTGAACTGGTTGGATTAAATGCCATATCATTGTCATCCAAAATTCACCATTATAACGGCAACACAGCAAAATTGCATCAATGACTATTGGTGCAATTAACAGACTATAAAAAGACACCCCCTGCCTTAACTCATACTACAGTAAAACATCGCATAAAGACGCCTTGCTTAGAGACTAACTCACTTAAAGAGCAGAATTTTCACTGAATGGTTGCCTCACTTAACAACTAAAACCAACCAAAAACTCGCTTAACAACTAAATCGGGGTTCGCAATCCCCCCCCCCCGCCGCCAGAAGTCACAATTGGTCACTTAAAATGGTGTTTCGCTTAAAGAGCAAACTTGCTTAAAGAGCAATCCCGTGGAACGCATTATGCTTTTTAAGCAAGGTACCACTGTACAATAATACCTCAGATAACGTTTGCACCACATGTTAAAACTGCATAATGTTAAGGAATCTGAAAAAAATAGCACCGCACAATGTTAAAACCCTATGGGATGTAGCGCATAACGTTTGCTGAAGTCTGTGCCGGTTACAATGTTTCTCTATGGGGTTTAACATGCGATTCATCCCATAGAATTTTAACATTGTGCGATGCATGCATCACACAACGTTAAAAATCGCATAACGTTAAGATTCATGGAACCAAGTTTCAACTTTATCCGGGGTATTACTGTATTTAAATTTATCATCAAAAATTGCAGATTTAAAATCTCCAAATATAAAAAAAGACCAGACTGATTTTAGCCATTGGGAAAGCCAATTTCAAAAGAAGAAATTCAGAGTACCTATGGATATTTGTATAGATGCAAATACCTGGGAGTTTAGTTTCAGTTAGGTATGAAGACAAGAGTCTTAATAATTAAGGTTCATAGGGATAGCTAAGAGAATTTGAAAATAAAGTAGAAAGATCTTCACAAAGGCTGTGTTTGATTTTACAGCATAGCTTCAATCCTTTTAATGACAATTTCAGAAAGAGGCCACCTCATGTTTACATCAGTTAAGTAAATATAACATTTAAGAATTTTGGGGGAAAGGCTTTCTTCAAATTGCTCAGCAGACATCCTAAACATCTAAATCAAATTCAAACAAATTTAATGAGAATTTACTATATGGTTTCATTCAGAACTATCCTTCAACAATAGAAGTGTTCCTTCCATTTACAGGAGAGAGAAGATATTTCTACTGATCCTTATGCATTCCCTCAAGCAACTTTTCTCTTCCTCAGAAGTATTCTACTGGCAATTTTCCATTCGCAAGGATTCTGGATCTATCTCAACTATACTAAGTGAAATCTAAATGGGGACTATACAAGCAACTCTGACAATCATAAATATTTTGGAAAGATTCATTCTATTACAGTCCAGTTATTATGTATTCTGTACTCAACAGTTTCCATACTCAGAAACACAATAGAAATGTTTTAAACAAAGCATTCAATTCACTAGTTCAGGGATAAGCAAAATTGGTTCTCCAGATGTTCTTAGACTTCAATTCCCAGAAGCCCTGATCAGCAGGTTTACTGACTTGGGCTTCTGGTAACTGAAGTCCAAGAACACCTGGAGAGCCAGGTTTATTATGTATCTAAATTAAACCTTCATGTCAAGTCTGTACAACTTCACATGCTATCAAAAGAAAGTGTGTTAGTAGCAAAATACAGGTGCACCAGGTAGTTCTGTTTAGCCTTCAGTGATTCCTATACAGTACTATACAAAAATAGTTTACATTGTGTTAATCTCTCAAACCACAATCCCAAGTAAGCCATTTGAAAATACAGGCATGATAATGTTTCAAAAGCATGAATATTTATTAGTTTTCAAACTATTTCTCATTATATGTATATAAAACAATGTATATGATCTTGCATTAAGACAAATCAGTAATGAGAATTCTATCCTGTAATCAAGATTAATCCTGTAAGATTAAATAAATTGAAATTTCTCTGAATATAAAGAAATTCATTATTAAAGTTATACTTTAACCACTGAGCCCTGGTGGTGCAGTGGTTAAACTTCTGTACTGCAAATGAAAAGTTGTACATTTGATCCTGACCAGGGCTCAAGAGTGACTCAGCCTTCCATCCTTCAGAAGTTGGTAAAATGAGTACCCAGGATGTTGGGGACAAAATGCTAATTAACCTGTGAACCGCCCAGAGTGCACTTAGCACAATGAGATGGTATATTTCCATCACTGACGTTAAGCCTGGATGCCGTCTCTTAGGCTCCCTTGGATGTTCAGCCACAATGTTTAATTGTATTTCAAGTTTTATGTAATTTACCATCTTTCTTTGTCTGTAAACCGCTTTGGGTCACCAATAGGTGAGGAAAACGGTATAAAAATATACTAAATAAATAAATAAAAGTATGATTGCTTTGCTTTTTAATTTACTGTGTTGTAGGACACAAAAATTATCCATTACACATTAAAAACTGCTTACATATAGATGTGTTTCCTAAAGATTTTCCTCATCTATGATATCCATTTTATCCTACCTTGTATTTTCAGATTTTCCTGCAGAAATACTGATAACTATTGAAATTTACATTTTATTACCTCATTAAGAAGGAAAACAGTTTCATACCAATCTTAAATTGCTAAATCTGTAATTTCAGATTGACATCCTGCCATCGATTAAGTCAGTCTCTTTCTATCAATAGGGAAAAAATCCACTATTTTTCAACCCAATAAGATGAATTTTCCCATTATAAGATTTAAAACCTATTCCATCAGGATTTTTTTTAAAAAAAAGGTAATACACACACAAGCTGTTTTCTACATCAACATTTAATAACCATTTACTCTAGAAAAATTGCAGTTTTAAAAAAATTCCTTAAAATATGACATTTTTACACAATACTGTCTGAAACAAGACAAAGAATTCAACTTCAAATACCTTTTAAAATTCTAAAGCAGAATCATTTAAATTAAATTCATATGTATTAAGAATATTCACAGCTATTAAACTAACTAAGGTCCCACTTCAGGCACTGCAATCTTATTTTTTTCTTTTTCTATGCCAGAAAGATAATGTTATCATTTTTACAGTATTATAGACTCAGCACAGCAAGGAATGAGGCTTGCTTCTTACCTGTAACCCCCTCCTTCGTAGAATGCTTGAATCATCCATATTTCCAAAGCTTAGTTACTCTAAAATCTTCTGATAAAATCCTGATGTTCACTTGTACTATTTTCCCTCTTTTCGAATGCTACCTTTACAAATTTTAAAAAGTACCTCTGTCATGAACAGAAGCAATGTCTGTGATCAGTTCTGATTTTTAAATTCTACTTCTTTATTGACAATGCCATAATCTATCGAAATAGTCAAGAAAACTGAAATCCAAATTTCAGTACCAAAAGGTTTCTGTTCACACACACGTTTGTGTATAAAATAAACACCTAGCAATGAAAGCATGAACAAAATGCTTAGAGCAATCAATTCATATTTCTTTCTTACTTCGGTCAAAATGATTTCCCACACAGAGTCAGTAAGTCACAACAGCTGCATCTATAATGCAATAATCTAAAAAAAAAAACAAAAAAACCCAGAAATCTTAATTACTTGAAAAAGCAGACCTACAATCCACTTTTCTCCAAAGCTCTTCAGCAGTTAAAATAAAAATAAAAATCCAACATGCATATAAGGATCTTTTTATGTTCAACCCGCAGCATTCCTTTATCCTTTGTACAGACAAAGCATATGTCAGAGTATTAAGATAACATATTCTTTTGTTTCTGTTGTCTAAAGTCGTTGGACTCTTTTTCCTTCCTTGAATGTGTTATGGCATAATCATTTTTTCTTTTAGTTCTGTGCTGAGAGCTAACTACAGTACTGTTTTTATACTAGAGATCTGAAACACGTGAGTTCGCCCTTCAAAATACATAAGAATACTTGCGTTCATTGGGAAAGCTGTTCATCATTGGCAGAGCTGTCCAGAAAAAAAAGCCTTTTTATTTGAAATCCCAGGGATAAGTGCTACAGATGCTTTTCAACTCTGCATTATGTCTTCTCCTTCCCACTTCCAGACAGTTGTTTTTAAAATGTAACTCTAGCAAACAGTGTCCAAAACACTTCCTCCTGCAACATACATTATTAAAATCTAATTTTAAAATCCAAGACAAAAATGCTTTAAAAACATCAATATTTGGAAGAACAAACTTCTTCAAAATAAATTAAATATCTGAAGATACAAAGCAAACAGCTTCATTCTCCACAGTGTTCTCAGAATGCAAACTTGCAAATAGATACAGTACTGTATATTGTGAGAAAAGCATCAAAAACACCACAATATTCTTACATAGGACTTTGAGCAAAAAGATTCCGCCATTTGATCAGATCAAACAACGGAAAACCAAAGAAGTCATGTTTCCTTTCCTCCTCCTCCTCAAGTGGGCATGTAACAAAAAGCATCAGACATCTAGCACAAATCCAGCACTTTTAAAGCTTTTAATCAAATTATTCCACCTTTTAAAATGCAACAAGAAGAACCAAGGCCAACATTTACTGCTAATCCTCATAAAGCACTTTTTGCTATAAAGACAACCATCACCAAACAGTGTTTCACTAAGAAATTGTTTCTGGAGATTAAAAGAGTAGATATTTGCATATTTCAGCCAGTATATGAGTGCTCCCACCCCAAAATGAATAAAACTCAGTTCTAGTTACTAGCAATCACCCCATCCTGAGTGGAACCTCTGTAGTCCCCTGCCTTCTTCCCTTTTGATAAGGTGCTAATAAACCCTCAGCCTGCCAGAATCGTCTTCCATCTGCCGTTTTAAACAAGCGAATGCTGAATTAGGTCTACTGATTCTTTGTGAGCCACCCTACAGAGCAACTAAATGAAAGCAGGCTGATCAGACAGCTTATTTGCATAAACTGCCATACAGTGCAGAACCAGAGCGCTACAGAAAACAAGTCTGTCAGCTTCTTGATTTTAAAGCAATAGAATATGCCTATCCCCCAAGAAACCAACAGGAAGAACAGCAGTAAGCTTTGCCCTACAATAAAAAGTGCTGGGAATGGAGGATAATCATGTATTAATAAATTATTGACTCCTGTAATCTATCCTAGCTTCTTTAGAAATACAGTACAGTACGAGTTCCCAACTTCCTACATTGATGGTTTCTTTTCCCTAACAGACTATTTAAGAATCCTTTACTATACTCTTACAAATCAAATATTTGTTTTCACTGAAATATTCAACTGTAATAAAAACTACAGTATTGTCTAATTATTTTATGTGGTTAAATCACTGCCTTACCTATACTCAGAGATTTCTTATGGCACTAAAACAAAATTTTATACAATGTCCTCACAATAATTATAAAATCTGAGTGTCATCAGGTCAACTCTGACTTATGGCAACCATACCTGTCAACCGCGGCTCCGGACAATCCAGGACCTGCGCACAACGGTTCTGCGCAAGTTGCCTTCTACGCATGCGTAGGCTTTTAAGCTTGCGTAGAACCCTTTTACGCTTGCGTAGCCTTCTACGCAAGTGGCGTAGACTTCTACGCAAGCTGCGTAGCCTTCTATGCAAGCGTAAAAGGGTTCTACGCAAGCGTAAAAGCCTTCTACTCATGCATAGAAGGCGACTTGTGCAGAAGGGCTGCGCAGTACCTCCTTTCCCCCACTGCCAAATTCCGGGGTTTCAGCAGCGTGGGGCAGGAAATGGCGCAAATCGGACCCGAAAACCGTGAAGACCACACAAGTCTGACACTCCCCACTCCCCCCAGGAATCGAACTCCCAACCTCTCCACAGCCAGATCCCTAAGCCATTGAGCTATCCAATCTACTGAAACATCCTCCTTGTTTATCATAAATAATTTTTATGGCTTGATTTTCTTCCCAGGCAGTATATATCTGCTTCAAACCCTACTGTTTAAATTCTGCTCTTTATCTAAAAACAAACACCTTCATCATCATTTTGTATTCCATAAAGTCTAAAAAAAAGTAATACCCACTGTAACAAAATTAATTATATACATAACGTTCACAGCTTATCTGTAAAGTAAATTTTGTGCTACATAATTAGAAATAAACATAATTCTTTAATTTTATCATTGTGTTCTATCTTATGTAAATCCCAAAGGATTTACTTCCAATTTCCTGAAGATTTAGCATCAGTACAGGACGGTTTTTGAAATTTTCTGTTTTGCCCCCACTTCCTGCTCCAGAAAGACCAGCTGATTAAAATTTTAGGAGGCCATGAAAGCTCACAGAGTTTTCCAGGGTTTCATGCAAGAGAGTTTTAGTTTCCCCAAGAGTCCCTGGTGCTTTCCCATCCCCATTCGAAACAAAGATCAATGTTATTCAGCTTCCAAAATAAATGACATCAATATGACATCAATATCTATATGGATATTTCTGCTAGCAAGACGGGAACAATCTGTTTCACTTATAAGGCATTATAAGCCAGTACTGTACATATAACAAGGTAAAGCTCAATCATCAAAGCTATCATAATTTAAAATCTGACATTTTTATTCTTAAAGCTAGACAATATGGAATACTGCTCAAGAAAAGCCAGCTGCTCATCACCAATTTACAGTGGCCTAGAAAATAGAATCATCCTAACCAAAAGCCAATTAGATAATGGCCTCTCTCTTTTTTCTTTTCTTTTCTTTTTTTTTTTGGGGGGGGGGGCTTGTAGAATACTAATTAATGTCTCTGGTACCGAAAAACGAAGCAATGATTCATAGATACACTCACTGCCTGGTTTTTCTGTAATTAGAATCTAAAATGTTATACAGTGATACCTCATACAACGTCCAAACTTGGTTCCACAAGTTTGGACTTTATACGGATTTGGACTTTGTATGAGGCATGCAAAATCCTAGCCGTGATGCCTCATACAACGTCCAAATCCTTGCCACGATGCCTCATACGTCGTTTCCATAGAGATACATTGTACTGTAACAGCACAGACTTCAGGGCAAAGTCAAGGAAACAGACAGGAAACTGACAAAACTTTAAGAAATCATTGTCTAAAGGCTAAAAACATTACAAAAACTTGTCAAACAACCCTGATTTTCGAAGAACCTGAAGAATGCTGTAAAAATCCCAGGAATGCTTCTAAAAATTCTGACGAAAAAATTCAAAAAAATCCGAAATCGTGCTCAAAACCACTCCTAAATACTCTTCACCTCAAGCAAAACCCACAAGAGCAATGCACGCATGTGTCCTGCCTTTTATACTGCCCAGGACAATGCAACCTGGGGAAACCCCAATGTGTCATACTTTTTTCAAGGAATTAGGCGATGTTGTATGAATTCGATGTTGTACGAAGCGGACTTTGTATGAGGTATTACTGTACAGTAATGCCTCGGATAACGCTAAAACTTGGTTCCACAAGTCTTAGCATTATCCGATTTTTAACATTATCCGATGCATGCATCGGATGTTTAAAAAAGCCGGCTTCCTTTGGGGGAAGCCGGGGGCGGGTGCGCCTGCCCACTTTCCCCCAAACCAAGCCGGGGATCAGACACTGTGCCCCCCGGCTTGGTTTGGGGGAAAGCAGGTGGGTGCGCCCATGCGCATTCCCCCAAACCAAGCCAGAGATCACAGCGTCTGATCCCCGGCTTGGTTTGGGGGAAACCACACTGGCTCTCCGCTTCAGGATCAGGGTGGCCCAGCCACCCCAATCTAAGAGTGCTCTGATCCCTGGCATGGTTTGGGGGGAAAGCGGCACTCGCCCCCGGGTTCCCCCTAACCAAGCCAGGAATCAGAGATTTGCCCATTTCCTTGGGGTGAGCGCACACGCTCTCTCTCACCCAGAGGAAACCGGCGATCGGACGCTTGGGTCTACGGAGGCCTCCTTGCCCTCCCCCCCCCCAGCAAGGGGGCCTCTGGAGATCTTTGCCCCAAAGCCGGCAGGGCTTTGGGGCAGAGATCAACATTGGGAAATTTGAGGAAAACGTTTGCATCACACAACATTATCTTAACGTTGTGCAGTACAAAAGTGTTCCTCAAATTCCGCAACGTTATCCAATTTTAGCGTTGACCGATGCAATCGTTATCCGAGGTATAACTGTATATAAAAGTCACAAGGATTGGGTCCTGACTAGCACTCAGAAAAACTCTGGTCTTGCTGGAAAGAAAGTGACAAGGTAACAATTTTGCTAACACCTCCTTTCCGAACAGTTTCCTGTGCAATTTGAAAAATTAATCTGAACAAGCCTTCTAGACCAGGATGGGAAATGGCTACTGTGGGGTCCAGGTAGGAGAATCTGGTGGGGGTGGGGGGGAGAATTCACAAGCCTCTCTTGCAATGTGAGTCCTTCAACTTGGGATACCCTTCCATTTGTAGAAGTAAACTTTTGAAACCAATCCATACAATCTCAACCCCAATTCAAATACTGACCAGAACCCTTAATTAAACAGTGGGGAGTAACTGCTCTGCAGGTGGATTACTGTGCCATTCTTAATAAATCTCCAGCTTGTATTTATGAAGCATCCCCTTGTGGGACTGGCATGTTTCAGCAATATCATGCACAATGGGGCAACTGCACAAGTGGGAAAAGAGTAACAGAATACCAGCCATTAACTAACAATAAATGAGATTATTGTAATTACATCACTAGTTGGCAATTAAGCAAAACAATAAAATAAAAGTGTGCTTTACATTATGTCATATCTGTTCTGCATAATAAAGTCTACAATGGGTAGGAATTCCCTGACATTTTGGGAAGAGGAATTTTTTCTCACAATATCACCTAGAAGTTTGTTGAATGGAGATGGCTAAAATGTTATATACCTAGCAAAGGTCCAGTATAAAAATCTGCACCCCTGGACCAAACCTCCCAAAACTTGGCACACCCCTACCTTGCACTACCACTCCGGACACTGTCGGGACACAGCTTCCTAATGTTTGCTAAAATGCACATCTGGTGCCACAAACAAATGAGCCTGTGCAAATCCACAACATGCCACTTACTAGCTGATCTCATGTTTAGATAGACATGACAGGACTAAAAGCAACCCTGCAAGATAACTAAGATGCCACTAAAGAGAGAAATAGCAAAATCTTCCTTATAATGTAAGCCTTAATAATATTGCCAGTAAGCAAATTTCATTGACCTCAATTTTTAGGTAGTGTCTATTTTATATTCCATAAAATAGAGAAGTAAAGCATAAAGCAATAAAGAATAAAGTCCCAAAAAATAGTCCTCGGTCCGTTAAATGTCCATCAGTCTGTAGAAGTAAAAGAAATGTCCAAAATCCATTAAATCCATAAAATGGCTAAGTATTGAGATATTCCAGGGAAAGTCCAGTCCAGGGTAGAATCCAATCTGCTCTTCAGCATAGCCCCAAGGGGTTCATTCTGGGTTTCTCCAACGAAGCCAGTAACATTCAGTTATATCGGTCCATATCCCAACAAGCCAGTAATGTCATCAGCTGGTGAGCCAATTTGGAGGTGAAAAGTAGCCCTTTAAATACACAAAGAGAGCCACCTTCCTCCTCCCAGAGGGGCTTGGTCAAGATAAGAGCATCCTATGAAAAACGGCTACTCCCATCTGAGATAAGTACAGTCGGTCCAATGATTTTTAACCTCCCACTAAATAAGAGAATCCGATCAGGTTAGACCACTGATAAAGAGTGTCCAATTGAGATAATTCACTCCTTCCCCTCCCTTCAGGTCCAGGTGGAGTTTCATTCTATTGATTAGGGACCAAGATAAGGTTTAGGGACTTTGCCCTGGCCTTGACTCAAGGACAGAGGTTGTGTTCTCAAGCTGAGCTGCTTCAGATGGAGTCAGAAAGAAAATGGAAGACGTCTGGTTCATCAAGATCATGACAGGTAGACACAAATAAAAGTGGGCTCTAAGCAACTGTTTGCTGAAACAACAGGGAACATATAAATCATCTTAGCATTTCCAAAATTCTCTTTTGTTCCATATTATTAAGTTCTCAAATATATTACAATAACACACAAGAAAACACTGAATTTGCCAAATATAGGGCACCCAGGACTACAGAACTAGAATCTCTATCTTATATGTTTACCAGGAGATAAAGGTTAAGAAATAAAAAATGAAGAGCAAGCTGTAATTATGTCCACAAAATATTCATGCTATGAGAACATAGATTTCATCCCACTGACCTTCCACTCTGAATAGTTCTTTATGAAATATTTCAAGAGAAAAATAAGAATCTTGTTTGCCAAGCACTCTCCAGCAGTTTCTCACTTTACACTCACAATAGGACTGCTGTCAGAAAGAAAGCAGAGACTGTGTGCCAAAATCAATTCAACAAGCTCTTAAGACAAAAACAAAACAAAAAATCAAAAGAAAGAAAAGAGAAAACACAGCTCTTAAGGATAATGAGAACTGCAGTCATTCCAGCCGACAAAAGATGACTATCAATTATCATAAGCAATTCTATGAGTTTACATTTGGTTGTATAGCCATCAGCTGACATGCTTCAAAATATATTGCAAGGATTCAAATTCTGTCCACTGTGGAAACTTCCCATTGACTGTTGAGGGCCTTCTCCCATAATGGAAGTAGCAAACTAAAAGGGAAACATTTCCCTAAATTTTTTGGAATAGTAGCCATGTTAGTCTGTGTTTCAAGCATATCAGAGAATAAACAAAACAAAAAAACAAAAATGTTGTGGCACTTTAAAGACTAACTGCTGTATTTTAATCTTAGCTTTTGTGGATCAAGTCCACTTCTTCCCTGAAAGTGTGTCATTTTTTGATAAAACTAGGCTGTTCTGAACACTATGTTAAATGGCACAAGTACCAACTTATAATTTTCAACTAAGTACTGTATAACCACTTTATAACCACTATATTAAGGTAAAGGTAAAGGTTTCCCTTGCTTGAAAGCCAGTAGTATCCGACTCTAGGGTTCAGTGCTCATCTCTTTTTCAAAGCCGAAGAGCCAGCGCTGTCTGCCTCCGCAGATGTTTCCGTGGTCATGCGGCAGACATGACTAGTGGTCCCTATTTATCTACTTGCTTTTTCTTGCTTTCGAACTGCTAGGTTGGCAGGAGCTGGGACAAAGACGGGAGCTCATTCCATCCTGCAGTACTCGGGAATCGAACTGCTGATCTTCCGCCTCCTAGTCAACATCTTAGCCACTTGAGCCACTTACCATTATGTATTTATAGACAGGGGAATGCCTGGTGCAAATGACTATTCTTTTTACAACTATTTCCTAGTTACTGCAGAATACTAATTAATTATTAGTCTGCTACATTCTAGATAAAGTCTGTTATATAAATAACTGTAAAAATATTCCCACTAAAAGTCCTAAAGAATAATTTACTTTCTTGTGATCCTTATCCTCACATGACCACTGGTTTTCCTGAAGACTCAGAAATGTTTTCAATAGCAAATGTGATTCCAGTGTGTGTGTTTTTCACAAGAGCTAGAAGTGACTAAAAACAAAATGAACATATGTAAATACTATTGCTACTATTACATATTTATGTATCCAACCCACCTCGGATTGTCAATCTCTAACTGGTTTTCTTTTAATTTAAGCAGTTGCAAGTGGTTGTAATTTCTCTACTACAGCTGAGTGGGGATAATCAAGCTAAATACTCCCCAAACCATGGTAATTTTACTGCACATTAGCTTTATTTCTTGGCAACTACCATACTTACATTCTTCACTTCATATAACATTAATGTGGCATCTCCAGCCAGAAGGCCTAATTTGGCATGTGGACATTTCCTGTCCATATATAAACAGTCTCTCCTATATAGCACCCTCACATTCACAGCTCTCCCACTCACATGCCAAGGGTTTCTTCCCCCCTACTGATTTTTTCCTCTGACTTCAGCAAATGCTGAAATAATTCCGTTAGTCCTTAACAAGTCATAACATTTTTTTTTTCTTCTGTCAACATCCTGAGACCAACTAACAAAGCTATTTCTTTCAAGGTTCCATCCATTTAAAGGGCTTTTTCACCATGCAACAATTCATCTTTTGGAAGAAAAAATAAAGAGACAAAAAAGACCTTCTCTTTAAAAATGGTTCTTTAAAGGACAAATGCCTTGAACATTTTTTTAAAACAATGTCGGTCCTGGAAGAAAGAGATGATTATGAGGATGGGGGGAAAGGATTTGGGTGATCTCAGAGTATGCAGCTAATAGGGGATAAATCATTCCTTGAAAGCAGTCAATTAAGGATATTAAACAAATTGGAAGAAGTATGGCAAAGAGTAAGAATGGATTAACAGATGCAAGCTGTAAGAGTGGGGGGAGAAGAGATGATCTCACCCACTTTGTTGATCTGGCTTCACTCATTCCTACTGTGCAGACCTCAGGCTAATGAATATACCTAAATGTGAATTGTCACACAGCCAAATACAAAAGGGAAAGTATAATAGCAGATTTATAGAAATCCCAAGGATTGCAGAAGTAAAACTTTTTTTTCAAAACAAAAAATTAACAGACCTCAATAACCTATTCTGAGGCTACAGAGTGCCATCTAACTGCAAGTATATTTTGATACATCACTGTGCACTTTCCCCAGTACATATATCCCCCAAGTTCTTCATATGTTGTAGAATATAATAATACTTATGTACCATTAAGTCAGTTCTGACTTATAGCAACCCTTTCCAGCACTCACTTTCTAGGCATAAAATACCCAGACTTGGTTTACCATTCCCTTCTTCTGGGGGCAATCTACAGCTTGCCATGGCTATACTGGCTTGCTCTTCACTTGGAACATATGCTTCCTGGGAAGTAGAATGTGTTTACGACAGCCGCAGGTGCATTTTACAGCACCAGTCCGGCCCGCTGTCTGAGGATGTGTAGCTGAAAAACATGAAGAACCCCTGTACTAAAGCTTAGTTGAAATATCTTTAAGCCAGGCATGGAAAACTTCCAAGGATCTGCAGTTCCTTGGCCCTGGAGGGCTGCACATTAATCCAAAACCCTACGGGGGGGACTAGACATAGAAACGCATATGACATCCCCACAAAATGCTTCCAACAGGGCATAATCTGCAATGAACACCCTATTATGGCTCTTGCATGGCATGTTGTAGGACTTAAAATGCCCATCTTGCACATCTGGCTAAAAGACCTAAAACAGCCAAGGGAATGGGAAAACAGGAGTATGTTTCAAATTAAAGTCTGTAATACCTTCTTAGGCGTACTATTTACAGTTTGGGGTAGAATATTTGCCTCCTACAATGTTCTAAAAATGCATGTAACAAGAATAACATATTTAAAGGGATCTAAGGAGGCAACACTGGTCTTGCAATGGGAGTGTTGTAAAAATGACTTTCTTCCTGCAGTCATTCTCAATTGTTTTCAAAAAAAGAAGGAATCCACTAAGAGCCATCCATAATAAGCACTTGTTCAACTGCATTCACATTTTCACACAATATATAGCTGAAACTACTGTCAAAAAAATCAAAGTAGGACACACACAAAACTTACTTTCTTGGAGATTTTTACAATACTATACCATCAAGTGATAGTGTATTTTTGTTCTGCTCTGCTACAATTTGCTCCAGTCCACCATCTGCTGGTGTGGATCTAATGTACTTAGACAATGGAAACTTTCAGTACTGTCTGAGAAAATTCTGCCAACCTTTCCCTTATTGTCAAACAATCCCATATAGCAGAGGTTCCCAACCATGGCCCACAGGCTGGATCCAGCCCATGGTGCTATTCCATCCGCCCCGCACTACCCTCGCCACTCCTAGAAGTGGAATTAAAATGTGCTTGCTGATGCACAAAACTCTGCCATAAATGACCCGTGGCTGTCAGAAATGCATAGCCACAGGTGTATTTACAGTAGCGCTTTGCACATGCATGGGCGCGTTTTACTTCCACTAACGGGCAGGAGGAACCACGTGACCAGCCCTGCTCAACCATGTGACTGGCCCACAGCCCAAAAAGGTTGGGAACCCCTGCCATACAGTATTAGAAGGCATAGGAACCTTCTTCACACAAAAATTCTTACTTGGGCACAAAACAGAAGATAACCACATACAGCTTCAAAATACTTTAACCTCCTAGGACTCTTATTACGGATCTCAAAGTAGCTACTGTATAAAAAGAGACTTACAATGGGAGACTTAAAAGGGAGCTACCGTGTTTCCCCGAATATAAGACACTGTCTTATATTTTTTAAAACTCCAAAATTAGCACAAGGTCTTATTTTCAGGGGATGTCTTATTTTTCAAAGAAGAAGAATACCAGTCTCGATCACGCTTCCCCACTCACAACCAAGGGAAGCGTCCCTTGGTTGCGAGTGAGAAAGCACGATCGAGATTGGCCTCAGCTGTGAGACAGCCGGCGTGGCCCATAAGGCCTGCTGCGTCGGAGTCTCGATCCCACTCTCACCAGGGGAAACTTCCCTTGGTTGTGAGCAGGGAGGCAATTGAGACTCCAATGCGGCAGGCTTTCTTATGGGCCACGCCGGCCGCCTTACAGCCAGGAGGTAAGGAGGTCTTATTTTTGGATGGGGCCTTATATTTCAAAGGCAGGGGAAAAAAGGGGGGGTGTCCTATTATGGGAGGAGGTCCTATATTCGGGGAATCAGGGTAGCAGAAATTAGCTATATAAACAAATCACAGTAGAACCTCTAATAAAGTCCAAACTCCGTCCCACAAGTTTGGACTTTATCTAATTTTGGACTTTATCCAAATCAAATGGGCGATGCATCAGATAACGTCCAAAAAAATGGACTTTAACCGAGGTTCCTATACCAAATACCTCGGATAACGTCCGTTTTTAGCGGTTTTGGGCTTTATGCGATGCATCATATGTGCATGAAAACCGCAACTTTATCCGAATCGTACTTTATCCGAATCAGACTTTATCCAAGGTACCACTGTATAGTGAATCTCAAAGGGTTTTAACACAGACCAATGCTTCTTAGCACACTGTATAAATAATATCTAATGATGCAAAACAGTTGCCTCCCTTTACCAACTCTGATCTTTGTTCTAACCACATCTCTTAGCAAATCAAGACCTGCTAAAGGAAGTATTTAACAGACTTGACAGTCCCATTTCTGTACTAATAAACCAAAGTCACTTTGTCTATTCTCTGCATCCTCACCTGCCCATGGGGATTATATATACACCAGTTATATGTTTACTCTGTATTGTTTGAAGAAGTAGTTTAATTTACTAAATCTCACACTGAAATAATATTGTTAGTCTTTAAACTGTTACAGTATTTTTCTCCTTTTTTTGCCAAAACCTCATACTTTATCTCAATATAATGATTCTATCTCAAGCAATCTTAACCATGTTTTTATGAAACATATAAAATCAAAGTTGCTGATCAGAACCCTTTACTGAGGTTATAAATACATCTTCCATAGAAATTACGAGGAATCTTCCACCAATGTGGAACAATGTTAAGTGACATTTCAACATGGAGAGGAGGGGTGGGTTCTAGAAGAATACAGTGAATGTGCCTGAGAACCTGAACTTGCCAAACCTTCAAAACAAACCATAATCACTTTAAAGAAGCAATGGAGAAAAGTAAGCTGTTCAAAAAGTAAGCTGTCTCAATGCTACAAACATAAAATATCCTTTATACTTGGGATTAGCAACATTATCCTGCCAGGGGCCGGACCCGCCCCGACACTCCCCGCCAGGGGCATGGTTGCTCCCTGAACTTACATTTTCGTCGTCATTGGCAGCAATCACACCGTCTTTCTAGGTTCTTGCACAGCCCATTTTGGGATATTTTCACTGCGTACCCGCTGTGTTTCAGCTGGTAGAATGCACCACTGAGCAACTTCCTGGTTCCACGCTGGAAGACCAGTCATTGAGGCAAGCTCCGCCCAGCACCAGACGTCACCTAGTGACACGTTCTAGCAGCCGAAATGCAGAAGGTATGCAGCAGGAAAAAAAAGCCCAAAATGGAGTGATTATGCTCCAAAAAGCCTCCCACCACCGTGGGAAGTGGTGGAGGCTGTGCAAGAAGCTGGAAAGATGGCACGATTGCCGCCATCACTGTGGTAAGTGATGTTTTAGAACTTGTGGGGGTGGGGCGGATCTAGAGGCTGGATTAATGAGATACACAGGCCAGGGTTTGCGAACACCTGCTTTATACCATTCTTTACTGTTAACACCATCTGACTGTGCCTTCTTAACTCTTACTCCCCCCCCCCAAAAAAAAAAACAACCAACAACAACTAATTGTTATGCGATTTTGTTGCTATACGGGGCAATTGTTGTATGAGGTTCCACTGTACTACCAAAGGCAGAGCCTACATACAGGTGAAACTCAGAAAATTAGAATATTGTGCAAATGTTCAATCATTTCACTTAAAAGGTGAAACAAATATATGAGATAGACTCACTACATGCAAAGCGAGATATGTCATGCCTTAATTCGTTGTAATTATGATGATCATGGCGTACAGCGTACATGAGATTATGTGATGATGATTATGGGGTACATGAGATTGTGGGGTTGGGGTTTTCATAAACTGTAAGTCATAAGCATCAATATTATAACAAAGTAAGGCTTGAAGTATCTCGCTTTGCATGTAATGAGTCTATCTCATATATTTGTTTCACCTTTTAAGTTGCGTTACTGAACTGAATGAACATTTGCACGATATTCTAATTTTCTGAGTATCACCTGTATGTTTTGGGAAAGCTCTGTTATACACAGCATTCTTCTTCTTCTTTTGCTTCCTTAAACAGGTAAATCATCAAACTATGTACTGTATGTGTTTTTAAAAGTTCAACACTTACAGTGGCAGAATTTTCCCAGCAGATGGCACCACAGCATAAAGTTGAATACATATTCCACACAGTCATACCTGCTTTTCAATAACGGATACATGCACACCATTATTTAATTGATACACAATCAAATCAAGAACAAAGACTGAAATGTTTAATTTTTAATTTATTTATTTATTTATTTATTTATTTATATTGCATATAATGTCTGGATATTGTATTTATTTCTGTTGGAAGCCGCCTTGAGTCACTTGTGCGAGTAAGGCGGGGTACAAATTTAATAATAAATAAAAGAAATGTTTAATACAAATGTAAAAAAAACACATAAGATTTAGCACATCTTTTGTACCAACAAGAAGAGCAAGCCAGAGTTCTGTAAAATCCTAAAGCAGAGGTTCTTAACATTTTCACACCCCAGGCCAGACCATGCCCCTTCAGACAGCTGAGCAGGACAGACTGGTGGTCCCATCCCCCCACCATAAACACTGTCATAAAACTCACCCAGGGCTGACATGGGCACATTTACAGCATGTTTACGACAGCTGGGGCACATTTACGGCTGTAGTAAATCTGTCTGCTTCTGCTTAAGGTGGTGGTGGGCCACATGAAATGGTGCCCCGGGCTGGGGCCAGGCCGCAGGCCATAGGTTAAGAACCAGTCCTAAAGGCTAGCAAATCCTGTTTTCTTCAGAAACAAGACTCTGAGATCTCCCTATAAAAGTTCTGCTTTTATCTTGTTTTGTGAAATCTGAAATGCATAAAATGATAAAAATATTATCCTTGGTTTGGAAACACATCTCTGTCTTTCCAATATCTTTTCATCTCTTCCAGCCCCTTATCCTAGTTTAGTTGAAAAGGCCCAGAGGATGCATAGAGACTAAAGCTATTGATCAGAAGAGATGGTCTCATGTTAAAAAGCTACCACTACCACCGCTCTTCCTTTACAAAGAAAAAATATTTTAATAACCAGTATTCATTCATGCTAGGCTGTATCCCAAGGTCAAGGACCAGAGATTTCCCTTTAGTATGACAAAATCCATTTCTAAATGCTAGAATGGATTTTATAAGTTTTATTAAAAAGAAAGAAAATCAAACAAATATATTTGCAAAAATGAGCAAGGTTTGCTCATTTGCCTCAAAATATAGTTGAGACAAAAATAAAAAGATAGAAGAATGCAAACAAATAGAATACAAACAAGCACAAGCATTCAAAATAAGAAAACTGCCTTTCCTGAAACTAAACATCCTCCAGAGCAATCCCATTTAGATGATTTGGGAAGTAGAGAAACATTCTTGCCCCAATCTTTTCCACTTGACAGCTCCACAATCCATCACATCCTCCCTGCAAAGGAACATGAATGCTGATGCCTTCCCTTTTTAAGAAACCCTTTTAATCTGTAAATGGGTCTTTCAACTGAATGAGCCTTTCCCAAGAAGACATCACCTGAAGGAATAAACAAACTCTAACCACTCTATCAGGTCATTTGCTGTTTCTGTCTCCTTCTTTGACATTAAATATATATTGAGGTATTTTCTTATTCCTAACCATCTGTTTATACTCAGAGAGTAAACAAAACAAGACCAAAAAAAGACAAAAAACCATTGTCCCATCTTAAAGACTAACTCCTGTATTTTAATGTTAGTTTCCATGGATCAAATCCACTTAGTCAGAACATTTATAGTTGGGTATTATCACATGCTAGCTTCAAAGGCCAAAGGTTATGTTGCAAAGGTATGACATACCTCTCTAAATTCATTCTCTCACACATTCCCTCTGAGCATTAACAGAGTTTTCAACTGACCAAAACACCAACCCTTTAATTGCTTGACACCCCTCCCTCCAATTTCCCCCAGCTCTTTGGGGAGAGCCTATCCAATAAATTAGCAACATAACTTTGGGTGTATATACTGTATTTAGCTTTCAGTTGAATAAACTCTCTACCACCAACCATAACATTAATACAGTGGACTCCCAAATAACGACAAAGATTGGTTCCCCAAGTCACGTTGTTATTTGGATTTTGTCGTTATATGGACGAATTTTTTTTTGCACATTTTGGGGTCTCCTCCACTCCTGCCACCTCTGGAAGGCTCGGGGGGACCTGATCCAGGCTGTTTCCGACACCCTCTGACCTTTTCGCAACACAAATCAGGATCTCTCCAGACCCACAATTAACAAAAGTGAGGAAAGCTATGTTAAGGAGGACCTTACACACAACAGAGGATGGTCCACAATATAAGTATTTTAATTTCTTGGCTGTCCAGGGGCTTAATGCCAACTTAGAAGATTAATTTGTAAAACATTTCATAGACATTTGAAAAAATTAAGCCAATTATTCTGAAATATAATCTCAACCAGCAGGGAGAGTGATTAGTTAAAATTTGCCCATATAATGCTCCTCACGCTCATGAATTTAACATCCCACTCTTGGGTATTTTGATGCTGCACAGCTTTTAAAAACCAATTTCCAAGAATATGACCATAAGTTGAAGCACATACCCAAAAATGAAGTAATAAAAACAAGAATAGACATCAGAATAGTAAATTATAAAAGCAAGTTTTTAAAAAATATATTTTAAAGTTCTATACATCAAAACATACCAAACCAGCCGTAAGTGATGGAGCAGATTGTCCCAATGACTGATTCCTCATGCGGACCAAATTTGTTGATTCTCCAGATGGCTGCCATGCTGATGGTCCTACTCCACTGTGCATACTTGCAGATAAAGGAAGCAACTGCTTTCCTTTAAACAGAAAAAAATAAGCTTTTTTACTTGTCAGTTTATTAGCACATAATGCAGCATCTCAATAAGGTGAGTGTAGGGGGAAATCATATCAGAGTATTTTAAAAGGCTTTTTCTTTATTTATTCGTGTCAGAGGCAGCTCCAGCATATAATAACATACAAAGCTAAAATTAACACATCTAAAAACAAAGTAGAATTAAAAAGGGCTACATGACATCTGCCCAATATCAGGCCACATCAACAGCATTTCCTCTTGCCAACATGACCAGAAATTAAAAAGCTTGTTATAGCCCTAGCTAAGGAAAGCTAAAAGGCTCAAAGACAAAAGAGGGCTTAAATTTTATTCATGCATATAATATGTAAATCTGATATATGTGATCATCTAATCTAATGTGAATTGAATAAAACAATTACCGGACAAAGAACTGGCCAAACTACCCTTTTGGAGCTTACAGTCATCTTGGCTCAACTGACGATGGAGTTTACTTTTCCCAGTTGATGAAAAGATGTCAGGGTTACTAAGCTTTCGACAACGTAGTGAAATTGGTTCTGCTACAATGTCCTGGGGAAAAACAGTAAAAAGATAACAGTAATAAATTTCATGGCTATGGGAATCTTAGGCTCATTTTAAAACATAGTCACTTGTTTATTACGCTATTTGATCTAAAGGTTTTCATACTTAGAATTCAATTTTAAACTACAGTTTACTCAGACTCTGATGGGACAAACTTCCTGCAACACCTGTTCAGAGTTTTAAACCTTAGGCTTTCGGTATTACAGATATCTGACTTTTTTTAATGTATAGTGTTGTTTTAAATGTTTCATTAAGTACATAACATTCATTCAACTATAACTTATGATCTAAAGAAATTAAGAAATTTTCCTTTCCAAAAAAAACCTCTGGGCTCATAAAAAAAATCTTATTTGCTTCAATAAACGTTTCTATCTTCTTTGGAACAAAAAAAAGTCTACTCCTTTACTTAAACACTAAATGTGAGGGGGAAAGCTGTTAATACAAGCTACTGTTTCAAGTTATTTTCATTCTAAGAGCACACTTTAAGTTTTACTTAATACTAGGTACAATCCCACCTTCAAAATGTCCTCAAAAATGCATTCATGCAGCAACTGAATTAACCTGATTCATAAAAACAGTAAACACTCACAGGATAAAACGTTAACCAGCATACATGCTCTAACATATACAGAATGTAGTAAACAGCCATTCAAGTTAATTATAAGCAAAGAAGAGATGTTATAGAACATTTAAAATTAGAACTGATTTCAGTTAACATATTTCAACCAAAGAAATGGCGCTGTCTTACAAGCACTGCAAGTTTTCCACAAACAAATGAGCTGGGTTTAAGATAAACACAACCACCAACACATGCCAAGCCACACAGCAGAAACCAGCCTGTATGACAACAGACACTAGTGCAAGTACCTACAAGTGTAGATAAGTGCTACAGAATCTTTTAAATCCTTTGCATAAGGACAGGTTCTCTGGTACCACGAACGGTCTGCCACGATCATTTTTCTAGGGAAATGAACGTTACACAGCAGGTTTAGCTCTCACTTCACGTACAATATACAGAGCTGACAATCACCTGAGCACAACCTAGACATGCTAAACATTCTCCATTCCTCATCAGTTTATAATGGGCACCTTGCAAAATTGAGTGACAAAGAATATGGACTATTCTGCATTTCAAATACAGTATTTTCAGTGAGGAAAAGGAAGCTAACATAGTTACTACATCAGGGGTCAGCAACCTTTTTAAGACTGGGGGCCAGTTCACGCCCCCTCAAACAGTTGAGGAGCCCGGACTGGTGGTCCCCTGCCGTAAATGCATTTATGTCTGCCATAAACATGGCCACTTCTGGCAGCGGTGGGGGCTGGATTATTTGGCGGCAGGGGCTGGATTCAGCCTGTAGACCATGGGTTGCTGACCTCTGCACTAGATGATCCTCCTAACAACAAGATCTCTGTCTCATTTGGATTCAGTTCTAATTTATTGACCTCGTCTAGTCCACTATCAATGCCAAGCAGTGCTCAAGAACGCAAACAGCATTCTCTGCAGATCATAGTGTAAAGGAATCTGGATGATCTCGCTATTTGATTAGGTACACGAACATGCCTGATTGATTCACTTAGTCTTAAACAAAATGGCGCCCACAACTTTTTTCAGCTGTTGTGCAGCCCAGGGATGTCTTAGGAAGGTGGGAATAGCGCGGAAAAGGTCCTCCCACCCTCACAGAGGCTGCTGGGGAGGCAGAGAGCTGGAAACATGCACCCAACAATAGCGATTTTTTTGGGCCCCAAACAGCATGAAAAGGTAAGAGATCAAACAAAATTGTGTTATCCGGTGCAAATCTTTTCTCAAAAATTACCGTCATTATCCAGATTTGGCATTATCCGGTACTGTAGTTATCCCGGTTTTACTGTATTTTGAGATAGGAAAAGGGTGGAAATTCATACCAGCTGTGAATGCACTACTGCATGAATTTCACAAACAGAACTGAGGTTTGCCTATTGCAGGGGTGCCCAAACTTTTCAGGTCATGGGCCAGTCATGTGGTTTAGGGAGATGGTCACTACGGCCTGGGGGCCAAATCTGGCCCCTGATGCCAATTCATCCGGCCCACAAAGCCCTCATCGCTCCTGGAAGCAGAAGTAAAACGCGCCCATACGTGCGCGTTTTACTTCCAATTCCAGGAGTGACGAGGGCTTGTCAGGCCGGATGAATGGGTGTTGGGGCCAGATTTGGTCCCCGGGCCATAGTTTGGGCACCCCTAGCCTATAGAACTGAGGTTGTATATTTTGACTGAGGTTATATTCAGAAGTTGACAATACTCATCTTGGGAAATGGGGTAGCATGCAGCAGAAAATAAAGTTTAGTTCCCAAAGATTCCCAGGCATGAAAACAGAAACTATTGGTGGGAAGCAAAAAAACTCCTCCCAAAAGAGACCTTCTTGCACAACCTTTTGCTTCTCTCCAACAGTTCTGATGCCACAGTTCTTCAAATAAGCTCTCAACAGAAAAATAAAAGGTCATTTTCCTTCATTCTTATTCTTCTTTTACCCCTTGGGATTGCAAGTGTGATACAAGGTTCTTCTCTTTATTGATTCTCAGATATTTATCTTGCATTCTTGGTCCATAAATGTAAGGTGTTGCTGTAATTGCTTAGCTGTATAGAATTCCTTAGCTGCCTGGTCATCTGCAAAAAGTAATTTGTTGATATTGTTTTCCAATCATGGACTTAGCTTTTTTGCTTATGCGGTCTACATAGGTGATAAATAATAGTGGTAATACTATACATCAGGGGTTCCTAACCTTTTCAAGCTGGGGGCCAGGTCACATTCGCTCAGTCAGCTTCAAGGGCCAATTGCCCTGTCTGCACAATGGCCATTTTGTCCCAACATCTTCAAGAGGGCAGCCATTTCACTTTTCAAATGCCCTTGGAGAGGTGGGGGCCACATAAAATGGTGCCATGTCCAGATCTGGCCCATGGGCCTTAGCTTGGGAACCCCTGGTATACATCCTTACCTCACTGCAGATGTTACCATGAAGGGTTCCGATATTCCTTGACTTGTTATTACTACACTTCTACAGTTGCTTCATTTAAATGGGAAATACACATGGAAAACTGTATCTAAGTGATAATCCTCCAAAAGAGGCTATCTTATTTCAATGGATCTGGGCTATAGGATTTTTTATTTATTTATTTATTTATTATTTATATTCAAATTTATATGCCACCCAATATAGAGAGGATTCTGCTCTCTAGTCATAGTTTTTCCAGTTGCTACGCTTGAAATAAAAGTTATCCAGTATTGTACTAGTAACTACTCTACCACCATCAGAGTCCACTGTAAGTAAAGATATAAGCTCTTTACTCCATTCTCCTTACCTGACCTTGCAATTAGAGAAGCCAGGAATAATTAGATTTTGCAACTACAGGTCACATACACCCCTGTATCCACCTGATAATACAGTATGTGCACAATCCAGATCATTTTTTAAAGTAAAATTCCAAATTACCCAACATATGATGAAATAGGCTATCAGAATGGAGTGCAGCCTCTTGTTGGAAATCAATATAGAGAACTCTGACACCATGTACAATTTCTATTGAAGAGATTTACTAACAAGCTATTATTTAGACAATTGATAATAATTATCATTTTCACTTTTGAATGTTCAAAGTGCTTCTCCTGCATTATCTCACAACAACCTTTGCAACAATTCATCAGGTAGCTGTCATTATCCCCATACTGCAGACTTGGAGCTGAAAAGGAGTAACCTGTCTAAGGTTATGACAAAAACAAGATATAAACTGGGGATTTCTTCATTCATAGCTTTGTAAATTTCTTAGCCAGTAAGCTACACCAATTCAGAAAATAGATACAGTACAAGAAAGTTCTTTAGAAAACAAAACTCCAGGAATAGTCAATGGAGGGATCAATCCTATTGTCAGGCAACTTGTATGGAATTGCAATTTCATCTACAATCTGTAGCAATTGTGAATCTTTCAATGATCTACTTATCTGTTCATAGTTATCTGTGGAAAAAGCCACCGTTAGAAAATCTTTTAAGCAGCTACAGCATAGCACCAAAGACATAGGTATGGGAGTGACACATGAGGTTCCCTCCCAAATCGCAAAAGGAAGCACAATGTCAAGATAAAGAGAGAAGCAAATACAGTGGTACCTCGGATAAAGTCCGATTTGGATAAAGTCTGATTCGGATAAAGTCGCAGTTTTCATGCACATGTGATGCATCGCATAAAGTCCAAAACCGCTAAAAATTGGAAGTTATCCGAGGTGTTTGGTATAGGACCCTCAGATAAACTCCATTTTTGACGTTATCCAATGCTTCGCCCATTTGATTCAGATAAAGTCCAAATTTATGGAATGGAGTTTGGACTTTATCCGGGGTTCTACTGTACTCTAGCATCAAAAGTAGTTCAGGAAAAGAAAAAAGGATGGAAAAGCAAAGCAGATGGTGCAAAACCACCACTAAATATTTATTTGAAAACATATAGCAAAATAGTATAGACAGCATGCAAACTATTCTGTCTACTTGTCATTATGATAATAATTTAGTGTCAGAGATTACTCTGGGTTGAAAGGATTTTTGCTGGAGAAACTCCGTTCAGGGGGCGCCTGAATGAGGCTCCTTTCATGTCATGTCATTAACATTTCTCAAACTAAATTTAACAGATAAAGAAAAGACATGGAGAAGTGCCATGGGAAAACATCTGGGTCAGCACAAACCAATCTCAATTCCTTCAGTGGGAGCTGCTACACCAATCTTTCACCTCTAGCACTCCACTAGAGTTAACCAAACCTCTTGCATTCCATTGTAACAAGTTTGGTAAAAGTAGTAAGGCATAAGTGTCAATAGCATTTTCTGTGCAAACATTGACCATATATCTCAGCATCCACCTGACAATGTACAAGGACACTATGTGAGAGTTCCTACTCCTAAAAGATTTGGTATCCTAATACACAAATTTCTGCTTCTCCTCTCATTTTTCTCATCATGATGTCATTGAGCCTCCTTATTCATAAGGTTAACTGATGTTTTTTGCATAATTCAACCTATCAACAAACACACAGGGCAACAGATTTAATACATGCATTACTGTTTGAGGTGTTACAAAAAAGATTGACTTACTCTTCAACAAGTTGTCAACAAGATTATTACTGTAATGGTTTGGAAGGGAGATTTATAGACACATATCTATATGGAACAAGTATCTAGTTGTCCTAGTTCCACTCTATTCTTCATTTTTGTACAAATATACCTTTCTTTAAAATATTAGAAGAAAAGCATAATGATTTAAGTTTAGAAAGGGAGGAACACTTCTCTAAAATGCAATGTAGCTAGACATAAAATCTGGCAAATATGCAGTTTGTGCAATTTTCCAAAAAGTGGTTATTTCCCTGTTTCATCTACAATTTCAGTGGCTATTATCAGGCATGAGGAGGCATGAATATAATCTCAGTAGGGTTTGCATATTACCTGAAATGCTGCAAAATATTTGGTTGTGTCTGCACTACACCAAGGCTCAAAATTTATAACACAGCAGGGGTTCTCAACCTTTTTACGCCACAGGCCAGAACACACCCCCTTCAGACAGCTGAGCGGGCCAGACTGGTGGTTGCCCCACTGTAAACGCTGCCGTAAAATGCATCTGCAGCTGTCTTAAACACATTTACAACAGCTGGTGCATTTACAGCTGTTGTAAACACTTCTGCTTCTGGTGGCAGCGGTGACATGGGCTACATGAAATAGTGCCGTGGGCCGGGGCCTGCCCATGGGCCATAAGTTGAGAACCCCTGTAATAGAGGCTAGCAGAACTAATGATATATGAATGCAGTAGAAAATCATACGGTCAGAAATAGAGGGAACGTATGGCCCTTCAGATGTCTTGGATCTGAATTGGCAGAAACCCGAGCCACTATTGCCAATGAGATAGGATTATCAGTTATTATGCAAAACAGATAAAAAGTCAAGGTTTTTCATGTTTGGTCTAACTAACCGCAACACAAGCCCTTTTTAATGCATAATTTACCTTCCTCAATCACGTGCACTACTGTTGCCTGCTGATAGGAACAGATGACAATTACAGATGTAATAAATCAGGCATATAAATCTTGTTTAGTCTATCCCTAGATCTAAAGAAAATTGAGAATAGATGTATTATACTTAGTTATGCTTGACTTTTTCATATACTCCCAGTGAAGTAATGGATGCAGTAATAAACATTACCAAATTAGAAAAATATGAGTTTCATCACAGACTGAACATGCCCAGCGGGCACTTGTTGAAACAGTATTTTTCTTTCAAGTCCAGATTAAAATTTGGACTGCCAAAATGAAGCCACTTTCTTGGCTTTGTCATTGGCCAAAATTAAATCTTCATCGGCAATAATTGGCAGACCAGTAAATGAGCCGGATTCCGTGTCTCTTCACATTCACACAGCATGTTGTTGTCCACCAGCAGCTCCCACTTGAGCATGTTCGTCTTGCATTTATGGAATCCAACCCTCAGCCTATTTAGGGCCCTTCGAATGACATAGGAAAAGTCAGGTTCCTCAGCCATATGGTTACCATACGTCCCAGAAAACCAGGATTGTCCTGGATTCAAAGTCGAATAAATTGTCCTGGCTGGTTTAATAAAAATATTGTTAAAGTCCCGGATTTTTGAAAAATCGTCATCAAACAAGGACAGCTTTGGACACGTCTGACTTGCCTGTCCTCTCCTCTCTTTCCGAGCCTTCCCCTCCTGCCAGCGTTGCTCTCACAAAAAAGTGTAGCTTCAGAGCCGGAGAGGAAAACTGACTTGAAGCAGCCCCGTGGGGACTTTGCAGGGCTTTGAGCGGGGTCAATGAAGCATCCTCCTGACGGCATGGGAGGAGGGAATGGCAGCTAGCATGGAGCGCCCTAACACCATGCTGACTCCCAAAATCTCGACGAGCATGCCAAAAAAGGAACCTGTGCATGCTTTGCATATCAAGCTGAAAGTGCCAGCTCTCAGGTAGGGCTGCTTGTTTGAACTAGCAAAGCTTATGAGCAGATGTGAGAGCAAATAGATGGAGGATGAAAGGGCAAGAGGCCAGCTCGGAAGAACGTTTTTGCGCGGGCTTTCTTGGCTCACTTACAAAATCTGTCCCGACCATCTCCTAACTTGGTAACACACATGTTAAAGCTGACTGGTCCCTTAAAGTAGCTTGTCCTTCTGCACAATATTGCATGGAAGATAATAATTTCTTTTTTCTGGGATTTCTTTTCATATTGGAATGGATTTTTTTTAAAAAAAATAACAAAGTAAAGATACTAAAAAAAGAATAACTACAATAATGTATATTATCGGCTGCAGTGACTTAGTGATTAAGAAGCTGAACTTGACACTGATATATTTCATGTGAAAATGTTTCATAGCTGTCATTATATTATGTTTGTTTTTTAAAAAGGTTGTTTTGTAGATAACCTGCCCATTTTTGTCAAGTATACTTCTGTCCCGGTTTTGTGGGAGAGAATTATGGCAACTCCACTCAGCCATATCCTCCTTCAATGTTGTTCCTGGTCCAGTGAGCTCCTCCTTGTTCTTACAAATAAAGCTCTTGGTGGATCAAGTCAACGGACTTTATGCTGAAACAGTAATTGGCCTGATACAATCCAGAGCCAACCTTTCCCAAAAAACTCAGGTAAAAGCCTCAACATACCCAAGCCTTTTAACTACATACGTATAAATAATAACATGGTCACACACAAAAAAGATAAAGGAGGGAAAGTTCTGTTTGCCTTTATCCAAAGATATTTTACTGCAAGAAACCAAACCATTATAATTATACACCCATCTCCCGCGGACATCAAAAGTATTTAAAAAACATGTGCGCCCCAGCCACCCACCACCCACCCCAGAATACAAAGTCTCCAGGAGGTTTGTGAAACTAACAAATACTTCCATAGTCATTCTGCACCCTGGAGGCTCAGTAGTTACTGCAGCCAAAACGTTGTGAATTCAATCCTGACCACGTTTCATGGTTGACTCAGCCCTCCATCCTTCCGAGGTCGGTAAAATGAGTAGCCAGCATGTTGAGGCAAAAAAAATCTAATTACCGTACCTTTTGAACCACCCAGAGTGCATTAAACACAATGAGAAAGTAAAGGTGTTCCTTGCTCAAAAGCCAGTTATCTCCGACTCTGGGGTACGGTGCTCATCTCCATTTACAACCAAAGAGACAACGCTGTCTGCGTTTGTAGACATTTTTGTGGTCATATGGCAGACAAGACTAGGAACACCGATACCTGTCCCACCGAAGCGGTACCTACTTATCTACTTGCAATTTCTTGCTTTCGAATTGCTAGGTTGACAGGAGCTGGGACGAAGACAGGCGCTCACTTGGGTCTCGAGCTGCTGAGCTGCTGACCTTCTGATGGTCAAGCTTAGTGTCTTAACCACTAAGCCACCGCAGTCCTGTCTATGGGAACGTATATAAGTGTAATTGCTATTGCTAATAGCTCTTCTGGAAGGTTTTCCTGGCAGGGCATCATTCCCACAGCCCACAAGCTTCCCACAGACCCCTCCCTTCCTCCCTCCCTCAAGAGGGACCACCAGAGAGCAAAATATCCCATATCCATGTCCTATAAACCAGGGGTACCCAAGCTTTGGTTTTTGGACTTCAATTCCCAGAAGCCTAAGTGGCTGAAGAGTACTTTGGGGAATTGACTAAGGCTTCTAGTAATAGAATGGGACTGCAGTGGCTCAAGTGGCTAAGACGTTGACTGGGAGGTGGTAGGTCAGCAGTTCGATTCCCAAGTACTGCAGGACGGAATGAACTCCTGTCTCTTTGTCCCAGCACCTGCCAACCTAGCAGTTTGAAAGCAAGAAATTGCAAGTACAGTAGATAAATAGGGAAGGTAACAACGTTCCGTGCACTCTGGTGCCTAGTCATGCCTGCCACATGACTACAGAAACGTCTGCAGAAGCAGACAGCGCTGGCTCTTTGGCTTTGAAACAGATGAGCACTGAACCCTACAGTCGGATACGACTGGCTTTCGAGCAAGGGAAACCTTTACCTTTCCTCTAGGAATTGAAGTTCCTAGAGGATAGCAGGGACCCCTGCTATAAACCCTCCACCTTCCTAACCTCTCTCTTCAAACAAGTGTCTATTCCAGTGGTTCCCAATGTGGGACTTCAATTCCCAGAAGCCTCAGTCAGCACATTGGCTGGTCAATGCTTTGGGGAATGGATTTGGGCTTCTGGGAATTGAAGTCCCAAAAACCTATCTCCCCTCCACACCCCACTTTTCTCTCTCTCTCACACACACACACACACACTGTAGCGCCCAATACCTTTTCGGGCGTTTCCTTGCAAGCGGCGGCGCCACCCCGACCCGCTTCTTCCGCCTCCTTCCTGGCCGCCGCGGAAGAAGAAGCGCTTCTTCGCGCCTCCGAGGCATCCATAGGGATCCGGCCGGGTTGTTCCAACCGGCGCGGGGTCGGCAAGGCGGCCGAGGCCCCCGCTTTGTCCCCCCGGGGGCGCCCCTTCTTCATGACGCGGCGCCACGCCTCAGCGCCGAGGCTGCCCTAAGCAACCGTCCATAGCTTCGGTGGGGGAGGGGGCGGGTGGGTGAAAAAAATGGGCGGCGGCGGCGGGGGGTGGAATAGCCAGGAGAGCTTCAGGGACAGCCAGCCTCGCGCGGCGCACTCCACTCTCTCCACATCTCCCCCGGCCCGGCCCGCGCCAGGGAAGAGTATAGCTGCGGGCAGCACTGCGGCAATCCCGGCTCCCTCGGCCACGTCTCGCGAGAGGAGGGAGGGAGGGAGGGGGCGGGGGACGCGCGGCTCGCAGGACCAGAGTCGGCGCGTAAGAGGCGGGAGGAGGGAAAAGCGACGGAAGAGCCCGCCTGGGGGAAGGGGCGGGGCAAAAGGGGAGGGTGTGTGGGCACTTCTGGGGAAGAGCAGGACGGAGACAGTCAGACTTCTCTTCTTCTTTGCTGTTTTATACAAGCATGGCATGTGGCTACAGACTAGGAAACATGCTTGCCTCACCCTATATATGCACGAAGCGCTCCTGTGTTTCTTAGTTCTTCTTCTTCTTTGCTTCCTCTTTTACCATAATTAAAATATGGCTATGAGAAACCTGGGGAACATAGTGAAAAGCAGAGACATCACCTTGGAAACAAAAATTCGCATAGTCAAAGCAATGGTATTCCCAGTGGTAATATATGGATGTGAGAGCTGGATCATTAGGAAGGCTGAGCGCAGAAGAATAGATGCCTTTGAGATGTGGTGTTGGAGGAGAGTCCTGAGAGTCCCTTGGACAGCAAAGAGAACAAATAGGTCAATACTGGAAGAAACTAGCAGAGGTTGCCCGGCTGGGCTGTTTTAAATGGTGTTGGAAGTTGTTGTTTTTTTGATAATGTTTGTAAAGTAGAGGTTAGTCCAGCCATGGGCAAACTACAGCCCGTGGGCCAGATCCGGCCCATTCGGCTGTTCTATCCGGCACACGGATCCGAAAGAGCAGAGGGTTCTCTTTATATTAGTTCACACAAACACTCCATCCATGCTTTTGTTCCGACCCTCCGGTCCAGTTTAAGAACCCATTGTGGCCCTCGAGTCAAAAAGTTTGCCCACCCTGGGTTAGTCTATAATTGAATTTTTTAAAATGTTTATTTATCCCAAAAAAAATTTTTTGGCGGGCTGTTATAAAATGTGTTCATCTTTTTTGGGTTTTTTTTTGTGGGTTAAAAAAAGAGAAAAGGATGATATAATTTATTCAAAGTGTTTTTTTTAACCGAATAATGTTTTAGTTTGTGGGGATTTTTTTAAATAGTTGTACCTTAGGTAATAATTTAAAAAATGTGAAAGTACATGTTTTATTACATTTAATGTTTTTAAACTGTGTTTAGATGTGTTTATTGTGAGATTTATTTGTGATTTGTGTGAATGTGTGATGTAATGTTATGTTTTTGACTGTTTTTTCTATTGTGGCCTCTGGGTGGGGCTGGTGAGTATTTCCTTTACTTTGACTGTTTTTTCTCTACTGGCCTCTGGGTGGCACTTCCGGTAAGTAGTCTCTTTCTTTCCTCATTTCATTTCTGGTCGGCGTGGAGAGAGGACGTGGGGGTGAGTTGGCTTGTTTTCTTTATTTTGTGTGTGTGGGGGGGGTTGGATTTTGTGGTGTTTGGCTGGTTTTTGTTTTTGAATTTGTGGTGTTTGGCTGGGTGCTATCTGTGTTTCTTAATTTTTGTTTTTGTTTACTTTTTATTGTTTTTTGGTGTTATTTTTGTTTGGTTTTGTATATTTTTGGATAGTTTTGATTGTTGTTTTTGTGTACTTATTTATTTAAGTATTTATTTATTGATTTATTTTTAAAAGTTTGTTTTTATGTTGTGGCTTTGGGGGGGGTTCCTTTCCGGGGGCCGCGCTCACTGTCCGGGCCGCGGAAATCCCAGCGCTGCTTCAGGTGGCACTGGGGGGGGGGTTATGGTGCTTTGATTGTGTGGAGTCGTGAAAGTAATCGGGGTTTCCCCTTTAATATCAGTGAGGTTGTGATCCCCCTCTCCGCTGGCTCCCCTGGGGTTGGGAGGGTTGGGGGAGAAAAAGGGTCTGTCTCCTCAACCCTTCCGGACCCAGGAGAGCCATCGGAGAGGGGGAATCCTCCCCCCCCCCCCCACAAACTCTGTTTTTAAAGAGAAGAAACCGTGTGTTTGGGGATGGTGGAATCAATCCCCTCTCCCTGGTCTTCTGGGTCTAGAAGGTTTGGGGGGACAGACCCCTTTTGTCCCCTCAAACCTTCCAGACTCATGGGGCCCAGGAGAGGGGATCGATTTTACCCCCTCCCAAACATTCCGTTTTTAAAGAGAAGAAACCGCTTGTTTTCTTCTCTTTAATATGGTGTGTGTGTGTGTGTGTGGAGGGAGGGGAATCCCCTCTCTGCTGAAAGCAAAGCCCTTTTGCGGTAAGTAAAGTCAGCGGGCGGAGCGCCGTCCTATAGCTTTGCTTACCTGGGAATGGGTTCACTTTCAAGGGGGGGCAGTGCCTTTTCCTCCCTTGCCCCCCCCCCCCTGTTTTTTTTTGCTTTTTTCTGTGAGGCGCTGTGTCTGGCTGCTGCGGATTTGTGCTCCCGGTGTGTTTTTTATTTTTATTTTTTGCTCGCTAGCTTCCTCAGTGTTCTGCGCGCTCATGGCACGCAGGATGCTGGGGCTTGTAGTTTGGCGTTTGCGTTTTCAGGTTGTGCGTCGTTTTTTTCCCTGCGGTTTTCTTTTGATTGGCCGCAGTGCATCCGAATGTTCCTTTTGCTCGTGCCTCTCAGCCTGATTGGCTCTGGCGCGGCGCGGCACAAGGAACGTTGGGAAATGAAGTTGTTTCCCTTTTTTCGCGTTTGTGGGGCTCTTGCCCCACTGGCGCTTTTCTCAAACCTTCGTTGACCTGCGGACCCAGTTCGTGCGTGTGCACGAATGGTAGGTGCGGGCTAGTAGGGCCTGGCTTAGGAATCTATGCGAAGTTTCAACGGTTAACGCTTGGTTTTATAGGTTAAGATCAACCCTGACTTTCATTGGAGGGACAAACAGTGAAGATGAAGCTAAAGTACTTTGGACATCAAAAGAGAAGGGAGGACTCACTTGAGAAGGCCGTGATGCTGGGAAAGGTGGAGGGCAAGATAAGAAGGGGGCATCCAAAGATGAGATGGCTAGATGGTATTGTGGACGCAATGGGCACAGAGCTGGGCAGGCTGAGGAGAATGGTGGTGCCTGGAGGAAAATGGTCCATGGGGTCGCAAAGGGTCGGAATCGACTGTGCGACTGAACAACAACAAATATATGCACGAAGCGCTCCTGTGTCTCTTAGTTCTTCTTCTTTGCTTCCTCTTTTACCATAATTAAAATATGGCTAAGAGTAGAGAAATGCTGAATAGGAAAGACAACACAATAAATATGCTTGCCTCAACCTATATATGCACAAAGCGCTCCTGTGTCTTTTAGTCGTTCTTCTTCTTTGCTTCCTCTTTTACCATAATTATAATATGGCTAAGGGTAGAGAAATGCTGAATAGGAAAGACAACACAATGATCTGTTAATTTCTTATAGGAATGAACTTCCATCTTTGTCCCAGCTCCTGCCAACCTAGCAGTTCGAAAGCAAGAAATTGCAAGTAGATAAATAGGAACCACTTCGGTGGGAAGGAAACAGTGTTCCGTGCGCGCCGGTGTCTAGTCATGCCTGCCACATGACCACGGAAACATCTGCAGAAGCATACAGCACTGGCTCTTTGACTATGAAACAGAGATGAGCACTGAACCTTAGAGTCGGATACGACTGGTTTTCAAGCAAGGGAAACATTTACCTTTACTAGTCATAATTTAAATGGATAAGGCTGGATGGCATTGTGGATGCAACGGGCACCGAGCTGAGTGGGCTGAGGAGGATGGTGGAGGACAGGGGTGCCTGGAGATCAATTATCCATAGGGTCGCAAAGGGTCGGAATCGACTGTGCGACTGAACAACAAATGGATGAGGAGGCACAAATTGATAGCATTTCCCAGCTGGCATTTGTTTACTTAGCAGCCAAATATCTTGGCTGTTGGTGTTTATTCTGCTTTATTGGGCTGGAATGTAGTCTGGTTCTAATACACCAGTTGGCTTATTAGCTTTGAGTGACAGTGTCAATGGAAAGGAAAATTGGGTAAGACTCCCATCCTTACACTATTTGTTCATTTGTCCATTACAGTATGTTTCTATCTAACTTCTAAAAATCTGTTTTGTCTTGCTGCCTAAATCCTGTGGATTTAGAGCATATTGTGGGAGATTTACTAGCATTTCACTGCCATCTTTTAAAAATAAATTGCACATTCTTAGGAATGCCTCCTATAAAATAGTGTCAATGGACTTGATCTACAAAACCTAATATTAAAATAGCAATTAATCTTTAAAATGCCACAAAGTTGTTGTTTTTTCTTTGTTTTGTTTTATTTCTTGTCTTATTCTATAGTGTAATAGTTGGAGTAATTCTGGCCACGTTAGCCTGCTATGGTAATAGAGTAGACCAGGCGGTCTCAATCTCCGGCCCACAGGCCTAATTGGGCCCATGCATATCATTATTTCAGTCCGCAGTGAGAACCCAGGCACCTCTGGCTTGGGGCTGAGGAGGACTTTGCATGTCAAAAGGGCTCAAGACCAGAAAGTGACTCGCGGAACTGGATCAGTGATACGGGTGTCATGCTGCGATGCGGAAGGCAGATGAAAGGCCACTGCATTATATTCGCAGGACAGTCTTAATGGGTGATCACCATCATGATCACCAATATTCGGAATCGAATACAGCACAACAACACGAAGAATAGTTGGAGCTATATTTTCACAGCTTGCAAAAATCCAGAGAACAAATTATACTTTGAGTCTTGTATTACCAAGGTTTATCCTGGGCACCTTCATTCTCAGGAGTTAATGCTGATTGCAATTTTCAGGATTCTGGTCCACAACAGGTCCTGAAATGGACATCAGCCACGACCAAGCTCAGACCTCTCTAAGAAGCTTTAGTACCAAACTGAGCAACCATTGAGTCTTGATCTCTCATTATTTCTCTTTTGCAATCATTTTGGATCAGGCTGTTCTTTGAAACATGAGGCAAAATGCAAAGCAGATAAGAAATCTTCTATTAATATTTACATAAACTGTCTCTGATTAAACTATTTGTTTTGCCCTTGCCTTAAGATAACCAAAACTGTATTCATCTGTTTTTCTCTCCAAAAAAAAAAATGATTGCATGATTTACAGAGTTTCTAATAATACAAACTAAGACTTGAAAGCAAAGCTACTTGTTTTGTATTTAATATGAGAAATGATAGTTCTGTCAAATATTAACAGTGTCACATGATTTTTAAAGTCATGTTAATTTACTGTTGGGAAATTTGAATCAATTTTTTTTTTATTCTAGTGTTTTAAATGAATTTCCAGAACAAACACTTATTGATTCTCAAGTTCTAAATAAATAAATAAAATTGCAGACCAGACCATTACTTCTTTGAAGATCTTAGCTCAAGCTCAGTATTAAAAAAGCTTTCTCTTAAAATTGCTAAAGTATTAAAAATAGACTCTGCCATGGACAGATAACATTTGAGAATGTTTTTTGTTCTTACCTATTTCACAAGTTTGATTATTCATGAAAAGTACCAGGAGAAATATTAAGTCACCTTTGTGTTCTTGTTTAATCATTTAGTTGTGATTAGATATTTGAAACATGTTCTTTATTATGTATTTTTAAATAAAGAATTTCAAGAAAAAAATAATTTTCTACAAGATGCTCCTTTTTTGTTGTTTAATATTTTTTTAAAAGTAAAACAGAGAGAGATTGAATCTATACTTTGGCCTATACTCAAAGGTAAGACATTTGGTGGGAATGTGTATCCTTCCAACCAGTGGTGGTGCCACCCACAGTAGTTGAGAGGCAGAAGGCATTACTCTGTCAGTTCTTTGTCCCTTATTTCAAGCTGGAGTAGGCTAGCTAGAGGTAGCCAGATGTAGAGAAGTACCCCATTTATCTTAGTTGACTACAGTATCTTCTATTTCCTCCAGATACTGTAACACTGATACTTCCTTCAGTTCCAGATAGCACATCCAATGTTGAGGGATGGTTAGAGCAAAGTCTTGAGAACCATACATATACCATTCCTGTTTTAAACCATAGTAACTTTAAAATTAAAATAATGACAAGGCTGACCATAGTTTCAGACCAAAAGAGTCAGGCATGGTGATTTTAAAAACTCTTGATGAGCTGTCACTATGAATGTAGATACAGTGATACCTCATACAACGTCCAAACTTGGTTCCACAAGTTTGGACTTTATACGGATTTGGACTTTGTATGAGGCATGCAAAATCCTAGCCGCGATGCCTCATACAACGTCCAAATCTTTGTCGCGATGCCTTGTACAACGTCATTTCCATAGAGATACATTGTGCTGTAACAGCACAGACTTCAGGGCAAAGTCAAGGAAACAGACAGGAAACTGACAACTTCAAGAAATCATTGTCTAAAGGCTAAATACATTACAAAAACATGTCAAACAACCCTGATTGTCCAAGAACCTGAAGAATGCTGCACAAATCCCAGAAATGCTTCTAAAAATTCTGATGGGAAAAAATCGAAAAAATCCAAAATCATGCTCCAAAACCCCAATGCCTCATACAAAGTCACAGCGACTTTGTATGAGGCAACTTTTTTCAAGGAATTAGGCGATCTTGTATGAATTCGAAGTTGTATGAAGCGGACTTTGCATGAGGTATTACTGTACTGTATCAGAAAAGTACGGGAAATAGAAACATGCTTGTTTTATCATGAAGCCATTTGCAGTTCCATCTTGTAGATATGTGTTTTTAAGTATATGTATTCACTTATAAAAATATCTTGGTCTAATTCATGGCATGATATATTACAACTCATCCCATAAATATATTTTTATGTATGTATTAAAAATCAGTTCTACTGTCTGTCCAACATATTTATACTGGTACAGAACATTCTTCTTTTAACTGCAGTGCAGCCAATAAATAATAGTTTTTTGAGGTGGTAGCCATGTTAGTCTTTGCAGACGACAAGAAATGAAAAATATGGCACCTTAAAGACTTAACTGTTTAGGTCGTATCCTTTAACTAGATAGACCAAAAATCAGCTGGAACAGAGACATCTTGCAGTGTGGTATCTTAGAAAAAATTATTTCAAAGGCTGGGGACCTCTAATGTAAAGGGCCTAATTGTTGAGATTAGCATGCTATACAAGGGAACTTAATACCTTAAAAGTCATGTTACATTTCTATTTTGCATTCGTGGGTCAACAGTTTTCATAACTGTTCTAAAGATTTCTGATTTAATCTGTTGCAACTAAACTAGACTTCCATAATACTGTACTGCTGACCTGCTGACCTTCCAACATTCCTGTGACTCTGAAATAAGTCTGTAAACATTGCAAAGGATCAGGAACATTTTTTGGCAAACAGTGTTTGCACAAACAGATAATATAAAGGAAGACTAAAAGAGAATAGCAGTCTTGCATTACAGACTTTTACAAGAGGAAACACCACCAACAGAGAGGTAAGACTAGGATTATAAATTCAATTGATTGGTTTTGCTTTGCTTAAAACTTGGGGAGTCCCTTGATTTTTAAGGTACAATAACTCCTTCTGAACTGACAATTTTTTTACTAGTTTTAGAGACAGGTCCAATGATTTTTGTGCCATTTGCCTTTAAGATCTATTTTTATGTGCTTAACATTTACTAAAATATGAGCTTCTTTTCTTCACTAAGTGACTGTATTATTTATTCATGGTCCTTGTACATTAGAATAACTAGACACAAAGCAACATGGCTGAAAACATAACCTTAAAAACTAGGAAAAGAGGGAACTACTGTATGTGTCAATGTCTATATTGGCTCAAAAACTTTGTACTGAAAATGGCATTTTTTAACCCCAATATCACATCATCTGAGTTAGTGTGTGCCTCTTTAGTGGTCTCCCCCAATTAGCTGAAGCCCATCTCTGCTTCCTCTGCAAATTTATCTGGGAAACCACAGATAAATAATGAGGCAAACCGGTGCACAGCCTAAATCAATTTATTTCACACCAATACTTGTATTGATGCAAAATAAATGACCCCCAATGAGTGGTTTAAGATCAACTACTTGGTACCTTAAAATACATCGATATTGGCTCTGCGTCATGTAAACCTGATCTTTAATTTGACTGTGGTGGTTTTGAACAATGTAAGGTAAAGGTCGCCCTTGCTCTAAAGCCAGTCGTATCTGACTCTAGGGTTCAGTTCTCATCTCTGTTTCAACTCCGAAAAGCCAGTGCTGTCTGCTGCTGCAGACGTTTCCGTGGTCATGTGGCAGGCATGACTAGATGCACGCACAGAACGCTGTTTACCTTCCCACCAAAGTAGTCCCTATTTATTTACTTGCAATTTATTGCTTTTGAACTGCTACATTGGCAGGAGCTGAGACAGAGACCATCCCATCATATAAATAAAATTGCTACCTTCCATGAATTTGTCTTGATCCCTTAAAAAAAATTTTTTTTTAATTACATTATACAAGTTTGAAATCTGCCTGATTGCAGGACTGGAAAATAGGGCAGTAAGCAAAATCAGTGTGTTTAAAAGCAATTAACCCCCCCCCCCCCCCATCCTTTACTTAAACAATAACCTTTCAAACCTAAATAAGCAAAAAATAAACATTGGTCAGACTGGCACTTCTTCGCTATTAAAGGCTGAGTAATCCTTGGTGTTAAAGCATTCTACCCATCTCATGGCTGCTCTGACCAGCTACAGACACTTCCGGAGGACTCAGAGGAGCAGAAATGAACTGACCCTATGAAAAGCCACAGTGAAAAGCCACAGTGCCGTCTGGTGGCAGAAGTAAAAAATGCAGCTTCGCCTGTGAGAGCTCTGGTCAGGATATTTTAAAAAATTAATATGGGAGATTATGGGGAAATTAATAAAACGGGAGGGTGGTGGGAAGAGAGGTAAAAATAAGGGGTTTTCCTGGGGAAAATGGGATACTTGACAGGTCTGGCCCCCAGAAGAAGAGTATGGAAAACTACTGCTGTATATTCTCTACCTAGAATACCTTGGAAAGGGTTGTCATAAATTGGAATCAATTTGATGGTGCCTAATACATACATAACATTATGGCTATACAAGTTGAAGGTACTGTAAGCCACAGGCTTTTATCACTCATTAAGATATTCCTATTCAATTTCTTTCTCCAAGGGTCTATCAGGATCCCTTCTGAGCTAGGGAAGATTTTTGTAGCCTTTCTCAGGGAGAAGGGAAGAAACTTTAATGCCTAAAAATTGCCACTGACAGTCACATCTGTTTGCAACCAAACAGAAGCTATCTACTATGGTGTAAAGCAGGGTTTCTCAACCTTGGATCCTCAGATGTTCTTGGACTTCAGTTCCCAGGAGACCTGATAAGCAGATGTACTGACTTGGGCTTCTGAGAATTAAAGTCCAAGAACACCTGGGGACCCAAGGTTGAGAAATACTGGTGTAAAGGAATGGAAAGGATGTTCCATGCCTGGAGATGAAGAAAGGCCAGCAAAATTTACTGCTAATTCTTTAAGGCTGCAGTCTCGATTTGTGAACTTGATTTTAAACTAAATAACCCTGGCCTTAATATATGTCCAGAAGAAATTTGGGTTTTGGGTTTTGTTTTTTGTGATTCCCCAACCTTTGCAGTGATGAAGAGTTCTGCAAGGCTCAAAAGCTAACCTATTTCTGAGAATCTATTGAACTAATACAGATATTGCCCACACTTGTTTTTGCATTACCCATTAAAACTGCTTCCTTAGCAGCCAATGAATTCTCAAATGCCTGCCTGAACAGAAATGTCTACTTATCAGCAGAAGGACAACAGAGAGGGGGGCCAACCTTATCTCCCTTGAGGAGGAAGTTCCAGAATTTCTGTTCAGTTATATATACTGTATAAGTAAAGGTCTCTCTTACTCAAAAGATCATCTCCATTTACAGCCAAAGAGCCAACGCTGTTTTCATCTGCCAACATTTCCATGGTCATGTGGCATGACTAGAAGCCAAAGTACACGGAACACTCTTATCTTTCTGCCAAAGTGTTACCATATATACTAGAGTATAAGCTGAGTTTTTTATCTCCCAAAATGAGCCCGAAAAAGGGAACACAACTTATACTCGGGTCAATGACCACAAGGGTCCCAAGACCGCACCGGTTTGAGATGCACCAACAATTTAATTAATTTTACCATATTTTCATGTATTTTGATTATTGAAACTCACTAGCAGATGCTGCATTTCCCACTCTCAGCTTATATTTGGGTCAATCTATTTTTCTGGGTTTTCAGGTCAAAATTAGGTACTTCGGCTTATATTAAAATATATACGGTACCTATTTATCTACTTGCAATTTATTACTTTTGTGGTGTGTTTCTGCTGAGTCCCTGAGACATTTTGACTATTTTCTTCTATCGTCTAATAGTATTTATTGCTGAGCATGTCTCTTATTCTGAAGCTAGCTGTTTAACTACAGTATCATCTTTCCACTCAGAGCCAATACAAAAATAATAGCAACAAGAAGATGTTGAGATTTTCATTGCTTCTGTTCTTTGCTGTCTCAGCGATATCCGTCAGCAGAAACAGTCAAAAATGCCTGGAAGGAGCTCATCACAAGCACAAGCCTACCCAAGAGGACTTGCAGGAATGCACCCTATATGCCAAATGTAAGGGATGCAAAATTGGTGGATGAACATTTGCAAGTCTATTTGAACATCAGCTTCTACATGACCTAAGCACATCTGTCTCCCCCCCCCCATATTACTGTGATGTCCTGAAGGAGTTATTCAAATTGAGCTTTAAAATTATAATTTGTTTATATAAATGGCAATACGAATTACCCTTCTTTTTGGTGTCAGTTCCTGTGTGGATTCCTGTGTGGATTGATTTAATCTCTATGAATATAAGTCCTTTCAATCACACACAAAGTCTATCACTTGATCTGGGGATGATTTTAGACTTTTGTGGTTAATGGTGTGCATACCATCAGTTTATACATTGTCTTGTTTGCATACTCAATCAAACAATGTAGTGAATAATATTATAGATAACAAAACAACATAAACACCCATCAACACATACAAATGCAACACATAAGCACCTATCATAGATAAAAGAGTACTCAATATGCTAAAACTATACAATTGTATGAAATGCAAATAAAATTATTATTCATTGGGACAATATCTAGGTTATATCTCATTTCAATGCCTAATGAAAATCAGTTAAAGCAAAGAAGATTATTTTTCATGGAAAGCAGCTGAAGGTATTAAATGCCATACAGTATTTCATCAAGATTTATTCACAGGTAACCATTCATCTAGAGCTGGGATTCTCAACCTGCAGCCTGCAGCACCATTTCATGTGGCAGAGGAAGGGGGAAATGGCCATCTAGCCCCAAAGCTGTCTGAGGGAGCGTGACTCAGCCCCCGGCTTAAAAAGGTTGAGAACTGATCTAGAGCAGTGGTTCCCAACGTGGGGCACACATCCCACAGAGGGGACTTCAATTCCCAGAAGCCTAAGTCAGTAAGTACATTGGGGAATTGACTTAGGCTTCTAATAATTGAAGTCCAAAAACCAAAGGTTGGGAAACAATAATCTAGAGACAGCTTGGTAGTTCAATTCCCCACTATGCCTCCAGGGAGAAGAGCCAACCTATGCAGTCATGGGCAAGCTGCACAGTCCTCAGGTGCTCCCAGAAGAAGTGAATGGTAAACCTCTTCTGAGTATTTTCTACCTAGAAAACCATGGAAAGGGTCACCACGACTTGACAGCACACAATTATTATGGGCTGGTTGGATAGCTCAGTGGTTTAGATATCTGGCTGCAGAGCCAGAAGTTGGGAGTTCAATTTCCAATTGTGCATCCTACAAATGACAGCTTGTGTGACCTTGGACAAGCTGCATGGTCCCAAGATGTCTCCCAGAAGAAAGGAATGGTAAACCACTTCTGTGTACTCTGTATTATTATTATTATTATTATTATTATTATTATTATTATTATTATTATTATTATTATTATTATTATTATTATTATTATTATTATTATTATTATTTAGATTTATATCCCTCTGTACAAACATACAAACAAAAAAACAGGAAAGGGTCACCATAAGTCAGAATTGACTTGATGGCATATAATTATTATCAAGCCTGTGTCTGGCCAGACATTCCGCTACAGTAATGGAGTAGACCATATAGCCAGCGACTCAATACTGAGAGTTGGGTGATGGTAAATAACCTGACTCCCTAAAGGGGCCAATGGCTATGAGCAGATGAGCCCCTTTAGATGGGTGATGGTCCCCTCAATGGAGGAAATGCCACTGGAAACCATCATATTGGGCCCAACGGCAAAATGAGCGGAGGAAGAACCACTTCACTATTCTGATTCCCAATGGTAATGGTGGTAGAAGAGGCCATGCCAGATGGACTGGCTGTGAAGGTACACCTTGTTAATATCCTTAAGGCTGCACCAGTCCATTGCAGTCCCAGTGTTAAATCCTGAATGTCATATTTCATACATGCTACAGGAGATGGCACCATGATCACAGTGTTTTGGTCACTTTGTGGCAAGTGGAGTTCCACCTTAAATAAATTCACGCCAGTGGCACTTTTCCTGAAAATGATCTCCAGGAAAAATGTATACTCGGATACAAGTAGCAGCCGATGACAATTATCAAGCATACAGAGGTTTGCAGCCTATACCACTTCTTCCATAAACAAAAAAACAAACAAAAAATCCCAGTTATTTAACTAAAATCACCATCTAATTTCCAATACTAATAGTTAAACTGAAGTATTTCATGAGTAATATACATTTGGGATTTCTAACTTCCAAGTTTTGTATTTCAGAAAGCCAAAAGAAAAAGTATCAAGTATATGTCAAGTAGATCTTACTTCTCATTTGCAATTAAATCACTGTTGTTGGCATTTATACAAGTTCTGAATCTTTGAAACTGTAAAACAATAAACCTTTATTGTGAGCTGTTTGTTTTCTAATTCCCACAGCCTCTTGTTGCCATGCAGACGTTATAGAGGAACTTGCTCATTCTCCAGTAACCAAAGTAAATACTACCTACTGGAACAGATGTGGAAATCTCACTAAACTGTAAGATACTTTTTACTTTCTTCCAAGCACATTCTATCTTTCTCACTTATTCAGAGGTTGGTTGGTTGTGCACACAGTCACCAGTATAACTCTGTTATTAATAGTGTTGGTATTTGGATAATAGAAAAATAAAACTCTTGGAGGGTGAATATTACAGGTTATTATCAGTGCAAAACCGAGGAAAATGTTATCAGGAGGATGAAAGGTTTTAATAATAGAAAATAGGAAACACGATACTACAGCACTTTAAAAAAAATAACGTTTTTTCTTTTACAAAATATTTGGTTTTCTTTTCCACATCATGCTTACAAATTAGACCCATGCAATTATTCAATCTGACACTAGGAACTAGAGCAGTGATGGGCAGTCTTGGCCCTCCAGCTGTTCTTGAACTTCAATTCCCAGAAGCCCAAATCAGCATTCCTGCTGATCAGGACCTCTGGGAATTGAAGTTCAAGAACAGCTGGAGGGCCAAGACTGCCCATCACTGAACTAGAGACTGTACTATAACATGAAGGCTTAAGTCAGTTATCATAACCTACCCAGCTACTAGCGGCAATTATACAGTACTGGTGGCACACGAATAGGAAATTTTGTAGATTTTATTATGGGAATTATTATTTTGGAATTATTTGGCTGGGGAAATACTGAGTCAAATCTTCATTTTACAAGGCTGCCCCAAGCTTGACCAATGAATTTGTGTTTAAATTATAGGCAAAAATATAATGTCTGAGAAGCCATTGCTTTATAAGACCTCACAACAGGGAACCAAATGTAAAAACAGAGAAAAGGCCTTTTCAGTGCTAGCATCCTGGCTGAGGGATGTTTTTCTTTTATAGTAATTGCAGCACTAAAGGAAGACCTTTTCCTAGGCTAGTGGTGGCGAACTTATGGCACACATACCAGAGGAGGCACTCAGAGCCCTCTCTGTGGGCACATGTGCCGTTGCCCCAGCACATAGTTTGCCTTGCCCCTTTGTCCAGCAACTCAGTGGGAGTGCTTCTTTCCTCCTCCCAGGACAGAGTTTGCCCTGACATGTTGGCACTTTGTGATAAATAAGTGGTTTTTGGGATGCAGTTTGGGCATTCGGTCTCTAAAAAGTTCGCCATCACTGTCCTAGGCCTTTAAGAAAAAAAATATGGTTATAAACTTAAATACCCAACTGTTTTCTGTTGTAAGGTATGCAGTTTCCCCTTTTTACTTGTGCCATATGTTGTTTCACTTATTTAGTTTTTATTTCTGTATACTTGTGAGCCACCCAGAGAACATTGCTGTTGGAGAACCTATTAAAAATTGTTGGAATGGCTACCAGATGTGGGAGTGGCTGGCCGCAAGGAAGACACGCGAGACAATCATGCGGTGAAATCCAGCCCCGACCTGGGTCGGGTGGCACGCATTTATTACCCTGCCTTGGGGTAATACGTACGTAGGATGCGCGTGACCCCCTAATACAGAAGGCTTGCATACCTGGCATTTTTCGGTGGTCAGGACAATACCTGCTCTTGGACATTGCCCTGTGGTTAATGGACAGCCCGCAACCAATTAAGGTTTAGGCTGGCGAAACCCATTGTTCCTGCCCTATCTCGGAGCCTTATGTGTATTGACTCCGGGTGCCTAGCTTTGTCTGCTGTCTGGCTTGGCTTGTTTGCCCAGCTTAATTTGTAGCAGCCAGCTGAGGATTGTGTCTTTCTACTAGAGTCATCATCTTGGTTTTACCCCGTTTCTACTGTAGCCATCAGCCAAGGCTTTATGATTCACCCCCCAAACTAGCTAACTAGCCTGCACCCCAATTGCCTTTCCTGCCAAGCTCAGTTGATCCCCGGATCTGTCGAAGGCCGAGCGAACCCCTGGGGAAAGGTTTGGCTAATTATTCCTGCGGGCAACCCACAAAAAATACTGACATTAAATAAATAATGTATTCTTAACCTAACAATTTGTCAATTGCACCAAGATTTGACTTCATGTAGCAAACCTAACAGCATGAACATTCAAGTAGTAGATTTTGGAAAATTCCAAGTTATTCAAGAAACACAAACAGACTTTATGAAAGGAAAAAATAATTTCAAAATAGCTAAATACTAAGCATATCATGAAAGAGGGACTGATTATGTGAGAGTGAGAGAGAGAGAAGGAGAAAAAGTGTGAGAGAAAATAAAACTGGAGGGAATGAAATAAAGTTTTTAAGAAAAGTACGTGGTTGGAAGAACTCTAAACAAGAAGATGCTAATCTTTATATCATAACAGTGTATTGCAAATCCCACTTATTTGGTAATTAAAGGTACAATGGAAAAAGTTGAGCAAAAACAGGACAAGATCATGCCAGCCAGTGATATTTATTCCATATCACAATCATTTTTGTTGCTGTGCCAGGTCATATAAAGTATTAAGAGATGTTACCGATTCACTTATAGATTGCAAATCATACGATACCTGAGCGACTTCGAGTAAACCAGCACAAGAGCTAAAATATGGAACTCTTATTTTAACTTAACTTGCTTCCTAAAAATCTGCATCATAAGTACTGTACTGTATTTGAAAATACAGATTGATCCTGCAATATAGAGAAAGCTAAATGTAATGAGAAGGTTTTTTTCACTCGATAACAAAGATTGATTTCTCACTTAACAGGTGTGAGAGTTATATGAAGAAGATAGAATGTTTTTACCAGTGTTCACCACATGCTGCTCTCTGGCCACATCACCAATATCCAGCTGCTATTGAGTCTGTTCCTTTATGCCAACATTTCTGTGATGACTGGTAGGTTGGATGTCACAGTACACTCTTTCTTGAAACAAATCCTTACACACATTTGTATATTCCTGTGTCCAGAAAAATTATATTTACAATATTTATTCTTTTGTAAGGCCGAGAGAAACTGTAGTTTATAGCTATAAAGTAAAATCAGGAGGACTAATTGTGTTGCTTTACCTTTTTCTGCTGTGTTCTCTCCACTGTTGCACCTCAAATGAACAAGAAATAAGTTATATCCGGTGTTTCCCAGCCTTTGGTTTTTGGACTTCAATTCCCAGAAGCCTAAGTCAATTCCCAAAAGCACTGATCAGCCAATGTACTGACTTAGGCTTCTGGGAATTGAACCTCACCCCCCTGTGGGGCATGGGCCCCACGTTGGGAATAGGGTCTTCGGTTCTTCATGGTACAAATTCTACCCGTTAAAAAAGTGTAATTCTGTACACTTTGGGCATGTGATGGTGTCTTTCCATTGAAGGGCTTCTATTATTGATCATAGCAGACATGAAAATATAACAGTCTTTAACATGTCAAAATACTGTTGTCATCTTCTGTTTTGCTTTTTTGTTTTGTTGTTTGTATGGTATGTTTGCACAAACTTTCACAGATACCACTCTGAAAACTTTCATCTGACTATAATTACAAATGGTAATTGCAAGTAAAGACACCTTTTCTACTTTAATCACTTCTAGAGTACGTTTATCATGCAAAATGTTATTGTTGCTGAAAAAAGCAACCAAATGGGTGGGCAGAGGCTGAGACTGAGCAGATAGATCTTTACATATTTCTCTGTCTTGCTATTTTCCTGCCTTATTCTCTGCTAAGATGAAGAACCAAAATTCCTCACTACTATACAATTTTATTGTTGACAATTGATAAATTGAAATACTTAAAGTTTTTGCATACAAATTCAATCATTCAATTCAAATGAAGGCCACAGCCAAGAAATTTAAAAATAACTGTGACTTGGAAGGGCAGCAATGAATGAATTAGAAAAGATCTGGTGTAATTATGTGTCGCTGGAGTCCAATACTAGGAAAATCTACACTCTCATATTCTTGCTCACTATGTACAGGTGTTAAAGATGGACAGTAAAAAACTGACAAAAAAATTTATGTTTAAAATATGTTGCTGGTGGAAAGCTTTGTGGACACCCTGGATTGTCAGAAAATGAAAAGTGGGCCCTGGTGCAAATAAGACATGAACTATCTCTGGAGGGGGAAATGATGATGTTATGCTACTTTGGGCATATCATAAGAAGGCAAGATTCTCTGGAAAAAACAATAATGCTGGGAAAGGTTGAAAACAGCAGGAAAAGAAGAAGACAAAATATGAAATGGATTGACTCCTTAAGCCACCAACTTGAATTTGCAAGAGACAGCAGGGCTTTTAAAGACAGGACATTTATGAGATCACTCATTCCTGAGGTCACTACAAATTGGCAGCACATAAATGCAGCAGCAACAATGCAGCTTTCTGGATTGATGCCTGCTGTTTGTTATACATTTTAGTGATACCATAACTATATTTCCGATTGGCAACCATAATGATTCTTCCTGCTATGGACTATATATCATTTATATAACAGCAATTCTGTGAATGACACAGAGTTCATGCATGAATAGATTGACTTGAGATTTTTATCATAAGCTAATCCTTCCTTGAAAGTTATTTTTTAAATGTTTATTACATTTTACTGTAATAAAAACAAATAAACATATAACATCACAATACACTATATAATGAAACAAAGAAAAATTACATTACAATGCAATATATTATTAAGACAAAATACATAAAGGAAAAAAGATATAATAAAGTAAACACACATAAAGGGAAAAATAAAATAAATGGGTATTACTGTACTTTCTTCATCATGTTATTATATTTCTCTCATTCTAATACATGTTTAAATCTGCATATATTCATATATTACTATTTTTATTTACCAATAATTCCCCCATTACCCATACACTAAAAAAAAACTAAAGCAAAACAAAAAAAATCACCCTGTGGTACTGTATATACAAAGCCCTAGAGATCGCAGTTTTGTCACAACTCTATATTACCCAAAAATTCATGTGGTCTGGTACTGACTTATCTCCTTTATCTTTCACCAAAGTATGTTCAAGAAACTGTCTCTATATTTCCCAAAACTTATTCTCCTTAATTATACCTTTCTTTTTATTCAACTCTCATGTAAGTTTGTCATTTAACGCAATTTCCCACATTTCTTTATACCATTCCTCCAATTTTAGCACAGAATCATCTTTCCAATTTCTTGCAATACATTGTCTTGCTACAGTTAACATTATAGATAACAGATCTTATTTATTTGTGTCTATATTCATATTATCTATTTCTGTCAATACGGTGGTACATGACTCCAACTTCAAATCAAAATTCAATATTTCTGATATCTCTTTCTCTATTTTGACTCAAAAAGCCATAGTCACTTTACAACTCCACCACATGTGTTCATATGTCCCTAGGTTATCTTTACATCTCCAACAATTTCTAGTTCTTGTATTATCAATTTGTTGTAACCTAACTGGGGTCAAGTACCACCTCTATAACATTTTATAATTACTGTGTGTTCTTTTACCTTAACAGACAGACTTTTCATAATTCTTCTCTTCCATTTATTTTTCCAATTTGTCTCAGAAATTTTTGTGTTTAGATCCTATTCCCACATTATAGAAACTTATTTTTAAAGAGGAGTCGAGACTGGTGTACAGAATCTTTATCTTATCATTTAAATTATTTGTCACCAAGGTCTGTAACGCATGGTGCCAACTTCTTCATACTATATTCTCATCTAGATTAACAGGGGGATATAACGTCTTGGAAGATTAGTTTGGACTCATTTGCTATCCATTAAAACTTATTTCCTTCCGCATCGCAGCATGATACCCATACCACTAAGTCACTTTCTGTTTATTAGATACATGCTAGAAATTGTCAGATGTAATATCAAAGTGACCTGAACTACATGTACCACAATGCCTTGCCACTGTAACCCTATTCCCTTGAACCTTATGCCTCTGACCTCATCCGACCCTATTAAAGGACCACCTCAACCTCATACCCTCCTCTTCCATCTTTGACCCTTGATACAGCCACTGACCGCCATGCGGGCAGTGAGAATAAAAGACTTTAATTATAATATACTGTCTCTGGAGTTATTGGGCCGAACCATCTGAAACACTCTTACAAAATGGTAGCAGAGGTTTGGTTCACCCACAAACAACTCCAAAATTAAAACAAATGACCAAAAGAAGGACCCGGCTGAACAAAGGAGGGTCCAGAACACGAGCCAGACCAACTGGACCCGAAACTCTGGAACAGGCAATCGCACGACCCCACACGGTAATGGAAGAGGACAACCCCAACCGGACCATCACGGAGATGGACCCAGATGGCCAAACGAAGGCCGAAACTGGAGGGGCACCCACCGAAAGGGACGACCAAGACGAAAGCCTAACAACCAAAATCCACAGGGCGATAGCCGGGAGAGGAATGATCCCCACGGCAGAGCTACTGGCCATAGATCCTCCATGGCGGGAACCCCAAGCACCGAGCCGAGTTCAAATCTAGCCGAGATAGCTGACCAATTACAAGTGGCGGCCCTAGATTCGAACACACCGGCGGGAAAACCCACCGGAACAACGATACCCACAGATAACCCGCGCGCCCCAACCACGCGAAGAAAAGAAAAGGCCCTGGGATCCCGGAGGGTGGACACACAGACCCTAGAAATGCGGGACATGCCGACCCTCAGCCCCCAGGAACTAGAAGAGGAGCGGAGACCCCCAAGCAGGCACCACGCCCCCAAGAGAGGCGCTGCTGACAACCAGGCCGAACTCCTCACATGGGCAGAGGCCCCCTTCGCAATCAAAGGCCGAAGGGGATACAACCTCTCCTCAGAGGAAAGCCACCGCAAACCCTTCCCAGCTAGAAACCGAAGGGGACGCAGCCCCCCCTCAGAAAAATGCTACCGCGAACGGGAGGGGCGCGAGACCCGCAAGGCACGCATCCACGCGGGGAGACCCGAAGCACACGCAAGGCAGAACAAAGAAAGTGAGGCCTACCACGACTCGCTGTCTGCCCGAACCAAGCGCAGGGAATGTCCGGAGAAGGAAGCCGACCTCCACGCAGAGCCACGACCTGAGGAGCCGGAGCTACGACGACCCGAACCCCCATCAGTCCAGCAAAGATGGCGGCCTCCACGCGACAGCTCCACAGGACCCTCCGATGAAGAAAGCAGCTCCAGCGACGAAAGCGACTTCTCACCGACGCTCCAACCTGAAGCAGCAGGACCTCCGAGACAGAGATCCGCTCACCTCGGCAGCCAGCAAACAATGAGGTTCACGCAGGCGCAAGAGGAGCAGGAGAACTCCCTCTCTGGCGAAGAAGAGGAACTGCAGGTCAACTCAGGTCGCTCCATGGGCAGAGGACCAACGAACTCCCTCTACAGGCGACCAGAAAAACTGCAAATGGGACATCCAATAGCAAATATATGTGTACCCATCCCCCACTGCCAATATAAAGACAGCCCAGGGCACCAGGCCAGATCCAGCAAAGGAAGCAATGCCGGCCAGCACAGCCAACTACCTCACAACTTCCCAATCCTTCGCATGACTGGGGAGAACCTAATGGACTGGGCACAACAATTCCAGGTAATTCTGATGAGGGAGGGGGCACTGTACCTGATCGAGGACCCACCAAGAAAGCCATGGACCCTAAAGGTGGACAGACTACACCACAGAGTGTTCTGTTTGCTTTTAAGCTCTATTGACACTTCAATGTATGGGAGTATCCCTGATGGGCTAACTGTGCATGAGGTTTGGGGAATATTGTATGAAATGTTTTATTGCAATGAAAGGACTACGACCTGCTTGCTATTGAGAGAGTTGTATGCATACAAAATGAAAGAGGGCTCAACAATGAGCGAGCACCTGATGAAATTAAACAACATGAGATCCGACCTCATAAGAAGGGGGGAAATCGTGACGGATCAGCACCAGATTAGCATTATATACAACTCCCTCGATTCAAGCTGGGACTACTTCCTGACTCAGCTGGATAATTTGGGAAGTGACAATGCCACATTGGGGTACATCACTAAGAAACTCATAGCTGAGGATAACCTTAGGAGAAGTAGGGCCACCACACGCAGAGAGGACAGGCCACGCAAAAGAGTCAGTTTCCCTGAGCAGGGGAGCCCTAGTTTCGAGTGTCACACATGTGGACCAAGGAAACACAAACCCACACGCGATCAAACACGCCATGAGGACACTCCGAGACCCAGACGTGAGTCACAGGATGAATACCCACACAGACACAAGGGCGACAACGACAGGGGGAACAGACGACGAAGGTCACCTAGCCCAAAGAGAGAGATTAAGCCACAGAAGGGGCAAGATAGACACAAACCAGATTCAGTGAACGTGGTCAAACACAGTGAAGGGACCAGCAGCCACAGGGCAGACAGGTCTTCAAATGCACACCTACAGCGGTGGCTGATCGACTCCGGGGCAACCACCCACACATCATGCCACAAGGAAATATTCAACTCATTTGAAGAAGATTCCTTCAGAATCAAAGTTGCCAACCAGGAACATGCAAGAGTAACCGGCAGGGGCGACGTACTCATCCCTGGAATTGGTCAGGTCAAAGGCGTCCTTTACTCTCCAGAAATTCCATATAATGTCCTGGCCACCACCAAGCTCACAGAAGACCCCAGCCTCAGGATAGTCTTCGAAAACAAGAAGGTGTCCATCGAAAGAAGGGGAAAGCAGATTGGAAGAGTGGAGCTCATAGGCGGCCTACCGTACCTCATTGCCAAGGAAGCCGAGGATGGACAGGCCACGATAGGCCTAATCGACGGCACTGACGATGAAGAGATGCAGGACTGCACCGCAGACGACCCCAGGGAACCCGAACATGAAGACCCAGAAAGGGAAAACAATGATCACAACAGTCCCACAAGAAATGAAGGGGTTGGCAGCGCAGAGCATAGAGCACTGAGGGTATCCATAGGGAAACAAATACATGATGAGTGTGTGCACCTGTTGCACAGAAAATTGGGACACATAGGTTTTCCGACAGTCAAGAAGATGCTAGGGTGTTCAGAAGGACTAAGGATCAAGAATTGTGAGAACTACCTGGAGTGCTCCGTGTGCAAAAGCTCCAAGGCGAAAACTGAGGCACGACCGAAGACATCCTCCAGGAAGTCAAGCCACCCTTTCGAATTGGTCCACCTCGACCTGGTGGGGCCACTCGAGAGATCCTTGGGCCAGAAGAGATTCTTCTTGACGATAGTCGATGACTACAGCCGATACGGTTTCGTATACACCCTCAAAAGCAAGGACGAGACCTTCAGCAAGTTCAAAGAGCTCTACCAAAGGGTGCAAACTCAGAACAACACCAACATAAAGAAACTGATGACGGACAGAGGATCGGAATTCCTGTCCAAAGAGTTCCAAGACTGGATAACCGAGAAGGGGATGCTACACTACAAAACCGCACCATTCTCAGCCTTAATTTTAATTTAATTTAATTTAATTTTCACGCTTATATACCGCTCACTCAGGCGAACCTGACTCAGTGCGGTTTACATAGCGGACAATAATACAAAATATAGTAATATAACATACAATAAATACAGCAAAAAATCAATCACCAAAAGTCCAATTACAAATCTCTGTCCGCAAAAATTACAGAAATATATATATATATATATATATATACTACAATATGCACTACATGTGCACTATAATACAGTTTCTAACAATACATCAAATAAGGTACAATACAATAAAATCCTAAACATCAGAACATCCAGAACGGAGTCGCCGAGCGAAGGAACGGAGTGCTCCAGACCATGATCAGATGCGCAATTGAAGATGCAGGCCTAAGCTTCTCATACTGGGGGGAAGCTTTGCTGTACTCCAACTACACACTGAACAGGCTATGGTCTGGCGTTATCGGAAAAACGCCCTATGAAGCCATGTACAGGCAGAAGCCCAAGTTGAGCCACCTTCACATCTTCGGTGTGTTCGCAGACGTACACATACCAAAACAACTAAGGAAGAAGGGGGACAAGATAACGAAGAAGCTAAGGTTCATGGGGTACGAACCGGGCTCGAAGACATACCGCTTCCTAGACCACAACCTGAGAATAGTGGTTTCCAGGTCGGCCACGTTCCATGAACACGCGAACTGGAGTAAGATACACGCAAACGAGGTACTGACAAATGAGTCAGTACAAGAAGGAACCAAAGCACCCTCATCCAACTCAAGGCCCAACAGACCAGTGAACACGCCACCAGAGAGGGATGAGACCAGGCAGTCGCATCAAAATACCACTAGTGTTGTGGAGACTGAACCTCCAAAAACCCCAGCAGAGGCGCCCCGCAGGTCAACCAAAGGCCAAACTCCCAGAGGACTAAAGGAGTATGTGCTGGGCATAAACACCTACCCCAAGACACCAGCAAGCTTTGATGACATAGACAAACTGCCTCCCAAAGAACAGGACAAGTGGCGGGCGGCGATGGAAAGGGAGATGGAGAGCCTCAAAACCCTCGGAGTGTACGCTCCTGCTGAGGTTCCTGAGGGACAGAGGACAGTGGGAACAAAGTGGGTGTTTAAAGTAAAGTCGTTGGAAAATGAAGGGGTAATGTACAAAGCGCGACTAGTCACCCAAGGGTTCACCCAACGATACCCTGACGACTACGAAGACACGTACTCCCCCACAGTGAAGCCAGAAAGTGTAAAGGCCGCTTTAGTGATGGCAAACATCCTCGAGGAACAAGTGTACCAGTTTGATGTACAGACAGCATACCTCCATGCAGACCTTGACAAGGAAATATACGTCAGAGCACCACCTGGTTTTGAGCGCAACAGAGGGAAAACGTGGCTACTCAGCAAAAGCCTCTATGGTCTAAAACAGTCCGGCAGGAGGTGGTACGAGTGTCTGGCCGAGGCAATGAGGCGATTGAACTTCTTCCCAGTCGAAGACGACAAATGTGTATTTCTAAGGAAATCACCAGAGGAAGTTGAAAAGGTCCTAGTGTATGTCGACGACCTATTGTACTTTGGGAAAAGTAAGTCCAAATGCGACGAATTCGCTCATGGACTGCAAAATGAATTCTCCCTGAAAAACTTGGGGAGAGTGAACAAATACCTAGGGGTGCAAGTCTCAAGGATACCCAATGGCTTTGGACTCTCCCAGAAGGAGAAAATAGCTGAACTCCTTGACAGATGCAACATGTCAAACGCTCACCCCTGTGGAATGCCTATGCAAACAGATTTCTTGAAAAACGCCTACGAGGAAGGGGAACCGTTCGAAGACGTCAGCCTCTACAGATCCATCATTGGATCGCTGTTACATATAGCCAACTGGACCAGGCCCGACATTACGCTGGCAGTGAACCTTCTCTCACGCCATTCCAGTAACCCAAAGGCATTTCATTGGGCGGCTGTCAAGAGACTGCTGAGATACCTGAAGGGCACCATGGAGACAGAATTACTGCTCACCCCTCGAATAGACGAAGAAATCAAACTATCATGCTATGCCGATGCTGACTGGGGTGGATGCTCAGGAACCAGAAAGAGCACATCCGGCTACATGGTGATGTTGAATGGCAGCCCAATATACTGGCGCACCGAGAAGCAGAAACTGGTTTCTACTTCCACTGCCGAGGCCGAATATGTCTGCCTGTCAAACGCTGCGTGTGACCTTATCTGGATAAACGAACTGATCTCCCTCATCTGGGAAAAGCCCAAGCTCCCCATCACCATCCACGAAGATAGCCAGGCGGCCATAGAGATAGCAAAAGGTGACATTATAAACCGGAAATCTAGACATATAGATATCAAGTGCAGAAACGTGAGACAGATGATAAGAGAAGGCTTTATAGAGCTAACACACTGTGAGACAAAGGAACAGGTGGCAGACATACTGACCAAACCACTCCCCTCAGCTCAGCATGAGTACCTGTTTGGCAGTTTGTGTCTTAGAAAATGAAACGCTCAAGTATGCACTCAATGTAGTCAGCCCATGTGATATTAGAAGGGGTTTTGTCAGATGTAATATCAAAGTGACCTGAACTACATGTACCACAATGCCTTGCCACTGTAACCCTATTCCCTTGAACCTTATGCCTCTGACCTCATCCGACCCTATTAAAGGACCACCTCAACCTCATACCCTCCTCTTCCATCTTTGACCCTTGATACAGCCACTGACCGCCATGCGGGCAGTGAGAATAAAAGACTTTAATTATAATATACTGTCTCTGGAGTTATTGGGCCGAACCATCTGAAACACTCTTACAGAAATCTGTTCGATATTTTATGTGGCTACTAGAAACAGCATTTGTTTTCTCCTCACCCTTACAGATAGCCTTGCTTTTCAATCTCCTGCTCTTTGTGAAGTGGTTTTCACAGTGTTTTGAGGAAGCCAGGATTTGCCTTTAAAGAACTTAAGGAACTTCTGCTACTAGATCTTTCCTTTCACTCTTGGCTCAGGACTGTCTGCTTCTACAGCTCATGTTTCAATATGTCTATGGGCCATGGAAAGCCTTAGGGGCAAATTCCATTTCCAACTGACCGGCCAAATTGTCCTTGGACAATTGCATCGGAAATTGTGAACTTGACACATTTAATCATTCCCAGCACTGCCATAAGAATTTGCTTTAAATGAAAACAGATATTTGGTGAAGCCTTTGGGAAAGTCAGTTCATTGTTTTATATTATTATTCAGTTTCTCTGATATATTCCAAGCATCCATAGGCAGCATAGTCCAACACACCCAGAGAGCACAAGATTTACTAAGGCTGTACTGACGTTTATTTTGTACTGAAATGCAAGAGACAAAATTCATCTTCACAGTTATTTCACTTTCTTTTTGGGTGCAGTGCATTCTGAAATTTAAAAAAGGCAACAACACAAAAGATGTGGCTTTAAGTAGCTTGGTACCAAATGAGGGCATAATTTGAAAGAGGTAGACAGGTAGTCTTAATTTCAGTATCCCAAAACAATTCATATAAGCTATTGAGAGGAATCATGAGGTACTGTTATAGCAACTTATTTTTCAATAGAGTTGGCATTCTTCTTATAATTTTCAGTGCCAAGCAGAAAACATAAACAAGTGAGAACTCTGCAGAATTTTTAACGCTACAACATGCTAAATTACCAGCCAAATTACCTAATGCCATTATTCTAAGGTAATATTTGCATCTAGATCAGAAGGGTTTTTTAATGAGATTTATAATGAACCTCTTTTTACTCTATTCATTTCAAAACTATTATCTTGGAAGAGAATCCAATCAGTTGTACCAACATTTATTTTAGATGTTTATACCCTGCCTTTTTCCTCAGGGGAACCTAAGGTGAACTATAGAGCTATGCAAGCAATGAGATTTACAGAAATATTAATTCTTGATTCAACAGTTGCTTTGGTAAGTCTATTCTAGTTGGGACTGGCAAATGGATATATAGACCTTACTAAGCAACTAACCCTCTTCATTAGAATTAATAGAACTGAGACATAAAATGGTCACTTTGTTTCGATGTGCTGCAAACAAAAACTAGATCAGATTGTTAAAGGGTCAAATGTTATTTGTCCTGGCAAAAATGAAAAAGACGCAGGTTAACTAGACAAAAGGTGAAGCAAAATCAATAGCTCTATCAGGGTAAAGGTACCTCACCCTCATAATGGTTTCCAAAGTGTGTCTACAACACCGTGATCATGACATTTGATTAAAAGGTTGGCCTGAAGTTGGTTTTTTGAAATGACCATGATACACTTCAACATGGAGGAAAACTTTGGTCAAATTTCCAGAAAGGTGCTAACAAGAATTGGGCTATAATCCTGACACTATGCTATATAAATCTGAATATTAAGATTTATATTCCCCTATTCAGTTTTTATACACCAGACAGATACAAAAAAGTGGTGTAAGGATGAAGCCAAAGAGTGATAAATTGACCTGATTTCCCCTTTCGGATATAGATGTACTGTTTGAGGTTTAACTAGCAGCTAACTGTTCCAGAAACATTCAGTGTACCCTTTGATCTTTATTTGCAAGAGTTTGTACTTTGAAATACAATTTGCATAAATGGGTTCTTCTTTAAGAATTCTCCGGTAGCAGAAAACAGAGAACTGATGCTGACAGCATAGACTTGTGGGAAGTAACTGTGTTGCTCTGTGACACACAGCTTCCTGATATGCCAAATGAAATATCTCCATATACTTAATGGAAGGAAATCTTCCACATAACCTGCATGGTGTTGCATTATGTTGGATGGCATGAACACAAGTAAGATGATGATCTGTGGTTCATCTCTTTCTCTTTTTTTACTTTGTAGGTATGAAGCTTGTAAAGATGATCTCACTTGTGTTAACAACTGGTTGACAGATTGGAAAATTGATGGCAAAGGAGTAAACCACTGTAAAAATGAATGTATCCCATACAACCAGGTAGTATATCATAGGCTTATTGTTATTGTTACATGCCATCAAGTCCAATTCATGGTGACTCTGTGAATGAACTACTGTATCTTTAAAATGTCCTATCATTAACAGCCCTGCTTGATTCTTGTAAATTCAAGCCTGTAGCTCCCTTTAGAGACTCAATCCATCTCACGTTTTTCCCATATTTGTAGGCATATTCTTGCTAGGATTTTAACTAATTCAGTTTCTGTGGCTCAAAATAGTTCTATCAGTATTTCATATACCCCTGGTGATTTATTTTGTATTAGTCCTTACATAGCAGCTATCACTTCACTTTCTAGAATTCTAGGTTCTTTGTCATAAGATTCCTCTTCAAACGAGTCTGTCATCCTTTTATCTCTTATGTACAGGTCTTCAATATACTGTTTCCATCTTCTCTTTATTTTCTCCTGGCCAGATAGGGTGCTTCTCTGTTGCTCATTCAGCATTCCTAATCTAGTCTTAAATTTCCCTTTGATTTATAAGATTTACCACAAGAGAATTCTTGTTTTCCCTATTTGTTATTCTTCTCTATTTCTTTGCACTAGTTATTATAATAGTTCTCTTTGTCTCTATGTAACAGTTGCTGAAAAGCTGTATTCAGAGTTCCAACTCTATTTCACTCATCTTTTCCTTCTGCTTGTTGACTCTCTTTTACAATGTTAAATGTTTCTTCTGTCATCCATCCAGGTTTTATTTTGTTTTTACTTCAGGCAGAATTTTGCAATCTTGTCTAATAATATCTCTTGTTTCAATCCACAGTTCTTCTGGCTCATAGTCAACCTCACTTAGGAATACAAATCTGCTTCTTAGGTGGCTTTAAATTATATTTTGGCACAACAATTCTTTAAGTGTTCTTTTTCAGCTTTACTTTAATATTGGATATTAACAGTTCGTTATCATTACCACAATCCATTTCTGGTCTTGTTTTTGCAGAAATGGTACAGCTTCTCCATCTCCTGCATCCAATTATGTAGTCTACTTGATTTCTATATTGACCAGCTGGTCATGGCCATGTGTACAATTGTTTGCTCAGCTGTTTGAATATGTAGTTGCAATAGGCAGCTAGTTGGATTCGCAGAACTCTATGAATCATACTCCAACTTCATTTCTGTTCTCTAGGCCAAATTGTCAACAACATTTGGTTCTGCTTTGTTTCCTACTTTTGAGTTCCAGTCACCTATGATTATAAGCATATCTTATTTTGGTATGTGATCAATTTACATAAAAGCTTTCAATTTCATCTTCTTTAGTATCTGTAGTTGGAGCATATACCTGAATCCTGATTATGCTGATAGGTTTTCAACAGAACCTGATTTATATTACAGTAAAGCCCCGGGTTACAGACACCTCAGGTAATGGAAAACTCGACTTACGAAGGAAATTCTGAGGAAATGGCGTCCTGATTTATGGAAAAACTCCATACTTCCCAGGGTAGTGGGAGGGTGTTTGGAGCATTTCCGCTCCACTTTTGAAAATTTTAGTCACTTTTTGACTCCGGTAGAAGCTCTCCCCCAAACAGGAAGTCCTGGAAATCCCCCCTGTCCCATCAGCTGTTAGGCAGAGACTTTTTCTGCAATTACCATGGCAGGACACTAGATGGCGCTGACAGAAATGTGATGACTATGCCTTGAAAATAAAAAAAATCAGCTCCAAAGTTCACTAAAAAGCCCAAAAAACTTGTTTTTTTTTCTGTTTCTGTTTCTAAAGTGCACTGTGGAATTTTTTTGCTGTGTTTTTGCCACTTTATAACCTCCCGAAGGTTCCCCCTCCCCATGCATTTCTATGGGAAATTGTGCTTCGTGTTACAGAAAAATGGCTTTAAAGAAAACGTCCCGGAATGGATTAATTCTGTAACCCAGGGTTTTACTGTATTTGGTTATATCCAGTGGTGGGTTTCAGCAGGTTCACCCCAGTTTGCCAGAACCAGTAGCAGAAATTCCAGCTGGCCCTTCCCATCCAAGTTTTGAAATAAAGAAGTCCTAATTCAGGTGCAACACAAGGCTTTCCCCCTGGCCACGCCTACCATACCACACACAGAGTAGGTAGTAAAAATTTTTTGAGTCCCAACACTGGTCATATCTTACATTATAGCTCCTAACTGCCTGTGCTACAGCTTGCCTCAGAGCTACTCCATTTCTTCTGAGTTGATCATTTCCAGAGTAGATCACCTACCTAGTTGTCTGACTGAAAATATCCTATTCCAATCCACTTTAGTTTACTGACCAAAATCACTACAATGTTTGCTTATTCTATTTCTTGCTTTCCACTTAACGATTTACCTCGAGTCATTATTCTCATGTTCCATGTTCCAAAAGTATGTGTTGCACAGCATTATATATTATATTTTCACTTCTGTGCACACCAGACACTAGATGTCCTTTCAGCTGCTATCCAGTTGCATCATTAGTAACAGAGTTACGCGTGCTTGTCCTTCACTCTCCCCAGAAGTTGATTAAGTAAGTACTTTCCAATTTGGGAGTCTCATCATCCAGTAGTATTTTTTGTTTCATTTTGGATTGTCTTATCATAGAATTTTTATGAAAAGAAAATTTCAGTAGTGGTTTATCATTGGTGCCTTCTGCACTGTACTAACAAAACTCTGTTACCGTCATTTTATCCTCCACCAGTGTCACCTTCAGTTACTGCTGCTACCCAGTAGCTGCCTTGAAAAGGGTGGATATCATAGGCTACCTGTGTACTAAACAGGATACAATGTAGAGCCTTGCATCCAACTTCAGCGTTTTAATGTCCCTTTAGTGAGGAGAGAAAACCTGCCTATTCATTCATTTCCAAAATTCTGGTATCCTTATATAGATCTTATACTGTACATTGAAGATTCCTACAGAAGCAAAGGAAATTGAACGTTCTGTTTAGATTGGTCCAGTATTGGACAGTACAGTAATTGGACAGTACAGTACAGAAGATTTGGACAGTACAGAAGGTTTATTTTAGTAGTTTTCCAAAACTTTTAGTCCTTATGGTAAAGCTATCAGCAGCTTTTTGTCCAATTCATGCAAATGGCTGAAAAGACAGGTGGGGATGAATGTTCTTATCTGAAACATGTCTCTGCTGCTAGATTTTGTATGTGCCATCTTTATCATGTCAGATAAAATGTTGACCTAGAGTTTATTTCTTCATATGGCTGTGATAAAGTGCTGTAAGATGGCAGGAAAATGTGGCTGAAATTGGCAGCAAGGGGCTAATAAGAATTGGGCCACAATCCTGTGGAAGAAAATTGTATGTGCAATAGTAATAATAATCGTAATAATGCAAGCAGTTTGTGTTATTTCATGCATTCTCTGCTGCCAGATGTGCCAACTTTTTCTCTCCAACTACCAGACATATGCCAATGGAACTGACCTGTGCGAGAGGTCGTGGGGCCCATCCTTCAAGGTTAGCAACTCCACCTGCCTCTGTCTACAGATGGATGAAATGGATGAAACAGCAGTCAAGCTCATAGAAGAGAAGTCCTCCAATAGCAGCAGCAGTAGCATAAATGATGAAGAGCAATACTGTGGCCTCAAGAGGAACAAAACGAAGGAGCTGAAGGAGCTGAAAGAAGGGAGCAAGGAGACATTTTGAGTCAAGGTTTTGTGGAAGGGAGAAGCAAACGTATCTTGTTTCTTTAATAAATTAAACTCTTGCCATGATTTTAATAAATGTCTCACCATGACTGATAACCATAGAACCACAGGGAGAATCAGATCACAAAAAGTTAAGAATTAAATGATTTTTAAACCCAGATAGAAACATTAAAACAGATCAAAACATGTCCTAGCCACTATTAAAAATACCAAGGGTGATTAAAAAGCCTGCCTAACAAACCTATCTTCGCTTGGTTACAGAAACTAAAGAAAAAGTGTAGTAATGATATATTAGTTTGTGTAGTAATGATATATTAGTTTGACCCCATGATCGTCTTAAATTTATAATCATTGTTATTTAGCATTAGTAAGTTCCAAAAGGTGGGGGCAGTGATGCCATCTGGTATTACTGGAACTCCTGGCACACTCTTTTGACCATTGTGTGGAAAAATTCCAAACCTTGATATGGGGCCTCACTAATCTTCCTCCCCAGAACTCCTTACCCTAAACATATGTATCTCTTTTGGTACAAACTCCCTGGCCATCTGACGCCAGGCATTCTTATCAGAAGTACGTCAGTGAAATATGACAGAGATTCGTCATGTAACTGTAGTTCCTTTGTTAGACTAGAATTAATGATTCAAGGTATAGCCAGGTTTTATGATAAATACTAGCTGAAAAATAAAGGGGACAGCCGTCTCATTCTGACCCTCGTTTACGCATGTCGTTACTTTTACACTGCTGCGGTATGCAGATCGCAACAAAAAAGCAAGAAGAACTCTTCTCTGAAGTCTCTCTTTTTACTTTTTGTGGAGAGAACTTAACTGGGTTGCAGATGTATGAAAGGCCTTTATGTGCATCTCAAACAATCTTATAGCAGACCATGTCGGGAATAAAATATTTTCATCCCACAGAACACCCATTCTATAAGACCAAAGTACATGAAAGATGCTATGAAGGGAGGTAACTCTTTAGGTACCTCATATACAAACTGTTTAGAACAGGGATTCCCAACCTGCGACCCACGGGCCAGATGTGGCCCACGGCACAATTTCATGTTGCCCCCTCCCTGCCTTCACCACACCAGGAAGTGCCATGTGGTGGAAGAAGGGCAAAATAGCTGTCCAGACCCTGAAGCTGTCTGAGGGAGCGTAACCTGGCACTCGGCTCAAAAAGGTTGAGAACTCCTGGTTTAGAACCTTATAGGCAATAATCAACACATCTAGTGGTATGGCCAGTAGCGTAGTGTGTGGGTTGCCCAGGCCACTGATTGGACATCAACCTTTCCTGATAGGTTTGTTCGGCGAGAACACCACCTCGAAGACCAATCTAGCTTTGCCGGATAGGAAATTGGGTGCGGGCTAATAGTAGTAGGGAGCAGTAGTGACTCCATGTTTCCTTGGCTGAGGGCACTGAGAGGAGTAGGACAAATGTCATGAGGTAAGAGACACAAGGTCTCGTAAACAGCATACGGTATCTGGCTCACGTCCGCATAAAGGGCTGAGCAGATACCAATCGCAGCTAGACCAAATAGCTATGCATAAGTGCATAGTCTTCTAGGACTTAGATAACACAAGAACAATGAGTCTCACCACAATTCGCTGATTAGCCTGCCTATGGGCAACCTGGGCACGCAGGCTGGTAAGTGTAACCCAACCAGCCGAGTGCCACATAGCAAGCCTTCTGTCACGGGGGTCTCACGCGGGCTGTGCGTGATGACTCCCAAAGTAGTCAATAAATAGAGACCACCCGAGGATTCAGGACTGGCTTTTTCCACCATACTTCCATCTCTCGCACCTTCCTTGAGTTCAGCACCTCGACTCCCGCAAACCATTGCAACAATAGTGATAAATGTAAAAGTGTAGGTACTATTTATGATAGTCCTGCAGTCATAACCCTTTGATCCTGCAGAAGCATCCAAAAACGCAGGCCACTGAATAAGCCCATGACAACAACATATAGCTGGTTAGAACTGTACAGTATTTGTAATCGCTACTTTAAAATTGATATAAAACACTAACACAACTGTGTTCCTGTGGCTAGCTGTTTTTGCTTTGGTGCAACCATATTGTACTGGACTGTGCTCTCCATTTCAGAGAGGATGTCAATTAAAAAGCAAAATAAAACAGCTGTAAGTTTCATCCTTTAACTCACAGTGCATCATAACATTACAGAGCCTGTTAATGAATACACATACTGTATGGTCAAAGAAGCAATGTATCTAAAAATTGTAATAAACTGCAGATTTAAAAGATTAGGTTCTTTCAGGACTTCTTCCCAGACCTTTTGGCAATATCCATGCTGAATGAATTGTCATAGCAACCAAGCCTGACTACACTCTCACTGGTTTGATCCCAGCTGCTCAACATATGAAAAAGCTACAGCCTGGCTCTCAGGAGTTGCAGCTGTTCCTTCCTATTACCTTTGGAAAGCTTCACTGAAATTTCTGTCTAGAGTGCTTGCTTTCACTGATTAGCTACTTGGCAAAAACATTCTGTATTTATATTCTGATCCATGTAGGTTGTTTTTGGGTCTGTTCTACTTTTTTTTGGAACAACTATTCTAGATGCCTAATCCTATGATGGGTTTTCTTATTGTTTAAGTATCTAATATTCTAGTCCAGTGGTTCCCAACATGGGGCACATACCCCACATGGAGACTTCAATTCCCAGAAGCCTAAGTCAGTACATTGGCTGATCAGTGCTCTGGGGAATTGACTTGGGTTTCTGGGAATTGAAGTCCAAAAACCAAAGGTTGGTAAACACTGTTGTAGTCCCAAAGGCTATAATAGATCCTACATAGGTAGGAAAGACCCTGGCAGCTCTGTTCAAAAACGATTCAGAACCACCACACCTCTCCCCTGGTACTGTTTATCTGTAAGTCCATATAATTGTTATTCAAGTGTTCAACTGATGGTGCAATTACTGGGAAATGAGCATTTCTTCATATTAGAAGAACAAGGTATACATTTTGAACACCTAGGAATTGAACAAAGTTCTTATAAATTGTGAATATTTAGTTCTCTATTCATTATCTGCATTGTTTTAGAAGTTCCAGGAGCCTTTCACCTGCAAGTTGGCCTACTTGAAGAGCACCAAGAAAGCTGCTAAGCTAGCATGAAGCAACTTCATCTTAGCAGAAATCAAAATCTGCATTGATCAGTCTTTTGTCACAACCAAATGTGATGTGCACTTCCGTTCCTTCATATTCCTCTCCCACCAAAGCATGCTCATGAATAAGTCTGTCAGCTCAGACAACACTTTATGCCCGGGATAGGCAACCTACAGTCTGTGGGCCAGATCCGGCCCATGGTGCCAAATCAACCAGCTGTTGTAAATGTGTTTATGACAGCTGCAGACAAATTTACGACTGTTGTAAATGTGTTTATGACAGCCGCAAATGAGTCCATGGCTGATTCCGGTGGTGGCGGCTGGACCGCCAGTACAGCCCCCCAACTTCAAAAGGTTGGCAACCACTGCTCTATGCAGATGGTGTAGTGGTCTATGAAAACCTATACAAAATATTTTGCTATGTTTAAGGTATGGATAGATCATCTGTTGTATTTGCTGTAACAGACTACATGTAAATGTATTTCAGAACTCTGGAAGCATTTATATTATCCACATTTATATTATCGATAAAATAGATGGTGAAGGTAAATCTAACTTCAGAATGATTGCAAAATGAAAACATGAAAAGAATTATTTTAGTATGTCTAACATGTCTAATACTAGAAGGAAGACTCTTCCACATATTGAGTGCAATCATCCTAATGCCATTCTCTAGAAGCCTGCAGAATGGACTTCCAGAACAGTTGACACCAGCTTTACAGTATTTCTCAACCTTTGGCTTTTGGACTTCAATTCCCAGAAGCCTAAGGCAGTCCATCGGCTGATCAGTGCTTTGGGAAATTGACTTAGGCTTCTGGGAATTGAAGTCCAAAAACCAAAGGTTGAGAAACATTGAGCTAGCTCTGGTACAGGCACAAAAATCTGCCATGCAGCAGAGGGAAATCCATATAGGGTGGCACTTTACAGCCACGTGTCTCCATGGTGGCCATAATGAAAATATTTGCTCAGCTATAGGAGGAAAGTTCATGTTGTGAAGGAAAACATTAATGAAAATCCTGGAAGACTTAAATACATGCTCACTGTTTTACAGCATTTTGGTCCGTCCTATTAAATCTATTGCCTGTGAGGATTTTGCAATGAAACACTAAGTACATTTACCACAAATGTGAACTCTAGCTTGGAGAAGACAAAGGGAGGATAGATACACATGCAGTTTCCATGTGCTGTGTCTGAAACTCCTCTGCAGTTGTTGCAATATGGGGCCACATTAAGCTTTTAGTTTTCTTCTCAAACAGCTGTGATGAACTCATTACACAGACTCTTGAGTTGATTCTGTTGTTTAAACCATTTCCCTTTTCAACAAGATGATCACTCCCAAGGGGGAAATGAGAGGTACTAGCCCATGCCCTTGCTCCAGCCGCTGTACTAGCACTACATAGTACTGAAACTTGACAAGCTGTATTCAGAATGTTGGTTTATACTAGGGATTCTCAACCTGCGGCCCACGGACCGAATGTGACCCATGTCACCATTTCATGTGGCACCACCACCACCACCACCACCACCACCACACCAGGAAGTGCCATGTGGTGGAGGAAGGGCAAAATGGTCATCCGGCCCCCGAAGCTGTCTGTGAGCGTGACCTGGCCCCCGACTTTAAAAGGTTGAGAACTCCTGGCTTATACAAACAAGCTGCCTCACTGGATTGTAGCCAGCTGTGAGACTGAAACATAACATGAATCTAAACTTGTAGGAATTGGGGCCGCTAGGACGGCTGTTGGGTCCCGGAGGAGACTGATCAAGTAACGACACGAGGCAATATGGAGCGAGATCAGATCAGATCAGTGGTTTATTGAGGGAAAAGCATCATCATATATAGATCAGAAGGCAATGCAGGAAAGAATCGTCATCTGACAGAAAATCACATCACCCATTTACTCGGGTTAATGGGAAATCTCTCTTGGGGAAGTTAATTAACTCGGGCAAACACTGACAGGGGAAAACCATTGTTCGAGGCTTGCACTAGGGTAAATATGGCTTCTATTTGCACCAAAGATTAGGCTGATCTGTGAGTCAGTAATTGCTTAATGGGTAACGGAGGTTAGCGATCTGCTCTCTCAGCAGAACCGCCGGTCAGGTCAGGTGTGGGTGAATAAACCCTTATGATTTATACTATTAATCCGCTCCCCCAATTTCCGTACTGGCAAGGGCCAGTGACCAGGAACCTTCTTCGCCGGTGTAACCTCTGCCAGAGGCTGATTATGCCAATTGGGCATGCGGAATCCGCATAAACTAAAGAAGACAAAAGTAATTGCTATGAGTCTAAACTAAAGAAGACAAAAGTAATTGCTATACTGAAAACAGGCAAAGAACCATCAAATAAATCTCTACTATGCCACTTCTACAAAATGTTTGAACAAATGATATTAAATCATCTACCATCTACCACTGCATTATATTCTCAAAGCAGTCTTCATGGTACAGGTACACAGAAAGGACCTCCTTAAAGATTATATTATTTTTGAACCACAATCAGGCGCAACCTGGTAACGGCAACCGTGTGTTGCCGGCTAATCTTTCTCACACTAGGATAGGCCAGAGGAACTGCAGAATGACTCACCAAAAAGGTGGCTTCATTTTGGAAGTTTGACTTCTAGCCTAGACATGGAAAAAGAAATCTACCCCTAAAATTGAACCTTTTCTAATTTCAGAAGAGGCAGGCTTTAGACGCAGCAAGAACTGTATACCCCAAATCTTAAATCTAACCCAACAGATATGGTCCCTAAAGCAATTTCATTTGATCCCTCGTTGCTTACAAATCAATATGGGGTGAAAGATAGTGACAAACTCTACACTTTAATATTAACTTTATCTTTGAGTGCCATTTGCAGTGCCCCAGCCAGAAGCCCCTTAACTGGAAAACCATCTTATCCCTCAAAGATAGCTATAATGTAGTTTGTCTCTTGGACCACTCTTTGGAGATCCATGAGCTGCATCCAACGAGAGAGTGGGGTTGGCTGGCTGCCCTTGACACGAGGTTTCCCTTGCCTGAAAGCCAGTCGTATCCGACTCTAGGGTTCAGCGCTCATCTCTGTTTCAAAGCCGAAGAGCCAGCGCTGTCTGCTTCTGCAGACGTTTCCGTGGTCATGTGGTAGGCATGACTAGACACAGGAACGCACGGAACGCTGTTACCTCCCCACCAAAGTGGTCCCTATTTATCTACTTGCAATTTCTTGCTTTCGAACTGCTAGGTTGGCAGGAGCTGGGACAAAGACGGGAGCTCATTCCGTCCTGCAGTACTCGGGAATCGAACTGCTGACCTTCCGCCTCCCAATCAGCGTCTTAGTCACTTGAGCCACTGCAGTCCTTGCCCTTGACATGAACTGCCAGATAAAAATCTTCAGAATGCCAAGCAAATTCTGAGAAGTAATCTTGAAATGTACACATAGGAAGAAATCTTTTAATTGGAAATTCCCTGGACTGTTGCAGAAATTTCTAAGGGAATAGTCTGTTGCAGCAAAAACTAAAAAGAGACTTGGGTAAAGGTCGCCCTTGTTCGAAAGCCAGTCCTATTTGACTCTAGGGGGCAGTGCTCATCTCCGTTTACAGCCAAAGAATCAGCGCTGTCTGCATCTGCAGATGTTTCTGTGGTCATGTGGCAGGCATGACTAGACACCAGAGTGAATGGAACGCTGTTACCTTCCCACCAAAATTGTAACTATTTGTCTACTTACAATTTCTTGTTTTCGAATGGCTAGGTTGGCAGGAGCTGGGATAGACGATTGGAGTTCACGTCATTGTGCAGCACTCAGGTCTCAAACTGCTGACCTGCTGACCTTCTGGTCGTCAAGTTCAGTGTCTTAACCATTAAGCCACTGCAGTCCCTTTAAAAAGAGACTTACAACACCTCAAAGACAAATATTTTGCTAAAAATAAAAGCTTTAATAAATTCTAGCCCACTTCTTTGGATATATTTGAATAAATGAGCTCCCACTCACAAAAGATAATGCCAAACAAAACTCGTCAGTCTTTCAAAGTGCAATAAGGCTATTTGCTGTGTTGTTGACCACCATAATGTCAGAACCTGTATTGTGGAAACAACTATTGTAAACATAAAATTAGGGATTATGCATGGGAAAAGTATTTAAGATATTTACAAGAAGTTTGGTTTATAAACAATAGAAATAGGTTTTTATTTCTCCCCTACAGTCATTAATTGCATATACATTCATTTATTGCTTTACATTCATTAATTGCATATACCTAAATGTCTGATGTGGGTAAGCGGTGGCTTAGTGGTCAGGACACTGAGCTTGATGACCAGAAGGTTGGCAGGTCAGACCTGAGTGCTGCGCGACGGAATGAGCTCCTATCTCTGTCTCAGGTCCTGCCAATTTAGCAGTTCAAAAGCAAGAAATTGCAAGTAGATAAATAGGTAATGTTTCGGCAGGAAAGGTAACAGCTTTTTGTGTACTCTGGCATCTAGTCATGCCTGCCACTTAACCATGGAAAAATGTGCAGACGCAGGCAGCACTGGCTTTTTGGCTGTAAACAGAGATGTGCACTGCCCCCTAGAGTCAGGCATGGCTGACTTTCGAACAAGGGAAACCATCACCTTTATTAAATGTCTGATATTAGCGAAATTGAATCAGAACCTCCCGCCTCCATTCCATTGTATTGTGATGAGCTTATTGCTGGCCTTCTACCTACTACACAATCTATACCTATAAAATGGTGCGTTAACCGTTGGAATGTGACAAAGGATGTTGCACCAGGCCCCACTAGCCCGTAATGGGCCTCCGTTCACTCGCCCGAACCCGGTTCGCAGGTAACTGTTGGGTTGAAATTTTTGACACGGGGGCAGGAGCCCCCCAGTCGCAAACAAAAAAGGGAACTTCAATTCCCAACGTTCCTTGCGCCGTGCCGCGCCAGAGTCAATCAGGCTGAGCGGCGCGGCAAAAGGAACGTTCGAAAACGCGCTGCGGCCAATCAAAAAAAGCCGCAGGAAACAAACCGCTAAAGTAAGCAAACATGGCAGGCAAAACTACAAGCCCCAGCGTCCTGTGCACCATTAGCGCACAGAACGCTGAGGCGGCCGGCGCGCGAAAAATAAAAGTTTTTTAAAAAAGCCCGCCACCGCTGCCCTTCTTGCCCACGTGCCAGCCAGCATGGCCAACGGGGGGAAAAAAAGGAACCCCCCGCCGCCGGTGCCCTTCTCCCCCACGGGCCAGCCAGCATGGCCTGTGGAGAAGAAAGCAAAAAAAAGCCCCACTCCAAGCCCTTCTTCCCCACGGGCCAGCCAGCATGGCCCACGGGGGGAAAAAAGGAACCCCCCACCGATGGTGCCCTTCTTCCCCACGGGCCAGCCAGCATGGCCCGTGCAGAAGAAAGCAAAAAAAGCCCCCCCACCCCACCCCAAGCCATTCTTCCCACGGGCCAGCCAGCATGGCCCGTGGGGGGGGGAAGGAACCCCCTGCCACCGGTGCCCTTCTTCCCCACGGGCCAGCCAGCATGGCCCGTGGAGAAGAAAGCAAAAAAAAAAAGACCCCCCCCCAAGCCCTTCTTCCCCATGGGCCAGCCAGCATGGCCCGCGGGACAGAAAGCCACTGAAAAAGTTAACCCCAAAAAACAAACCAAAAACAATCAAAAACACTCAAAAATCCAAAAAGAAAACACAAACACAGCCAAAAACAAACAATAAAAAACACACAGACCCCCCAAAAAAAATCCAAACCACCCCCCCAAAAATCAGAGAGCCTACCAACAGACGTCTTGACTTCATGACCACCGGAACTCAAATGAACAAAGAAAGGAAACACTTACCGGAAGCACCCAGAGGACAGAAGAGAAGAATTGTAGAGAGGAAGCAAAGCTCACCACCCCCACCCAGAGGCCACAAGAGAAAATACATTCAAAAATATTTCAAAATAAAAGATTAATTCCCAAACAAATCAAATAAGTTAGCCAAAAATTCAAAAATATTCACACTAATCTCAAAAAATACCAAAAAAACCCCAGAAATCACTTTTCACTCAAAAAACCCAAAACACCAAAACAAAAAATAGAAAATGCGTAAAAATAAAGATTTAAAAAAACAAAAATAAATTTTAAATTTAAAAAAATAATTTAAATCAAATAAATTAAAATAAAATTTGCATAAACCAAAATTAAATTTTAAATAAAAAAATTAAAATAAAAAAATTAAAATAAAATTTGCATAAACAAAAAACAAAAACCTTCAAAAACCAATTTAAAGAGCCTGGCACTAAGGAAGCCAGCGCACAAAAAATAAAAATAAAACACACACTGGGCGCGCAAGTCCGCCGCAGGCAGACGCAGCTCCTCAAAGCCACAAAACCACAAAACCTTTCAGCACCATTTAAAACAGCCCAGCACCATTTGTAAAAGAAAAAAAAACGAAACCCTTTACTATCCAATACAATTTTAAAAAGCCCGGCACCGCCGGGCAAAATATGCTAGTAGCTAATAATATTTTATAGTACTGTATTAGCTAATAATATTTTACGGTACAATCCTATGCATGTGTGATTTAAAGATAGTCCAAATAAATTAATCAGGGCTTCTTCCTGGAAGACTACATATATGGGTGCACTCTTAGTTGGTTATATCAGAAAGAAAGCCTGTACATCACAAGTCCTTTCAATTATGATAAAATATTATGGCAGGCAATTTCCACAATCATTAAACTACAGTACAGTACAGTACTTGTTATAACAGGGGTTTGCAACCTACAGTCCATGGGCCGACCCTGACCCACGGCACCATTTCATGTGCCCCACTGCCTTCGCTCCTACCACTGCCACAAGTGCTAGAAGCGGCAAAAATGGGCGGAAACCTGTCTCCCTCACTCCTGCTTCTGCCACCACCACCAGAAGCGGCAGTAGCAGCGAAAATGCACCATAAATGCACCCACGGCTGTCATAAACATGTTTACAACAGCTGTGGATGCGTTTTATGGCGGTGTTTACAGCAGGGGGAACCACGTGTCCAGCCCACTCAGCTGTCTGAGGGGGGCATGTTCCGGCCCACAGTGTGAAAATGTTGAGAACCCCTCTGTTATATCAATGGCTGTCTGGATAGCTCAGTGGTTTAGATATGTGGCTCTACAGCAGGGGTGTCAAGCTTTTTGGGCCATGGGCTGGTCACATGGTCGAGTGTGCCAATCACATAGTTCTTCCCACCCAGAAGCGGAAGTAAAACGTGCATGCGCATTTTACTTTCACTTCCAGGAGTGGCAAGGGCAGTGCAAATCGGTTTAATTGGTGCTGTAGGCTAGATCCGGCCTGAGGGCTGTAGTTTGGGCACCTTTGTTCCATAGCCTGAAGTTGGGTTTAAATTCCACACTGTACTTCTCAGGAGCCTGAGAAGAAGAGAATGGTAATCTACATCTGAATGTTCTCTGCCTAGAAACATTGGAAAGAGTCAACTTTAGGTCAGAACTGACTTGATGGTACAAAATTATTTTTATTATACAGTAGTATCAAAATATATATTTAAAACATGCCACAGTTATGCCCCCTGCTGGAAGTATCGAACTTATCATACTATTTGGAGTAATGATAAGGGTTCATTCCTTTTGCTGGGAAAATTTGATGTTGGTCTCATTTATGAATCTCTAGCACTGTAAATATTCCACTGGGCTGCAAAATCTTCCAAACCACTGTTTAAAAAAAACAACACATACAATTAGACAAGCACAATTGATCTGTATGCATTTCAAAAATAATTTGTTTAATTTGTTCCACTCTTTTGTTGATGTTCTTTTATTTTTCTTCTGACCGCTGAAGAAGTCTCTGTGCTTCAGATTCCATTTTTCAAGTGCATTTCTACTTTTATCAGACAAAATGCTAGTTTCTGTGAAGAAAACCAAGTTTTTTTAAAAAAAACAACAAACAAACTAAGGCTGATTTCTTTGTGTTGTGCCTGGTTTTCTTTCCTACCACATACTCTCTTACCTATGTTGCAGAACAATGGCAAAGCAGTATTATTTTAGGCTGTTGAAGATTTAAAAAAAATACTTACAACAAGTAGAAGGGAGAAAAAAAGGCTTCATTGTTATGCATACATATGGGCTCCTCTTTTGCAGTAAGAGGGTTTTGTGTTCAGGGAATGAAGAAGCAGACGAGGGAAGTAGTGAAATTCAGCTCTTTATTAGTGGGGTTTGAACACAGTTTGGATGGGGCAAAACTCAGACTTATATACACTATAAACAGTAACAGTAACAATAATACAACAAGCCCATTGTCTAACATAATGTGCACATTTTCGATCCACTTATTTGCATAAGAATAGATACATGAGAAAAGATACATTCTGCTCCTGTCAGAAAACACAGTTAACATACATAACATTCTTCCCCCCTAGGTAAAAACAAAATGCTTTAACCAGGATGGCGATCCAGTTTCCCTTCTGGGTCGGACGCTTGGCTGAGCCGACTCAGGGGCTCGTATGACGGGCGACCCAGCTGGAGTGAGGGATTGATTAGAGGAGGAGGATTGTAAACCCAAATTAAAGCCCTGTTTGTTAGATGGAGGAGCAGGGGATCGCTCAAAACCAAAATCTAATTCTGTGGATGAACAAGACAACTCAGGGTCCCTCCTGTGTGTACTAAGAGTGGAGGGCGACTCAAAGCAAAATTGGTCATCATCAATAAAGGAATCCAGAGTGCTAGGCTGGGACAGTGTAGGGGTACACCTGGCCAGAATAGGGGAGCATTCCACAAATTCCCCTTGAAATCGGTTCCTAGAAGACACTTCTAGGTCAATGTTGGCTGGCTGCTGACTATTACCACTGCCCCCTGGGTTTAAACGGGTGGGGGCCAACCCTAGCGTTGAGTGTCTGTATTCGTCTTGTGGGTCCAGTACTCTGGGTTTCAAGTGATCCATGTGCCTCCTCCAGATCAGTCCAGTGGCTGTTTTGATTCTGTAAGAAACAGGACCAGTTTGATCGATCACAAACCCAGGCACCTACGTAGGGCCACCAGCTGCATAACTGTGGCAATGTACAGGTCTCCGGATGAGAAACCCTACTGGTGTTGGATTGCTATATTTGTGCGTTTGTCCTCTACCCTAGAGGAATCCAATCTGTCCAGCAAGGATGACAGTTTCCTTCACTGGAGCAATTCAGCAGGGGACAGCCCTGAGGCAAGGGGGGTGAGCCTATATGTGAAAAGAAACTGGCATAACTGGAGCTCCAAATCCCCTTCACCCATATGCCAAAGCGCGTCTTTAGTTGTGCACACCTGCCGCTCTACCTGGCCACTGGTGGCTGGGTGGAATGAGGTGGCAGTGATGTGCCTAATTGCATTCCTTTCCATGAAGGATTGGAATTCTGCAGATGTGAACATGGATGCGTTGTCGGACACCAACACACCTGGAAGTCCAAATGCTGCAAACAGCCTTCTTAGGTGCATTATCGTGGTGGCTGAAGTGGTATTAGGCACCCAAATCACTTCTAGCTACTTAGAGAACGAATCCACAACCAACAAAAATAGGGCATCCCCTAAATGGACCTGCAAAATCTATGTGCAACCTGGACCATGGGCCCCGAGCAGAATCCCATTCCCGAGAGGGAAGGTGGGATTGCTCTGGGCGAGAGGATTGACAACTGGCACAAGTGCCGACCATTTGTTCTATGTCTTGGTCCAGTTGAGGCCACCAAAAGTAGCTACGGGCAAGGGCTTTGGAACGGACAATTCCCGTGTGACTTGTGTGAAGTAGATGTAAAACCTTTTTCCTGAGAGTGACAGGAATGATCACTCGCTGGCCCCATAGAAGGCAACCTCATTCCACTGACAGTTCCAAACGCTTGCGGTGGAATGTTCTGAATTCCTCGGCTAGAGGAGAGACAGGCCAGCCTTTTTGTACCCAAGACATTACTTTAGTCAATGTTACATCCTTGGCCGTAGCCTTGGCTATATCTGAGGGGACGACCGGGGGCGAGTCGAAAGCCTCAATCATAAGGACCTGGTGGTCGCTTTCGATCTTGCAATCGGCTTCCCCAACCCCTGGCAGTGGAGAACATGACAGGGCATCAGCGTGGCTGATGTACTTGCCGGGCCTGTGCACCAAAGTAAAATCATATGCATTTAGGAAAATTGCCCAATGCATCATCCTTGGGGACAGAATTTGAGGCGTGGGCTTCCCGTTCACAAAGATTCCAAGGAGGGGCTTGTGGTCAGTTACCATGGTAAAAGGCCTTCCGTAAAGGTAATCGTGGAATTTCTTAGTGCCTGCCACGATTGCCAACGCCTCCCTGTCTGTCTGAGCGTAATTTTTCTCAGGCTTTGAGAGTGAATGCGAATAGAATGCTATGGGGGCTTCCCTCCCATCATTTAGTACATGGCATAACACAGCTCCCACCCCCACAGGGGATGCATCACACACAAGTACAACTTCTTTGTTAGGATCAAAATGAGTTAATACAGCATCCGAAGATAGCAGCCTTTTGAGTTCTAGGAACGCTTTCTCCTGGCAATGGCCCCAGTGCCAAACAGTATCTTTCTTAAGAAGCCGATGTAATGGTTCAGTAACTGAGGCTTTGCGATGGAGAAAAGTGTGATAGAAGTTTAACAATCCTAGAAATGATTGCAATTCGGCTTTACATTTTGGCCTGGGTGCATTTCGCACGGCCGCCACCTTGGACTCACAGGGCATGATACCTTGGGGTGTAATGCAGTACCCCAGGAACTCCACTTCATGTGCCAAAAACACACATTTGTCTCTTCTGAGACGTAGATCGGCCCTCTCGAAACGTGAGAGGACTCGATCAAGCCTGGCCGCTAGTTTGACGGTGTCCTTAGCGGTGATCAGGACATCGTCAAAATATGGCAGGACACCGGGCAAACCTTTTAAAATACGTTCTACAAGAGATTGAAATATTCCAGGGGCTGCATTCACCTGAATTGTATTGTAGTTACCTTAAATGCCCCCCCTATGTGTTACTATGGTCTGGGCTATGGCAGCAGCAGGAGACACAGTCAATTGTTGGTAAGCCTGGGCAAGGTCAAGTTATGTGAAGCAATTTCCTCCATACAAGGAGGCAAGAAGGTGGCTTACCACGGGCACAGGATATAAGTTCGGGCGAATAGCTTTATTGATGGTACACTTGTAGTCAGCGCATATCCTGACCTCCCCGTTACTTTTCAAAGTAGTCACTATTGGTGTCTCCCACTCTGCGGAGTCCACTGGCACTAGGATGCCCTGCCCCACCAGTTTGTCCAGCTCAGCTTCTATCTTCTCCTTTAAAGCAAAGGGTACCCGGCGTGGCTTCATCCGGATGGGCCGGACAGTTGGGTCAAGCTCAAAGTCCACAGGGGGTCCTTTGTATAACCCTAAACCCTTTTTGAACACCTCAGGATGTGCAGCACAAACGTCCCGGATTGGGTCAGCGTCTATTGTGTGAATGCCAGAAAGCCGGATTCCCAAAGGCCTAAACTATTGGGTTCCAATAAGACAGTTAGTGCCCTGCTTAACTACAACCAATAGCAAGGAGGTGCGAATGTTTTTGAATTTGACTAAGAAATTTCCCACCCCCAGGACCGGAATCTGGCAACCTTGCACATCCCGGAGGGAAGTTTTAAAAGATTTGAGCTTGGGCCAAGAGGCAGGGGGAATTCTCAAAAACTCCCGCTGTGGGATTATGGAAAAGGTAGTACCTGAATCCACCTCCATCTTGAAGGGGACGTCCTGCAGGCTCAGGTCTGCAAAGAAACACCCGCTGATGATGCCCACTTGGCTCAGGCTCTGGTGACACTTTGGCGATGGATGTTTTGTGGTGATGACTCTTCTTGGACTCAGGTGCTGGAGTTCTTTGCTTTCACTGTCGGCATACTTTAGCAATGTGCCCTCAATACCCACAGTTGTGGCATTCTGCGGTGCGGAAGGGGCACTTCCTGTGGTCATGCCGGGCTCCGCAGCCATCACACTTGCAAAGGAATTTCTTCTCCTGATCATCATGGTACGCTCAGTGCTTTCGTCGGACCGCTCGGACTTCACCCTCTGCGTCGCTGGACTCCAATGAAGAGGTGGAACCAGGCGATGCTGAGGAGGATGAAGATGAATTTTGCTGAACTTGCACAGCTGAGTCGGTGGCACTGGTGGTGGAGTGGTGATGCTGGAAAAGCTTGATGCTGGACCATGCGGCCTCAGACGCTACCGCCTCTTCTAGGACAGCCTTGAAAGTTAGCGTCTTCCTGATCATGAGGCAATATTAAGCATCTTCGTCCCTCATGCCAGCCAGCAGACAGTCCCGGAGTGCTTCTTCGATGTTGTCCCACTTGCACGGGGCGGCAGCAATGCGCAGAGTGGCGGCGTAGTCTGCAATGGACTCCACAGGTCGCTGCTCCCTTCTGTGGAAGGCCACCCTGGCCGGGAAGATCGAGACATCTGGCTGCAGGTGTTTCCTCAGTGTGGACATGATTTCTGCGAGCGGCACCACATCCACGTCCCTTGGGAGAACGAGGTGGGTTGCCAGTTCAAGTGTCTCAGAACTGCACTGAGCAAGGAAACAGGAGCGCTTCTGGTCTTCGTCGGTGATCTTCTGCGAGGCCATTGCGTGGCGGAATCAGTGTTCGTATGTTGCCCATTTCTCTGGACGCGCTGGGTCAAATGGGCCGATGTTGCTGCTATGTGGGGACACCATCCCACCTTCATCGCCAGTTTTGTGTTCAGGGAATGAAGAAGCAGACGAGTGAAGTAGTGAAATTTAGCTCTTTATTAGTAGGGTTATTAGTAGGGTTTAAACACAGTTTGGATGGGGCAAAACTCAGACTTATATCTTAACCTATAAAATCGAGGGTTAACCATTGGAACTTCGCATAGGCTCCTTAGCCAGGCCCTACCAGCCTGCACTCACCATTCGTGCACACGCCCAAACTGGGTACGGAGGTAAACGCAGGATTGAGAAATGCGCCAGTGGGGCAACAGCCCCACAAACGCGAAAAAAGGGAAACAACTTCATTTCCCAACATTCTTTGCACTGTGCCACAGCCAATCAGGCTGAGAGGCGGGAGCACAAAGAACATGGGGAAACGCACCGCGGCCAATCCAAAACCACCCGCACCAAAAAAAAAAGAGCACAAAGGGAAAAACTACAATCCCCAGTGTCCTGCGCGACATGAGCGCGCAGAATGGGGAGAAATGTGCCGCGCAAAAAATTAAAATAAAAAACGCACTGTGTCAGAGAAACACAGCCTGCATTAAGGAAATCGCCATCCCGCAGATGGCCTTCCTCAACGCAGTCCGGCAACAGAGGCCACACCGCATTAAGGAAACCCCCCACCCCGCAGAGGGCCTTCCTTAACGCGGTCCAGCAACAGAGGCCACGCCGCATTAAGGAACTCCCCCACCCCGCAGATGGCCATCCTTAACGTGGTCCGGCAACAGAGGCAACACCGTGTTAAGGAACTCCCCCACCCCGCAGATGGCCTTCCTTAACGCAGTCCAGCAACAGAGGCCACGCCGCGTTAAGGAACTCCCCCCCTGCCACCGCTGCCCTTCCTTCCCACGGGCCAGGCATCGAGCCCAGCACACGAGAAGGAAAGACCCCCGCTGCCGCCGCTGCCCACCGCCACATGGTATTGCCATGGGCCAGCCACTGAGGCTGGCCCATGGAAATACCCTCACCCCCAACACAAACAAGAACATTAAAAAAAATCAAAACCAAAAATAATAAACATAAAAAGGAAACACAAAAACATCCAAAAACAACCAAAAATAAACAAGGAGAAACACACAGAACCCCCCCAACCCAAAACAGAAAGACACCCCCCCCCGCCGCTGCCCACTGCCACATGGTATTTCCATGGGCCAGCCACCGAGGCTGGCCCACGGAAATACTCCCACCCCCAACACAAACAAGAATATTCAAAAATAATAAAAAACAAAAACTAATGAACATAAAAAAACTCACAAAAACATCCAAAAACAACCAAAAATAAACAAGGAGAAACACACAGAAACACACACAAAAAAAACCCAAAAAAAAACCCCTAACAAAAATAAACCAGAGAATTTACCAGGAGACATTCTCCCTCATCGACGACCGGAACTGAAATGAGAAAAGGAGGACACTACTAACAGGAAGAAGACGCAACACCCACAGGCCAGTAGAGAAAAATCAGTCAAAATTAAAAATTACACAACAGCACCACCCAGTGGCCACAGGAGAAATAACAGTCAAAATATTAAAATTAATCTCAAAGATTAAAAAAAGAGAAGGAAATAAGTTTTTAAAACATTCAAAAATATCCACAATAATCAAAAATAATTCAAAAATAAATGAATAAGTTCTCACAAAAAAAACCCAAAATCTAAACACAGTAAAAAACATTGAATTAAAAAAAAACATACACTTACACATTTTTAAAATTGTTATCCAAGGTACGCCTATTAACAAAAATTCACATAGTAACACACTATTTTTTTAAATACAATAATTGAAAAAAAATGTAACCACCTTTCCTCTTTTTAAAATCCAAAAAAAGTGATCACAGTTTAAAACAGTCCATGCGTATAAATAAACATTAAAAAAAACAATTACATACTAACCTCATTTGCATAAACATAAAACAAAAACCTTAGAACACCATTTAAAACGGCCCGGCAACGCCGGGCAACCTCTGCTAGTACACTATAGACAGTAACAGTAACAATAATACAACAAGCCCATTGGTTAACAGAGTGTGCACAATTTCGACCCACTTATTTGCATAAGAATAGATACATGAGAAAAGATACATTCTGCTCCTGTCAGAAAACACAGTTAACATACATAACAGAGGGGCAAAAATATAAACAGACAAAGGTCTTTTATAGGCCCGACCCATGAGCCAGCTGAACACACAAACTTTGCAATAGGCCAGACCTAGTCTTATCTTGTCTTTTGCATGCCAACTCAGTTCCTTTTCCTGCTTCCTGGCAGGGGAGGGGAGGCTTTTTACATCTAGTTTACTTAAAGTTCAAAAATGGCTTTTCTTCACCTACGCCAGGGGTGGCCAAACTTTTTGAGCCGTGGGCCAGTCACATGGTTGAGCGGGCCAGTCACATGGTTCTTCCTGCCGTAAAACGCGTCGTTGGCTGTTGCAAATGCATTTACAACAGCCACGGGTGCATTTATGGCAGTGTTTTGCGCATGTCCACTTCTGCTTCTGTGTAGCGATGCAAGCAGCACGGGCCAGATGGTTTCGTGCCGCAGGCCAGATCTAGCCCATGAGCCGTGGTTTGGCCACCTCTGACCTACACCTATGAGGAATAACCAAAATTCACTAATAGAATATAGGCCATGACTGAGTAGCTTGGCTTAGGACTGTGGTTCCCAATGTGGGGCCTAAGCCCCACAGGGGGGGAATTTGAGAAGGGGTTATTAACAGTCAATGGCCTTTTAGGCTTCCTCCATGTGAATAGTTCACTTTTTGAATAATAAAATTTATATGTCATGGGGTGGGGGGAATCAGGATTTTAGAGATGCTTAGTTGGAGCATGGCCAAAAAATGGTTGGGCACCACTGGCTTAGAAATAGCTAACCAGTTTTTTTTTAGTTTTATTGTTTTCTAAGGATCGTGATTTTTATACAGATTCCTTCGCTTTTTCAATTTTTTCTGGCCAACATTAAAGTTGTGTAAATCTTCACGAGCCATAATTTTTGTCTTCCTAATGTTTAACTGCCGTCCTACTTTGGCACTTTCTTCTTTTACTTTGACTAAAAGTTGATACAAGTCATTATTCTTTCTGCCAATAAAATGGTGTTGTCTGCAACCAGTATCTTGAATTAGTGATGTTTCTTCCACCAATTTCACTTTTCTATTATCTGAATCTAGTCTGACTTTCCATATCATACGTTTTGTGTACAGATTGAGCAGATAAAGGGATTAAATGCACTGCTGACTGACACTTTTGCCTACAGGAAACCATTCTGTCTCTCCATACTCTGTTATCTTCTTTTCCACAATACAGGTTATGTATCAGGACAATCAAGTGCTGAGGCACACCCATTTCTTTCAGAACAGCCCATAGTTTCTTATGATCCACACAATTAAAGGCTTTGCTGTAGTCTATAAATCATAGCCTGATCTCTTTCTGAAGTTCTTTGGTGTGCTCCAGTAACCAGCAGATATTTCAAATACTGTATGATCTTGAGTGCTTCTTCTTAAATGGAATCCAGGTTGGCTATCACACATCTCTCACTCCATATAAAGCAAAAGCCTTTGTTGCAACACCTTGAGCATCACCTTGCTTGCATGGAAAATTAAAGCTATGATCCTATAGTTACTACACTCCTTCATATCTCCTTTCTTTGGGATTTCTTCTTTCATGTTCAGGGTCAGACTTTAAATTGCCAAAATGAAGCCACCTTTTTAGCTTTGTCATTGATCAAACTTAAATCCTTATCGGTACAAGTTTCCAGTAGTAACTGGCAGACCAGTAAATGAGCCGGATTCTGTATCTCTCCACATTCACATTGTGTATATTGTCTGCCAGCAGCCCCCACTTGAGCATGTTGGTCTTACATTTAGGCACTTCAACGCTCAGCCTATTCAGGGCCCTCCAAATGACATTGGGGAGGACTTGTTCTTCAGCCATATCCTCCTTTAATTTTATTCCTTGTCCAGTGAGCTCATTCCTCTATGATTTAATTTGATTTTGTTCTTGCGTACTCTTCGTGCACTCCAGTGTTTAATCATGCCTGGCCTGCCACATGTCCAAAGAAACGTCTGCAGATGCAGACAGCACTGGCTCGTTGGCTATAAACAGAGATAAGCATTGAGCCCTAGAGTTAGACATGACTGGCTTTTGAGCAAGGGTGACCTTGCCATAAAGCTCTTGCCATAAAGCTCTTTCTGAACCTGAGTAGGGGGACTTGAGGCTCATATTTGTTCAGAGGACGTTGAGCGTGATTCTTTTGCTAGGTTCTCTCCGCTTCTGCTGCTACTTCTTTCCTTACCTTAAGTGGAGTGATACCAACAAGAGGATATATTTCTCTTGGGGATTGGAATGGACATTAAAACTTTATATGGGCCATTGTATTGTTTCCGATATTTGTTTCTTTCAGTCTCTGTGGCTTAAAATAGTTCTATCAGTATTTCATCTACCCAGGTGAGACTCAACATCAAGAAAACTAAGATAATGCCAACAGGCCCTATCACTCCCTGGAAAATAGATGGGGAAGAAGTAGAAGCAGTGACAGACTTTACATTCTTAGGATCCAAGATTACTGCATGAAATAAAAAGGCGACTGATTCTGGGGAGATGAGCTATGAGAAACCTGGGGAACATAGTTAAAAGTGGAGACATCACCTTGCAAACAAAAATCTGCACAGTCAAAGCAATGTTATTTCCAGTAGTAATGTATGGTTGTGGGAGCTGGACTATAAGGAAAGCTGAGCGCAGAAGAAATATGGCGTTGGAGAAGAATTTTGAGAGTACCCTGGACAGCAAGGAGAACAAATAGGTCAACTTTAAAAGAAATCAACCCTGACTGCTCCTTGGAAAGCCAAATATTGAAGATGAAGCTAAAGTACCTAAGACACCAAATGAGAAGAGAGGATTCACTTGAGAAAGCCTTGATGCTCGGAAAGGTTGCGGGCAAAAGAAAAAGGGGGCGGCAGAGAATGAGATAGCTAGATGGTATTGTTGGCGCTATGGGCACACAGAGCTGAGCGGGTTGAGGAGAATGGTGGAAGACCGGGGTGCCTGGCGTGCAATGGTCCATGGGGTCGCGAAGGGTTGGACTCGACTATTTGACTGAACAAAAAGTGCTTTCAGAGCAACTTTCACTTCACCCAGGGTACAGAGGAACTGTGTTCATTGCCCACACAGGACAGCTCCAAGCACCTTGGCTCGACTATAGCAGCACAACGATTCTCAGAGGAAAAGTGCAAACTATTTTTTCTCCCAGTGTCTTTGTATCGCTCGGCACCCTCTTCCCTTAGAACGGCTAAGGCCAAAAATAAAATAAAAATTAGGACCTATATCTATATGTGGTGGGAGTGCGAAGTGGTAAAAGAATTCTGGACAAAAGTGGAAAAAGAAGTAACGGAAATATTAAGAACCAACATTTAATTTGATGCACCTAGTTCTACTAGTTTTTGAATTTAATAATTTAAACTTAAATCATTGTGAAGCAGATTTATTATCCATCATAATAACCACTGCAAGAATATGTATTGCCACTAAATGGAAAGGAGGGGGACTGTTAGAAATTGAAGAATGGTACAAACAAAATTGGATGGTCGCACTCTATGATAAACTTACGTGGAACATACTATAACTAAAGGAAAAGGGAACAAGCCTCCACTGAAACAATTATCTTTTTGGAATGAAAATCAATGATTGTGTGTATATACATACCTTCAGGGAAGATGTAACTGCATTGGATAGATGGCATTAACCACTTAATAAGTAGTCTGTGATATGTTTTGTAACATGTTTTGTACTTGTTTGTTTTATATGGTTATATCATTGTATTGTTGTACAGTTTGTTGTTCAGTGTATATTTTTTTGTTTCACATTATTTAATAAAAATGTTTATAATTTTTTTAAAAAAGAACGGCTAAGGCCATGATGGCAAACCTTGGCACTCCAGATGTCCTTGGACTTCAATTCCCAGAAGCCCAAGCCCCCGTGAATCCACACGAATGGGTTTACTGCGATTCATCCAGCCCATGCTGCCCTAGTTGCTCCAGGAAGCAGAAGTAAAACGCTTCCGTACCTGTGCGTTTTACTTCCGCTTCTGGGCGGCGCGGGCCGGATGAATCGCAGCAGTAAACCCATTTGTGTGGATTCACAGGGGCTTGGGCTTCTGGGAATCGAAGTCCAAGAACATGTGGAGTGCCAAGGTTCGCCATCACGGGGCTAAGGCCTCCCTAAGAAGCGCAATATGTGCGCTTAAGCCTTTCAGGCGAAGGAGTCCGGCTCTTGCGCACTTCCTGCGCCCTGGGCGCTGCGAGGGAAGGCTCCCTCCCGCTCTCGTCGCCTTCCTGACAGGCCTCAAGCTCCGGCCAGTCTCCATCCATTCGCCTGGCGTCCTGTGACGCTGCTGCCACCTCCTCCTCCTCCTCTTACAACGTGTGAACCCGTCCCCCTTTTTTTCACCGGTCGCTGCGCACGGCTGGGGGTAGGTGGTGGCCGGGGATGGAAGTGATCGGTGCTTATGGCGGGGGAGAGTTTGCAGTTCCTTTGCTTCCGGGGTGGACGGATTTGCAGTATTTATGTTTTGCCTCCCTGGTTCGTTTTGCTCACGCAAGAGAAGAAGCGCCTCTCCCATCCGGCTTGGTTTAGGGTTGAAACCGCTCAGCCGTCCCGGGTTGTCCCTCTTTGGTCACCTCGTAAGTAAGTAGTAAGGAGACGGCAAGGGCTCCGCGCCCTCCCCGGAAAGTCTGCAGCGAGCAAGCCTTATGGGCGGTGGCCAGAGGCTTGGTTTAGCCCGGTTTAGCAGCGAGATTTGAACCTTTTTTAAAAAAAAAATGCATTTAAAGGCAATAAATGTAAATGGACTGCAGTAGCTCCAGTGGCTAAGACGCTGACTGGGAGGCGGAAGGTCAGCAGTTCGATTCCCGAGTACTGCAGGACAGAATGAGCTCCCGTCTTTGTCCCAGTTCCTGCCAGCTTAGCAGTTCGAAAGCAAGACTTTGCAAGTAGAACAATAGGGACCACTTCGGTGGGAAGGTAACAGCATTCCGTGCGCTCCGGTGTCTAGTCATGCCTGCCACATGACCACGGAAACGTCTGCAGAAGCAGACAGCACTGGCTCTTCGGCTTTGAAACAGATGAGCACTGCACCTTAGAGTTGGATACGACTGGCTTTCGAGAAAGGGAAACCTTTACCTTAAAGGCAATAAATAATTTTACTACCAGGGTGTATTTTGCTTTTGCTAGCTGCATCTCCACCCCACCCCCCAATCATCCAGTTGTGATGATAGTGTGGAAAATTGAAACCTTCTAGTTCCTTCCAAAGAACAATTTATACATATCAGGTAGAGGCACACAAGGGTTGGTTAGTATTGCAGATACAGTCAACCCTCGCATAACAACGCGTTCGGATAGCATCATTTTCGCTTAACAACGCATCGTTATGGACCACGTGTTCCCCCGCATAACAACGTTTTTAGTGTCGTTGTCCGGACAACAACTCTAAAATAACCATCGTCTGGATGAAAACGTCGTTATGCGGGAAACTCCATAGAAACCCGCATAACAACAAAAATCGCTTAGCAATGCTACTTGGGGAACCAAGTAACGCCAATTATGCGAGGCATTTTGCAACCGGTAGTAACAGAAGATCCCTGATTGGGGTTCAGATTTCTTATGGCAAAATTTGGTTCTGTTTGAGTTGTAAATGGTTAGTGGATGGATACAAAATAAACATTGTGGCATTACACATCTGTTAATGAGTTAACTGAGGATGGTGTGATTGACTGGAAAAGTTGATAAGACAGCGCTAGTGTAGAGGTGTTTAGTGTAAGTTATAATATGATGTAGGAATCTCTTAAAGAGCATTGGGCTGCTTACTTGAGAGTATGGCTATAGTCTTAGGAATCTGTCACACAACACTTCTTTTGTGTTTCCTAATTTAACACTTGTCTGCTAAATATTGGGGCTGCAGTGGCTCAAGTGGCTAAGACGCTGACTGGGAGGCGGAAGGTCAGCAGTTCGATTCCCAAGTACGACAGGACGGAATGAGCTCCCATCTTTGTCCCAGCTCCTGCCAACCTAGCAGTTCGAAAGCAAGAAATTGCAAGTAGATAAATAGGGTCCACTTCGGTGGGAAGGTAACAGCGTTCCGTGCGCTCCGGTGTCTAGTCATGCCTGCCACATGACCATGGAAACGTCTGCAGAAGCAGACAGAGCTTGCTCTTCGGCTTTGAAACAGATATGAGCACTGAACCCTAGAGTCGAATGCGACTGGCTTTCGAGCAAGGGAAACCTTTACCTTACTGCTAAATTATTTGTTTGGGTTCAGATATTATGAGGGCTATCTAACTTTGTTTTTGTTTAATAACTAATTTTTAATTAATTTGTCTTGGGTAGTTAATATGTCTCAGGCATGGACCCATAATTGTTAATTTTTACTTATTTATTACATGATGAAACTGATGGGTTATATCAGGGGTGCTCAAGCTACGGCCGGTGGCTCGCATCCAGCACCCGACACCAATTCTTCCAACCCGCGAAGCCCTTGTTGCTCCCAGAAGCAACATTTTACTTTCATTTCCAGGAGCAATGAGGGCTTTGTGGGCTGGATGAATTGGCGTCGGAGGCAGGATCCGACCCACAGGTCATAGTGACCAGCCCCCTGAACCATGTGACCAGCCTGCAGCCCGAAATGTTTGAGCACCCCTCGGTTATATGCTCTGTGTAACCAGTTCTAACAATTGATGTACCTGCACTTAGAACAAATTTACTAAAAGGAGCTGCCATAGCAAAGTGTGGAAGAAAGCAATAAGGTGGCAGCTAAATAATTGTTTAGCATAACCACAAGAAAATCTCTCATTTGATCACCAACTCAGCATTTTCATTTCAGTCATGGAAACAGAATTTTATATCATTACCTGATTGAAATCACAGATAATGATATGAGGAAGTATCCTTAATTTAAAGACGGTTCAGATTTATAGTTGACTAGCATAGTTTGCCCGGCGTTGCTGGGCTGTTTTAAATTGTGTTGTAAGGGATAATTTTTTGGTAATTTATGTAAAAAATAGGTTAGTCTGTAATTGTTTTTTTTAAAAAAAAATTATTTATGTACAAATTTTTTATGTTGTCATTTGTTAAATATATTGTATAGCATAGTTTGCCCCGCCAGCCGGGCATTTTTAAAGTGTGTGTTGGTGGTTAGGGGTGGTTTTGGGTGTGCACAACCACCACCACCCATACAATACCACTCCAACCACCAACACACACATTAAAAATTCCTGGCAAGACAGGAGTGTCGTGTGTGTGTGTGTGTGAGAGAGAGAGAGAGAGAGAGAAGCAGTGTGTGTGTGTGAGAGAGAAAGCGAAGCAGTGTGTGTGTGTGTGTGTTGTCCCCCCAAACCCCCCCAAACCAAGGGGACCCTGCAGAGAGGGGATCCCCCCGCAGGACACCCCGTTATTAAAGAGAAGAAACCAAACTGTTTCTTCTCTTTTAAAACGGAGCGTTTGGGGGGGGGGGTGGATTCGATCCCCTCTCCCTGGTCCCCATGGTTTGGTAGGGTTGGGGGGACAAAAGGCGTCTGACCCCCCAACCCTTCCAGAACCAGGTGACCCAGCAGACAGGGGATTGATTCCCCCCCCCCAAAAAAAACACTCCGTTTTTAAAGAGAAGAAACCAAGCGGTTTCTTCTCTTTAAAAACGGAGTGTTTGGGGGTGGTGGATTCGTTCCCCTCTCCTGGGTCTCCTGGGTCCAGAAGGGTTGGAGGGACAAAAGGGGTCTTCCCCCCAACCCTTCTGGACCCAGCACCTTTCATTGCCTTCCTCACCCACTCCCTAACCCCCACCAATCGCACTTACCTTTTCCTGGCTCCCTCCAGCTGGGTCTTTCAAAGTCTTTCCCTCCGGCTACCAGCGTTTGTTTTTTTAAGTCAGCACGCGCGTTCCCAGCCTCATCTGCGCTCGTATCCCTCAGCCTGATTGGCTGAGGGGTTGCACAGCGCAAAGGACACTGGGACATGAAGTTAAATTTGTGATTTTACCAATCCTACATTGTAATATTTTCTACCACTTGGCACGTCTCCCAACGTTCTTTTTGCTCGTGCCTCTCAGCATGATTGGCTGTGGCACGGCGCAAGGAACGTTGGGAATTGAGGTTCTTTTTCTTTGTTTGAGTTTGTGGGTCTCCTGCCCCACTGGTGCATTTCTAAAATATTTGTTGACCTCCGGACCCATTTCGGGCAAGTGCACGAATGCTCAGTACGGGCTAGTATGGCCGGGTGTGGGATCCCTTGTCAAGTTCCAACGGTTAACGCTTGGATTTATAGGTATAGATTAAAGTTAGAAGAGTTCTTATAGCTTGTATGATTAGTAGTACTTTCTAGTTAGATCTTTAATTTTAAATTGTTCTTCCTAGGTCCTCTTCAAGGGATGGTAGACACTAGTCATTCACATTCTCTGTGACCCTGCCATGGCTTGTGTGGCTGGCCCCTATACAATTGAGTCCCCATTTTTGGCAGACAAACATGCTTGTCTTATACTGGCCCAGATCAACAAGATGCGATGTGGTCAACGCTTCTGTGATGTACAGCTCCAAGTTGGGAAAGATGTCTTTAAGGTCCACAGGCTTGTTTTGGCTGCAAGTAGTCCTTATTTTGCAGCTCTGTTTGCAGGAGGGATGAGGGAATCTTCAAAGGATGTTGTACAGATCCTGGGCGTAGATGCTGATATCTTTCAGATCCTCCTGGACTTTATTTACACAGGTAACCTTAATTTCTTATTGAACCTTAGTGACATGAATGTTTGTGGATAAACTGTTCTGATTCAATGATTGCTTGCTTTTCTTTTCTTTTGTTCAGCTGCACAATCGATTCCGACCCTTTGCGACCCCATGGATCATTGTCCGCCAGGCACCTCTGTCCTCCACCACCCTCCTCAACCCGCCCAGCTCTGTCCCCATTGCGTCTACAATGCCATCTATCCATCTCATTTTCTGCCACCCCCTTCTTCTTTTGCCCTCCACCTTTCCCAGTATCAAGACTTTCTCCAGTGAATCCTCTCTTCTCATTTGTTGTCCAAAGTACTTTAGCTTCCTATTTACTATTTGACCTTCTAAGGAGCAGTCAGGGTTGATTTCTTCTAAGGTTGACCTTGCTTGCTTGCTGTTTTACCCCTTACCAATAACTGTTTCATAGCTTTCCCCCTCCCTATTATATCAGAAGGTCTTCATTGGTAGGTAATATTGATTAGACACTTTTCCCCCACCCTGTTTGAATATTATCTCTATCTGTTTCTAAGCGACCAAAGTACTGAGTAATATTAAGAATCCAACCTAAAGCATGCATCTGAAAATTCATTTCCTGCTGCAGTTATTGGGACTTCATGCAAGCAAAAACAGTTTGGGTTGAGATGCAGAGCAGTAACTGAAGAATGCAGAATTTCTGCTCTTCAGAATATATGAGTCTGTACTTCTGTCTGTACATTGAATGACGAGATTTACACAATTAAAGACTCCCCATAAAAAAACGATTCCCTATATGCAACACCAAATGTCAGTGAGTGAAAGGTTCTAGTCAATCTTTCTCTCTGACACATTAATTTTCTCTGGGTGGGGTTTTGGGGATTGAGGTGCAAGAGTCTTACAAATTTTATTAGTTGTGTAAAGTTCTCTTGTCAAGCCATGGATTTACTGCTTCATCTGCAGCTTCTTTAATGTGAGTAGTGTTGGTTAATCATGCATTTGAAGTTATATCATCAGCATTCTGTGGAGAAATCCATGATCATTGGGTAGATTTGGAAAAAAAAATCTTCTGCTGCTATTGCTGTATCCGAATATAAACGATCATGGTGATCAGCCATGAATACTGTCCTGAGAATATAATGCAGTGCCCTTTTATCTGCCTTCCACGTCGTAGCATGACACCCACACCACTGATCCAGTTCCGCAAGTCACTTTCTCGTCCTGAGCCCTTTTGGCATGCAAAGTCTTCCTCAGCCCCAGGCCAGTATTGATGAAGATGCTGCCCTCCATCAAGATAGATTCAAGTGGGATTTAATCCACTTGGGGACCATCACCCTTCTCTGTGGACTTCGGCACCCAAGGCTGTTAGTCCTCAGGGTTGTCAGGTTAGTTAACCATTGCCTGACACTCGGCATTGAGTCGTTGGCAGTATGGTCTACTCTGTTACCATAGCAGAATAACCTAGCCAGACTGGAGGGAAATGTCTATATTGTCTACATTGGCCATTTCCTAATTGATACATTTAAATTGAGTTCAACTCTTAAGGCAATAGTAATCTAATAATCATGTTGAGTTTGCAAGAGCAGAATGGAGCTGCTGAAGATAGGACATTTTGGAGATCTTTCATTCACAGGATTGCCATAGGTTGGAGATGAGTTGATGGCATGTAACAACAGGAATAATAACAATGGTGTTTTTCAAAGGATAGTCACAGTTTTTATTGAAAAGCAATATGCTGTTATCTTGACAAGATTCCATACCAGCTGAAAATTGGTCTCCCTTGTCATTCAGGCATAGTCAACATTGGCGAAAATAATGTCCAGGAGTTGATTGTGGCAGCAGACATGTTCCAACTCACAGAAGTGGTGGACCTTTGCTGTGAATTTCTAAAGGGACAGGTTGATCCTGTGAACTGCATTGGACTCTTCCAGTTCTCTGAGCAAATCGTTTGCCATGATCTGCTAGAATTCACAGAGAATTACATTCATGCCCACTTTCTGGACATACAAAATGGAGAAGAGTTCCTGGCTCTGACAAAAGAACAGCTTATTAAGATCTTGCGAAGTGAGGAGTTGAGCATAGAAGACGAGTACCAAGTTTTCACAGCTGCAATGCAGTGGATTTTGAAGGACCTGGGGAAGAGAAAGAAATATGTCATTGAAATACTGGATACAGTTAGATTTCCATTGCTACCCCCACAAAGACTCCTGAAGTACATAGAAGGTACAGTAATTGAATGCAAGATACAGTACTGTATGAATTTGATCTTTGCTTCCTTTCATGACATTCAGTGATCCACCGTGGGTCCACAAGGACAGATTTTTGTGAACAGCTATAAACGTGGCTGTCCTAGCAGAGAATACATTGTACCAGATCTGCAGTGTGGATTTACACTATGTTAAATCCATGCCACATTAGAACCTCAGGTACTACTGTAATTATTTGGAATTTTCCAGCTGCGAGTTTTATGGTGTTCCATTAGAAATAATTTAATTAATTTAATTTAATTTTCGCACTTGTATGTCGCCCAATCAGGGAACCTGACTCTGGGTGGCTCACATGATAATTAAACAATATACACAGTAATACAATATACCAGCAACATGATGCAGAATGTGGTGGCATTTCACTTTTCACAGGCAGGGAAGCTACTGCATTTATTTTCATGTGATGGAGAAACTTGGGATAGTGACACTCTGGTCAGGAAGAGAGGTAAGACAGAGGGATTCTGGAGTAAGTGCTTAACTTCTTACATGAATACAGACAGGTGGGAAAGCGTGGCTTATGTATTAGAACAGGGGTGGCCAAACCTTTTGCACTGCAGGCTAGTAACTTGGTTCAGCAGGCTGGTCATGTGGTTCCATCAGAAGTGGGAGTAAAATGTGCCCGTGCATGTGTAAAACACTGCTGTAAATGCACCCACACCTGTCGTAAACGCATTTACGACAGCTGCGGGTGCATTTATGGCAGTGTTTTGCGCATGTGTGGGCGCATTTTACTTCCACTTACAGAAGCAGCGAAGGCCGGGTGGAATGGTGCCATGGGCCAGATCCGGTCCACAGGCCGTAGTTTGGCCACCCCTGTATTAGGGGGTAAAAACCCACACTGTGGTTCAGCATACTGTTACTACACAGTTTTAACTTGTTTCTTTCACAAAAATCAACAGTAAATGCGGGTGCATTTACAGCAGTGTTTTACGCAACCACAAATATGGCCTTAGAATTCTGCAGATCATTCCTTCCTATACCGTCATATCAAGAAAACCTGAACCTTGACATTTTCCAGAAAGGCTATATGGCATTCTACTTAATGTTTGTCTTTTAGTAGTCAAGGTTAAGCAAGTAGGAAGAAAGGAATATGTATTTAGTGCTTTCAGATATTTTTTGAATGTGCTGTTTCTTGAATGGAGGTAAACTACAAACACAATGTATGAGTGAAAATTTAATCATTCAGACTTGAACACACATCTTTATTTGTAGATTGGTTATTTCCAAATGTTTCATTTGTGATTTTTCTTCACAAGGGGTTCCTGATTTCAGTCTTAGAGTGGCTCTTCAAACTCTTTTGAAAGAATATTGTGAAGTGTGCAAATCTCCCAAGGAGAACAAGGTTAGCAGTTTCCTGCAAGCAGCAAAGGCTCGCCCACGGAGGAAAGCCAGGAAGTACCTTTATGCAGTAGGTAGGTATCCTACTAAGGGATCTGCCAACCTAGCAGTTCAAAAGCAAGAAATTGCAGGTAAATAAATAGGTACCACTTCGGTGGGAATGGAAACAGCATTTCATGTTTAGTCATCCCTTCCACATGTCCATGGAAACGTCTGCAAACGCAGCCTGTGCTGACTCTTTGACTACAAACAGAAATGAGCATTGAACCCTAGAGTCGGATACGACTGGCTTTCGAGCAAGGTTGACCTTTACCTTTACTAGCTATCCTACTAAGTATTCTGATATTTTTTAAAACCTGAAATACTAAGAAAATGCTTGTGGAACAGCTAGCTAATCATCTTTGTGATTTCTACTTCTTCATTAGGTGGATACACTCGTTTGCAAGGAGGGCGTTGGAGTGACAGCAGAGCTCTGAGTTGTGTGGAGCGTTTTGATACTTTCAGTCAGTACTGGACTACTGTGTCTTCCTTGCACCAGGCTCGCAGCGGGCTGGGAGTTGCAGTAATAGGAGGCATGGTCTATGCGATTGGAGGTAACAACTAGACTCTCTGGGCTGGAAACAGGCTATTCCTCTGTGCTTGTTACACATCTTTTTGTTCTTTATTTAAAGGCAGGAGCACAAAATATGTGTATGTTTGTTGGCAAATACGGGGAATCCCAAACGCTGCCATAAATAGAAGACTAGCATACATCTTTCCACAGTCAGAGTATTTCAGCAGTGATGTTGAGAGTTCCTCAAATCAGATATTTACACTTCACAATTTGGAAGTGCTCTGAAATAGTTTGCGATACCCGGGTCTAGACCAGCATTGTTCACTTTGATTGGCAATGACTCTCTAGGGCAGGGATTTCCAACCTTTTCAAGCCGGAGCCCGGGTCACGCTCTCTCAGTCAGCTTCAAGGGCCAGACGTTCATTTTGCTCTGCTTACATCAGGGTGTGTGGCCATTTTGTCCCAACAGCTTCAAAGTGGTGGCCATTTTGTTTCTCAAATACCCTTAGAGGGTTAGGGGGGGCAAATGAAATGGCGCCACGGACTAGATCCGGCCAATGGGCCTTAGGCTGAGAACCCCTGCTCTAGGATCTCAAACAAAGACAGGTCTTTTCCATCACTTGCTACTTTATCCTTTAACTAGAGAAACCAGGAATTTGAACTTAGGACCTTTTGCATATGGAACATTTTTTTTCTGTATTATTGGTTAGGCTGTGCTTTCAAAATAAGTTTGGCATCCAAAAGAAAAGAGCTATGCCTTATGTCAGTTGCAGAGGTGGAAAAAATTTCTAATAGCAGTGAAAACTATATAGCCTGTGTGTGTGAAAAAATAGAACAGTTTTCTAAAAGAGTTAATTGTTGACGATTCCTTAATGAACTAACTGGCCAGATAATAAGTGAAGGGACCCATGGTCAGTGGTGGGATTCAAATTTGTTTACTCTGTGGGTGTGGCCATGTGACTGGGTGGGCCAGTTTTACTACTGGCTCGCCTGAACCGGTGCGAACCAGTTGAAGCCCACCACTGCCCATGGCTTACTTCCAGTTAGGTCCCTTTCAACTACGCAACAATAGTATTTTCAAAATAGGAATTAAAAACAAATTCTATTTCATAGATGAAATACTAGCTATAGAATATAAACAGCATATTTTCAGGCATTGGGATTTAGTTCTTATAGAAGACAGAAAACATTGACTATCAAGCATTATAATACACTGTATATTGTAATTTATATTAATGAACTATCGGTCTTTCAATACTTTGTTTGGAAAAAGTCAATTACGCTCTATCCTTGTTTTACTTTCAAGGTGAAAAGGACTCCATGATTTTTGACTGTACCGAACGCTATGATCCTGTTACAAAGCAGTGGGCTGCTGTCGCTTCTATGAATCATCCTCGCTGCGGATTAGGAGTGTGTGCCTCTTATGGGACTATCTATGCTTTTGGCAAGTTCTTCAGCTGCTGAGTTAGATCCATTTGATTTGTTTATCATTGAGAATAAAAGTAGAATGTGTAACAAAATATCCATTTTAGCAATAGCTAAAAACATTTTCATACAATAAAACATTTATTTAACTTAATTAATGTTTATCCCACCTTTCTCCCTGTAGAGGGACCTTTCAGACCCCAAAAGGAAGAATGCTTGATGTTGAGTTAGCTGAAAACAGAGTGACCTACCTTTAGGTTGCTCACTGTATGATTTCCCTTGTGATATAATTTGCAGTAGATTAAGTCTTTTAAATTTTTGTTGTTCAGTCGCACAGTCGATTCCGACCCTTTGCGACCCTATGGACCATTGACATCCAGGCACATAGTGATTTTTAAATAGGATAGTATAATGATGGAATTTTTGCAAGAAAATAAATACTAAATGTGTTTTGGATACTATTTAGATGCTTTAGAAGCCTCGTTTTTAGAATATAGTATTCTAAATTGCATTCTGTTGCATAGATTTGACATTTTAAATACAAATACAAATGTAGTTGTTTTAAGTCAGGGATTCTCAACCTGTGGCCTGTGGGCCAGATGTGGGCCACGGCACCATTTCATATGGTTCCCCACCGCCTCCACCACATGTGGTAGAGGAAGGGCAAAATGGCTGTCCGACCCCCAAAGCTGTCTGAGGGAGCTTGACCTGGCCCCCATCTTTAAAAGGTTGAGAACTCCTGCTTTAAGTAGATGATGAATGCTTAAATCCACTGCATTTCTTATTTTTATACATCCTTTGGTTTGCAGGAGGCTGGATTGGAGCTGAGATTGGAACCTCAATTGAACGTTTTGATCCTGAAGAAAATACCTGGGAAGTAGTAGGCAACATGGCTGTACCACGCTACAATTTTGGGTGCTGTGAAATTCAAGGTAAGTGAGCTGGAATGTTTGGATAAATGTTGGGCATTACTAATGATGCTTGCCTAGTATCCAATGGCAAAATCTTGTTACTAAAATCTGTGTGTAACTCAAATTTTGCGAGTTTCTTTTGCTGCCTATAACTCCCAGCAGATTTATACAGGTGTAACTTTATGAAGACTGACGGCTTAGTGGTTACGATGCTGAACTTGATGATTGGAAGGTCGGCAGGTCAGCAGTTCAAAACCTGAGTGCTGCACAACAGAGTGAGCTCTTGTCTCTGTCCCAGCTGAGCTCCTTTATGTTGTTTTGCCCAAATAGGATTTTGTCCAATAAATATTTATTATCTTTATTACACAGATGTCACAGGGTTACATGCAGTGTAATTATTACATTTCCTAGGTCCAAAACATTGTGCTTAATTCTACAATGCTTTGCACATTTAAATGAATAAACTCCATTTAGCTGAGTCAACATACTTCTGAGTAGACAGGGACACTGTAGTGTATTTTATATTACAGAAAAGCAGAGTTCCCTCTAGTCCAGGGGTCACCGACCTTTTAAGTCAGGGGCCGGGTCACGCTCCCTCAGACAGTTGAGGGGGCCAGACTGGTGGTCCCCCTGCTGTAAACGCAGCTATAAACGCATCCGTGGCTGTTCTGCCGCAAATGCGGCGGTGGTGGTTGGAGCAAGGGCGGGGCCCAGATTGTTTGGTGCCATGGGCCAGATTCGGCCCATGGGCCATAGGTTGCCTACCCTTGCTCTAGTCCTTGATTTAATTACAGTAAAACCCCGAGTTACGAAAAAAATCAGTTCCATGGCCTATTACGTAACTCAATTTTTTTCATAACTCGAGGCATGCATTAAAAAATTAAAATAAAAAAACCGGAGAGATTTCCTACCTTCCAGCTGCTGCTGCTTCCTTTTCTTACACTTCTGACGGTGCTGAGAGTGATTATTAGTGTCCCAAATGGCGGTGGCACCATTTTGGGCATGGAAAAACAGATTTTTTTGAGAAACGAATTTTTTCTCGTAACCCAGGGTATTTTGTAACTTGGGTTTTTTCCATAAGTCAAGACCCCGGTTTGTGAAAAAATCATTTCGTAAGTTGAAAAATGTGTATCTCAAGGCGTTCATAAGTTGGGGTTTTACTGTATTTATCCTATTTCCCAGCAGAAGATATGCTGTTCCCATCCCAAGGGAGGCCAGCAAGACCTCTACCAAAAATAGGGCTTTCTCGGTGGTGGCCATTATTATCGAACTCCCTTCCATCTCTTGCCTGGTAACCCCCACCCACCCACCCACCTTGGTCTGCAAGCTTGTCAAGGTGGGACTTTTTTTTAAAAGGCATGTTGTGGGCACAATGCTAATTAATTTGTGAACTGCCCAGAGAGTGCAGTAAGCACTATGAGGTGGTATATAAGTGTAATTGCTATTGCTATCATTGGTGTACATGAGGGAGATTAAATCTTGCTCCCATCCCAAAAGCTCTGCTTAATTTTGCTGTGATGGAGTCAAAGCTAAATCAGGCTCCATCATGATATGAAGCAGAAGTTATGTGTGTGTGTGTGTGTGTGCGTGCATAGGTGGATTGAGCTCCTGGTAGTTCCTGGAATGGCTATCCAATGCCGTAGTGGCTCAGGTGGCTAAGACGCTGAATGGAAGGTAGGAGGTCAGCAGTTCGATTCCCGAGCACTGCAGGATGGAATGAGCTCCCGTCTTTGCCCCAGCTCCTGCCAACCTAGCGGTTCGAAAGCAAGGAATTGCAAGTAGATAAATAGGGACCACTTCAGTGGGAAGGTAAACAGCATTCCGTGCACTCCGGTGTCTAGTCATGCCTGCCACATGACCACGGAAACGTCTGCAGAAGCATACAGCGCTGGCTCTTCAGCTTTGAAACAGAGATGAGCACTGAACCCTAGAGTCGGATGCGACTGGCTTTTGAGCAAGGGAAACCTTTCCCACTCTTTGAATAGTTGTCAATTTCTGCATTAAAATTCATATTAATGGATCTATGGACTGAATATTTTACAGTCTGTGTACTAATAACTGTGCCCATATGGTTTTAATTGAAAATCTTTGTTTCCAGGTTTAATTTATGTTGTTGGGGGCACTGGCAGTGAAGGAATAGAACTGTGTTCTGTGGAAGTCTTTGACCCTGTATCTAAGCGGTGGTCTGCCCTGCCCGAAATGGGCACACGAAGAGCATATCTTGGTGTAGCCACTCTGAATGACTGTATCTATGCTGTGGGAGGATGTAATGAAATCCAAGATGCCCTTCCAACTGTGGAGAAATACTCTTTTGAAGAGGTAGGATTCAATTTTCATACATCAGATTACAAGACCTATTCAGTTCAACCCTCAGTAAAATTTGTCTAGTCAACTCAGGTTTTTTGACTCTACAAGAGGCAGTGCATAGGAACTGCAGAATGAACTCACCAAAAGGTGCCTTCATTTTGGCAGTTTCACATCTGGCCTAGACATGGAAGAAGTGTATCTGCATAGTGTAATTTAAACTATTTGTGCAGTTTGGCAATTGGAACAGTAAGCTAACTGGATCAGCACTCAGCCCTTTTGGAATAATGGTATGAACTTCCAAACCGAATGAAGAATAAGTTTCTTTCTCTTTCAACTGAAAAGAAATGGATTTGACACCAAGTTCTTGGTCTTCTATATGTTTATTTTATAAGATTTTTGCTGTGAAGAAAAGGCATGTGATCTCTGCAGACACACATTCACAGTTTAGAAAACTGGAAACCTAGCATCTGTAGTAATATCTTCTACACAGAATTTTTTTGCAATAATCTCACAGAAAACTCTGGAAGAACATGATGTTGTGAATGGATTAATGGAATTAATTTACCCAAAAATATAAACATTATATGAATATACAGCTACATGTTACATAATTAAAAACTAATCCAAGGTATTGTAACATATCTTAAATAGAAAACTATCATTAGTTTGGATTTTCTTCCAATTTAATTTTTTAAAATCTTATTTTTTTAAAAATAATTGATTCAGCTAATTCTACATAAATGATGTTTGCTGTTGTTTTAAACATTCCTCTTTCCTTAATCTGATTAACTGCAATCTCTACAATTACCAGCAAGAAAGTGAAAAAGTCACTTTGGCAGAATTGTTAACAGAACATTTATGTCGGCGAAATAAATCTAGAGCATTTTTCTAGAGAGTAATGTACTGTACAGAAAACATTTGCTTTTTTGTGTTTGTTTTCGTCCTTAGGAAAAATGGGTAGAAGTTGCTTCAATGAAGGCCCCGAGAGCAGGTGTATGTGTTGTAGCTGTGAATGGTCTCCTTTATGCCATTGGAGGCAGGACTGCAAGTTATGATTCAGCAGCCCCAGTCACCTCAGATTCTGTGGAGGTTTATAACCCACACCTGGATACTTGGACAGAAATTGCGAAAATGATCACAAGCCGCTGTGAAGGAGGCGTGGCAGTGCTTTGAAAAAGACAGGACTTTTAAAAAACAAAATTGGATTGCGAATTGAAAGATTGAAGGGATGGAGAGGATTTAAGGGCCTTCTAAGAGAATGTGTCTTCAGTTAAAATGGAAGGGTTTACAAAATAGGTACAAATATCCACAGCAGATGTTAATGACTCCATTAAAAGTTTTTATACTTCTGTGAAGCAGACAAGTAGTCATGAATAATCCTAACAGCAGAAACCTTTTTGAATTTTAGCAGTTACCCTTTACAGACCTGTTGAGACGTTTTTGTCATTATTATAACAGCAAAATGAAACTAGAATTTACTGTCTTCTAGATGAAGTAAGAATAACCTGAAACACATCTGTCATTATGGAGGATCCTAAGCAGTATGGTTTTATTTTCATATTTGTTAATCTTTGAAGAACAGGCTTCTTTCTATTGCATAAATTATTTTACTTGAAAAGAATATAAAAATACTAGTGGAGAAATTGTTTAAAAATTTATTTGGGAATTTTGTTTCAGCCAGTGAATATTTTAAGAAATAGAAGACATTTTTTTAAAGTGAAACTTCCCACTGATACCTAAAGATCACAAGATTGGTTATGTACATCTTTTCTTTTCCTTCAAGATTCACCACAATTTTAGTGCCTTTACTATTGAAATACAGTAAATTGCTTTCATGTGAATAACAGGAAACTCATCAGCTTTGGGTGTTCTTTCTGTTTGAGCTGCACCCCCACCTTCTCCTCCTAAAGGTAATATGGACACCGCATAGCAGAGGTTCCCAACCGATGGCCCGCAGCACCATTTCATGTGGCCCGCTCCTGGAAGTGGAAGCAGTTGTTTACGCCAGCTGTAAAATGCGCGTGCGTAAACACACCTGCGCATGTCATAAACGTGGAAGTGGGTGCATTTATGGCTGTCATAAATGTGCCCACTGTCTGGGGGCATGGTCAGGTCTGTGGCATAAAAAGGTTGGGAACCCCTGCCATATAGTAAACATCTGTTCTCTTCAGCATGGAAGCATCCAATACGAAGCGGGTCATTTCAGAGTTCTTTCTGCTGCTAAGGCTAAATAAGTTTTAACAGGCTATAATGTTAATACACATAGAAAGACACACACTCATCCATCTGTAGAGTACCTCTAAATTTAATGGCAATTGTGATTACCCGTAGAGATGGACAGCAGTCAAATTTGAGTAGGATTTCCACTCTTTTTGAAGACAGTCATTCTTGTTTTCTACCTCCAGTCCCAATACATTAACCTCTTTAAATAGTAAAAAGACTAACTGATTGTAAATTATTTTACATATTAGTAAGTCTTATCTTACTAACCAGTCCTAGTAATGTTTACTCACAATCACAAAACTTAGACAAGTGTGCAAAGGGATGCAAACTTAATTATCAAAATTTAATAATTCATACTAGTAATTAATGTCACAGAATATCTATTGTAAATTAATAAATATTATACATATGTAGGACATGGTTTGGAAGCACTCCAACAAATGAACCCAAAAGTGTTGACTTCCTGAATCTTCCTGCAGTCATAAAATATGAAAGTGTGACCAAATTGCTTTGAAACAGTTTCATGAAAAACTCCTGCAAGACTCCTAGACCATTTGCTGAAAGAAAATTCACTGCAGTTTCTTTCCTATTCAAATTACCAATCTCCAAATGAGTGTTCTTCACAAAGCATGCTATACATTTACTGCCTATTAAACTCAAAGATCTCGCCAACTGCAGGAATGAAATTAAGCTTTAAGGCTGAAGTTTTCAGCATGTTTTTCTTAGGTGTAAATGTCAATGTGCTCAGTAAGACTTCTGAACACATTTCCCCAGATGCAGCCTTTAGAATTGGTTGATATGATTAAGTTTAAGCAGAAGTAAAGTTTCTGATATAGATGTGCCCATCTTAGTACCAAAGCAAAAACATATCACATCTGCATTTCCTTTTAATTTTATGCCTCAAACAGCTATCTCTTCTTGTAAGTTAAAGATCAATTCAAAGAGTTCAGCCACATTTTCACAATGCCTTCCTTGCAAGCCAAAATTTATTTTCATAGAATACAGTCTTGTGAATAAGCCCCTTTTAGTACAGGAAGCATTGCATTCTTTTGTTCATTTATTTACATTTAATTTCACAATACTACTTAAAGGTTTTTCTGGGCAGGCTACCACAATACATATTGTGGCAAATAGTGAACCTGCAGCCACTAAAGTTAGGATTAGTCTCAGGACTTTAAACCACCTGGGATATGTGGGAATGAACGCAAGGTCATAATGCAGAGCTATTCCTAATCCAAAAATAACCGTGACTCCAGCTTCTGTAGTACTTTTCAAAAGCAAAGCAGACCAGGCGATTAGTGTAGGGACAATGCTGATGGCCAGATGAATCCAATCAGGTTTGTCAGGGCTGCCTTCTGGGAGAGCAAACCCCCATCTAACCCCTCCCAGGAACGACAGTATAGAAGCACCATATGCTACCTGAGCAAACACCAATTCTGGGTAAGAGACCTGCTGGATAGCCATAATTAATGGTATTGAAACAAATGGTATTAATCCTGCAAAGCCCAAGTACAGGGCAGGTTTGGGAGAGTCCTTGAGTGATTTCATGCCATCTTGTGCCAAACGCATACTGTGTACTTCTATTTCTGGAGGCTGTTTTTTCTTCCAGATGCAACCAGAAGAATGGAAGTCCTGTGCTTTGTGTATGCTGGCAGGTGACTGCCTTACTAGCTGAAGGTTTGGCCTGCCCCAAGTGAAAGGGCAAGCAGAATAGATATCACTCCTTCCCAGCAGTTGAAGTCTTTGATGATATACTACCTGAAATTATGCATATAAAAACACATTAGTATGTGAATGTTTAAAGAAGGAACTGCCATATAGCTAGTCTTAGTTACATATATTCATTTCAGTCTTAGTAATATAAGAACGACAGTTTGAAGAACTATCAAAGTCAACATTTGCTGCGTGATTTGATTGGACTAGAATAATTTTAAAAGGGCATGTATTCCACTTTTATTCGGGGACATCCACATGGATTTTTATCCAGATAACTAATTCAAAGCACATCCACAAACACTAGAGCTTCAGGTGTTCCTATGTCATCTGCTAGGTCATAGCATAGTACTGTACCGGTAATTCATAAAATCTGGTTAATAAGACGAGAAAGCGAAATTGTTTTCAGGACAAAGAGTGCGTCCAAAAAACTTTGTATTCGCACAGATAGTTGGAAAGTGTGGGATGAAAAAATGTGGGAAGAATTTCCAGTTACCAAATCTTATCTAGCCTTCCTATGTTCTACAACAGCATGTTTACTTGCAATAGTATGGAAATTCCACAAAGATTATTCATAAGGCAAACAGCTCTCCCATGAAACTAGAATAAAAACATCTTAAAACTATAAAATGATTTTCTTTATGGCACTTGTAATATAAGAACACTAAATATTTCATTTTGTAATAGATGAACATATTTGGTCTCAGGGAAACAAAGCATGTAGAAACTGAGTTCAATTAGAATGACCCTTTCCTGGGGAAGATAGGTGTTCCTTATTGCATTCTTGCCACCATGGAGTTCAGCCTGCACTTTAGGGGCATACCAGTTGTCATGCTGGCTCTAAACCTGACTATATGTCACCAATGATCATATATCTTTCTCATAGGGCCCCCCAGGGACTAATCTATGCTGAATTTATAAACTCAATATGAAAAAAAAGTTTTGGCAAGGTGGATTACAAAGCAATAATAAACTGTCTAGAAATAAATATGCAATTTCTAGCCAGGGTTATCAACAGGCTTTTAAGTGACTTTAGGAGGGAGAAGGTGAAAAAAAATCTAATATTCTACATGTGCTAGGACTGTATTCAGAGCCCAATATTGTCACAAATCACTATCTCTATCTCAGTTATCCTGCATGATACCCGTGACTCATGTAGCTTAATAATGGTTTCAGGTGCAGTACTATGAAATGCCAGAAAAAAGCCTTGTAAAAATAATGGAACATATCATTCCATCATGTCAGCCACATATTTTTGCCAAGTCACAGAAAAAAACATAATGGAGATATATAGAAACAGATGACAGCTGCTGTCCTCTTCTGATACTAGAGAATCTATTATGATTGCTCTACTGCTTTTTGGCAAATTAGTAATACATATTACTTGATCTCACACACACTATACATTTGTTTGTATGTCCAATTTCTACCAATGTGTCTATAGATGAAAGGTTTTTTCTTATGACAATATGATCTTCAAGATAATACAAGTAGAAAAAAGTGAACCCAGCAAACAACTCCTTTGACACTTGGATCTGATGTAGTAGCAGTCAAAATAAAATATGAACAGTACTACTCTGAACAGTAGCAGTCAAAATAAAATCAGTAATAAAGCCACATTCTACAGTGATGAGAACATGACTTCAAATCCCAACTCCGTACAGAACTCTTAACATATGAAAAACCCTCAGACGAGTCATACACTTTCCGTGTATCTTAATAGTTCACAGAAAAGGGGAAACCTGTTCTGGGTTTGATCAGTCAATTCACTTCTGTGGATAAAATGGGCTTCTTTCTATAAATTGAGATTTAAAATTAAATTGCTTTCAAGAACATTACCTTGGAAGGAATTTGAAAACATTGTCGAAGAAGATGGAACATTTTCAGAGATCCTGAAAAACAGTGCAGTTTACTAGAAAATGCATCATAGATTGCCCAGAGTATCAAAACTGGCAGAGAGTAGTCACCACATCACTGTTATTCTATGCTGAAGCAATCTTCCTCCAGGACCAATGCCCTCATGTGAAATCTGGAATATCCTAGGCATAGATGAGAGATGAGCTCCATACATCCCATGAATCAATATCATTGTAAGATATAATTTGAAAGAACGTTTAGCCTCTAAACCAGTGGTTCTCAACGTGGGACCCACACCCCACAGGGGGAACTCTAAGTCAGTACATTGGCTGATCAGTGCTTTTGGGAATTGACTTAGGCTTTTTGGAATTGAAGTACAAAAACCAAAGGTTGGGAAACACTGCTCTAAACCAATGGTAGTGACATGACACTGGTCTACAAACCCTATGACAACTGAACTATACACCATTCTGGCCCCAGTTGTACCTCTGGCCCCAGTTGTACCTGGAATTTGCTGATCATGGCTGCTTACATTAAAAGGGATTTAATTTGCTCTAAAAGAGCGGCAGAAGGACCCTCTTCCTTCCACTACAAAGTTATTTTGTATCATTTCTGGCATTCAGTTGTCCAATTATTCCATACTCTCCTATAAAGCTAAATCTGAAAACTTCTTTATGGACTCAACTTCAAAGGGACGGTAAAGGTAAAGGTTTCTCTTGCTTGAAAGCCAATCATATCCGACTCTAGGGTGCAGTGCTCATCTCTGTTTCCAAGCCAAAGAGCTCAGCGCTGTCTGCTTCTGCAGGCATGACTAGACACCAGAGCGCACGGAACGCTGTTTACCTTCCCACCGAAGTGGTCCCTATTTATCTACCTGCAATTTCTTGCTTTCAAACTGCTAGGTTGGCAGGAGACAAATATCTCAAATAAATTTATAGTTAACAGAACAGCAATATGGAAATAAAAATTGATCAAAAAAACCCCTGGAAAGCAGATTTATGGCCAACAATAGAATAAATTAAATAGAATAATGTTTCTCATCTATACAAGTGAATATTGGCAAATAAAGAGTACAGTCTTACACAGATGCACTTGAGATCTAATAAGTTATCTCACTACAGTAGTAATAATACATTACCAGTGTGCTGTGAACTGCTTTATGCACGTCTTCTCAAAACCAAATGACAGCTCCTTCTGCAACTCTGCTTTAACTGGTATAAACTAAAATCATTTCTTCCCCAGTCTTCAGCTTTTGCACAGGAGAGTCATCTCTTTCCAAAAATGCTGCTTTGCTTACTCGCTTTCCCCAAAAACCTCCCTTACCCGCCATGCGCTGTTTTGTCTATAGATACTCACTCTGTAGTAGCAAGAAAGCAGCAAGGGAAGCACAGAAAGGACAAGTCACAGACAATTTGAGCTGTCAAGCTTAGTCACTCAATAACTCATAGAAAGCATTTCAGGATCGAAGGAAATCAGGAAAACGTGTTTCCTGAAATTCTGCGAGGCGACGAACCTTTGTTTCACTAAGACATTAAGCGTATTTACTCCTTGCAATAGCAATTTACAGGATGGAGGGACGGAGTTTCCTGTTGCTCCAATTTCACTCCACGCGCGTCCGGCGCTTAAGCTCTCGGGCGGAAACAGAGGCTATGCAAGGCAGTTCCGGCTTACGAAGGGAAAGAAATGCCTGCCCTGCCCAAGCAACTAAAGCACCCTAGTGACTTCGTTTCTGTTTTGTTGTTCAGTCGCACAGTCGATTCCGACCCTTTGCGACCCTATGGACCATTGCCCGCCAGGCACCCCTGTCTTCCACCATCCTCCTCAACCCGCCCAACTCTGTGCCCACTGAGTCTACAATACCATCTAGCCATTTCATCTCCCCCCCCCCTCTTTTGCCCTCCACACTTCCCAGCATCAAGGCTTTCTCAAGTGACTCCTCTCTTCTCATTTGATGTCCAAAGTACTTTAGCTTCATCTTTACTATTTGACTTTTTAAGGCGCAGTCAGGGTTGATTTCTTTTAGGAACGACTTATTAGTTCTCGCTGTCCAGGGGACTCTCAAAACTCTCCTCCAACACCACATCTCAAAGGCACCAATTCTTCTGCGCTCAGCTTTCCTAATGGTCCAGCTCTCACAACCATACATTGCCACCAGGAATACCATTGCTGTGACTATGCAAATTTTTGTTTGCAAGGTGATGTCTCTACTTTTAACTATATTCCCCAAGTTTCTCATAGCTTGTCTCCCAAGAATTTAGTGTATTGGACCAAAGACACCAGGACAGCCGAAGAGCTGGCTTAACACAACTTTATTACATGCTGGTCAGAGGGAACATGTGGTAATGGCGGACGAACAGCTCAATATATGCAGTGGCTATACATTTGGATGTGACTCCTTGACAGTCTATTGGCTACTGTCCGCGTGACCTCATTTCAGGTCACGCCCTTCTTGTCCAGGTGAAGGTGGAGGCGGGAATCTTCCCGCGCTGTTTCTCTTAGGTGAGTCTTGGACCAATGAGCTTGGACGCTCGCTATTGCCATCTAGTGGTCACTAGCTCGCGTCCTATTAGGGTTATAGTGATGCAGCTGAGGTTACAATGTTACACATGGAAAAGGTTACATTGGATACACATGGATAGATACATTGTTTAAAGGCACATGCTTTAGAACACAACATCCCTCCCCCCTAGGATGAGACGAAGTCTCTTAACCAAGATGGTTTCTTGCACTCGCGTTTGGGCCGCGATGTGGGTTGGCCCCCCCGGGGGCCGCTCCCGTTTCCTTGTTCCCTGGACCCTTGTCCTGTAATGGGAGAGGAAGACTTGTTAGTGGCTTGCTGCGGTTTTGCAGCTTTAGGGGAAAGGGTAGATTCTGTTGTGGGTGAACCGGGGGCACCAGGGGCTAACGTAAAACCCCTCTTCTCGCTTGGATGGGTGGGGGACCACTCCGAAACCCCCCCCCCCGGTTCTGTAACTCAAAATTAAACTCTGCTGGGGGATCCCGCGGGATATCTACGAGGACAAATTCCTCCTCCTCCCCCCTTGGTGGGGACTCTGGCCCCCCCTTCTCCTCCCCCTTGGGCTAAACGGGTGGGGGAGAACCCTAACGCTGAATCCCTGTCTGTGCTTTCCGAGCCCTGCCTCTCTGGGACCTGGCTCCGGAGCTGGTCCGCATGTCGCCACCACAGTAGACCCGTGCTGGTCTCCACGCGGTATGATACGGGACCGGTCTGCTCCACGACAACCCCCTGGCCCTGCGCTGGCGTAGTTCCTGCAATGCACGGGGGCGCCTACGCTGAAACTCTTTGTGGCCTCTAGCCTGATGTTCCTCCCCTTGTCTTCTACTCTTGTGGGGTCTAGCCTAGTGAGAATGGTGGTCAGTTTCCTGCGCATTAAGAGCTCCGCGGGGGAGTATCCTGACGCCAACAGGGTCACCCTGTACCCTAGCAGAAACTGACACACTTGCAGGTTGAGGTCCCCGGGGCCCATGCGCCGCAGCGCGTCCTTCGTGGTGCGGACGAGGCGCTCCACTTGGCCATTGGTGGCCGGATGGAAAGGGGCGGAGGTGATGTGCCGGATGGCGTTAATCTCTGTGAATGCCCTGAACTCAGCGGACGTGAAGCAACTAGCGTTATCGCTAATTAGAGTGTCGGGTATGCCGAACGTGGAAAAAATTCTCCGCAAATGCTTTATTGTCGCGGCCGAGGAGGTGCTCGTGACTGGGATGACCTCCAACCACTTGGAGAAAGCGTCCACAACAAGGAGAAACAGAGTTCCTCGGAACGGGCCCGCGAAGTCTATATGTATCCGGGACCACGGCCCCTTAGCCGCGTCCCACTCCCTGTGGGGAAGACGGGCCTCCTCTGGTCTGGAGCATTGGCAACTCTCACAAGTGCCGACCATGTGCTCGATGTTGGCGTCTAACTGGGGCCACCAAAAGTAACTACGGGCCAGCGCTTTGGAGCGCACGATTCCGGGGTGGCTGACGTGCAGCAGTTTAAGCACCCGCGGCCGAAGGGATGTGGGGATCACCACCCGCTGCCCCCACAAGAGACATCCCCTCTCTAGGGACAGCTCCAACTTTTTCCTGAAAAACGGAGCGAATTCTTCTGCTGGGGAAGACGCCGGCCACCCTTTCTGTACCCAGGAGCTAACCGCCGCCAACGTCTTGTCTCTGCTTGTCGCTTTAGCGATATCGGCGGGTACTATGGGGGGCGAATCTAAGACTTCTATCATGAGCACCTGGCGGTCCGGCTCCTCCCCGCCCACGTGGCTGTGTGTCTGGGGGAGGGGGGACCTCGACAGGGCGTCCGCATGGCTGATTTCTCTCCCGGGCCGGTACACCAACGCGTGCTGGTAGGCGTTGAGAAAAATGGCCCACCTAAGCATCCTTGGGGACAGGATCTGTGGCGTGGGCTTATCTGCGGTGAAAATGCCTAGTAGGGGCTTGTGGTCAGTCACGATGGTGAAGGGGCGGCCATATAGAAAATCGTGAAATTTTTTGGTCCCTGCAATTATCGCCAGCGCTTCCCTGTCTGTCTGGGCGTAATTCCTCTCCGCTTGGGACAGGGACCTGGAGTAAAACGCTATTGGGGCCTCCCTCCCGTTTTCCAACACGTGGCATAACACTGCCCCCACCCCCACCGGGGATGCATCACAGATCAGTACCACCGGCCGTTTGGGGTCGAAATGGGTCAGAATGGCGTCAGACGCCAGGAGTTGTTTCAGTTCCGTGAATGCCCTCTCCTGGTCATCGCCCCACTTCCATGCCGCATCTTTCTTGAGCAACTTGTGAAGCGGCTCAGCCACCGCAGCCTTCCGAGGAAGGAAGGAGTGGTAGAAATTTAAGAGCCCTAGGAACGACTGCAACTCGGGCTTGGAGGTGGGGCGAGGGGCTTTCTTGATGGCGGCCACCTTGGATTTGGACGGTTTGATCCCCTCGGGTGTTACTCGGAACCCTAAGAACTCAACCTCCTTCGCGAAGAAGACGCATTTGTCTTTTCGCAACCTCAACCCCGCCTGTTCGAATGCCTCCAGGACCTTGTTTAGCCTTTCAGCCAACTCAACCTCACTCCCCCCCGTTATCAAAACATCATCAAAATATGGCAAAACGCCGTCCAGCCCTTTGAGGAGGCGTTCCACGAGCGACTGGAAAATTCCAGGTGCCGAGTTCACGCCGAATTGGAGGCGCGTCACCTGGAACACCCCCTTATGCATGACTATGGTCTGTGCAGCAGCTGCGGCAGGGGTTACCATGAGTTGCTGATAAACCTGTGCCAGGTCGAGCTTAGCGAAACACTTTCCCCCATGTAACCTGGCTAGCAAATGGCTGACCACCGGCACCGGATACGCATTAGGGCGGATTGCCTTATTAATGGTGCACTTATAATCGGCGCAAATGCGAACCTCCCCATTTGCCTTCAATGCCGTGACAATTGGAGTTTCCCACTCCGCAGAATCAACAGGAACAAGAATCCCCTGGCCCACTAATTTGTCCAGTTCCGCCTCTATTTTGTCCTTTAGTGCAAAAGGCACTCTGCGCGGTTTGAGTCTTATTGGGCGGACCTCCGGGTCCAGGTCGAAAGTTACTGGGGGTCCATTGAATTTCCCAAGTCCCTTTTTGAAGACTTCAGGGTGCGCGTCGCACACCCTCTGTATTGGATCAGTCCCAACGGCGTGCACCCCCCCAATGAACAGACCCAGGGGCTGGAACCATTGAGTCCCGAGGAGGCTGCAATTACCCCCCTTGAGAACGACTAGGGGGAGTTCCGCGGCGTGCCGCTTATACTGGACCTGGAATTTCCCAACCCCCAACACCGGGATACTGTTCCCTTGCACGTCCCGAAGCGTGGACCTCAACGCTTTGAGCTTGGGCCGTACGCGGGGGGCAATTCTCAAAAGCTCCCTCTGGGAAATGAGGGAATATGAGGAGCCAGAGTCAATCTCCATCCTAACAGGGGGCCCTTGCACCAGTACCTCAACAAAGTAGCGGGGGTGTCCCAAGGACACGCTGAAAACTGGAGCGTCGTCGTCGCTGTCGTCGGAGATGCGGCCCACGCCGTCCTGCTTCCTCGTGGGCCGGGCGCCATCCTTGATTCTCGTCGAGTGGTCTGGCCTCGCCGCGCGGTCGGGTGAGCTCCGACGGTCCTTGCGCCGTTGTCTGCATACTTTGGCGATGTGCCCGCGTCGTCCACAGTTGTGGCACTCGGCTTTTCTGAAAGGACAACTGGCGCGGTCGTGAGCCGCTCCGCAGCCGTCGCAGCGCCGGCCCTCCTTCCGGACCCTCCGGACGTCCTCGTCGTCGCTGTTTTCGGCGGACGATTTCGAAACTCGCCGGCACCGAACTCTCTGTTTTGTCGGCCTTCGGACGCCAGTCCTGGAGCTCCTGCACCCCGGCCTTCGTGGCTTCCGCGGCCTGTGCCGCTTTCAGGACCTCCTGCAATGTGGGAGGGGGGGCTCCTGATTCATCAGCGTGCGCTGGATTTCGGCATCCTTCAGGCCGCATAGCACGCAGTCCCTGAGGGTGACTTCCAAGTTCTCCCATTTGCATGGGCCGGCAGCCAGACGCAGGGCCGCTACGAAGGCGGCAACCGACTCACCAGGCGCTTGGACTCGCCTCCAAAACGCGCTCCGAGCGGGAAACATCGCTACCGAGGGCCGGAAATGGTCTCGCAACACCTTCAGGAGCTCTTTCGCCTTGAATTCAGCCGCCTTTTTGGGTGCGATGAGGTCAATCAGTACCCTCTTGGCGTCGTGCCCGAGCATTCTGGTGAGGATGGCTCTCTTCTTTGCCTCGTCCGTCACCTCGAACTCCACCAGCGCGCCTTGGAAGTCCATTTCGAAAAGTTCCCAGTCTTGCGGTTTCTTGATGTCGAAACCGGCGTATGTCTTGGTCCCGTGGGCAGCCATATCCCACCTTCGTCGCCAATTTAGTGTATTGGACCAAAGACACCAGGACAGCCGAAGAGCTGGCTTAATACAACTTTATTACATGCTGGTCAGAGGCAACATGTGGTAATGGTGGACGAACAGCTCAATATATGCAGTGGCTATACATTTGGATGTGGCTCCTTGACAGTCTATTGGCTACTGTCCGCGTGACCTCATTTCAGGTCACGCCCTTCTTGTCCAGGTGAATGTGGAGGCGGGAATCTTCCCGCGCTGTTTCTCTTAGGTGAGTCTTGGACCAATGAGCTTGGACGCTCGCTATTGCCATCTAGTGGTCACTAGCTCGCGTCCTATTAGGGTTATAGTGATGTAGCTGAGGTTACAATGTTACACATGGAAAAGGTTACATTGGATACACATGGATAGATACATTGTTTAAAGGCACATGCTTTAGAACACAACAAAGAATCAGTAACCTTTTTATTTCATGGCTGCAATACCCATCTGCAGTGATCTTGGATCCTAAGAAAGTAAAATCTGCCACTGCTTCTACTTCTTCCCCATCTATTTTCCAGAGACTGATAGGGCCTGGTGCCATTATCTTGGTTTTCTTGATATTGAGTCCCAAGCCAGCTTTTGCACTCTCTTCTTTCAACCTAAGCAGGAGCTTCTTTAGGTCTTCCTCACTTTCTGCCACTAGGATGGTATCATCTGCGTATCTCAAATTGTTGATGTTTCTCCCAGCAATTTTGATCCCAAATTGTGATTCCTCCATCCCTGCATTGCGCATTATGTGGTCTGTGTATAAGTTGAATAAGCAGGGTGATAAAATGCAGCCTTGTCTTACTCCTTTTCCTATTCCAAACCACTCCGTCATTCCATACTCTGTCCTAACTGTTGCTTCTTGTCTCATATACAGATTTCTCACGAGGCATATAAGGTGTTCTGGCATTCCCACCTCTTTAATTAATTGCCACATTTTGTTGTGGTCCACACAGTCAAAGGCCTTGGTGTAGTCAATGAAACACAAGTAGACTTGTTTCTGATATTCCTTTGTTTTCTCCACGATCCAAAGTATGTTGGCAATGTGGTCTAGTTCCCCCTGCCTCTTCGGAACCCAGCCTGCACTTCTCATTTCTGTACGAGCACTTTTTAAAGTGACCCAGTAAAGATATCGACTTCTCACTACAAAATGTGCTTCATACAGAAGGCATTTGTGTATTAAGTACATCTTGCAGCGAGAATTGCCATAAATTTGGGCAAGAGTTCTGCAAATGTATTTGAACGGGAAAGAAATAGACTAATCTTAGGAATTTTTTTGACGTGGTAGTCTTGAGAGTAAACAAAACAAAAAGACAAACTTTGTGGCACCTTAAAGACTGTTGAAATACAGCAGTTAGTCTTTAAGGTGCCACAAAGTTTTTTGTCTTTTTGTTTTGTTTACTCTGATAATCTTAGAACTTACCACCACTACTTAAGATGGGAATTTACGTCTTTGAGGTTAATGGATACAACACAGAGAATTTAAGGACATATACAAAAGGTAGGCATTAGACATATTCCCATATCAAACTAAGCAGGAAGTCTCTGACTAGCGTAGCAGTTGCACAAGAATATTCATGCATGCAGACGTAAAGAGCTGCAATCTGTTGATAGATGATAAACCCTATGCTTCCTTATCATGTAGTCACAATGTAGCCATGTAGGTTGGACAAATATTTCCGTCACAAAGATGTAAATATTTTTAAACATCCTAAAATACAGAGGGTGCCAAAAATGCATATAACTGTACATTTTAATCCAATTCATTCCTTATTCTTACAACTGTATTAAAATTGTAATACTCAATATACTGTATACTGATAACAAAAGATAAATACAAGTCATGTTTGACTTCTACAATTACAAGAGGTGGTCAAAGTGGTTACCATCAGTGTCCAGACGCTTTTGATTATGGAAAGCTACTTTTTGAGCAAGATTTACCAAGGTGTCCCAATTGTATCACTGTACATGCTGTTTCAATTCCTTCCCTAAGTACTGCCAGTGTAGCCAGTTTTTTTTACAGTACACCACATCCTTTAAAGTCCACCATAGGTAGAGGTCAGGGGGTGTTATATCAGGATAATATGGAGGAAATTCACCCGCATCTCTTCAAAATGGTCTTGCACTCCTTGAAAGACAACCATGCTTCTGCCATTTTCTTTAACTGTCCTGCCTGTCTCATGGTGACACTAGCAATAATTCTTTTGAACAAATGTTATACTACACATTGCAACCGTAATCCAACTTCTAGAAATATGATATAGATAACATCTCTTAAAATGTGTATATATTTTTGCACCCTCTGTATATCCTAAACAAAAAAGAATTGTAAAGCAATCCAAATATCTTTTTGGCCCTCTTCCATACTTCTGGAACCCAAGATCATCTGATAAAGCAGCATGGTAAAAGATTCAGTTGAGATAAAAGCAAAGACTTTACACAGCTTATAGTTAAAATAGGGAATTCTCTCCTGTAAGATTTTAGTGTCTTGCACGGAAGACGAAGAAGGCGCCGCAGTGAGGGTTAAAACACAGCTTTATTGCATGATGGTCAGGATGAACATGTGGTAATGGCGGAAGTACAGCTCCTTTTATACTGTAACAATACATTTGAAAAGGGTTACACGGTAGTGTATTGGCTGCTACCTGCGTGACGTCATTCTGAGTCACGCCCTTCTTCTCCAGGTGTTCCTTGCGCGGGAAGGTTCCCGCGGCTGCCGGTGATTGGGGGAATTTGAACCATGTGAGCTGAACGCTCGCAGCTGCCCTCTATGGGCAGCTAGCTCGCGTTCCTTTAACAGCTGAGTTACATTGTGATCATTGTCAGGTTACATTCAGACACTCTTAAAGTGATACAGTTACATACACAACACTCCTCCCCCCTAGGATGGGACGAAGTCCCTCAACCATTGTGGCTTCCCGCATGTGCGCTTGGGGCATACGACTGCTTGGCTGAGCTCAGAGGAACTAGGGGCTCTGAGTTCTGCAGACTCTCATCCTGCAATGGAAAGGGGGGACTCATTAGTCGTCTGACGGGGACTCTGTGGCAACCTTGCGTTTGGAGAGGGGAACGGAACATGTAACTGGGATGTGAACCCCTGCCTATTGCTCGTGGCACCTGGCGACCGCCCCAGCACAAATCTCGGGACCAATGAGGAGACCCTTGTTGTCTCGCCCCGGTTTCTTACGCCTGCAACTGGCGTACTTGTGCTACCCCCTGCTGCCCGACTCGGTGGTCTTGGGGATGGAGAGAACGAACTTCCCCCTGCTGCCTGGGTTGGGGGTCTTGGTGATGGGGTAAACTCTAGAACAAAAGGACTGGGAGGGCTGGAGATACCAGGGGCTGAACTAAAAACCCTCATCTCGCTTGGACAGGTGGGGGACCACTCCGCGACATCTCCCTGGTATGGCAACATAAAATTAAACTCATCCCACTCTTTCAAAGTATCCCCCTCCTCGTTTGAGAATCCAGGGTATGCATTTGTACCTGGGGACATCCCCGTGTCTCCCCCTTGGGCTAAACGGGTGGGGGAGAACCCTAACGCTGACTCTGGTAACTCGCCTTCTGAGCTGGTCAGCGTGCCTTCTCCACAACAGACCTGTGCTAGTTTCAACCCTGTAAGACACTGGCCCCGTTTGCTCAATGACCGTTCCTGGAACCCATGTGGTCCCGAGGTTGCGTAATTCCTGCAGTGAACTGGGTCCCCTACCGCAAAGCTTTTGGAGCTCTCTATCTCTTTATTTCTCCCCTCATCCTCCACCCTGGTCGGATCCAACCGATCAAAAAGTGTCACCGGCTTCCTCCACATGAGGAGCTCAGCCGGCGACAGTCCTGAAGCTAGGGGAGTTGCCCTATAACAAATGAGGAATTGGCACAGCTGGAGGTTCAACTCACCGGGACCCATGCGCCGCAGTGCATCTTTCGTAGTGCGCACTTGGTGCTCTACCTGACCGTTTGTGGCGGGGTGAAACAGAGCAGAGGTAATGTGCCGGATGGCATTCCTCTCGATGAACGCCTTGAATTCCGCAGATGTGAAAGTACTGCCGTTATCGCTCACAAGAATGTCCGGCAGGCCAAAACAACTGAACACCTTGCGCAATTGTTTAATGGTTGCGGCAGATGAGGTGTTGGACATGGGAATGACTTCCAGCCATTTGGAATATGAATCGACTATCAGCAGAAACATGGACCTGCGAAAGGGGCCAGTGAAGTCGACATGTACTCGGGACCATGGCCCGCGGGCCGTATCCCATTCCCTGTGGGACAGCTGGGACTCCTCGGGCCGAGAGCTCTGGCAGCTCTCGCACATGCCCACCAAGTGCTCTATATCCGCGTCTATCTGGGGCCACCAGAAGTAACTCTTGGCCAGTGCTTTGGAATGCACTATTCCCGGGTGGCTGGTATGCAGTAGCCTCAGCACCTTTCCTCGTAACTTCTCTGGGATGACCACCCGTTGGCCCCAGAGGAGGCAGCCCCTTTCAAGGGAAAGCTCTACTCTGCACCTGAAAAAACGATTTTAATTCCTCCTCGGGGGGGGGGGGGGGCGTTGTGGGCCACCCTTTTCTCACCCAGGAACTGACTTGGGACAGGATTTTGTCGGCCGCCGTGGCTTTGGCGAGGTCTGCGGGAACTATGGGGGGTGAGTCGAGAGACTTGATCAGCAGGACTTGGTGGTCCTGCTCTACCTCGCATTTGGGGTCTCCTAAACTAGGGAGGGGAGATCGGGACAGTGCATCTGCATGGGAGATCTCCTTCCCTGGGCGATGGACCAGCTCGTACTTGTAGGCATTGAGGAAAATCGCCCAACGCAGCATTCTGGGGGACAGGATTTGTGGGGTGGGCTTGCCTGTAGTAAAGATATCCAAAAGGGGCTTATGATCGGTCACATTTGTGAACTCGCGGCCATACAAGAAATCATAGAACTTCTTTGTTCCCGTGATTATGGCCAGGGCCTCTCTATCTGTTTGCGCGTAATTGCGCTCCGCCTTTGAAAGTGACCTGGAATAGAAGGCAACCTGGGCTTCCCGCCCGTTCTCTAACATGTGGCACAGCACCACCCCACCCCCACTGGTGATGCATCACAGACCAAAACTACCGGTTTCCTCGGGTCGAAATGGGTCAGGATGGCATCTGAGGACAAGAGCGCCTTGAGCTCTTTGAACGCTTTCTCCTGCCTATCTCCCCACCGCCAAACCGTGTCTTTCTTAAGTAGCCCGTGCAGTGGCTCCGCAACGGATGCCTTCCTTGGCAAGAAGGAATGGTAAAAATTCAGGAGCCCTAGGAATGACTGCAGCTCCGGTTTCGCGGTGGGACGAGGGGCGTTTTGCACAACTGCAACCTTGGACTCGGATGGCTTGATGCCCTCCGGGGTTATCTTGAACCCAAGAAACTCAACCTCCCTCGCAAACAACACACATTTGTCCCTTCTCAACCTCAGTCCCACTCTCTCGAATACAGATAGGACCTTGTCTAGTCTTTTCGCTAGTTCCGATTCGCTCCCCGCTGTTATCAAAACATCATCAAAATATGGGAGCACGCCTGGAAGCCCCTTTAAAAGGCGTTCCACGAGAGACTGGAAGATCCCGGGGGCCGAATTTACGCCGAACTGTAGGCGCGTTACCTTGAATGCCCCCTTATGGTTTGTGCAGCGGCAGCAGCTGGGGTTACCATGAGCTGCTGGTACGCCTGCGCCAGGTCTAGCTTGGCGAAACACTTCCCCCCATGCAAAGTGGCCAGTAAGTGGCTAACTACCGGCACTGGCTATGCATTTGGCCGAATGGCCTTCTTGATTGTACATTTATAGTCAGCACAAATCCTGACCTCCCCATTGGATTTTAAAGCTGTAACAATCGGAGTTTCCCACTCCGCAGAATCAACTGGAACTAAAATCCCTTGCGCCACCAATTTGTCCAATTCTGCCTCAATCTTGTCCTTGAGGGTGAAGGGGAGTCTTCTTGGCTTGAGACGTATGGGCCGGATTTCTGGGTCCAACTCAAAAGAAACCGGGGGGGCCCTGTAAGTCCCGAGCCCCTTCTTGAAAACTGCAGGGTGCACATCGCACACGTCCCGAATTGGGTCAGTCTCTATGGCGTTTATGCCGGACAGTTCAATTCCCAGGGGAGCAAACCACTGGGTTCCCAAAAGGCAACAGGTCCCCTCCTTGAGAACTACTAAGGTCAGTTTTTCTGTGGAACCTTTTGAACTTCACCGTGAAGTTTCCCACCCCCAACACTGGGATCCCATAACCCTGCACGTCCCGTAAGTTCGACTTCATGGCCCGCAACTTGTGGCGCACATTTGGGGGAATGCGCAGGAACTCCTTCTGTGACAGGATGGAGTAGGACGACCCCGAGTCTATTTCCATCCTAACCAGGACCCCTTGTAACAGTACCTCTATGAAGAAGCGTCGGTGCTCCAGGCCTACGCGGTTCACGGCCGCCGCGTCGATGTTGGCTGAGACCTTTCCGATGCCAGCCGCCTTACGTTGGTGTGCTTGAGGGTGTCTCGATGAGCCCTTGTCCTCCGTTTGCCCGCATCTTCAGACCCTGGCTATGTGGCCTTTCCGCCTGCAGTTGTGGCACTCAGCCTTCCGGAATGGGCACCTCATTCGGTCATGAGATGCCCCGCAGCCATCGCAACGGTGGTTTCCTCTCTCGCTGGCTCGGCGCTTTTCTCCGTGCCTCTTGACTCTCTGCACGTCGTCGTCCTCGCTGGAGCAGGAGTCCGCAGTCGTGGACGACTCCTCGGAGGTTGCTGGGGTGCCTGTGGGCAGCCGGGGCCCCCGCCAGGCAGCTTGTGCCAAAGTCTGCCGGGCCACTTGCACGGGTGACTTGGCCCTCTCAGGTGTGGCCCCCCAGGACTTGAAGACTCTGACCCCGCTCCTCGCTGCCTCGGCCGCTTGGGCCTCTCGCAGTACCTCGTTGAATGTGAGGCAATGGTCGCGGGTCATCAACTTTCTCTGGACCTCCATCAACTTTCTCTGGACCTCCTTGTCCCTTAGGCTGCACAGCATCCAGGTCCTCCCATTGGCAGTGAACGGCTGCCAGCCTGAGGGCCGCTGCGTATGCGGACATGGATTCTCCCGGGCCCTGGTCCCGCCTGTGGAACACGACCCGGGCAGCAAAAATAGAGACGGGCGGCTGGAAGTGATCCCTCAGCATTGTGAGGATGCGGTCAATGGGTACCGCGTTGACCTTCCGGGGAGCCAGCAAGTTCATCAGGATGCGCAGCGTGGCTGGACCCACCTGGGCTAGGAAGTGCGACCGCACCTTCCCCTCGTCGTCGATGCCTGCAGCATCCATCGTGTGCCAAAACTGGCACTCATACAGCTCCCATTGCTCAGGATCGCTGATGTCAAATTGGTGAGGCTTGATCTTTGGATATGCCATGGATCCCACCTTTGTCGCCAATTTAGTGTCTTGCACGGAAGACAAAGAAGGAGGCGCAGTGAGGGCTAAAACACTGCTTTATTGCATGATGGTCAGGATGAACATGTGGTAATGGCGGGGGTACAGCTCCTTTTATACTGCAACAATACATTTGAAAAGGGTTATACGGTAGCGTATTGGCTGCTACCTGCGTAACGTCATTCTGAGGCACGCCCTTCTTCACCAGGTGTTCCTTGCGCGGGAAGGTTCCCGAGGCTGCCGGTGATTGGGGGATTTTGAACCATGTGAGCTGAACGCTCGCAGCTGCCCTCTATGGGCAGCTAGCTCGCGTTCCTTTAACAGCTGAGTTACATTGTGATCATTGTCAGGTTACATTCAGACATTCTTAAAGTGATACAGTTACATACACAACAAAGATGTAGTGATAGGTCTGAAAGGATATCACATTACATACATGAAGAATAAGGCTGTCAGTGGCTACTAGCCATGATAGTGATACGTTGACTTAAACTTTGTAGTGTTTTTTTATGGGGGAAGCTGGGATTTTTCTTCAAGAAACTAGCATTTTCCCTCTCTGGAAAAAGTATATAGTAAAACCCCTACTTACGCAGAAAGTCCATTCCGTAAGCTTTTGCTTAAATCGGTTTTTATGTAACTTGAAGCAAACCGATAGGAAAAAATATTTTTTTACATAACTCGAAGCAACCCCATAGGAAAAATGATTTTTATGTAAAGTGAAGCATACCCATAGGGAAATTATTTTTTTATGTAACTCGAAGCAAACTCATAGGAAATCGTGTTATGTAAATTTATGTAAATCAGGACATTTATGTAAATCGGGACATGGTTTTAGCACAAAATTATTATGTAAGTTGAATTTTATGTAACTCAGGGCATTTATAAGTCGGGGTTTTACTGTACTTTTGAATCAATAACAGCAGTGACAGAGAACACTAGAAGACTTGTGCTGACTATTAAGAAAGACCAATTTTCTTATCAAGCCAGTTCCCTTATTAAGCCAACAACAGCGGGGAAGGGGGAAAAAAAGAATACAATTTCATGCCTTCCCCCTCCTCTTTTTCTCTCTTTTTTTGGACTAGTAGAAATATCAAACCATTTAATGCAGTTTTTCTTTGGTTTCTCTCTCTCTTCATTTAGCCCAACAATGTGTCACCTAAGACTGAGTCAGGAATTTGAATAATGAGATGATACCCCTACAATATTGATGCTTCATACAATGGGTTTAGCAGGATTCCCTGGTTGTTCTATTTTTGGTAGCAGGGCTGCAGTGGCTTAGTGGTTAAGACGCTGATCTTGTCAACAGGAAGGTCAGCAGGTCAGCAGTTTGAGATCTGAGTGACAGAATGAGTTCCCTTCATCTGTTGCAGCTCCTGCCAAACTTGTAGTTTGAAAGCAAGACATTTAAAGTATATAAATAGGTACTGCTTTGGTGGGAAGGTAACAGCATTCCATGCGCTCCAGCATCTAGTCATGCCTGCGACATGGCCACGGAAATGTTTGCAGACACACTCTTTAGTTGTAAATGGAGCACTGCACCCTAGAGTTGGATACAACTGGCTTTTAAGCAAGGGAGACTTTTACCTTTACCTAAAAGCTGAGGCTCTTGCAATTTGTCATGATTTGTTAGGGTTGCCATACATCCCAGAAAACCAGGATTGTCCTGGATTCAAGGCCAGAAAAATTGTCCTGGCCAGTTCAATAAAAATTATGTTAAAGTCCTGGATTTTTAAAGCTTACTGATTGTGTATTATAACACACCATTTAAATAAATCCAAACTCTTGCCATCAAAAGAGTGATTTCCTGCCACTTTGGAGTTGGAGTATACCCAGAGACAAATCTTAACATCCTTGCCTCACACTACCACCCGACAAGTATGACCAGTGTGTTTCCTGGACCTGAGGACATGAAGAGTTGACCATGATGTGACTTTTCAGAAGTACAACAGATCATCGTACAGTAAGAATTAACTGTTGTAAATAAATTCATTTATGTATTGATATATTTAATGTGAAAGTGTTTTATAGCTGTCATTATATTATGTTTTTTTAAAGGCTATTTTGTATATAACCCGCCCATTTTTGTCAAGTATACTTCTGTCCCAGTTTTGTGGGAGAGAATGATGGCAACTCTATAATTTGTTCACATATATTTTCAGTCAAGTTTTTCATAAGGTTTTGCAATTTCTTTTGATATGTGGCAGTTGGGCCTATAGTTAGGAGCTGGTAAAATTTTAAGTCGGACAACTCCCTCTGTGTATTGCTCATGACAACCACAGCGTGGTCTTGGTCTGTACCTTCCTCTTTGATGACACTGTTGGGATTATTTTTCAGGTTGTCTATAGCATTATGCTGTTTCAGGCCAACACTATATGTTAAATAGTGTTCCTTGTTTGAGTTTCATGTGCAGTTTGCAAATTATAGCCATTCATGTTGGTAGTGCTAGGTTGTTTTGCTTATTCTTCTTGTGTCCTATCTGATTCCGAATATTGACAATCGTCATGGTGATCATCCATGAAGGACGTCCTGAGAATATAATGCAGTAGCCTTCCATTTGCCTTCCACATCGCAACATGAACACCCGTACCCCCTAATCCAGTTCTGCATTTCACTTTCTGGTCCTGAGCCCTTTTGGCACACAGAGTCCTCATCAGCCCCAGGCCAGGATTGATGAAGCTGCTGCCCTTCATCAGGATGGATTCAGGTGGGATTTAATTCACTTGGGTACCATCCCCCTTCCCTGTGGTCTTTGGCACCAAAGGCTGTTCATCCTCAGGGTTGTCAGGTTAGGTAGCTGCTGCCTGACTCTGGCAGTATGGTATATTTTCTATTACTGTAGCAGGATAACCTGGCCAGACTACTTGGCTTAAATTCCTTGAAAGAGCGTGTATGACCATCTCTAGCCTTTTAAAAAGAGGAAGTTTAATCAGCACTAGCTGGGGGGTGAAAAAGAAAAACAGGATATATTACAGCAGATCTTTACAAGCGTAAACTGAATACTAGGGGAAGCGAAACTCGCAGGGTTACGGAAGTTGGAAGTTGCAAAGTGTTTTGCCTATAGCAAAACACATTGCTTGGCTAAGACAAGTAGGAACAAGGACGCATGCGCAAATCGGACTCGCGGTGTCTCTAGCAGGGCGGTGGTGGTGATGGGGGGGAGCAGGCGTGAAGAGCGAGCGCGCATGCGTATTGCGCTCCTGCACGGGCCGGCCGAGCCAGGTGGGTGTGTTGCTGCACTCTTTCCCCCTCCCTCCCTCACCCCCCGCGCGAGTAGTTCCGCCCTCTCCGGCCCCCGGCCGGGCAGGGCCGGGCAGCCATTTTGGGCAGAGCTTTGTTATGATTCGGTCTGGGGGAACTCAAGCGACGCGAAGAGTGAGAGGGGCGAGCCGGGGCCTGGTTGGGTAAGCACGGCCTGCCTTGGGGCAGAGGGAAGAAGAGCTTGGGCTGAACTCCGCGCGTTGGTATTGAGACTGAGGCGGCGAAAGGACGGAGGGAGGAAAGCCTAGAGCCAGGCGGGAGTGTCAATAAGAGGTGGTTCCGCAGCAGGGGGAAGGAAAAGGGTGGCTGACTGAACTGAAGGCCTGCTTTGCGACTTTGACGCGGCTACGGTAGTAGTTTGGGCAGCAGAAGGAGAATCAATAATAGTAATTTCGTGTCATGAATTATTCTGGGTTGAAAGGGTTTTTGCTGGAGGAACTCCGTTCACGGGACGCCCGAATGAGGCTCCTTTCATGTCCCCAAGATCTTTTCCCACCGAAGTGGTCCCTATTTATCTACTTGAAATTTCTTGCTTTCGATCTGCTAGGTTGGCAGGAGCTGGGACAGAGACGGGCGCTCAATCCGTCATGCAGTACTCGGGTCTCGAACTGCCTACAAGCCGGGCTTCCGGCTAACAAGGCGAGCTTCGTAACTACTGAACCACCACCGCGGCCCTTAGGAGAACCAATGGTAGTGGTGGTTGTGGTTGTGCTCTTGTTTGGGGTGCCTCTTCTTATGGCCTTGCGGAGGAGGGAAGGTGGTGGTGGTGGTCCTGGCCTGGAAGGGGAGATGATGATAATGGTATGAGACCTGATTTGAGCGGAATTGTGCACGCAAGCAAATGGGTTTTTGAAGAAGATGAACACCTATTGAGAAACCTGTATTGTGGGAGGTGTGTGGAAGACAGGCTCAGCTGGATTGAAGAAGTTGGGGGAACAGAAAGATCTACGATATAGGCCTCCCAAGTGCAGAGTTGATCCAGGGTGGGTTGGTCGGAGGAAAGTGGTATTTGACTCTGAGGGTGGAAGGTAAAAGGAAAGTGAGTTCTACTAGGTTACAGTGCGGGGTGTAGGGCTGGCTGGCAACGGCCGATCAATACTTCCGTCTTCTTTCGTGTCTAGGACTGACTTCAAACTGCCAAAACGAAGCCACCTTTTGGTGAGTTCATTCTGCACTTCCTTTCGCCTGACCTAGTGTGAGTGAGGAAAGATCAGTTGGCACAAGCACACAACACGGTGGCCGTTGCCCAGGGTACGCCCATTTGTGGTTCAAAAACTCCACAGTCTTTGTGGAGGCTCTTTTCTATGTACTGTACTTGGTGAAACGAAAGAGATTCTGTCTAGATTAAGAAGTGGGGTGGGAAGAAGAGTCCTTGTGATGATGAGTGAAGCATAGATTTGTTTGTGGATTGCGAGGACTGTCCATTTGGGGGACTAGGGACCATGTTGGCTTGTTATTGAGCAGGGTATTGGAGAACTAGGAACAAAAAAAAAAGCTTGTTAGGTTAAAACCAGGAGTGTTTATGTTAAGATATCTAATTCAGGGCAGTTTCCCTTTGGAGTGGTTTTCACTTTCTTTTTAAGCCCTGAACCGTGTGTTCCAGGAAACAGCGTCGTGGACTTGGTAATTATCGCTTGACTTCTGGACAGACTCAGAGCCAAGCATACTGTCCTATAAAGTAATCTGGCATACTTCTTGCTGAGCAGGCTGAGGAGGAGGGGTTGATTTGTGGGTGTGTTCGCAGGGAAGCACAAATAGGGTGTTTTGAGTCTGTGTGGAAGCTTTAGTTGTGTAAGACTGAACTCTTTGGTCACATAGACTACTTTAATGCATATGTTTTGTAATCTAGTAAATGGATTATGATTCTTTTGTAACTGGTTTGGGCAGCACTAATAAATATTTTTGTGTAGGGTAAAATGTGCATTCCGCTCCCCTCTTTTTTCTGTGATGACTTTCAGCCAAAATATTGTGCTGAAATATGCTGTATTGTAAATGGAGGACATACAGTACTGTAGTTTTTGATTTAAACGCTTTTTTGTTGTTGCTTACTTTAGACTCATTTTACGTAGGATATACCGTACTAGCATATATGTATACCTGGCAAGCTGAGAATAGTCTGAAGGAAAGAAGCAGTTAGTAGCTATGAAAGAGTTTTGATTGTAATATTTGAAGCGGTACCTGTGTTAGTCTCTGCAAAGCATATCTGAGAGTAAGTAAAACAGAACAGCAAAAAAAAAAAAAAAGACAAAAATGTTGTTGCACCTTAAAGACTAACTCCTGTATTTAACTGTGAGCTTTCGTGGACCAAGTCCACTTCATCAGCCATAAGAGTGAGGTGAGGCCTGAGGAGGCGGCGGCCTCATGGCATCAGTTTATACACACATCAGGTACACAGGCTCACAGTAATTGGCCAGCCTAACAGATTAGTAACATTGTATCTTTTTTCAACTGACAAAATCCTCTGTTACTCAAACCTGCTGCAAAGCCTGGCTGGACCCCTGTTGCAAATGGTTGCAAAACAAACTTCTCTTGCAAGCTGATTAATCACATCCAAAGGGTCAATGCAACAAATATTTTGGCATTACACATTTGCCAATGAGTTAGCATCTATTGAGGGACTGAAGTGGCTCAAATGCCTAAGAAGCTGACTGGGAGGTGGAAGGTCAGCAGTTCGATTCCCGAGTTCTGCAGGACGGAATGAGCTCCCGTCTTTATCCCAGCTCCTGCCAACCTAGCAGTTCGAAAGCAAGAAATTGCAAGTAGATAAGTAGGGACCACTTCGGTGGGAAGGTAACAGTGTTCCGTGCGCTTCGATGTCTAGTCATGCCTACCACATGACCATGGAAACGTCTGCAGCAGCAGACAGCGCTGGCTCTTCGGCTTTGAAGCAGAGATGAGCACTGCACCCTAGAGTCGGATACGACTCGCTTTCAAGCAAACCTTTAGCATCTATTGACAATAGTTTGAGCGACCCAGGTAAAACTGCAGCATTACCCTGAGGACATCTGCCCGTCCCACTAGAGCGGACCGGAGGGGCTCTTTAAAGATGCCAACTGCTGGAGAAGTTCGCCTCTCTAGCACTAGGAGAAGAGCCTTTTCGGTATCCCCTCCGGCCCTATGGAACCTCCTGCCAGTTGAACTGCGTCTCCAGACAGAGCTGCTTCCCTTCAGGAAAGAGCTGAAAACCTGGCTGGCGGGGGCAGGTATGGAGAGGTGGAGGGGTGTGTGTGGAAACCCCCCCCCCCCCCACTGTCTCATCTAGAGCAGGATCACTCAGGTTTTTAGCTTTTAACTAGATGTTCTTTTCTGCGTTTTTAGGAATTTTTGACGGTATTTTTGTTGTTTATTGTTGAGGATTTTACGTACGCCGTCGGGAGTTGCATGTCGATTGGGGCAGCTATACAAATTGAATAAAAAACAACAACATATAAAATAAATAAATATAATAACCTGTTAGTTGTGGTTCATCAAATCTGATGATGTCCCAAAAACCCATGACTGATATTCAAACCCCCTGAGATGCGTGTCCAGCATATGCATGTACAGTGATGTACTTAATTTCTGCTGTCTCTCTCTGCATTCTAATTTTGGCTCTTTTGATTTTACTTTCCTGGGGAAGCAATTCCTGATGTATAAAGCAACTGGGGAACAGAAAACAATTCCCCTTCAGTTGAACAGGAAGAATTCTGGGATACCTGTACATTGCTCCCAGAGGAACCTCAGTATTTTGTAGGTTGAAAATATTGGAGGGTGATAAAGAATAGTACTGGTTGCTTATGGTGATTTTTAAAAAAATTGTGTCAGAAGCACACAAAGATGCTTTCTGGGTTGAAAGAATTTTTCCTGGAGGTGCTCTGCTCAAGGGATACCCGAATGAGGCTCCTTTAATGTCGCCCAAGATCTTTTTCCACCAAAGTGGTCCCTATTTATCTACTTGCAATTTCTTGCTTTCAAATTGCTAGGGTGGCAGGAGCTGGGAAAGAGACGAGCACTGAAACCATCATGCGGTACCTGGGTCAGAACTGCCAACATGCTGGCCTTCCAGCTAACAAGGTGAGCTTCTTAACCACTGAGCCACCGCTGTCCCGCTTACGGTGATGAGGATATATTATTTGTCTTGGATGTAGAAAGATGAGGCTCAGTCTATTAATAATCAAAGTTACTATGAAAAGACAATAGACAACCCAGATAATTAAGAGAAAAATAATGGAATTATGAAATCCAGCATGCATTTGATCAACTTGGGCAGCACTTTTAGAAAAGTGTCTAATAGATTCTACAGTCAGTTAAGCTTTTTTTATTGGCATTACTTCTGGAGTGCCACAGATAGTGAGTATTTTACAGCTGTTTGTGTGTATAAATTGGGAAAATAATTCAAGTCCAGCTGTGTTGCAAAAAATTCCTTAACTTTTTGTTGGCTGCTTGGTTTTTAATTTTATCAGGTATGACTTTTTAGAATATCCCAGAGATAATAGTTACTTTAGATTATAAAATTATGCTTGTTTGTTTGTTTAAAAAAAAGAGGGGCAACTCAGCTACATCTTGCTGCAGTGATTTAGCTGTGACCTTATTTCATAGTAGTAAGAGCAGCCAACCTATAGGAGAAATTCAAGAAAGTAGAAAGCCATTTTTGCAGGCTCCAAAGAGTGTTTAAGTGGAAGGCATTTGGAGAAGATGTGGTTGTCCACTTGTGAAGGCATGCAGGAGGGGTGATTTTTGTATAAAATATTGTGAGGAGTTTAGAGTGGCTTGCAATCTGATGTCCAGGCACTTGCAGTTTTGATTTTGTTTAAATCCTCTGTTGCTGTCTTGAGGCCTGGTGCAGCCTTCCATGTAACTTGCTTACATGTATGCTAAAGTTGTCTGTGCCTAATACACTCAAATGATCTCCAAAATAAGAGTATACTAGTAGATTTTGCCTGGCGTTGCCGGGCTGTTTTAAATTGTGTTAAAAGGTTTTTCTTTTGTTCATGTTTGTACTAATGAGGTTAGTCTGTAATTGTTATTTTAAAAATGTTTATTTATACAAACGGGCTGTTATAAACTGTGATCAGCTTTTTTGGGTTTGTTTTTGTGGATTAAAAAAAGAGGAAAGGATGATATAATTTTGTACAATTATATTATTTTACCAAATAATATTTTAGTATGTCATTTTTTTTAAATAGTTGTACCTTGGATAATAATTTTAAAAATGTGAAAGTACATGTTTTTTTACATTCAATGTTTTTAAACTGTGTTTAGATGTTTTGGGGGGTTTTTTTTGAGTGAAAACTCTACACAGGATTTTAGAAATGTTTTTATTTTATTATTTTGTGATTTGTGATTTGTGTGTTGTAATGTTATGTTTTTGACTGTTTTTTCTCTTGTGGCCTCTGGGTGGGGCTGTTGAGTGTTTCTTTTACTTTGACTGTTTTTTCTCTACTGGCCTCTGGGTGGCGCTTCTTCCAGTAAGTAGTCTCTTTCTTTCCTCATTTCATTTCCGGCTGTCGTGGAGGGAGGACGTGTGCTGGTAAGTTGTCTGGTTTAATTTCTTTTGTGGGTTTGTTTTGTTTTTCTTTTTTGGTGTTTTTATTTGTGTGTTTTCTGTTTGTTATTTTTGCTTTTTGGTTAATTTTGGATGTTTTTGTTTGTGTTTTTTTACATTAATGGTTTATTTATTTTAATTATTTTGGTGTTTTTTTTTTACTTTTGTTTCTCTTTCAGGGGGGGGGGAAGGCACTGGTGCCTTGGCCTCAGCTTGAAAGCGAAACACTTTTTTGGTAAGTAAAGTCAGCGGGCTGAGCGCCGTCTGCTGGCTTTACTTCCCTGGAAATGGGTTCACTTTCAAGGGGTGGCCAAGGCACCAGTTCCTTGGCCCCCGCTTGAAAGCGAAACACTTTCCTTCCCACGGTGTGGCCTCGCTGGCCGGACTGCGGGAATCCCAGCACCACTTCAGGTGGCGTGTGTGTGTGTGTGCTTTCGTTCCCGTGTCCCGGCCTCGCTGGCCGGACCGTGGGAATCCCAGCACCGCTTCAGGCAGCATGTGTGCGAGGGGGTGGGCTTTTATTCCCCCCGGCCCGGCCTCGCTGGCCGGACCACGGGAATCCCAGCGCTGCTTCAGGCGGTGTTGGGGGTGGGTGGGCTTTCCTTCCCACGGCCCGGCCTCTCTGGGCAGACCACGGGAACCCCTGTGGCACTTGAGGCCACTTTTTTGTTTTGTGTGGCTGTGAGGCACTGGGTTTTTAATTTTTATTTTTCGCGCAGTGGGCTTCTCAGCGTTCTGCGTGCTCATGGCGCGCAGGACTCTGGCGCTTGTAGTTATGGGTTTGTGGTTTGTGTTTGTGCTGCATTTTTTTCCTGCGGCTCGATTTTGATTGGCCGCGGCGCTTTTCTCAATGTTATTTGTGCTCGCACCTCTCAGCCTGATTGGCTGTGGTGCGGTGCAAAGAAGGTTGGGAAATGTAGTTGTTTCCCTTTTTCACGTTTGTGGGGCTCTTGCCCCACTGGCACATTTCTCAAACCTTTGTTCACCTGCGGACCCAGTTTGGGCGTGTGCACGAATGGTGGTGCGGGCTAGTAGGGCATGGCTTAAGATCCTATGTGAAGTTCCAATGGTTAACGCTTGATTTTATAGGTAAAAATGATTAGAATAGTTTGGACTTGCCTATAAAGATAGGAATGTCAGAAGAACCCATTAATAGTACTGTATTAACTAGCTGTTTACCCGGCCTTGCCTGGGCTGTTTCTTTCTTTAATTTTGCCCCCCCCCCAACACACACTGACCCCGACCCTCCCCCCTCTCTCACACACACAGACACGTGTGGATGTACCGAAGGCGATGCGTGACTGTTCTTGGCCAGCGCCAGGTGATGGGGCTCCAACAGAGGGAGGCGGCCATGGCAGTGACGAAGGGCACGACAGGCGGGCTCAAGCTTTGGCGGGGTTGCCTTGGCGCTTCTCGCCTGGCCCGGCCTGGCCTAGTGGTGCATTGTGGGGAGGTGATTCAGGCTGTCGCGTCCTCCACCGCCCGGGCTGCCCCGATCTGAGGCAGTGTGGCGGGCGATGATGATGGCCAGCCGAGGCATCGGCGGCTGCTCTGTTGAAGCTGCCGTTGCTGCTGCTAGGCTGTGGAGTGCGTGCGCTTTAGCGCTGTTTTGTTACTTGTTCGCCCGTTGGAAATTGGACACAGTGCAAGATGTTATTTCTTTGTACATGCTATGTGGGGGTTGTGTTGAAAAATGCTTAGAGTCTGTAGCTGCAGAACCCAGGAGCTTATATGGACTTACATGAAATAGAGGTTATATTGTAAACAAATAAAAATATTAAAATAATTAGACTGTTTTTGACCAGAGGTGGACTACTTCAATATTGTTTTCTCAGCCATTTACTAGATCTTTTGCACATGTGGTGGGGCATAAATTGCATGTACATAAATGTTCAATTGATTGAATTTCTTTGCATTCACAAAAATTTATCCTGTATCCACGTATTCTTTGATCTCCTTCCCCCTTTGCTTCAAATTCTATTAAGTGACTTCCAGATGATCTAGACCAGGGGGCAGAAAACTTGGCTCTCCAAATGGTTTTGGACTTCAATTCCCAAAGCCCGGATCAGCAGTTGTATAGTAAGATTGATATAAATTAATCTATACCTATAAAATGGTGCGTTAACCGTTGGAATGTGACAAAGGATGTTGCACCAGGCTCCACTAGCCCCGTCCGAGCCTCCGTTCACTCGCCCGAACGGGGTTCGCAGGTAACTGTCGGGTTGAAATTTTCGACCTGGGGGCAGGAGCCCCCCAGTCGCAAACAATAAAAGGGAACTTCAATTCCCAAAGTTCCTTTCGCCGCGCCGCGCCAGAGCCAATCAGGCTGAGCGGCGTGGCAAAAGGAACGTTCGGAAATGCGCCGCGGCCAATAAAAAAAACCGCAAGAGAAAAACCGCCGCAGCAAGCAAACCCGCGCAGCCAAAACTACATTCCCCAGCATCCTGCGCGCCATGGGCGTGCAGAACGCTGAAGAAGCTGGCGCGCGAAAAATAAAAACAAACCCAAACCGTGAGCGCAAGTCCGCCGAAGAAGCCGGCGCGCGAAAAATAAACCCAAACCCAAACCGTGAGCACAAGTCCGCCGAAGAAGCCGGCGCGCGAAAAATAAACCTAAACCCAAACCGTGAGCGCATGTCCGCCACAGGCAGACGAAGCGCCCATAAAACACAAATAAACCCCAAAATCAAAATAAAACACAAACCCACCGGCCATCTTGCACGGAGCAACGGGGAAGAGAGGGACACCCTCTCCCCCATGCTGCCCTGCCGAAGACACGGCGAGCCCAGCGAGACAAACTCACTGTAAAAAAATACAAACACCCCCCCACCCAACCGCTGACAAAAAAGCCGTGGCGGCAGCAAACAAAAACAAATCAAAAAAAGCCAGGCAAACAAACCCCCACCCCCCAAACAAACAAACCCCAACCCAGCCAGGGCCACAAAAACACCCTCCCCCAAAAGCCGCATGAAGCGGCACCCCAGCCCGGGCCACGGCAAAACACCCCCCCCCAAATGCCGCATGAAACGGCGATGGTATTTCCGCGGGCCAGCCATCAAGACTGGCCCACGAAAATACCCAAAAAACAAATCAAAAACATTAAAAAAAAACCAAAAACATACCAAAAACACACACACAGAGAAACCCCCACCTCAAACCCAAAAAACCAAAAACAGTCAAAAATACACACAAAGAAACCCCCAACCAAAACCCAAAACCAATCAAAAACACACACACACAAACCCCCACCCAAAACCCAAACAGAATGCCCCCCAACCCAAAACAACCCCCCCTAAAAAAATGGAAAGAACTTACCAATACACGTCTTCCCCCGATGAAAACCGGAACTGAAATGAGGAGAAGAAGAGACTTACCGGAACAAGCAAAACGGAAAAATTACTCAACACCACCACCCAGTGGCCAAAGGAGAAAAAAACATCCAAAATATTCCCAAATATTCAATAAATCCCCAAAAATAGGGTAATCAATTCCCAAAAACATTCAAAAATATCCAAAAAAATCTAAAATAATTCACAGATAAAAATATTAATATTCAATAAAAAACACTGTAAAATACATTCAATTAAAAAAAACATATATTTACACATTTTTTAAAATAATTATCCAAAGTAAAAATATTTGCAAAAATTCACAAAGAAAAACATTCTTCTTTAAAAGTAGCAGATTTTGCCCGGCAAAACCTTAAAAAACAAATTTAAACAGCACGGCACAGGAAGCCAGCACACACACACACACACACACAAAAACCAATGGGAGCGCAAGTCCGCCACAGGCGGACGCAGCACCTCAAAGCCAAACAATCAAAAAAAATTACACCACCATTTAAAAAAAACACAGCCCCATTCGTTCAAGAAAAAAAACCCTTTACTATCCAACATAATTTTAAAAAGCCCGGCACCGGCGGGCAAAATATGCTAGTCCTACTATAAACATAGCCGTTTCAATCGTCAAGATTTCTAAGTTTTTCTCTGTGTACTTAGGACTATAACACTAACACTTGGAGTTACAAAATGACACTTTTGTGTTGTTGCTAACTTGTTCTGGACTCCATTCTGTGTGCAAGTTTTGGTTGTAAAAGTTCTAAACAGTTTTGAATTATATTATCCAAATTATTTTCTGCGCTATATGAACCTACCAAAGCCTTAAGATCAGCAGTTGAGTCCTCTGATCCATTAGCTAGGGCAGTGTTTCTCAATCTTTGGTTTTGGACTTCAGTTCCCAGAAGCCTAAGTCAATTCCCCAAAGCACTGATCAGACAATGTACTGACTTAAGCTTCTGAGAATTGAAGTCCAGTAGTATTCCGTGGAATACAGTTTGGGAAACGTGGCTGAACTTGGATAGTTAAAATGACAGGAGACAAGGATAAGACTTTCTTGGTTGCTCCACGTCTTTCAAATCACCTCTTTGAGAGAAGAGAATTCTTAGAGAGAATTTTATCAAGGCTGGTTAAACAAAAACGTCTAAAATCACATTTAATCTTATCTGCTCACAGTTCTTGGTGGTGGTGGTGGTGGTGGTGGGAATTGCAATTGTATTTTCATGTTTTACATGAGAAGCCAGCTTCTCGGTGTATGGTGTGAAAGACAGGTTAAACCAGGGGTTCTCAACTTTTTCAAGCCGAGGGCCGGGTCACGCTCCCTCAGACAGCTTTGGGGGCTGGACAGCCATTCTACCCTGCCTGCACAATGGGGACAGTCTGTACATTAAAAAGGAACCCGTGGGTTAAACATTTGTTAAATCAGGTGAGCAACATGCTGGCTACATTTAGCTTCCTGTCTGTTCTTACATTATTTCTGAAGGTTTTTACTGCTCATAGGAGGGCAGTTCAGTTGTAAACAAGGTGTGCAGGGAATATCCTTGTTTAAAGGGAAGTATTTGCTCCATCCTTCAACAATTAGGTAAGTTTACAGTGTCAGTGGGATTATGTGCTTCCCAGGAGGTTCAAAGGGTGCCTGTGAGCCTCCAAAACCAAGAGTTTGCCCACCCCATCTAGGGAAAAAAATGAATGAATAATACACCAATGGTAACAATCCTCATTTATTGTTCATGCATAATATAATATAATATAATATAATATAATATAATATAATATAATATAATATAATATAATATAATATAATATAATATAATATAATATAATATAATATAATATAATATAATGGATGTTCAGCAGCAATTATTGATTTAACAATCATATGTCAACTTCACATTAAGGCCAATAAGGGTTCAGCTGTCAGCACTAAAAGATGGACATAAGTCTGTGGGCACACACAACTTGATATTTTGTCTTGATTAGTAGTACTTGTGACTAATTGAGAAGCAATTGCAAAATAGAAACAAGTCTACCAGTGTGTTAGTCTATTGGGGACAAACACACCATGCATTGGTCTGCTTCTCACCAGTAGCCAACTGCATTGTGCATAGGAAGATATTATCATACGTTATTTTTCGGTTCCTCTGAGGGCAACTGAGCACTAGGATTTGTCACTGCTTGTCTCCTTAGAAGAATAATCTCCGGAAGTTTATATCCTATATTTAGCCCAACTAACAATTTGATTGCAATACAGTTGGCTAAACAGCTAAATAATATGGAAACTTTCAGGGAAAATATTGCATTGAAAAAATATCCAGATTTTTTTCTGTTTTGGGAAAAAATGTAAAACTTTCTACTCCCCATTTCTGACTGACAGAAGTCGAAGCTTATTTGAGTCATTTCATAGACAATTCAATAATGGAGTACTTCTCAATGATGAATGCTTCATTTTAGTATATAAGATCAAATAGCTAAAAATCTTGTTGACATGCAATTGCAAAAGGGCAGTAAAACAAGCAATGGGAGCTGTTTTAGGTCAACCTAGAAAATGTGAAAAGCACTTCCTTAAATGGATAGTTTTCAGAATCTTAGTTTATATTGATGATGGATTCCTCCCTCCCCCAAAAGTCAATGCTTGCTGTAAATGTTATGTCAGTCCTGCTTATTAGTATTACTCATGGTATTCATTACATAACAACTATATCAAAATTACAGTACCATTCAGCAATAAAAACAAATTGGTCAACCATGACAAGTTCCTCAAAGTAGTCTTTAAAAAAATATGATGAAATCAAAACATTTACTAGTCTGAAGATCCTGCCTGTTAAAACATGTTCCTTTTGTCTTCATCACAGCTGTTCTCATGATGTTGTTTCAGTTTGGGTACCAGGCCTTGTATTTGTTTGTTTCAGTGTTTGCATTTTGCACATATGTCTGCCGTATCCAAAGAATGAGTAACTTCCTTAAGATGTTCTCAAACAGGGTCCCTTTTCTGTTCTACTACCATTGTATGTTTTCTCCTCCAGAATAGTATGATAAACTGTAGGCCAGAGGTGCCCAAACTTTTTGGGCCGTGAGCTGGTAACGTGATTCCTCTCACCGGAAGCGGAAGTTAAACGCACCACTCACGTGCGCAAAATGCTGCTATAAATGACCTGCAGGTGTCATAAACGTGTTTATGACAGCTGCAGGGGCTTTGCAGCAGTGTTTTGCGCATGCATGGGCGCATTTAACTTCCGCTTCTGGGAGCGGCAAGGGACGGATACAGCCCACGGGTTGTAGTTTCAATTTTCTAAATCATTTTAAAAAAAATAACATATTTTATCTGACGTGCTTTAAGCACTCTGAATATTTTGCTATAGATCCTCTTTATCCATATTTATAAAGTAATTTGTAGTTGTCAGAGCAGTAGAGCAGGCTTCAAAGTTTCAGAAGCCAGATCATCTAAAAAACTAATGTATTAATTAGCAAAGATTCTTAGAATTCACCAATCTGTGTTTTGAAAAGACAAAGTACTGGTTCTGAACATTTTTTGTCTGAGGAGAGAACCAAATATTTTCTTTATAAAGTGGATGTATAATTAGCCTACCAATTATATGTCTGCCACCATTTCTTCTTAAGCCCGCATTCATTGTCTGCATTATTTTTCATTGGAGACATCATAAGCTTAAAATATCATACATCAAAGCTATGTAACATTACTGTGGCACATTTCTAGATGTCTTCCTCAAAAGCAAATTCCCAGAACATTTCTGTATAAATTGGTCTTGCTATTAGCTATATAGGGTTAGCTATATTTACCTCCCTCTCAGTGAAATGCATATTAGATGGTGAAAGTATTTAAGTTCATATGTAGGTTCAAATCTCTAATTTTGTAAATTGCTGAATATGATATGGGTGTATTAGTATAAATTATCCTATTTATTATCCTCTTGGAATAAGGGGATGAATATATAAAAATTTAATGATGTTGAGAATAATCAAGAAGGTTGTTGTTGTTGTTTGACTTGTATGCTGCCCCACTCGCAAAATGACTGGGCGGCTAAGTCTCACACTGGTGGTGGGTGCACATAGTAGTTAAATGTAATCTTAAGATTTTTGTGTGTTTTATTGCTTATTTTCTTTGTTGTATTCTAATTACATAAAATAAAGTGTCAAATAAAATAAAGAGGTTTTAATAATAATTCTGCACAGACTTTGATTAATTGATATTTCTGTTTTATAGCTGTGTATTTCATTATATGGCTATCAGATAAACAAGTAGGGTGGGGTACCAAGATTCTGGTTAGTGGCTTATATCCTGTGTGTTCCTTCTGCTGACAGAACAGTTTCTGTCCGAAGAATTAAGTGGAGCTCATTCTTTTTCCTCTCCAGAGCAGATTTTCCTCTCCATATGGGTGATGTCAGCAAGTGACATGTTTGAACTGAGAGCCTAGTAGGGGTTAATACTACAGGTGTAGTTGGCATTGCTCAAGTTAGTTATAGTTATAGGAAAGAATATGGGCTGGTTGCCATGTGAAATATGTCTGGACCTCATGATTTTGTCACCTGAACTATGCAAGCTGTTATCTGTGTTAAGAGCAAGGCCAATGCTCAACTTCAGTATTGATGAAGTAAAGGAAATAAAATTCTCTTATTCGAACACAGATTGTAGAACTCTCCCTTTGGTTGATTTAAAATATTGCAGCTCCCCTGGTGGCTTAGTCGTTAAGACATTGAGCTGGAGACTCGAAGGTTGGGTTTTGATACCTGAGGGCTGCACGGGGACATGAAAGGAACCTCATCCAGGTGTAGAGATGTGAAAGCCCGGAAAAAACCCTGGAAAATTCGGAACCCCCCCGTCCCCCCCCCCGTTTTTTCCTGAAACCTTTTTTGTATTTTCCGAAAAATTGAAAAAAATATTATGGAATGTTTTATTTTAACACAATGAATTCTGTTTGTAATATTTGTTTGGATACACTTTATTTTTAATATGCTAGTTGTGATAATTTTATGCCCAGTAAAATTGTCCATAGTTCTATTTTATGTTTCTAAAGTAACAGGATGACTTTCAATCTGGAAAAGAAAAAAGTGCTAATGTAGCATTTTTTCAATTTTTCCAAAAATTTCCGTTTCCCCCTGGGAAAAAAACGTGTTTTTTTTTCCGAGCTTCAAAATTTTCGAAAATTTTACATCTCTATCCAGGTGTCCCCCGAGTGGAGTTTCTCCAGCAAAAAAATCCTTTCAACCCAGAGTAATCTCTGACACAAAATTAATATTATTATTAATTAAAAATCTTTTAGGAGATGGATTAATTGTAAAGGGTGAAAAATACGCATCAAGATGTTGCAGGGCAAAAAAAATCTGCTGTTAGATATTGTGATAGATCAAATGAACACAAGCTAAATGGCACAATTGGAATAGACATCACTCAAATCTAAAATTAAAGAGATGGTTTTATTAAGGTCACTGTGTAGGAAGTACAGTTCGGCCCTTGCACAACATAGGTAAAGCTCTCTCTTGCTCGAAAGCCAGTCGTGGGACAAATGGCCACCTCCGTCGTGCAGGCAGGGCAAAAGTGAGTTCCTGTCTCTGTTTCAGCTCCTGCTAATCTAGCAGTTCGAATGCAAGAAATTGCAAATAGATAAATAGGGACCACTCTGGTGGGAACTGGGAAGGTAAACAGTGTTCCGTGTTGAGGCATGTCTACCACATGTCCACGGAAACATCTGCAAACGCAGACAGTGCTGGCTCTTTGGCTATAAACAGAGATGAGCACTGAACCCTAGAGTCAGATACGATCGGCTTTCGAGCATGGGTGACCTTTACTTATTGCATTGGATCCTTTTTCTGTACTTACTGATAGATACAATTTTTCTTCTTCTTCAGATAATACTTCGTGAATTCTGCTTTTTTGTTGGAAGAAGACTCTCATCCAGATACGAACTCTTCATTATAATACAACATTTTCTCTATTTTTTTAAAAAGCATGAATTCTAGTAGATTAATTTAGCGGGAGGCTGCTTTCCAACTTGTCCATTTATTTTTAGCTTTAATCTAGTGTTTAAATGGGAACTCTAGAAAGACAGACATAATAGTGACTCTATATCTTCATCAAATTGTGGATTGTTCCTTCATAAGAAAACATAAGTTGCATGATCTGACAAGTGTTTCAAGCTGCTGTTTTTAAGAACGCTAAACACAACATTAGAAACTGTAGAAATGAAGATGAGTCTTGTAATTCAGGACTTCTAAGAACAGAGGTGCCACTTCTCAGGACCTGCTCTCTTCCTGTGGCCATCCCTTGCCCATTGTTTAATGCAGATTTCCCCCCTTCCCCCCGAAAGATGAACAGAGGGATTTTCCGAAGTTCGCCATTAATCATGGTGTTTTTCTGAATGGTGTACAAATTTGATAAGTATTTTTGTAATGTAATAACTGGGTTTACATAGTATTGTGACAGTAGGAAAAAAGTTTAATGAGGTAAATGTAGTTGTGGCTTTCTAGAAATGTGCACTCCCTTTTAGGAATAAATTTTTTTTCTCACATGAGTGTAGAGAGCAACTAAAATGAGCAGCTAAATTGGGTGAGGGGTGCCGTCAGCACAAAGTGCGGCTTCTTGTGCTTCCTTTGGAACTCACCATTGCCACGAAGTTGGCATAGGTGGTTCACCCTGGAGAAGACGAAAGGAACCTGGAGAGCCAAGAGAACCGCTAAAAGGGAGAGGACTGCAGAGGCCAAACTGGGTAAGTCTTTTGTCACTTTAGAATTGCATGTTCTTCTTCTGCCGAATCTGAATATTGGCGAAGTACCATGAAGACTGTCCTGATAATATAATGCAGTGGCCTTTCATCTGCCTTCCACATCGCAGCATGAAACCCGTACCACTGATCCAGTTCCACGAGTCACTTCCTGGTCCTGAGCCCTTTTGGCACGCAAAGTCCTCCTCAGCCCCAGGCCAGTATTAATAAAGCTGCTGCCCTTCAACAAGATGGATTCAAGTGGGATTTAATCCACTTGGGAGCCATCACCCTTCCTTGTGGACTTCGGCACCCCAAGGCCGTTAGTCCTCAGGGTTGTCAGGTTAGTTAGGGGCCATTCAACAATTATGTGATCCATTTTTGGAGGAAATTGACTTCCTCCCCCCCATGTAATCCGACCGTAATTTTTGCTTCAGACCCCCCACCCCCTTTAAAATTACGTAATCCAGAGCTTTTGCATCAAAACTCTAATTTTTAGAGCTTTTCACTATTGGTGAAATAGAAATAGACTGCACAAGCAATTCAATAATCTAAAATCGGATTAAAATTCCCAGAGATAATTTAAAAACCTAAAAAAGCGCCATGTTTTGAAACCACAACAGCTTTGGAGATGTGATCCCAAGTTATATAAAGACCCGGAGATTAAGACACATGATGCAAAACTGGGAGGAGTATTGGCATTGGAATGATACGGGAGAAGTTGGATACCACATAGTTTGGGACACTATGAAGTCGATATTTAGAGGGGAAAGTATTAAGCTGGCAGTTGTTAGAAATAGACAGTATAGGACTAAATATGAAGAAATGGAAAAGGAGATAAAAAAATTGCAGGAGGAACACGCAAGAACAAAAAATATGAGGACCTTTGACAAAATACAAAGGTTGAAAATAGAGATTGTGGGAAAGGACATAGAAAAGGTGCAAAGGGACCTAATTTATTTGAAGAGGGAGTACTTCGAATATAGCAATAAAAATTCAAAAATGTTGGCAAGAGCGGCAACAGAAAAAAGGAGTAAAAGGGAAATTGGAATTTTGATTAAGGATGGAATTAGATATAACAAATTAAAAGATAAAACAAAGATAATTAAAGATTTCTACCAGGAGTTATATACTGAAAAAAAGATAAATGTAGGGAAGTTAAGAGATCAATTAGCAAAACAAATGGGGGGAAAGATAACTTTAGAGCATAAATCTAGAATGGAAGAATTAATAACAGTTAAAGAAATAAAAGATGTGATTGAGAAGTTGAAGACATGCAAATCTCCAGGGGAAGACGGATTGCCAGCAGAGTTTTATAAGGAGTTTGAAGATAGGGTGGTCCCAAGATTATTAAAATTATTTAATTATATATTGGAGGGGGGCTCAATTCCTACTTCTTGGCATAGATCTATAATTGTTCTAATACCAAAACCGGATAAATATCCTGAAAAGGTGGAATCATACAGACCCATCTCTTTAATAAATCAAGATGCAATTTTTTTTACGACAATATTGGCAAATAGACTAAACAATGTTATGAACAATTATATAAGCAAAGATCAGGTGGGATTTCTAAAAGGAAGGCATATGGTGGACTTGACAAGGAGGGCTTTAGATATAATTGATGTTGCTTCAAAAGAGAAAGAAAAAGTTGGAATGCTATCCCTGGATATATTTAAGGCGTTTGACTCTCTTCAATGGGTGGCTATTAATGAGATAATTAAATCTTATAGGTTTGGAGATAGATTTAAGAGAATTGTTGAACAATTATATCAGCAAAGTTCTGCCAAGATTAGAGTAAATGAGGTTATGACAGATGAGGTAAAATTAGAGGCAGGAACACGTCAAGGGTGCCCATTATCTCCAATACTATTTCTTATGGCAATGGAGGTGTTAGCAAACGCCATAAGACAAGATAGAAATATTGAGGGAGTCGCCGATATAAAGATAAGCCTTTATGCTGATGATACTCTAGTAAGTGTAAAACATCCTTTGAGGGCTTTGGATAGGATTCAGGAACACCTAAATGATTTCGAGGAAGTAACGGGATTGAGGATAAATTGGGATAAATCCGAGATGATAACATGGAATGTAGTTAAAGAAGATCAAAAGAAAATAAAAGAAATATAAAATTCAGGTTAAGGAAAAATTGAAATATTTGGGGATAAATATTTCTTGTAATTGGGATGATCTTAAGAGTCTTAATTATGGAAAGCAAAAAAAGGAAATGGAAATCAAAGAAATCTTTTTGCAATATAATAAATTAAAGTTGTCTTGGTTCGGTAGAGTGGCACTATGTAAGATGATGTTACTTCCAAAATTAAATTTTTTGTTTGATGCCCTCCCGATTCAATTAAAAGACAAAGAAATTAAAGACTTTCAAAATTTATTTAATGCATATTGTAATGGAGGAAGAAGATCTAGACTCAATAGAGGCTTGCTGTATTTATCCCAAAAAGAAGGTAGATTGGGCATACCAAATCTTAAAAACTATTATAGAGCTTTTCAAATTAGAAATGTTGTTAAAATGTTAAGGAAGGAGAAATTAATTTGGGAGGACATCGAGATGAAGGAATTAAATCAGATTGGCAAAGCAGTATTTTTGGATAAAGAGAGGAATAAAGTAGGGGTCAAAAAAAAAATGTTGAAAGCAACACTTGATACTTGGAAAAAAGTAAAGAAGGATTTAGTCCCTGATGTATCTCCGAATATAGAAATAGTTGATTTTTAAAAATTCCCGATAAAGTTAGATAGAGAAGCCAAGGAAATTTTGGGTGAATATAATATTTTTCTGTTGAAAGATTGGGTAAAAGCGTGCAAAGATAAGGAGAAAAAAGTGGAGTTATATACACAGCTGAACTTAAATTGGTTACAGGTGTTACAGGTAAATAAATGGAATAGTGTCTATTTGAAAGAAAATAGTTTGGAAAGAGATACCACTGATTTTGAGGAGATATAATTGAAAATTAGAAGAGGGGAAGTGGATATAAAGGGTTTGGTGAGCAAAATTTACAGGATTTTAAACAAAGATATCAACTCACAAGAAACATTGAAGAAAATATGGGAGCAAGATCTTAATGTTAGCATCACAGATTTCGATTGGAAAAAGAAATGGAATAAAAGAATCATGAGAGCTATGTCTATCAGAATAAAAGAACATAATTTTAAAATTTTGTGGAGATGGTATTTCACCCCAGTGCGGTTGCACCAGATAGATAAAAATAAAAGTCAAATGTGTTGGAGATGTAAAAACAAACTGGGAACTTATGAGCATATGTGGTGGAGTTGTAGGATAGTAAAGGAATTTTGGAAGAAAATAGGAAAAGAAATTCTCAGAATTATGGGGGTAAACGTCAATCTGGGGCCAAATTTAGCCTTACTGACAGACACAGGAAAAGTATATTTAGATAAGGATAAAAAAGATCTGTTGTCTATATGTATGACAACAGCGAGGCAATGTATAGCGAGGAATTGGAAAAATGACTTAACATTAAAGATCGAAGAATGGTATAGGGAAATGTGGCAGTTAGCTCTGAATGATAAATTAACATGGGAATTGAATAAGAAAAAGGGAATAGTAAAAGAGAACAGATTTTTGCGAATTTGGCAACGCTTTGTCGATTATGGTAAAAAAAAAAATAATGATGGAAGCAGACCAGTGCCTGAACATTCCAGTTTTTGGAAATAATATAAATGTGTGTCCTACCGCACCCTCCTGGGCCTTGTATTAGGGTGATAAAGCACTTGAATTTTATTGTACTTTATTGGAGATGGATTACAGCTCAAAATGGATTACATAATCTTTGACTTGACCCCTGCCCCCCACGTAATTTTCCGTAATTCAGATGGCAGACACCCCCCCCCCCGATCACGTAATTGTTGAATGGCCCCTTAACCGCTGCCTGTTACTTTCCGTTGAGTCGCTGGCAGTATGGTCTACTCTATTACCATAGCAGGATAACCTGGCCAGAATTGCATGCAAGTACACTGTTTTGGCATGTATATAATGTGAAATACTTCTAATAAGTATGAATGTGAACTGTCTAACAGCAGGGGAATCTAAACTGTTCTTAACAGTCTCCTGGAAGTCTCGTAGGATGGCAAGCATTAAAAAAAATCATGAGGGAAATATGACAGTGAAATATTTTAGCGATCATACTATTGTTCCTTAATGTCTTTAGCAGAAGCAACAGATACTAGTAGAGTTAGATATCTCTGTCCACCTTGGCTGAAGTCACCACTGGGGGTTGGAAATTGATGGAAGCCATAAAGCAGTCTTGTCCAGAATCTTATTTTCACTGACATAATTCCAGTGGTTAAATCATGATGGTGAATTGCCACTTATTAACAAACTGCTACTGAGTTCTTTTTTATACACCCACAACACGTTGTTTGACTGGCACATGGTGAGCATTGCAAGCAGCAACTCTTAATTAGTAACAGTCTGTTGTTACTAATTATGATGTTATGTTTACATTGGCATAAATATCCAACAAAATCCTAGCCAGTAATTTGAAAAACACTGTTTTTAGTTTTAGGAAGTGCTATTTTTCTGAGTACAGTATGTGGGTTTTTTAAAATAGATTCTGGTGATGAGGTTTGATGCCTCACTTTATTGAAGAAAGACACTGGACCTAAATGGCGCAGCATGACTTTGTTCCTGCCTGGCTTAACTTCTCTACACCTCAGTCTGCTAAGGTAATGATTGCCTCTTGGATCTGTTCCTTCAATGGCAAAGTGAGGACATAGTGGGTTTGGGGAATTATTTTAATTTAACTTTACTGGTATCTACAGTAAACAGAATTTCAACCATCAAATTTATTTTTATATATTTTACTGCACCTTTTATTTTATGCTGCCTTTCTCCTTGAAGTGGGACTCAGTATTCAATGTCCTATACAATATAAGTAGCAAAATAGTAAGATATTACCATCATTCAGTGTTATTCAAAAATAAATTACATCCAAACTGCAACTTTTTCTGTCTGAAGCCCTTCTGACTTTGTTGTAGAGACCCACTTGTTAAAATTAAGATTACAAAATGGATGGCAGGCTGCAAGAAGAAGCTACAGTAATACCTCGTACAAAGTCCGCTTCATACAACATCGGATTCTTACAACATCGCCTAATTCCTTGAAAAAAGTTGCCTCATACAAAGTCGTGCGACTTTGTATGAGGCATTGGGGTTTTCCCAGGTTGCATTGTGCCTGGGCAGTATAAAAGGCAGGACACATGCGTGCATTGCTCTTGTGAGTTTTGCACGAGGCGAAGAGTATTTAGGAATGATTTTGACCATGATTTTGGATTTTTTTTGATTTTTTTTGTCAGAATTTTTAGAAGCATTCCTGGGATTTTTGCAGCATTCTTCAGGTTCTTGGACAATTCGGGTTGTTTGACATGTTTTTATAATGTTTTTAGCCTTTAGACAATGATTTCTTAAAGTTCTGTCAGTTTCCTTGACTTTGCCCTGAAGTCTGTGGTTACAGTACAATGTATCTCTATGGAAACGACGTTGTACGAGGCATCGCAGCAAGGATTTTGCATGCCTCGTACAAAGTCCAAATCCGTATAAAGTCCAAACTTGTGGAACCAAGTTTGGATGTTGTATGAGGTATCACTGTATATATAATTTGAATGGGATTATAATCCTTATTAAGAATTTAAACTTTGTAACATTCAGAATTGTGTTACTAAAGGTAGTCTATAGCAGGGGTTCCCAACCTACGGCCCGTGGGCCTGACCTGGCCAGGTTCCACCATTCCATCCGGCCTGTCAACGCCACCACCGCACCTGGAGGTAGAAGTGGACGCATTGACGTCAGCCATAAAATGTGCCTGCGCATGCATAAACATGCCCGTGGCTGTCATAAATGCAGAAGGGGTGCATTTATGACAGCCGTAAATGCGCCCACTTCCGCTTCTGGCAGGTGTGGTCGGGCCCGCAGCATAAAAAGGTTGGACACCCTTGGTCTCTACACTGTAATTTTGTAGCTAGTCTTAGCCTGTGTGGCCTAAAAGCTTTTCAGCAGGCTGCACGTAGTCTGTTGATACAGTCTAAGGCTGTACGTACAGGTAATCTTGGAGTAGACCCTTTATGTTTTTGATTTGCTTTTCATTTGCAGGCCCCTGGAGCGGCTTTTGAGAAGCACGGAGAGCATCTTTCTCGAGGAGAGGGCCGTTTTGGAGTAAGCAGGAGGCGTCACAACTCTTCAGATGGATTTTTCAATAATGGCCCCCTCAGAACCACAGGAGGTATATAGTACATCTCATGCCAAGGTCTACTGTACATGTTTCTTTAATTTCATCCTTCAAATCAAGTGCTACAAATATTAAATGCAGAGAAAGGGCAAACTAAAACCAGTTTACTTTATTAGGAGAATATTGGAGGTTTTCATGTTGCACAAGGATTTTCTGCTTCCTTTGAGAAAATCTTTCACACTGTTAAAATTACCACAACTCTTTAAGGTCTGTCTGGATCCAACTGTGGGCTGCAAGAGGGTGAGGTGACCATAAATCAAGTCAGCAATGTCCTTGTACAAATAGATTTATTAAGGAACCTTTTTCACACTTCACATTAGGTGATGGCATCTTTTGAAAGTCCAAGAGCTATTTTTGCCCTCTTTATGGATCACAGATGTATGTAATCCTCAAATACCCTTGAGTCCCCACCCCAACCCCCAAATTTAGTCCACCAAATGACAAATTGGCAGTTACATTTGTTTTTCTTAATTAAAAAAGGTGTCACAGAAGGGGGTTAAATTTAGAGGGCTGATAATGGTTCCTTGGAGGCTTCTAGCAGTTGACTTGCTTTTTGTGACTAAAATTTATTCTGATGTTTGGAGGAGAGTTAGAAGAGGTTGCTTATATCCTGCTGGCCACAATTTGCCTATTCTGTAGAAGGGGTACAGCCCTCATATTCTGATGTCCATTTCTATATTTGAATAATCTCTCCTTGCAATACTCTTCTGCAGCCAATGTGTTGCAGCCTGACAGGGTGTTAGATACTGATTAACTTTATTCAAATAACCTTCTCCTTGTACAGATTGCTGGCATCAGCCCTCCCTGCACCGTCATGATTCTGTGGATTCTGGTGTTTCTAAGGGAGCTCATGTTGGGCTAGCTAGCAATCCGCCTGGCTGGCATGCTTCTTCACGAGGCCATGATGGCATGAATCAAAGAGGAGGAGGAGGAACAGCATCTCATCGGCACTGGAATGGCAACTTCCACTCCCGAAAGGGTTCATCCTTTCAGGAAAAGCCACCAGTTGAGGCTAGAGAAGAGAAGGAAGAGAAGGAGAAACTGCAATTTGAAGAGGAAGATTTTGTAAGTATACAGTAAAATCTCGAAATATGGACACCTCTGTCATGGGTCTTTGCCCCCTCGCTTGGGTTTATTTGCCCACCCTTCCTGCCTTGCTTAGCCAGTTACCTTTTCCAGGCTCCTACTGACTAGCATACAGGGAATCAGAAGTTGGGTAGTGTGATGCGGCCCCTTTTATATGCGTGGTCCAGTCACTCAATTCCCAAATCAATAGACACAAAGGGTATCAGAGTAATTATATTTATTAAAGTAAATTAAGAAAATGGGTATAGCATGAGAAATCAAACTTGCAATGCAGTCATTCAAAAGAAAATACCAAAACAAGAAACTTAACTAATTCCCTAGGCCTCTGGCCTTATCTAGTTCCTTACCCACTTCCAGTGCGGCTCAGCTCAGGATCAGTCCCTGACAAAGAGAAAGAACATCTTCAGAGCACCCAGTTTTATAGCTGATGTAACAATGATGTAACCCAAAGGTCCAGTTGCCCCTGATTGGCTCAAGAGGTCAGATGGCAATTTTATGAGCCCCCTGCTTCCCTGCAGCAAGTCATGTACTCAATGCAGGACCATCAAAGGCATAGCCATAAATCATGCAATCAAACCTTCACATAGACTTCCCTGCAACCCGAGACTAGGAGAACAGAGAAAAAGCACAGACAAGAGTTTTTTCTCTGACAACCTCTACGTACAAAAAATTTGCAATACAAAAGGAAATCTCAGAAAAAAATTGCTTCAAGATACGAATTTCCCCCCAAAATATTGTATGAAATTTTTTTGGGGTCTTCTGATGCTTCCCATGGCAGCAGGAAGGTGTTCAGAGCATTTCCGTTCTGTTTTTGGAATTTTCCATCACGTTTTGGGACCACCAGAAGCTCCTCGCAACAGGAGTGCCAAAAATTTCCCCTTCCCCTTAACAGTTGATCGTCGGAGACTAGTCCTGCAATTACCAGAGCTGGTCACTAGAGAAAATGTCAGAAATGTGCTGAATATGCATTGAAATGCATTGAAAACCTTCCGGTGCTCAGAAAAAGAGAGAGAGAGTGTGTGTGTAGTCTTTCATCTATTCAAAACTCTTTCTAAAGTGCACTTTGGGATTTTTCACCATGTTTTCGCCATTTTAGAAAGAGTTTTGAACAGAAAAAAATATGGTGTTTTTTTTTTTTGGCTTTTTTCTGAGCTCCAGATGGATTATTTGATTTTCAGTGTATTCATATGGGAAATTATTATTAATTATTAATTAGGACTTATACTGTGTTTTGAGATACAAATTTTCAAGATACAAAAAAACCTTGAGGATCAAATTAATTTCATATCTCGAGGTATCCCTGTACTGTGTTTTCCAACAGGATTCAACACCACCCTAAAAAAAATCAGCAACAGTACACTTCAGGAACAAAGTACTGTACTGATTTCTTTTTTGCCATTGTGTCTCTTTGATTTGAGTGAAAAGTTTTCCCAGAAGATTGCTTTCATAGAATGCACTGAATATTTTTTCAGTACCATAGTGCTAAAAGTCCCCTGCTCCTTCAGTCCTATTCTTTCATTAACTGCTATCTAAAGGAGCCCATACACATTGAAAGGAATTTTCTAATCCTACATCTCCATCACATAAAAATGATGAGTCAGAACCCCACATAAAAGTCTCTCCTCTCTTCAGACAGGAAAAGGAATGCACACATTCCAAGAGAAGAAAATTGTTACAGATCACAAACATATGTGCAAACTAAAACTTACTAACTTTTAAAGTGCTGCAAGTCTTTTTTTAGTTATTGCTGCAACATTTCTTGATGCCTAACTGCAAAATGAGATGACTGAAATTGTTGCACAACATGAAATGTATTTATTTTCTTGTGCTTACAGCCCTCATTGAATCCAGAAGCTGGAAAACAGAATAGCCAGTGTAAACCACTTGGAACTCCATCTGGTGTTTGGGGTAGGTATTGAGGCAATTTCGAATGACAAAAATATTGGGTCACAATGAGCTTTAATGACAGACTTGTGTCATTACACATAGAAGAGGAAACCTTTACTGGTTCGAGTTTGTCCCATTTAAAGTATTTCAGATAACAGATTTTTTAAAACTTGTTTGATCAGATTGCAACTGTAAAATCCAATTTTAGTTAGTACTGCAATGGCTCAGGTGGCTAAGACACTGACTGGAAGGCGAAAGGTCAGCAGTTCGATTCGCGAGTACTGCAGGACGGAATGAGCTCCTGCCTCTGTCCCAGCTCCTGCCAACCTAGCAGTTCAAAAGCAAGAAGGTAAACAGCGTTCCATGCACTCCAGTGTCTGCTGCCATATGACCACAGAAACATCTGCAGAAGCAGACTGTCCTGGCTCTTCAGCTATGAAACAGAGATGAGCTCTGAACCCTAGAGTCAGATATGACTGGCTTGTGAGCAAGGGTGACCTTTACCTTTACTTGTACTCAGCCTTCAGAGTGTAAAGGACTGCATTTGAATAGTACAGTGGTACCTCATACAACGATTGTAATCCATTCCATGGGGCTCGTTGTTGTACGAAACAATTGCTATACGATACATGCATTGTATAGCGATTTTCCCTATGGGATGCATCGTACAACGATATTTTTTAAAGTATTTTTTCCCATTGAAAAATTGTTGTATGCTTTTTTCCATAGGGAAAATTGTTATGCGGCACGCCATTTCCCCCCAAAACCTAATTGTTATGTGATTTTGTTGTTACATGGGCTGATTGTTGTATGAGGTTCTACTGTATTACTTTTTGTTGAGAACTAAAATTGGACTATTGATTTGCTAATCTTTGACTTCAAGAAAGTACTTGTCATCTACATATTTGGCTGATGTGACCAGATATTTCCTATTGGAGTAGAAGTTGTTAAAATGACTAGTTTGAGAGACTGGCAGGTATTTTTTATTTGCTAAGTCTTTGTATCTCATTAAACATAAGGACTATCAACAAAACTTTTCTCTCTGGCTTGTGTGGTAATTAGAGGTGAATTAGATTTATCTGCATAATTCCTGAGAGGGCCCCCCCAACATGTTTTGTTTTACTAGAAAATCCTCCTAGTGCCAAGCAACCTACCAAGATGCTGGTCATCAAAAAGGTTTCAAAAGAGGATCCTGCTGCTGCTTTCTCAGCTGCATTTACATCCCCTGGGCCTCAGCTTTCAAATGGCAACAAGACAACCACCATTGTCCCAAGTGTCTACAAAAACCTGGTTCCTAAGCCTGCAGCGCCTCCTTCAAAGGTATACAAGGATTCAGAGAATAGTTGCTGTGGGGGGAAAATAAAAAGAGAAGCTAAAACACTTTGTTATCCTAAAAAGAATGTTTGATGGTGAATGGTAAATAAGTGCTGTAGCTTTGGAGTTTACGCATATGGACATAAGTAGAATTAATGATAGTGTTGATTTATAATCTGATATACAGTGGAACCCCGATATACAAATGGTTCGACTTACAAAAAATTTGATATACAAATAGAAATCCTGGCTAAAAATATTTGACATACAAATATTTAATAGGAAAAATTCGACATACAAAAAATATATATATGGTGAGATCTAGAGGCCTCTTCTGGTAATCCAATGCGTTTTTGACATAACAATTTTTTTTTACATACAAATAACAGTGGAATGGAAAAAATTCGTATGTAGAACTTTTACTGTATGTGCTTTCTCCTTTCCTCTCCTTGTAAATGTGTATCTTTCCTGTCCCTGGTAATTTGTGTGTCTTAATGTACAGTAAAACCCCTACTTATGTATGCATCGAGTTACATAAGGATTTTTCACTAAAATGGTGTCCCAATTTACGTAAATGTCCCAATTTACGTAATGTGATTTCCTATGAGTTTGCTTCGATTTACGTAAATATTCATTTTCCTATGGATTTGCTTTGATTAACTTAAAAACCCAATTTACATAAAAGGCTATGGAACAGACTTTTTACGTAAGTAGAGGTTTTACTGTACATTTGAGTTGCACAGTGGACTGCCCAGTTAACCACATAACTGACAATGCCACCAAACTGTTTCCTAAATATGACTCCCACTTTTGCGCACCTTCGGGTTGCAGGTATAACTATGCAAAAGGATTTCAGGCATTACATAGAGATGGTATTAGTATTCTACAAAAGAAGAGAACCTTATCTTCAGGCATTTTTGCTTTGTAGCTTTAGGAGATTTTGACACTTATGGAACACAGTTTCTGAGACCAAAGGAATTCTCTGCAATATAACATGCTTGATGGGATCTATTCTGTTATTCTAGAAGCATGATTTTAATTGTTCAGTCTGGAAACAGATGCAGATTTGTAAAGCTAAATTTTCAATGTAATGTTGGTTTTGTGCAGTTATTTTCCTTTTTAATGTTACTATATTTGTTTCCTTCTCATTATAGCCGAGTCAGTGGAAAACTAACAGAAGTGAACATAAACCAGGCTTGCTCACCTCCACTCGAGATTCTGCTTTTACCAGTCCAGTATCTATAACCAAATCAGCTGTATTGGCTAGTGGCTCAGTCCTTTCCTCTTCCAAAGATGTAAGCATGAAATAAAAATATGGTTATTGGAAAGAAGTTGAAGAACATACGGTACTCTAGGACAGTGATTGTGAACCTTTTAGAGACCTACCGTGTTTCCCCGAATATAAGACACTGTCTTATATTTTTTAAAACTCCAAAATTAGCACAAGGTCTTATTTTCAGGGGATGTCTTATTTTTCCATGAAGAAGAATACCAGTCTCGATCGCACTTCCCCACTCACAACCAAGGGACACTTTCCTTGGTTGTGAGTGGGGAAGCGCGATCAAGACTGGCCTCAGCTGTGAGGCGGCCGTCATGGCCCATAAGAAGGCCTGCCGCATCGGAGTCTCGATCCCGCACTCACCAGGGGAAACTTCTCTTGCTTGTGAGAGGGGAGGCAATCAAGACTCCGATGCGGCAGGCTTTCTTATGGGCTACGCCGGCCGCCTTACAGCCAGGAGGTAAGGAGGTCTTATTTTTGGATGGGGCCTTATATTTCAAAGGCAGGGGGGAAAAGGGGGGGTGTCCTATTATGGGAGGAGGTCCTATATTCGGGGAAACAGGGTAGTACCCCATCAGAGGGGTGGGGCAAATTCTTTGCTGGGGAGAGGGAGGAAGCGCCTCCATTGGGCTGCTGGGCAGGGGTGGTGCAAATTCTGTGCTGGGGTGACGGTGCGCATGCTGGTAGGTTTGCCACCGCTGCTCTGGGATTATTCAGCTTGAGTGGCATACCATGGAAAGTAGGACAGGTTCCCCCTAGAAAATAACCAGTATATAGTATTCTGAAAGATTAGCAGCACTGTTTTTCTCTCTCCAGAGTCCCTCAAGCACCACTCCTCCCATTGAAATAAACTCCTCTCGCTTGACAAAGTTGATGCGCCGCACCACAGATAAGAAGAGTGAGTTCTTGAAAGCTTTGAAGGATGAGCGGAATGGAGAGTTGCCTGAACGCCATGAGAGAAACAAACTGGAGGATGTAAGGGTGCAAACCTTTATGTTGGAAATATTAAAATGTATTTTTACTCATTCATAGACTGATAGATAGATAGATATATTTTTATTTGTATCCCGCCTTACTCAGCTTACACCAACTCGGCGGCTCACAACAAATCAATACTATAATAAAATAGAAATACAGCAATCCAAAAATAAACATCACAATGTAATACAATTGGTACAATCAAAATATCCGACACAAGAGCAAAAAGCATACAATACAATATAATATAATAGGACAGCTGTCTATCCCTTCCCCAGCCCCAAATACAGAACACCCCGGTGGCCCCCAGTGTTCCCCATCCTCTGGTCGGGCGGGCCAGGAGGGAGGCAATGGTGCTCACAGCTGTGTCTGCTTCCATCCCAGCACCGGTGGTGTAGGCGGCCGGGAGAGAAGCAAGGGTCCAATTGGCCACGGAACGGGTCACAGCTGCTCTCACCTCCCCGCGGCTGTCCAGGGCTGGGAGGGGGGGGGGATCCAAAGTGGTGGCGTGGCCAGGGCTGGGGGAAGGAGCTCGGGACTGGTGTCGGAGTCCACGGCAAAAGTTCTTATAGCTGTGGTGCTGGGGAGAATGGGGAAGTCCTCCGTGGCTGCAGGCATCTTTTCTACCTCCCAGCCAGGCGGGGTTGGGAGGGAAGCAACGGCGTCCGCAGGTGTAACGGCTCCCATCCCCGTGCTAATGGTGTGAGCTCCGGGGAGAGATTACATGAACTGAACATATAAAAATGTTTTTTAAGTGTGGTGTGTAAAGTTTTTCTATAGCTGAAATCTTATTGCTTAGCATAGTTGATTTGCAACTAGAATAATTTCATTGAATCAGTGAAATTTATGGAGGAGTTGACTCAGTGGGTGTACTCTAATTGTAACAAGATTTCAGCCTTCATGTCACAAACCTGTTCTTCTCCCAAGTAGTCTAAAATTAGCCTGAGAATATAGGTTTTCATGGGTATCTGGTAAGCTACCAATATTTTAAAAGTTGGCTGTGTTCTTAAGCTTTCATAAAGCATAGACATTAAAATAAATATCAGATGGAAATGCTAGTGAAAGATAAAGAAAATGTTTTGAAGATATGAGTAAGCACAGTCTAGAAAACAATATTTCCAGAATGGTATACTCTGATAATTTTGTACTTAGGAAAACCTGTTAAAGGTCATTGCATGTTGGAATTGAATAGACTGTACATTCATTATTTATTTGTATTATGGAGGAAAAGGCCAACTTTAAGCCAAAATGAAACTAACTAGGAAGGGCTTTTTATGTTTGAACAAAAAGCACTAAAGTAAAGAGGCTCTTTTGTGTACTTTGTGTTCTGTTGGCAGTTACCAAAAGACAGCCTCTTAAACATGAATGATTTGTGATAACAAGAGAAGGTTACAGGAAAATTCCATGTTTCTTCCATGTCCCTTTGTTCATGTAATCTCTTGGTGTCCTTTTGCCCTTTGTCAAATTAACTGAGAATATTTTCATCCAAAAGAAACACAAAGCTGTCAGCCAGCTTAGTCATACATGATAAAAACAGGAATGGTTGGTTGATGCCATAAGTGCTCAAGTCCTACAAAATACCACCTGTCAATACCATTGAACTGTGCAGTCCTTGCTTTATATTCATTTGTCTGTATTTTTTTGTGTCTCCCTCTAGATGGAAGAGGGCAGCACGCCAGAACCAAAGGAAAATTGGGGAGAGAATTGCCATCAGAATGGCCTTTCTCTGCCTCTGGAAGAGGGGGAAAACTTGTCTCACTCACTAGAAGCAGAACACAGGTGAGTCAAGACAATTGGCTAAGAAAAACTTACATCTCGTCATCATTGCATATCAGTAATTCTGATTAATTAAGCTGAGAGGCAGTAAAAGAGAAAGTGTATCTTCATGTGCCAGTAACAATATACAGTGGACCCGCGTTTTAAGGAAGGCCCACCTACAGGAAAACTCACTTTAAGGAAAGAAATCCATAGGAAATGATGATCTGCTTCGGGGGGGGGGGGGGGGGATATCACAAAATCGCTTTACAGAATTGGTTTCCCCCATGGCTTTCAATGCATTCCTATGGGAAACTGCTTTAAGGAAAAAATTGCTATAAGGAAAACCCTACGGAACGAATTAATTCCTTAAAGCAGTGGCCCACTGTATGCTGTTCCTATACAGTAGAACCCTGGATAACGATCCATCCGCATAATGACAAATTCGGATAACGATGCCGGATTTTCTGAAAAGTCATGCCGCAGATACCGATGTTATGTCGTTATGTGGTGCATTGTGTTTGGTCTCTCTGAGGCTCAGGGGGGCTGATGGGGGCTGTTTCCGCCTTACCCCCACACCTGTCTGGACGCTGCTGGAAGGCAAAACAGTGGGGAAAACTCCTTCGTCAGGTTTTGCCTTCCAACAGCATCCGGGCAGGTGGGGATGGGTGGGTTGGAAACAGCCCCGATCGGCTCCCCTGAGCCTCAGAGAGGCACCCACGCTGCCTCTGCCCACCAAAAGGACGACGTGATCCCCTACCTTTCCAGCTGGTTGAGGACAGAGAAACTGCTGTCGCCGGGTCACTGTTTCCGGCTCTCTGGCTCCATAGCAGCATCAGGGAGGCTGGGAGGACCTATTCAGTGAAAAACCCACCTTCCTAGGACCTTCCAGAGCCATGAGAGGAGAGAAAATAGTTGCGGCCGCCATTTTGATTTTTCCCCTCTTTCCAACTATTTTCTCGCGTGGCTGTGGAAGGTCCTAGGAAGGTGGGGTTTTCAGCAACAGGAAAAATAGGAAAACAGTTCATTTAGTGAAAGGTGATCTCTTTGTTGCTCTTGTATCTTCTTTAATCACCTCTCGATTCATCTCTGCTTCTTTAACCTGCTAGATTGTTAAAGGCAATGGGATGGCAGGAATACCCTGAAAATGATGAGAATTGCCTTCCCCTCACAGAAGATGAGCTCAAAGAGTTCCAAGTCAAGTCAGAGCAGGTGTGTAAAATTTCTATGGTTGTGTGTTTCTCATGTCAACTCTTAAAGCCCAAGGTCTCATGTAGAAAGTCATCGTGACTATGACTATAGCAGAAAAAATATGTCCACAGTTAAATTATCTTGTATCTGAAAGGCAGTGATTTAGAGTGGAAAAATAGGTACAAAAATTATTAAATGAAACATTTCCGAGAAAATTTTCTAATAAAGTGATCCTCACTCTTTTGGGACATGAGGGTGGCATTTGAGTTTCCATGCAACAATATCATTAACCTACCAATTTAGATTAAAAGTAAATATTCAGACGTAAATGAAGCAGGGTGGATTTTTTTTGACTAGTAGCCGTGTTAGTCTGTGTTTCAAGCATATCAGAGAACAGTAATACCGCATACAAAGTCCGCTTTGTACAACATCGAATTCATACAACATCGCCTAATTCCTTGAAAAAAGTTGCCTCATACAAAGTCGCTGTGACTTTGTATGGGGCATTGGGGTTTTCCCCAGGTTGCATTGTGCTTGGGCAGTATAAAAGGCAGGACGCATGTGTGCATTGCTCTTGTGGGTTTTGCACGAGGCAAAGAGTGTTTAAGAGTGGTTTTGAGCATGATTTTGGATTTTTTTGAATTTTTTTGTCAGAATTTTTAGAAGCATTCCTGGGATTTTTTGCAGCATTCTTCAGGTTCTTGGACAATTCGGGTTGTTTGACATGTTTTTGTAATGTTTTTAGCCTTTAGACAATGATTTCTTAAAGTTCTGTCAGTTTCCTTTCTGTTTCCTTGACTTTGCCCTGAATTTTGGGCTGTTACAGTACAATGTATCTCTATGGAAACGACGTTGTACGAGGCATCGTGGCAAGGATTTGGACGTTGTATGAGGCATTGCAGCTAGGATTTTGCATGCCTCATACAAAGTCCAAATCCGTATAAAGTCCAAACTTGTGGAACCAAGTTTGGACGTTGTATGAGATATCACTGAATAAACAAAACGTTGTAGCACCTTGGAGACTAACTGTTAAATTTTAATGTGAGCTTTAGTGGATCAAGTCCACTTCTAGATTTACAAGGCAGGAGGAGTGCAGGAATGCTAAGTGTTCCTGTGAGTGAGATAAGGGTATAAGAGTGATTAGTCCAGGATCACACAACAATTTTGGAATCACACTGCAGAGGTATTACAGTTTAGATACTTAGACTGTTGGGAGTTATGCTTAGTAAATATAATTCAAATAAAATATGATAAATGAAATCACACTTTACAACATTGGAAAATGTAATTTAATTTAATTTTCCCATTTGTATGCTGCCCAAACAGGAAGCCCGACTCAGGGTGGCTCACACAATAATCATACTCTCTCCAAACAATACAATATACAATATACTCAATACGCAATAATTATACAGTATTCAATACAAACAATACCACGTCACAATACTGCAGCAGCTTCTCTGCCCCAGCCGCAAGTAAGTCCGGGGGGAGTCCTACCACCTGCCCACTGCCACCGTAGCCTTTTGAGCCCCGGCCGGGGCGGGGCGGTCCTGGCACCCATTGACGCGGCAGCCTCTCCTGGGTCACAGGAGTCCGAGGGTGGTGGTGAAGTCCTGCCGCTGCAGCGGCCTTTTGAGCCTCAGCCAGGGGCGGGGCCGGTGGTGGGGTGTTTCACTGTAGAATTTTCTAAAAACCCCAGATGACTGCTCACACAATATGTAAGCATTTTGTATGAGTATAAAAAACTCACCCGGTGGTTTAGTGGTTAAGACACTGAGCTGGAGACTGGAAGGTCAAATTTCGATACTTGAGAGCTGCACTTGGGGACATGAAAGGACCTCATTCGGCGTCCCCTGAGCGGAGATTCTCCAGCAAAAATCCTTTCAACCAAGAGTAATTTCTGGCATGAAATGATGATGATGATGATGATGATGATGATAGAGTTTTCATTGACCCTAAAGGGAAACAATATGGAAACAATATGAAGCACTTTCTTTCTTTTCTTCCAGCTAAGAAAAAATGGCTTTAGGAAGAATGGATTTCTTCAAGGCCGTTGCAGCAGTCAACTGTTCTCCCAATGGAGAAGCACTTTTAAAACAGAGTTTGAAGAATCAGACACAGAAACGAGCAGCAGCGAAACTTCAGACGATGATGCCTGAACATGGGCACCACAAAATAACAAAATTCACAGTATAAATCCAACCCAGCAAACTCAGTTGTAGTTCAGCACATAAATGTTTGGGGTTCAAATGAAACAGAGTTTATTCTGTCTCAGATCTGTTCAGTTTCTTTTTATTGTTGAAAACTTCATGCACAAGGGAAAGAACTATATATCCCAAAGCAAAATGCTATTGGCTTATTAGGTTTTTTTTTTACCCTATATGCTTCATAGAGACCAGTCCATGCAAATGGGTGACCCAGGAGCCTTCGGGGTTAAGGCTTCGGTTCAGTCTCCTTGAGAGCAGGATTTAAGGGACTGAGTTGGGTAGCCACAAGCTTCTTATACTGCCGTCCACATAACAAAATGTTGTGCGGCAATAATGTGCTAAAACAATCATTGTCAATGACAAAATGGCTATGGAAGTTCTAATTGTGTTAAATTAATGCTAATAACATGGAACTTTTTTTATTTTTTTATTTTTTTGGCGGCTCGGGGAGCTTCATCACTTAACCAGGCGTGTTTGGTTTTTCTTGTTTGGGTACAGCTGTAAAATATTTGGATATAGGAATTGTTTGTGTTCTTGCAACCTTGATATTCAGGGTGGATTGTAAAATATAAATTTTTGTGGGATTTCAAAGATTAAGATTATTTTGATAACATTATTTACAGATTTAAAAAAGTGACTATCACATTGAGTCTGTATGGGGGGAAAACTACTGCATCAGAAGATAACTAACTTGGAATAAATATTTTGCATCAGTTTGCCAATTCTGCTCCTGTCATTTCTCACAGAAAATACTTTAAAAAAGGCAAGTTGGAATTTCTTAATAGCTTGTTTTATTTTGGTCATGGTACCGCTACTATTTCAAAAAGCACAATAGCATCAAGGTGCAGTTTCAAACAAATCAAGATGACTGGTGACCAGCTGGCCTTACTGCAAACCCTTCTCACCTTAGGGTTGTTGATAACTACCGTATTTTAACACTCCTGGCCTGACTTTAGTGCCAGCACATCTATTTTCCAATAGACATCAGAGGCAAATTTTCTGACATTAGAGGCTTCAGCTCATTCCAAACCCACTGCAATTAACACATCTTAGATTTTCATGCCTATTTTGATTTGTTAAAGAAATATCAACTCTGTCATGTTTGTTTCATTCTGTATGCTCTTTGTCTGAATACAGAGAAATTGTTCATCATAAAAGAGAAACATCTATAAAAGGAAAAAAAATAGATAATGCAAAAGTTGATATTGCTTTTCTTCAGAAAAATAGGATTTTATACTTTAACTTTCTGGAACAGATTATAAAGCAGTCACTCTGAAAGCAACTTGAAAAAATAACTAGAAGCCAAAAAGAATGTCAAAAACAAATCCTACCAGACTAATCTGATTTCATTTTTTGATTGTATAACTTCCATGGTGGACAGTGGGAATGCTATTGATGTAATATATCTTGAATTCAACAAAGCCTTTGATAAAATGGCCCATACAGTATTTTGATTAGCAAGCTAACTAGGTGCTGCTTGGATAGCACAAGTATCCGGTGGATATACTGTACAGTTGAATACAGAATCGTACTCAGAGTTCTTATTAATGGCTCCTTCTGAAGCTGGGAGGGGGTAATAAGTGGAGTACCACAAGACTCCGTCTTGGGCCCATTGCTCTTCAACAGTTTAATAAATGACTTGGATGAGGGAGTGCAGGGAATACTTCTCAAATTTGCAGATGACACCACTGGGTGAAATAGCTAATACCTTGGAAGACAAGCAAAATTCAAAAAGATTTGGATAGGCTTGAACGCTGGGGCTGAAACCAACAAAATAGAGGTAAGTGCAAAGTTTTACACCTGCAGGAGGGACCGGACCCAGAGGCAAGGTTAGAAGATGGGAAATACTTGGCTTAGTAATATTACACATGAGAAGGATCTTGAAATTGTTGTAGATCACAGGCTAAATATAAGACAATGGTGCAATGTCACTACAAAAAAGGCCAGTGCTCCTTTAGATTACATTAACAGAAGTTACCTATGAGGTTTTGAGATAGGTTTTGTCAGCTTTGAAAAATCTTGTGATGCAGCATTGGAGGGCATTTTAATTTTTAAAAACTTTAAATAATTTTTAATGCTTTTAAAATGTTTTTATAAAGTTTTTGTTTGTTTTGTGTGTAAGCCGCCCGGAGTTGCCTTGGCGAGGGGACCACGGTAGAAATGTGAGTAATAAATAGTCTCTATTCAGATTAGTTAGACCACATCTAGAGTACTGTGTCGAATTCTGGGCACCATATGTTAAAGATGCAAACAAACTAGAGTAGGTATAGAGAAGGGCAATAAGGATGATCAGAGGATTGGAAACCAAGCCATATGAAGAAAGACTGAAAGAAATGGGCATCTTTAACCTTGAGAAAAGGAAACGGGAGATATGATAGCACTTTTCAAAAACCTGAAAGATAAACATAAAAAGGAAGGGCAGGATCTGTTCTTGATCATCCCAGAGAGCATGACACATAATAACAGGCTGAAACTACAGGAAGCCAGATACAGGCTGAACATTAGAAAAAACAACACAGCAGTGCAGTTGTGGAACCGACTGCCTCCAGAGGTGGTGAGCGCCACAACACTTGATGCATTCAAGAGATAACTGGACAGCCATTTGTCATATCTGCTTTGATTTGGATTCCTGCACTTAGCAGGCTATAAGGCCCTTTCCAACTCACTGACTATGATTCTATGAACTTGACATCCATTAACTGGATTTCAGAAGGAAATAGTTATTGCTAACTATTAAATGTGAGAAAACTGGGATTGCTGCGCTGGCACAAAACAAATTCCACTGTTCACAATAAGGTGATACGTACCTTTATTATGTTTCTGGTATATTATTATTTTTCTCAATGTCTGGGTGTTTTTAATGTGTTGTAAGCCACCCAGAGTGGGAAGTTATCCCAGATGGATGGGGTATAAATGTATTAATAAATAAATAAATGCCAACAAGATGGCACACACAAGCCCTGAGTACCAAACTAATGAAGTTTCGCCTTAGGGTGACACTCCTGCCATTTTCTTTACCAGTCCCCACCCACCTCCTCCAACTAGCAGAGCTTGCCACCCGTACATCTGGGAGAACATATAAATCCTATCCACCATTTGAATTTCGGATCATTTCGGCTGATCTCTCTCCCGACATCGCGGGGATCTGAAATCAGGCGCTGTTTCCCACTGAACTACTTCAAAAGAGTTAAAGAGCCCTGGTGGCTCAGTGGTTAAAACTGCTGTAAAGGTAAATATTTCCCTTGCTTGAAAGCCAGTCGTATTCGACTCGGGTTCAGTGCTCATCTGTTTCAAAGCCGAAGAGCCAACATTGTCTGCTTCTGCAGACCGTTGTTTCCATGGTCATGTGGCAGGCATGACTACACACCGCAGCGCACGGAACGCTGTTTTCCTTCCCACCTAAGTGTTCCCTATATATCTACTTGCAATTTCTTGCTTTCGAACTGCTAGGCTGGCAGGAGCTGGGACAAAGACGGGAGCTCATTCCGTCCTGCAGTACTCTGGAATCGAATTGCTGCCCTTCCGCCTCCCAGTCAGCGTCTTAGCCACTTGAGCCACTGCGGTCTGCTGTACTGCAGCCAAAACGTGAGTTCGATCCTGGCCAGGAATCAAGATTGACTTAGCCAACCCTTCCAGAGCCAGGAGACCCGGCAGAGAGGGGACATCCCCCCCCAGGACACCCCGTTATTAAAGAGAAGAAAGCAAGCAACAACGGAGTGTTGGAGGGGGGTGGAATCGATCCCGTCTCCCGGGTCTCCTGGGTCCAGAAGGGTTGGGGAGACAGGACCCTTTTGTCCCCCCAGCCCTTCCAAACCCAAGGGACCAGGGAGAGGGGATCGATTCCACATACCCCAACATTCCGTTTTTAAATAGAAGAAACCGATTGGGTTTTCCCTTTTAATATCAGGGGGTGGGGTGGGTTCGATCCCCTCTCCCTGGTCCCGTGAGGGTTGGGGAGAGAAAAGGGGTCTGTCCCCCCAACCCTTCTGGACCCAGGAGAGACAGCGAAGAGGGGGATCGCAACCCCTCACCCACTGATATTAAAGGGGAAACCCCATCAACTTTCACGACTCCACACAATCAAAGCACCATAAGGCAATGTTTTGGGCCAACCAACATGGCGGACTGTCAGATTAGTCGGCTTCAAGTTTGTGACGTAATGTCATCTCCTGGTTTTTTTTGTACCTCCATGGCTATAGAAGCACGAGCTCCGGTCTCGTGTTGATGACGACAACGTTCCGCCCCCCCCACCCCGCGGAGAGAGCGACGAGCACGCGTTAACTCTCGCGAGATCTCCTTTTACACAGCAAACCGTCCCGTGATGCTTTGGGGCGTTCTTTTCGCAGCCGGCGCCTCCGGAGCAGGATGGGTGAGTGCTCTGCTGGCGGAGCGGGGGCGGGCGCGTGATACAGTTTGGTTTTAATCCGTTGCCATCCGACCCCAAGGCTTGTCCTTTACGGTCCTGCGGCTGGGCCCGAGCGGAGGACGAGCCTTGCCCAGCGGACAGCGCGGGTTATTGTTGGCCGGGTTCTCGCTCTTCCGCCGGTTGGGATGGTCGCGGCCTACCTTTGGCTTGGGCCACGGGGATCCATGGCTGAGTAGGAAGGAGACTCTGCGCAGAATCCGTGCGTTTCTTTTGGGCCCAACGCTGGGGGACCCCAATGGATTCCTTTGCCCCACACCCCCCACACCCCCCGGGTTGCAATGATGAAGCTTTTTCTACTGCTGTATGTGGCTGAGTGCGCCATGCGGAGACATGTTTTTTTACCTTGGAGAGCTGAGCAACTCCGGAGCATTAGGAGGAAAGGGCGGCACAAGCGCATGATGCACTCCTCGTTAACAAATGTGCCTTTCCTGCCCATCCAGGTATCTCCAGGGACAACTGGCACAAACGCCGCAAGACTGGCGGGAAGCGGAAACCCTACCACAAGAAGAGGAAGTATGAGTTGGGGCGACCCCCTGCCAATACCAAAGTAGGTAGTTCATGGGGCCGATGTTGGTGTGGCTGCCTGTTTATTTATATATTTATTTGGATTTATATCGCGCCCTCGTGCTCCAGGGCGACTTGGGGTGTACGACATATAGAAACACAGGTGAAACTCAGAAAATTAGAATATCGTGCAAATGTCCATTCATTTCACTTGAAAGGTGAAACAAATATACGAGATAGACTCACTACATGCAAAGCGAGAGGTGCCATGCCTTAATGATTCATTATAATTGTGATGATCGTGGCATGTACAGCATGCATGAGATTATGTGATGCTGATTGGGAGCAGTTCGATTCCCGAGTACTGCAGGACGGAATGAGCTCCTGTCTTTGTCCCCAGCTCCTGCCAACCTAGCAGTTTGAAAGCAAGAAATTGCAAGGAGATAAATAGGGATCACTTCGGTGGGGAGGTAAGAGCGTTCCGTGTGCTCCGGTGTCTAGTCATGGCTGCCACATGACCACGGAAACGTCTGCAGAAGCAGACAACGCTGGCTCTTTGGCTCTGGAAACAGATGAGCACTGCACCCTAGAGTCAGATATGACTGGCTTTCGAACAAGGGAAACTTTTACCTATGGGGTACATGAGAATGGGAGGGTTGGGGTTTTCATAAACTAAGCCATAAGCATCAATATTATAACAAAGTAAGGCTTGAACTATCGCTTTTAAGTTGCATTACTCGACTGAATGAACATTTGTACGATAGCCTAATTTTCTGAGTTTCACCTGTATTTTTACAATGCTTGCTATAGCTTTAAGTTTTTGAAGTGGTAGCTGTGTTACTCTGTGCCATATCAGAGAGGAAACAAAACAAACGTTGGACTGATGAAGTGGACACGAAAGCTCCCAATTAAATGCAGGAGTTAGTCTTTAAGGTGTCACTTTTTTGTCCTTTTGTTTACTCTGATACAGCATGTTATAGGTTTGAAGTTCATGAGGATTAATTTAAGCTAGAAATAACTTGTATGTTTTCTATAGTAATTTATTTATTACATTTCTATCCCATCCATCTGGGTTATTCCACTTTGGGTGGTGTACAAAATATTATTATTATTATTATTATTATTATTATTATTATTATTATTATTATTATTATTATTATTATTACTATTACTATTACTATTATTACTATTATACCAACACAAAATTAAGTGTAAACAAGGCCAAACAAACAAAATTATAAATAATGACAAAAAATACTATAACAATGTCCCCAAAACAACACGTATTGGAATAGGATACCGTATTTATTCGAGTATAACGCGCAAAATTTTATACCCAAAAATGGACTCAAAGTTTGGGTGCGCGTTATACACGAGGACTGGGTGCACCGGGTCGAGAAGAAGGGAACCCTCCGGGGGAGGGCCGCGGCGTGCTCCGCGCTACCCGGGCCGCGCGACTCAAGAAGCCGGCGCCGGGTAGGCACGGAGCATGCCGCGGCCCTCCTCCCAGGCGGCGGCAGGCGCCCAGGTCCCGCTGCTGCCGCCGCTCACCTGCACGCACCCGCCGGGTCGAGAAGAAGGGAACCCTCCGGGGGAGGGCCGCGGCGTGCTCCGCGCTACCCGGGCCGCGCGACTCAAGAAGCCGGCGCCGGGTAGGCACGGAGCACGCCGCGGCCCTCCCAGGCGGCGGCAGGCGCCCAGGTCCCGCTGCCGCCGCCGCTCACCTGCACGCACCCGCCGGGTCGAGAAGAAGGGAACCCTCCGGGGGAGGGCCGCGGCGTGCTCCGCGCTACCCGGGCCGCGCGACTCAAGAAGCGGTGTCTAGCCCTGCTGAGATGCGCCGTCTGCCCCACCCACGGGCCCAGGGGCGCGCTTCCCTCCGGCTGGTGTGAAACAAAATTTTATACCGAGTTTTCATGGAAAATTAGGGGTGCGCGTTATATACGAGTGCGCGTTATACTCGAATAAATACGGTAGTTGAAGCTATTGCTCAACAGTTAGTAAGATGTCTTTAAAAGCTTTTTTATTATTGCCCCACCCCACCCCACCCCTGCAGCTTTTCTTGTGGGGCATTATAGTTATCTAACTTGAAAAGGTTTAAGAAATACATTATATTGAGATTTCATCACAATACCTAGAAGGATAAATCCAAACGGTCATGCTATTCTGTATAAGCAAATGTGCATTTTCTTGCAACTAATATTGAATGTGTTGAAAAATGAGGCTGCATTTGGAATAGGGGTAATCTCTTGTGATTCAGAATGTGCTAATTGGCTTGCACTACAGTTTCTTCAGGGTTTTGCACTTCCCAATTAAATAACCAAATTTTCTTTTGTACTTGGTCAGATACACTGCAGCGCTTGAGTATACTTTGTGGGTATTTGACTTCAAACTGCAGGTGAACAGACACATTTGAAATTGTTGAAAGTCACGTTATCCTTAGAAGAGTTTGTCATGGCAGCAGAAGATTAAGCAAACACCCATAATCTTAAGAGTAAAATCATTATTTGTGGGCTGGGAGGCAACTGGCGTGATGAAAACTATACCTTAGGTGGGTTACTGTAGACTGTTTTGGTCTTCATTATACTCACCAGTGCTAGGGTTTGTCATAGTTACACTGATCATGTTGCCATCTAGCCCAGAGACGTATAAAACAATTTCACTACTGTTTGGTTCCGTATATTGACCCAGTGCATGGTTCTTTTTAAAATAGATTGGTCCCAGGAGAATTCACACGGTAAGGGTACGTGGTGGAAACAAAAAATACCGTGCTCTGCGTCTGGACGTTGGAAACTTTTCTTGGGGGTCTGAATGTAAGTATAAAGATGCTTTTTGTAGTTGTTGGTACAGAATTCTGTTGGCATCTTTCAATTACAGTTAAGTGATGGGGTGATAACTTTTGATCTTAAGAGAACTTTAGTACATTCTTAAGCTCTCACAGTAACCCTGAGTATGTGCTTTGCTGATGTTAAGACGCATAATCTTAGGTTAAATGGGTTAAACATAGTTATTTACTTGAGCATGCATAGAGTACTGTTGAATAGCTATGTAAACTGATAAGGATCACAGTGTAGTATGTGTGCTGTTTAATTATCAGTAGCTTTGGTAGCCATGAAATAAAAAGGCGACTGATGCTTGGGAGACAAGCTATGAGAAACTTGGGGAACATCTGTGGTCTTTTAGAACACTTCAAGGTGGAGTACACTAGAATAGTTTTAAAAAGGAAGCTATTGGTGTTTGAACTGTTGTGGCTCAATTAGCCTTCCAGCTATGACCATTCCTGGACAATTGAAGCATGTCCCAGCATTTCAAGCTCTTGAGTCAAATGGCGCATATCATGATGAAGATAGGTCACTACATTGTCCAGAAACCGACCAACACATGCAAAGTTTCTCCTAGTTTCAATAATAACGCAAAATAAAACTTGAGTTTCAGATGATGTACTGATGGCATCCCAGGCCTAAACTCCTGATGTTTAATTGCTGATTTATTTACTTAAAATACTTATACTCCACTTTTCTCCTGAAGCACTCATTTACGTGAGTACAGCAAAAATGCTTTTTTAAAAATTGATTTACAATCACTGCAAGAAATATTAAGACAAAACCAACTTGATCATAAATTTAGCAATTAAACAGTTTGATGTAGCAGGATTCCAAATTTTCTTTATTGTTACGGCCGATGGCCAGTTATAATACAAAAAGTCAAACAGAAACTATCTATTAAGGCATCCACAATATCTCATTTCTTTAATGCTCCGGCACATTTTTCAAACTGGGGATGCATACCACTTCCGAGTTAACCATTTCAGCTAAGTTAAAACTTTAAAATGTTAAACGCTTAGATATAATCTTGGATATAATAAAACAATCTTATATAAACAAGTAAGCACTTAAAATCAGCTATATGAATTGATTAACAGGCACTGTTAATCTATGTACGCTTAGATCAAGATACTGTAACATAAAATCACTAGGGTAGACTCTCTACCTTCCTATAAACTATTAGCCTCGCACAGGAGCAGCTTCACCTTACTTCTACGTATATAAGTTGGCCTCCATGCAAATTTGGCCACAGTGGCCGTCACATTATTAAACCTATCTGGCAATAGGACTCTAGATACTCTATTGTTACTATTCAGCTGTGGGAATGCAGCAAATAGCTCTCTTCTAAGATTGCCATATAAAGGACACTCCAAAAGCATATGTTCAGATTTCTCAACCCTATTGGATTGACACAGACAAATGTGCTCTTGTACAGGGATTTTCTTGAAGAGTCCCTCCATAAAAGCCAAAGGGAGCATGTTATAGCGGAGGAGAATAAAAGATCGTCTGTGATCTGGATTGCTCAGTGTAGATAGATAAATTGAGGGCCTGGCCTCGTTAGAAATCAGCCAATCGAACAAAGGGGAAGTAACTTTACTTAGATCCATTTGACGATGAATATAAAAAATCCTTTGTTTGATTATATTTCTCTAGCACGAATGAGCCCAAGGGGAATAAATGCTTAGAGATAAGGCCATACGATGTCAGTATCCTTTCCATAGTGGAAATTCATGTAGCTTCTGTGGGTTCAGACCGCATTAAGTTAAGAAGTCCAGAAGGGGAGAATAAAAGTTTTAACCAATACATTGAAGCATCTATCAATAACCTCACCTGTACAGTGTATACACCAGTTTCTAACCTCACAGCTGCGTTAGAAATACTAGTTGGGATCTGAAGGATTGACCTTAAGTATTTTGATTGAATAATCTCTAAGGGGTTAATACTTGTGTCGACGCTAAAAGGTACCCCATAAAGCGTTTGAGTGAGAGGTAACAGTTTGATGTGAAACCTACTTCTCTGTTAACACTAAAGACTTAGATACATCTATTGGAACAAGACAAAGATATTTTTGTACTTTTGTCTCTCCGTGGCAGTGGTTGAAGAGGGACTCCTTCCAGTTCTGCTGATTGCTTCTTTCTCAAAATATTGGTAAATTAAAATTTCCAAGTTATCTGAATAGAATAAATTGATTAATTCGGTGTTTGGCCTTTTCACATTTCCTTCCAATGTATATAGAGTCATTTTCAAAATGGAAGCCTTCAAAAATTCATTTCTGCCTTTCTAAAATAAAAGCTGTTTAAGCCCTGCAGTTTTGAAACGAGAAAGGATGCGGCAGGGAGATTGTTGTGCCCCTATTTTTACTTTTGCTTCCAGGAGATAAAACATTCTCTTTTTTTAAACAGGTTGTACCCGTAAAACAAGAATAATTGATGTCGTGTACAATGCATCCAACAATGAGCTGGTGCGCACAAAGACCCTGGTGAAGAACTGCATTGTACTCATTGACAGCACACCATACCGACAGTGGTATGAAGCTCACTATGCCTTGCCTCTTGGGCGCAAGAAGGGTGCCAAGCTGGTACGTATAAAATAAGCTGAGTGAGCTTCTATGCAGCTCATTTTGTTTCCCTCCATTGGGAGTTGCTGTCAGCTGTTTTGCTAGATTTAACACTATTCTGTGCTGTTAAATCATTTTATATTCAGCTGTTGCATTTTAGAATTTTGTCCTTTTGTCTTCTGTTGATGATACCATTTGTCCAGTTCTGCTGCTGAATGAAGAGCGATGACAGACTTAATGATCTGAAGAAGACATGAGGCCAGCCTCCACAAGGGTTCTTGTCTTTGGAAAACGGTGATTTGTTGCCCTCCAGATGTTGCACTGTGTCAGGGGCGGTCCCTGCAGCCCTGGTGCCTTTCTGGCCGCGGAGCCCCCTTGTTCGTTTTCGTTATGGCTGCACTTAGAGGTTTTTTGGCGGCTTGCCTGCGGCTCGCAACTCTGTCCAGTTTTAAAACTGGCTCATGCTGTGGCGCAGGTTTTTATCTATTTATAAGGGCAAATTAGGAAAAGTCCCGAACTGTGCCACTTCCCACACAACCAAACATATTTTAGCAGAGAAGAGACTGACTCTGGGAAAGTTTACCTTCAAAGAAACTGGACCAAAGTGATAAGCTTCTAGGCCAGAGAATTGAATTATCCAACCTCCCTTCCGTCGCATCCCCTGTAGGTGATGGCTTGGGAGAATAAGTCTTTGTTGACTATTTCTCGTGGTGCTATCTCTTCTCTGGTGACTCCATTTTCTTGATGGAGTAAAACATGCTACTCAGAACTTAGTTTAGCAGCGTTTTATTGTAGCATGGCAAATTGTCCAAAATATGCAAGGTAGATATTGTAAAATAGCATCTAGGCTACACTGGGTAACAAAGTCTAGAAAATAACAAAAGACTACAAAAGCTAACTTCAAAAGCATAGTTAGTTGCGGGTTCCTTTGCCCTCATGCATGGCATAGCTGGCTGGGATCAAGGTATCTTGGAAATATTTGGGTAGAGCTTTCGCTGGCATTGAAAAGCACTCCCCCCCTTTTTTTTAGCGACAAAGTGTCTCATCTTTTATATCTTTTTGGATCTCTCACCCACCCCTTTGGAATGTGGGGAAATGTTCCAAAAAGAATTGTTTTGACTATCCTCCGCTAATTAGGAGTTGCAGACGTCAACCTCGGCCTTGTTAATTGGCACGTCGGTTATCTATTCACGTGCTAATGTGTGGAGTGTGCGTAGTGTGTTAGACTACTCAGATCTAAGATTACAGGTGAACTATAGTGTTCCCTAAATGAATACAAAGTAACTTCAAGGAAAAGTAACTTCCCTATATGGAATTCACAACACTGCTTCTGTCAGCCTTAGCTAGCATAGCCTATGACAGTGATGGTGAACCTTTTAGAGACCCAAGTGCCCAAACAGGGGTGGGGCAAACTGTGCTGGGGGAAGAAGGAAGTGCTCCCATTGGGCTGCTGGGCAGAGGGACAGGGCAAACTGCTGGGGGGCAGGAGGAAGCAACAGCATGCGTGCCAACAGAGGGCTGGGAGTGCCCTCTGGCATGCATGCCATAGGTTCGCCACCACTGGCCTATGAGGAGAGATTATGGGTTTTACATTTGCAGCAACACAAATTGCTCATCTCTGGTTTACAGCTTCTGATAGTAGGCTAATGTCATGAGTAAAAATCCACTCAAAAGAGTCAGATAATTTCTTTTCATGAGCAGGGACATAATTGTCAGTATTGAAACAAGTGACAAAAACCTCAGAATGGTGCCATTTGTATGATAGAAATTAGAGACAGGATGATGCCTTTTATGGTTATATTTGGTGAAGTATGCTTTGTGAATTTGTAATAGTAATGTAGTCACATTTGCTTACCTTATGTTCTTTCAGACGCCTGAGGAGGAAGAAATCTTAAACAAGAAGCGTTCAAAAAAAATTCAGAAGAAGTATGATGAGCGGAAAAAGAATGCTAAGATCAGCAGTCTGCTTGAGGAACAGTTCCAGCAAGGAAAGCTCCTTGGTGAGGCCCAGTAACAGAAAAGAGCAAAGTAGCCATAGGTGTCAGAGGAACATGCCTAAGTGTATCAGTATGCTAGGTTGATATACAGAGCATGGTGTCTGCTTAAATCTTGTATTAAGCTGGGGCTTGTTGTTTTTTAGCTTTCATGTTTTTAGCTTTCTAGTCATGATCTGACTAGACAGATATACAGCCCTTTCCTACTTAGTTACACATGGGAACAGCGTCTTCAGAAAAATCCATTTGCCAAAAGATCGCCATATTTCTTTTCCTGGTTCAGTATAATTTTGAAGTTGACCTTGTGATGAAAAAAATTGTCCAGTTCTGCTACTGAGTGCAAGTGGTGACAATTTGGATTCTGAAGGTGACTTGGGTCAGTGAAATGATTTACGAGTCTTGCAGTTTGAGAGAAAAGAAGACCTACAGCTGTTGTAATGTGGCCCTGTTAGGAAAATCTAGTTTTGACCTCTTGTGTTTACTGATGAATGATCTGATGAGAAAAACTGGAGCAACTTAATAGTTGAAATTGAGTGTTCCCCTTTCTAATCGTGTGTTTTCTTTTGCAGCTTGCATTGCCTCCAGGCCTGGACAGTGTGGGCGAGCAGATGGTTATCTTCTGGAAGGCAAGGAGCTGGAATTCTACCTGAGAAAGATTAAAGCCAGGAAAGGCAAATGAACAGTCATTGTACTTAATGGGCTAAATAAATATACCCAGAGTCTTGTAATAAATGATTGATGTGATTATTTGGGGTCAGTGGAGTGAAAAGGCTATACCAGGGGTTCCCAAACTACAGCCGTGGGCCGGGTCTGGCCCACAGTGCCCTTGCCACTCCTGGCAGCGGAAGTAAAAACGTGCATGCGCAAGGCACTGCTGTAAATGCACCCGTGGCTATTGGAAACACATTTACGGCAACGTTTTGTGCACATGCGGCCATGTTTTCCGCTTCCAGTGGGAGGAACCACATGATTGCCCTGAAAAAATTGGCCACCCCTGGGCTATACTAAACTTTGGATTTTGTAGCAACTAACTGACTTAAAGTGTTGGACTTGACTATAAATAAATTCTTAAGAGGGCAGAATATGCATTAGGACAACTCTGATCACTACTATAGCCTCAAAAGTACATGGATAGGCGTGTGTTCAGGAAAATAAATAAACTATTTCAAGGGCATCGTAACTGTTAATTGAATTGCAGTTGTCCCATAGCTGATTTTTGCTTCCATGCTTTCTGGAGTTAATAGCAAACTTGCTACACCCTTGGGTGTATGGAAGGATGTGGCCGTCAGCAATTCAGCTGTCCTGCGTGCACTCAGTGTTTCAGTGTGAGCAAGGTAAGTCTGCTTGGATATCATGTCAGTTGAGTTCAGAGTCTCCAGAACCTAAAGCAGTAGTTCCCAACGTGGGGCACAAGCCCTACAGTGGGGCTTCAATTCCCAGAAGCCTAAGTCAGTATATTGGCTAATCAGTGCTTTTGGGAATTGACTTAGGCTTCTGGGAATTGAAGTCCCAAAGCCAAAGTAAGTTTGGGAAGCACTGACTTAGAGAGAGCTTTAAAAGTGTAGAGAATGGAAAACTCAGTAGCTACGTATCTGATTGCAAAGCCAGAGATCGGGAGTTCAGTTCCCCTAGATCTCTGATTGGCTGCTGATTCTTAAAGGTCCCTTACATCTTTGCTGTTCTAAGATTTTTATTATTCACAATGAATCTGCCTAATGATCTATTGTAGGTACAATATTCTATAGAACCGTGCTGGCGAACCTTGGCACTCCAGGTGTGATTGGACTTCAATTCCCAGAAGCCCAAGTCTCTGAATCCACACAAATGAGTTTACTGCGCATATGAATGCCAAGGTTCGCCATCACGGTTCTATAGTACTGGAAGGAGAAATTCTATAGGGGTGTAGATTACTTGAGCTATCACTGGTATCGTATGATTAACCTTTGAATAGAATTGTTGCTGCACTGTTAAGTGACCAGGCTGTCTGTCTCATGACTTTGTGGTCTCATTCCAGTGCAAGATAAACTCCCTTCTAGCAGAAGGGCCAGGCTTCTTTCTCATGGCCTGGTCCTTTCGAAGGTTGGGGACAACTGTTTTCTAACATATTTGAACTCTTATTTTTTAGAGTGTTGATACAAGTGAGAGCATGTGTCCATAAATATTTTCAGGCTCAAGGCTATCATCCACGTGTGAACTAATAAAGTATGCAACTATTGAAGTATACATTAATGTAGTGTCCACATGCCTCTTCTTGAAACTTCCATTTACTTTCTGTGTTTAAAAAGTATTTCTAAGTTGTGAGTTCATATTACCAGCTTTTTATTGGCATGAATCTTGTGATTCAGAAATTTACATTTTTATACTGCCCATCCTGGGATGTTTCTCACTCTGGGCAGAAATGAAGCAAAAACAGTGAATAACAATGTAAGTTTACTTGAACAAGTGGAAGAGGTATAGTACTGGTTAAATTTACAATTATAAATTAGTTAACCCTTCAAGTGAGTCTCTGGGAAGTGCATGTAGTTTATTTGCATAGTCCTCTGGTTTTACCCATGGTTAAGATTTTCATTGCCCCTATTTTTTCTGTTAAAAGCACTCAACAGGATAAACTCCATTGAGCTCAGGATTAATTTACATAATCCTAGAGAATTATGATGAGAAAATATAAATAATTACATAATAAAAGTTGAGTTACTTGGTTACATTCAGTGATCTACTGAAGCAGGTTCTGTCCTGTTCGGGAGAACCGGTAGCGGAAATTCCTCAGGCTACGCCCACCTGGCTGGACATGCCCACATATTTGGCCCCACCCACAGGTGGTAGTAAAATTTTTGGGAGTGTATTACTAGTTACATTCCTATATTTTTTGTAACAACCTGAGGTAGTTCAGATTGACAGCAACTCACCCAGATTCACCCAGGGACTTAAATGAATGTGAGTTTGACCTTGGACCTCAAAAGTCCCAGGCTAGTGCTCTTAACAGCAAACTGCATTTATAGCGTTTTCTCTACAATTGAGTAGTTTGAACTGTGTTTTGCTGCTGGAAGAAATATCTGATATATTTGCCCAGTGTGTAAAATACCAGATCCAACATTATGCTCTGATTAAAGCAATGCAATCAGTGTAGCCAGCAAGACAATGCTTCCCCTCACCATCCCCTTGCATTCTCCCAATCCGAATGACTGGAAAAATATTGCTTTGTACATTTAGCATAAATTAGGGCTCTAACAAGATGCCATAAAATGTTCAAAATCAAAACATTGAAACCCTCATTAAGGACCTCAGATTTCTAGCCTTTGTTGTTGCCTTGTGAAGACTAATTGTATGTTAGACTAGCATATTTTGCCCGGCAGTGCCGGGCTTTTTAAAATTGTGTTGGCTAGTAAAGGGTTTCATTTTTTTTCTTGAACCAATGGTGCTGGGCTGTTTTAAATGGTGTTGTAAGGTTTTGTGATTTTGTGGCTTCGAGGCGCTGCGTCCCCCTGCGGCGGACTTGCGCTCCCAGTGTTTGCTTGTTTTGTTTTGTTTTTGCGTGCTGTGCTCTTTATATTGATTTTTGAAGGTTTTTGTTTTATGTTTATGCAAATTTTATTTTATTTTAATTTATTTAATTTTATTTAGTTTATAATTTAATTTTGTTTTTTTTTTAATTTTTTTATTTAGTTTATAATTTATTTTTGGTTTTTAAAATTTTTTAATGCATTTTTTATTTTTTGTTTTGGTTTTTTGAGTGAAAAGTGATTCCTTTTTTTGGTATTTTTTGAGATTAGTGTAATTATTTTTGAATTTTTTAATAACTTATTTGATTATTTTTGGAATTAATCTTATTAGTTTCAATATTTTTGAATGTTTTTTCTCTTTTGGCCTCTGGGTGGGGGTGGTGAGCTTTTCTTCCTCTCTGTAATTGTTCTCTTCTGTCCTGTGGGTGTCGCTTCCGGTAGGTTTTTTCTTTCTTTTCTCATTTGAGTTCCGGTCTCCATGGATAGAAGACGTCTTTTGGTAAGTTCTCTGGCGTTGTTTTTTTTTTTGGGGGGTGGTGGAATTTTTTTTTGGGGGGGGTCTGTGTGTTTTTTCTTGTTTGTTTTTGGCTGTGTTTGTGTTTCCTTTTTGGATTTTTGAGTGTTTTTGATTGTTTTTGGTTTGTTTTTTGGGGTTAACTTTTTCAGGGGGTGGCTTTCTTTCCCGTGGGCCATGCTGGCTGGCCCGTGGGAAGGAAGGGCATTGGCGGGGGGGGGGGGGGCTTTCTTTGCTTTCTTCTCCATGGGCCATGCTGGCTGGCCCGTGGGGAAGAAGGTCAGCGGCGGCAGGGGGTTTTTTTTTTCCCCGCGGGCCATGCTGGGCCATGCTGGCTGGCCCGTGGGGAAGAATGGCGGCGTTGGCGTTTTTTTTAACTTTTATTTTTCTTGCGCCAGCTGGCCCATCGAAAGGAGGGGGGGGGGTTCTTTTTTTTCCCACGGGCCATGCTGGCTGGCCCATGGGGAAGAAGGGCAGCTGTGGCGGGTATTTTTTTTAACTTTTATTTTTCGCACGCTGGCTGCCTCAGCGTTCTGCGCGCTAATGGCGCGCAGGACGCTGGGGCTTGTAGTTTTGCCTGCGCGTGTTTGCTTACTTTAGCGGTTTGTTTCCTGCGGCTTTTTTTTGATTGGCCGTGGCGCGTTTCCGAATGTTCCTTTTGCCGCGCCGCTCAGCCTGATTGGCTCTGGCGTGGCGCAAGGAACGTTGGGAATTGAAGTTCCCTTTTTTTGTTTGCGACTGGGGGGCTCCTGCCCCCGGGTCGAAAATTTCAACCCGACAGTTACCTCCGAATCGGGTTCGGTCGAGTGAACAGAGGCCCATTACGGGCTAGTGGGGCCTGGTGCAACATCCTTTGTCACATTCCAACGGTTAACGCACCATTTTATAGGTATAGATAACGAAGGTGATAAGGCTTAAGTGCAAATGTGGTACTACTATGAAGTAGAAATATTTGCTCAACCTTTCATAGTTCTTACATATGGTGGAATCAAGCATGCAGCATCTGTAGGTGTTACTACTGAATACCTAAGACAGTTATCCCACAAAAAATAATAAAAGTGGTGCAACTTCTAAAATTTCCCTCCCATTTGAGCTGTATTGAATCTTGCAGTAGTTGCTCCAAAGACCTTGCAGTTGATGAGCTTAGCCAGAAGGCTGGTCAGATATGCTGATGTTATCATCCAGGGCCTCCGTCACTGTGATAAGGGGCAGTTCCTTTTTCTGTGCGTCTTTGTTGTCAGACTTCTGTGAGTCTGGGATAAGGGAGTCAAGCTTGGTTTCATCCTCCATCTCTTCCTCCTCAATGCGACCAACTGCTTCAACATCCTCCCTGCGGTAGAAGCTAGGGCTGGCAGAAGGGAAACTGCCTTCTGTCCTCAAGCGCATGAGCTGAGCATGGTGAATCCGGCTGCCCTTGCTGAAATTTTTGAGGCTAACCGCAGGAGAGGCAGCTGCAGTAAAGAAGCGACTGAGCAGGGGTGTCTGAATACGATTCATACTGGGTGAAGCTTCTACCTGCTGATTCTGCTCTGGGTCATCAGTCATCCTGCACAAGGAAGGAAATAGTAGATTAAGGAAACAACAGTGTTGTACTAGATTGCTAAAATGCATAGATGAAAATATAGTAACTCAGAAATTATTCTTGGTTGAAAGGTTTTTTGTGGAAGAAGCTCCGCTCACACAGTGCCCAAATGAGGCTCCTTTCATGTCCCCAAGAGCTGGGGCAGATTGGCACTCAATCTGTCATGCAGTACCCTGGTCTTGAACTGCTGACTTGCTAGCCTTCCAGCTAGCCGAGCGAGCTGCTTAAACACTGAGCCACCTCAGCCCCACATATCCTCATTCAGGCATCCCCTGAGCTGAATTTCTCCGGCGACCTTCAACCCAGAATAATTTCTGAAATGAAATTATAGCTGGCCTCAAGTGGCTAAGACACTGACTGGGAGGCAGAAGGTCAGCAGTTCAATTCCTGAGAACTGCAGGACAGGATAAGCTCCCGTCTTTGTCCTGCAGGACAGAATGAGCTCCCGTCTTTGTCCCAGCTCCTGCCAACCTAGCAGGAAATTGCAAGTAGATAAAGTAGATAAATAGGGACCACTTCAGTGGAAAGCTAACAGCGTTCTGTGTGCTCCGGTGTCTAGTCATGCCTGTTACATGACTACGGAAATGTCTGCAGAAGCAGACAGCACTGGCTCTTCGGCTTTGAAATGGAGATGAGCACTGAACCCTAGAGTCGGATATGCCTGGCTTTCGAGCAAGGGAAACCTTCACTCTCAACTCAATCCAGGTTGCTAGTCTTTTGCTAGGCAGGAATAATGGCATTCAGCTTGCCAAGTGCACTTACCTCATGTCAAAGGTGGAGCCCATAAAGGAAGGTTTTAAGGTCTCTGCCACGGTGGCCATGGTGTATGGGAGCTGTGCAGAAGTCTCATTCCAATATTTGTCCTTTCCAGTAGGAGGTAGGTTCTGGTACATGTCATCCACTGAGAGGAGGGATACCTGTCCATATAAAAGAAAAAATATTTCTGACATTAAAACAGCTGGATAAAGCTCATTGCTTTATTGAAGAGAATCAGGACAGGGTTGCTCAAGGACAGCAATGTATAGGGCAGGTACATAATGGAGGGGGACTGTTTTGAAGCACAATGTTGAAGGGGAAAGTATGGATTGTTGAAAAGTTTGAATGAAGCCTGACAGCAAACAACTCAGTCCATCAAACATGGGGAAAATATACAGTGATACCTCATACAACGTCCAACTTGGTTCCACAAGTTTGGACTTTATACGGATTTGGACTTTGTATGGGGCATTCAAAATCCTAGCCGCGATGCCTCATACAACATCCAAATCCTTGCCGCGATGCCTCGTACAACGTCATTGTACTGTAACAGCACAGACGTCAGGGAAAAGTCAAGGAAACTGACAGGACTTTAAGAAATCATTGTCTAAAGGCAAAATACATTACAAAAACATGTCCAACAACCCTGATTGTCCAAGAACCTGAAGAATGCTGCAAAAATCCCAGGAATGATTCTTAAAATTCTGACGAAAAAATTCAAAAAAATCTGAAATCGTGCTCAAAACCACTCCTAAATACTTTTCACAAGAGCAATGCACACACGTGTCCTGCCTTTTATACTGCCCAGGACAATGCAACCTGGGGAAAACCCCAATGCCTCATACAAAGTCACTGCGACTTTGTATGAGGCAACTTTTTTCAAGGAATTAGGCGATGTATGAATTCGATGTTGTACGAAGCGGACTTTGTATGAGGTATTACTGTACTCCCAGGCCCGCAGTAGACCTTGTAATCAGAAGATAAAATCAGAAAATTATGTTAAGAAAATAAATGTTACATCTAAAAATAGGTTAATGCTCATTTTGTGGGTAGAAACTGGATCAATTAGGTGAAATAATTCTCTATGAGTACACTTCACCAAACATTTCATTGCACAAGTAATTACCACTTGAAGTTTTCAAATGGCATTTTCAGGAGAAGATTCGGGTTAAAATGGCGAAGTCATAAAGCAGAGGTGGCCAAACCACGGCCTGCGCTGTCCTCGCCATTACTGGAAGTGGAAGTAAAACGTGCAGTGCAAACACTGCCCTAAATGCACAGCACGGCTGTCGTAAACGTGTTTACGACAGCCACGGATGTGTTTTACGGCAGCAGAGACCATGTGACCGGCTCTTGGCATGAAAAGTTTGGGGATCCCTGTCATAAAGAGTCATTGTAGCTGTATATCAGGGAAACAAGCTGAACATGGAAAAACAATCTTCAGATGCACAATCTTTTTCATTACTTGGTTTCTATTAAACAGTTGTTAAATATATCTGCAGTGGCTCAAGTGAGTAAGACACTGAACTTGACGACTGGAAGGTTAGTTTGATTCCTGAGTACTGCACGGCGGAGTGAGCTTCCATCTCTGTCTGAGCTCCTGCCAACCTAGCAGTTCAAAAGCAAGAAATTGCAAGTAGATAAATAGGGATCACTTTGGTGGGAAGGTAAACAGTGCTCTTTGCACTCTGGTGTTGAGGCATACCTGCCACATGTCCATGGAAACGTCTGCAATCATAAACAACTGGTTCTCTGGCTATAAAGAGATGAGCACTGAACCCTAGAGTTGGCTATGACTGGCTTTCGAGCAAGGGCAACCTTCACTAAATATATCTGCATTAACAAAGATCTATATTCCTTGCCTTTATCATTCCTTTTCTTTGGAATGATGTTCTGCACTAATTGAACTAGTTTTCTCTTTTCAGTCTTGTCAGGTTATCCTGCTATGGTAATAGAATAGACCATACAGGTACTGCCAGAGACTCAGTGCTGACTGTCAGGTGGTGGCAGTTAACTAAATTGACCACCCCGAGGACTAACGGCTTGGGTGCCTAAGTCCACAGGGAAGGATGATGGGTCCCCAAATGGTTTATATCCCACTTGAATTCATTTTGATGGAGGGCAGCAGCTTCATTAATACTGGCCTGGGGCTGATGAGGACTTTGTGTGCCAAAAGGGCTCAGGATAAAAAAATGATTTGTGGAACTGGATCAATGGTAGGGGTGTCACGCTGTGATGCGGAAAGCAAATGGAAGGCCACTGTTCCCAGGACAATCTTCATGGCTGATTGCCACGAGGATAGCCAATACAGTGGAACCTCATACAACAATCGCCCCATATAGCAATGAAATTGCATAATAATTAGTTGGTTGCTGTGTTGTTGTTTTTTTGGGGGGATAGCATCCTGCATAACAGTTTTCCCTATGAAAAAAAATCGACAACAATTTTTCAATGGGAAAAGCCACTTAGAAAAACAATTTGTTTTACAATGCATCCCATAGGGAAAATCGTAATATGATGCATGCATCATATAGTGTTGGATCGGGGCCCAATGTGGGCCGGAGGGTCCCGGAGGAGACTGGTCAAGCAAGACACGTGAGGCAAGATGGAGTGAAGACCAGTGTTTATTGACCAGAAGGCACTTAACTTTATACCTCTGCCTAGCTTGACCGCGTGCATACGTTGCGCGTAGCCGTTACAGGAAAGCCCTGAGTCTGCACATCAAGATTACACAAGTTACCCATTAGGGATGACTTCATCGGGGGGAAGTTCCTTGTCTAACTAATTTACTACCAGTGGGACATGCATTGTCTACTGTTATCGGGAGCAAACTTGTGCCTAGGTTGACTTTTGGGCTAAGAGCTTCTGCAGATGCGAGATTACTCATTACATGCCTATCGAGTTAAACATCTGGCGATCTTTTGCCCTCTATTGTCCAACCCACCTGTTAGGTCAGCTGAATTAAACTATAGCTATTAATCCGCTCCCCAATTTCTGTCCCCTCGGAACCAGAGGCTCGAAGGAGTGTTCTCCCATAACCGTGGTTCTGTCAGGGACAGTGTGCCAATTGCGTGCGTGGATCCCACAGTATAGTAATTGTTTCGTACAACAACAAGCCCCGTGAAATGGATTAAAATCGTTGGATTCCGATACAGCAGAAGAAAAATCTTGCCACAAGATATCCTTGCTCATTAATCACTGCTATGTCTAGAATTGGTTGCTATGATTTCACTGTATTTAATCATCATTATCTTAAAACTGCAGAGCTGGAAAGGACCCTGTGGATTAAATCCACCACATCAAGTAGATACAGAAGTCCCAACCTCTGGCTCTGCAGCCAGATATCTAAGCCACTGAACTATCTAGCAGTGAATTGTTGCATCAATATTATTTCATTTTCTCCATATTTGTTCTTCAATGGTTTAGGAATCTGGTTGTGAAGGCAGAGTTTGGGAGTTCAATTCCCTACCATGCTTCCTGGGAAAAGAGCCAGCCTGTGTGAACTTGGGCAAACTGCACAGTCCCAGAGCACCCCCAGAAGAAGGGAATGATAAACTACTTCTATGCATTCTTTACATAGAAAATCCTGGAAAGGGTCACCTTAAGTCAGAATTGATTCGATGGCATGCAGTTACTTTAAAAAAAAACACACACACAAAAGATAAAGCTTATTTAGATTTCACAGGCTGACTACAGTCCATGTTATTTTTCACTAGCAGAGCAGGTCTAAGGATGTGAAATTTGATATATATTTAAAAATCAACTACATAATCTCTCCAAGATAATAAATTTTCTGCCATATTTAATTTAAGTCAAATGTAAGTATTTTCTTATATTTCCTATCATTTTCTACAATACTTACCTGAAAGTTTCTATCTATCAATTTATTAGTTTCAAAGTCGTCGTCATCTTCTCCAAAAGGATTAATTATCTGTTCTGCTACCTGTAGGAAAAGGAAGATATATTCAGTATTTGAAGGAGCATGATGGTTCCAAGAATTAAATCATTCTTTTAAAAAAAAACTTCCTGAGGATCTTTTAACTAGCATTAGAGTTTTTAAAAACTTCTTTATTCAGCTTGTCTTACTAGAAGCAAGTCAGAAATACTTTCTGTACTTATGCTAGAAATGGAGAGAAAAAGCAGTTAGGTTCAGTTTGGCAGCCAAGGGAAGCAATACTTTTCCCCATTAGAGCTAGAGCAGGGGTGGCCAACCTATGGCCCATGGGCCGGCCCTGGTCCACGGCATCATTTCATATGGCCTGCCACTGCTACCAGAAGCGGAAGCAATTACACCAGCCATAATACGTGTCTGCGCATGCGTAAACACACCCACTGTAAACTGTTGGATTGGGGCCCGATGCGGGCTGCGGATCGGGGCCCGGAGCAAGTTGGAAGGTCCCAGAGGAGACTGGTCAAATAAGGACACACGAGGCAAGATGGAGCGAAGACCAGTGTTTATTGATCAGAAGGCTCTAATCTTTACACCCTGCCTAGCTCGACCACGTGCATAGGTTGCGTGTGGCCGTTACAGGAAAACTGCAGGTCTGCATTTTAAGATTACACAAGTTGCTCATCAGGGGCGACCTCACCAGGGGGAAATTCCTTATCTATCTAATTTACTACTGGGGGACATGCATTGTCTACTGCTATCGGGAGCAAACATGTGCCTAGGTTGACTCTTGGACTCAGAGCCTCTGCGGATACAAGATTACCCATTACATGCTTATCGAATTCATCACCCGCTGATCTTTCGCCCTCTATTGTCCAAGCTGCCTGCCAGGTCAGCGATCGGTGAATTAAACTATGACTATTAACCCGCTTCCCAATTTCTGTCCCTTCGGAACCAGAGCTCCAAGGAGTGTTCCCCCAAGCTGTGGTTCTGTCAGGGACAGCATGCTAATTGTGTGCGCGGATCCCACAGTAAACACTGCTGTAAATGCACCTGTGGCTGTCAAAAACGCATTTATGACAACCATGGACATGTTTTATGGTGGGAGGCATGGTCCGGCCCGCAGCACAAAAAGGTTGGGAACCCCTGAGCTAGAGCTTGGATAAGAGACCAATAGACAGTTCTCTTGGAGCAGCAATTCCCCTTAAAAGGCTAACTGATATCTGATACATGTTTTCTGGGTAAGGCTTTTAACAGTTTAATTGACTATCAAACTGATCTGCCTTAATCACCTTGACTATTCTTAATCCTCTCTGAAAATTGCCTGAATAAAACTGTTTCCTGCTAGAATTATCATCTGTGTGGGAGGCAAGATGGGATTCTTGTTTCTTCCTCAGGAAAACAGCTTTGGCATACACTTATACAAAAGAGTCTTTAAAACTAACATCCTCTCCTAACCAAAAGGTTGAATTTTTTGGAATAGCCATGTTAGTCTGTGTTTCAGGCATATCAGAAAACAAAAAAGTTGTGGCACTTTAAATACAAACTGCTATACTGTATTTTTAATGTGAGCTCACATTAAAGACATAGCAGTTAGTCAGTGTTGCAATGTTTTTGTTTTCTGATATACCCAAAAGGTGACACAGGAGTGTGAACTCCCCTTTGGTTATCTTCAAAGTCCACAGATGTGACAGGAAGGTGTGAGACATTCTCTTCCCTCTAGATCACCCTCACATACTTGCAGGAATATTGATAAATCCAATCATCATAATCCACATTCTGATAGTCTTTGATAGATGATAGAAATTGAAACCTAGGTTTGGAAATCCTGTTTTTAAATTTCTGTTCAGCTGGCAGGCTTAGAAGGTATCCTTGGCTAAGAGCACAACTACACAGTGTGGAAAATGCAAATAGATCCACCATGAAGTCACACTGAGGAAATTAGGTTTCCTTGGGTGAATTTGCTTTAGCTAACCTCACAGGAGTCAACAGAGAGAGCAGAGGAAATTGGCAATCAACTTTTTTTTGAAAATGGTTAATGTAAATCTGTTATGCCTGTCCAGATTTGCATAAGGCATCACTACCTTAACAAGAGTGAGACCTCATGGCATCAATTTATATACTAGTAAATTGATTTATAAATTACGGCTAAGGAAGTGGACTTGATCCACAAAAGTTCACATTTAATTACAGGAGCTAGTCTTTTAGGTGCCACAATGCTTTTTGTCTTTTGTTTACTCTCTGATATCCCTGCACAGACTAACACAGTTACCATTTCAAAAATACCTTAATACAAAGTGCAACCAAATCTAATTGATCATCTTTTCCTTTCTCTCTGCCTCCTTTTTAATTTTATTTATTTACTAGCTGATTTTCCGTTCTCCTTTTCCTTCCTACGCCCGGGGAGGAAGGCGCCTTTGCATTTTCCCCTCCGCTGTTTCGAGGGGTGGCTCGAAACAGCGGAGGGGGAATGGCAAGGGCGAGAGGCAGGTATCCGTCAGGGGAGGTGCTTTCCCTGGTGGATCCCTGCCTGGCGCCTTTGAATTTCCCCCTCCACTGTTTCGAGGGCTGCTCTCGAAACAGCGAAGGGGGAATGGCAGAGCGAGAGGCAGGTATCCGTCAGGGGAGGTGCTTTCCCTGGCAGATCCCTGCCTGGCGCCTTTGCATTTTCCCCTCAGCTGTTTCAAGAGCTGCGCGCAGCGTGTTTTTTTCTGTGCATGCACAGACTGTGCTGCACGTTGGATTTTTTCCTTGCGCGTGCGTCTCAACAGCGATGGTGCATGGACCTCCTCCCATTTGCGCGCGCATAGTGTTTTTTCATTTTGATGGGGCGAACGCCCCACCCATGGCCCACGGACACGGTGATGATCTCAGGGACAAAAGGTAGGTGTGCACAGCACATTACGGGATAGGCTGGACAGGTGTGTAAACGCATTCCACACACGCATGGCCACATCCCTTTCTTATAGGGTATAGATTTGTTACCCAGGTGTTCTAGCACAACAGAACCAACCAAGCCTTTCAAAAAGAGAAACAGACGAGGAAGGGAAGAAATAAACCAGATCCAGGGACCAGGTTTGAGGAGGAGAGGATTCCAAGGCAGCCAGTTTCCTTCCTCCTATGCCTATCTCACAGCTGCTGTAGCTGGGTCAGAATGGCTTGAAATAGAATGGCTAAAAAGCTTTTCACATCAGCTCAAATTTTCACACCACCCGAGCTGATCTGAATGCATTCCCTACTAATACAAAAAAAAGGTAGAAACCCCAGCAGGGTAGGATAACAAATTTAGTTGGGTTGGGAATCCAGGCTGATACGCATTGACTTGTATGTTGTCATTAACTGAAGATAAAGTACCTTTGAGTGTCCTGGAGCATTATTTGCAAATGTATACTAACTAGGCAGTGTTACCCATCACTTGTCAATGATGTTGGGCTGGGATTGTTGTTGTTCAGTCACACAGTCAATTCCGACCCTTTGCGACCCTTTGCAACCCTATGGACCATTGTCCTCCAGGCACCTCTGTCCTCCACCATCCTCCTCAACCCACCGAGCTCTGTGGCCATTGTGTCTACAATATCATCTAGCCATACCATCTTTGGCCTCCCCCTTCTTCTTTTGCCCTCTACCTTTCCCAGCATCAAAGCTTTCTCAAGTGAATCCTCTCTTCTCATTTGATGTCCAAAGTACTTCAGCCTCATCCTTACTATTTGACCTTCCAAAGAGCAGTCAGGGTTGATTTCTTCTAAAATTGACCTATTTGTTCTCTTTGCTGTCCAGGGGACTCTCAAAACTCTCCTCCAACACCACATTTCAAAGGCATCTATGCTTATGCATTCGGCCTTCCTAATGGTCCAGCTCTCAACAACCATGCATTACCACCCGGAATACCATTGCTTTGACTATGAGAATTTTTGTTTGCAATGTGATGTCTCTACTTTTCACTATGTTCCTCAGGTTTCTCATAGATGGTCTCCCAAGAATCAGTCGCCTTTTTATTTCATGGCTGCAATCCCCATCTGCAGTGATCTTTGATCCTAAGAAAGTAAAATCTGTCACTGCTTCTACTTCTTCCCCATCTATTTTCCAGGGACTGATCGGGCCTGTTGCCACCAGCTTTTGCACTGTCGGGATTAAGACTCACCAAAGTGTCCTCCATTGGATCCCTTGGGCAAGGTGAAAGTGGAGGGCACACATCATATCCCACCTAACCATTTAGGTGGTGTGATATCCAAATGGCTAAAAAAAAACTGCAGACAGATGGATTTGATTTCCCAGGTCCATTTGCTTGTGGAATGTCTTCACAAAGATGTCTACCATGGACTCCTCACTAAATAATGACTCCAAGGTATCCAGGGTAATCACCCCTTAGTCACTCTCAGACAATGCAAAAATAGGGAAAATAAGTTACATCCTCACAAATATCTCACCTTCAGCCAGCCAGCATAGAAGAAGAACTGGAGGAGCGTAGGGAGGGGAATATACATATCTAGGTCTTCATGTTTTCCTCCACCTGAGAGTTGCAGGAACTGATGTCCAACCACACAAAAAGCAAAGAAGGAATAGACAGCTATAGTGACCACCTGTGGAGAGGATGCTGTTAGCATCTATTGGTGTCATAAACCTCTACCCACACGTCTCTTTCCCATCAGAATAACATGTGTTTTGTGTATAACATGCCAGCAACACCTTGTAGATGCAGCCAACTTTAAATCATGGAAATTTTTTGATTTTACCACTCTAGTGGTTTGCATTGAAGCACCTTCAGTAATAGATATAAATTTGTGCATCTGTTGTGTGTGCATGGCTCTTTAACTTACTGAAAGCCAGAACTAGGTGGGCAAAAATGCAATGTCATATGCTGATGAGTGCCAGAAATTCTTTCGCTGAATGCTAATAACAGATACTGTACACATTAAAGATGTGCTGGCAAACCTTCATCCGGCCCACACTGCCCTCGTCGCTCCCAGAAGCAGAAGTAAAATGCGCCCATATGGAGACCTTCTTGCATATGCTCAGTCTTGTGATTGAGGATGCTTTAATGCCATGATGATGAACTTTGGCACTCCAGATGGTCATGTTTTATTTCCGCTTCCGGGAGTGACAAGGGCGGCTCGGGCTGGATGAATTGCAGTAAACTCATTCGTGTGGATTCACGGGGCCTTGGGCTTCTGGGAATTGAAGTCCAAGAACATCTGGAGTGCCAAGGTTCACCATCATGGCATTAAAGCCTCCTCAATCACAAGACTGAGCATATGCAAGAAGGTCTCCAGTCAGAAACATCAGCTCCTCAAGAAGGAACCAGCTAGCTGCCAGGTTTCTGAGATAATGGTCTTACTCTGGCTAATGGCTAGATCAGTCCTGCTACTAACAAGACACAGGATTATATCTGTCCTTACCATATGGGAGTGTTAAATTTTTATCATGATGGCATGAAGGAAAACTCAGGATTGATGTGAATCTAAAATGGCAAAAGGGCACATCGGAAGGGGGAAGTGCTATATTGAAACAAACAAAAAGATATAATGTAGGCATGTGAGTTTTGTATAAGAAAGTACGACTGATTTATGTAAGTACTCATTAATTTTCAAAATATGAACAGGAAGCAGGTGATGATACAATTGGCAGATCACATTATGGACTCCAGGAGATTTACAGTATGTGCCTTGCATACTTACAAAATTAACACAGAATTGAAAGTAGCTACACCAACTCAATCTTGTGATTGAGCTCTACTGTGGAGGTACGCAAACTCAGATACAGAGTACAGAATGTGAGTTGAAATGTTTATATATGGATGAAAATTAGTGATTGTTTTTTAATCAAGAGGCATGTACTGATCCTCACTCACCTGTGTATAAACCAGGGGGATGCTGATCCAATCGTAGTGAAAAAGCATGCTGCATTTGGAACGATAGAGGTTCAGCTCCTGAACAAAGAATGGCAAAATATTTTTTGGGAGTCTACACAACTGGTAAACAGATTGTACCCACTAGATGCCACAAATAGTCCTCCTGGACCATTTTACATTCCTGCTTGTCAATAACTTTAAAATCAAGACACATAGATGAGTTTTGCTGCCGGTGTTGCCAGGCTTTATGCAGGATACATGCCATCTCTGACAGGAGTCCTTTTCACAGGTACTGTATTGTCTATCCACAATGTATGACAGTTTTGCCATCTAATCACAATGATTGCTGGTGTTTAACTGGGGTAAGTTTAATATGTTGTTTAGCATTATTACAGTTGCAGGGCCCCAAAACATTGGCTGAAGTCCCAAGATTGTTTTGGTGAGTGGAACAAATATTGGGACAAGTTTGGGCAGCAGGGAAGAAAGTGTTATTTTGTGCATGTGGTGTGTATTTAAAGCCTGGAGATATCCATCCATCCATCCCCAATCTGGCTTCTGGTCTCACTGGTTTAGCAGAATGGTATTTGTGATTGCACCTTGTTTTCTTCCTCCCTCAACCCTCGCCTTCCCTGCCTGTGTCACATAGCAAGGACCCAATCCTCTGACATCGTAAGGACCTATTGCTAGTGGTGGGCATCAGCAGGTTCGCACCAGTTCACCAGAACAGGTAGCAGAAATTCTGGTTGACCCCACCCATCCATGTTTTGAAATAAAGTAGTCCTAATTCAGGTGCAACGCAGGGCTTACCCCTGGCCACGCCCACCATACCACACCCACAGTGTGGTAGTAAATTTTTTTGGAGCCCACCACTGCCTATTGCCTTAGGTTTTAGCCCTGAAATCTGAGAGAATGGGATGCTGATATTCTAACAAACCAAATCACTAACTTACAACGTCCTTTAAGCAATCAACACAGGTTATCTGAAAGACTCCATTGCTTCTTTCACTCCTGTCTTAAATCTTCTTTTACCTCTAGGGCAGGAGTTTCTAACCTAATGCCCATGGGCCAGATCTAGTCCACAGTGCCATTCCATGTGCCCCCCCCATCTCTCCAAGGGCATTTGAGAAACAAAATGGCCACCCATTTGAAGCTGTTCAGACAAAATGGCCACCCCTATTGTGCAGGCAGGGCGAAATGGCCATCCGGCCCTCAAAGCTAACTGAGAGAATGTGATCACACTGCTCTGATTAATCTAGCAGCCACTAAAAAATTGCCATGTAGCGTAGGTGTTCTTGCTACCTCTAGCAGTGCTCAGAAATGTAATTTTGGAGGATCAGAACTTTTAGGATTGTCAACTAATATGGCCATGCCAGATGGTAGCATGGGACATTTTAGTCCCAAGAAGTAGTATCTCCAATAGCTCTGTCTTGTCCCCAGAACCAAAGTATGTACACACATATATACTAAATATATTATTACTATTTCCCAGACCAGTGTCTGCTGATCAAGTATATTAGTTGTTGTTTTGATACATGTTTATGCTGAATTTGATTCATTCAACTATTTATTTTTGCAAACGTGCTGCAGAAAAATAAATAAATATAGTACTGTATCTTTGCCTGGACAACAATGAAGTTAGGCTAGGAAGAAATTGGAAATTACCTGGCAAAGTGATATAGAAAAACCAAAACCAATTGCTCTAATCCACCAGCTAGCAATTTCCCTCCTCTTTCCTTACTGCTTACATCAATGAGCAAACGGAGTGCCACATCATCCCGGATTCTCCCATCCCGCCGAGCCTGAGCTGATAGATTGGTGAACCATACGCAGGGGATCCAGTACTTATTGAAGTCAGAGTGGAGACTCTCAAACAACTTACGCTCATCCTGAGTCATGAAACCTGCGTGAAGAAGGTGAAGTGAAGCTGAATTTCTGCTCTGTCATACTTGAAAGGACTCTAAGAGATGGGATGATTTTGCCCTGCAAGTCTTAATATGGACTTCTAATAATACAACTAGAGCTGTGAGGGTGAACCTTGGCACTCAATTACCAGGAGCCCAAGTCAGAACTCCTGCTGATCAGGGCTTCCAGGAATTGAATTTCAAGAACAGTTGGAGTGCCAAGATTCACCACCACCGAGCTAGAGCATGTGCCATTGCCATTTCGTCCCATCAGCCAGAAAGAAAAAAAGCTGTATAATATATACTAATAATGCAGTGATATAACTGTGGTGGCAATAGATTAAACCATATCACAATGTAGCAACAAATAAAAAGTACCTGCCCTTTGTTTTACTAGCTGGCAATATGCCAAGATGGGAGGACCATCATAAGGCAAGTAGTAATGTTAGTTTTAGTGATACTCCTAACGACAATTCACAGAGATTAACTAATCAGGCTCATTCATGGATCTATAGATTATCAGCAGGAAAGTTTCTTTCTCTGTGTGTGGTCAGGAGGGTAATCCCTTACTGAAAAGCCAGTCGTATCCAACTCTAGGGTTCTGTGCTCATCTCTGTTTCAAAGCTGAGGAGCCAGCGCTGTCTGCTTCTGCAGACGTTTCCGTGGTCATGTGGCAGGCATGACTACACACCGGAGCGCACGGAGTGCTGTTTACCTTCCCACCCAAGTGGTCCCCATTTCTCTACTTGCGATTTCTTGCTATCGAACTGAAAAGTTGCCAAGAGTTGGGACAAAGACAGGAGCTCTTTCCATCCTGCTGTATTCGGGTATCGAACGGCTGGCCTTCCGCCTCCCAGTCAGCAACGCCCCAGGCAATGCTGGGCACCCCTGCTAATTGTTAATATAATAGAGACTGTTGAGATACCTACCTGAGTAATGTACAATTTATTTTATGGCGACTTGACTACTTAAAAAGTGCTTGCACATATTTATCAGCCCAAGGAAGAAGCCATGCAATGTTATATTGATTTTTCATCCTCTGTTTAAAAATACATGTTACTCTCTTTTCTTGTTAAAGCGTAATAAAACATAACTCCTAAGCCTGTCTAATGACTTTTTTCCTGCTTATATAGCAAAGATATATTTAGTTAAGAAAAATAGGGCAGAGGTAACCCATTGGGTTTCTATTTTGTGGGCCTTCCTGGTCACTAAATATTTCCTACTCTAGGAACACCCCCTCCTGTCTTTTTTATATAATAAAAAGAGATGAGGGGCAGGGGGCATTTCAATACCAAATGAATAAATAAAGCCCTTTGTCTATTAGCTTTAAAACTAATTGTACTTCATTATCTTTGTTTGTCAAAGGTCGTGTTTGGGACAGGAAATCTGGACTGGAAAAGCAGGAAAAAGGCCTTTGCCTCCCTTTTATTTCTTATATCTTAGTCTTAATTTCAAAAGGAGACACCATTCTAGAAACTCTTCAACTCATCAATATCAAAGGAAGATTGTCCCTTGGGTACACCAGAAGTGATGCACTGCAGCAGGTTCTGTCAGGTTCTGCAGAACCGGTAGCAGAAATTTCCCCAGGCCATGCCCACTTGGTTGGCCACGCCCAACTCCATAGCCCATAATGCAGGATATTTAGCCATGCCCACAGATTTGGCCTCACCCACAGATTTGGCCAGACCACAGAGTAGGTAGTAAAAATTTTTTGCAGTGCATCACTGTACACCAGTTATACTGAAACCTCTGCTCTTACGTGTGGAGAGAACTATCTTTGATGAGGCCTCTGAGATCTATGTTTAGTTTCCAGGTACTCTTTGTAACAGTGACGTGGAGTTGCTAGTGGGGAAAATTCAATTCAACTAAACATAAGAGCTAAAATGGACAAAAGCTAGGGGTGATGTGAACTTCCACACAAGTTTTTTTTTTACCCTGCAGTCCTTTAATGTCTACTCAAATGAAATCCCTCAGTGAAGCCAATGGGGTTTACTTCTGGGAAGACAGTTATAGGATCATAGCTTACGACATTTGGGCATCCAACGTAGAAGTTTGAAAGCAAGAAATTGCAAGAAGATAATTAGGTACTACTGTACTTCGATGGGAATGGTAACAGCATTCCGTGTGCTCCAGCATCTAGTCATGACTGCCACATGACCACGGAAACATCTGCAAACATAGACAGCACAGTCTCTTGGGCCTTAAACGGAGATGGAGTTGGACAAAACTGGCTTTCAATCAAGGGAGACCTTTACCTTTTACTATCCACTCATAACCCTTCTTTTGTTTCAATTCTCAAAGTCAAACTCACCAGCTTCTACTATGTGGTCCATAGTAGGGAACCTCTTAAGTACCCTCGTGCTGACAGAGCGTAGTATGAGTACAGATGACAAATTGGCATAACGGATAAGAGTCCTTCGCAAGATACGGCCCTTTTCATCCCGTCCATGCACATTACTGGAAATGACGCACATCAGCTGGTCCGGTAATGGAATGCTGGTGTACTGGGCCCACCAGCGGTTTACAATCAGTGTGACATAGAAGCCTGGCCAGAAAGAAAAGGAAGGAGGTTTTCAGCATCAGTGGTGGGCATCAGCAGGTTTGCACCAGTTTGCCAGAACCGGAAGCAGAAATTCTAGCTGGCCCTATCCATCCAAGTTTTGAAATAAAGTAGTCATAATTCGGGTGCAATGCAGGGCTTTCCCATGGTCATGCCCACCATACCACGCCAACAGTGTGGTAGTAATTTTTTGGAGCCCACCAATGTTCAGCATGGTGAGAGGTGGAGACTGGCATTCAGTGTGAGCATGACATTTGCCATCTTGGCAAATCAAGACTGTGAACTGAAAAGTTATACAGTACTCAGTTTAACCCTAGAACAGTGATGATGAACCTTGGCAGTTGGCACTCCAGGTGTTCTTGGACTTCAACTACCAGAAGCCCAAGTCAGCACTCCTGCTGATCAGGGCTTCTGAGAATTGAAGTTCAAGAACAGCTGGAGTGCCAAGGTTCACCATCACTGCCCTAGAACCTAGTTAAACATATTTGCCCCCTGTGGTGGTCCTGATTTCAAAGAGACTTGTCTTTGAGATGTTAAAAAGTATTTCCAATCCAGAAGGTAAATATTTGATCATTATAGGGAAAATAGATGATGAAGAAATAACGTTAGTTAATATATATGCTCCAAATAATCATCAACAAGAATTTTTAAATAAAGTGTTGGAAATATTAGAAAAAGAGAGAACATCGAAAATGATTGTAGCAGGTGACTTTAATTTAATAAGGGCAAAGGAGGATAGTTCCAATGTATCAAGGTCTGGAAAGGGGGTTAATATGAAGATCTTGGATAAATGGATAAAGGCCCTATGTTTGAAGGATGCTTGGCGGGAGATTAAAGGAACAGAGAGAGCATACACCTATTTTTCACAGGTCCACAACATTTATTCCAGAATAGATTATATTTTTGTAACAGAAAATATGGTTAGAAACTTAGAAGATGCAGAGATCGGAATTTTTAAAGAATCAGATCACGCGGAATTTTGTCTAGAAGTAAAAATTGAAGGTGAAAAGAGATATAGGAGAAATTGGAGATTTGACGATAAACTGTTTTATGACCAGAAAGGTAAAGAACAGATAATGGAGTGTTGGGATTGGAATGACACGGGTGAGGTTAATTACAACGTAGTGTGGGAAGCCATGAAGTCGGTGTTTAGAGGGGAATGTATTAAGTTGGCTAGTGTTAAAAATAAACAATTTAGGGATAAACAGAATGAGCTTGAGAATGAGATTAAAAGCTTGCAGGAAGAGCATGTAAAGACAAAAAGTAAAGAGGTTTTTGAGAAAATGCAAAGGTTAAAAAAGGAATTGATAGGGAAAGATATACAAAAAGTAAAAAAAGATTTAGTATATTTACAGAGGGATTATTTTGAGTTTAGCAACAGAAATTCGAAGTTGTTGGCAAGAGCAGCTAAAGAAAAAAGAATTAAAAGAGAGATTGGAATACTGGTGGATGAAACAGGTAGGAGGTGTAATAAAATTAAGGAAAAGATTAAGATAGTGACAATTTTTTATCAGGAATTATATTCCAAAAGAGAAGTGAATATAGAGAAATTGAGAGAACAATTGGAAAAGTGAGTACAAAAAAAGATAAATTTAGGGCATAAAAATAGAATGGAAGAGAAAATAACGGAAAAGGAGGTAAGAGACTGTTGTGTTCTCAAACACTGTACCCTTATACAATGTACCTATTCATGTGTAACCAATGTATCCTTCTACTTGTAACATGATAATCATCAGCTGCATCACTGTAACCCTAATAGGACGCGAGCTAGTGACCACCAGATGGCAATAGCGAGCGTCCAAGCTCATTGGTCCAGACTCACCTAAAAACAACAGCGCGGGAAGATTCCCGCCATCACCTTCACCTGGACAAGAAGGGCGTGACCTGCAATGACGTCACGCGGACAGTAGCCAATAGACTGTCAAGGAGCCACATCCAAATGTATAGCCACTGTATATATTGAGCTGTTCGTCCGCCATTACCTCATGTTCCCTCTGACCAGCATGTAATAAAGTTGTGTTAAGCCAGCTCTTCGGCTGTCCCGGTGTCTTTGGTCCCATACACAAAACTGGCGACGAAGGTGGGATCATGGCTGCCCACGGGACCAAGACATACGCCGGTTTCGACATCAAGAAACCACAAGATTGGGAACTCTTCGAAATGGACTTCCAAGGCGCGCTGGTGGAGTTCGAGGTTACGGACGAGGCGAAGAAAAGAGCCATCCTCACCAGAATGCTCGGGCACGACGGCAAGAGGGTATTGATTGACCTCATCGCACCCAAAAAGGCGGCTGAATTCAAGGCCAAAGAGCTCCTGAAGGTGTTGCGAGACCATTTCCGGCCCTCGGTGGCGATGTTTCCCGCTCGGAGCACGTTTTGGAGGCGAGTCCAAGCGCCTGGAGAGTCGGTCGCCGCCTTCGTAGCGGCCCTGCGTCTGGCTGCCGGCCCATGCAAATGGGAGAACTTGGAAGTCACCCTCAGGGACTGCGTGCTATGCGGCCTGAAGGACGCCGAGATTCAGCGCACGCTGATGAATCTGGAGCCTCCCCCCACGTTGCAGGAGGTCCTGAAAGCGGCACAGGCCGCGGAGGCCACGAAGGCCGGGGTGCAAGAGTTCCAGGACTGGCGGCCGAAGGCCGACAAAACAGACTCACCTAAAAACAGCAGCGCGGGAAGATTCCCGCCATCACCTTCACCTGGACAAGAAGGGCGTGACCTGCAATGACGTCACGCGGACAGTAGCCAATAGACTGTCAAGGAGCCACATCCAAATGTATAGCCACTGTATATATTGAGCTGTTCGTCCGCCATTACTTCATGTTCCCTCTGACCAGCATGTAATAAAGTTGTGTTAAGCCAGCTCTTCGGCTGTTCCGGTGTCTTTGGTCCCATACACAAAAGAGACACAATAGCCAGCTTGAAGATAGGAAAATCACCAGGCGATGATGGGTTAACAGCGGAATTTTATAAGGAATTTAAAGATTGTGTAGTTCCAAGATTGGTGAAGTTGTTTAACTATATAATGGATGGAGGGATGATACCGTCATCATGGTATAGGACCATAATTGTTTTGTTGCCGAAACCTGGAAAGGATTTAGAAAAAATAGAATTTTACAGGCCTATCTCTTTGATAAATCAGGATGCCAAGATATTTACAGCAATAGTCGCAAATAGATTGAATGGAATTATGGTTAATTATATAAATGAGGACCAAGCCGGATTTTTGAAAGGAAGACATATGACAGATTTGATAAGGAGGGTTTTGGATTTATTAGATATTGCAGGTAATATAAAAGAAAAAGTCGGTTTATTATCATTGGATATTTTCAAGGCTTTTGATTCATCGCAGTGGGTGACAATTAAGGAAATTACTAGATTTTATGGGTTTGGAGATAAATTTTGTAATATGATTGGACAATTGTATCAATTTGGACTAGCCAAGGTTAAGGTAAATGATGAGTTTACGGATGAAATAAGGTTGGAAGCTGGCACTAGGCAGGGCTGTCCACTGTCCCCAATCCAATATTATTCATAATGGCGATGGAATTGTTAGCTGAAGCTATAAGAGGAGATAGTGGAGTAGAAGGGGTTTCAGAAAATAAAATAAGTCTTTATGTGGACGATACATTAGTAATTATGAAGCATCTAAGAAAAGCGCTAGAAAAAATTCAAGGTCACTTAAAAGAGTTTGAGGAGGGGACTGGACTGAGAATAAATTGGGATAAATCTGAGATGATATTTTGTAATGTTGATAAAGAGGAACAAAAGAAAATTAGAGATAAATTCAAAATGCAAGTTAAAAATAATTTGAGATATCTAGGAGTTGAAATATCTCATAAATTTGAGGACCTAAAATGATTGAATTATGAAAAACAAAAAAAAGGAATTAAAGATAAAATTGAGCAATTCAAAAAGATTAAATTATCTTGGTTTGGCAGGATAGCATTGTGTAAAATGATGTTGTTGCCAAAAATTAATTTCCTGTTTGATGCATTACCAATTTATCTAAACGATAAAGAAATTAAGGACTTTCAAAATATATTAAATAATTATTGTAATGGTGGAAGGAAACCCAGAATAGCGAATATTTTTTGGTATTTACCGCAGAAAGAGGGAGGATTGGGGATACCTAATCTGAGAAATTATATAGCTTTCCAAATTAAGAGTATTATGAAGATATTAGCAAGAGAAAGAGTAATATGGGAAGAATTGGAAATTAAGGAGTTAGATCGAAAGGGTAAAGGTATATTTTTGGATATTAATGATGGAAGAATTAAAGTTAAAAATAGGATGATGAAAACATTGTTGGGGGTATGGAGAAGGGTTAAAAAGAAATTAAGACCTTGGAAGTTTTCCGATAAAAATAGATGAAAGGAGGAGGGAGGTATTAGAAAAGAATGATGTTTCTCTGCTGAAGGACTGGGTAAGAGTGTGTAAAGATAGTAGAAAAAAAGCAGAAATATGCGTACAGTTGAACTTAAATCAGCTACAGAGAGCGTCGATAGATAAATGGAATGCTCAATTTTTGGGACAAATAAGTTTAGAAATAAATAAAACTGAATTTGAGGAATTGATATTGAAAATGAGAAAGGGAATTGTGGGAATAAAGGGAATAGTGAGTAGAGTATATAGAATATTAAATAAAGAAGGACATCCGCAAGAAACATTGAAATCATGTTGGGAACAAGATTTGAATATAGCAATATAAGAAAGAAATTGGAAAGATAAGTGGAGAAAACTATTTATGAGAACCATGCCAGTTAGAATAAAGGAACACAATTTTAAGATCTTGTGGAAATGGTACCTGACTCCAAAACAAAAAGTAAAAAGTGTTGGAGATGTAAAAATTCTTTGGGAACTTATGAACACATGTGGTGGGAATGTACTGTGGTAAAAGAATTTTGGGGGGAAATTGCAAAAGAGGTAGGGGAGATATTAGGGATCAAATACGAACTGGATGTAGGTACGGTATTATTAATGGATGTCAAAAAATTAGAACTGAATGAGGATAAAAAGGAATTACTATCTTTAATTGTGGTAATGGGTAGAATGTGTATTGCAAGGAATTGGAAATCAGAGGGGAGCTTCAAAATAGAAGAATGGTATAAAGAGATGTGGGATCTTGCATTGAATGACAAACTGACATGGGAAATAAACAAATATAAAGGCAAAATTAAAGAAAATAGATTTTGGAAAATTTGGCAGCCATTTGTGGACCATTCGATGAAAAGTGAACAGGAGGACAGCAGGGTACCGGATAAGGCATATTTTTGGAAAGGGTGAGAAGAAATGTGAAATCCCGCAGACTCCTACAAGATGTAAATACACAGGGTGTTTAAAGTAATTATATGTCAATATATTATTTCTGTTTATTATTTTATTATATATGTGTTCTTAGAATACTATGGAATAAATGAGGGTTGGGGATGCTGCCATTCGAAGGGTAATGCCACCCATGCATACCTGTCAACCTTCCCGATTTGGCCGGGATTACCCCGTAAATTGACGTTGATTGATGTCATAACCCGGCTCCCGCTGCCAAAACCCTGTAATTTGGCAGTGGGGGAAACACTTTCTGCGCATGCGCGGAAGGGTTTTACCCCTTCCACGCATGCGCGGAAGCACTACGTCGCTTGCGTAAGGGCTGCGCAAGCGGCATAGCGCTTCCGCGCATGCGTGAAAGGGGTAAAACCTTTGCACACATGCGTGGAATGCGACCTGCGCACAAGCGCTGTGCGCACATCCTGTTTTTCCAGAGCCGCGGGTTGACAGGTATGAACCCATGGATGGGTGGTGGAATAATTATAAAGTAATAAGAAAGCATTGGCAATATTTTTGATGGATGCTTACAGTGAATAATGTTATTGTGTTATATTATGATATTATGTTTTATTTGTTTTGTATTGTAATTATAATTAAAATTAAATAAAAATTAAAAAAACATATTTACCCCCTTGATGAATGATTTTAATATCAATTAAATATTTATAGTTCTGCAAACTATTTTAATAATATTACAAATTAAATATTACTATTGATATTTTGATATTTTTAATGTAATTTTGGCTTTATATCACAACCACAATTTATTTAAGTTACACATTTCTAAAAAAAAAAAAGATGCACAAAACATTTAAGAATTCATTATACATTTATGTTTTAGAAGTTAACAAAATAAAATTAAAATCTAAAGTTTGTAAAGTTACCAGATTCTTGTTTATATCCAATATTTGGTAATGAAATATCCAATACGGATAGGTTGGTGTTGTGTATTCAGGAAGAATTACAACTTGCTCAAGCAACGCCTTGCAAAGACAAAATGGCAATTTCCCGCCATCAGAATTAGGAGCTAGATTTGGCGCGCAATCTCCCCTTCAGGGCGCGCTCATTATGATAATTAGAGTTCTGTGATTGGTTACAACTTTGGATCCTGTTCCTTATTGGTTAACACTCGTATATCATGTTATGATTGGTTAGTCTGGCGGGTTACACATTGTAGCAAGGAGTTACCGCCGGGGAGACACTATATAAGCCCCACAGGTAAACAAGGGTGGAGCCGGGCCGGATCTATGCTCCCCATTCCTGCTGCAGGTTAAGCCATGGAGGGCTAACCTGGGGTCTTCTCTGTACACGCGCCCACAGGGTGTAGCTTAGTGTATTGCCTTCTACGGTAGAATTCAGAGAGACCGATTACATGGGACTTGTGTAGCCATCTGATGTCCAGATAGCCTTGTAAGGGTAACCAGAAGGACCATGTTGTTCTGTTCATCGTTGCCTGGACTATTCTTTCCAAGGGCCGGACACGACAGTTGGGTAGGTAAATTTGTTAATATTTAATTGGAAAACATGCAATTGAAAGTTAGAAGTGCTTTACAAAAGATTGTCAAAGAATCCCTGTGTGTTAAAAATGGAAATGTTATCCACTGGAAAAGGAACTGGCTTTTATCTCTGAGAAATGTGGGCATTGCAAAGCCAATCCTTATTGTTATCTGTGTTTGCTCAGCTAAAACACATGCAAGCACACTCACACACACACATTACCACAATGTTTTCCCACCACTATTACAGATTTCCTTTAAAAGCAATATCTACAACTTCCTGTTTTACATAGTGCAATCTGGGCTTTCTGAACCTGAAATGCAAACAATTAACCTGCCGAGTTCGCTGTGTCATTCCCTTCTGCTGACTTGTTCACAGACACAGCAAATACCTCTTAATAACTCTGGGAAAACCTGGTTAGGAGAATTATAGTTTGCTCTGGGTTACCTTTTAAGAGGGACTGCAGTTGGTGACTTAGTGGTTAAAATGCTGAACTTGATGACTAGAGTCAGAGACAACTGGCTTTTGGCTTTAGAGTGACCTTTAACTTTACTAACATTTGGAAAGCCACAAGTTACCACTGCCTCTGATTTTGCTTTTTTTTTTTGCATCATCAGCTATGCATCATTTAGACACAAATAATCTTTTCTGTAAAGCTGTCACTTCCCCTTTAATTTTAACTACTCTACCCATTTCTGACTCCTTCACTTCCTCTTTTTAATTCTCTGTGCACCTTGTAAAAGCTCTCTCTCTCTCTCCTTATTTAGACTTTCTGTTTCCAGCTATGTATTATTATTTTGGCTCCAGGTGGACAGGATGGTATTACTGAACAGCTGTCTAATAACAGCAACAGAAGTGCGTAGAAAACAATAAGGAGAAAGGACCTGTAGGTGTGGGAATGAAGATTACCACACAAAGGGATGGAATATGGTGGAAACTTTCATTTCAAATCCTTTTGATTAAATTATAGAAAGCAACAATGAGTTTAATTTAAAAGAGAAAAAACCCAAAACAAACAAACAAACAAACAACCCACGCCCCTACAGTAAAAACCAACATTTGTGCACCCAACCACACTCAGGAGAACAATTCATAGAAACATTTTGCATCTTAACTTCTTTGATTGCCATTGTGATCAGATATCATCATACCCTCTTTCCCTCCAGAAAAACAATATACACATAAAGCAGACATACCAAATGCAAAATACCACATAATAACAACACTGTTTGCCACTTTGAGCCTCTGCATAGGATTTTAAGTCACCTCCCACCCACAATTCCAAGGAGAAACATAAGAAATTCAGAATGGATCAGCCTCATATTATCCAGCAGCAGTTCATTAGAGTGATAGCAGAAAAAGATATTTCTCGTTACTGGCTGGTTGTCCTTTGTTAAGAAGAGCTGCCAGGTCCTTCTGTGAGGAAAGCTAATTGTTTACTATGTGCAGAAAAGTGGGATTTGAGTCAATCCAGAGATGTCATTTATTTATGTATATTTGATTTTATTATATGATATGTATAATGTTTATATGTGTATTATGTTGTGAATTGCCAAGAGTGGGGGATCTGTTTCTCCAGGGGATAGATAGATAGATTGATAGATACATACATAGATAGATACATAGATAGATAGAGGGATGGGATGGGATGGATGCCAGGGGCTTTTAAACTAAAAACACCATTTCCTCTGGTCCAAATAAAAGTGAGCAAACACAACCAGGCATGACATCAAGATCACACAGGTAAATCATACCAAGGACAAAAGATAGAGGTATGAGGTCCATAGAACGTTTACAGTATTGAGCCACCTTTTCGAAGAGACGCTTCTGATCCTCATTTAGAAGATTCCTGAGAGGAAGAGGAAAGAGTATTAGCTTTTGTTTGGTAGATACATTCTTCATGTGCCAAACAACATCCAGCCCTCTTATTTTATCTTTCTCTGCTAAAATTGTTTTTGATTCACTAGTGATTCTTCCTTTCCATTAAAGATAAGACAAGATAGCTAACACTATGTTTGAAAGAGAGGTGAGCGAACTAATTGCTTCTGTGTCTAGGCCAGGCATAAAACTGCCAAAATAAAGCCAGTTATGGAGAGTTCATTCTGTAGTTCCTTTTGCCTGACCTAGTGTGAGAAAGATTAGCTGGCCCAAGGTGGCTGTTGCCCAGGGAACGTCTGATTGTGGTTCAAACATACCACAATGTTTGAGGAGGCTCTTTCTGTGTACCCCAACCAACTACTAAAATCATCACTAAACATATGTAATAAAACCATTAAAATTGACACACATCATTACAGTTCAAAAAGCCAGTCTTCGTCACACTTTTCATAAACTTATAAATCGAAACTGATTGAAAGTCTTAGTAGTGAGTATCCCACAATCTAGGAACAACACATGATAAAGACCTCTTCCATTTGCCCATTAAGCAGGCTTCCACAAGTGCTGATATTTTCAAGAGGATTTTTTTGGGAAGATTTTCAGATCTGGTTAAGTTCATTAGGAGAGAGGTACTCCCCTAAATAATCAGGATTCAAGCTATTTAGGACTTTAGAGATTAAAGCAACACTTAGTATTGGTTCTGGAAAGCACTGACAAAATAGTCAAGGGTCCAAACAAATATGATTCTTACTTATGAAGAAGGATATATCTTTCCCATCAAGCTGAACACAAAGGCAGGATGGTGAATGGATGGGATGGTGGTGAAATGACCCAAGAAAGGCACCATCCCCAGACCAGTGGAAATTATTATGGAGCTTGGGAAATTTTGCACTATAGGATCACCCAGCCTTCATAACCAGTAATCATCTGGTATGTGTGATCTGAGGAGCTGAAGTCCAAAACCCAACTTTTTCCAAGCAATGTCCCCACCTCCTTATCAGATCCTACTAAATGCTGCCCATATTTTCAACCACCCCTTTTTATAGAGTTGCTTTTTAAAAAGCTTCTTGTTTCCAGAAGATGTGCTACATTTTGGACTTTTTTGGGATTTAAGAAAACTCACAGATTGCATTTTGTGGAGATCACTAGCAAAAGCATGCTTATATTGTTTTAAAAGGCAAATTCTAAGAGGTTCATTTTATCTTTGGAGACTAAACCTCCAGAATTCCCTGATCAGTAAGAGCAGGGGCCATGGCAACTGGGGAGGGGTAGGGGAGGGATCCTTTGTGCTGCTGTCCAGAAGAGTAAACTTTCCTCTAGCTAGTAATTTTAATTTGTAGGGGTGTTGCCAACTCACCGGTAGATTGCACTGAGTGCCGCATACAGCACAATAAAGACAAGGAACTCCTTGTAGAGCAGCTTGTAGATGCTCCCTTTCCATCGGAAGAGAAGCTTGGAGAAGCCCCCAAAGCGAGCATTGGCCACTTTCAAGGTATATGAGATTGTCATAGTTGCCTTGTTTGCATCCCATTCAGGAACAAACTGAGCCAAAAAAGAGAGACAATGACCAGGATGGTGAAAAAAAAAATCATGTTGCCTTTTCCACCTGCTGGCTTGGTTTCTGAATCCTGAACAGACGGGTAGCTGTTCCACAGCAAAGTGTTACTTAATGTTCTCACTAAGGAAATCACTACATGCAAACCCTTTCTTTATCTATTAATGTCAAAGTTTTGAACACCTCCCTGGCTGTTTTTAGTAGTGATGTTTATTAGTGCCACTTCACTAGAGTACAAATAGTCACTACGCACTTGCTCACAACAGGTCAAGTAAGCTCAGCCAGAGAGAAGGTAGTGGTTGCTAAGGTCAAGGAGGTGAAAATCTGACAACCTTACACTTGTAGATTCTCTTTATTTCTGAGTGATATTTTCCCTGTCTCATTTCAGCGTCACATTGTAAGACATTCCACACACAGAGAGAGCATTGAAATTCATACACATTTCCTCCTAACAAAAACAGAACAAAACTACAGTACTGTATTGAGGCAACTTTAGGATTAACAATTTTAGGATTTCAGTGTTTGTATTTGTGGATTATAATCCATTTCCTCACATACACAGATCCAGTGATGCACTGAAGCAGGTCCTGTCCTGGAGAACCGGTAGCGGAAATTTCCCCAGGCCACGCCCACCTGACTGGCCATGCCCACCTCCATAGCCCATTGCATTGGTCACACCCACAGATTTGGCCCCGGCCACAGATTTGGCCCTGCCCACAGAGATGGTAGTAAAAAGAATTTGGAGTGCATCACTGCACAGATCAGTTGTTTCTCAGATTGAAATCCATGAGAGTTCACAGTAAAATGAATCTGTTAAATATTTATGTTTTTGTTTTGTTTTGTTTTTGCTACAAGTGTTGAAACAGACTGACATTTCTTGGATTTTCACACTGATGAAAATGTGCTCCTGTACTTTTTACACATGCAGTCGCACATACTTTTAACACATACTCATGTTATACGTTTCCCTGCTCCAACATATGTCCAAAACGTCGTAACCAAAGAGGTCTTTAAGGTAAAATACATTCCACCCCATTGACAGTCTTGGGAGGAGTGAGCTGGTGTTTTGTACAATGAAAAAATATCTTACCCTTAGTTTTCTATTCTCACTCAGCAATGGCAAATCGCTGAGAGGTGATACTGGCAAAAACCATTTATCAAGTTTCTCACATACAGTATATCAGAAACCATATCGGGCCTGCCGTAAATCGAAATCAACTTGGTTGCACACAATATACAGTCATACAATAGAAAAACCATGTGATCATTTGCAGTGGTAGATTCTGAAATGACGCTGATGCTAAGTGTTGACCAAGTGCCTCATTTTGCTCTAAAGCACATCACAGGAGTCAAGAAACAACCACTAATTGCACTCAGTGGCGGGCATCAAAAAAAATTCTTACCACACTGTGGGTGTGGCCATGTGACTGGGTGGGTGTGGCCTGTTGACCACGTGACTGCTCTTCGCTATAGAGAGCTATGAAAATAGTAGCCTCTTCTATTTTCATCGCTCTATAGGAAACCTCTGAAGCCGTGTCCAAGGCTTTTTCTGTCCTCCGTTTCACCCCGAAGTGCCTCCCCAGCCACTCCGGAGTGGCTGGGGATGTGCTTTGGGGTGAAACAGAGCCCAGGAAAAGCCTTGGACAAGGGGGAAATGGCTTCAGAGGTTCACTATAGAGTGATGAAAATAGAAGAGGCTTCTATTTTCATAGCTCTATAGCGAAGAGCCCCCTCTGAAGCCATTTCTCCCTTCGCCCAAGGCTTTTCCAGGGCTGTGTTTCACCACAAAGTGCCTCCCCAGTCACTCCAGAATGGCTGGGGATGCACTTTGGGGTGAAACGGAGGACAGAAAAAGCCTTTGATGAAGGGGGAAATGGAGCCAGCTCCCTTTGAAGCCTCTTCTAGGAGGAGGAGGTAGGAGGAGGAGGTGCCAGACATTTTTACTACCGGTACACGCGTACTGGTGCGAACCTGCTGATGCCCATCACTGATTGCACTCATCATTTGCCTGTCACTGCTTTACCAGTAATCTCTAGCTATAGATCTCCTATTTTCTGTAGGATCCATCAGCCACAGGCTCTACAGATACATTTGTTCTGTTCTGTGTGTGTTTTTATGTCAGAGATTACTCTGGGTCGAAAGGATTTTTGCAGGGGACATCTGAATGAGGCTCCTTTCGTGTCCCTTATTATGCAGCTCTTGTGGAATTGAACCCTGTCCTTTCAGTCTTCAAGCACAGTGCTTTTACCCATTGAGCCACCAGGGAGCTGCCTCTGCTCTGGTGATCTGAATGGACAGCTGCTCTTTGAGGCCGAGCAGCCAAGTTAGATGCTCTTGCACCATCGTATGTAGCTTGCAGTTCATATGTCTCATATCACTACCTGTTTTAGTCTGTGTCAGTGACAATAAAAACAACACAGAAACAAAAACGCAGTAGCACTTTTAAGACTAACACATTTACAGTATTTCACTGTGAACCTTTGTGGATATAATTCATTTGAGTCTGGTAAAGTGCACTGGTATCAACAAAAGCTCACAGTGGAAAAATGTGTTAATTTATGGGATGTTTATCCTTGATATTAACCTCTGCTGATTATGAGGCAAGGAAACTTCCTGGACCTTCTAGGTTGAAGATGCTCAGTTGAAGGCAGAGGAGCTCTTAGAAGCCGAATTAATGTTCTGCCTGTGTAAACTACACAGCCCGGTACTACAACTGGGTTTATTATCTCCTAAAAGCACAGTGGATACAGTGGATGGGAGACATTTGTTGAGTGGGTGCTCTGTCAAAAGATTAGTAAATAAAAGAAGGCAATTCCAATGAAGAGTTAAAGTAGAATCAGTTTATATCCCATAGGGATGCATTGTTTTTTGTTTAAATGGTCCTGAATTGATCATTATAAACCGGGGGGGGGGGGGAATACATTAAGAATTTGTAAACTAGGATGGCATTTCCATAGGATTTGCCATTGTAAAAGGTAAAGGTTTCCCTTGCTCGGAAGCCAGTCGTATCCGACTCTAGGGTTCAGTGCTCATCTCTGTTTCAAAGCTGAAGAGCCAGCGCTGTCTGCTTCTGCAGACGTTTCCGTGATCATGTGGCAGGCATAAACGCAGCAAACTTAAACCGAGGCGGTTGTAACCCAGGGTTTCACTGTATAAGCCTATTAACACCTGCATGACTGGTAACAAGTACCCTTTAAATCGAACAATTGAACAAACATGATAAAGATTATAGGCAATCAGTATTGATGAATCTTCAAGAAAGATGTTAAGTTACATTGAAAATTAAAATTTTACATGCAAGGTCCAATTTTCTGCTAGTTATTTTTTCATAGGTTTATGTAACTTTAGTTTATTATGTAGAAATTTTTCATGTCAGGTCAAGAAAGCATTAGATACAACTACTGTAGCGATTAGATTTTAGCCTCTGTGGCAGCTCATAAAGGTACAGATGCCCTGCCCGGAATAGGAGTTCCATCCATATCTAATTGTGAAATATGAAAAAAGTTAAAATAAGCTCTTACCTGTCTTGAAAGCTGGACTGTTGCTTGCTGCTTATTGTTCCAGAGATGCAGTGAGATTAGGAACATCTTTACCCACACCCTTTAAATATCTTACTTGGGCTCAATAAACCAAATGCATAAAATGATTGATTGAAGGCTATTAGTTGTCCAAGAACAAGGAACTGTGTAATTGTGATATGGACAGTTATAATTCATTTTTATAAAACTTTCACGAAAGCTTGCTACATTAAAATAAACTTAACTGGAAAGGAAAATCAAACTGCAAGTTAGAATTTGGCTCTTTATTAGGATCTAAACCAGGAGTCCTCAACCTTTTAAAGCTGGGGCCCAAGTCATGCTTCCTCAGACAGCTTCAGGAACCGGATGGCCATTTTACCCTTCCTCCACCACATGGCACTTCCTGGTGTGGTGGAGGCAGTGGGGACCCCATATGAAATGGTGCTGTAGGCCAGTGATGCAGCCTCCTGATGCAGCCTGCCTGGCCAAATGAGAATCAGGTGTGTTTTGCGGTTGTGCCTAGGCCTCGACCGCTGCTGCTGCTGCTTCGCCCGTTGTCCCGAAGACAAGGAGGAGGAGTCTCAGAGCAGCCAGGCGGGTCAGCCCCTCACCGTCCAGGCACACTTTCACCTCCGCACTTCCTATGCACATTCGGCCCGGGGCGAGGCGCATGCGAAGCATTGCCAGCGCTGCTGGGAAGTGGGTGGGGTGGGGGCTGGTGGCCTCCCCCTCCCAGCAGTGCCGGCAATGTTTACCATGCGCCTTGCCCAGCCAGGGGCGAAGGTGCATTTTCACCTCCGCACTTCCCGCGCACCTTCGGCCCTGGGCGAGCCGCATGTGAAGCATTGCCGCATGTGAAGCATTGCCAGCGCTGCTGGGAAGCGGGCAGGGAGGGGACTGGCGGCCTCCCCCTCCCCGCAGCGCTGGTGTTGTGTATGCATAACAAAGCAGAGATGAAACCACCATCGAAACTAAGTAACACCTTCAGCTGCTGGCTTAGTACAGCTGCAGCTACTAAGGGAGATCTTAGGGAAGCTACTAAGGTAGATCTTGGGGAAGGCTTAGCACAGCTGCAGCTACTAAGGGAGATCTTAGGGAAGCTACTAAGGTAGATCTTGGGGAAAGCCCTTCCCACGCCTCCAGGTATTCAAGGAAGCTACTAAGGTAGATCTTGGGGAAAGCCCTCCCCACGCCTCCAGGTGTTCAGGGATTGGCTCTTGTTTTCCCCTCATTAACCGGCCAGCCTATCAGCACGCTCAGTGGATTCAGAGTCGGGAATACAGTGGCTACCAACCAATGGGATTGGTTGGCGGGGGGTTCAAATGTATTATAAAAGGAGCTGCGTCTCCTACTGCAAACCATGTACAGATTGACTATGCAATAAAGAAAGAAACGTGTTTTGCCCTCCTGCTGGCTCCGAGTGCAATCAATCTGCCTACATCAAATTGGCGATGAAGGTGGGATAATGGCTTCCCACAGAGTAACCCTTGCACCATTTGACACCTTGAAGCCCGAGTCATGGGACCTGTATGAGGAGCAGTTCCTGTATGCCATGGACGCCGAGGGCATCGAAGACGAGGCTCAGAGACGAGCCTGCCTCCTGGCTCAGTGCAGGCTGCCGACCCTGGAGCTGGCAAGGAACCTCCTGATGCCGAGGGGGCTAAGGTCGGTCCCCCTCACCGAGATCCTGAATGCGTTGCAGGCACCCTTCCAGCCGAAGATGTCCGTTTTCCCGGCCAAGCTGGCTTTCCACCGGTGTGACCAGCGTGCCGGAGAGAGCGTGGCGGACTACGTCACCGCACTGAGACTGGCGGCCGACCCTTGCCACTGGGGCACACACCTGAGTGAGGTGCTGCGGGACCGCCTTCTCCTCGGCATGTGGGACGAGGAGGCCCAGCAGAGACTGTTGGCCCGGGACGAGGACATCACCTTTGAGCAGGTCCTCAGAGCTGCCCAGGCTGCAGAGGCGGTACAAAATGAGGTGCGGGCATGTCAGGCGAGAACCAGCGCATCAGAGAACCCATCGTCCGCTGTGCAGGCCCACAGATGCTCACCTCGCAGGGAGCGAGAGCCGAGAGCCGCAGCAGCCGCCGCCACGTCCTTGGCCGACCTCAGCGAGAGTGAGGATGAGCAGGAAGTCCACAAGGTGCAGAAACGGCCTTCTGAGAGGAGAGACACCGCCGAGACCAGCCGACGCTGTGAGGGGTGCGGGGGCACACACAACAGGAGGAAGTGCCCCTTCAAGAAAGCAGAGTGCTACAACTGCGGACGTCTGGGCCACATTGCGAAGGTGTGCAGGCAATGCAGAAACCAAGACCCAGACCGGACCAGCCGCGATGACCGCAAGGGCAATGTCCGGAAGGTGCACGTGGAGGACACAGTGGTGAGATGTGCGTCGGACCAACGCACCCGTTTTTTTGTTAAAGTACTTTTGCAGGGGGTCGAGGTTAAGATGGAGGTGGACTCAGGGACTGCCTACTCCATAGTCTCGCAGACCAAGTTTCTGCGAATACCCCCTAGGGACTGCCCCAAACTGAGAGCCCTCAGGACGAACTTGCGGGACGTGCAGGGGAATTACATTCCAATCCTGGGAGTGGGGGACTTCACCGTCCGTTTTAAGAACTTCAAGAGGAAGTTGCCCTTAGTAGTCCTTAAGGGGGCTCCAGTTGTCTTTTGGGAACCCAGTGGTTTGAACCGCTGGGCATTGCATTGACTGGTATCAATGGTGTCCGAAGCGATCCCATTCAAGACGTGTGCAACGCACACCCGGAGGTCTTCAGAAAAGGACTTGGGGAATACAGGGGACCCCCTGTGGACTTTGATATTGACCCTTCCGTTCGCCCCATCCGCCTCAAGCCGCGGAGAGTGCCTTTTGCATTGAAGGACAAAATAGATGCTGAATTGGGCAAACTGGTGGGGCAGGGGATTTTGGTTCTGATGGACTCCGCGGAGTGGGAGACACCGATTGTAACTGCATTGAAATCTAACGGGGAGGTTAGGATTTGTGCTGATTACAAGTGTACTATCAATAAGGCAATTCGCGCAAATGCTTCCCCGGTGCCGGTAGTCAGCCACTTATTGGCTAAGTTACATGGGGGGGAGGTATTTTGCGAAGCTGGACCTAGCGCAGGCTTACCAGCAGTTAATAGTCACACCTGCGGCCGCAGTGGCCCAGACGATAGTGATGCACAAGGGTGCCTTTAAAGTAACACGCCTTCAGTTCGGCGTGAACTCAGCTCCCGGTATATTTCAGGCGCTTGTGGAATGCCTACTTAAGGGACTCCCTGGGGTTTTGCCATACTTCGACGATGTATTAATAACCGCTGGGGGGGAGTCAGAGCTAGCACAGAGGTTAGACCGGGTTCTGTCTGTGTTTAAGAGGACTGGGCTATGCCTGAGAAGGGACAAGTGCGTCTTTTACGCAACCGAGGTAGAGTTCCTGGGGTTTCGGATTCAGAGTCGGGAATACAGTGGCTACCAACCAATGGGATTGGTTGGCGGGGGGTTCAAATGTATTATAAAAGGAGCTGCGTCTCCTACTGCAAACCATATACAGATTGACCATGCAATAAAGAAAGAAACGTGTTTTGCCCTCCTGCTGGCTCCAAGTGCAATCAATCTGCCTACATCAAAGCCGGCAACGTTTCCCATGTGCCTCGCCAAGCCAGGGCCGAAGGCGAGCAGGAAGTGCAAAGGTGAAAGTGCGCACTGAAGCCTTCAAGAAGAGTTTCAGAGTTAAACACGTTTTGCCCACTCTCTCTGAAAGAAAGCATGATTACTGGAACAAATCTATGCTTCAAAGCTTTCTTCGATGTCACTAAGGTTATGAGATGGACTTAGTATGAAACAGCATAATCACAGGTAGGAAACAGCTCTAGTGGTCATGCTTCCTTCAGACTATATATTCCAGGATATGCACTTCCCTTGATCTGGACACCATGATTTTGTAACTTAACATAGCATGAGCTTTGTTACTACTGCAAAAGGAATGGCTGTTTGTGATGAGGATGATGGGAGTTTCAGGCCAAAATAGTGGGACAAGCAGTGCTTTTCCTCTTCTGGCCTTAAATATAGAGACTTCTGTTAACACCAGAACAGAGCAAGGAAGTGAGACAATTCTCCAGAAGGACAGTTTTATCGGCATTAATAACCAAGCAAATTTATACACTCTATGGGATAAATTATTACTTTATGAGTTTGCAGAGCAGTACATTCATTGTCTGTGTAAAGTCCAGGCATATTTCCCAGGGGAATTCACAAAAAGCAAGCATTCCACCAATACCTTGAGGACAACTGTTATCCCTTTTAGCTATAAATTAGTCAGTCAGATTGATTCCCTATGCCAGGGATGCCCAAACTTTTCGGGCTGCAGGCCGGACACATGGTTCAGCAGGCTGGTCACATGGTTCTTCCCACCAGAAGCAGATTGCGTTGCAATCTGTTTTGCAACAGGATGAGATGGATTTTAAGTTGCCATTTTCTCTGCTTAAACCAGGGGTGCCCAAACTATGGCCCATAGGCCAGATCCGGCCCCTGATGCTAATTCATCTGGCCCATGCCGCCCTCGTTGCTCCCAGAAGCAGAAGTAAAATGCACTCATATGGCTATAAATGGAAATGAGCACTGTATGGGCACATTTTACTCCTGCTTCCAGGAGCAACACGGGCGGCATGGGCCGGATGCAGTGGTGGACATCAGCAGGTTTGCACCAGTTCATCAGAACTGGTAGCAGACATTCTGGCTGGCCCTGCCCATCCAAGTTTTGAAATAAAGTAGTCCTAATTCAGGTGCAACGCTTTCCCCCTAGCCACACCCACCATACCATGCCCACAGTGTGGTAGTAATTTTTTGGAGCCCACCACTGGCTGGATGAGTTAATGTCGGGGGCTGGATCTGTCCAGTGGGCCGTAGTTTGGGCACCTCTGCCCTAAGCCCTCAGACGGCAGTTCTTTTATTTTATTTTATACTAGCATTGGTGCCCGTCTTTGACGGGTTTTTTTTGGGGGGGGGCTCAACCTGTGGGGTGGGGGTGGCTCTCTCTCTCTCAAACTCTCTCATATATTCAGGCACACCCACACACCCACAAGTGACTGCCTGCCAACTGCCTCTCTGCCTCACTGTTTCAAAGCCAGGCTCGACACAGCGAGGCTGAGGGGGTAGCTGACAGGCCGCTTTACATCCGGTGTGGCACGTTCTTGGACGGCAAGCAGGGTGCCTCGAAGCATCGTGGGGGAATGGTAGGGCGAGAGGCAGGTATCCATCAGGGGATGTGCCTTCCCTAGCGGATCCCTGCCTGGTACCTATGCAGTTCCCCCTCTGCTGTTTCGAGGGCTGTCCTCGAAACAGCGGATGGGGAATGGCAGGGCAAGAGGCAGGTATCTGTCAGGGAAGATGCTCTCCCTGGTGGATCGCTGGTTGCAGGGCAGAGGCAGTGCCTACGGTGCTGCCTCGCCTGACCTGCACATACGCGAAGCGTCTGTTGGCTTCAGCGTTCGTACGCTGGCTGTCCCGCCTCCTCCGCGCTCAGGCCATCCTGCCTGATTGGCTGTGGTTTGCCGCGGAGGATGATGGGATGTGGAGCTTTTTATTGCCATTTGTGGGGCGCAGGACCCACTCTCATTCTCCGAACCCTTGTGGCGATGATGCCAGGGAAGTAAGGTAAGTGTGAACGGCGCATTACGGGATAGGCTGGACAGATGTGGAAATGCATTCCGCACAAGCACGGCCACATCCCTTTCTTATAGGTATAGATTTGTTGGTTGTCTGTTTTGATTTGTTGTGTGTTGTGTCATGTTATTTGATATCTGCTTGTATACCAGCCAGAGTGGGATACCACCCAAATGGGCAGCATAGAAAACAAACAAAGAAACAAATAAATGTGGTTTCTGCTAGCAGTACAGGTGATGAAGCAAGGACACATGAAAGCTAGTGCAGGTTTGCTATTTTCACTCTAATCCAATTTCTTACCCAACATACACAAACAACCCTTCTTTCACAGGAAGGTTAGGTGGACATCTTTATGCACAAAGAGCTACACAAGCTTTTTGTTAATTTCTTTAAAAACAAAAATTTCTACACTTAATTTTTTTAGCAGAAAGATAGCAACTAAAATAATCTGGAAAGAAAAAATATAGTGCATATAGATTTACATTTATATCAATGGACTGTTTGATCCCCAAAATTTCCTACTCAGCTGAGAACTGAAGATGTAACTACTAAAAAGCTGGTCTAAAAAGTTAGGGGTCATGAGAGGTGATACAGGGAGCAGAATGAAGAATCTGCAAAGCCGGAAGGACTTGAAGATGATCTGATTCTGTTATCTGCAGCAAGCACTGTTTAGGATTTATCCATTTGAAAAACTCAAGTCTTATGATGCCTTAATGGGGATAAACTGGGAGGTGGGGTTTGGAGGGGGTTACAAATGAATGGGATAGGAATGCAGTGGCTTAGTGATTAATAAGATGCTGAACTTAACAACTGGAAGGTCAGCCATTCAAGACCCGAGTGCTGCACGACAGAGTGAGCTCCCATCTCTGTCCCACTTCCTGCCATTCTGGCAACTCAAAAGCAAGAAATTGCAAGTAGGTTAAAAGGTACCACTTCAGTGGGAAAGTAACAGCATTCTAGGTGCTCCAGTGTCTAGTCACGCTTGCCACATGACCACGGAAACATTTGCTGATGCAGACAGTGCTGATTCTTTGGCTGTAAAAGGAGATTACCACTGGACCCTAGAGTTGGATACCACTGGCTTTCGATCAAGGGTGACCTCTACCTTTACGTATGAATGGGACAACTGTCTGGGGCACTTATTAGGAAATAAAAAAGGTATTCAAAGTCCGAAGGGATTGGCAGAGACAGATCTCAGAAGAGCAAAGGCACAGGGAAGTCAGCTAAGAAGGGGAAGTGTGTGTAGGGGAACCATAGGAGTAGTTGCATTGTGCTTTCTGGGGATGGCAATTTGGAGGAAGGAATCAAGGTAGCACTACTTGCTGAATCACAAACCTGGATACCTGTGCTGAGCAGGTATCCAGACAGGAAAATAAATCAAAGAACATCTGGAACACCCAAACCTGCCAGGAACCACTGGCATAGAAGTTAAGACAGAATACGTTGGAAAACATCACTATTGCATTTCCAGTCCTGATGTACTTTCTTTTCAATTATTATATTTCTTCATTGTTATTAATTACGCTGCACAACAACAATTTTGCTACTGGGAATAACACATGTGATTTACATGATATCAACTGTGCTGATTCCAAATCTGAACTCAGATCACATACAGATTTTAAGTTATAGCTGTGCTATAGCTGTTCAAATGGTTGGTAATTGGGTAATGTATTTTTACATGGGAACATTATAACAGTTGCAGCTACCACTATGCCTGCTGCCGCCTCAGCTGAATCACATCCCCTGGTAGCATGCATGTTGCAGCAGCAGCCGGGCATGTTTGGGCAAGTCAGTGAGCTGACGTCAGAAATAGGTATATAAGGCAAGATGGACCAAGAGCTTGTTTCTATTGCAAAACCATCTTATTGGATAGTACAACTAGGGCATAGTGAGTCTGTTTTGAGCTAAAGATGAGTAGGCATAGCTGTGTTAATAAATATGACAATCATGTCTATACACGTAATTCACTTAAGATCCTGACATCCTAGGCAGAATTGGACTTCAGATTTGGATTCAGCACACTTGATTTGGTATAGGACACATGGATTAGACCAATATTTCTTCTTCCTTCACTAAACCACGAAATGGCAAAACACAACAATTTATTCCATTTTATTTACATCTTTTACATTTTGCTAATATTCCTTTCCTTCCTGTTTGAAAAGGACAAGCTATGGTAGAAACATAATTTAGTACAAAAGAGAGTTCAAATCAATCCCTTTTAAATAAGCCCATGTATATATAAGATTATTTGTCTGTGGACATTTAAAATGTCTGTCTCTCTTTTCAAAGCAGAGGTTTATTCTGTCATACTACAAGTATTAATATACAGTATACTTAGACATCTGGGTACAAGGCTTCATAAAAGTGAAAAAGGCCACTTAATTTTAGAGGTAGGATGATCTGGCCCCCTCCCATTCAAAGATCAAGCAACAGATGCGCAAAATTCTGTGAAAACCAAAGGAAATTGATATGATTAACTTATGTTTTAATTTTTAAAATTATTTTGACATAGTGTTAAGAGCTTTCAAATACAGTGGAACCTTGGTTAACAAATGGCTCGGTTAAAATAAGAATCGCATAACAAAAGGAAATCCATAGAAAATAGTGGCTCAGTTTACGGAATTTTTTCAGAACGGATTAATTGGTTTTCAATGCATTCCTATGAGAAACTGCATTTTGGTTAAAGTACAGTAAAACCCCTACTTACATAAAAAGTCTGTTCTGTAGGCTTTTATGTAACTCGGATTTTACTTAACTCAAAGCAAACCCATAGGAAAAATGAATTTTATACTTAACTCGAAGCAAACCCATAGGAAAAATGAATTTTTATGTAACTCAAAGCAAATCCATAGGAAATTGTGTTATGTAAATTGGGACGTTTATGTAAATTGAGACATGGTTTTAATGCAAAAATCATTATGTAAGTCAAATTTTATGTAACCCGAGGCATATGTAAGTCGGGGTTTTGCTGTATTTTGGTTTTCCATGCATTCTTATGGGAAATTGCATTCAATACATTCCTATGGGAAATTTGGTTAAAGTAATTTTCGCTGTAACAAACGTCCTGGATAATGCATTAATTACATTAACTGAGGTTCCACTGTATTTTAAAAGATGGAAGAAAGGGAAATCATTTTGGGATGAGCTGCTGTATTCATCTTGTTCCACCAGGTGGCAAGCTCGGTCCTCACACAGTTCACATAACTCTGAGCTTTCAAACACTGTACAGTATAGTAAAGTCTCACATAAAGAGTGCCTCGCTTAGAGACTAACTCGCTTAAAGAGCAGAATTTTCTCTGAATGGTCGCCTCACTTAACAACTAAAACCAACCAAAAACCCGCTTAACAACTAAATCGGGGTTCGCAATCCCCCGCCCCCCGCCAGAAGTCACAATTGGTCACTTACAATGATGTTTCACTTAAAGTGCAAACTTGCGGAAAAGTGACCTAGTGTTGAAAATGGATGAATGGTACAAGGAAATGTGGGAAATTGCTTTGAATGATAAATTGACATGTGAATTGAATGTGAAGAAAGGTATTTTGAAAGAGAACAATATGGAAGCCATTTGCTGAACATGTCTTAATATGGGATAAAGGAGATAAACCAGTACATCAGCATATGAGTTTCTGGAAGGATTAAATTAGAAATCTGATCCTCATGGCTTGTATATATCACTGGGTGAAATTATTTTGTAATACAATAGAATGAACCTTATACATTTTTGGAATCTCAAATATATAATTGAAAATATAATTAAAAATAATGAAACAATAAAAAAATGGTTGATAAGTGATAGATAATTATGTCAAGATATAAGGTATGGGGTACAGTTTGTAAGAATGTATGATATATATAAGGTTCTATAATTGGTATTGTTTAACAATGCTATTATAACAGAATGTAAGTACCGGTAATTCAATGTATTAATTTGTTGTTGTTTTTGTTTACGTATTTTTTCCACATATTTTGTATTGTTCATTATATTTTTGTTATTTAAAAAAAAAGAGAGAGTAAAAAGAGCAAACTTGCTTAAAGAGCAATCCTGTGGAACGCATTATGCTCTTTAAGCGAGGTCCCACTGTAACTGGAGAAAATTCCCGGAGAACTAACCCCACCCAAGCTTTGTGCTGAACTTGAAAAGGAAGGCGCCTCCTGAGGCCAGCCCACAGAGAAGGAAAAGAGGGAGGAGAGAGTATGTGAATTTTGAAATATGTCTTTGGCAAAGCCATGTAGGGAATATACTGAACAGCTTGCCAAAACTTTCTCAAAATAAAGTAGGGTGTTTTTTTTCTGAAAGGGCATTGCAGTCTCTTGCTGCAGTTGAACTACTTCTCTTGTTCAGGCAAGACGAACAAGTGCCAGATTTTTGTTCTAATCTTCCCTTCCCAGGAAAAGGTTAAGCCATGAACAATCTTGGCATTTTTGTGTGTGGAAATTGCAAAGTAAATTTCAAAAAATGCACAGCAGCTAAGCATTAGAAAGAAACTTCATCTAACCATAACATCTGAGCTAGGATAGGGCTGTCCTATCCTCATGAAAGTTTTCTTCATTGCTTAATTACAGGCATACCATTCCATAGGTCCAAGAGACACAGCAACAAAGTCCAGAATGCACAGCTGTTCGCAAGAAATTGCCAATTTATGGGGAGGAGGTTCCTTATAAGTCTGGGGTGCCCAAACTTTTTGGGCTGTAGGCCGGTCACATGGTTCAATGGGCCGGTCATGTGGTTCAGCAGGTCGGTCACATGGTTCCTCCCACTGGAAGTGGGAAGTAAAACACATCTTGCAATCTGTTTTGCAACAGGATGAGATAGATTTTAGGCTGCTATTTTCTCTGCTTAAAGCAGGGATGCCCAAACTATGGCCTGTGTGCTGGATCTGGCCTCCAACATCAATTAATCCGGCCCATGTCACCCTTGACACTCCAGGAAGTGGAAGTAAAACGTGCTTGCATGGCGTGTTTTTCTTCCACTTCCAGGAGCGACAAGGGTGGTGTGGGCCGGAATTGGGGGCTGGATTCAGCCCATGGGCCATAGTTTGGGCACCCCTGTTATAAGTGTTTGCTCTGGTAGTTCTGTTCTGTGTAACAGACTAGATAACAGTACATATATGATGTTTATTTAAGCTACTTTACTTCAGCAAGCAGTCTCAGGAGAGATCAACATTCTCATATTCCATGTGGTCCGAATCCTCCAATTCAATCCCAGGCACCAAGTTGTAGTAATCTGCTGGCTGGTTCATGTAAAGCTTCTCACAGTTGGCTGATTCATTCAGAACATCGGTCACACTCACAGTCTCAGCTTCAGACTCCTCACCTGTGACACCTTCCTCCTCTGCAGTGGCCAGTTTTGGGGACCCCACCTTTTTTTGATCAAGGCTTCCCTGCACGCTGGAGTCACCAGAAGGCTCCACTTTGATCTCCACCTCTTCGTAGATGTCTCTGCTGCTCCCTAGCAGTGCAGCAGAAGGCTTCAGCAAAACTTGGTTCTTCAACAAGATATTCTTCTCACTCTCTGCAGTAGATATGATGGGCAGACTAGATGGGACACGATGGTGATGATCCCCTGACCCTTTGGCACCATTCCTTTCCACTCTAGCCAGACGACATTCTTTCCCATCACGGAGGACATAGCCAGCCTTTTGCTTCTGCTTGCAAAAGCACCAGGTGACCAAGACCAGAATCACCACCAAAGGCAGGCAAATGAAGAGAGCTGTTAGACTGTGATTCTGACAGAGCTCCTTCTTAGGGATGGTTCTGATGTTCAGGCCAAAGAAATGCTTTGGTGTGCTACAAACCATCTCAGGGGCAGAGGGTGTGTGTGGGTATTTTTCCAAATGTCCTAGTAAGGTACAAGTGCAATCCCAGCTATTGTTGGATAGACCTAGTGCAAGGAGAGAGGGTTTGAAAACCCCCGAAGGAAGAGAAGTTAAATTGTTGAAGTCAAGGTAGATCTCCTGGATTTGGTCAGATGCTTCCAGGAACATCTCAGGTAGCTTCTGGAGTTGGTTGCCTTCTAACCGTAGGACACGCAAGCTAGGTGCATTTTTTAGGAAACTGTCTGGGAGACTACTTATTTGGTTATTGTCCAAGTATAGAATCTCCAGTGCAGAAGAACCATTGTCTACTTTGATTATATCCGATATGCCACAGTTTGACAAGTAGAGCTCTCTCAAGCCTGAAATCCCAGCAAAGATACTCCAGTCCAAGGTGTCAGTTTTGGTCCTGCTGAGATTCAGACAACATTTCTCATAAGCCAAGCCAGTCTGAAGTCTTTCAATATCAATAGCTGTACTGCAGTTGCAGGTCCCCTCCAGAGCTCTGAAGGCACATCCTGTAGTTAACAGAGCCATGCCAAACCACACAAATGTCCATTTTTTGTGACCTGCAACAAATAGACAACAAGCATTAGTAATTTCCCAAAGGTGTATATCAGGGGTGCCCAAACTTTTCAGGCTTTGGGCTGTTCATGTGGTACAAGGAGTTGTTCACTATGGCCCAAGGACCGCATCTGGCCCCCGATGCCAATTCATCCAGCTCGCAAAGCCCTCATCGCTCCTGGAAGCGGAAATAAAATGCACCCATTTGGGTGCATTTTACATCCACTTCCAGGAGCAATGAGGGCTTTGTGTGCTGAATGAATTGGCATCGGCGCCCGCATCCAGCTCCCAGGCCATAGTTTGGGCACTCCTGGTGTATATTATGATAATACTTTCCCCAGGGGGTTTCCAATCAGAAAGTGTTGTGCAGTTATTTTGTCTCAGGGCTCATAAGGAACATTTGACAAGTAATGATATTACTTGTAACACATTACTTTCAGGGATAATAAGAACCTAACTATTGTTCTTTAAAAGTAATTTAATGACTAGCGACAGTGATTTTTTTTTAAAAGTATGTCAAGAATTCTTTACTAATACTGCTAATATGTTGCTTTTGGGGGATTTTTTTGGGGGGGAGATTTTGTATTTCTAAATGCATTTTTAAAATACCTAGAAAGCAAATTTAAATAAGAAATAATACCTCATACAAAGTCCGCTTCGTACAACATCCAATTCATACAACATCGCCTAATTCCTTGAAAAAGGTTGCCTCATACAAAGTTGCTGTGACTTTGTATGAGGCATTGGGGTTTTCCCCAGGTTGCATTGTGCCTGGGCAGTATAAAAGGCAGGATACATGCATGCATTGCTTTTGTGGGTTTTGCATGAGGCGAAGAGTGTTTAGGAGTGGTTTTGAGCACGGTTTTGGATTTTTTTGAATTTTTTTGTCAGAATTTTTAGAAGAATTCCTGGTTTTTTTGCAGAATTCTTCAGGTTCTTGGACAATCAGGATTGTTTGACATGTTTTTGTAATGTTTTTAGCCTTTAGACAATGATTTCTTAAAGTTTTGTCAGCTTCCTGTCTGTTTCCTTGACTTTGCCCTGAAGTCTGTGCTGTTACAGTACAATGTATCTCTATGGAAATGACGTTGTATGAGGCATTGCGGCTAGGATTTGGACGTTGTATGAGGCATCACAGCTAGGATTTTGCATGCCTCATACAAAGTCCAAATCCATATAAAGTCCAAGTTTGGACGTTGTATGAGGTATCACTGTAATCAGTAAGGTTAATAAGTTATTTGTTTAAAATAATAAACAATGAATTAACAAGTTATTTTTAACATTTAAAGGCAATGAGACATGTTATTTAGAACAAAACTGTTTCACGTTCCAATCTATCATTCTTCCTTTCCTTATGAAAAGGGGGGAAGCAAGGAAAAGCAGTAGGAAAACATAGGAAGATTGAGAATTAAGGACAGCACTGACTCAGAACCCCCCTCCTAAAATCTTCTGAAAGAGACAGCATGTATACAGCATAATAAAAGCCTTGTCTAGAAATACTTTTGGATATAAAGAACTGGAACACATACAAAAGTAGGCAATATTTTCTTTACAGTATATTGTTTTCTCCATACCTGATGGCCAGCCCAAGTTGTAGCAGTAGTACAACTTCCTGTCTGCCCCATCCATCATGGCAATTTTTGGCTTGGCAAATACAGGTGAAAAACACCTTAAAGGGGGGGGGGGGGATATCAGGTTGGAAAAGACTGCTCTTTGTTGTAATACACCTAGGCACATTACCACACCACTGTAATAATAGATTTCTATAAGCCACTGGGTGGCTCATGAAAAATGCTTTCTTCATAATGACGAAGTAGAGGAAGATAAATGTCATTTGTTTGCATCAACTGACTCTGGAAAGGTCCATTGAAATCCACAGTCCAATGCTGACAGAATTTCTCCAAGATTTCAAGCAAAGATTTTTCAACCTCATCCCACAAATTTTCTTATTCTTCTTCACAGATAACAATCTTTAAATCTGAGAAGATAAATGCATATAATCCACATTTTTACTCCCTGGGAATTATATTAGTCTAGACACAGCAGTTATTTCTGAATGTAATAAACCCTGTTCTATCTACTCAAAGCATAATTCCGCCCCTTTAAAAATAAACACAAGAGAAAACATGTCTTTTGGCCTTCTATTGCATATGACAGAAGGAAGGTGGCCTTCTTTTGGGGACAAAATTTGATTTTAAGCAACTTTTCACAGAACTGGTGACCATCTGTGGTTTCCTTACCTATGGCTGAATAGAGTTAGGCTGTTCTCCTTTGCCTATATGGTGGTCTACAGGGACTACATGGGTCACTAACACTAATTATTGTGCCCCTACCACAATTATGACTAACCTTTGCATTCCAGCTGTGTTTCAGTTCTTTTTCTGCTACCATTAAGACCTATGGTGGTCTCCAGGGACTACATGGGTCACTAACACTAATTATTTGTGCCCCTACCGCAATGATGGCTAACCTTCGCATTCCAGCTGTGTTTCAGTTCTTTTTCTGCTACCATTAAGACCTTGGTTAAATCTTCTATCTTTTCCTACCTTGATTTTTGTAGTGAGAACACAAAAAAAGATGTTTTTGATAGTATAACTTCCAGGCTCCTCAACCCAGAATGGCCAGTGAAACTATGGCAGTCATAGTCCCCATAGGTTATTTCTCCAAGCTTTGATTGCAATGTACTCAAACTTTTTTCAGGCTATTCTCCTTTCTGAGATTCTTGGTTCCGCTTTTTTGAATTTCATTTTGCTTTCTTTTGTTTTTGCTTTCTTGTTGTTGTTCAGTCGCACAGTCGGTTCCGACCCTTTGCGACCCCATGGACCATTGCTCTCCAGGCGCCTCTGTCCTCCACCATCCCCCTCAGCCCTCCCAGCTCTGTGCCCATTGTGTCCACAATGCCATCTAGCCATCTCATCCTTGGCCTCCCCCTTCTTCTTTTGCCTTCCACCTTTCCCAACATCAGTGCCTTCTCAAGTGAATCCTCCCTTCTCATTTGATGTCTAAAGTATTTTAGCTTCATCTTTACTATTTGACCTTCCAGTGAGCAATCCGGGTTAATTTCTTCTAGGATTGACCTATTTGTTCTCCTCGCTGTCCAGGGCACTCTCAAAACCCTCCTCCAACACCACATTTCAAAGGCATCTATTCTTCTGCGTTCAGCCTTCCTAATTGTCCAGCTCTCACATCCATACATTACTACTGGGAAAACCATTGCTTTGACTATTCTAATTTTTGTTTTCAGTGTGATGTCTCTGCTTTTCACTATGTTCCCCAGGTTTCTCATTGCTTGTCTCCCAAGAATCAGTCTCCTTTTTATTTCATGGCTGCAATCCCCATCTGCAGTGATCTTGGATCCTAAGAAAGTAAAATCTGTCACTGCTTCTACTTCTTCCCCATCTATCTTCCAGGAACTGATTGGGCCTGTTGCCATTATCTTGGTTTTCTTGATATTTAGTCTCAAACCAGCTTTTGCACTCTCCTCCTTCAGCCCAATCAAGAGATTCTTTAGGTCTTCCTCACTTTCTGCCATTAGGGTGGTATCGTCTGCATATCTCAGATTGTTGATGTTTGCTTTCTTACTTCTTCTTTTTACATTTTAGTATCTTCCATTTGTATATCACATTGTTCTGAACTTCTCATTTTTGCTTCACATTTCTTCTTTTTTTTAATCTCTCTGTTCTGTACCCAACCTCTTGACATAAAGATTTTTTCCATCTATATTTAAACAGTTTCTATTTTCAGAGTTTCTCTTTTCCACCATTTCTTTCATTCTCCTCTTCTTTTGTGACTCAGTTTTGATTTATGTTACTGTGAATTTCTACTTTGTTTCATGATACTTAAACTTTAATAAGAATTGTAACAAGATGGAAAGGATCACTATAAATCAGGATTGACTTGACAGTACAATGCACTAAAATAGCAAACCAAAGCACACACTGGAATTTGTTGTTCAGTTGCACAGTCGATTCTGACCCTTTGTGACCCTATGGATCATTGTCTTCCAGGCACCCCTGTCCGCCACCATCCTCTTCAGCCTGCCCAGCTCTGTGCCCATTGTGTATACAATACCACCTAGCCATCTCATCTTTGGCTGCCCCCTTCTTCTTTTGCCCTCCACCTTTCCCAGCATCAAGGCTTTCTCAAGTGAATCCTCTATTCTAATTCGATGTCCAAAGTACTTTAGCTTCATCTTTACTATTTCACCTTCTAAGGAGCAGACAGGGTTGAATTCTTCTATGATGGACCTATTTGTTCTCCTCGCTGTCTCAAAACTCTCCTCCAACACCACATTTCAAAAGTATCTATTCTTCTGCGCTCAGCCTTCCTAATGGAACTAATAGCAACTGTTCTATTCTAACAGACAGTAATATTAAATCTGTTCTATGTTAAGGCTAGTTCTGGGAAAGAGTAGATCTGTCACAAACACAAACCATGAAAGCTGAAAAAGATGCTGCAGGAAATAGGTGAGGATAAACAGGTAGAAAACTTTTATGGAACTGTCCTAACTAAAAGGCTTTGTATTTCTCTCTCTCTCTCTGTAGCTCCTGTCCAATGTTAAAGCACAGCTAATTGCTACCATGATTCTATAACGTTTTGCTTGTAAAATCGGAAGCTGTGGTATGCTAGACCCAATTTAGAAGACATTGATTTAATCTACCCAGTGGTGGAACAATAAAAAAATCTAAAACCGGAATGGGTCCCTCCCCTGGCCCTTCCTGAGCAGTGACATCAGCTTTTCCTCCCATTGCCATTATGCTTAAAGTCTGAGGGATGATTTTAATACCTTAAAGCAATATTGAGTTAATGGCGGTTTAAAAAATGTTTTAAAGATGGGGGTGGGGGAAAGAGAATCAACACTTGGAAAACACTTGAGATCAACACATGAAAAACACTAGGCACTCCTTGGGTAAAGGAGACTGAGAAGGGATATGATAGCACTTTTCAAAAACCTGAAAGATAATCATAAAAAGGAAGGGCACTGTCTGTTCTTGACCATCCCAGTGTGCAGGATGCATAATAACGGGCTCAAACTAAAGGAAGCTAGATATGGGCTGAATATGAAGGGGAACTTCATAATGGTTAGAGCAGTATGACAGTGGAACCAACTACCTCAAGATGTGGTGAGTTGTTCCAACACTGGAAGCATTCAAGAGAGAATTAGACAACCATCTGTCAAATCTGTTTTGATTCAGATTCCTACATTGAGCTGGGGGTTGGATTCAATGGCCTAAAAGGCCCCTTCCATAGTTATTCTATGAAAATGTTTCCCCTTTTTGTATTACAACTCTCTAAAACCACTGTCCAGTACTGCCACTGGGTAGGGGATTCTGGGAATTGTTGAAAAGTGTAACTTTTCTGAGGTGTGCCAGGAAGGCAATTTCATTATGATGGTGGAAGTTATTGTTAGCCACATCCCCATTTGGAATGGGCTGGATATGACCAAACTCTGAGAAAGTTCCTGGTTAATTCATAAAATGAATTATCATTGAATTGTAAGAATAAAATACTGTAAGTGGGGAATAACATACGATATATGGTACACAGGCAAAACAAAAAAACAAACAAACCCAACACTTCTTGCTAAGACTGTGGTAGAAATGATGCAGCCCCAGATGTTTCTTTCTGCTAAAATTTTGGGCTGGTCAATGGAATGGTTATCTTACAAATGTGCTTTTGCTCTACAGCTTTCTTTGAAACACTTGACCTAGGCTACCTTAGGCTGCAGCAGGAGTTCTCACCCTTTTTAAGCCGGGGGATGGGTCATGTTCCCTCATACAGCTTCAGGGGCTGGATGGCCATTTTGCCCTTCCTCCATCACATGGCACTTCCTGGTGTGGTCGAGGCGGTGGGCCCTCCACATGAAATGGTGCCACGGGCCATATCTGACCCATGGGCTGCAGGTTAAGAATCCCTGGGCTACAGGATGTTAGATGACATCAGTATTCACAACAGAGCCTGAGATGCCTTTATTGATAGTCCTCCTAAACCAGCCCTACTATCAGGCAAAGTGAAGAGACCACCTCAGGTAGAAGATACTTTGGTAGTGATGTGGTAGGACCACAGCCAGCATCCCAGCTGTGGTGATGCTTGTTTGCCAGCTTGGTTGGAAGTGTCACCTCCTCCTCTCTCAACTTGCCACAGACATACAGCACTCCTGGGAAAGGACCCAACTGAGTGAGCAGCAAATTGAGTATGTCATGTCCCAAATGTCGGCACCTGCAGTCCAGCTTTTCATTCTACTGGTAAAGGACACAGATGCCGAAGGTGCAGCAGTTTGATGCCTCTTTTACTGTCATGGGTTCCATCCCATGGAGCCCTGTAGTTTGTAGTTTTGTGAAATACTTAGAATTTTCTGATGTAATGCAGGCCTGCAAATATCAGAACTCGACAGGACGATAGAGTGGCGGCAAACTGTATAACTGTGTAGTCTCAGCACACGCAAGGTGTCACAGCTTTGTGTGCCACACAACTTTCTGTGTGTTTTCTAAGCTAGCTTGGATCAAGGTATATACTGAACTGATAGGCTTCATATGCAGAAATTGTGTGTGTGTGTGTGTGAGAGAGAGAGAGAGATGGTTCAGGGGCTGGTCACTATGGCCCAGGGGCCGGATCTGGCTCCAGAGCCAGATGCCAATTCATCCAGCCCACAAAGCCCTCGTCGCTCCCAGAAGCATACAGGCATGTTTTACTTCTGCTTCTGGGATCGACGAGGGCTTTGTGGGCCAGATGAATTTGTGTCGGGGACTGGATCTGGCCCTTGGGCCATAGTTTGAGCACCCCTGTATTAATGGAAAACTCAAGTATGTTATCTTATAGAAATGAAGTTCAAATGAAGGTAGACCTCAATGAATCTTTTTGTTGGCAAGATGATGAGTTCTCTGTTTCTGAGTCATCTTGAAAACACAGGCACCAGGTATGCAAGTGACTCACTGCTTTCCACCTCTTCCCGTAATGTGAAAAACTGTCCAAAAGAGGACCATCAGACTTGTTTGCTGCTAAGATGTTGGGGTTGGCAGGTAACAGTGGCTATGTTTGCCAAAACAAAACACCAGAACCCATTGTTTGATTTTAATTGCACAATTGCTCAGTTGAAAGAGTTCTACTGAATGTTTCACTATCCCTGATACTATTTTAAGGTAAAAAAAATTTCCTATGTGTCCACCTGGAGAGTGGTTTGGAACCAGAGCCAAGAGAAAACTGGCTGCAGGTAGTTATGTACAGTTGGATCTTGAACATTACAAGAGTCTACATCCACAGGTCGGGGCTGGTACAGCCTCTCTGGTCCTGGCTCAAAAGCAAGAAATTGCAGGGAAGGTAAACAGCATTCTGTACGTTCTGATGTCTAGTCATGCCTGCCACATGACCATGAAAACATCTGCAGGTGCAGACAGTGCTGGCTCTTTGGCTGTAAACATAGATGATTACCGTATCCTAGTTGGACATGACTGGCTTTTGAGCAAGGGAGACTTTACCTTTACAATGCACATTGCCAAAGTCAATTTTTTTTTTTGTTCCATATTATATTCTTTACTAAAATCTAGCCCAGGGCTAATTTGGTTCTGACATTCATGACACAATTATGGTCCTCCTGTATATTTAACCAAATGTCAACATAGTTAAGGTTCCCCAAAATGCTCTGTACTGTATGTCCATTCTGATCCTGTAGCTGCATTTCTGGAGCTGTTTGACTATTTTTTTTAAAAAAGATCTAATTATCATGAACTTGGTTTTTGCAACAATTCCTTTTTAAAAGACTGTGTTGATTAATAGTCCTGCGTTACACACACGCACACACACGCACACACACGCACACGCATGCATGCACACACACACACACACATATTTCCCATCCCTGAAATGCCAGGAGAAAAAGAAAGCAGCGCTTCAGAAGACTGTGGGAAACAGTGGCAGAGGGAAATGGATACTTGTACTTGGACATACTTCTGGCAGGTGGTGAGAGATGCTTTTCATCCCCAATCCCCACGGGGCACAAGGCAACCCAGGTCTTTTATCCTACAACCTAAGGAGGCTTGACCCCAGGTATTCAGCTGACTTGCTTGGGCCTCACCTGGAGCACTCCAATCCTCCCTGGCCAGCCCTCATCCCCTCCCCTTTCCCTGAGGCCTCCAAGAACAAGGTAAAGGTGGCCCTTCCTCGAAAGCCAGTCATATCGGACTCTAGGATGGGTCTCCATTTAAAGGCCAAAGAGCCAGCGCTGTAGAATTTCCCTGGTCATGTAGCAGGCATGATGAGACGCCAAAGTGCACGGAATGCTGGTACCTTTCCCGTCGAAGCAGTACCTATTTATCTCCTTGTGATTTCTTCCTTTCGTTCAGCTAGGTTGGAAGGAGCTGGCAATAGAGACAAGAGCGTCTTGCAGCACTCGGGTCCCGAGCTGTTGACATGTCGACCTTCCAGTCCTCAAGTTCAGCATCTTAACCACTAAGCCACTACAGTCCCACTCAGGACAGAAGGACAAAGGAGAGCCCAAGTCCTTTCCCCGTGGGGTAGACAAGAAGGAGGCCCAGACCGATAAAGGCTCGGTGCCTCGAAGGGTGCCTCTTCTCCCGCCCCAAAAAGAGTCCCAAGAGGGCCTGATAATAATAATAATAATAATAATAATAATAATAATAATAATAATAATAATAATAATAATAATAATAATAATTTCATGTCAGAAATTCTTCTGGATTGAAAGGATTTCTGCGGGAGAAACTCTGTTCAGGGACCGCCCAAATGAGGCGCCCGCACCTTCCATCATACCTGTCAACCGCGGCTCCAGACAATCAGGGAACCGTTCTGTGCAGCTCACTTCTACGCATGCGTAGAAGGCTTTTACGCATGCGTAAAAGGCTTCCACGATCCCCTTCTACACAGAGGCCTTCTACGCATGCGTAGAAGGGTTCTATGCAAGCGTAGAAGGGTTCTACGCAAGCATAAAAGCATAGAAGCAAGCTGCGCAGAAGGGATGCGCAGTGACGCCTTCCCCTGCTGCCAAATTCTGGGGTTTTGGCAGCTCCAGGCGGGAAATGGCAAAAATCGGCGCCGAAAAACGGGAAATCCCGGCCAATACAGGAAGGTTGACAGGTATGCCTTCTATGTCCCCAAGAGCGGGGACAGAGACGGGCGCTCAATCTGTCATGCAGTACTCGGGTCTCAAACTGCCGACTTGCCAGCCTTCCAGCTAACAAGTTTCCAGGGGAGACCGGACTGCAACCGGGCGGGGAGGGGGAGAGCTGTCCCCCCCCCCCCCCTGTGCAGAGGACGGTCCACCTCAAAGGGGTAGGTCCCCCCCCGCCCCGCAGCGCCCCCTTTCCCCTCTCTCGGGAGGGACCAACCTTTCCCAGACCCCCAAACGGGGAAGCCTCCCCAGGCACCCCAGAGCAGGAGACGGGAGCGAGCGCCCCTCCTCGAGGCACGCCGTAATGGAGCCCGAGTGGGACAGACATGACCGCAAGAGGGCGCCCTTTGGGGCGGGGTGGTCGGGGAGAGAAGTCCCGTCGAGCGGGCGCCTTGGGAGCGGAGGGCAGGGTGGCCTCCCCGTCCGACCCACCACCGGCAGCCACTCACCTGCCCGGGCCCCTCCCATGGTGTGGGCGCGTCACGCGGGGAGCCCGTCCGTCGGTCAAGGCTCTTCCATGCTTCTTTGTGCGCTGCGCGCGGCGCAACCTCGGCTGGGCAGTGGCGCCTGGCTCTGCCTTCGTCCCCGGGGCGTGGCCCACCCGCTGCTCCGAGGAAAGGAGCCTGGATGGAAACTCTTCCTCTTCCTCCTCCTCCTCCTCCCTCGTCCACCACTTCACTCCGCAAATCTAAAGCCTAGCCTGCCTCCCACTTGCTGCCTCCTTGCCCACTTCACTGGGTCTCAATCGACGACAAGCTATGAGAAACCTGGTAGTGAAAAGTAGAGACATCACCTTGCAAACAAATGTCCGCATAGTCAAAGCAAGGGTGGTAATGTATGGCTGTGAGCCAGAGCTGGACCATTAGGAAAGCTGAGCGCAGAAGAATAGACACCTTTGAGATGTGGTGTTGGAGGAGAGTTTTGAGAGTCCCCTGGACAGTGAGGAAAACAAATAGAAGAAGAAATCAACCCTGACCGCTCCTTAGAAGGTCAAAGCTGAAGCTGAAGTACTTTGGACATCAAATGAGAAGAGAGGATTTACTTGAGAAAGCTTTGATGCTGGGAAAGGTGGAGGGCAAAAGAAGGAGGGGTGGCCAAAGAGGAGATGGCTAGATGGTATTGTAGACACAATGGGCACAGAGCGGAGCGGGCTGAGGAGGATGGTGGCGGACAGGGGTGCTTGGAGGGCAATGGCCCATTGGGTTGAAAAGGGTCGGAATCAACTGTGCGACTGAACAACAACAGCAATCAACAACTTGCTGAGGCTGTGGTGGCATAGTGGTTAAAAAGCTCACCTTGAGGCTGGCAATTCGGCAGTTTGAGACCCGGGTACTGCATGATGGAATGAGTGCCTGTCTCTGTCCAAGCTCTTGGGGACATGAAAGGCACCTCATTTGGGCCTTCCCTGAGTGGAGTTTCTTCTGCAAAAAATCCTTTCAACCCAGAATAATTTCTGACACAAAATTATTATTATTATTAATGACTTGCTTTTTGATGCTGCAAGCCAGTTGGCCTCTGTTCTCCTTCTGGACTGCTATAAGCTCCTGTTCAGGGACTGCAGTGTAGCTCAGTGGTTAAGAAGCTTGCCTTGTTAGATGGAAGGTCAGCAAGTTGGCGGTTCAAGACCCAAGTGCTGCATGATGGGATGAACACCCATCTCTGTCATAGCTCCTGCCAACCTAGTAGTTTGAAAGCAAGACATTGCAAGTAGATAAACGGACCACTTCGGTGGGTGGGGAGGGGGAGATCTTGGGGACATGAAAGGTGCCTCATTTGGGCGTCCCTTGAGCGGAGTTCCTCCAGCAAAAATCCTTTCAACCCAGAAAGCACCTTTCTGACACGATTAAAAACACACAAAAAAATCTCCCATTCTCAACAGTGGATGCGGAGTTCTTCATCACTCAGAAGGTTGCCTACTATTGTATGGATACTTGAAGAGCCAGAAAATATTGAATGTTCTGTTCGAGTTTAAAGCTCCCACAATTAGAACATGGTGATATATGTTTGTGAGCATTACAATTACCAATCATTATACTGCCCAGTGGTCTTCTTGCTACATACAGCTCATTCTGTAGTTCTTTTCAACCTGATCTAGTGTGAAAAAGATTAGCCTGCACAAGGAGGCCGTTGCCCGGGGTACACCCAATTGCAGTTGAAAAATACCACAATCTTCAAGGAGGCTCTTTCTGTGTTCTCCCTGTTGTCTTGCTGAGAAGGTGTATTCTCCGGGATATCTGAATTCTCCTTCTCTGAAGGGAGCTGCTGACAAAAGAATGTGTGATTGTTCAATAACACTGCAACACAGACACAGACACAGACACACACACACACAATTGTTTGCTGCTTGGTCTAATTCATGTGTCCTATACTAAATCAAGTGTGCTGAATCCAAATCTGTTCTTTCTAATAACTTTTGAAGAAGGCCTCTGAAGAATAAAACCTACTTTTCAACACCTTAGACTTTGCCTTTCCTGACCTGGCACGGAGTAACCCCAGAATGATGTGGGAGTGAAGATTTTTGTTTGTTTGTTCTCTCTCTCTTTATGTATATTTCACCACTTATTTGTAAAAAAAGACACAGAAACTGTGGGTGCTGATGGGTAGGGAATGGGTTTGGGTCAACAATAGTGGAAGCCAAATGCTTATGGGTCAGGATGTTTGTCCAGGACAAGGAGTACACAATGTAAACACAGCAAATCAAATCCCTCTGGAGTTATCCATTTCCCATCTACCTTGACTTCACAATTTGATTAGTGCACTAGGCCTCAATTGCTGCATCGATTCCCGAGTACTGTAGGACGGAATGAGCTCCTGTCTTTGTCCCAGCTCCTGCCAACCTAGCAGTTCGAAAGCAAGCACTTGGAAGTAAATAAATAGGGACCACTTAGGTGGGAAGGTAAACAGTGTTCCGTGCGCTCTGGTGTCTAGTCATGCCTGCCACATGACCACAGAAACATCTGCAAAAGCAGACAGCGCTGGCTCTTCAGCTTTGAAACAGAGATGAGCACTGAACCCTAGAGTTGGATATGATTGGCTTTTGAGCAAGAGAAACCTTTACCTTTACCTTCTTGTTATACTCAGGGGTTTGCTTTTTCTTTTCTCTTTTATGTGACTTTTATGATTGGTCTCTTTTCTTTGTTCACACTCCTTCCCTTTCTTTTTCCATCCCAACACACACTCTGCAATCTCTTTCTAAGCTTTATATTTGTATACCTAGCACACCACAGTTGTGTCTTTCTTATCTCACGTTCTTCCTTTTCCCATCTATAGTCTTGTCACACTTCTCAGCCAGTTCCGTTTCCCCGCTCTTGCCTCACCCTCGCAATCTCCATCTCACCCCTTCTTATCTGCATAAAATAACACTATAGTTCAGGGGTGCCCAAACTACAGCCCATGGGCCAGATCTGGCCCCTGACAGTAATTCATCCTGCGTGCACTACTCTCATCGCTCCCATAAGCAGAAGTAAAATGTTCCTGTATGGTCGTGTTTTACTTCCACTTCTGGGAGCAACGAGGGTGGCTGGGGCCAGATGAATTGGCATTAGGGGCTGTATCTGGCCCACGGGCCATAGTTTGGGCACCCCTGGTTTAAGCAGAGAAAATGGCAGCCTAAAACCTATCTCATCTGTTCCAAAACTGATTGCAAGGTGCATTTTACTTCCACTTCAGGTGGGAGGAACCACGTGACTGGCCCACTGAACCACGTGACTGGCCCATGGCCCGAAAAGGTTAGGCACCCCTGCTATAGCTGGTAAATGCATCTTTCTTGCATAACTTCTCTGTTTTCCTCCAAACCACTGTTCTCTCTGTTCACTGTAGGAATAGTTTACCTCCAAAGATGATGTAAAAATATTTTAAATAAATTCAGCCAGTCCCTCATACCAACGAAGCTTGAATAAGGAACTGGGAATTAGTCATCAGTGTCAGCAAAAAATTTACAACCTCTTAAATGTATCACTTCTTGCTTGTTCTCTCTTGCTCTCTCTCTCTCTCAATTCACACTCCAAGGTTGGTGCAAATCAGCTAGGACTGGCTGCTGCAAGTGTCAAATTCACTCCAATCCTTTGAACCCAGACAGAATAGGGACAAAATGGTGAAGCAACAGCTATAACAAGTTTTTCCCCCTGTTATGAAGGATGTAACAGAGTTACATGTCAGGAAGAGTGCAATGAATGATAACGATATTAGCTGTTTTAGTGTAATGAGTATGCTATTCCAGTGTTGTTGTTGTTGTTTTAAAAAAAAACACGTCATTTTAAGACTTTTTTTGCAGAGCCATTATTCAGGTTTTATTCCTTATCGCTTAAACAATGATGTTTGAATAGATGAGTGAGCAGCATCTTCACACCTGTGTCACTGTACTCTATGCACCTCAACATGTACTGTGGAAGACTTTATGCTAGCTACCGCAAATGCTCTTGAGCAGGGTACCTAACCTAAGGACCATGGGACTGATCTGGCCCATGGTGCCATTTCATGTGGCCCTCCACCCCTCCAACGGCATTCAAGAAACAAAATGGCTGCTCCTTTGAAGCTGTTAGGACAAAATTTCCACCCCCATCATGCAGGAAGGGCAAAATGACCTTCCGGCCCTCAAAGCTGACTGAGAGAGCATGACCCAACCCCCGGCTTGAAAAGGTTGGGAACCCCTGCCCTTGATGTTGCTTGGTATTGGGCAATTTTTAGAAATTAGTTGTGTTGTTGATGCTTCTGACATGAACAAAGAAAGAAAAGGAGCATATATGGGGCTAGAATGGTGGTGGTTGTGGTGGTGGTGGTGGTGGTGGTGGTGGTGATGCTGCTGCTGTTGTGTGCCATCAAGTTGCCTGTGGCCAATGGCAACCCTATGAATGACTGAACTGCAAAAATGTAATATCATGCAGTTGATGAGTGGCAAGCTTAATTGCACATGAGAAATGAGGAGATACAATCCTTCAGGACATCCATCTACCCCTACCCCTAGTACTCTCCACATGTGTTGGATTACAAATTCTCCTATTCCCTGCTAGCAACTGGATATTGGATTCTTTAAGATCAATGCCCTCTCAGTCACAAGATGCAGTCTGTTAGGGGATGTAAGTCTTTGCCTCACACCGTAACTGGTTGCAAGGCATATTGTGTTTGTGATGCCTTTAAGATCCCACTGCAAGATCACACAGGTGTTAGGACTTTTCCCTGGTATGCTCTGAGCAGGATTGCAGGCTTCAGCTTCAATGCTCAACCATCTCTGCTGACGGTCTGGCCAAAGACTTCTGCATCTTCCAGAACATGCTACAAGGACGGAATCTCTGCACAGATTCTGAGGATGGTTTTTGCCTGATATGCCATCTGCGCTTGCTTGACAAGGAAGGACTACTCGGGGGTAAGCCTTCATCAGGAAAGACAGAGGCTGTAGAATTTTTGGCTTTGTCAGAAATTCCAGCTTGCTTCTACTCAGCTGGACTGGACTGCTACTGGACTATATAGATTTGCATGTATAGCACAACTGAACTGTCTCAGTGAGGTCAACTGGGCAACCCAAGAGAATATATCTGTTTTGTGTTACAGTTGTTGCACTATATATACTTGCACCTTTTACTTCCTGAGTAAACCTGCATTGAGTTCTATTTTGCACCAAGACCTGTCTGCCTGTTTTTCTGAGCTTGCCAGGTGCGCACCTCTTGCTGGCTGCTGCATACCACTCTGCTAACCGTACACACCTTGCAAATCTTATGGCAGAAGAAACTTGTTAAAGGACCCTGTTATTCATAATAACATAAAGAATGTTATTCTTGTCATCGTGATGCATTAGTTGTCTCTGCCCTATTTTATGTCAGCTATACATTTTATAAGAATCCTCTCCACCCATTATCATCAAATAATTAACAGAATTCAATTCCAGATAATCAATTCCTAGGCTTTACACACTCGCTTATCTTTAGCCAATGACTGGAAATAGCAGAAGAAGATGAGAAATTGATATAGTTTATAAAAGTAATGAAGAGAAATGGAGCCAGAAATGTCTTATGGCACACCACTCAAAAATCTTCCTTAGATTGTCTAGGAACAAGTGATGAACACACTGAATATGGTTTTGAACCCAGGTTTAAATCTGTCTGATAATATTTCTGAAAAGCCTACAAGCTTTGTCAAATGAGTTGCTAAAATCAGGGGAAAAAACATATCCATAGTAGTTGCACAATACGCCTAACTAATAATTAATTAAAAGAGAGAAACCGAGAGAGAGGAAGGGTTTGGTTGCAAATTTACTAAGAAATCCATGCCAACACCTCATCTGTTTTCCAAGATTGTTGAGAAATAGTTTAAATATTAGGGCTAGTTTGACCTCTTAGTAAACAACCCTCGACTTTAGACTGGCAGATTTAAAATGAATTAATAGAAGCAAATTGACGCTGGTGTTTATCTTCCTGTCCCACCCAATGAAGTAGAAACTATCTTCCTTGGGCAGATTGAGGACAATTTCAAAGAATGTTCAAGCTATCATACAATTGTGCTCATCTCACACGCTAGCAAGTTCATGCTCAAGACCCTACAAGCTAGGCTTCAGCAGTACATGGATCGAGAACTACCAGGAGTACAAGCTGGGTTCTGAAGAGGCAGAGACCAGAGATCAAATTGCCAACATTTGCTTGATCATGGAGAAAACAAGGGAGTGCCAGAAAAACATCTACTTCTGCTTTACTGACTATGCCAAAGCCTTTGATTGAGTGGATCACAACAAACTGTGGCAAGTCCTTAAAGTGATGGGAGAACCTCACCTGTCTTCTGAGAAACATGTCAAGAAATGACAGTTAAGACTGGATATGGAATAACTGGTTGGTTTGGAATAGGAAAAGGAGTATGACATGGCTGTAAATTGTCACCCTGCTTATTTAACTTACATGCAGAGCGCATCATGTATAATGCAGGGAGTTTAAGTACAGAAACTAAGAGAGAAAATATTTTAAGACTGTGACTGTGCTGAAGGGTGTGTGATTCTCTTATCCCCTGTGAATCACCCATCAGTAATGATGGTGCAAGCGAATTCTTTGCAGGAGACAACCAGTCAGCAGCTGAACTTTGTCCTCGCTTGCCTGGAAAGGCCTCTTTCACTAACCATCTGTGCTCTTGCTTCACCTATTTATTTCTCAGTGATATTTTCACATCTACCTTTTCTCTGCCACTTTTACAATGTCAGTTTGCTATACAGCAGTGGTGGCGAACCTATACACATGTGCCAGAGGTGACACTCGGAGCTCTCTGTGGGTACCTGCACAGTCACCCCAGCACAGAATTTGCCCTGCCCCTCTGCCCAGCAACCCAATGGGAGCACTTCCTCCCTCCCCCTGCACAGAGTTTGTCCCGCCCCTCTGCCCAGAAGCCCAATGGGAGCGCATCCTTCCTCCCCTGTTGCAGTGTTGTCACTTTGCAATAAATAAGTGGGTTTTGGGCTGCAGTTTGGGCACTCGGTCTCTAAAAGGTTTGCCATCACTGCTATACAGAATCCCTTTTAGCCAAGCAAAAAAGAAACAGAGTTCATTAGAGAATCATAAATGACACGGAGCACTCTTCCACTTGGATTTGGTAGGGTTGTAGTAAGAGATGGCACAGAGAAAGCAAGAAACAGTATGTGAGTGCATATGTGCATCCATACATATATATGCATAATAGTGGGAGAAGACTTACATCAGAAACTGAGAAACTCAAGCTAAAACAATTTCCAGAAAAAATGGATCAAACTTGAAGTGACTCCTATTCTAGCAGATGGATGCCAAGCTCTATATGGTTCTCACTGGCACCCTCTCCAGTTCTTCTCTGCTTCTCTTTTTACAGATACACCACAGTGTTGGGTAGTACAGGACACCCACTCTTTTACCACCAGTTGTCTGCCTGCTCTGCCTGGCCTTTCTCTGTTCACCCCCCTTGTTCCTTCTATAACCACCATCATTTATTTATTTATTAACTTGTATCCCACCCTCTTGCCCTAGGGCAACTCAGGGCGGCGCACAATCACATAAAAATATTTTAAAACCCCATAAAAACAGCAATAAAAGACTCTTTAAAAACCATCCCATATCTAAAAAGACGCTCCCCTCCTGACACTCAGTAAGAGGGACATATAACTCTAACAGAGCCAATGAGCAGGAGTCAACACCCCATCGCCCCCCCCCCCCAAGTTGCCCTGCCATCCAGGTTTTCAGCCCTTTCCTAAAAGGCAGCAATTCTGACTGTAGCCTTAATTCTGTCAGCAGGAGGTTTCACAGGGTTGGGCCAGACATGGAGAAGGCCCGCCTCCTTGTGCAAGAGAGGTGAGCCCCTCTAGCCGATGGAACACTGAGGGAGCCCCTCCGGTCCACCCTGGTAGGATGGGCAGACTCTCTTAGGGCGATGTGGTCTTTGTGTGTGTGTGTGTGTGTGTGCGCGCGCGCACGTGCATGTGCAGTAGTGTGCTGGCCCACAGGGATACAGGGACTCATCCTGGTGTGCCTCAGTGACTGGGGCCCTCCAGAGGCAGGCAGAGGTAATGTGAATGTATGGGATTTCTCTCCCCAACCCTCCCAATAGGTGCCCCCATCATTTCCACTCCACCACCAAGGTCCCCAGCACATCCATCTCTCCCTCCCTCTCTCCCTGTGTATGTGTGTGTGTGTGTGTGCGTGTGTGTGTAAGCAATCACACTTGTATACCTCCCCATTGCTTAGTGTCATCTCTGGGTGGTTCACAATTTAATTAGCATGTTGCCCCCAACATGCTGGGTGCTCATTTTACTGACCTCAGAAGGATTAGTCAACCTTGGGCCCTGACCAGGATTGAACTCACAGACTTTTAGTCGCAGTACAGCAATTTAACCACTGTGGTGCCAGGGCTCCTAATTAACATCTTTAAAGATGGTGTAGGGAGCACATAACTGATTATTATTTTAGTAGACCTTTTTGGTGTTTAGTTATAAATATAAATACTTTTGTTTAATTTATTTTTTCTTATTTCTTCTTTCCTTTGACTGTCTTGTTATTGTTTTGTCTGTTGTATTCTTTATTGTCAACATTTAATAAAATGTTATTTTAAAAAAGAAAAAATAATAAAAAATGTGGTTGGGGCAAAAGTGAGGCATGACGATCTCACCTGTAATGTTATACCCAGCCCCTGACATGCTTATCCACAACCTATTAAAAGAAAGGGAAAAGTACTGCAACTTGCCTGTATGTTACAAACAGGATTGTGCCTGCTTGCACAAGTTAACCTGCAGCAAATACACTTTCCACAATTTGTTGCAAAGCGTAGTTACAGCCCCACTTAGAACAAGAGAAACTCAGATTTGTAGCAGTGCCATAGCTCGGGATGAAATGCCTGATCCTACTTACCCATGTTTACTCAAGTGTAAACTGACTCGAATATAAGCCGAGGTACCTAATTTTGACCTGAAAACCCAGGAAAATAGATTGACCTGAGTACAAGCTGAGGGTGGGAAATGCAGCAGCTGCTACTGAGTTTCAATAACCAAAATACATGAAAATATGGTGAAATTAATTAATTTGTTAACACATCTTAATCGATGCAGTCTTGAGACCCTCGTGGTCATTGACCTGAGTATAAGCCGAGCCCTGCTTTTGAGGCTCATTTTGGGGCTAAAACCTTGGCTTATACTCAAGTATACACATATTCTTAATTAAAGAGTAGTAGAATAAACATGATGTTGATCACTTCTGCACCCAAGAGTGGATATGTATACAGGTAAGAAGTGCATCCTAGGATCTCATTTGGGTTCTGTTTCCTTCCTGTGTGTACTCACTCCCCACCCTTTTCTATCCACCATGGTTTTGTTTGGGAAACCCAGAACTTTACAAAAAGCTGTTGTGTTAGTTGCTATGCAACTGTATTTGTTTGCAGAATTCAGAGGAATAAGAAAGCTGAATGAAGTTTTTCTCCCTTGAATCACGGGGAGGGGTGTTTCCATCATTCAGCTCCTTCATGTTTCTGTGGCCTCTATTGTATGCCATAGAAACACCACAGACAACCTCTGTTGCATTCTTATTTAATCTGATTGGTTAAACTGTAGGAAAACTTCAGATTTAACTGATTTTTACTAAAACTGTGGCATCAGCTCCTTGTTCTGCTGAACAGGTGGGTCGGAACCACTCACCTTTGCACCACAGTTCCCATCATATATTAACAGCATAGCCATGTGTCACAAGCTGACTGGGAATGGTAAAAGCACAGCCTATTTCCCCCGCATCTGTCCTTGCTGGCAAGTGATTTGCAGCTTCCAAATATAATCAGGATGATAATTATTGCAAGCAGAATGTGATGCAGCAGAATATATTTACTGTATATATATATATATTAAAGGGGGAGGGAATCTGGAAGCTACTGTGACTCATGAGTAATGAATAATGACAGTCCAGTGGTCCAGTGGTTGGACCAATACATCAGGTTGATTTTGCTTTGGAGTCTTGCTATGATTAATTTTTCTGAAGCTTAAGACATCCCCTCTTTGACAACAGAAAGCCAGCTTGGCTTCCTTTTAGGAGAAAGGTGGGGTAAAAATATTTTAAATAAATAAAAAGCAACACTACTATATTCTCATGGGGTTAATCTAAGCAGAAGCACACACCTTGCACCACAAGTAACCCACTGGGTTCCACCTGAAACAAGATCTGATAAATCCATCAATGTTACTGTGTTGGTGTGAATATTTTTTTGCACATGAGTATATATTTGACTTTCCTGCCATGATTTTTTTCTCTTGCAACCCAATTCTCATCTAATGCATGCAACTCAAGATTTTGTTGTTGTTCAGTCGCATAGTTGAGTCTGACCCTTTGCGACCCCATGGACCACTGTTGGAAAGCACACTTGACTAAAGTGTGACTAAAGCATCTGAAAAGAGGATTGAAGCTTTTGAAATATGAATCTACAGACTGCTGCTAAGGATATCATGGGTTGACCATGCAAAGAATGCAGGAGGGAGACAATACCTTTATTGCCTCCACATGGTCAACCTATGGGTTGACCATGTGACTAATGTAGAAGAATTGCGCTGGATGTATAAAGAACAAGAACTCTTTAAGACCATTAAGCAAAGAAAGCTCCAATACCTTGGCAATATCATGAGGAACAACATAAAGTATAGAATACTTCAACTTGTTCTGCAAGGAAAGATGCCTGGGAAGAGAGGCCCTGGACATAGTCGGACTTCATGGCTGAAGAACCTGAGAGGTTGGTGTAGCATGTCCTTGGAAGAACTGTTCCGGGGAGTAAAGAACAGGAAGACTATTGCTAGACAATATTGATTTGTTTGCAGAATTCAGAACAGATACAGCACCTGAAGAAAAAAGGAAAGCACATTGATTGTTTGGATAACCAAAAGACCACTAAGAGATAGCAAGTCTAAATAACACTGGCTCCATCTTCTTCTCCTTGTTTAGTGTCTTGCACGGAAGACAAAGAAGGAGTCGCAGGAAGGACTAACACAGGTTTATTCATTGATGGTCAGCATGAACATGTGGCAATGGCGGAGGTACATCTCATTATATACAGTAGCACAATACATTTGAATCTTGCTGCACGGTAGCTCATTGGCCGCTACCGGCGTGACATCGCCCAGATCACGCCTCTCTTCTGTAGTTCTTCTTCTGTAGTTCTTGATCATGCGGGGAGTTCCCGCGGCTGTTTGTGATTTGGGGAATGTGAACCATGTGAGGTTGAACGCTCGCAGCTGCCCTCTATAGGCGGCTTGCTCGCGTTCCTTAACAGCTGAGATACATTGTGATTGTGGACTGGTTACATTCATATATTTAAAGTAACATTGTACATGCATACATAACATCCCTCCCCCCTAGGATGGGACGAAGTCCCTCAACCATTGTGGCTTGCCGCATGTGCGCCTTGGGCCTGCGGCCGCTTGACTTAACACAGGGGAGCCGGAGGCTCCTGGTTCCGCGGAATCCTGCCCTGCAATGGAAAGGGGGGACTCATTAGTGGCTCGGTGTGGCGTCTGCGGTAACCTTGCATTGGGGGACGGGAATGGAATGAACAGTTGGGAAGTGAATCCCTGCCTACCGCTTGAGGAGTTTGGGGACCCCCCCAGTACGAATCTCGGGACCGACGAAGAGGCCCTCGTGGCCTCGCCACCCCCCGTTACCTGTCCGGGAGTTCTGGAGGCTGTGGTGGGCGGACTTGCCCCTGTTGCCTGTCTTGGGGGTGTTGGTCTCTGGGGAGGTGGGGCTATGGCATACTCTAAAACAAAAGGGCTAGGGGGACTGGAAGTACCAGGGGCTGAACTGAAACCCCTCTTCTCGCTAGGACGGGTGGGGGACCACTCCGCTACACCCCCCTGGTACTGCAACTCATAATCATCGTCAAACTGATCCCTCTCTTTGAAAGTATCCTCCTCTGTGGTCGGGAACCCAGGATATGTATTTGTATCCCCGGGTTCCGCCGTGTCTCCCCCTTGGGTAATGCGGGTGGGGGAGGACCCTAACGCTGATTCCCCCTCACCGGTGACTGGCCTTCTGAGTTGATCGGCGTGCCTTCTCCAGAGTAGACCTGAACTAGTCTCGACCCTGTAGGATACCGGCCCCATTTGCTCAACAATTGTCCCTGGTACCCACGCCGGCCCTGAGGCCGCGTAGTTCCTGCAGTGAACCGGGTCCCCTACCAAAAAACTTTTGGACCTCTCTCCCCCTATGTTTATATTTCTCCCTTCATCCTCCACCCTGGACGGATCCATCCGGTCAAAAAGTGTTACCGGACGCCTCCTCATGAGGAGTTCGGCTGGGGAAAAACCTGAAGCTAGGGGGGTTGTCCTGTAGCAGATGAGGAACTGGCACAGATGCAGGTTCAACTCACCGGGACCCATGCGCCGCAGTGCGTCTTTCGTAGTGCGCACTTGGCGCTCTACCTGACCGTTTGTGGCGGGGTGAAACGGGGCAGCGGTTATGTGCCTGACGGCGTTCCTTTCCATAAACGTCTTGAACTCTGCCGACGTGAAGGTACTCGCGTTATCGCTAACAAGGACGTCTGGCAGGCCGAAGCAGGCAAAAAGCTTGCGCAACTGTTTAATGGTTGCGGCAGAGGAAGTGCTGTTCATAGGGATTACCTCCAACCACTTGGAGTAGGAGTCGACTACCAGTAGGAACATGGACCCGCGGAAAGGGCCAGCGAAGTCGACATGGATCCGGGACCATGGCCCGCGGGCCGTATCCCATTCCCTATGGGGTAACCGGGACTCCTCGGGCCGAGAGCTCTGGCAGCTCTCACACGTGCCCACTAAACGCTCTATGTCTCCGTCTATCTGGGGCCACCAAAAGAAACTCCTGGCCAGAGCCTTGGAACGCACGATCCCGGGGTGGCTGGTGTGCAGTAGCCTCAGCACCTTGGCCCTCAGCTTCTCTGGGATAACCACCCGCTGGCCCCAGAGTAAGCAGCCCCTTTCCAGAGAAAGCTCTACTCTGCGCCTGAAAAACGGCTTGAAATGTTCCTCGGGGGGAGAGGTGGGCCACCCTTTTCTAACCCAGGAACTAACTTGGGCCAGGATCTTGTCGGCCGCCGTGGCCTTGGCGAGGTCGGCCGGCACAATTGGGGGTGAGTCGAGAGACTCAATCAGCAGGACTTGGTGTTCCTGCTCTACCTCGCATGTGGGGTCCCCTAAGCTAGGTAGAGGGGATCGGGACAGGGCGTCCGCATGGGAGATCTCCTTCCCTGGGCGATAGACCAGCTCATATTGGTAGGCGTTGAGAAAAATGGCCCAACGCAGCATCCTAGGGGATAGAATTTGCGGGGTAGGTTTGCCGGTAGTGAAGATCCCCAGAAGCAGCTTGTGATCCGTCACTACCGTAAACTCGCGGCCGTATAGGAAATCGTGGAACTTCTTCGTTCCCGCAATTATGGCTAGGGCCTCCCTATCTGTTTGCGCGTAATTGCGCTCGGCCTTCGAGAGGGACCTTGAGTAGTACGCCACCGGGGCTTCCCTCCCGCTCTCCAACACGTGGCACAGGACCGCCCCCACCCCCACCGGGGACGCATCGCAGACTAGTACCACTGGCTTTTTCGGATCGAAGTGGGTCAGGACAGCATCCGAAGATAGGAGTGACTTGAGCTCTTTGAATGCTTTCTCCTGCTTGTCCCCCCACCGCCAAACCGCATCCTTCTTAAGTAACGCGTGCAGTGGCTCCGCAACCGATGCCTTCCGAGGTAGGAAGGAGTGATAGAAATTTAGGAGCCCTAGAAATGACTGCAGCTCCGGTTTCGCGGTGGGGCGAGGGGCGTCTCTCACGGCCGCAACCTTGGACTCGGAGGGTTTGATTCCGTCCGGGGTTACCTTAAACCCTAGAAACTCAACCTCCCTCGCGAAGAATACGCACTTGTCCCTCCTCAATCGAAGTCCTGCCCTCTCGAACACTGAGAGAACCCCATCTAGCCTCTTGGCTAACTTTGATTCGCTCCCCGCTGTTATCAACACGTCATCGAAGTATGGGAGGACACCTGGAAGCCCCTTTAAAAGGCGTTCCACGAGGGACTGGAAGATTCCGGGGGCCGAATTCACGCCAAACTGAAGGCGCGTTACCTTAAACGCCCCCTTGTGCGTTATGATCATTTGCGCGGCGGCAGCAGCCGGGGTTACAGAGAGCTGCTGGTACGCCTGGGCCAGATCTAGCTTGGCGAAAAACCTCCCCCCATGTAACGTGGCCAGCAAATGGCTGACCACGGGCACCTGGTATGCATTTGGCCGAATGGCCTTATTTATCGTACATTTATAGTCCGCACAAATCCTGACCTCCCCATTTGACTTGAGGGCTGTAACAATCGGCGTTTCCCACTCCGCCGAGTCAACTGGAACCAAAATCCCCTGCCCCACCAATTTGTCCAGTTCCGCCTCAATCTTGTCCTTGAGGGCGAAGGGCACTCTCCTTGGCTTGAGGCGGATGGGCCGGATTTCTGGGTCCAGCTCAAAGGAAACCGGGGGCCCCTTGTATTTCCCGAGCCCCTTCTTGAAAACGTCCGGGTGTGCGTCGCACACGTCCCGCATTGGGTCAGTCTCGATGGCGTTAATGCCGGACAGTTCGATCCCCAGGGGAGCAAACCACGGCATTCCCAAAAGGCAGCACCTCCCCCCTTTGAGGACCACTAGGGGCAGTTTCTCGGAGTAGTTCTTGAACTTCACCTTGAAGTTCCCCACCCCCAACACCGGGATCCCATTTCCCTGCACGTCCCGTAGATTGGATCTCATGGCCCGCAGTTTGGGCCGCTTCTCTGGGGGAATGCGCATAAACTCTTTTTGGGACAGGATGGAATACGATGACCCCGAGTCTATCTCCATCCTCACTGGGACCCCCTGCAACAGTACCTCTATGAAAAACCACCGGTGCTCCAGGCCCACGCGGTTCACGCCTTCCTCGCTGTAGCCGGCTGAGACCTTCCTGGTGCCGGCCGCCTTTCGTTGGTGCGTCTGGGGATGGCTGGAACTGCCCTTGTCCTCGACTCGCCCGCGCCTGCATACTCGGGCGATGTGTCCCTTTCGGCCGCAGTTGTGGCACTCGGCCTTTCGGAACGGGCACCTCGTGCGGTCGTGGGCCGCCCCACAACCGTCGCAGCGGCGGTCCTGCCGTTCACGGGCCTGCCGCTTCTCACCTCGCTTCTTGATCCTCTGGACGTCGTCGTCTTCGCTGGAGTAGGGGTCCGCGGTAGTGGACGACTCCTCGGACGACGTTGGTGCGCTGGCGGGCGGCTTGGGGGCCCGCCAGGCCATCTTCGCTGGTGTCCGCCGGGCCGCCTGTACTGGTGACTTGGCCCTCTCGGACGTGGCCCCTCGGGACTTGAACAGCCGGACTCTGCTCCTGGCCTCCTCGGCTGCTTGGGCCTCCCGCAGTACCTCGTTGAACGTGAGGCAATGGTCGCGGGTCATGAGCCTCCTCTGAAGCTCCTCGTCCCTCAAACCACACAGCATGCGGTCACGGAGGGCCTGGTCTAGGTCGTCCCACTGGCAATGCACCGCTGCAAGCCTGAGGGCCGCCGCGTAGGCGGACATGGATTCGCCCGGTCGCTGGTCTCGCCTGTGGAACGCGACCTGGGCTGGGAAGATCGAGACGGGCGGCTGGAAATGCTCACGCAGTCTCTCCAGGATACGGTCGATGGGCACCTCGTCCACCTTCCGGGGGGCCACCAGGGTCATCAGGATCCGCAGCGTGGCCGGCCCCACCTGAGCCAGGAAGTGGGAGCGCACCTTCGCGTCGTCATCGACGCCTGCAGCTTCCATGGCATGCCGAAACTGGCACTCGTAGAGCTCCCATTGCTCGGGCTCGCTGACATCGAACTGGTACGGCTTGACCTTGGGATTCGCCATCGATCCCATCCTCGTCGCCAATTTACTGTCTTGCACGGAAGACAAAGAAGGAGTCGCAGGAAGGACTAACACAGGTTTATTCATTGATGGTCAGCATGAACATGTGGCACTGGCGGAGGTACATCTCATTATATACAGTAGCACAATACATTTGAATCTTGCTGCACGGTAGCTCATTGGCCGCTACCGGCGTGACATCGCCCAGGTCACGCCTCTCTTCTGTAATTCTTCTTCTGTAGTTCTTCTTCTGTAGTTCTTGATCATGCGGGGAGTTCCCGCGGCTGTTTGTGATTTGGGGAATGTGAACCATGTGAGGTTGAACGCTCGCAGCTGCCCTCTATGGGCGGCTTGCTCGCGTTCCTTAACAGCTGAGATACATTGTGATTGTGGACTGGTTACATTCATATATTTAAAGTAACATTGTACATGCATACATAACACCTTGTTAAAAAGATACATACAATTTGTTCTGGGGACAAGATGATTACATTCGATGCCTGCATGTGCTGAAGCATAACTTAAACAATATCTTCTCTGTGTGTCTGGTCAAAAATACAATACTATCATACTAAACAGCACAGTATTAAAACAGTTATAGCACTGACTCACCTGTACTCCAAACAAACCTGGAACCCATGCAGATTGTTTTCAAGTAAAAAAAACTTACCATATTTTACAGACCATAAGACACGCCTGACCATAAGACACACCCAGTTTTTATAGTAGGAAAAGCAAGGGGGGAATTCTGAACCAAATAGTATTGTACTTTCACCACCAACCAGTGGTGGCGCTGCAGGGGAAATGGGTGGGCAGGCCAATTGCACTGAGGCAGGAAGCGATGCTCTAGGCTAGCCTCTTGCTCTCCCTGCCACCAGGAAGCATAGCTTCCCCCTCCATTTTGACCACGTGTAGCAGGGACAAAGGAGCAGGGACACATGGAACAGGAACAAGAAAGGTAAATGAAACCCTTTATTTTTATGCATAGGTTTGGTTTCCCACTTTAATGCATTGGGAACATACAAACAGAAAAGCTTTAGAATACAAGAAATTGATTTCCAATGGATTTAAATGGGAAATTGTGATTTGCGCCCTCTTGTGGCCATCTGTGGTAATGACCCGCTAAACATAGGGTTTTCTTTCCCAGGCTCTTCTTTCTTCCCTGGCCGGGGAATAGCTGTGGCGGCAGCAGTGGAGGTCTTCAGCCAGCTGTGGCTGTTGTAAAATATCCTTTTACAACAGCCTTGCTGGTTAGCATTTTGAGTATAAGACGCACCCTCATTCCCCCCCCCACACACACTTTTGGGGGAAAAGTGCATCTTATGTACACCTGTCAACCTTCCCGGATTGGCCAGGATTTCCCGATTTTCGGTGCCGATTTGCGCCATTTCCTGCCCGCAGCTGCCAAAACCCCAGAATTGGCAGCTGGGGAAAAAGAGGTACTGCTCATCCCTTCTGCACAGTTCGCCTTCTACGCATGCATAGAAGGCTTTTATGCTTGCGTAGAACCCTTCTATGCTTGCGTGGAACCCTTCTATGCATGCGTAGCAGGCGATCTGCGCAGAAGGGGATTGTAGAAGCCTTCTATGCATGCGTAGAAGGGTTCTACGCAAGTGTAGAAGGGTTCTATGCAAGCGTAAAAGCCTTCTATGCATGCGTAGAAGGCGATCTGCACAGAACCGTTCTGCGCAGGTCCCATAGAAGGCGACCTGCGCAGAACTGTTCTGCGCAGGTCCCGTATTTGCTGGAGCCGCGGTTGACAGGTATGATCTTATGGTCCAAAAAATATGGGTAAGTATTTCCATAATAACATTCTAAGCTGTCAAAATCTCAGGAGATTGGTTAAATCCAATCATGTGCTATCAAGTCAATTCTAACTTATGGCAATCATTTTATGGATTTTTAGACAGAGAGTATTCAGAAATGTATTACCATTCCCTTCTTTTGGGGGGTGTCATGGGATTCACAGTGGCAGGAAATTATTATTACTAAACTCCCTACCTCTGGCTCTACAGCCAGATACCTAACTCACAGAACTATCCACATGGTGAATTTGTGGAAGTGCTGAACAAGGCAGTCCCCTTAGCCAACCGTCAAGAAGAGGGGGAAATGCTGTATAAGCTCATGTTAACAAATGAGGAGAAAGTATTTTGTAAGCCAAAGACTCTGAATTGCCCAATTAATACTAAACCACCTTCAACAACACTTTGTATCACCACAAATATGGCTTGTAGCAAGCCATTGTTCCTGGACAAATAATTTTGTGTCTCATCTATTGTGAAGGTTGCATCTCTGCTCAGACAGAACAAGGAAGCCTGGGTGATAGTAGAGGAGGAAGATTTTAGTGTCTTGCACGGAAGACAAAGAAGGAGTCGCAGTAAGGACTAACACAGGTTTATTGGTTGATGATCAGGATGAACATGTGGTAATGGCGGAGATACATCACATTATATACAGTAGCACAATGCATTTGAATCTTGCTGCATGGTAGCTCATTGGCTGCTACCGGCGTGACGTCGTCCCAAGTCACGCCCCTCTTCTGTAGTTGTTTGATCGTGCGGGAGAGTTCCCGCGGCTGCCGGTGATTTGAGGAATGAGAACCATGTGAGTTGAACGCTCGCAGCTGCCCTCTATGGGCAGCTAACTCGCGTTCCTTTAACAGCTGGGTTACAATGTAATTGTGGTCAGGTTACATTCATACATTTCTTAAAGCAACATTGTACATACATAACATCCCTCCCCCCTAGGATGGGACGAAGTCCCTCAACCATTGTGGCTTGCTGCATGTGCGCCTGGGGCGTGCGGCCGCCTGACTTAACACAGGGGAGCTGGAGGCTCCTGGTTCCGCGGAGTCCTGTCCTGCAACGGAAAGGGGGGATTCATTAGTGACTCGGCGTGGACTCTGCGGTAACCTTGCATTGGGGGACGGGAATGGAATGAACAGTTGGGAAGTGAACCCTTGCCTACCGTTTGAGGAGCTTGGGGTCCCCCCCCCCCAGTACGAATCTCGGGACCGACGAAGAGGCCCTCGTGGCCTCGCCACCCCACGTTACCTGCCCGGGAGTTCTAGAGACTGTGGTGGGCGGACTCCCCCCTGTTGCCTGTCTTGCGGGTGTCTGTCTCCGGGGAGCTGGGGCTATGGTATATTCTAAAACAAAAGGGCTGGGGGGACTGGAAGTACCAGTGGCTGAACTGAAACCCCTCTTCTCGCTAGGATGGGTGGGGGACCACTCCGCGACACCCCCCTGGTACTGCAACTCATAATCAAATTCATCCCTCTCCTCCAAGGTATCCTCCTCTGCGGCTGAGAACCGAGGATATGCATTTGTATCCGCGGGTGCCGCCGTGTCTCCCCCTTGGGTAACACGGGTGGGGGAGGACCCTAACGCTGATTCCCCCTCACAGGTGACTCGCCTTCTGAGCTGGTCGGCATGCCTTCTCCAGAGTAGACCTGAGCTAGTCTCGACCCTGTAGGATACCGGCCCCGTTTGCTCAATAATCGTCCCTGGTACCCACGCTGGCCCCGAGGCCGCGTAGTTCCTGCAGTGAACCGGGTCCCCTACCGAAAAACTTTTGGAGCTTTCTCCCCCTATGTTTATATTTCTCCCTTCATCCTCCACCCTGGACGGATCCATCCGGTCAAAAAGTGTTACCGGACGCCTCCTCAAGAGGAGTTCGGCTGGGGAAAATCCTGAAGCTAGGGGGGTTGTCCTATAGCAGATGAGGAACTGACACAGGTGAAGGTTCAACTCACCGGGACCCATGCGCCGCAGTGCGTCTTTCGTAGTGCGCACTTGGCGCTCTACCTGACCGTTTGTGGCAGGGTGAAACGGGGCAGCGGTAATGTGCCTGATGGCGTTTCTCTCAATAAACGTCTTGAACTCTGCAGACGTGAAGGTACTAACCTTATCGCTAACGAGGACGTCTGGCAGGCCGAAACAGGCAAAAAGCTTGCGCAACTGTTTAATGGTTGCCGCAGAGGAAGTGCTGTTCATGGGGATTACCTCCAACCACTTGGAGTAGGAGTCGACTACCAGCAGAAACATGGACCCGCGGAAGGGGCCAGCGAAGTCGACATGAATCCGGGACCATGGCCCGCGGGCCGTGTCCCATTCCCTATGGGGCAACCGGGACTCCTCGGGCCGAGAGCTCTGGCAGCTCTCACACGTGCCCACTAAATGTTCTATATCCGCGTCTATTTGGGGCCACCAAAAGAAACTCCTGGCCAGAGCCTTGGAGCGCACGATCCCGGGGTGACTGGTATGCAGTAGCTTCAGTACCTTGGCCCTTAGCTTGTCTGGGATAACTACCTGCTGGCCCCAGAGTAAGCAGCCCCTTTCCAGAGAAAGCTCCACTCTGCGCCTGAAAAATGGCTTGAAATGTTCCTCGGGGGGAGTAGTGGGCCACCCTTTCCTAACCCAGGAGCTAACTTGGGCCAGCATCTTGTCGGCCGCCGTGGCCTTGGCAAGGTCGGCCGGGACAATGGGGGGTGAGTCGAGAGACTCGATCAGCAGGACTTGGTGGTCCTGCTCTACCTCGCACGTGGGCTCCCCTAAACTAGGGAGGGGAGATCGGGACAGTGCATCCGCATGGGAGATCTCCTTCCCTGGGCGATAGACCAGCTCATACTGGTAGGCGTTGAGGAAGATGGCCCAACGCAGCATCCTGGGGGATAGAATTTGCGGGGTGGGTTTGCCGGTAGTGAAGATCCCCAGCAGTGGCTTGTGATCCGTCACTACCGTAAACTCCCGGCCGTATAGGAAATCGTGGAACTTCTTCGTTCCCGCGATTATGGCCAGGGCCTCCCTATCTGTTTGCGCGTAATTGCGCTCGGCCTTTGAGAGGGACCTTGAGTAGTACGCCACCGGGGCTTCCCGCCCACTCTCCAACACGTGGCACAGAACCGCCCCCACCCCCACTGGGGACGCATCACAGACTAAAACCACTGGTTTTTTCGGATCGAAGTGGGTCAGGACAGCATCCGAGGATAGGAGTGACTTAAGCTCCTTGAACGCTTTCTCCTGCCTGTCCCCCCACCGCCAAGCCACGTCCTTTTTAAGTAACGTGTGCAGTGGCTCCGCGACCGATGCCTTCCGAGGCAGGAAGGAATGATAGAAATTTAGGAGCCCTAGAAATGACTGCAGCTCCGGTTTCGCGGTGGGGTGAGGGGCATTTCTCACGGCCGCAACCTTGGACTCAGAGGGTTTGATTCCATCCGGGGTCACCTTAAAACCTAGAAACTCAACCTCCCTCGCAAAGAATACACATTTGTCCCTCCTCAGTCGGAGTCCTGCCCTCTCGAACACTGAGAGGACCCCATCTAGCCTTTTTGCTAACTCTAATTCGCTCCCCGCTGTTATCAACACATCGTCGAAGTATGGGAGGATGCCTGGAAGCCCCTTTAAAAGGCGTTCCACGAGGGACTGGAAAATTCTGGGGGCCGAATTCATGCCAAACTGAAGGCGCGTTACCTTAAACGCCCCCTTGTGCGTCACGATTGTTTGCGCGGCGGCAGCAGCCAGGGTTACAGAGAGCTGCTGGTATGCCTGTGCCAGATCCAGCTTGGCAAAACACCTCCCCCCATGTAACGTGGCCAGCAAGTGGCTGACCACGGGCACCGGATATATATTTGGCCGAATGGCCTTATTGATCGTACATTTATAGTCTGCACAAATCCTGACCTCCCCGTTTGATTTAAGGGCTGTAACAATCGGCGTTTCCCACTCCGCCGAATCAACTGGAACCAAAATCCCCTGCCCCACCAATTTGTCCAGTTCCGCCTCGATCTTGTCCTTGAGGGCGAAGGGCACTCTCCTTGGCTTGAGGCGGATGGGCCGGATTTCTGGGTCCAGCTCAAAGGAAACCGGGGGCCCCTTGTATTTCCCGAGCCCCTTCTTGAAAACGTCCGGGTGTGCATTGCACACGTCCCGCATTGGGTCAGTCTCGATGGCGTTAATGCCGGACAGTTCAATTCCCAGGGGAGCAAACCACTGTGTTCCCAAAAGGCAGCACCTCCCCCCCTTGAGGACCACTAGGGGCAATTTCTCGGAGTAGTTCTTGAACTTCACCTTGAAGTTCCCCACCCCCAACACTGGGATCCCATTTCCCTGCATGTCCCGTAGGTGTGACTTCATGGCCCGCAGTTTGGGCCGCTTATCTGGGGGAATGCGCATAAACTCTTTTTGGGACAGGATGGAATAAGATGACCCCGAGTCTATCTCCATCCTCACTGGGAACCCCTGCAACAGTACCTCTACGAAAAACCGCCGGTGCTCCAGGCCCACGCGGTTCACGCCTTCCTCGCTGTAGCTTGCTGAGACCTTCCTGGTGCCGGCCGCCTTCTGTTGGTGTGTCTGGGGATGGCTGGAACTCCCCCTGTTCTCGACTCGCTCGCGCCTGCATACTCGGGCGATGTGTCCCTTTCGGCCGCAGTTGTGACACTCGGCCTTTCGGAACGGACACCTCGTGCGGTCGTGGGACGCCCCACAACCGTCGCAGCGGCGGTCCTGCCGCTCGCGGGTCTGTCGCTTCTCTCCTCGTTTCTTGATCCTCTGGATGTCGTCGTCCTCGCTGGAGCAGGGATCCGCCGTTGTGGACGACTCCTCGGACGTCGCTGGTGTGCCGGCGGGCGGCTTGGGGGCCCACCAGGCCGTCTTCGCTGATGTCCGCCGGGCCGCCTGTACTGGTGACTTGGCCCTTTCGGACGTGGCCCCTCGGGACTTGAACACCTTGACCCCGCTCCTGGCCACCTCGGCCGCTTGGGCCTCCCGCAGTACCTCGTTGAACGTGAGGCAGTGGTCGCGGGTCATCAGCTTCCTCTGGAGCTCCTCGTCCCTCAGGCCACACAACATGCGGTCTCGGAGGGCTTGGTCCAGGTCATCCCACTGGCAGTGCACCCCTGCAAGCCTGAGGGCCGCTGCATAGGCAGACACGGATTTGCCCGGTCGCTGGTCTCGCCTGTGGAACGCGACCCGGGCTGGGAAAATGGAAACGGGAGGCTGGAAGTGTTCGCCCAACAACTCCAGGATGCGGTCGATGGGCACCACGTCTACTTTCCGGGGGGCCACCAGGTTCATCAGGATACGCAGCGTGGCCGGCCCCACCTGGGCCAGGAAGTGGGAGCGCATTTTCGCGTCGTCGTCGACGCCCACGGCTTCCATCGCGTGCCGAAACTGGCACTCGTAGAGCTCCCATTGTTTGGGCTCGCTGACATCGAACTGGTAAGGCTTGACCTTGGGATTCGCCATCGATCCCACCTTCATCGCCAATTTAGTGTCTTGCACGGAAGACAAAGAAGGAGTCGCAGTAAGGACTAACACAGGTTTATTGGTTGATGATCAGGATGAACATGTGGTAATGGCGGAGATACATCACATTATATACAGTAGCACAATGCATTTGAATCTTGCTGCACGGTAGCTCATTGGCTGCTACCGGCGTGACGTCGTCCCAAGTCACGCCCCTCTTCTGTAGTTGTTTGATCGTGCGGGAGAGTTCCCGCGGCTGCCGGTGATTTGAGGAATGAGAACCATGTGAGTTGAACGCTCGCAGCTGCCCTCTATGGGCAGCTAACTCGCGTTCCTTTAACAGCTGGGTTACAATGTAATTGTGGTCAGGTTACATTCATACATTTCTTAAAGCAACATTGTACATACATAACAAAGATATTGTACTCTCTACTACACTACTGCTAGTACTGTTAATATTGATACTGTACTTTCATTTATGTCAACACCTTACTAGTTGTATCAATTCATATCTATGCCATACATTTGCATCCCAGTTGTCACATTATTTCTGCCATGTGACAAATGCCATGAGCTTCAAAAGTGATTACACAATGATGAAAATCACAGACATTTCTGGGTTTATCTTTCCTCTGGAAGGGGAAGCTAGAGGGACTCCCATTGTGGCTTGGCCTCCATGCTTGACTGTGGGATCTGAGACAAATTCTTTGGCAATTGGAAGAGGGTGTAACCAACAAATGTGACTGAAGTAGCACCATTCCGAATAATGGATGCAAGGACTACAATGTAAAGATTAAAAGCAGGATACAGGAACCACTGCTTTAGGGGGAAAAGACCTACTTGAGTCAGATACACCAAAATCAAGGTGATTCTTTTGCATTCCAAGGTCAGAATTGCAGTATCATCACAAAATAGGAGACATCAACTGCTTTGTTCCCTTTTTTGCCAGCCTAAGATAAGGCGGTACTGTATTGGGTCTGAGGAGAACTCTAGTCGATAAAAATCACATCGTAATAAATATGTAAGGCTTCAAAGTGTAATAGGACTTTTTCTTGTTTTCACGATGGTGGTACCTCTGAACATCAAGCTACTTTTAAAGATACAGTTACAAAGTCCAGCTGAAAAGTCAAAGGCACACGTTACTCCACACCCAAAAAAGTTTTCCTTTAAACAGGGATTCTCAACCTGCAGCCCGTGGCACCATTTCACGTGGCCTCCCACCACCTCCACCACAACAGGAATGCCATGTGGTGGAGGAAGGGCAAAATGGCCGTCTGGTCCCTGAAGCTGTCTGAGGGAGCGTGACCAGGCCCCTGGCTTTAAAAGGTTGAGAACTCCTTAAAATACAAAGAATAAAGCAATTCCATGTATTTCCAGGCTATACAATCACAGAAAATCTAGCTAAATTTCATTTGTCTTCCACATCCTGAAAGGTACATCCTCTGATGAGCTGCTGCACAGACTTCGTAAAAGAGTAACTTTTGTTGACTGCGCTCAAATTAGACCCTCCCTTGGGAAAGCAGCATGAGCAAAGTTGACATCAAGGAGCAAAATCACTGGGTGGTCAATAGATGGCAGTATCTTCATGCTATAATTACCTTGTAAGAGGGAAGTTTGGGGCATTTTGACTCTTGCTTGGCACCACTGCTGATGGGGATACCCTATAAAAATGAGCTAAGTCGGCATGCTTTGCGAGGAAGAGCCGGTGTGTTAGTGCAGTGGCTAGGCAACTAGAATTTATATACTGTACTTATTTATTAAGAGAACTTAAATACATTATTTAACACAGTTCAGTTCTTTGAATTACAGAATATTTTAAATAAAATTAATACATAATCAAATTATGTGATAGTGAAAATAAAGGCAGTAGATGAAAAGACCCCCCAAAGTCTTCATCATTCCCAAATACTTATGTACTAAGTGTTTTTTCATCTTGTCTTTGGAACCAAGCTAGAAGATTATTCCTTTTGAAGAATGTTTTCCAATGTTCCACAACTACAACACAGAATGTCCAAATCCTGGTGTAAAGGTAAGTCTTAGAGCAAAACAAGACTTCACTGGCTGCTCTTGGTTGAGGACTCAAACAGGAAGTGACATTTATTGAAATCCTTTCATTTTCAGACCATTTTGGGGTACTTTGTCTCAACATGATGCTCTCCAGATATGTTAGACTACAATTCCCATCATCTACTGCCAGGTTGGGGGTGTGTGTGTGATAGGAGTTGTAGACTAATGCATCTGGAGGATGCTAGGTAGAGAAAATTGGATTTGGGGGCTTTGAAAGTCAACCTCATTTGTTTGAGTTGGGTCTAGAGCAGTGGTTGCCAAAGTGGGCCCACACCCCACAGGAGGACTTCAATTCCCAGAAGCCCAGGTCAGTACATTGGCTGATCAGTGCTTTGGGGTATTGACTTAGGCTTCTGAGAACTGAAGTCCAAATACCAAAGGTTGGTAAACACTGGTACTGCATATAATCTACATATTCATTTGGACCCAGCCCAATGTGTTCTTTCCAATGGCAATGTTGGGGCTACAGTGCCTCAGTGGTTAAGAGGTTTGCCTTGCTAGCTGAAAGGCCAGCAAGTCAGTAGTTCGAGACCCAGGTACTGCATGACAGACTGAGCGCCCGTCTCTGTTCCAGCTCTTGGGGACATGAAGGGAACCTCATTTGGACATCCCTTGAGTGGAGTTTCTCCAGCAAAAATCCTTTCAACCCAGAATAATTTCTGACACAAAATTATATATATAAAACGGCAATATTATATGTGTATGTTGAAAGGAAAGTGTCATTGAATTCAATGCATATCAGGAAGCAAAAAGAAAAGAAAAAACACTGCAGCACTTTAAAGACTAACTGCTATATTTAAACTATATTTTGAAGACTAACTGCTATTATTTTATATTTATAGCAGTTAGTCTTTAAAGTGCTGCAGTGTTTTTGTTTTGTGATATGCCTGAAACACAGATTAACATGGCTACCATTCCAAATAATTGAATTCAATTGGACTTATTGACAGGTATATATGTGTGTTGTGTCACTGTCTCATATTCTTGCTTCTTAAATGATAATTTTGCATCAGTTTATGCAATTTTGAATTAATCAACATTTCCAGATCATTTTCATGGGCAGGCCCATGCAATAAACGTTGTGCCCATGTCACAAAGGCATGAATGACAAGTCACATTCCTTTCTTTCAGCAGTCAGTTGTGTATCCATTTGGGGAATCAATGAATCAATGGTGATAAAGGTAGTTCATACCACAGCTACTGTCCAAGAATCTAGCTGCAATGCCAAATGCTCTCCTTCCCCCACCTGCCTTTGAACCTACCTCTGAACGTAATGTCTGAGAATGTATCCAGAAATATGGTGTTTTGGAAAGTTACATTGGAGAGTTACAACCCCCAAACACTTATCCAACATACCCATGTTGGCTAGGGATAGAGTTTCCATATGTACCGGAAACCCGGGAACTTCATGGTTTGAAACTGCCCCGTCCGGCCGTATTAAAAACATTGATATGTCCCGCTTTTGAAACCAAGCTTGGTTTCAAAAGAAAGAATTTTTTTAAACCTTAGAGCGGCAATTCTATTGAATTGCCAGCAGGTGGCATCTTGCGTCTGTGAGCAGCAGATCATGTGGAAAGAGCTCCGGTCGTCTTTCCAGGCTCCTGCCAACCTAGCAGCGTGAAAGCAAGAAACTGCAAGTAGACAAATAGGGACCGATTGGGGGGTGGAGGTAAACAATGTTCTGTGCGCTCTGGTGTCTAGTCATGCCTGTCGCATGAACACAGCAAGGGAGGCAACAACTCTAGGCATTTGGGAGGAGCCGCCCCCTTCTGTCAACTCTTTCTTTCTCTCCCACCTCTCTCCCAGAATTCAGGGGTGAAGGAGCCTCTTTCTCAGCCAGCAGGCTTTCTTCCCCCCCCTTTCCCCAGAGTAAAGCTGGGGGGAAGTGCCTTCCAGCAACATGAGCATGGCGAGGCCAAGAGTTGACATGAGCACTGGCTCGTTGGCTTTGAAATAGAGATGAGCACTGAACCCTAGAGTCAGATACGACTGGTTTTTGAGCAAGGGCCACTCCTGTCCCATTTTTGTGAGAGGGAAATATGGCATCCCAAAAAAGGTAATTTTCCAGCCTGTGCAGAGGAGGGGATTGTGTTTTCACACAAGGCCCTGGCATGGCTGTGGACCAACTAGACACTTCAGTTCCTTGAACTCGAAAGACTACATTTGGAAGAAGGTTCTTTGAGCAATGGTCCAACTGCAGACAGGAAAAACTAAGGTCAGGTAGATCCCTACAGGCAATCTTCTTTCTGTTTACATTTAACATAATGTCAACTTGGTGACAAAATTTGCTTTTCTCTGGGGGAGATACATCCTGCCCTGACAAATGTGGTAGACACCGTGACATTTCAAATTTCCCTTCCCCATTTCAAGCTACTGCAATGCCACAGCAAAACCGACATTAAACTAGGTAATGTTCTCTTGAAGAGGAGTGGCACCACAATGGGGCTTTGTGGGTGGTTACAGGGAATGGAAGAAAGGGCAATACCTGAATTGTGATGCAGAGGGAAGTGCGTTGGCAAATGCAACTTGTAGCTGCTCATGTCACAATGCATCTGCTGAAATTTCCTTCTCATCAAATTATATGGGTCTACATGGGTTGCTTCTGGCACTTGTGGCTAGCTTTTTCATGAATGAGTGTAAGTGCAGGAAGAACCTTTTCAAATAAATAATTAATGCTCTTTCTTCAGTATACATTGCCCATTACGTGGATATCTGTTTGTTTGTTTGCACATTTCAATTCCACCCTATATCTTGAAATCTCAGGGCAGAAAATAACAGCAGAAACAATTTTAAATAATTCATGTAAACATCTAAAAATACATACGATGATATTAAAAAGTAGAGGAGCCTCCACGCTCCTTGACCCTTAATCCCGAAAGGCTTTGGTGAATAATCATAATTTAACTTGGTGCTGAAATGATAATAATAATTTTGTACCCTCAAGTAAATTCCAATTTACAACAACCCTTTCCAGTCTTTTATTGGTATAGAGCACTCAGTATTGGTTTAGTAAAGGTCGCCCTTGCTGGAAAGTCAGACGTATCCAACTCTAGGGTTCAGTGTTCATCTCTGTTTATAGCCAAAGAGCCAGCGATGTCTGCGTCTGCAGACATTTCCGTGGACATGTGGCAGGCATGACTAGATACTGGAGTGTATGGAATGATGTTTACCTTTCCCCCGATGATACCTATTTATCTACTTACAATTTCTTGCTTTCAAACTGCTAGGTTGTCAGGAGCTGGGATGGAGACAAGAGCTCACTCCATCATGCAGCACTTGGGTCTCGAACTGCTAACTTGCCAACCTTCCAGTCAACAAATTCTGCATCTTAACCACTGAGCCACCACAGTCCCTCAGACAAGGTTTACCATTCCCATTTTCTGAGGGCCCCCTGGGACCATGCAGCTTGCTGTTGGTTACACAGGCTAGCTCTTCCCTTGGGAGATACCATAGGGAAGTGAGCTTTACTCCATCTATCCAGCCAATAACTACCTAAGTAGTGTATGAAGTAGAGATGGCTGTTGTGGGTCCTCAATATATTACTGGACAGCAATTCTCAGTCTTCATCTCCTCTGATTATATCAGCTAGGGCTGATGGGATCTGTAATCCAACAACATTTGAAAATCCAAAATATATCCTGGACTTATTCTCTTCAGGATAAAGACAGACTCAATGTTTAAAGCCGAGACGAGAGCTCTATAGTCCTTCAGACATACCTGTCAACCTTCCTGGATTGGCCGGGATTTCCCGATTTTCAGCGCCGATTTGCGTCATTCCCCGCCCGCAGCTGCCAAAACCCTGGAATTGGCAGCGGGGGGGGGAGGTACTGCGCATCCCTTCTGCGCAGATCGCCTTCTACGCATGAGTAGAAGGCTTTTATGCTTGCGTAGAACCCTTCTACGCATGCATAGAAGGCGATCTGTGCAGAAGGGGATCATAGAAGCCTTCTGCGCATGCATAGAAGGGTTCTACGTAATTGTAGAAGGGTTCTACGTAAGCGTAAAAGCCTTCTACACATGCATAGAAGGTGATCTGCACAGAACCATTCTGCGCAGGTCCCGTAGAAGGCGACCTGCACAGAACCGTTCTGCGCAGGTCCCGTATTTTCTGGAGCCGCGGTTGACAGGTATGCCTTCAAATGTTGTTGGATTGCAATTCTCTTTAGATCTAGACAGAATAGCAATGGAGGGATATGACAGAAGGTTGGCCCAACAGCATAGAATCAAAGAATCACTAAGTTGGAAGGGGCCTTTTTAAACCATCGAGTCCAACCCTCTCCTCAATGCAGGAACCTGAATCAAAACAGATATGGCAGATGGTTGCCTAATTTTCTCTTGAATGGATGTTCTCCATCTCTTGATTTAAACAGCAGTAATAACAGGTCCTTCACCCATCACAACTGGCAAACATGTAAATTTAAGACAGCTAATTCAAAAGCAAAACCTTTGCGTGTTGTAAACAGCCTCGAGATTGCTTTCACTTGTTAGTAGCAAACTAGCTAGCTAACTAATTTTAACTTTTCAGTGGTTCAAACTGGCTACTCATTAAAATGCCATATGTATGTTTTATTTTAAAACAAATCTATGTTAACCCTATAAATTATTTTCAAAAGTTGAAAAATTGCTTTGGTGCCTAACAAGGGATATGTATCAGTGATGTCATATTCACTAGCCAACTGGCAGTCCCTGGTAATGGCTTTCCCCCCACTTCTAACAGAATCACATTGTAGATATGCTGAAGCAGTTTTCTACAGCTGGCCTGGAAGAGCAAAAAAAAAAAAAAAGAGAGAGAGATTCTGTGCAAAATTTCCCCCAGGAGGGTCCAATTGCACACAGTTAATTTTGCATCTGCTGGGCATGCCTCAAAGTAATCTTGAAATTCCACACAGGAAAGAAAAGAGGACTAGACAAATGACATAGTGTGCGCTTTTAGGCTTTTAAATGAAATGTTATGTCTGGAGCAGTAGGAGGTGAGTTCACACATGTATGCAATACTGGGATATTTCATTCAAGGTTTAAAGGGTTAACGGACATTATTCGCTGGTCTGTGTTTAAAAACTTTCCCTTACAACAAAGAACCTCCTCCACCGCCTGCCTGTCTTCCTCTCCTTCTGTCCCACAGCATTGCTGCCATAGCAACTTGTATTGTGGCTGCCTAGCAGATGTAACAAAAATGACTGGAAGAACGGGGGAATGGCGTGACAGTTATACACTCACCAAACCTTCCACCAACCCCACCTGAATTCCCTGGTAACACATATAGGGAAAAATAGCCACATGACAGTTAAGACACAGGAAATAAGCTTCAGTTATGGTTTTCCTTTCAGGAGCTGAACACATAAGTATGTAGTGGGGTGGGAGAAAGAACAGCAACTTTCTCATTTTATTTGTTATATTTCTAACTTACCTTTTCTACACAGATCTCAAGGTGGTCTCCTCCCTTGTGTGGGCCATACAGTGACCCAGTGTTGTTGATTACACTGAGAAGTACTGAGCAGGCCAAGCACACCCAGTGTAGACTTGAACCCTAAGATCAGGGATTCTCAACCTACAGCCCATGGGCTGAATGTGGCCTGTGGCACCATTTCATGTGGCCCACCACCTCCACCACACCAGAAAGTGCCATGTGGTGTAGGAAGGGCAAAATGACCATCTGACCCCTGAAGCTGTTTGAGGGAGCATGACCCAGCAGTGGTGGGCATCAGCAGGTTTGCCCCAGTTCTCCAGAACCGGTAGCAGAAATTCTGGCTGGCCCTGCCCATCCAAGTTTTGAAATAAAGTAGTCTTAATTCGGGTGCAATGCAGGGCTTTCCCCTAGCCACGGCCACAGTGTGGCAGTAGTTTTTTTTGGAGCCCACCCCTGTGACCCGGCCACCGGCTTTAAAAGGTTGGGAACTCCTGCCTAAGATTCTGGAGCCTTAGTCCAGTGAACAAATCACTATGCCAAGTTATTTGAGTACAACTCCCATCATTCATGACCCGGCTTTTTGGACTGCCTGATGGCAGTAATAATCCAACAACAGCTGGAGGGTCAAAGGCTTCTTTCTCACATCTGGCAAAATAGTTTACTTTCAAGCTAAATCTGGAAATGTTATTTCCTTGAACTATCATTTCCAGAATCTACAATGAGAATGGCTACTTTCCCAAGCTCTGTTCCCAAGTTTTAAAAACAAAGTAGCTGGTAGATAAGAGGACACCAAGACAAACAAACCCTTGACCTAGGACTATGACTTTAGCAGTAACGGGATCTTAAGAAATTGATGAATAAAGCTTTTCAAAGCATGGAAGGCAAATTTTATCACCAGCTAATCCTTCCACAATCAGCTTTATCTTAAAGGCACTGGCTCCCAAATGTTTTGAAAACATATACCAGGACAGGTATTTGCTTTTTGTTAAAGTAAAGGAGTGATATACAAATGAGTTAAATAGAAGGTTTTGGATTTAAAACAGCATGTTTCCATCCGTTTGTGACATGTTGATATCCCACATTTTGATATTGAGGTGACTAGCATTTTAACCAGCCTATGCAGCTGTGCTTTTAGCAGCAGACTATGTTTAACTTCATGCTGTGAATGTAGGAAATTTTCCTTTCCAAAGTAACTTTCAGTTCCTTGCCTTTGACCCACAGCAGAGTTTAGAGAAGTTACTTTTCTTGGAGTACAGCTCTCACGATTCCCCAGCCAGCAGGTAACTTTTCCAAGCTCTGGTTCCTAGGGGAAATAAAATTTACTAAGATCATAATTTGTTCCCAAATGTGATCTTACTGAAGACTGAGATAGAATCTTACGGTGCATCTCGATTAGGAAAAAAAAATCTTGCATTTACCAGAAGAACTTGACACCCACTGCTCCCTGATCTTTTCAACTAAAAGTCAAAAGACTTCAATTTATTGAATTCTGCAGATCATGATCTAAAAACACACCAAACATTAATGTAAGAAGAAACTTCTTGCAGAACAGCCAAAACTCTGAATTGACTTGATGGCATATAGCCATGATGGCAAACCTTGGCACTCCAGATGTTCTTGGACTTCAATTCCCAGAAGCGCTAGCCCCCTGTGAATCCACAAATGGTTTACTGCTATTCATCCGGCCCATGCCACCCTAGTCACTCCTGGAAGTGGAAGTAAAATGCACATATGGTGGCTAATGCTCCAGATAGGCCCAGATTTTAACACTTGAATGTAGAGGATGGCATCCTGCACCCTAGGGCTGCATGCAACAATTTCATTTTACTCCAAGGCAGGGTGATAACCTTCAGATGTTGATGGACTGCAATTCTATTATTCCTCACAGTCAGCAACCAATCTCCCACAACCTCTTAAGGTTCATACTTTCGCCCTCTCTGAATGATCTTTTGGCAAAAGGGCAAGAAGCTAGGATGAATTAGGAAGAGGGACTCACACATATTTTAGGTCTGGCCCCTGTGATCATTGTCTGTGTGCCCACATCCCACCACATTATCACAGATTACTCTCCATAGGCAAATGTAGATTTCCCCAACTCCTACTCAAACCATCCCACTAGTTTTACCATGGAGGAGGCTGAAGGTCAGTTCCCATTCTCAGCCAGGGAGGAGAACATATGGCCTTCTAGGCGTTGCTTACAGCCACAGTTCCCAAGGCCGTCACAGCATTGGGGGAGGGGGTGTAGAGGCTGCTTGCCCCAGAAACAACTTATGTGATAAATCCATAGTGGTCCCAAATAAATGACAGCTCAATTTCATCCTCCCCAAAAGGCAATGTGAGCCCTCCATGTCTCCAGAAATTTGTTGTTCAGTCGCACAGTTGAGTCTGACCCTTTGTGACCCCATGAACCACAGCACACCAGGCTTCTCTGTCTCCCGCCATACTCCGTAATCCGCCCAGATCTACACCCACTGTGTCAACAATACTATCTAGCCATCTCATCCTCTGCCACTCACTTCTCCTTTTGTATTCCATTTTTCCTAGCATCAAGACCTTCTCCAGTGAGTCTTCTCTTCTCATATGGTGGCCAAAGTACTTGAACTTCAGTATTTGTTCTTCCAAGGAGAAGTCACGGTTGATTTCTTTTAGGATTGACTGATTTGATTTGATTTGATCTCTCAAAAAAATTACCTACCCCTGTTTTAAAGGAACAGTGTTGAGTCCGGACAAAGAAGTATTCTAACCAGCAGGATCGGGTTAAACTCAGTATATATATACAGTGATTTGACCATTAGAAAACAAGATACATTTGGACGGGCTTCTGGAGGTATAACAAAGTTCAACTTTACCCGTGCTGATGTTTCTTTGAATTTCGCACCCTGTTGAATGGCGCGCTTCCAGGTTTCCAGTTTTGGCGTGGTTTGACTTTTAAACAGAATAAACCTTTATACACAACAAACAGTTACCTTTCCTTTAGAACAGGTGTTATCAACCTTTTAAAGCTGGGGGCTGGGTCACACTCCCACAGACAGCTTTGGCGGCTGGATAGCCATTTTGCCCTTCCTCCACCACATGGCACTTCCTGGTGTGGTGGAGGCGGTGGGGACCACATGAAATGGTGCTACGGGCCACATTTGGCCCACAGGCTGAGAATCCCTGCTTTAAAATGTCGAGAGTGTAGACAGAGAATAAGGTCCATGAAGCATCTTGGACAATCTTCTCTGAGTAGACATTAATATTTGGGTTCACCAACAAGGCAGAAAGTCATTGCGACCTCAGACTTTGTACTTTGGACATCAAATAAGAAGAGAGGATTTACTTGAGAAAGCCTTGATGCTGGGAAAGGGGGAGGGCAAAAGAAGGGGGTGGCAGAAAATGAGATGGATAGATGGCATTGTAGACGCAATGGGCATAGAGCTGGGCGGGTTGAGGAGGATGGTGGAGGTCATAGGTGCCTGGCAGGCAATGGCCCATGGCAGTGGTGGGCATCAGCAGGTTCGCTCCAGTTCACCAGAACCAGTAGCAGAAATTCTGGCTGGCCCTGCTCATTAAGTTTTGAAATAAAGTACAGTAGTCCTAATTCAGGAGCAACGCAGGGCTTTCCCCTGGCCTCGCCCACCATACCATGGCCACAGTGTGGTAGCAATATTTTTGGGGGCCCCCCACCACTGATGGGGTCGCAAAGGGTCGGAATCAACTGTGTGACTGAACATCAACAAACCAAGGCAGAAAGTCATTATTATTATTGTTGTTGTTGTTGTTGTTGTTGTTGTACTTGTATGACGCCCCACTCGATGTCGATTGTATTAATGCTCCAGGCCTCCGATGGGGTGGAGGGGACGCAAAGACTAGAGGCAATTTTTAGTCTCTGCTTCCTTTCCACGCGTCCTTCCGAAACTCCCTTTGTCTTTGCGGCGAGCTTGAAAAATCATCCGACAAGTATTCCCCGTGTCTTTTTTTTTTTTTTGGGAGCTGCGGGCCCTTTAAGTACGGACTCCGCCCCCTCTTAAGCCGGGGGGAGGGCTTTTCCCTGCCATGACGTCAACAAGGCTCATTGATAAAAGCACCGGGATTCCCTGCTGTCGTAGAGACCGAACGTTCGAACCGTCCTCCCCTTCCCTCCCCTCTTGCCGCGTGTCTCCCTGCCGGCTTCGGGGAAAACGTGGCGGAGGACGAGCAGGGCCAGGAGCGACGACATCATCAGCTCTCCCCTCCCTCGGTGGTCTCCGCAGGCCAGGCCGCCCTGGCTAGCATGGAGCCAGCTGGTTTCCTCTCGGCTCACCCCTTCCCCTTCCAGGAGAACGCGATGGCCTCGGATCTAGTGTACAAGCCGCCGCCGCCACCACCACCCGCCGCCGCCGACCGGCCCGAGCTGCCGAAAGCGTCCGAGCCCACCCGGCTCATCAGTGATGCGCTCACCGGCAGGTCTTACAGCCGAGGTCGCCTCCTGGGCAAGGTAAGCCCCTTGATTCTGCCTCCTCGGACGCAGGACCGCCTGTGTGTGTGTGTGTGTGTGTGTGTGTGTACAAAGTCTCCATCGGTGCATGTTTCTGGCAGTCATTGGCAGGCCAGTCAATGGTTCTGTAGCTCTCCACATTCACACCGGGTGTTGTTGTTCGCCAGGAGCGCCCCCCCCCCGCCTTTTGAGCATGTTGGTCTTGCATTTAGGGCAGGGGTGCCCAAACTACGGCCCAGTTGCCAATTCATCTGGCCCACGCCACCCTTGTCGCTCCTAGAAGCAGAAGTAAAATATATGGGCATGTTTTGTTTCCGCTTCTGGGGGCGACGAGGGCTGGATGAATTGGCATCAGGGGTTGGATCCTGCCCCTGCGTAGTTTGAGCACCCTTGAACCATGTGATCAGCCCACAGCCTGAAAGGTTTGGGCACCCCTGATTTAGGGACTCCGACCCTTAGCCTATTCAGGGTCTTCCCAGTGACGTTGGGGAGGTTGAGTTCCTCAGCCATGTTGGTCCTTGTCCAGTGCGCTCCTTCCTCCATCTTCTAATTTGGTTTTGCCCTTGTGTGCCCTCAAGAATGTTTGTTTCTTGCCGTCAAGCTCTTCCTGGATCTGAGCCGATGGACTTAAGGCTCATATCCATTCAGACTCGGATGCCAGGGGGGTCCTTCTCCTGCTTAGTTCTCTCTGCATCCACGGCTACTTCTCTCCTGATCTTAGATCTTAGGTGGAGCAATAGCCACAAGAGCATACATTTCCTCAACTGGTGTGGGTTGGAGGCATCCTGGCACTATATTTGCATTCATGGTTGAGATCCCTGAAGGTGACGGGCCTGCCTTGCTCACTCATTGCGCCTTCGTCCAAGGGTGGCTTAACTGAGGCCACCCCGCACTGGAGTGTGGCTTGGCTTCCCTTTTGCCGGCCTCTGCTTTGCTTAATGGCGATTTTGAGCTCTGGTGGCACAGTGGTTAAGCCAAAACATTGTGCGATTGATCCTGAGGGGAATCAAGGTTGACTCAGCTCTTCCATCCTTTTGAGGTTGGTAAAATGAGTACCAATCATGTTGGGGAGGGGGGGGGGACATGCTTGTGAACTGCCAAGAGAGTGCAGGAAGATAAATGTAGATAAATGTAATTGCTATTGATGGCTGCTCTCCTCTCCATCTCAAGGTTTCAATTGGGCTGAGGCAGGCGTGCCTGGGCATGAGTCTCAACCCCATTTCCGCTTGTACCGTGTGATCTGCGGAGACGACTGTAAATTTTAAGCTCATCACTCCTGCTCTCTCCCTGCCATTCTTGATCATATTTCTCATCCCCTCCCCTTTCCATCCACCACTTCTGAAAGCCTGCTCTATTTCCCATCTCACTTTCTCTGGGTGGGTGGGTTTCCTTCTTAATAAAATTTAAGCTAAAATCAGAGCGAGTGTCTAGTGAGCAGAAGGTGGGTGGGTGGGTGGTTGACGGTTGGAGTTGTGAATGTTTCCTAATTATGTATATTTGCAAAGCATTCTATGCTTCCAAGATATCTCCCAAGTTTCCCCATGGTTGCACAGAAAGAATATAAAATAATAATGGTATGATACACATCCGCATGGTTATGTTTTGAGATTATTAAACCTGGTTTTAGTGGATAATTAGTTGATTCCAAGGCATTGAATGCAACTTTTACATGGCTGTAGCCAGGATCCTAGATGTGGGTGGGCGAATATTTTTTCAGGATGGACAAGAATGTAATATACAGTCTGTCTGTCTATCTATCTATAAGCAGCTGGGAGTTTGAGGGTGGGCAAACTGCTAACTCAGGGTGGGCAATGCCCACCCAGGCCACCCCCTGGTGAACCTTTGTCCCCTACACTTTATTCTCACATTAATCTTATAAATTACATTAGGGTGATACAGATACAAGTAGCAGCCAATGAGGACATTAGGCTGAAAGAGAAGATGATCCAGAGCCACCCTGTTAATGTTATGATACAGTGGAGGCTAGAACCCGGGTCTCCCAAGCTCCAACCTTACACTGTAACTCCTACAATCCTCTTTGTCTAATGTATAAATGCTGCTCTAAACAGGACGCTTCTGTTGAGTGTATGGATTGGTAGACCTCTAGATGCTTTGGTGACCCATCTCTTTGTTATTGGACTATTGCCCATTTCTTATGGACATCTCTGGAGCTGAGATTTTTGGAAATAAAGGATACAGTAGATCTGGGTCTGGCTCAGCAAAGTATTTCTGCTTTTGTATCTCTTAATACAGATGACTGATATTTAAATTCTGTGAGATTAAAAGTGTCCACTCTTTCTTTTTAAATGTAGAACACAACTCATGGACCAAGAGGTTTTTGGGTATCTGAAGAAGATATTTGGGGGAGAAGTAGTGCAAATGAGACCACTGTTTCCTAGAATATCTGGCTCTTTAGAAAGACTGCCAACCTAGACTGCCAACCTAGCAGTTCGAAAGCAAGAAATTGCAAGTAGATAAATAGGGACCACTTCGGTGGGAAGGTAACAGCGTTCCGTGCACTCCGGTGTCTAGTCATGCCTGCCACATGACCACGGAAACGTCTGCAGAAGCAGACAGCGCTGGCTCTTCGGCTTAGAAACAGAGATGAGCACTGCACCCTAGAGTCGGATACGACTGGCTTTCGAGCAAGGGAAACCTTTACCTTTACCTTTAGAAAGCAAAGGTTCCCAGACTCAACTTCCTGGAAGCCCTAATTATGGGTTGTGCTAGCTGTTGCTTCGGAATATCTTCTGAGATCAAAGAACAGCAAGGAGCGTGTATCTGGGGACTACTATTACAGAGCCAATATAGAGTACTTATGGGAGTATTGGTTATAGATCAGGGTAGCTGTGATTTGGGGAACGTGGTGAATTAGTGGTTAAGATGCTGAGCATGAAGACTAGAAGGTCGGAGTTCAATACCCAAGTACTGCATGACGGAGTGAGCTCCCACCTCTGTCCCAGCTCCTGCCAACCCAGCAGTTCAAAAGCAAGAAATTGCAAGTAGATAAATAGGGACCACTTCGGTGGGAAGATAAACGCCATTCTGTGCACTCCGGTGTCTAGGCATGCCAGTGCCACATGTCCACGGAAACATCTGCAAACGCAGACAGCGCTGTCTCTTTGGCTATCAATAGAGATGAGCACTGAACCCTAGAGTCAGATACGACTGGCTTTCGAGCAAGAGTGACCTTTACCTAGCTGTGATATAAGTCCTGCTTACATGATCTTAGGCCAGTGTTTCCCAAGCTTTGGTTTTTGGACTTCAATTTCCCAAAGCCTAAGTCAATTTCCCAAAGCATTGATCAGCCAATTTACTGATTTAGGCTTCTGGGATTGAGGTCCCCATGTGGGGCGTCTGCCTCATGTTGGGAACCACTGTCTTAGGCTGAATACAGTTTAACCAAGTTCCCCTTGCAAGATTGTTATCCCCTCATGTGCTTTTTGTAGTTAGGATAATGTTGTTTTGAACTCATTGGAGGAAAGGCAGGATACATTGATAATAAATAAGAATTCAGCTGAAGACCTGAGGATCGGTTGAAATCCAGTAGTAAATTGTAGTTAGTACAGGCCCATTGAATCAGTGGGGCTTTGGTGAGTTAACACATATGTAAGTTCAATTGATTCAATGGGCCCATTCTAGTTGTGACTTAATAGTGGATTGTGGCCACTGCATAACATTTTGTCTAAGATCTAGTGGTGTACTTTGGTATCCAACACCATTGGAAATTGGGACTTTCTTGCCTTTCTCCTCTTGTATCCCTTGGTACCACCAACATCTGTTCTGGAGTGGTTTCCATCCTTCCAGAATAGGTTTTGAAATGGGGTGGGGGAGCAAAGCATGGAAATATTTCTTGAGGGATCAATGGATTTGTTAGAAGCATCAGGATTCAGCAGAAATTGTCATTGGCTCCTGGCTTTTATGCTCTTTTAGGGACTAAGTATGATGATGTATCCCAGAGAGAGTAGTCTCATTGAATAAATAGGGTTTACTAAATCAACATCAATTAGTGGGTCAACTCGAATGAGACCAATTGCATGTTTGCTCAGCAACAATTGGATACATTCTCATGCTGTCGGAGGATTAGAAATCTGCAATCACTACATATTTTTCTGGTATTTTGAAATTCTCTTATTTTGTTTTAGTTCAAGGGTCAGCAAACTTGACTCTCCAGGTGATCTTGGACTTCAATTATCAGAAGCCCAAATCAGTACACCTGCTGATCAGGGCTTCTGGGACTTGAAGTCCAAGAACACCTGGAGAGCCAAGTTTGCTGAGGTCTGTTTTGGTTGTATCTCTTACAACTAGGAGGCAAACTGAACTCATGAAAGATGCAGAAACTAATAGAGGTCTAGCCTGCTTTCAGTGATTACAAAAAAGACCTTTTGTATATTGTCCTCTTTTAATAACCAGCTCCTTCAATGTCCCATTCATTCCATGTCATCTCTGTTTTCATTCAACAGTATCATTCCAGGACAAAATGCAAATTTTGCACAGCAGTTGGTAAATGCTGCTGTTTGCACAAGCATTTTTAAAGTGAATTTATGTTAAATTGGAGGTACTGTATAAGGGAAATCTGGTATTAGATACAGCTGATACCTTTTTGAATGATATTGCATGAGGTGCTTCTCTTCACGTTTTAATCATCCAGAATATGCACATAGGTTATTGCTCTGGGACTCACCTTGTTCAAATGTCGGATTTTTAACTTGCTTATCACATGGCCATGCTCACTGAGTAAACTGTGTAATCAGATCTTATGGCAGGGAGGGGAAAGCTGCAGTCACATTGACTCTGGAAACCTCTGTATCTTCCACAAGCAAACTTGGCATTTGCTCAAAGATCGTACTTTGAAGGAAGGTGTGTGGCTGTTGGTTGCTTTTGCCCTACATGAAACAATGTATGGAAACCTGCTGGTTGTGTGTGGAGGTGTCATGGTCCTTTCTAAATGCACTTGGCCACGTGTGAGGTGCTTTCTGTTCATACTGCTTTTTAGAAGATACTGTACTTTGATGTGCCAGCCAGAGCTATCTCTGTGGTTATATCCAAACAAGTCAGTTTTTCTGGTATGGAGAAAACTAGTTTCTCTTTGAAACATTGCATAGTGGTATGGATTATTTCAGATAAGGCATGTGCTGCAATTAAGATGCTGTCTTCAGTGATGGATAAACCTGCATCTATAGTAATTTCATTGGTACATAACCAGTGACAAAGGCTGAATCACACTCTGCTAAAGGAGAGCCAACATGGCTTTTGCAAGGGCAAATCATGCCTCACTAATCTGTTGGAATTTTTTGAGAGTGTCAACAAGCATGTGGATAAGGGGGATCCAGTTGACATTGTTTATCTGGACTTTCAGAAGGCTTTTTACAAGGTCCCGCACCAAAGGCTCTTGAATAAACTTACCAGTCATGGAATAAAGGGACAGGTCTTGTCCTGGATCAGCAACTGGCTAAGGGACAGGAAACAGAGGGTAGCACTAAATGGACACTTCTCCAAGTGGAGGGAAGTAAAGACTGGGATCCTCCAAGGTTCAGTACTGGGACCCCTGCTTTTCAACCTCTTCATAAATGATCTAGAAGTAGGAGTAAATAGCAAGGTAGCCAAATTTGCTGACAACACTAAATTATACAGGGTAGTGAAAACTGTGAGAGATTGTGAGGAGCTCCGGAGGGATCTCTTGACACTGGGGGAGTGGGCAAACCAGTGGCAAATGAGCTTCAACATTAGTAAGTGCAGAGTGATGCATGTTGGGGCAAAAAAAACCAATTACATTTATAAACTGATGGGGTCTGAACTCTTTGCGACAAACCAGGAAAGGGACCTTGGTGTCCTGGTGGACAGCTCAATGAAGGTGTCAACCCCAGTGTGCCTCAGCAGTGAAAAAAGCAAACTCAATACTAGGGATCATTAGGAAGGGTATAGAAAATAAGTCAGCAAGTGTCATTTTGCCTCTTTATAAATCTATGGTGAGGCCCCATCTGGAATACTGTGTACAGTTCTGGTCGCCATACCTCCAGAAGGATATTATGGAGCTGGAAAAAGTGCAGAGGGCAACCAGAATGATTAGGGGACTGGAACACCTTCCTTACCATCTGAGGCTGCAACGGTTAGGCCTCTTCACTCTTGAACGACGGCGTCTAAGAGGTGACCTGATTGAAGTTTATAAAATCATGCACAGTGTGGACAGTAGATAAGAAAAAACTGTTTTCCCTATTGCATAACACTAGAACTAGGGGGCACTCCATGAAACTTTTGGGTGCTAGTTCTCAAACAAATAAGAGAAAGTACTTTTTCACCCAGAGGATCACTGGTCTATGGAACTCCCTGCCAGAAGAAAGGATTAGACAAGTTCATGGAGGACAAGGGTATTAATGGCTATAATTATGGATACCTAAGGACAACCTCCGGGTTGGAGAGATAGGCAGGATATCTCTCAATGCCATTTCCAGGGAATCCTAAGCAGATGAAGTCATCTGCTTGGGAATGCCCTGAAGCAAATAGTGAGCCACTGTGTGAGACAGAATGCTGGACTGGATGGGTTGTGGCCTGTTCCAGCAAGGCTGTTCTTATGAGTGTGATCTTGGTGGTGGTTGGAGGGCAGATCAGTAGACATGAACTCTAGAATGTTGCAAAATACAATGTGAAATGAAATTGTATCTTGGGATGCACTTAAATTCATGTATAGGAAATAAAAACTGTATCTCTAAGTTTGGCAGGCTGAATATCATATATATTTTCATATATATTTTTGTTGATGTGTATAGCTGCTTGGTCTTTTAAAGATATGGTTTGGATTGTAGGGGCCTCAATGGCTTAGTGGTTATGAAACTCACCTTATTAGCTGGAAGGCTGGAAAGTCGACAGTTTGAAACCTAGGCACTGCATGACGGATTGAGCACCCGTCTCTGTCCTAGCTCTTGGGGACATGAAAGGAGCCTCATTTGGGTGTTCCCTGAGCGAAGTTTCTTCCACAAAAATCCTTTCACCCCAGAATAATTTCTGACAAGAAATTATTATTATTTGAATTGTGTGATTTTAAAGCTATGAACACAAGCTGAGAGGAATTTTTTTAAAATTGTAGCCATGTTAGTCTGTGTTCTAAGCATCTCAGAGAATAAACAAAACAAAAACATTGTAGCATTTTGAAAACTGTTATACGGTAAAACCCGACTTACAAATGCCTCAAGTTACATAAAATTTGACTTACATAATGATTTTGTGCTAAAACCATGTCCTGATTTACACAATTTCCTATGAGTTTGCTTTGAGTTACATAAAGATTCTTTTCCCTATGGGTTTGCTTTGAGTTACGTAAAAATTCATTTCCCTATGAGTTTGCTTCAATTTACATAAAAATTCATTTTTCCTATGGGTTTGCTTCGAGTTACATAAAAATTAATTTAAGCAAAAGCCTACGGAATGGACTTTTTTCTTAAGTAGGGGTTTTACTAATTTCTGACAGAAGTTAGTCTGGCCTCTATTTGAATACATTCATTAAAGAAAGTATATTGATTCCTAAAATGTGTTCCCACTCTCCATATGTTTTCTAGATTAGGGAAGTTTTTTCTAAAGTTAGTGGAAATTTGCTTCTTTTGTGCTTCCACACATTAGTTCTAATTCTGCCTTCTGATGCAAAACAAAGTCTGCACTTCATATAAAGTAGTTTAAGAATGCTATTGTCTCTCTCCTGAACACATTGTTCAGATGAAATATACATTTTTAATCAGCTCCCTATAGGATTTCATTTCCAGGCCTTTCATTATTCTGGCTTCTCTGAATGCGTTACATGAATTTACTGTAAGTTCTTTAATGTTTAACAGGATACAGTACAATTAATTTAACTTAAATTTATCTTTCCTGTCTTGGCTAGAAATTAAACCTAATTCTTCCTCAGTATTCTCATAGCCAAAGTTATAACTCAAGCATATTACGGTGCACTTGCTGAAATAATAGAATGAGATGATCATGTTTGCAAAACAAAAAGATGAAGGATGAGCTCATTATTAGTTATTACCACTAGGTCTGGCTTCCATTTTGGTATAATTTGCCTTGGGTGACAAGGCAGTGATTTTAGGCATTTGTTAGATGTTTCCCACACTTGGTTAAAGGGATGACATCATTCATAATTAAGCAGTTGCATTCTTGTGAGTACATCCTACGTTGAATCCTCTCCTGTAGTAAACCTATTTTCTTTGTTATTTATGGGCTACATTTCTTGATAAGATGCCTAGGTCTGGTTTTCATCTCTGCTTCCTGGCATTCAGTGTTGCTAAGGAAAAGCAGAAAGTCTGAGAAAAGGCAGAATATGTTATAATCAGGCATCTGTTCAAGGAAATTATAAGCATTAGTTAGTAAATATAGGCCAGTACTGACTACATTCTAGCAGTGATTATTTGAAATTCCTGGCAGAGCAAGATTTCTCTCATCAGGCACAAACTTAACCTTCTAATTAAAAATCAAGCCTAGAATCTTCTTCCTACAACAGATGTGTTCAGCAACTCTGGCCATAGTCCTTCCAAACAAGAGTGAATTAAAAAGGAATGACAGCAGACTGATATTCCTTTAATTTACTGTATTTTTCATTTTTACATGAGTCCTGATATATGTTACTGACATCTTGAAGCCTCTCTATAAATGTGGTCCAGTTAGCACAAGAGATGTGGAATGTAAAACAACTTCCGGGGACAAGTGTTCCTAGAACTGGTGCCTGAGAAAAATGTGTACCTTTTAAGACTTCAAATGAGTTGATCCTGTAGATGATAGTCCCCTTCAGATGAGCTCCTTTAGGAAGTTTCTATAGTTTTTCAGTATATTCTAATTGTTGCCTCCTTGGTTTCTAGGGGGGATTTGCGAGATGTTATGAAGTAACAGATCTCTCAAACAACAAGTTGTACGCTGTTAAAGTCATTCCTCACAGCAGAGTGGCTAAGCCACATCAACGGGAGAAGGTATGTGATTCAGTGGGCATGAATAGAGGGTGAATTAATGAAATGATATATTAGATATATATCCAGATATATTAGACCATAAGGCCCAGATATATTAGACCATAAGGACCAGTACTCACAACTTGTCTTAGGGGCTGTTGTCCCAGCAAAGGTGGGGGACGCCAGGTTAGAGAAGGGTGAACAAGATATTTAACTTAATTTGCTGATTTTTTAAAATAATGCTGCTTCCAGATCATCAATGAAATTGAGCTTCACAGAGACCTGCACCATAAGCACATTGTGAAGTTCTCACATCATTTTGAAGATTCAGAGAATATCTATATCTTCCTTGAACACTGTAGTAGAAAAGTAAGTCCCACTTTGTTTTCTCCCTCCAGGGCATAATTTATTTCTTAGAAGGATAATTATTTTGTATTACAATTACTATTCTTTAAAAAGATTGGTTGGTCTGTCATGTCAACTTGCCTTCATCACAGCAACAAGGTTGAGCAGGATTACTGACCAGTGAGTACTTTAGTTAAAGCAAATATATATTGAATTGTTTGCATGTCAGTATTATATCAGGCAGAATTCAACCTGCTATATTATAGATATGTCCTCCATTGGGTAAGCAGTAGTTGCCCAATGAAACTCAGCTATATAGGCCAAGCATACAATTCACTGTGGCTGTAATGCAGAAGTGTTCATTTCCAGGTTCCTTACTGATATTAGACTTGCACATTGCTGTGTGATACGTTTGCCTTCCTGTTTGCCTTCCATGGTTTTTTCCATTCATAATACACTTTGAATGGGAAAAAGTGCTATACAATTATTATTTAAGAATCTGTCACACAAGTTCCCTTGGTATGGAAGCTGAAGTTGCCATGTGTAATACTCAAACTATTTTTGTGGTTATTTTCTATTTGCAGTTCAGCCCTTTGTAAATAATAAGTCAGCCACTGCTATTTTAATTAGAAGCTTCTCTGGGGTAGATCAAAGCTAACCAGCAAGGATTACTTATTGCAACAGTGCTTATAAAGATAGCATCAAAATTTACTCTGGTACTTGGCACAGAACTGTTCTTATTCTAGTGAACTGATTATTAGGATCTAAGAATTTTTGGGTGAAACTAAGCATTTAATACTGAATTCTTTTCAAGAAGGAGTCCTATAGATTTCATTTGGGGAGGGAGTTGGTCTTGCAAGGCTTCAGGACTGCTTTTGCTTTGTTACAACACATTTAAAGAAAGCATACTGATGCAAATACTGTAGTACGGACATTTAAAACTAGGAAAGATTCTCTTTAGTATAAGAAGCAGAAGGTGTGTATATATTCATAGCTGAGCTTAGAAATTTAGGATCTGTTATGTTTGTGTACCATATTTACTTTACAGAGTTCAAGTTGGCATATGCAGTGTGCCTCCTTTGAGAAAGAAGAAAACAATTTTGAAATAGCAGTTAGCTTCACGCGATAGATTTAGCTGAGAGAGAATGGCTAGTGCAGACTTGATGGCTATGTGGGAAGGTCAGTCTGCATCATACCAGACTCAAATCAGTATACCACACTGGCTTCTGTGTGTAGTAGTTTGAAGATAAGGTCTCCCTTGCTCAAAAGCCAGTCGTATCCTATGCTAGGGGACGGTACTCATCTCTTTACAGCCAAAGAGCCAGTGCTGTCTGTGTCTGCATACTTTTCCATGGTCATGTGGCAGGCATGACTAGACTCCGGAGTGTACAGAACACTTTACATTTCCTGCTAAAGTGGTACCTCTTTATCTATTTGCAATTTCTTGCTTTCAAACTGCTAGGTTGGCAGGAGCTAGGACTGATGAGCTCACTCCATCGTGTAGCACTCGGGTCTTGACCTGCTAACCTGCTGACCTGCTCATCGAGCTCAGGTTCTTAACCACTGAGACAGATAGTCACTCTGTAGTTAAACTGTTTTTCCATTCTAGTCTTTGGCACACATCTGGAAAGCCCGACACACCCTTCTGGAGCCAGAGGTTCGATATTACCTCAAACAAATAATCTCTGCCTTGAAATATCTTCACCTCAAAGGCATCCTCCACAGGGATCTCAAACTGGGTGAGTGGAACATAGATACTTTGTCATTCTCGTGTGGAATAAAGTTTCATCCTCAATATGTCAAGCAGACTTACAGAAAATGTTGCTTGTTTTGAGAGGAGACATTGTTAATTTCCATATAACTAGAGGTTAAAACTGGGGTGCCCAAACTACGGCCTGTGGGCCAGATCCAGCCCCTGAAACCAATTCATCTGGCCCGTGAAGCCCTCATTGCTCCCGGAAGCGGAAGCGCCTGTATGGGCGGGCACATTCTGCTTCCACTTCTGGCAGTGATGAGGGCTTCACAGGCCGGATGAATTGGCATTGGGGGCCGGATCTGGCCCATGGGCCTTAGTGAACCACATGACAGAGAGAGAGAGAATATGAATAAAGCCTTAATATTTTTCTTTTGCAGGTAACTTTTTCATCAATGAAAACATGGAACTGAAAGTTGGGGATTTTGGTTTAGCAGCCCGGCAAGAACCTGCAGACCAGAGAAAAAAGTGGGTGGTTTAGGATTCTTTATATTTTCTTGAACTCTTTCTTCTCTTCTCTCTGTTGCTATTGAAACCCAAAAATAATAATGAAGCATGCTCTTTTTCAGCCCTTCCTTGCTTTGTTTCTTTGCAGCTGTGTGTGTGTGTATGTGTCTTTGGATGGGGGTGGGGTGGGGAATCAGGGACAGCAGGACTTGAAATAGACTCCTTTGCTTCAGGCTAGAACTTGGTGGTCAAACAAACAATGCTGTTACTGTCTATGTAGCTGGGTCTAAGGCAGAAGCGTCATGTTTGCACAGTGAAGGCAAACAATGACAACCTTATCTTGGGCTGTGCTGCATGCAAAATGTTGGCTGTTGCAGTGAGTAACTGTATTGGATGGAAAGGAGTTTTGGAGGGGATATGATCTTATACATAACAGAGTGGCAGTGGTGGTGTAGGTTAGGAAAGGGGTTCTCAACCTATGGCCCATCGGCCAGACCTGGCCCACGGCACCATTTTATATGGCCCCCATTGCCACCAGCGGAAGTGAACATATTTTACGGTGGGGGAACCTCCAGTCCAGTCCACTCAGCTGCCTGAGAGGACATGGTCAGGCCTGTGGCTTAAAAAGGTTGTTGCTGGTATATGGTGTGCAGAGCTTAGAAATGTACAGCTTGTTGAAAAATCCTAGAATTTTTTAAGTTGCCATGGCAACTGGCCTTGTTGGTTAAGGGAATTCTAGGCAAAAAGTAATTTTTCTAAGTGTTCAGACCCCAGGAGGCTGGGAGAAGAGATGGAGGAGGAGGAGGAGCGTCTTCAAAAAGGCAGAGTAATAGTATTTATGGCTCTCTTTATCTCCTTGATCAACTGTAGTTCTCTTGGAATACCTGGTAACCTTATTGAGACTCACTTCCATATACAGTAACCAACACCAGAATCCTACTGACAGATTAGGTAAAGGTTTCCCTTGCTCGAAAGCCAGTTGGATCCAACTCTAGGGTTCAGTGCTCATTTCTGTTTCAAAGGCGAAGAGTCAGCACTGTTTGCTTCTGCAGATATTTCTGTGGTCATGTGGCAGGCATGACTAGATACTGGAGCGCACAGATTACACATGTGTAAGTGAAATCACGTATGTCCCAGTGATGAATTGCCTCTAATTGATGAGGTGCTGATTATGAGCTTGCTACATGACTGGATGCATGATGAGGAATACCAGCAGTGCCACCTTGACTTATGCAGTTTCATTTATGCATATGTAGATTACTAATAGGATTCCAGGATTACTTTAACATTTTGCTTGCCTTTATTGCAAAAGAGGGAGTCTATCCTTATCAGTCACAGAATGATAAGAGAAACTGTTGACATTAACTTGAGGTTTTCGGTGTCTCCCTTTTGGTTAACTGGAATTGATACTGTAATTTCTTCTCCATTCCCAATCTTGTATTTGAGAACTTAAATCTATGTACCAGTAAATAGCTCATTTGGAAGAGATTATACAGTAACTATAAAGAGCCCTGGTGGTGCAGTGGTTAAATTGTTGTATTGCAGCCAAAACAGCTGAACTTCTAAGTTTGCTCCTGATGGGGCTCAATGTTGACTTAACCTTCTTTCCTTCCAAGGTCAGTAAAATAAGTACCCAGCATGTTGGGGTCCCAAATAAGAATTACCTTGTGAACCACCCAGAGAGTGCACTAAGTGTAATTATTATTGCTATAACTAAAGAGTTGCTATTACTGATGCTTCTGTAATGTTGGACAGGCAAGCAGGCTGGCTGTGTTTTGTGGCGGCAGCAATGACAGCAACATTTCCTGCAGTGTAATCTGTCTTTAATAGCAATGTGTCAGCACTGGGACAATAAAAGCTAAATAGCATAAATACTGTTGTTTTCCAGGACAATTTGTGGTACTCCCAACTACCTTGCTCCGGAAGTGCTGTTGCGACAAGGACATGGGCCAGAGTCAGATGTGTGGTCTTTAGGCTGTGTCATGTAAGTCCAAAAAGTTGAACTTTGAGGAAACTATCATTTGTTAATGTGACCCAGCATAATTGAGAAGTCACATTACAGTAGCAGTGATGGGGCTGCAACAAAATGTTACGTGGAGAACTTCTTCTGGATAAGATCTGAGCCATTCAGTCATGCTGTCTTCCGGAACACCCCATTCCATTCCTCCACCCCAGTGTCCCATTCCCGCTCCAGCCCCTCCTTCCAAAGACCCCTAAAGCAGGGTGCCCAAACTATGGCCCTTGGGCCGGATCCAGCCCCTGATGCCAATTCATCTGGCCCGCATCACCCTTGTTGTTCCTGGAAGCAGAAGTAAAACATGTGGGAGAAACCACGTGACTGGCCCACTACCCGAAATGTTTGGGCACCCCTGCTTTAAATCTTCCAAATGTTGAATGGGATTACACAGGAGCTGTGAGAAGTAGAAGGATTTAAAATTAAAATAAAGTATCCTTGTTGAGGTTGTGATCAGTCTTCCACAGGCATAGTTGCATGAACAGGATTTTAGCCCTTGGTTTGTGTTCTGTTGTTGTTGTTCAGTCGCACAGTTGACTCCGACCCTTTGCGACCCTATGGACCATTTTCCTCCAGGCGCCTCTGTCCTCCACCATCCCCCTCAGCCCTCCCAGCCCTGTGCCCACTTTGTCTACAATACCATCCAGCCATCTCATCTTTGGTCTCCCCCTTCTTCTTTTACCCTCCACCTTTCCTAGCATCAAGGCCTTCTCAAGTGAATCCTCCCTTCTCATTTGATGTCCAAAGTACTTTAGCTTCATCTTTACTATTTGACCTTCCAATGAAGGCTTGTGTTCTAATAATACAAAAAATAGTAGATGACTGCATAGTACCAGCATTTCACATACACTTATATTGGTTTAATTTGTCTTCTACAAATGTTGGTGCAACTGTGATATTTTGCTTGTCACCATAACATGCTGTGATCTGTACCAGAGGTCTATCAAAGGTACCTTATCAAAAACCCTTATGGAGCACAGGTGCAAAGTACGGGCTGGATAACAAAGCTAATGAGGATTGGTTTTGGATGGCATAATTTGCTCTTGACCTTCAAGGGAGCCTGGAGTTCAAAACTGTCTAGGCAGCTAGGTAGGCAAGACTAGTGATTATCAACAATGGGAGTCCTGATCTGCAGTTTGACCTACATTGCTAGTTTAGCTTAGCTGCCTCTAGTCCAGTGATGGCGAACCTTGGCACTCCAGGTGTTCTTGGACTTCTGCTGATCAGGGCTTCTGGGAATTGAAGTCTAAGAACACCTGGAGTGCCAAGGTTCACCATGACGGCAAGTCTACCTCATGAAGATTAGCCCTCATTAATAGCTTAAATGGCCATCTGGCCCATGTGCAGGGTAGGCTGGCCAAGAGCAAGCCTATATAATTGTGGAAACTTGAAACACTGCATGGCTGTTACTAATCTTTCATAATCTATTTACAATTAATTCAAATCAAATGGAAAATGTGTCCACTCTGTGGTATGCGGTTGACTCTTCAGCTTAGGTGCTATTCAACAACTTTCCGAAGCATCTTTAAAAAAGACATAATCTGAGCCTTCAGTTCTTTCTGCTTTGGTTAGCCACAATTTCCTGTTAGTTTTCACAAATAGTAGATGGAAAATGTATCTCAGATGCCTGGGGCTAGAGTCGGGGCTGAAGAGTTGCTGTTGAATGAAATAGCAGCTTAGGTGCTGAAACTTTTAGAAATATATAATTCCTAAAAGGCTTCTAGGCAGTTTCTGTGGGAACAGCTGTCATTTGCTCTCCGGATGTGCCTCCGGTCTGTAGCACCTGGAGTGACAGCACTGCTTCATGCTCTCTTATTGCAGGGAATGTGGAATGCTGGGTGTTGCCTCACACTAGCTTCCCTTTGTAGTTGCTGCTGAGTCATGTGCTATAAAGCGCCTGTGAATGCAGACCTTTAGGAAGAAGTATCCTTGAGTTCTTCTATTTTTGTGTCTAGGCCAGATGTGAAACTGCCAAAATGAAGGCACCTTTTGGTGAGTTCATTCTGCAGTTCCTTTCACCTGTCCTAGCGTGAGAAAAATTAGCCTGCACTAGGTGACGTTGCCCAGGGTACATCCAATTGTGGTTCAAAAATACCACACTCTTCAAGGAGGCTCTTTCTGTGTATCCCATTCTTGAGTTAAATCTATGGCACCCATCATTCTAAATTATGTCCCCCCCCTCTCTGTGGCTTCTTAGGTACACTTTGCTATGTGGAAATCCCCCTTTCGAGACTTCTGATCTCAAGGAGACCTACAAATGTATCAAGCATGTCACCTACACACTCCCTGCCTTCCTTTCTATATCAGCCAAGAACCTTCTCACAGGAATTTTGAAACGCAACCCACAGGAACGCTTCACACTTGAAGAAATCTTGGACCATGAGTTTTTCACCAAAGTGAGTAAGAATCCTTGCTCTTGTTTCTTTAAATAATTATGCCTGGCTTGGATGTCAGGCAAGGCCAGTGATCTGGGTAGAATACTGGGAAGCTGCTATGCACATTTCGCTGTCAGATGCGCCCTTGGACTTGGTATGCTGTCCTCCTAGAGGCAAATTTGGGTGAAGCCTGTCATTGGTCTGTAGCACTATAGGGATTACATTGTCCCTATTAATAAGGGTGTTAGTTCTTAGATGGTTGCCTGGGTTGCAATTTAGATAATTACATCCTGCTTCTGATTAACACTTAACCACCTGTATAATTATCTGTGGCCTGGCTGATGTTGCTGTGTAGGTTTGTTGTTATGTTCTTGACCAACATTCTTACATTTGGGAAGACCTCTATAACTCCATTACTTGAAACTCCCAAACATGCAAAGCCTTGGAAAGTTACATTCTTAGACTACAATTTCCAGAATTCTTCTACCATTTTAGGTGGGATACAGTGATGGTTCTGAGCTCTACAAATAGGGAATCCTGGTGAAAATGGCCATCTCTTTTCAAATTGTTGGCATAGATTTAAAGAAGCTTGTGGCTATTCAAAATAGGTTGTGTACAATCTGTTAAGGTGTTCAGTGTATCTTTTCTAATAGTGTCTACTTTTTAGGGGTATACACCTGATAAGCTCCCATCCAGCAGCTGTGTGATGGTGCCAGAATTGAACCCCCCTAACCCTGCAAAGACTCTGTTTGTAAAGGTCACAAAGACGCTCTTCGGGAAAAGGAAGTCCAAAAGTAAGTTGCTTGTCTTCCTACTGTAGTGGCTGCCTACAGTTCTAAGAATAACTGCTGGGTGTACATAGCAATACCACAGTACTGCCTGGATATATCCACTTCCCCTCCCTTAGTTTAGTTCCTATACAGGATTGGGGAAACTCAAAGTACAGTAGTATGCTTGGTAGCAAAGGAGACATTGCAGCTTTCCCCACTCCAAATGAATGAAATGTAAACATGTCAGAAAGGAAGTTGGAACCTTGAACAAGATTCACTGCTCAATAGAACTGTGACCCATGCTAGATGTCTCTGCTGAAGTTTTTGACTGGCACGCTATCTTCTGTGTGTGGTCTCTGCCTAATAAAACTTTGATAATACTAACACTAGATAGCAATAGCAATTACACTTATATGCCACCCCATAGCACTTAGTGCACTCTCTGGGCAGTTCACAAGCTAATTAGCATTTTGCCCCCAATATGATGGGTATTCATTTTACTGACCTTGGAAGGATGAGTCAACCTTGGCCTTGTCAGGATTGAACTCAGATCCTGAGCACAGTTTTAGCTTCAGTACAGAAGTTTAACCACTGCACCATGAAGGCTCTTTAGGTGACAAGCCTACAAATCTTAGGTTCTGGTGCTTAGAGGATTTCCCTGTTACTGAGCAACTCTTCTTCATTTTAGTCAAGAAAGCGCCTTCTGAAGAGAGAGACGACATCTCGAAATTGGTATCAGGCCTTGTGAAGACTTCCATCTGTAGGCAATTGAGCCACAAAACTGTAGAAGGAAGTGAGGTAAATGAATTGATTGGACAGTTAAGACTTTCTGGGAGGAAGGGTCAATCAGGGGAACTCAGCAAGAGGCTGCTGAGACTGTCACAAAGTACTAGGTAGAATGAAAGGAATAAAATGTGATCAACAGGTTTTGTATTCCCACAGGTAACTCAATTGAATGCTCAGAGTCCCAGTTCCAGCCCAGTAGAGACTGTAGCAGAGGAGGGCTCACAGAAGTCTATCTCCAGATCCATTCGTGGGACGATGGCCAGTAGCTGTGAAGGTGAGGAATTGCAATGTCTTGAACAGCAACCCTTCCCTGCTGAGTACCATGGCTGAAGGGACTGCTATCTGGCAACACTTGCTGCATGGTAGTAGTGTATCTTGAGGAACAAAGTTGTGGATAATAAGGTCTGCAGGAAGTTTGTGCTTATGGCTTGCAACAGATTATCTGTTATCTGGTGGTGTGGAGCATAAAGCCTGCCTTGGAATTGTTATTTGCCAGGATAGGAGCTCTAACACTAGATGGAAAGTATCTCTAGATCAGTGTTTCCCAACCTTGGGTTTTTGGACTTCAATTCCTGACAAGGTAGACTCAATAGGGATGTTGTGAATTCCCAGGAGAAGCAGCCTAGAGATCTCCAGCATCACCCATTACACCAGCTCAGCTAGCTCCAGAAGGGATACTTTTGAGCAGTGGCTTTGGCTACTGACTTAGGCTTCTGGGAATTGAAGTCCCCCTTTGGGGCCTGTGCCCCACCTTGGTAACCACTGGTCTAGATGTTCTAGGCAAACAGGAAAGGCTGTGGTTTACTTCTGGGTTTGAACCCTTAGGGAGTGGGAGCTACATTGGTCTACTCTCATTCCACTCTCTGCAGCAGATGCCATATCTCAGAGTCTTCTGGGTTTGAGTGTATTTACTTGAAAGCAGGTGGACAGGACAGGGATTCTGTTGCTATGCCACCCCACCCACTGCTCAAAAGTATCCCTTCTGGAGCTAGCTGAGCTGGTGTCATGGGTGATGCTGGAGATCTCTAGGCTGCTTCTCTTGGGAGACCACAACATCTATATTGAGTCCACCTTGTCAGGAGTGGCTCAGGACTTCATGTGTTCCATGATTACCAAAAATCAGTTTCAAGGGTATCTGGTCCTACTTATGTAGCAGGGAATACTCTGCCTCTGGTTTTCTGAACTAAGGCAGAGTGAAGGCGATTTAGGTGTGAAGGAATTTTCTACAGTGACATACTATTGCATGTTTAATTCTTTTTAACTAAATAGTTTATTGTGCTTTTAACTTGTAGTTCAGTTGTTGTGAGCTGCCTTGAGTCCCTTTATGGGAAGGTGGATGTATACAATTATATTTATATAAGGTTTGGTTTTTTAAAATGAACCTTTGGCTTGGTCAGTCATGTCTTAGAGCCACAGCAAAAAAAAAGTCTTAATTGTTCAACATAACAGGTTAGTTTAAGCCTGTTTCAGCAAACAAACTCCAGGTGAGGTATTGGCACTAATAGAACTGTCTGTGCTCCCTGATCTTGTGTAAAATGCTGTTTCTTCACATCTCCTTAGCTTTTGAAGACTGTGCTACAGCATCGGGCATTGTTGAATCTGCAATTGGGCTCCTGAAGAACTGTCTGTCTGTCATGCCACCAGGTAATTTTCTAAACTTTGAGGACGATTTCTGTTCAAGGTCTATTGGACGCATGACATGCTTTCTTTCTTAGAAAGTAATAGTTTGAAGTAGTGAAAAAATGAAACATTGGGTTCCCTCACAGCTCTTTTACTCTTCTAATAAGACATAAGTTGTTCAACCTCAGTCCTCTTGGTACAGCTTTAAAGCACAAAAACAAGAGCATAAAACTCTCCAGAAAGGATGTGAGATTTGGCTTGACTGCTAGAATATACCAGCAGCTGATTTGTCAAGGGCCAGTGATGGTTTGGTCTCCATTATCCTTTGTGGAGCCCCTTTCCAAACCCCACTGAACTACTGTTTCTAAAATATTTCAAGTATCATGACTCTGCTAAAGGTAGAAGGGTGATCATGTTGGCTTTCTGGATTTCAAGAACACCCCTCATGATGTCTCAAGGTGGATTTTGGAAGAAGCAATGGATTTGCCCTGCTTTAAAAATTGGATCTACCTTCTTTTAGGGAGCCTCCCAATGGAAAGTATTGACTGTCCACCTTAAAGTGTGGGGTATATGAAAACAAAGTGGGGTGGCAAAGAGAAATGCAATTCTGCTCTTGAATTATCACCAGAATGTGTGCATCTCGCTGAGAAGATTAAGCTCCTAGACCAGTGATGGTGAACCTTGGCACTCCCGGTGTTCTTGGACCTCAGTTAACAGAAGCCCAAGTTAGTACTCCTGCTGATCAGGGCTTCTGGGAATTGAAGTTAAAGAACACCTGGAGTGCCAAGGTTGGCCATCACTGACCTAGACTCAAAGGGAGAACAGGCTGCAGCCCTTGATACATTGCTCAAAGTATAGACATGGACTAAGGTAATATTCTAAGCATGTCCTCATCTGCCTTAAACCCATTTAATCCCCACTCCTGGAACAACCCCTTAATGTTATGGTGTTAAATATGGAGCCTTTTCTTCTAGCTTCACCTAAAAATGTTTTTGTCCATTGTCCAGCTGAAGGGAATCCTGCTTCTCTAGCTTGCCACGAGCATTTTGTCTGGGTGAGCAAGTGGGTGGACTACTCCAACAAGTATGGCTTTGGCTACCAGCTGTCTGACCGTAGTATTGGAGTCCTCTTCAATGATGGAACTCATATGACCCTTTCAGCCAACTGGAAGTAAGTGGAAGGGTTGGAGTGGGGATTTATTGGGTGTGAGAATATAAACTTTCTTATGTCTTAACTGCAGTCCAAGGCTTGCTGTTCATCTTCTGGCACATAGAGGCAGACAACAAAATGCGGGGGAGGGGAGGATGATGATGACTGTTTAAGTCAGGGGTTGCCAACCTTTTAAAGTCTGAGGCCAGGTCATGCTCCCTCAGACAGTTGAGGGGGCTTGACTGGGGACAACCCCCCCCCCCCCGGCGCTGTAAACGCTGCTGTAAAATGCGTCCGTGAATATAATTTACGACAGCCGCAAATGCATCCACAACTGCTGTAAATGTGTCCATGACTGTTGTAAATTTGTTTTTGACAGTTATGTGTTCGTTTTATGGCTGTTTACAGCTATTTACACTGTTTCTGGTGGCGGTGGGAGCGAGGGCATGGGGGGGGGGCAGATGATTTGGGCCTTCAGGCCATAGGTTGCTTACCCCTGGCTTAAGTAATGGGTGACATAAGGTGATGTTAGCCAAGAGTAAACTTGGGGGAATAAATGGTGTCATTGTGGATTTTTATGAATTTTAACTCTGTTTCCTTAACATAGATAGAAACAATCAAAGGTTTTCTGCATCTAATTTTGTCTTGGGATGTTGTAGAAGGCTGAAATAACTTAAAAAAGTCACAAACAACCTTTTAAACATGCCTTAGGAAGCCTCCTCTGGATTATAGCAGAAAATTGACTTCTACATTATTGGCATCACATTTGTAGGGACTGCTTTGTATAGGAGAGAGCTTGTTGTTATCAGTGTTTGAGATGATGGGGAAGGTAGTGTTCCCTTAAGCTGCAAATTGAATTGTCACATCTCTCCATGCGATGTTGCCCTGTGTACACAATAATGTCCATTTGACTGTGAGATGGAAATTCAAGACTATTTGGCTGCCATAACTAATTGAATTTTCTTGCCTTTCAGGAAAGTACGTTACAACCTGACAAATAGTAAGCATTTCTCCTTCCCAGCGTCAGCAGTTCCTGAACAGCTGCAGGGACAGATGAGTGTCCTGAAGTACTTTGCCTCGTACATGGAACAACATCTCATGAAAGTAAGTAGCATAATGTAATATTAGCTTATGCTGGCTGAAGTCCACATGCAAGTCACACTTAGAGTCAACCTGTTGAATCAACAGAACTTACAGCTGACTCCACAAATCTCCACTGACCCATGGATCTACTCTAGAAGTGATTTACTACTGGGTTTCAGCCATTTTGTATGGCTGATCTGGCTGTTGACAGAAGAGCTGGCTTGTGTTTGCTTTTGTCTTTAATAAAAATGGCCCTTAAAGGATTGGGACCATGCAAGACTTGGAATGAGCACAACTAAAAGCGACAGTTTTCCTTCTCTCTTTGTAGGCTGTGTAGGTGGCACTGCAGAAAAGGCATATGGTATTTCTATGTCTAACTCTGTATTCTATCTGAGTTACCTTACCATGGTTCCACTTGCACCTGTGGCTTTTTTGCGCACCTATAGAGGCCAGAGCTGAACATATCTGGGAACTTATTAAGGAGAAATCAACTTGGGAGGATTTGAAACAGAATAATGGCTAATGGGGAATAAGCTGAGACCTTAAGTTGCTGCTCTTATGTAATTTGTCTCTCAGAGATAGAAGTCTACTTATTGCTGTCCTATTTTTGTTTTTCTTGAAAATCAATGTGTGACTATCTGACTTTATCATTGTACCAGGGATATACTAGACCAGGGATATAGAATATTGATTCTATTTTTGTGCTCCTCTGTCTGTATTGGGGGATATTGTATTAGACATTTTTATTGTATATCTTATTCTGTATTTTGCATTGTTTATTGTATCTCTGTACTCTGTTGTAAACCGCTTCGAGTTATCAAATGATAAGGAAAGCGGTATATAAATTTTAAAATAAATAAATATGCACGGGGCAGATGAATCTCTTCTTGCCCCAAAGCTGAGTTGGACCTTGCCTTGCATTTGGCCATACCACCAATGCACATATATTCTTGTTCCCCAGTGGAAGCACAGATGTTATCTGCTCTTTGTCTTAGCATGGGGAATTGAATTGTTGCAGCACAGCCAGCCATCTTTTTCTTAATTACTTTTAACTTCTTCATCTGTTTTTAAAGGGAGGAGATTTACCCAGCATAGATGAGACTGGGCAGCTACCACTACTGCTGCAGTGGGTGAAGACTAACCAAGCCTTATTGATGCTCTTCAGCAATGGAACCTTACAGGTAAAGATACTAGGGATCCAGATCTTGTATCTTCATGAGGAAATACTTAGGAGGCTGCTCAAATTGCCTTCTCACAGTCATCAGCTCCACAACAGCTGCTGCTCCACTTATTAAATGAGTTGTGGGGCATCCATTTTCTTTTAGATTAGGCTTTGTTTGAGATCTGAATAAATTTTTCATGGTCTGCTTCTGAAGAAGTCAGTGCTTGTTTTGGGTTTATGGGAGAATATCTGCATGCTGTTTGGACTTCTTCTGTAATGTTCAGTGGCAGCTGCTATAGACCTGTGGAGGTTCATGTCCTAATCCCCACTTGACCATCAAACTTTTCTTGGGCCTAACTTAACTCTCACAACTTTGTGGAGAGAGAAAAATAGATGTGTGTGTATTTGGCCATCATTTTGGATCAGAGGTCAACAGTAAAGCAATTTAATTTAATTTTCACATTTGTATCGCCGCCCCCTCACCAAGGTGACTCCGGGCGTCTGACAGATAAAAAGCATAAAGAACAAATACAAAGAATAGCACAATAAAATCATTTAAAAACCATCCCAGTAAAACCCCACCAACCCCATCCATAAAAAAGAGGGGAGATCCAGATTCTTTATTTAAACAAGCCAGCAGGTGGGGGTCACTCCTCCATCAGGGCCCCACACCTGCCCCACCAGCCAGGTTTTAAGTTCTTTCCTAAAGGGCAGCAATTCTGTCTGCAGCCGTAACTCTATTGGCAGGAGGTTCCAAAGGGCTAGAGAGACGAGCCCCTCTAGCCGATGGTACAATTAGAGATCCCCTCTGGTCTGCTCTGGTTGGAAGGACAGATGTTCTTGGAGAGACGCGGTCTCTTAGGTATCCTGGCCCACTACCATGTACAGCTTTAAAGGTAATTACCAGCACCTTGAAAAGCAAGCTGTGATTCCTAATGAATAGGTCCTACTAGCTGCCAATAATCTTTAATAATAAGTGTTAAAGAATATCTACTGCATATTTTTCCAGGTGAACTTCTACAATGATCATACCAAGGTGATTTTCAGCAAACCTGACCATTCATGCCTCCTTACCTACATAAACCGTGACAGGAACTCCTATACTTACAAGTTAAGCAGCATTGCAGAACTGGGCTGCTCTCCAGAGTTGCAACGTCGGATCAAGTACATTCTTAAACTTCTACAACAGCGAGCAGATGCTTAAGGCTGCAGCTTAGATGTTTCTGGTGCCAGCAGTTTCTTCTTCCGAAACTTGAGCAACTCCAGGATTCTTCTTTGGCAGATGCCTACTATGGAAGGCCAAACCTGAAACTAAAACTGAATATATATTACTCTTGAGTTGCTCTTCTTGGATGCCTTCCACCAAATGCCACTTTTCTCCCTTCCCTTCTTTTACATAGGGTAGGCCTATTACTGCTCTGATCCATAGTAGAAGGGAGACATAGAGACAGATGCCTTACATTCTACTACTTGTTCTCCTGTGTGAACAGTGCACAGTTGGGTACGCACATGGTGTCATTGGGAAGGGAGAGAAGATGATCTCTGTTCCATACACTATCTGGGAAATAAAATTGGGTGAATAGGGATGGACTTTACAAATGCTTATTTTCCTTGAAAAAGGTTTCTAGGGATTATTTTTTCTTGGTGTCTAGTGTTACGAATCTAGTATGAAAGATGGCATCCTGGAGCCTGATGGGTAGAGAGGACCTTGAGTCTAGTCCATTACCTCAGGGCTAAGAGGCTTCCATTGTGAGCTATTCCATGCCCTTCCTCACCATTTTACTATTTTCTTGCCCTTCCAACACAATGCTATCACTGCCCATGTACTGTGCTGCTTGGAGAAGCATCACTAAACAATCCATATTTGGCCACTGATGCATGGACCAAACAAAGCTGGTACTTGGGAGCTGACTGACCAGGGAAGAAGAAACCTTGTGCTACTATAACATGGTTGATGTCTTTTTAAGAGGGAAACAAGCAAATGGCTTCCTTTCTCTGACTATAAGATACTTACAAACTAAGAAGCTTGGGGAATTGCAATTGGCTGTGATGTCAGCTGCCTTTTGAAGTTCATGTAGAAGAACTGCTGTTAAGGGTATGGTTCAATCAGGTTCATTTTAGTTCTTTGGTGCTGCTGCTAAGCATCCGAGGCTTTAAAAGGTACATGTTGGGTAATGGAAATGTTACACTAATTAGGCAAATATGGGACTCCTCCCCAGAAACTGTGAATGCCCTGTTTGCCTCAGTTTCTCAGCTGTTTTCATCCCAAGATTGCAGCAGAGGGATTCTGTAAATTGCCATGGTACAGACTTGAACAGCTTGAGTAAAAGCTGCCTATTTGGTGTTTTCAACTTGATAGACTTGTCTACCTATGGAGCTTAAATAGTGTGATGTCTTAAGATTTATTTATGTATTTATACAAACTATTTATTTTGCACCTGTGTCCTCTCAATCATGTATACCATATTTCCTCCAAACGCAGCAGTTTTGATTACAATAAACCTCATTTTTATTAAAAGCAAGATAAATTACTGTAGTTATAATCATTTTTGTCTGTGTGTAAATGGCTAAATGGCACCTACAATGATGTATTTCAGGGATCTAGAGTATTAAACATAATCCCCTATATATCATGTGGCTTCACATGTGCCATTCCATTTGTGCTGTGTATATATGTGTTGCTTGGGCCAAACATTTTCTCCTATATTTTTAGAACTTAGTAAAGCATTCACGTAGACATCCTTGATATGGTTGATACTAAATGGATTTGTGAAACAACTTAAATGCCACAGGGAAACATCAAGATACAAGTGCATTGGCATAAGTATGGATGCTGGGCCGCCACCACACCTTTTTTGGTTCTAGTACAGTAGAACCCCGTATAATGAAAAAACTCTGTTCCACAGAGCTCTTCACTATACATTTTCCCCCCTGTTATACGGATCCCTATGGATGATGCACCATATGACGAAAAGAAACCGTTCATTATACAAATCATCATTGGCGATACCCCGCACAACAATTTTTTTCTTCATTGTATGGGGTATTGCCAATGGTGATTTGTATAATGAACATTTTTTTTATTATACGGTGCATCAGCAATAGTGCAAAAATGCTTTGTTGCACAGATTTTTCGTTAAACAAAGTGTTCGTTATACGGGGTTCCACTGTATTTGCAAATGGTTTTTTTTTTAAAAAAACGGATTAAAATATTTTTTTGTGGCATTAGTCTTTGAAGCAGGGGCACTTTACTCATTAAAAACTTAGACCTCATCATCCTCTAAATTAATTCCCCCCTTTCATTTTCATCCCACTGTCCTTATCATTTCCCCTGTCTGGCTTTTCTAGTTTATGTTTATTTCCTATTTTCACAAAAGGACCAGACCAAATCAGCTACCTAGGGACCTTTAGAATAATAATCATCAAATCACAGAGCTGGAAGGGACTTTATGGATCATCATGTCCTGCCCAGTGGTGGGATTCAGCAGGTTCACCCCAGTTCACCAAAACCGGTAGCAGAAATTCTGGCTGGCCCTCCCCATCCATGTTTTGAAATAAAGTAGTCCTAATTTGGGTGCAATGCAGGGCTTTCACCCTGGCCACACCCACCATAACACACCCACAGAGTAGGTAGTAAAAAAATTTGAATCCCACCACTGGTCTTGCCCCTGTCAAGGAATCACAGTGGGCAGTCAAACTCCCAGCCTCTGGCTCTAGCCAAATATCTAAACCACTGACCTATCCAACAGTTGTGTCAATAATTACAATTTTATGAAGTGCAGCTTACTATAACTTCACCCCAGAAAGCTATGCAAATCTTGTAGAGTTCATTAACTGCAAAATGTAAGGAGGTAAAAGCCTACTGTGACCTTTGAACTGTGTTAAAATGATGCAATTCAGAAGACTGATGCCATTCTAATAGTATTTCTTAGTATTTAATAACTACCCAATAATTTATAACAAGGTGGGTAGTCTTGGACCAAAAGGCAAGTCTACAAATATAATAAATGTCAACAACACATAATAGTAAAGGTTTCCCTTGCTTGAAAGCCAGTCGTATCCGACTCTAGGGTGCAGTGCTCATCTCTGTTTCAAAGCCGAAGAGCCAGCGCTGTCTGCTGCTGCAGACATTTCCGTGGTCATGTGGCAGGCATGACTAGACACCGAAGTGCACGGTACGCTGTTACCTTCCCACCTATTTATCTACTTGCAATTTCTTGCTTTCGAACTGCTAGGTTGGCAGAGCTGGGACAAAGACAGGAGCTCATTCCGTCCTGCAGTACTCGGGAATCGAACCACTGACCTTCCGTCTCCCAGTCAGCATCTTAGGCACTTGAGCCACTGCAGTCATACAACATAAGTTCCAACATCAGACAATAAAGAATTCCAAACACCACCAAAATGTTTCTAAATGATTTTGGAAGAGAAATAGGGACACATGGGAAGAGTCATTCCATCGGATGCTGTAGTCTCAAGTACCGGTAGTTAATGGTGTTAATAGTTGAAACTTTCGTTTTGAACTGGGACCACAAACTGAGCCAAGGCAAAGCCACTAGTATACTTTATTGTCCATTTAACAAGCTTGTGGTCCTCTTTTGGTCTAACTCAAACTGTTGGACTATTTTAAGAGGAAACCCCACATACAGCATTGTGGTAATTCGATATTGGAGAGGTTTAAACAAAAAGTAACAAGGATGAGGATTAAGCAACATTGCCTTTGTCTGGCTAGGGTCACAGATGGTTTAGGAATCAGTAAACCTACACAGGAATCTGGTCTCTTGAGAAATAATGTTTGAGGCCTCCTTCATTTTTGCCAACCACCTTTTGCTTCCACAATGTTGACATAACTGTCTAGATCAGTGTTTTCCAACCTTTGTTTTGGGGACTTCTATTTCCAGAAGCCTAAGTCAATTCCCCAAAGCACTGATTAGCCAATGTACTGACTTAGGTTTGGGAATTGAAGCCCCCCAGTGTGGCATGTGCACCACGTTGGGAACCTCCTGCCCAGTTATCTGGTAGCTCCTTACTCACCTTACATAGTTTTAAGGCAGTCTGTTGGGGCTGATTGATCGGAGGGGCAGAAGTTGTGAGGTAACTATGCCTTGATTTCTGTTTTGGTAGTTGGTGATCAAATAGTTTGTACCACCTAGCCTAAAAGGCCATTCACTGTTAATAACTCATTCTTTAATTGACCCTCTGTAACAATAGGGTGCCTTACTCTTGAGTAGGCCCTATTGTTCTTCTGAGTTGCAGCCCCCTGGCTGGACAACCCAGGCATCAGATATGTGTAGATTCAGGTAGCGTCGAGTCAAGTAATCACTCCAAGTCTCTTCAGGTATTTTTAGAAATATATTGAAAGCATAGCAAGATTCAAGATACAGTCCAGCAATAGCTTAGAAAGCATTTCAAAGCAGAAATAAAGAAAGCTGCATGTTCCAGGGATAGCCCATAGGCCTCCCTATTCCCTTTCTCCCAAGTGTCTACATTTTGGCAAGCTTAAAAGCACAGCATTCCAGAGAGTGTCTCTGTGTCTGCATGTGTGCGCGTGTGCGTCTCTGGGTTATATCTCCTCTCCCACAGGGTCCACTTTTGGACCAATGATCTTACAGCAAGACATGTCAATCACACCTTAGGTTTCATTTCTTCTACACCATGAGGCTCACATTGTTTTCATACCATTTTCTCTCTCCCTGATCTGAAATCGCCATATTGAATGAGAATAAAGAATGGGGTACACTTTGTTTTGTTACACCCTCTTAAAAATCAAATTGCCCCCCTGTGGGGTGTGTGCCCCAAGCTTAGAACCACGGTTTTAGAATGTACTGAAATGGCTTATTCAAAATACACTCCATGTACTGTGGCCACAGCAAAGAGTGATGAACTGACAAAGGTGGCAGAGGCAAAACTGTCATTCTCCTCATCCCAGAGAGAACGACTGGCAATGCAGAGACCTTGATTGGCCTTTTGGCCCAAAAAAACATTACACACCAGCTTGTAGCGTGGTGGAGTGATGTCTTTGACCCTGTGCCTGATAATGTCTGACAGGTTCTGGGCTGACTGGCCACCGTCTCCGGGGTTATAATTTGCACCACTGAGATAGCTGGCCAGAACCAACTCAAGAACCTGCTGCACTCTGGAAGAATTAAATTTACAGTCTTCATCTGGGTGGGTCTTGTAGGTGTTCTCATAGTGTGTCTCCTGAACAGGTTCAAAGATTGGCAGTCCAGAGAAGCTTACTCGGCCACAATGCATCCAGGGCCCAAAAGAGAGGCGCCTTCCCCATGCGGCTAGTGAATTTCTTCTGCTTGAAAAAGAAGCATTGAGGATGCTTATGACTGAACTTCTCCGGGAGGGTGGGAGGGGAGCTTTCCCTTCTTCAACACTGTGCAGACGTAACTGTGGAAACTGTGGCCTTGGTGCCGTGTCTGCACACCGAGAATTCCGGCAAAGAGAGACTGACCCTGCCTTTGTGTGGGTAACATCAGTATCATCTGAAGATGTTACTTGACTCGGAGTTCTGTCTGCCATGGCTAAGGAGTCAAACCCTACCAAAAAAGAGAGGTAAAGTTATATCAACATAGCATTACTGCTGCCAGGGTCACCAAACTTAAACCATCCTTTTAAGTTCAAGCAATAGTTATTTACAGGAATGTTCTTTAACGGGGACAAGTGGCTACGATGGCTCAAGTGGTTAATACACTGAACTCGCTGACTGGAAGGTCAGAGTTTGATTCCCGAGTGCTGCAGGACAGAATGAGCTCCCGTCTCTGTCTTAGCTCCTACCAACCTAGCAGTTTGAAAGCAAGAAATTGCAAGTACTGTAGATAAATAGGGACCACTTTGGTGGGAAAGTAAACAGTGTTCTATGCACTCTGGTGTTGAGGCATGCCTGTCAGGGTCAGCATCAGAAATTTCCGGGGCTGGTACACACTCCCCATTTTGGCCACGCCCCTGTGGTTTTCTGTGCATGCGTGGTTTGTTTGTGCATGCACAGATCAGTGGTTTCCCGGCACCGGCACGCCCCTGTGGTTTTCTGTGCATGCGTGGTTTGTTTGCGCATGCACAGATCAGTGGTTTCTCGGCACCACCGGGGCCCCGTCATCTCCGGGCCTGGGACGGGAGTCCTGATGGTCCCCCCGTGATGGAGGCCCTGATGCCTGCCACATATCCATGGAAACGTCTGCAGACACAGACAGCACTGGATCTTCGGCTATAAACAGAGATGAGCACTGAACCCTAGATTCAGATATGACTGGCTTTCTAGCAAGGGTGACCTCTTTAAAGGGGATTGTTCTTCTAACTCACATGTTTTTGCAGTAATACCCCCAGTAGAAGCATGACTAGATAGATAGTGTGTAAATTACTAGCAGGCATTTGCAAAATACAGTGGAACCCCATATAACGAATGCCTCATATAATGAAAAATTCGTACAGCGAAGATATGCGCTTACCACTATACCCCGTATAATGAATTTTTTCGTTATACGAAACAATGCATCTCTACGGGAAAAATCGTAAAACAAAAATTCCTGTGGGATGCATCCTACAATGAAAATACAATGCATCCCATAGGGATTATTGTTATATGATTTTCCCCATAGAGATGCATTGCTTCGTATAACAATTATACGGAGTATAGTGGTTAGTGCAAATCTTCACAGTTCGAATTTTTCATTATATTGTACAATTTTTCATTGTACAATTTTTCTCATAGAGATTTTCATTGTACGATGCATCCCATAGGGATTTTTGTTATATGAGGTATGCTTCGTATAACAAAAAAAAATCATAAAACCAAGTGCCTCACAGAAGAGACTTTTTTTAATGCGGGGTTCTACTGTATTTTCTTTTTTTCCAAGGGATCCTGAATGTAGCCTACCCAAATATGGCCACATTATACTGAATTAGAGGCTGTGGGAAATGGGAGGGAGGGGGGAGGCAGTGGTGAGAGAGAAGGAGACGCGGGGTAAAAAAAAACCTAGCATCCTTAATTGTTGTGAACAGAGCAGATCCCGTATTGTTAGGGACAGAAATCTTTTCTAGTCTTGTTCTTATGGGCAAGAATCAAAACCACAGAGATTTTCCTCCTTGCCCACAAGATGATGGTTGTCTTTTTTCCCCTTATCAGAATTTTGCATTTCCAAGAATTATTTTTTGACAGATTGTATGCAGTTATAACAACTCTTGCCTTACTGTGTGGATTTTTAAAAAGCAGAAACATTGGACAGGTTGTTTGCATCTTCCTAACGAATCATCCAGCCCATCTGTGCTTGCTATATGTTTGCAACACTCATTTTGCACAGACATTTTGTACAAAACAGGAAAACTGATGGGGGGAAAGCTGTCAAGCCAATCTTAGCTGAGAATGAGAAATTTAGTGAGAATACTTCACATCCCTACTTCCATCAGAACAAACCATTTGTTGAACACAGCACCCATTATGAATTAAAGGGACAGCCATATTTACATGTAAGTCTTCTTCTGTTATAGCACATATTTTGAATATAGGCTATGAGTATCCAGCTACTCAACACAAAAATCCTATTGATTCTATCATCTCATCTTCAAATAATGTATTTCTAATTCAGATCCAATAGCTCATTGAATTAGGGGAGTCTAGGGTTGCCATAATTCTCTCCCGCCAAACTGGGACAGCCATTGCATTCTTCAAACTGTGCGTGCATTGGATGGGGCTGTCAAGGAGACTAAGACCCCGCAGAATTCATTTCATTTCAAGTTTTATTTGTATCACGCCTTTCTCGACCCAATGGGTGACTCAATGGGTTTCAGGGGATACCGACCCTATGCAATTAACCCTTTGTGGTCATGTGAAGAAGGAGTCCTCCATCCCAGTGTATGGTGGAGGTTTGGCTTCTTAGATATGGGTATTTCTTGCTCCCTCCTGGCTTTCGAGGAAAAGGGCTGAGGACAACTCCTTGTCCCCCAAATTTCAAGGTGAGCCAAGGGATTTTTGCAAAGAGTTATTTCACTGCCTCTGTGCCTTTCTTTCAATTATCTCGCTTGTAAGTGTCTCCTCTCCCTGGCGGGCTTCTCAGGCTACTGTTTTGCCTTCACTGCTTTCAAGCAGGATAACTGAAAGAAAGGCAGTGAATTAACTCTTTGCAAAAATCCCTTGGTGAGGGGTGAACTTGCTTCCTGTGTTTGAATTTAAAAATCTGGGACTTTTACATGTTTTTTCTTGAACCGGCCGGGACAGCTTGAATCCGGGAAAATCCCAGAAAACCAGGACATATGGCAACCCTAGGGGAGTCAGAATCCCCACTGTTCCTCCAGGAAGAAGAGTCAGCCTGTGTAGCCATAGGCAGGCTGCACAATCCCAGGGCACCCCCAGCAGAAAGGAAGGGTATAACCACTTCTTTGTATTCTCAACCTAGAAAACTCTGGAAATGGTTGTAGTAAAATAATAATGTATTAAGATCAAATAAAAGATTGATTGAGTTTGCAAGACCTGAGCAGGGTTGTTAATGATAGGATCTTTTTGAGGTCACCAGTTCAATGAGTTTCCATATGTTGAAAATGATGTGATGGCACATAACAATTATGTACTAGATAGATGTGTTCGTACACATTTGTCTACAGTCATTATGAATCAAAACCTTTACCTATAAGGAGAGACGTTAACTGTTGGAATCCGGCAAAAACGCCCGCACTCATCCCTACTATCCTGTGCCAAGGCGCCTACACTTGCCTTTTCACTGACCAACCATCACTGCCCAGTGGGGCAGCCGCCACGCGGACAGAAAAAAGAACTACAGTTCCCAGCGTCCTCCACGCTACACAACCAATCAGCCTGGCTAGATTTTCTCCCAACCAATCACAGTCCAACATGCAAATCAGCTCTCTCCAACATTCCGTTTTTAGGCCTGGCTGTTAATAAACTGCCATTTTTCTCCCATGGCACAACACAGTGTGTGTGTGTGTGTGTGTGTGTGTGTGTGTGTGTGTGTGTGTGTGTGTGTTGTGTGTGGTTGTGTGTATTGTATGTGTGTGTGGTTGTGTTGTGGTTGTGTTGTGTGTATGGTTGTGTTGTGCGTATGGTTGTGTTGTACATGTGGTTGTGTTGTGTGTGTGATTGTGTGTGTTGTGTGTGTGGTTGTGTGGTGTTTGTCTGTGTGTGTATTGTGTGTGTGTTTGTGTTGAGTGTCATGTGTACCCCCCAAAAAAAACCTACCACCAATACACACACACACACAAAAACTGCCCTGCAGAGCTGGGCAAAAAAACACTAGTCTCTCATATTCTCAAGCTTAGTACGATAGCCTCCAAAAGAGAGAAATATTGGCTACTCAAACTGCTCATTTACAAAGCTGGATTTTTAAATGTACAGGTATGGCTCTTTTGTCTGCCTATATGAATATTTCTCTGATTTCTCTCTTTTTCTTACTATTTACCTTCTGCAAAAATACTTGCATTCCATGGAGACTCAAGGGGTCTCTGGAGAAATGACAGGGGAAATTTCTGCCAATAATACTTCACAGCTGTTCCAAGTGTGCCCATGTCTTGCTTGAAAATGGTCTCTTTCTTTCATTTCTTATGTTTTGCATGACCTAATTTACATCTTGTTTTCAAATATTACAAAGACAACGATACTAATTCTCTTCCTTGAGGATGCAGGGTATGAAATTACCTTCTGTGTCATGAACACTGTAGGTACAGGAACTGCAAACATTTACTAACAAGCTCATGTACTGTATTTGGAATCATATTTGTAACTGCTAGAATCTGTGTTTTCACTCCTGCTCAAGGACTCATTGAGTCATCTTGTCTTCTCCTGGCAAAGCTAATGTCTTCCTTTTTGCACCTGATATGAGTGTTGGATCTAATTTTTGTTACAGTTGGAGTCTTGCATAGTAGGAAGTAGAAATGCTTACCGAAACACTATTAAGCATTTGTAATTTGGCAAGCAATTTGGAGTAAATTACTGTCATTTGTAGAATCGGGGCCGCTGGACGGCCGTGAGGTCCCGGAGGAGACTGATCAAGTAACGATACGAGGCAGTATGGAGCGAGATCAGATCAGTGGTTTATTGAGGAAAAAGCATCATCATATATAGATCAGAAGGCAAAACGGGATAGAATCGTCATCTGACAGAAAATCACATCACCCATTTACTCGGGTTAATGGGAAATCTCTCTTGGGGAAGTTAATTAACTCGGGCAAACACTGACAGGGGAAAACCATTGTTCGAGGCTTACACCAGAGTAAATATGGCCTCTATTTGCACCAAAGATTGGGTTGAACTGCGAGTGAGTAATTGCCTAATGGGTAACGGAGGTTAGCGATCTGCTTTCCTCAGCGGAATCGCCGGTCAGGTCAGATGTGGGTGAATCAACCCTATGATTCTTACTATTAATCCGCTCCCCCAATTTCTGGGCCCGCAGAGCCCACGGACCAGGAGCCTTCTCGACCGGAGTGGCCTCTGCCAGCCGCCGCGTTATGCCAATTGTGCTCGCGGAATCCATAGTCATTTGTTCTACATGGAGATGTCCTCTTAATGTCCAAGATCAGCAGCCAGGCTGCTGGCTAGAATAAGTTTTCAAAATCATATGATATCAATCAGACCTTTCAAAGCTTTAAACAGTTTGGTGCTTTGATTTCATTTTTAAACACACACACCCAACACTCAGTTTTCCTAATGGTATCCCTACTGATATGTTTTTCACCCTTACCAAATGTGAGGGCAGTTAGAAATGCAGAACTGCTTGGGTATTTGATTATATATGGTTGCTTGACTTTATCTGCCTACTATATTGTTGCCGTGGTCATACCGTTTTAGATGTTCCTGGTTTCTTGTTATTTTGTTGAGTTTGTGTTTTCTAAGTTTATATTCTTGATATATTTTGTCAGCTCCCTGGGGGGGGGGGTTATGATTGTGCAAAAGTATAGAATGAATATGGTAACAAAAAGAAGGACTGAAAAGGGTGATGGAATTAATGCCTCCTTCACTCATTGATTCTACCCCTCAATTTTACCTAACAATATTTTTTCTCAGAGTCAGTTTCAGAGATTGCAAATATCCATGAAGGAAAGAAACTACAGTTGTGGGAAGAAGTTGTGGAAGGCACAGATAAGGAGTGGTAGGTCTTGTTCACTTCTTTTCTTGTGAACCTTCCCCTCAAAAAATATGGGCACTTAATAGCATTTCACCATGTTAAACTTTGAAGTCTGAACCCTTAACCTACATGTGGCCCAGAAGCAATCTCACTTAGGGTTGCGATATGTCCCGGAAAACTGGCATTGTCCCGGATTCAAGGTTAAAAAAAATTAGTCCCAGCCAGTTTAATAAAAAGCATGTTAAAGTCCCGGATTTTTAAAACTTACTGATTGTGTACACACCATTAAAATAAATTCGAACTCTTGGCATGAAATGAGCAATTCCCTGCCACATTGGAGTATACCTGGAGACAAATCTTAACATCCTCGCCTCACACCACCCTCTGTGACCAGTGTGTTTCCAGTACAACAGATCATCTTACAGTAAGAATTAACTGTTGTAAATAAATTCATTTATGTATTGATATATTTAATGTGAAAGTGTTTTATAGCTGTCATTATATTATGTTTGTTTTTTAAAAGGCTATTTTGTAGACAACCCGCCATTTTTGCCAAGTGTACTTCTGTCCCGGTTTTGTGGGAAAGAATTATGGCAACTCTAAATATTAACAATTCTATATGAAAAGTGAGAATCTCCTATAATTCCACTTGTCCAGAAGCTAGCAGGAAAATGTGGGAAATGACCCTTGAATTAAATGACTGCACAGAGAATTTCCTATCCCTTGAAGCTAGTGAGAAACTGAGAAGAAGAGCAATGAAATTACCTGAGCCTCAATAATTTTTTTCTTTTGAGACTTCAAACAATGGGAACAAGCTACATAACAGTGAAAGAGAGTATATTCAAGAGATTACTCATTTAAGGATATTTTTTTAAAAACTCACATTTTAATTTTAAATATTTAATACTCATTTAAAACTCTAAATTGCACTACTTTAGTGTATATCAGAGAGTAAACAAAAAATTGTAGTACTTTAAAGACTAACTGCTGTATTTTAAAATTAGCTTTCACCGATCAAGTCTACTTCATCAGACACTACTTTAGTGAAGTCATTATTTGACGCAAGCACTTTTTAACGATGTTTTCATGAGGTTTTTAGGAGCTCTGAGATGTTGTGGACAGAGCAGTTCTAATTTGGATTAGAATCAGCATCCTACATATTAAGGAATAATTTTTGTGATCATTTAACAGTGACTAACTGACTCCAACTCCCTTTCATCCAAACAGCCAAGATAATAAAGCATAACAATTTCCCAGGGAAATTTAAGGGCACACTCCTCTGTTAATCTGCACATTTTAATTCAGATTTATCTACTTGAACAGATGCTTAAAGACAATCAATTCACATTTAGTGATCTTATGGACAAGGCACCTTGTAAATGCCAGACACTGCAAGAAAAACAACTGAAAGTAACTAAACAAGATGCTTTACAATGTTCAGCTAATAAGAGGTGGTTTATAGGGAGGAATTTCAATGGCACTATTTCTCATCCCCTTACCTGTAAGCAATGTAAATTCACTCAAGAGTTCAGTGGGCTTCTGCTTGGGTCCACAGGCTTGCTTGAGATAAGGCGTGGAAATTCTTTAATTATATTTTCTGCTAAAGATTGCCCAAGCGTATTGCAAAGGCCTGCTGGGGCTCTTCTTGTGCCTTATGTCTTTGTCTTAATAAGCTCCCTCCCTTGGCATGGTAAATCATTGGCTGTTTGGTGTGACAGTTCAATAGGAGAGCCATCAAAGGCACTTCAACGGGACTGGGCAGCCTGCCACCTAAAATACATGGTCTCCGTGGAGACTGTTATCACTCATATTATTCTTGCGCAGACCTGAGTGTGTGAGAAGGGGGAGTCTTGTTATTTCTCTGTTTCATGGTGGCTTTGAGGACACACAAATGTTGGCTATGTATATATGTGGCCCATAAAAGTTTGTGATGACACACACACACCCCAATCCCCAGAGCTGTCATTTTTATGGATCAATAGCTATTTAAAGCACTAGGTCAAACTAATTCTCAACCAAAGGAACTCTTTCAAGTCTTGCCTTATGACCTCAAAACCTACTTTCCCAAGTTATGTTTGTTTCATAGTGGACAAGAGATCATGTGATATTATTCCAGAATGCAATTCAGATGTTTATTTTGAAAAATCTAATTAGCAGCTGGGGAAAAGTCTGCACAGCCTTGGAAGTATCTTGTGTGAGGAGGGAGAATTTTCTATTCTTATCTTTGTTTTTTTTTATTAAAAAAAATCCCTTCTCAATAACTGCTGCTTGCATTTAAGAGGTGGGCTCAGAATGTCTTGATGATAGAAGGATATAAGAGCTATCCTTTTAGACAGACCCCAGTAAAAAAAAGTTGGGTTTGCTTGCATTACCTTCTTAAGAACAATCATGGTCCCAATTTTGGTTAAATTGTTAGCTTTTCAAAATTGGGAGGTGTTTCCAAGTGAGTTTCTTCATTCTAGACACTTTTAAGTTGAAAATATTGAATGTAGTACTCTTTTCCAATATTCAGGAGAGTCAGTTCTTGAAAAATCCGCAAGAGGGGACTTTTCTCAGAACAAAGATGGATAAAATGTGACTATACTATACCTCCACACATTATGCAGCTGCTCGACTTTTTTCCCCAAATACTATTTGATATTTTGGAAACTGTATGTGTCATTTATGTTCACTTAATGTAGATCAGGTCCAGTTTGGTCCTAAGTCTCACTAAAGGGCCCAAATTGTCAGGTAAGAAGCATGCTCTTATAGTTGGATTTGCCATGGAGTTATCTTGGAACTCCCTGCTGCAAGAGGTAAATAGGAATTATCTTGTAATCTTTTTGCAGTGTAACTAAACAAAAGTAAAGAACAAGCTCTCTAGGCTGTTTCTGTTTGACAAGGATTATAACTGGCTCCAGAACATCACAACCTTAGAGAATGTATTTTCATAAATGTTTGGAAACATTTCATAGAATAGAGTTTACAGCTCAGCAGTGCCATTTATCTTTAAATTTTAGTGTATTAGATTTTTGAGGGGATTCTAAACATTGCATTTGAAGCACATGCTGCTATTCCAGCAGGGAATAAAAGCAGTTGAGTAGTGAGGAGGGGATGTCAGAATAAGGCTTGTAGCCTTGAGAACCCTATGTCTGGAAGTGCCCTGTGTAGGTTTCAGTGCCACAAGAAAATTGAGTCTGCCATGGCCTTGTGTGGCCTTGTAGTGACCAGGCCTGACAACCATGACACTAGGATTATAATCTTAGGGCTTCCATAAATCATACTACATATCACATGTTCCATTGTGATATTTTATTTTTCAAGAAGCAGTAGTTTCCTATGTCTTACCAAGTAGGGAGCAGGGGACGCTCAGTGTAAGTTAGGTTATATATGAAGAAACCTCTTTCTGCATCAGGATTTTCCTTGGATCCTGTGCTAAGTGAAGAAACTAATTCTGGGAGAGTTTGAACCCAACATCTCTCTTAAAATAAAAGATTTGTTTCAGTACCTCCAAATGAGCTACTAATTCTGTCAGTAATAGGACGAAAATGATACCTTATCTCAGTCTTGCTTGTTGAGTCACTTCCTTTCTATGTTTCATTCATTTTCTCCTTGGTTGTCTTAATGCCTTTTATTGTCTTTAATTGTTCTGATATACATTTTTTTCTTATCTGTTCTGGCAAATCTTCTAGACATATAATCTCCTTGCCCTACAAATCATATCCCACAACTGATGACTGACTTCCTGAATTATCTTTAACTCACTTCTCCACTGAACGTATAATTTGATTTTGAACTTGTATTTATTTGATTGCCCTTTGCTTCTCCTATGCCTTACTATGAATTTAGAGATTTCACGTAGTAAGAGGGAAAGACATTCAAGATATTGTATATTTGTTTGCAAGTTAGACTTTTTTGTTGCTATGACACTCTATGCATGGTATTTTGCTTTAACTTTTTGCATGATTGAAGAAGTAGCAAATGAAGATCTGCCAATGCATAGTTAAAAGTCTCCCAAGGAGGATATAATTTCAATTGTATAGAGCAGGAGTTCTCAACCTTTTAAAGCCAGGGGCTGGGTCACTCTACCTCAGACAGCTTCAGAGGCCAGATGGTCATTTTGCCCTTTCTCCACCAAGTTGCACTTCCTGGTGCAGTGAAGGTGGCGGTGGGCCACATGAAATGGCACCATGGGCTGCATCCGGCCTGCACGTTGAGAATCCCTGGTATAGAGTCAATATATGACAGCTCATCAGTTGGCTAAAGAGAGGTTTAGATTATTGTCTCTTACAATACTTGAAGTAGCTCTTCTTTCATGTCCTGATCAAACCCTGGACTGCCAAAATGAAGCCACTTTCTTTGCTTTGTCATTGCCCAAACGCACGTCCTCATCAGTGCATGTCTCCAGCAGCAATCAGCAGACCAGCAAATGGGCCAGACTCTGCGTCACTCCACATGCACACCATGTGTTGTTGTCCACCAGCAGTCCCCACGAGCATGTTGGGCTTGCATTTAGGGACTCCAATCCTCAGCCTATTCATGGTCCTCCAGGCGATGTAGGGGAGATCAAGATCTTCAGCTATATCTACCTTTAATGTTGTTCCTTGCCCAGTGAGCTCCTTCGTCCATCTTCTAATTTGGTTTTGCTCTTGTGTATCCTCAAGAATATTTGTGCTTGCCATAAAGCTCTTCCTAGATCTGAGCCAGTGGACTTGAGGCTCATATCCATTCAGAAGGTATCGAGGGTCATTCTCTTGCTTAGTTCTCTCAGCATCTTCTTCTTCTTCTCTCCAGATCTTAGGTGAAGCAATACCAACATGGGGGTATGTCTTCTCAACTAATACCAGAAGGTTCTCATCAAGACCCAAGCCAAACCCAGACTAGCTTAGTTTAAAAGATGGGTTTATACCAGATATTTTTTCAGTGGCAAACAGGGATTAAGAGACATAATATACTGGCACTTGAGAACATCATCTGAGCCAGTTACGCAAATCAGAGAGGTCGGCTCTGAATTAAAAACTCAGGCAAATTCTACTTGGGAGACACTTCTAGAGAAATAGAGATAAAAAAGAATAGCAGGTGCTGATATTAGAGCCACTTGTTATATTATATTAAATGCCGCACTCTGCTTTGGGAATGTTCCCAGATGGAGGGTTCCACATGCTAGGAGTTAACAAGGCAGTGGGAAGCACTTCCATCTTTATTGCCATTAATAAATTTTCTCTAGTAAGGAAGAAGCAAGGGGAAAAACAGGGCAGGGTTAAAAACAGAACAACCAAACCATGGAAAATAGAATAGACATCTGAACCGTGGATGTGGCAATGTATAAGTGTGATACAAACCTTTTTTAAAAACCACACTGAATATGCTGATACTGGCAAACTCTGTTTAAAGACCTGGTGGGATAGCAAGCTGCACAGTCCCAGGGTACCCCCAAGAAGAAAGGGGTGGTAAATGTCTTCTAAGTATTCCATACCTAGAGAAACTAGGAAAGGGTTGCCATAAGTCCCAACTGATTTGATGGCACATAATTATTAAGTTGACAGGAAAAAATGACTTGGTTATTCTGCATAGCCCAGCTAACTCGTCATCTTTCTAGGTCTTCATGACACTGGAAAAGGGATAGAAGGGGAGCCCAAACTATGGCCTGTGGGCTAGATCTGGCCCCTGATGCCAATTCATCCGGCCCATGCTGCCTGCACTGCTCCTGGAAGCAGAAGTAAAATGCACCTGTGCATGCACAGAATGCTACCATAAATGCACCTGTGGCTGTCGTACACGTGTTTACCAAGAAAAAGACAAAGACAAGAACCACTCAAACGAAGAATCAAAATTTATATAGTCTAATGTAGAATTGTTCAGCAAGTATAGGTTTTTTATCTTCAAAAAATAATTCGAGTAAAGTATTCACTACATACAATACTGTAAACCAAGGAGTCAATATTCAGAGGTCATATCTTCAAAATTTCATGTAGTAAATAAAGTAGAACCAGTCTTCAAGTACAAAGTTCCTTAATAAATTTCAGAAGTAAAGCAAAATAGTCAGTAGGGGCAAAAATGCTAAGATAAATCCAAAATGAATCAAGACTGTTCCGGTATAACCAGCCTTTCACATGTAACTTCTTCAGGATAAAGGTTCTAAATATAATAAAATGACAAATATAGTTATTATTGTAATTATATAGCAATCCTACATATAGAAGCATTATATACAATATAATACAGACAATAAGGTGAACAATGAGATAAACAGTAAAAATGATAGTATAACGAATCTACAATACCTGTAATTTGCGTTAAGGAGCCTCTAAATATTGAGCCTCTTAATGCTCAAATGTCAAAAGATAGGTAAGAACGAACATGATATATAAAGTGAAAAAAAACCCATGTAGTAAATTGGTTTAATCTGTAAGGAGTAGGACAAAGTCAGGGCAAAAAACTGTTTAAAGGGGACCTTCAAAGGAAAAAAACAGCAACACTACAAGTAACAGGAAAGTTCAAGTTCTGAATTTAACCCATGAGGTTCCAAGCTTTTAAACATATAAATGAAGACTCACGCTGTCGGAGGCGCCTTTCAGTATTTAATTTTTCATAGCGAAGTGGGCTAATAGTCTCAAGGGCGAGAACATGAATCTGGTCCTCAGTGTGGTTGTGGCGTAAAAAGTAGGAAACTAATGGAGCAGACAGGGTTTGCGTTCTAATTCATGAATGATGTTCATTCACACGTGTTCTCAGAGGGCGTGAAGAAATACTGATGTAGTCCAAATCACATGGACATTTAAGTAAATATACAATATTCTTCGAATTGCAATTTATAAAGCCTCTGAGAGTGTGTGTAAAAGAGTTGTCCCTAGAAGTGATTGATTGAGTCTCGATGGTAAATCTATATATAGAACAACTAAGGCATCAGTAATGTCCCGAAACCACCCTGTGCTGAGAGCAGGGAGAATCAGTAACGTCAGTCTTTGAAAGTATCTGGCCCAAAGAACGGGTCTTTCTAAAGCCAATATATGGCAAAGTCCGGCAACCAGGGATGTCAGAAACTAAATCCCAATGTTGTAGCATGATCTTTTTAATCTTAGTTGTTAAGGGAGTGTATTGTAAAGACCAGTATAATTTGGAGCGGTCAGGCGATTTGTCTTTACGCGTAAGTAAAGACGATCTGGGAACCATCTTAATTCTTTGAAAAGAGTTGTCAATTACCTTGTTCGGATATCCCCTCTGTGCTAGTTGACCACATACCCTGTTAGCTGATTGCTTAAAGTCTAAAGATGTAGAAGAATACCTTTTAATCCTTGTAAGAAGGCTAAAGGGAATATTAGCTTTCAAGTGGTGTGGATGAAAAGATGAGAAATGCAAGTATGAATTATGGTCGGTAGGTTTAGAAAAAAGCTTCATTTGTAATTTGTTCTGACTAATATAAACGGTGAGATCCAAAAAAAGAATAGACAAAGGATCACTATGGTGAGTAAATTGAAGATTGGAATCCTATTGGTTAAGCTAATCAACAAAATGTGTGACAACGTCAGCAGAATCTATGAGAAAAAAACAAATCGTCAATATATCTGCGGTACAATAAAACATGATAAAAAATGGATTGGATTATATAAATTTTGATTCTTCGTTTGAGTGGTTCTTGTCTTTTTCTAGGTGTTCATACAGCCCAGCCATTTGTGGACTCTCTGTACACGTGTTTATGACCGCTGCGGGTGCATTTATGGCAGTGTTTTGCACATGTGTGGGCACATTTTACTTCCACGTCCAGTGGGAGGAACCACATGACCCCAGGAAAGTCACCACCACCTTGTAAACATTACTTACTAGTATACGATGAGGCACGATGACATAGAAACACCAACCGCCATTGGTTAGGTAATGTAAGTTGCCCATGGAGAAGGCAATGAAATGGTAGATTCTAAAGGATCTTAAGACAGTTATATGAGTGCCCAGTGTGTTCTGGAAGATATTGCTATAATCCTATATATTTCATTTTGTATATTACTTTCTTCTCTCCCCATCCTCAGCATCTTCTCTGTATTGAACATAACCCCCATAGACAGAAAGGTGGAGACAGAATATGTAATTTCTGAGTGTCATATGACCTGATTATATTACAGGCTGTTACACAAAGAGAGACCCTCGGTGTAACACTGAAGTAATTGTTTATATGACATCAAGTAATTGTGCAAAAAAAAAAAAGTGGTGACAACTCTGCCTGAGGCAAAGCAGAAGCCTCGATTGTGCTGGACACAGTGATGTTGTCATTTCAGTTTTGCTGACAAAGGATTTGGCAGTCACATGACCTGCCTGTTCCAAGGACAATGTTCTTGCCAAGCTGGTACAGAAATCCATATAGCCAACTTTCCCGTGCAAGGGTTCTGCTTGCCTTTTGCTTTACGTCAGTCTCCAAAAAGAGGTCCTCTCCATTTTCTTTCTTCAACACCCTTCCCACTTTCTGCTTTTCTTTTTCCCTTTTTTTTTTGCACAAGCCATTCCGTCAGGACTTTTTGGTCCCTCCTACCAGCAGCTGGATTTTAAGGCTTGGGCAGCTGCCTGTTGCCTGGCAATAAAGCGGTGTTGCTTTCCCCCCTTTCTCTGGCCTTCCTCTGCATTCCTGCCTTGCATCTGAGCTCCTAACCAGCCGTGACTCCTCTCTGCTGTCTCTTTATTGCACAGAGCAAGGCCAAGCCAAAACAGCTCTGGCAGAAGTGCCTGAACTTAGCCCTCCCTTCTCTGCTCAATTCGGGCAGCCTGTTCCCAAACTATGGACTCGTCTTGTTCCACCCTCCTGCTAGGGGATTCAGCTGTTTTTGCCGCGGCCCTCAGAGTTCTCATCAACAACCCAGAGTTCAGGTGAGCCAGCAGGGATTGCCACGTAAGACAGCCTGGGGATGAACATGTGGCTGGGAGCAAAGGCCTCAGTTGGATCAGCAGTGGAAAAGATCAGGAGGAAGGATGGGGAATCGACGTTTCAGCTGCCTTTTGGAGCTGGGATAATTTGGAAGTAATAAGGCATGATCCATCCCATAGTCCAGTGCTGAATAAGAAGATGTATGAGCCGCACAGGACAGTGCAAATGTGTACATAATATGGATGATTTCTTAACCCTGAAGTCATTGCTTCGTACAATGTTCCTCCCTAATAAGACAAATCTTCAGTCGATCAGGAACGTTAACAGGCTTGTAAAACAGAGTGAGCTCGTGTCTCTGCCCCAGCTCCTGCTAACCTAGCAGTTTGCAAGCAAGAAATTGCAAGTAGATAAATAGGTACCACTTTGATGGGAAGGTAAACAGCGTTCTGTGCACTCCGGTGTCTAGTCATGCCGCCCCATGTCCACAGAAATGTCTGCACATGCAGACAGCGCTGATTCTTTGGGTATACATGGAGATGAGCATCGGGCCCTAGAGTTGGTTACGACTGGCTTTCGAGCAAAGGCAACCTTTAAAACAGTACACAGAAACATGTGTGCTCTGGTTGGCAATATATACCTTGGCCATATCTTTAAGCCCCTGTTCTAGAAGTCATGTGAGGAAGAAATAGTTTTCTGCACAGGTCAGCAAAGAAGAGGGAGGTGTTTTTTTCTCTCCAGAGCGTTTTGTTTTGTGAATAGTTACCCCCAAGCTAAGAGTGGTACTACAAACATAGTACTGTATCAGTTTAAAGGGATTAGTTGCTTAAACTTCCACTGTTTGTCAAATCAGGCTCTTCTGTGGATTTCAAGCTACTGCCTACGTTTCTTATATGCAGTTTGGAATGTGTGGGGTTCAGCCAACAGATCCTCAGATTTGCTTTCTCTTTGTTTTTTTGGCAATGCCTATGAGAACAAATAAGTCAATCTTAGAAGAAATCAACCCTGACTGCTCCTTAGAAGGTCAAATAGTAAAGATGAAGCTAAAGTACTTTGGACATCAAATGAGAAGAGAGGATTCACTTGAGAAGGCCTTGATGCTGGGAAAGGTGGAGGGCAAAAGAAAAAGAGGGCGACCAAAGATGAGATGGCTAGATGGCATCATGGATGCAGTGGGCACAGAGCTGGGCGGGTTGAGGAGGATGGTGGAGGACAGAGGTGCCTGGAGGATGATGGTCTATAGGGTCGCAAAGGGTCGGAATCGACTGTGCGACTGAACAACAAATGAGTTAGGGAGAGGGATTTCAGCTCTGCAAGTCAGCAGACCAGCAGAGTTCCAGCCTCTATCGGCATTTAAGATTTGATCTGCCACTGTTGGATGAGTAAAAACTTGGGGGTCAAGATGTGGTTTTCTAGGGAGGAGAAAGATAGGATAAAAGGAAAATTTAACATGAAAACAAAATCATTTTTAAAAAATATTATTTTTTACAAAACATAAAATACAAAATCAATATTAAAGTATTTTGGAATGGATATTACTAAGAACATGCAGAGTTTAAAGAAAACTGAAGGTGGTGAAGGAAAATGTAAATACACACAGAAGATCAGGTCTATATTGGTTCAGGAGGATTGTGCTACACAAAATGATAAATAGGTACCAGAGCCACCGAGCCGCTGCACCCTCCTGGCCTCGTCACCACCGGGAGGATAAAAGGAGCTCCCCGAGGCCGCAGGGAGCTCAATGGCACCGCTGCTACCAAGCCACCGTGCTCTCCCGTCCCCGTCACTGCCGGGAGGGCTCCCTGAGGCCATGGGGAGACCAAAGATGCTTCCGCCACCGAGCTGCTGCACCCTCCTCACCCCGTCCCGTCACCGCAGGGAGAATAAAAGGAGCTCCCTGAGGCCACAGGGAGCTCGAAGACGCTGCCACTACCAAGCCGTCGCGCCTTCCCAGCCCCTCTATCAACCAGGAGGAGGACAAGGGCAGTTGATTGACTTTGTGCTTGTCGTGGTTCTGTTGCTGTCGGACTTTGTGGGGCTTCTTAAATGAGGTTTTCCCATCTGTTTCTGTAATGTTGATATTGTGCATTTTGATGTTTTCATACCTTGTAATTCTAATTGTAATTATTGATACATTGATTGCTGATATTTTGATGTTGTGCTGATACTTTGTATTACTGTTAAATTTATTGTGAGTGTATTGCCTATTTATTTTGTATCATTGATTATTTGTATCACTATATTGTTATATTGTATCTATATTAATTTGTTGTATGCCGCTCTGAGTCGGCCTGTGCCGAGTCAAGTGGGGTATAAATCTAATAAATAATAATAATAATTACACCTAAAATTGTATGATGCTAACAGATGAAGAGTTAAAAGATTAGCAGAATTTAATATATAATTTTAATTAGAATAAAAGACAAAGAATAAATAAAAGATTATGGTATTTATCACAGTCTGGCCAGGCTATTCTGTAGAGTTGACCATGCTGCTAGCAACTCAACGCTGATTGTCAGGCAGCGGTTAACTAACCTGACAACCCTGAGGACTAATGGACTTGGTTGGAGAAGTCGACAGGGAAGTGTGATGGTCCCTAAATGGATTAAATTCCACTTGAATCTATCTAGATGGAAGGCAGAAGCGTCATCAATTCTGGCCTGGGGCCGATGAGGAGTTTGTGGGCTCCGGACTAGAAAGTGACTCGTGGAACTGGATCAGTAGTATGGGCATCACACTGCGATGTGAAACAGATGTGGAACTCTTACATCTTAATGTTAGCTTTCATCCATTTCGAAGTGGACTTGATCCACGAAAGCTAATGTTAAAATATAACAAAGTTATATCTTCAAAGTGCTACAATGTTTTTGTTTTGTTTTGTACTCTGATACTGTATGCTTATTTTAATAGTATCACCACTGAAGTGTTATGCTTTTGCTTTTCACTTATGCAGAGACTCCTTTGTGATATTTTACAATGTTGCATAAATTAATGCACAGATGTAACAATGAATAAATGCATGACACAAACAGCCCCAGGTTCCTTTGCTATTGTCACTGGGCAAATGACATACTGTATTTCTGTGGGCTGATCTTATAGCAGTGATGGCGAGCCTTGGCACTCCAGCTGTTCTTCAACTTCAATTCCCAGAAGACCTGATCAGCAGGAATGTTGACTTGAGCTTCTGGTATTTGAAATCCAAGAACAGCTGGGGTGCCAAGGTTCACCATCACTGTCTTATAGAATCATAGTACGGTCATATTGGACAGAGCTAGGGGCTGTGGTGGCTCAGTGGTTAAGAAGCTCGCCTTGTTAGCTGGAAGGCTGGCAAGTCGGCAGTTTGAAATCCAGGTACTGCATGATGGATTGAGCACCCATCTCTGTCCCAGCTCTTGGGGACATGAAAAGAGCCTCCTTTGGGAGTTCCCTGAGCAGAGTTTCTCCCGCAAAAAATCCTTTCAACCCAGAATAATTTTTGACAAAAAATTATTATTATTGAACAGAGGATCAGGACGTTATGCCACTGTTGGACTTGATGGCTATCAGATCCTTTCCAACACTACATTTCTATGATTCTGACTAAATCCCACACGTATCTGCTTTTACTGCCATTATGATATACTGTACTTCTTTTGTTATTTTCAGAACCACCTTTCTTTAAGGATTAGTAACGATGCAACAGTTTCCTTACTGGCCCCTCCCATCTTGGAAATTTGCCATAGTGTCTTTATGCAGATTTCATTGAACTGATGGAAGTGTTGCTGGTGAGATGTTATTCAGCTATACAAGAAGGCTACTTAAATCCTCATTTATAACTCTTGCAGGTCTTAATGTTGATTTATTTTGTAGCAAAAGAATGTAGATGTCTTTGCTGAAGAGAATATTGCATTTTTGATTGGTCAAATAGCAGGATGTTATTATTGAGAAAATGAGATTTTTCTCCCCAAGCTATCACATCCGTTAAGTATAGAAGATTCATGGGGTGTGCTTGGAGAATGTCTATGGCAGGCAGCATCGCAGCATGATGACTGGAATCTTGATGTTTATGCCTGCCAATGTAACTCCAAAGGTGTAACTTTTAACAGCAAACTGTTACATTCATTACATTCAGGTCTTGCAGGTGCTGTGTGACAAGAAAAACATATACTATCTGCAATTTGCTGGTAAAAGTCACAACATTGAAACTGCATTCGAAGTCATAAGTAATAGAATTCTGACCATTGCTTAATGAATTTCATCAGAGACTGGGTGCCCATCCCATTAAAAACTGACATATTTTAGGAAGGTGATATCTTTATTCAGGGGTGTGCTGGGCAACTTGGGTGGGCTGTGGGCAAGAAGTGATGGGGGCACCTATTGGGGAGGTGGGGGGGAGAAATCCCATACATTCCCATTACCTCTGCCTGCCTCTGGGGGTTGCCAGTCACTGGGACACACCGGGATGAGTCCCTTATCCCTGTGGGCCAGCACACCACTGTCTTTATTAAGGTAAAGATAAAGGTCACCCTTGCTCAAAAGCCAGTCATATCTGACTCTAGGATATGGTGCTCATCTCAATTTACAGCCAAAGAACCAGCACTTCAGATCTTCCCATGATCATGTGGCAGGCATGACTAACACTAGAGCACATGGAACGCTGTTACCTTCCCATTGAAGTGGTACCTATTTATCTACTTGCACTTTCTTGCTTTCAAACTGCTAGATTGGCAGGAGCTGGGACAGACAATGGGAGCTCACTCTGTCATGCAGCACTCAGGTCTCAAACTGCTGACCTTCCAGTTGTCAAGTTCAGCATTTTAACCACTATGCCCCTACGGTCCCTGATATGTTTATTAGGTCACCCCAAAATGAAATAAAATGTGGAAAAGCACAAAAAATGGTGGAAGGTTTTGAGATAACATTCTTCATCAGATAAGATGTAAAGAGAAAGTTCGATGGGAGAAAGGCAAGGGTAAGGTAAAGGTTTCCCTTGCTCGAAAGCCAGTTGTATCCAACTCTAGGGTTCAGTGCTCATGTCTGTTTCAAAGCCGAAGAGCCAGCGTTGTCTGTTTCTGCAGACATTTCCATGTTCATGTGGCAGGCATGACTAGACACCAGAGAGCACGGAACACTATTACCTTCCCACTGAAGTGGTCCCTATTTATCTACTTGTAATTTCTTGCTTTTGAATTGCTAGATTGGCAGGAGCTGGGACAAAGACGGGAGCTCATTCCGTCCTGCAGTACTCAGGAATCGAACTGCTGACCTTCCGCCTCCCAGTCAGCATCTTAGCCATGAGCTGGAAAAAGGCTGGTTCTTAAGTCCCTGTCTGCATATTGTTACAAGAAGTAAGGTAAGAATGACACTGGCAAAAAAGAAAAGAAAAGAGAAAGTTCTCATCAGGTGATGCTGTGGTGATAGATTTCACTTGATCTTTCTAGCTCATGGACTTGCTTAGAGCTGGACAGTTAGAAACTTTTGACCTTCCATCTGAGACATTATAAACCTCCCTCTGCCACCATTGGGTGCCCATATAGCTTTCCCTGTTTTTGATTGTAAATACTAGTACACCAGAGTTCACCTCTGTCTATATTTAATATACTATAATATGATCTATCTTGAGCCCTGGAAGACACATGTGACCTTATTAATTTTAAAGCACTTCCATTCCTCTTGTAATATGGCCTGTCCCCTTCAGTATATGGGCATGTGATGATTATACAGCTGTGTTAATTGGGGCTGGGGAAGGGCCTGAAAAACTTTCACTGCCTAATGACAATCTCTGCTGTATGTGCTTTTGTGCTGATGTAGAGCTGTTTGTTTCAGCAGAATTGATGTTTCATAATGAAATGTGAATGATTGGGGGTTTTGTCTACAGAAGTGAGAAAGTTCATTTTGTAATGGAAAATGAAGTGCTGAATCAAATAGAAAGCAGCCACTTCTGTTGGTTATCTAGGTTTGCACACACTTGAACACTTGTTAGACTGGTAGGAAAATCCTCCTACATGTCCTCTTTAATCCTCTGCAGTTGTGGGTTCTTCCAGTAATTCTGACAACCAGCAAATATAGCACTGGGCAGTTTACAACACTGCTTAGAATGCAGAAGTGAGGCATCATCATGAGGCTGTACTCATGACCATTGAAGTCCATGCTGATTTCCCAGTTAGCTACTCCCAGTGCTTGCTGATGTGGATTCAATGCCATGTGCTAAATTTCTTTTATTTCTATATTTACAGTAAAACCTCGGGGTTACGACGGAGATCCATTCCACTAGCCTCTGTTGTAACCCAAAAAATTTGTAAGTCGAAACATCGATAGGGATGCATTGAAAAATTAAAAAATGGTCCTGAATTGATGGTGTAAACCGGGAAAAATACATTAAAAATTTGTAAACCGGGACAGCATTTTCATAGGATTTGCCATCTACATGAATGGGTTTACTGCTATTCATTCAGCCCACGTTGCCCTCGTCGCTCCTGGAAGTGGAAGTGAAATGTGCCCGTATGGGCACATTTTACTTCCGCTTCCGGGAGTGACGAGGGCAGCGTGGGCCGGATGAATAGCAGTGAACCCATTAGTGTGGATTCACAGGGTGCTTGGGCTTCTGGTAATTGAAGTCCAAGAACATCTGGAGTGCCAAGGTATGCCATCATGGCCTTAGAATAGCCTTCTGCGACCCATGTCTGATGGCTGAAGAAGACAGTAAAATAGTCCAGAACACATGCAAATCCAAAAGCAGGGTGGGTGGGGGTAGGGACCATGAATGGGTTTACTGAGATTCATCCGGCCCACGCTGGCCTCGTCACTCCTGGAAGCGGAAGTAAAATGTGCATTTTACTTCCGCTTCCAGAAGCAATGAGGGCGGCGTGGGCCGGATGAATTGCAGTAAACCCAATTGTGTAGATTCACGGGGGCTTCTGGGAATTGAAGTCCAAGAACATCTGGAGTGCTAAAGTTTGCCATTACGGACATAGTTCCAATGTCTAGTTTAACTTGCATTGTGTGGTTTGTGGAGAAGGTATTTTGATTTACCTGTGCTGAATCTGTCTTGCTTCTCAGCAGAAGACACTTAAAGAAAGAAAAAGACAAGGATTGGAAAATTACTTGAAGGGAACTCTGATGACTATAATAAGATATCCACTGCCTCTTTTCCCACAGTGATGTGACATTTTTGGTTGGCAAAAAGAAGCAGGAAGTCTTTGCTCACCGGTGCCTCCTATCCTCTCGCTGCCCAGCATTCCATGCCATGCTGAGCCAACCCCAGGAGATGCGAGCACCACTGATCCTAAGCCAGGTGCAGCCAGAGGTGTTCCTTGCAGTCATCGAGTACCTGTATACTAACAGCATCACCCTCAACAACATCATTGTAAGTAGGACTGCTCATAGTGAGGGATGGGCTTCCAGTGAAGTAGCAGATGGACAATTGAGTACAGAAAATGACACTATTAATCAGTTTATGAGAATGACAAGATAATTATTCCAAGTCAGATTTTCAAATGAATTAAAAAGCTAATCAGCCCCAGTAAATATGAAAATCCACTTTGTCTCCAATCTTATTTTTTCTAAGTGACTTTTTAGTGTAGACAAGGAGTGTTTAAGGGCTTGTTCATTATATGCAACATTTTTAATGTGTATATTTTGCCATTTTGGTGATCTTTGCATTTTATTTCTGCTACTCACCTTGAAAATGGTGCTTTGGTTTGGTTCCCCCCCCCATTGGATTTTTTTTTTTGCTAGGAGCATGACTTAGAAATATCATCATCATCATCATCATCATCATCATGATGTTTGTGGTAGTGGTGTTTCCTCTTGTTGTTGTTTGTTGTTGGTTATATTTTAAAAAACTGTGGTGATGACTTGGAATAATAGCTTAGCAAAATTTACACGGTAATGCTTAGTATGCATCCAGAGGAAAATAAATATAAATACTGCAGTGGCTCAAGTGGCTAAGATGCTGACTGGGAGGCAGAAGGTCAGCAGTTCGATTCCCGAGTACTGCAGGATGGAATGAGCTCCCGTCTTTGTCCCAGCTCCTGCCAACCTAGCAGTTCGAAAGCAAGAAATTGCAAGTAGATAAATAGGGACCACTTCGGTGAGAAGGTTACAGTGTTCCGTGCGCTCCGGTGTCTAGTCATGCCTGCCACATGAACATGGAAACGTCTGTAGAATCAGACAGCACTGGCTCTTTGGCTTTGAAACCGAGATGAGCACTGAACCCTAGAGTCGGATACAACTGGCTTTCAAGCAAGGGAAACCTATTCATGGAGTGGCTAATCACAAAAGTATTCTAAGCCACAAAAAAGGTCAGTAGTTTATAGCTTGAGTGCTATGATGCCACTTCTGCATGGCTGAATATACAAGGACTGTTCCAGTAACACAACAGGGATATTTGCAAACTAAGCTGCAGCAGTGTCTTGTACTCAATTAGTGCCTCCTCTACGCAGCTTCACACAGTTCCTAACAATGAAAGCCTTTCTTTTCCACACTCTTACACCCTCTACCTGGAAGCTACAAATGGGGAAAAGTGGAGAAAGAAAGGGTGTTGGTTGTTTACAGCTTAAGCAATTCTCATCATCAGCTTCTAGATGTTAAGAATGTTAGTTAGCATTTTGTTAATGTAAAGCTATTGACTGCAATCCTGAAATGGCTAGTTTAGACTTAATTCAAGAAAGGCAGTGAAATTACTTAACAAGTTAGTGGCTTCAAAGATCATGCTCAGCACATTGGATTGAGACATATTTTTAAAAGGGAAGAGAAAGTCTAATGGAGAGAGATTTGTGATATATTTCTCTCCAAAAGTCTGTTTTCTATTGCATGTTTTTAATTTAGATTAGTATGTAGGATAAGACTTTTCTTGTTTGCTTATACAGTAACATTTACATCAATGCCACATTTTCCAGCTGCTAATTTAAAGATCTCTTTTTGAACAGGAAAGTCCTATTTGAATGGAGTTACTTATCTAGATATAATTCATGTCAGTCTTTCTGAGTTGTTTTTAAGGACAAAACCCACTTTTGTCATGCTCACTAACAACTTCAAAAAGGCATTGAATAAACATTTCAGCAGATAAATATGCCAGGTTTCTCAGACTTGTTGTTTGAAGGGGGGAAGCGCTGTCAACTTCTACAACTTTATCCATGCTGTTTGAGGATGATGGGAATTGTACTTTGGCTTGTATGGAAGGTACTGGGTCAGATGTTTTAGTGTATGGGACCAAAGACAATGAACAGCCGAAAGGTTGGCTTAACACAGGTTTATTGCATGATGATCCAGGGGAACATGAGGTAATGGCGGATGAGTAGCTCAATATATACAGTGGCTATACATTTGAATGTGGCTCCTCGACAGTCTATTGGTTACTGTCCGCGTGACGTCACGGACGGTCAAGCCCTTCTTGTCCAAGTGTAGGTGATGGCGGGAATATTCCCGCGCTGTTGTTTGCTGGTGGGTCTGGGCCAGGAGAGCTTGAACGCTCGCTATTGCCACCAGGTGGTCATTAGCTCGCGTCCTATTGCAAGGGCTACAGTTAAGCAGCTGCTGGTTATAATGTTACACAAGCATGGTTACATTGGATACACGTGAATGGATACATTGTAAAAAGGTACAGTACAGAACACAACATCCCTCCCCCCTAGGATGGGACGAAGTCCCTCAGCCAAGATGGCTTATTGCAAGCGCGTTTTGGCCGTGATGTGGGCTGACCTGCCCCAGGGGCGCTACTGCTTCCTCGTTCCCTGGTCCCTTGTCCTGAAACGGGAGAGGGAGACTTGTTAGAGGCTTGCCGTGGTTTGGCGGTTTTGGGGGAAGGGAAAAACTCCATTGTGGGCAGACCGGAGATACTCGGGGCTAACGAAAAACCCCTCTTCTCGCTTGGACGGGTGGGGGACCACTCCTCAAAACTTCCCCGGTTCTGAAAATCAAAATCTAAGTCTGTTGGGGCATCCGTATTAGTGGGGAGATCCCGCGGGATATCTATGAGATCGGCTTCCCTTCTCTCTGCTGACCGATCCCGCAAGATATCTATGAGGACAGATTCCCTTTCCTCCCCTCTTGGTGGGGACCCATGGCCCCCCTTTCCTCCCCCTTGGGCTGAACGGGTGGGGGAGAACCCTAACGCTGAGTCTTGTGTCCCGTGGTCCGTGCCCTGTTCGCCGGGGATCCTGCGCCGGAGCAGGTCTGCGTGCCGCCTCCAGAGTAGACCTGTGCCGGTCTCGACGCGGTACGAGACGGGGCCGGTCCGCTCTATAATGACGCCCGGTACCCAGGCCGGACCCGCGCTGGCATAATTCCTGCAATACACGGGAGCACCCACGTCGAAACTCTTTGTGTCCTCTATCCCAATGTTTTTTCCCTTTTCCTCTACTCTCGTGGGGTCTAGCCTAGTTAGTATGGTGGTCAGTTTCCTGCGCATCAGCAGCTCTGCGGGGGAGTATCCTGACGCTAGGGGAGTCACTCGGTAGCCTAGCAGAAACTGGCACACTTGGTGGTTTAGGTCCCCGGGCCCCATGCGCCGCAGCGCGTCCTTGGTGGTGCGCACAAGGCGCTCTACTTGGCCGTTTGTGGCAGGGTGAAAAGGAGCGGAGGTGATGTGCCGAATGGCGTTGATTTCTGTGAATGCCCTGAACTCAGAGGACGTGAAGCAACTTGCGTTGTCGCTTACGAGGGTGTCGGGTAAACCGAACGTGGAAAAGACCCTCCGCAAATGCTTTATGGTTGTGGCCGTGGACGTGCTTGCAACCGGAATGACCTCCAACCACTTGGAGAAGGCATCCACCACAAGGAGAAACAGCGTCCCACGGAACGGGCCGGCAAAGTCTACATGAACTCGGGACCACGGCCCCTTCGCCGCGTCCCACTCCCTGTGAGGCAGGCGGGCTTCTTCTGGCCTGGAACTTTGGCAGGGTTCACAAGTGCCGACCATGTGCTCGATGTCGGCGTCTAGCTGGGGCCACCAGAAATAGCTCCGTGCCAGGGCTTTGGAGCGCACAATCCCAGGGTGACTGACGTGCAGGAGTTTGAGTACCCTCGGCCGTAAGGACGCCGGGATCACTACTCGCTGGCCCCACAGAAGGCACCCCCTCTCAAGGGACAACTCTAACTTCTTTCGGAAAAATGGGTCGAACTCCGCTGCCAGGGATGACGCTGGCCACCCTTTCTGCACCCAGGAGCTAACCCTTGCTAAAGTGTTGTCCTTGCCGGTCGCCTTGGCAATGTCGGCGGGCAGTATTGGGGGCGAGTCGAGGACTTCTATCATCAGTACCTGACGGTCTGGCTCCTCCCCGCCCATGTGGCTGTTTTCCCGGGGAAGGGGGGACCTCGATAGAGCGTCCGCATGGCTGATCTCCCTTCCGGGCCTGTACACTAACGCGTGCTGATACGCGTTGAGAAAAATGGCCCACCTAAGCATCCTAGGGGACAGGATCTGTGGCGTGGGCTTATCTGCGGTAAAGATGCCTAGCAGGGGTTTGTGATCGGTTACGATGGTGAAGGGGCGGCCATACAGGAAGTCGTGGAACTTTTTTGTTCCCGCAATTATCGCTAATGCTTCCCTGTCTGTCTGGGCGTAGTTTCTCTCCGCTTGGGACAGGGACCTGGAATAGAACGCTATCGGGGCCTCCCTCCCGTTTTCCAGCACGTGGCACAGCACCGCCCCCACCCCCACTGGGGATGCATCACAGATGAGGACCACTGGCCGCTTTGGGTTGAAATGGGTGAGGATGGCGTCAGACGCCAGAAGCTGCTTTAGCTCACTAAATGCCCTCTCTTGCTGGTCGCCCCACTTCCATGCCTCGTCCTTTTTGAGCAGCCTGTGCAACGGCTCGGCCACGGCTGCTTTCCGGGGAAGGAAGGAGTGATAAAAGTTCAGCAGCCCTAGGAACGACTGCAACTCGGGCTTGGAGGTGGGGCGAGGGGCTTGCTTTATGGCGGCTACCTTCGACTTGGACGGCCTTATTCCCTCAGGAGTGACACGGAACCCTAGGAATTCGACCTCGGTCGCGAAGAAGACGCACTTGTCTTTTCTCAGTCTCAACCCCGCCTTTTCGAATATCGCCAGGACCTTGCCCAACCTCTTTGCCAATTCGGCCTGACTCCCCCCCGTTATCAATACGTCATCAAAATAAGGCAACACCCCCTCGAGCCCCTTCAGGAGGCGTTCCACGAGTGACTGGAAAATTCCAGGCGCCGAATTTACGCCGAATTGAAGGCGCGTCACCTGGAACGCCCCCTTATGGGTGACTATAGTTTGTGCAGCAGCGGCAGCTGGGGTCACTGAGAGCTGCTGGTAGGCTTGTGCTAAGTCGAGCTTAGCGAAACACTTTCCCCCATGTAACCTGGCCAGCAAATGGCTGACTACCGGCACCGGATACGCATTTGGGCGAATGGCCTTGTTGATGGTGCACTTGTAATCAGCGCATATGCGCACCTCCCCGTTGGCTTTTAGTGCTGTTACAATTGGGGTTTCCCACTCCGCAGAATCAACAGGAACAAGAATCCCCTGGCCCACCAATTTGTCCAGTTCCGCCTCTATTTTGTCCTTGAGCGCGAATGGCACCCGGCGCGGTTTGAGTCTTATTGGGCGGACCTCAGGGTCTAGGTCGAATGCTACTGGGGGTCCCTTATATTTCCCAAGTCCCTTCTTGAAGACTTCGGGGTGCGCATCGCACACCTCCTGAATCGGGTCAGTCCCAACGGCAACGGCGTGCACCCCCCCAATGAACAAACCCAGGGCCTGGAACCATTGAGTCCCGAGGAGGCTGCAATTCCCCCCTTTGAGAACAACTAGGGGGAGAGTCGCGGCGTGTTTCTTAAATTGGACCCGAAAATTCCCCACCCCCAACACCGGAATGCAGTTCCCTTGCACGTCCCGAAGCGTGGACCTCAAAGCTTTGAGTTTGGGCCGCACGTGGGGGGCAATTCTCAGAAACTCCTTCTGGGGAATGATGGAATATAAGGACCCCGAGTCAATTTCCATCCTAATGGGGGCCTCTTGTACTAGTACCTCAACAAAGTAATGGGGGTGTCCCACGGACACGCTGAACACCGGTGCGTCGTCCTCGCTGTCGTCGGCGATGCGGCCCACGCCATCTCGCTTCCTCGTGGCCTGGGTGCCGTCCTTGGGTCTCGTCCCGCGGTCTCTCGAGCTCTTCCGGGCCTTGCGCCGCTTCCTGCAGACCTTGGCGATGTGCCCGCGGCGGCCGCAGTTGTGGCACTCGGCCTTTCTGAAGGGGCATTTAGCGCGGTCGTGGTTCGCTCCGCAACCGTCGCAACGCCAGCCTTCTTTCCGGACCTTCCGGACGTCCTCGTCGTCGCTGCTCTCCGCTGACTACTTCGAGACTCGGCGGGCCGCGTGCACCGAAACGTGCACCGAAGTCTCTGCCCTGCCCGTCTTTGGCCGCCAGTCCTGGAGCTCCTGGACCCCGGCCTTCGTAGCTTCCGCGGCTTGTGCCTCCTTCAGAACCTCCTGCAACGTGGGGGGTGGCTTGCGGTTCATCAATGTGCGCTGAGTTTCGGCATCCCTCAGGCCGCACAGCACGCAGTCTCTCAGCGTGATCTCTACGTTCTCCCATTTGCATGGGCCGGCCGCCAGTCGCAGGGCCGCTGCGAAGTCGGTGACCGACTCCCCGGGCGCTTGGACTCGCCTCCAAAACACGCTCCGAGCGGGGAACATCGCCGTCGTGGGCCGGAAGTACTCACGCAGCATGTGCATGAGCTCCTTCACCTTGAATTCACTCGCCCTCCTCGGCGCGATCAGGTCCACCCAAACTCTCTTGGTGTCTGGCCCCAGCATCCGGGTGAAGATGGCCCGTTTCTTTGCCTCATTCGTGACTTCGGATTCCACCAGGGCTCCCTGGAAGTCCATCTCGAAGATGTCCCAGTCTGCCGGTCTCCTGATTTTGAAACCGGCGCATGTCTTGGTCCCGTGGGCAGCCATATCCCATCCTCGTCGCCAATTTAGTGTATGGGACCAAAGACAATGAACAGCCGAAAGGTTGGCTTAACACAGGTTTATTGCATGATGATCCAGGGGAACATGAGGTAATGGCGGATGAGTAGCTCAATATATACAGTGGCTATACATTTGAATGTGGCTCCTCGACAGTCTATTGGTTACTGTCCGCGTGACATCACGGACGGTCACGCCCTTCTTGTCCAGGTGTAGGTGATGGCGGGAATATTCCCGCGCTGTTGTTTGCTGGTGGGTCTGGGCCAGGAGAGCTTGAACGCTCGCTATTGCCACCAGGTGGTCATTAGCTCGCGTCCTATTGCAAGGGCTACAGTTAAGCAGCTGCTGGTTATAATGTTACACAAGCATGGTTACATTGGATACACGTGAATGGATACATTGTAAAAAGGTACAGTACAGAACACAACAGATGTTCTACGCTGTTTGAGGATGATGGGAATTGTACTTTGGCTTGTATGGAAGGTACTGGGTCAGATGTTCTACGCTGTTTGAGGATGATGGGAATTGTACTTTGGCTTGTATGGAAGGTACTGGGTCAGATGTTCTACATATTAGTATTTATGTTGAGCTGTGTAATTTGTCTTCTCAACTTTTTAATGTTAATTGCTGTAAGAATAATTATGTTGGTAGGTGATTCATAAATATAGCATATAAATACATATGTTATATCATAGGTCAAAAACAGGTAAGATAAGATCCTAAAATTCAGAATTATACAGTTGTTTGTGAGTTAAAACATAACTGAGATTTGTCTGGATTTTTAATGTGTTTACAGTCTTCATAACACCACTGTTTCGTGACTCATGCCATTTCCTGGGGACAATCCTATTTACTTGCTGTCTGTTTGTTTAAAACATTTACCGGTACTCATTTCTATTCTGCCCATTTAGGTTCCCAAAGCAATTTACAAGAAAGTAATTTAATCAAGGCCAGATTAATTTTTTTTAGAAAAAATTACATACATTCAGAATCAAAAAATGATGAAAAACAGGTCTTATTCATTTAAAGACAGATATAAAGCATTTTCCAATAGATAATTAAACACACATGCACACATACAGTACAATCCAAGACACCAAGACCCTTGAGACACACAATTTTAGCCACCTGGAGAAAGCTCAAGAGAGATGGAGCCAAACTACTGTATTTGCTGGCATATAAGCTCCAGTGTTTTCATCTTAAAATACAGTGCGGAAATGGAGCGTGTCTTGTACTGCGTCTTATACACCGGCAAATACGGCAATACCTTTTGGAAAGGAGTTCCATAAACACTAGTTGAATCCAAGCATTGTCATCTTCCAAGGAAGCCAAGATTTGTGTCTTGACATCTAAATGTTTCTTTTGTTTGTCTCTTACTGTGAAGTATTTGGGACTGAGTTTTCACCCACCAGAAATATCCAGATTAAAATAGTATGCTTTAGAAAACAATAGAGTTTGGGGAAATGACCATCCGGGAGCTACAGGTTCCAGAACTCCACTGACTATGTTGGCTGTTAGATTCTGGAAGCTGTAACCCCCAAAGTCATTTTTACCCCAAAGAGAAGAGGCTTAAATGTGTTTTCCTCCATTTTCATCACATCTTGCAATAACACCAAGAAAACCAATGTTTTCAGCCCATCTGAAAAAATGAGGTAAGCCTATGGAAGTCCCAAAGTTTAACAAAATCATTAGAAATTTCAAGGTGCAATGGAATATTAAAGAATGGATATTATGCCTTTTCAAGCATACATTACCTCCTGCATCAGCTACAAACATCTAACATTGGTAACACCTGGATTTGTTTTCCATGCAGGCTCTGGAGGTTTTGACTTCATCTGTAGAGTATGGGCTGGATGACCTAAGAAAGGTAAGGGTGATGTCATATGGCTTATGTAGATTTTGTGCATGCAATCTTTTATCCCTATATATTGCAAAATGTGTAGTGCAAAGAATGTCTTGGAAACAGCTAGGCACGTGTTTGACTACTCTGAATTGGCTTGCTATTAACTGAACCCAGACTACTATCTCTTCAGATCCCGCCCAAGCATATGTTTTAGTAAAGGTAAAGGTCGCTCTTGCTTGAAAGCCAGTCTATCTGATTCTAGGGTCTAGTGCTTATCTCCATTTATAGCCAAAGAGCTAGTGCTAGCAGGCAAGGACATCTTACATGTGGCAGGCCTGCCTAGACACCGGAGTACATGGAAGGACATGCTGTTACCTTCCTATCAAAGTGGTACCTATTTATCTAGTTGCAATTTCTTGGTTTCAAACTGCTAGGTTGGCAGGAACTGGGACCGAGACAGGAACTCACTCTGTCGTGCAGTACTCAGGTCTCAACTGCTGACCTGTTGACCTTCTGGTCATCATGTTCAGCATCTTAACCACTAAACCACTGCAATACCTTTTACTGAGAACTTTTTTTACTGCAAAATTTGAACTTTACCAGTGTTTTTGCTGGCAGGCTGAATTTACACAGACATAGAAACCTCTGTCCTGTATCAAAACTTGACCTCTGTCCCTTATTAAAGTAAGGTAAACATTCCATCCTCCCCTATTTCCCCTGCCTCTGAGATTTGGAAAATGATAAGCAAATGATGGTTTTGTAACTGAGTGATGAGAAGATAAATGCTATCCATTGTTACTCATCAGCTCAAAGTCAAGGCCTGTATTTAAAAGAAGCTTTTGTTGAGACTTGCAGAGGCTCTCGGTATTTCAGATCCTCCTTAGTGATTTGGACACAGCAATTGATCTTAACTGTAGGGCCATCATTATGTATTTACTTTCCACTAGTTAGTGTTTGCCACCCACTTACAGAAACTCTGTTCTCGCTGCATAACTAATTAGTTTGTTTTTTACTGGTGAGAAAAGTCTGCTTTTTCAAATATTTACCAGTTTCAAATGACTTAAGGGAATTACCAGGGGAATAGAGTTAGGGAAGCTCAAAATGCATAACAGTAATCCTCTGCTTGGGGAAAACACAATCTAGCCATACTGTATCTTGTAAATTGCAGATAGCTTCGAGTAGGTGGAATATACTAATGACTTCCAGGTTCATATCAGCCATGAAAGAGGTGCACCATTGTGTGAACCCTTAGCTACACGCTATAATCTTTTTGCCAAACTGATAGTCAGTTGGAGTTTCCAACTCTAATTGCAGTTAATGCATTTCTACTAAAACCAGTGGGCACTCTCCTCCCAATTGCAATAGGAAATTGGCTGCAGAGTCTAATAATGGTACAATATCCAAGCATGACCATGTTGATATCTTTCGGAATACTTGTCCTCAGGATGGAGTGTGCAAACACTGGTCTGGAAGATAATACAGTAGTTTTAGTTTCTAGCTCAGTCAGAAGGTAATACCTTTTTGACAAGCCTTCTGATGTCCTTGCCTGCTTCCCCATTTAATCCTTATGATCATTTATCTTCCCAGTATTTCTCTGAGCAAATGACATTTTGCCTTAATGGTATTTCATTTTGCGCTTATAGGAGCATGTATACATTTGTTTGTGTGTCTCTCCCGCCAAACGGGTTACTCACTTTTCAATAAACAATGTCTACTTGGAAACGGGGGGAGAAAGGGAAATCACCTGTGGATTTTTATTTTGACCTACTGAACTGTTTTTGGCGGCTTTTTAGATTGATTGCAACATAAAGTTATCTTGCTGTTTGTAAATGCCTGGTTTTGTGTCTTTTCCCCTCCTAAGGGGGGATAGGGCGTTATCTGGAAAGCTGAGTGGGGTAGGAGGACCAGAAGTTTCATTCCTCACTGTGCCTTATAGGGAAAGAGCCAGGCTATGGGCCTTGGGCAAAGCCCACAGAAGAAAGGAATTGAAAACCATTTCTGAGTGTGTTGGCAGTTGCGTTGAAAGACTTCATCACTGCTCTTTGAGTGTGCTTAAAGCTGCTCCTAGTTCTTTGTGTCTCTTGCATGTTGAGGATATTAAAGTGGGATGGACAACCCCTACGCAGGTTGACTACTTCCATGTTTCCTGTCGGCATAGTCAATGAGCTATTAGTAGTGGTAGAGTTTTCTGGTATGCTGGTAATATGACTGCTGTTCTTATGCAGTGCCATATTTTGTGGTTGTCTGTGTTCCTCTCCTTTTCTGGAGTTAGCATATCCTGGAGATACAGTAGTTGTCATTTCATTGGCAAGGCATAGGTTTATCTCTCAGTGATTCATTGATTTGATCCCTTAAAAATATAAAAGCACAAATTGTTACACACAGAGAGAGATATGATTCTGCTCTTCTGGGAGCATTGAAACTGGGAAGTCAGATGAGTTTAAAAAAAACACTGGCAGGGATATCTGTGGGATCATAAAATAATTTATTTCATAAATGAGGTGACTACATCATATGCTATCAAAGTTTGTACTGTGGTTATCACCAGGCATGCATATACAGAAAAAATGTCACATATTGAAAAGGAGGATGTGGACATCTAAAAATAGATACATAAACGTGGTTAAGAGAATAAACTGTTGGGCACATTTCTAGTGAATATGTGATTCTGTGTTTGTGATTTAGTAATTATGTTCACAGGAAGAGGCATGTTTTTCCAGATCAGCATAGGGTTGTTCAGAACTGATTCCTTTATTGACTGCCTTCCCAGAAATAAGTTGTAAAAACTCAAAAACGGATGAGAAAGTAAACTGAGAAAGAGAGGGGGAGAGGAGGCCTGGATGTTGACAGATGAACCAGTGACACACTATGGTTAAGAAAAGTATCTATGAGTAGATGGAGTAATAAACAAAATACAAATGAGAGTTAGCCATGAATAGAAAATGTTTCCACTCAGAAGACTTGAAAGCTTCTTTACCCCATTCTTCTGCTGGGTCAGGGTTCCAAGAAAAGATCTTATTTTCCCTTCTACTGCAAGGATCTGAAGATGTGGGAGTAACAGGGAACTCCATGCTGATAGCTGGACACAAACAGCACAAAGACAGAACTGAAAATGGATTAATGACACTGTTTTAGCATTTTAGAGAAGAAATATGAGTTCTGATTTGGAGGGGATTTTAATAGGTTCAGTTAGAAATGGAGAGACTTTTAGAAAAGGAGGTAGAATAGACAGTCTGGAGTTTTTCCACAGTAAGGAAGGTTGTGATGTAAATAGTAAAAAAGGAAGTGTGAAAGGAGAGAAAACCAGTAGAAATAACTTGTAATGGGAAGCAAAACCAGAGTGAGTAAATTGGACTGAAAAAACAACAATAGTGGTTAATAAATATCAGTGGATATATACCGGTATATGTCACAGAGACACTGGTTTACCGTGATCTTTTCTTGATCTGACTGTATATGTTTTTCTTCTTCCATGTCTAGGCCAGCCATGAAACTGCCAAAATGAAGGCACACTTTGGTGAGTACCAGGGTATGCCTGATTGTGGTTCAAGAATACCACAATCTTTGAGGATGCGCTTTCTGTCTAACCAATGGTGGGCATCAGCAGGTTCGCACCAGTTCGCCAGAACCAGTAGCAGAAATTCTGGCTGGGCCCACCCATCCAAGTTTTGAAATAAAGTAGTCCTAATTTGGGTGTAACATAGGGCTTTCCCCCTGGCCATGCCCACTATACCATGCCCACAGTGTGGTAGTAATTTTTTTGAGCCCACCACTGTGTGTACCCCTATATGTTGATTACCATAGACCTTTTTGAAGTGAATGGACTCCTTAAGAGCAAAAGGAGGGCAAATTCTTGTTAAACCGTAACTACAATTAGTTCCAGCCAGAGTAACCAATTGTCCAGGATTATAAGGACTGTAATCTGACACTATTTGATGATCACATGCTCTCCAATGCTGGGAAAGGTAGCAGGAAGTGAGGATGGCCAAAGGTAATGTGGATTGATTCCCTAAGGAAGCCACAAACTATATTTTGCAGGATGTGAGAAAGACTGTTGAGAACAAGACATTTTGGCAGTCTCTCATTTATAGATTTGCCATAAATCAGAGACCACTTAACAGCATGTGACAACAACAACAATACAGTTTTTAGGTTATGTGAGATATCTAAGGAATGGTTTACCAGTGCCATCCCCAATGCATTTTTGTGATTGAGTATGGATTTGAAGTTTCCTGAATTTTATTGTTTTATTCTAGCCATTACACCACCTTGGCTCTCAAAACTGAATTACATAACGACATTTAGGCTCTTTCTGTCCCTAGAGAACAAGGAAAGAAATATTAGAGAGAAAGGTCTGAGAAGATACTTGTGTTCCTGCTGCCCTGTTGTTTTTAATACCAAGCTCCCACCATTTTGTTCTGACTGATTTACAGCTTAACCTGCTGGAAGCTGCTGGAAATGTTTGCAGCTTCCATTCTTTATCATCTCTGGCCTTTCTCAGTAGCATGTGACTACAATCTAGAGAATGGGTAGAATGGTTAACAGTTTTAGATGTGACAGATATAGGGATGGGGGAAGCCCCTGCCAGGAGAACCAAGCTGTTGCAGATGTGTAAATATTTATACAAAAATATCACGTGCAGATCTTTCCACATTACTTTTTGTAAGTATTTGGGGCTTTTTTCCCCTTTCCTTTGGACCCCTGGAAAATATGAGATTTCTCTTTTGGATAGCATTAAACTTTGCATGCTAACTTTTATATGACTTGGCATTAATAGTGTGTACTGTACTTTATTTAAATGCCATTTATAAATCTGTGTCTTGACAACAGACTTCAAAAACCTTGGGTACTCACTCCACATTTTGAACATTTTATCTATCACCATGAAAGACAAAATTTTATTTTTGTTTTAATGGAGAAGTGAAAATATCATAAATCGTGCTATTAGTCAGTGGCTTGTATTCAGATAAGAGTAACATGCAGTACACTGGGGTGGGGTGGGGGAATGGAGGTGATCTGTGGTGGATTTTTTTTGGTAGATGTATTTTTATCTAAAAAGTAATCAGTACAATATATTCCATTTTAAATGCAAGGATTGGATCCGCATTGGCCATTTTGGTTTCCCTCTCTATACAAATATATTCCATGTGGCTCAGTCTACTTGAGTTAATAAGTCACGCAGCCAAGTGGATTTCTAATTATAGCAAAGGCACATGTTTTTATACTATCTAGGCTGTTTGCCCATCTGCCATAACACAGGCATGTCAAGACCTGCTTCACATCTCTTATTTTGTGCTTCCAAGGAGCACTGGGCTCTCTTAAATGCCACCAGGTAGGGACAATCCGCTCTGATTAGGGTAGTGATGGTCACAATGCTTCACTGGACTTTGAAATACATAACAGAATAAGAGAGCTGTTAATCACAGACTTGCAGGGAGATTAACAACTGTGTCACTTGTCTGGAAAAATCTGGTTTAAAGACAATCTATAATAAAATTCACAGTGACCAGTTTAGAGAAACCTCAACTTCACTTTCTGGAAGGAAATAATAATTGTAAAGTCAGAGAGGGCTACAAATACTGTAACCAATTTACAGTCTCTACCTTCACTCAAATGCTGTCAGATGCCTTTCCTGCAATACATGAGATACAATCATAGTACATTATCTGGTTCTTCCTACCTCTGTTGTTCCTAAGCCACAGGAGTCTCCCTTTCTTCCTCATAGAACCGTGATGGCGATCCTTGGCGCTCCAGATGTTCTTGGACTTCAATTCCCAGAAGCCCAAGCCCCCATGAATCCGCACAAATGGGTTTGCTGCGATTCATTCGGCCTGCACTGCCCTTGTCACTCCTGGAAGCGGAAGTAAAACGCGCCCATCCGGAGTGCCAAGGATCACCATCATGGTCATAGAACATGAAATTCTTGCTTCTAAACTGCTTTTCAATCTGCTTCACTAGATACTTTAATCACAGCTCAAAGCTTACAAAGGTTAATCTTGACAAGGCACTCCTATATGCATTTCCTATGACACCTTAGAGATAAGCTTTGGTGATAGGACTAACTCACAGCTGGATAAATGTAGGTCTGTGGCCTAAATACATTTGGTACTCAGGGCAGTCAAAATTAACAGCGAGTAAATAAAATTAGTGAAGGGCATAGAGGCTTAAAGTAGTTTTTATTTTATTATTTGTATCCTTTCTTCCACAATTGAACTAAAACAGGATATAGTTGAGGAAGACAGCATCCAACCTACATGCCTAATCTGACACACAGATATTCCCAGGGTGGCTTGAAATGGCCTGCAGGAAATACCCTCCAAGGGACTGCGGTGGCTCAGTGGTTAAGAAGCTCGTCTTGTTAGATGGAAGGTTGGCAAGTTGGCAGTTCAAGACCCTAGTACTGCATGACGATATGAGCACCCGTCTCTGTCCCAGCTCCTGCCAACCTAGCAGTTTGAAAGCAAGAAATTGCAAGTAGATAAATAGGGGCCACTTTGGTGGGAAAAGATCTTGGGGACATGAAAGGAGCTTCATACGGGTGTCCCCTGAGCAGAGTTCCTCCAGCAAAAATCCTTTCAACTCAGAATAATTTCTAACACAAAATTATTATTATGCTCCACTGGATTCCCAGGCAGTCTCTTGTCTAGGCAATAATAAGGCCCAGACCTATTCAGTTTCACCAATGTCATATATCAGATGCCATCAGACCGAGCCCTTTATAGCAGTGGTTTAGTGGTTATGATGCTGAACTTGATGACTGGAGCCTAGAGTTGGATACGACTGGCTTTTGAGCAAGGGTGACCTTTATCTTTACTTTTAAGTGATAATAACTTAACAATGAGGTATTGCAGGGTTTGATGCTGAAGGAAAGATTATGGTTTACTTTGTTAAACCTTACAATTGTTTGTTTTTTCCTGGTCATCTGCTTCTTATAGTGTTCCACTATTAGAAGGTCATCCTCCATTTGCCTCTAGTTTCATTTTAGAGCAATGTTCCCAAGCTGGTGTTTTCCATGTGTTCTGGACTAATTTTCTGTCTTCTTCAGCCATCAGACATGGGTCGCAGAAGGCTATTCTAAGGCAATTGGCCTGCTACAATGGCTGTGGTTTGGTTTCATCTACATACATTCTACATACATTTCATCTACTTACGTCCTCCTTTTTAAAATGCCTCTTGGAAGAATTGCAGCTATGTACAATAATGAGCTATGGCTTTGGTTTGGCTACTTACACATAAGCCATTTTCTCCTACAAAAAGTGGAAGAAGAAACTAGAGGAATCACTATCCTTGACTTGATTCTAACCAATAGAGATTACTTTGTGGGGAAAGTGTAAGCAAGAGGAACTCTGGGGGGAAAGTGATGATGTTCTACTCGACTTCTTGATTTCAAAGGAAACAAAATCAGAGTGAAGCTACATGCATACACTGGACTTTAAGGAAGCCAGTTTGAATAAACTCAAAACGCTTATAAATAAATTCCCATTGCAGGAGATCCTGTCAGGAAAGGTAGTCCAAGACAGGTAGGAGTTTCTTTAAAAAGGAAGTTCTAAAGTTACAAATCCAAACAATTCCAACAATAAAGAAAGGTGGAAGATAGCAAAAATAAAATAAAAAAGGCAAGTGTGGCTCCAGAAAAAGCTCAGAGTGGAGCTAAAACCAAAAAAAGGATATACATATAAGCTTGATAAGTTTGAACACTGGGCTGAAAACAACAGAATGAAATTAACACAGATAAGTGCAAAGTTCTACACCAAGAGGGGGAAACCAAATACACAGTTACAAGTTAGGGCAGTTATGGTGAACCTTGGCACTCCAGGTGTTCTTGGACTTCAATTCCCAGAAGCCCAAGTCAGCACTCCTGCTGATCAGGGCTTCTGGGAATTGAAGTTCAAGAACTTCTGGAGTGCCAAGGTTCACCAACACTGAGTTAGGGGATTCTGTACTTGGTTCAGTAATACTATGTGAGAAGATCTTGGAATTGTTGTAGATCAAGGTGGATATGAGTCAGTATGAGTGAACCGTGCTTTGTGGCAGCAAAAAAGGCAAATGCTATTTTAGGTTGCATTAACAGAAATATAGTCTCCAAAACTGATGATGTACTAGTCCTCTTCTATTCTGGACCAGTTAGACCACATCTAGAGTTATGTGTCCATTCCTTTAAGAAGGATGCCAACAAACTGAAACAAGTTCAGAGGAGGGCAACAAGCATGGAAACCAATTCTATGAGGAAAGACTGAAGGAATTGGGCACATTTAGTCTAGAGAGAAAAAGAAGCCCCCCCCCCCCCCCGAAATATAAGAACACTTTCCAAGTACTTAAGACAGTCATAAAGAGAAGGGGCAGGATCTGTCCTAAATCATCCCAGAGTGCAGGATATGTAACAAATGGCTGAAACTACAGGAAGCCAGATATAGACTGAATATCTGGGTGGGGGGAATCCAACTGTTAGGGCAGTATGACAATGGAACCAATTATTATCTTGGGAGGTTGCTAGCACTCCAATGCTATAGGCATTCAAGAGCAAATTGGACAGCCAACTTTCAGGTCTGCTTTGATTTGGATTCCTGCATTGAGCAGGAGGTTTGACTCAGTTGATTGTCCTGGATCAAATCTGATCTGAGCAGAAGACACAAAAATCCCATTAAATCTTCAAATCAAAACCCAAAACAAATTTCTTATGCCTCTTCTGAAGAGCAGTTGTTGGAAGCACAGCCCCTAAGTATGGCCCAAGGATTCCAAACTGCTCATTATCTGTAGGTCATCAGTTGCACAGAGCTAGCTGGGGCCCATGGGCTCTCTGATGATTTCCTGAACAGCATCTTCTCTTCACCCCATCCCAAAGCTCCCAGCCATTTGCTTTCAGTAGAATAACCTCCCAGTTAAATGCCTTCAGCAGAGCCAGTAGTAGAACAAAGCTCATTGTTCCCAGAAGACTAGCTTTTTTTGGGGGGGGGGGGAGTGGGGAGTTATCTGAGAGTTATTTTTAGAACCTATCAGTAGCATAGCAGAAATAAATGCTAAATAAACAAAGCTGCATTCCTAGGCTTCCAGGGTAAGCCAATTACAGCTCATGCAACTGATATGCTGATGATTTAAAAGTCAGCTATACCATAGTTTACTAAAAACTTTAAAGAGGTTCGCATATCCAAATCAAATGGTTATTTGAAAATCTGCATATAAGAAATGACCTTGACACCCTGCTTAACTGTGTTTGAAAACTGTAACTCTTCAAACAGAATGCTGAAGTAAAATAGAATGGGATACCTACGGTACATTTTAATAGTGCAACTCTGGGAGGTGTGGTCCAAAAAAAAAAGTAGCATTTACAAGTGTGTGACTAACTACCTATTGCAGGGGTGCCCAAACTTTTCAGGCCGTGGGCCAGTCATCCGGTTCAAGGGGCCGGTCACTATAGCCCATGGGCCAGATCTGCCCCTGATGCCAATTCATCCGGCCCATGAAGCCCTAATCGCTCCCAGAAGCGGAAGTCAAACTTCCAGGAGCAATGAGGACTTCGTGGGACAGATGACTTGGCATCGGGGGCTGGATCTGGCCCATGGGCCATAGTTTGGGCAGCCCTGACCTATTGGGTGGACGATTAGTGAATAAAAGGCTACTGGATTCTGGATGTGCAATCAAAAAGATTCACTTTTCTAAGAACTGCTTCCTTTGCAGCCAAGTCCCACTTTTCAGCTATTTCTCATCAATCATGTGAGCATTAGGAAAAAGAGAGGCTGAAGTCTCCTCCTGCAATTTCCCCACTACACAGCTGGTCGGAGAATAACTGAGCAATAGGGGAAAACAGGTCTGTGGGGAAGGTTTATGGGTTCTGGGAAGTCGAGCCATTAAAAGTTAGTGAGGATTGGTGGGCTATCAGTTCCCCATCTATGATTCAAAATAAAAGACACACTAGATGTTGAGCCAAACATCTGTCTAGCTAGCTCAACTTCTTTCACCATCAGCTTCTGGTATGCAAGTGAGACATGTGGAGACCAGGAACAAATTGTTGCCATGTAGAGTGCTTCTCTGCAGTATCCAAGCCAACTCAGCATACCTTCTTTCAGGATATTCTATTCCCATGATGGTGAACCTTGGCACTCTAGCTGTTCTTGGACTTAAGTTCCCAGAAGCCCTGGTCTCTGTGAATCCACACAAATCACAGAGACCTGGGCTTCTGGGAATTGAAGTACAAGAACACCTGGAGTGCAAAGGTTCACCAACACTGCTCTATTCCATATCACCACGACTCCAGCTTTCCCTATAGTCAGCACAATAGTTTCCACAAGCATGGAAAAATTGCTGTTTTAGACTACAACTCCTGGAATTCCCTAACCAATATAGTCAGGGGAGGGGGGGGGGGATGAAAGTAACATTGCTGACCTCTGTGTTAATGAATAGGTTCAGTTCTCAGTGGATTATCCTGAAAAGAGAAAGGGGGTAGATTTTTAAGTTTTCTTTTTCTGCTTCTGCAATCCTTTCAGTTTTACTGAGTACCCTGATACTACCTCTCTCTTACTTTCCATATGTGTAAGGGGCTGTGGTGGCTCAGTAGTTCAGAAGCTCACCTTGTTAGCTGAAAGACTGGCAAGTCGGCAGTTTGAGACCTGGGTATTGCATGATGGATTGAACGCCTGTCTCAGTCCCAGTTCTTGTGGACATGAAAGGAGACTCATTTGGGTGTTCCCTGAGTGGAGTTTCTTCTGCTAAAATCCTTTTAACCCAATTTCTGACATAAAATTATTATTATTCCATATGTGTAGACTGCTTTTTAAGAAACTGAAAACCTATGCTTGTTATCAGTAAAAGTGATTTTTAAAATCTTTTTATATACCTAGCAGGGGTGTGGGTGCGATATCCGGAATGAGCTGCTGCACCCCTTGACCAAATCCCGTGAAATTCAGCACACACATACCCTGCGCACATGAGCAGGTCACTGTAGGGGTCCCGAACCCCAGGTGTGTGTGTATTATACCCACCAAATTGATCCTTTAGTCCTCAACCATTCACAAGGGCTGACCAGGTCTGGGCCTTTGTGATCTCATGCCCTTTGTGATGTCTTGCCCAGACCTGGCCAGCTCTTGGCTTAGAAAGATCAAGTGTAATGTGTGCGTAGTGCCCTCATGCCATTGGTGTCATGGAAATTTGCTTTGGGGGAAATGTGAGCTAGAGTTTCTACGCAGTACCCAGATTTAGTGTATGGGACCAAAGGAGTGACAATGAACAGCCGAAAGGTTGGCTTAACACAGGTTTATTGCATGATGATCCAGGGGAACATGAGGTAATGGCGGATGGGTGGCTCAATATATACAGTGGCTATACATTTGAATGTGGCTCCTTGACAGTCTATTGGTTACTGTCCGCGTGACGTCACAGACGGTCACGCCCTTCTTGTCCAGGTGTAGGTGATGGCGGGAATCTTCCCGCGCTGTTGTTTGCTGGTGAGTCTGGGCCAGGAGAGCTTGAACGCTCGCTATTGCCACTAGGTGGTCATTAGCTCGCGTCCTATTGCAAGGGCTACAATTAAGCAGCTGCTGGTTATAATGTTACACAAGCATGGTTACATTGGATACACGTGAATGGATACATTGTAAAAGGTACAGTACAGAACACAACACCAGATGACACAAAAACTGGGCCACTAGGCAGTGATTCTTCTCCCTGCTGCCCTAGCAGCACCTAGCCTGCCATGATAATTACTGAATCACTAGTAAATCACACATTGCAGGGAAGCATGGAGGAAAGAATGCTAATCCACGAACCCAGTTTACTACCTGGAAAAAAAAATGAAAGAAGGGAGGAGCATTAGGAGAAATGAGTTCCAGAGGCAATTATTATGAGAAAGGAATGTGGGCATGGTGAGGTAAAGGCATAGCAGGCAGAAGAGGAGATAAAGAGGACTCAGCTCAGAAAACTAACTGGTAGAAGAGGGATATTCCGTGATAGCTGAGGGTGACTAAGTGGCTGTAAATGGTTAGCTACAGTCATCTGGCTTTGTCCCAGCATTTCCTCTAGAAGCTGGCTGAACCTCAGAGCATAGACATAGGAAAGGGAGGTGAGATCATCCAGGCTATGTTGCCATGTGCCACACCGGGTAATCCCGCTGTCATACATTCCTGAGTGCTGAGTAGTCTAGTGGTGTGACTGCCAACTTCACTGTGCTCTAAACAGGGTTGTAGCCAGGATTTTAGATTGGGGGGAGGGAGGATTTTTCAGGAGGGGCAAAAAATTACCAGGAGGGGCAACAATGTCACACTCACATATATAACATTGGCACCATGTGTGGGTGGGGGCTGTTAGCTCAGGAGGGTTTTTGCCCCCCCCCCCCCAGCTACAGCCCTGGCTTTAAATAATAATAATTGTATGCCATCAAATCAATTCTGATTTTTGGAGCCCCTTTCCAGGGTTTTTTAGTTAGAGGATACAGAAAAATTGTTTATCATTCCCTTCTTCTGGGGCACCCTGGAACTGTGCCCAAGAGTATACAGCTGGCTCTTCTCCCTGGAAGCACTGGGAAAGCAAACTCCCAACATCACGCTTAAATCACTGAGCTATCCAGCCAGCCAGTCCTGTGATTTACAAGAACTTAATGCTCAACCCAAACATTATCACACTTTCAATTGCACCAGGCTGTTCTCTCCTTTCATGGGTGCTTCAGGCCCTGAATTCCAATATAGTGAGTTGGGATCAGCTTAGGTATTCTAAATTTAATTTAATTTAATTTAATTTAATTTAATAGATTTGTATGCCATGCTATCCAATGGACTCTGAGTGGTGTACACAAGTTAAAACCAATATAAAACAATTAAAACCCCTTAAAAACATAGCAATATTACCCCCCGCTGTGCCATTTACTATCTAAAAACAAATATAAAATCTACAAAAAAAGCTTAACATTAAAAAAATAATTACAGGAGGGGGGAGCCTTAGACAAGCCAAAAAGGGGAGCTTGTTGACAATCCCGGCCCCCATACCCATTTTGCCAACCACATCTTCAATTCTTTCCTAAATGGTAGTAACTGGGCCTGGAGGCGTAGTTCTACTGGGAGGACGTTCCATAGTGTGGGGGCTATGACTGAGAAGGCCTTTTTCCTTATGTTGGAGAGGCGAGCCTCCCCAACAGATAGTACCTGAAGGGTGCCCTCTCGGTTTGCTCTTGTGGGATGGGTCAATGACCTACTAGGGATGATGCAGTCCCTGAGGTATCCTGCTACCATGAAGGGCTTTAAAGGTGACAACCAGCACCTTGAATTGCACCCAGAGACATATAGGCAGCCAGTGCAGCTCCCACAGCAGCGACGATGTGCGGGCGAAATGACTACACCCCACCACTGCGTGGGCCACCACATTCTGAACCAACTGCAGTCTCCGGATGGTCATCAAGAACAGCCCCATGTAGAAAACATTACAATAGTCCAAATGGGAGGTGACCAGGGCATGGGTGACCATGAGCAGGGCCTCCCAGTCCAGGAGTGGGTGCAATTGATTAATAACACGCACTTGCCCGAAGCATACCTGTCAAGTTTTGGATTTGGAAATAAGGGAAATTTCCTGGTCAATAAGGGATACTTGACAGCTATGCTTATCCTGTGCTGCCTCTGGGATAACTACCCGCTGGCCCCAGAGTAAGCAGCCCCTTTCCAGGGAAAGCTCTACTCTGCGCCTGCAAAACGGCTGGAAATGCTCTTCGGGGGGAGTAGTGGGCCACCCTTTCCTAACCCAGGAACTGACTTGGGCCAGAATCTTGTCGGCCGCCGTGGCCTTGGCGAGGTTGGCTGGAACGATGGGGTGTGAGTCGAGGGACTCGATCAGCAGGACTTGGTGATCCTGCTCTACCTCACACGCGGGGTCCCCTAAACTAGGGAGAGGGGATCGGGACAGTGCGTCTGCATGGGAGATCTCCTTCCCTGGGCGGTAGACCAGTTCATACTGGTATGCGTTGAGGAAGATGGCCCAACGCAGCATCCTGGAGGACAGAATTTGTGGGGTAGGTTTGCCGGTAGTGAAGATCCCTAGCAGCGGTTTGTGATCCGTTACTACCGTAAACTCGCGGCCGTATAGAAAATCGTGGAACTTCTTCGTTCCCGCGATTATGGCCAGGGCCTCCCTATCTGTTTGCGCGTAATTGTGCTCGGCCTTCGACAGGGACCTTGAGTAGTACGCAACCGGGGCCTCCCGCCCGCTCTCTAACACGTGGCATAGGACCGCCCCCACCCCCACTGGGGACGCATCGCAGACTAGAACCACTGGCTTTCTCGGATCAAAATGGGTCAGGACAGCATCCGAGGAAAGGAGTGTCTTAAGTTCCCTGAAAGCTTTCTCTTGCCTGTCCCCCCACCGCCAAGCCGTGTCCTTCTTTAGCAGGGCGTGCAGCGGCTCTGCAACCGATGCCTTCCTCGGGAGGAAGGAGTGACAGAAATTTAGGAGCCCTAGAAATGACTGCAGCTCCGGCTTTGCGGTGGGCCAAGGGGCGTTTTTCACAGCCGCAACCTTGGACTCGGAGGGTCTGATGCCCTCCGGGGTTACCTTAAACCCTAGGAACTCGACCTCCCTCGCGAAGAATACACATTTGTCCTTCCTTAGCCGAAGCCCCACTTTCTCGAAAACTGAGAGGACCCCATCTAACCTCTTAGCTAACTCTACCTCGCTCCCCGCTGTTATCAACACATCGTCGAAGTAGGGGAGAACACCTGGGAGCCCTTTTAATAGGCATTCCACGAGGGACTGGAAGATCCCGGGGGCCGAATTCATGCCAAACTGAAGGCGCGTTACCTTAAATGCCCCCTTGTGCGTCACGATCGTTTGCGCAGCGGTGGCAGCCGGGGTTACTGAGAGCTGCTGATATGCCTGCGCCAGATCTAGCTTGGCAAAACACCTCCCCCCATGTAATGTGGCCAGTAAATGGCTGACCACGGGCACCGGATATGCATTTGGCCGAATGGCCTTATTGATCGTACATTTATAGTCCGCACAAATCCTGACCTCCCCATTTGACTTAAGGGCCGTAACAATCGGCGTTTCCCATTCCGCCGAATCAACTGGAACCAAAATCCCCTGCCCCACCAATTTGTCCAGTTCCGCCTCGATCTTGTCCTTGAGGGCGAAAGGCACTCTCCTTGGCTTGAGGCAGATGGGCCGGATTTCTGGGTCCAGCTCAAAGGAAACTGGGGGGCCCTTGTACATTCCGAGCCCCTTCTTGAAAACGTCCGGGTGTGCATTGCACACGTCCCGCATTGGGTCAGCCTCGATGGCGTTAATGCCGGACAGTTCGATTCCCAGGGGAGCAAACCACTGTGTTCCCAAAAGGCAGCATCTCCCCCCCTTGAGGACCACTAGGGGCAGTTTCTCGGAGTAGTCCTTGAACTTCACCTTGAATTTCCCCACCCCCAACACTGGGATCCCATTTCCCTGCACGTCCCGTAAGTGTGACTTCATGGCCCGCAGTTTGGGCTGCGCCTCTGGGGGGATGCGCATATACTCTCTCTGGGATAGGATGGAATAGGATGACCCCGAGTCTATCTCCATCCTCACTGGGAGCCCCTGTAACTGTACCTCAACGAAAAAACGCCGGTGCTCCAGGCCCACGCGGTTCACGCCTTCCTCGCTGTAGTTGGTTGAGACCTTCCTGGTGCCGGCCGCCTTCCGTTGGTGTGTCTGGGAATGGCTCGAAGCGCCCTTGTCCTCGGCTCGCCCGCGCCTGCATACTCTGGCGATGTGTCCCTTTCGGCCGCAGTTGTGGCACTCGGCCTTACGGAACGGACACCTCGTGCGGTCGTGGGGCGCCCCACAACCGTCGCAGCGGCGGTCTTGCTGTTCGCGGGTCTGTCGCTTCTCCCCGCGTTTCTTTATCCTCTGGACGTCGTCGTCCTCGCTGGAGCAGGGGTCCGCCATCGTGGACGACTCCTCGGACATCGCTGGTGAGCCGGCGGGCGGCTTGGGGGCCCGCCAGGCCGTCTTCGCTGGTGTCCGCCGGGCCGCCTGCACTGGTGACTTGGCCCTTTCGGACGTGGCCCCTCGGGCCTTGAACACTCTGACCCCGCTCCTGGCCGCCTCGGCTGCTTGGGCCTCCCGCAGTACCTCGTTGAACGTGAGGCGGTGGTCGCGGGTCATCAGCTTCCTCTGGAGCTCCTCGTCCCTCAGGCCACACAACATGCGGTCTCGGAGGGCCTGGTCCAGGTCATCCCAATGGCAGTGCACCGCTGCAAGCCTGAGGGCCGCCGCGTAGGCGGACACGGATTCGCCCGGTTTCTGGTCTCGCCTGTGGAACGAGACCCGGGCTGGGAAGATTGAAACGGGCGGCTGGAAATGCTCGCCCAACCTCTCCAGGATACGGTCGATGGGCACGTCGTCCACCTTCCGGGGGGCCACCAGGGTCATCAGGATCCGCAGCGTGGCCGGGCCCACCTGGGCCAGGAAGTGGGAGCACATTTTCATGTCGTCGTCGACGCCCGCGGCTTCCATCGCGTGCCGAAACTGGCACTCGTAGAGCTCCCATTGTTCGGGCTCGCTGACATCGAACTGGTAAGGCTTGACCTTGGGATTCGCCATCGATCCCATCCTCGTCGCCAATTTAGTGTCTTGCACGGAAGACAAAGAAGGAGTTGCAGTGAGGACTAACACAGGTTTATTGGTTGATGATCAGGATGAACATGTGGTAATGGCGGAGGTACAGCTCATTATATACAGTCGTAAATACATTTGAATTGTGTCACACGGTAGCTCATTGGCCGCTACCGTCGTGACGTCACTTGTGTCATGCCCATCTGCTCCAGGTGATCCTAGCACGGGAAAGGTTCGCGCGGCTGCCGGTGATTTGAGGAATGTGAACCATGTGAGCTGAACGCTCGCAGCTGCCCTCTATGGGCAGCTTACTCGCATTCCTTAACAGCTGAGCTACATTGTACATGCATACATAACACCGAGAAATAATTATTCATTCAGGTATAGCTCACAGCATAGTGATTGAGATCAATGACCAATCCATTGCTGCTCTAGGAGTGGAGGTTTAGTGTCTTGCACGGAAGACAAAGAAGGAGCAGCAGTGAGGGCTAAAACACAGCTTTATTGCATAATGGTCAGGATGAACATGTGGTAATGGCGGAGGTACAGCTCTTTTTATACTGCAACAATACATTTGAAAAGGGTTACATGGTAGCATATTGGCTGCTACCTGCGTGACGTCATTCTGAGTCACGCCCTTCTTCTCCAGGTGTTCCTTGCGCGGGAAGGTTCCTGCGGCTGCCGGTGATTAGGGGAATTTGAACCATGTGAGCTGAACGCTTGCAGCTGCCCTCTATGGGTAGCTAGCTCGCGTTCCTTTAACAGCTGAGTTACATTGCGATCATTGTCAGGTTACATTCAGACATTCTTAAAGTGATACAGTTACATACACAACACTCCTCCCCCCTAGGATGGGAAGAAGTCCCTCAACCATTGTGGCTTCCCGCATGTGCGCTTGGGGCGTACGACTGCTTGGCTGAGATCAGGGGAACTAGGGGCTCTGAGTTCCACAGACTCTCGTCCTGCAACGGAAAGGGGGGACTCATTAGTCATCTGGCGGGGACTCTGTGGCAACCTTGCATTTGGAGAGGGGAACAGAACATGTAACTGGGATGTGAACCCCTGCCTGTCGCTCGTGGCGCCTGGTGACCCCCCCAGCACGAATCTCGGGACCGATGAGACCCTTGTTGTCTCGCCCCGGTTTCTGGCGCCTGCAACTGGCATACTTGTGCTACCCCCTGCTGCCTGACTCGGTGGTCTTGGGGATGGAGAGAACGAACTTCCCCCTGCTGCCTGGGTTGGGGGTCTTGGTGATGGGGTAAACTCTAGAACAAAAGGACTGGGAGGACTGGAAATACCAGGGGCTGAACTAAAACCTCTCTTCTTGCTCGGACGGGTGGGGGACCACTCCGCGACATCCCCCTAGTATGGCAACATAAAATCAAACTCATCCCACTCTTTCAAAGTATTCTCCTCCCCGTTTGAGAATCCAGGGTATGCATTTGTACTTGGGGACGTCCCCGTGTCTCCCCCTTGGGCTAAACAGGTGGGGGAGAACCCTAACGCTGACTCTCCTTCACTGGTAACTCGCCTTCTGAGCTGGTCAGCGTGCCTTCTCCACAGCAGACCTGTGCTAGTTTCAACCCTGTAAGACACTGGCCCCGTTTGCTCAATGACCGTTCCTGGAACCCACGTTGGTCCCAAGGTTGCGTAATTCCTGCAGTGAACCGGGTCCCCTACCGAAAAACTTTTGGAGCTCTCTATCTCTATATTTCTCCCCTCATCCTCCACCCTGGTCGGATCCAACCAATCAAAAAGTGTTACCGGCTTCCTCCACATGAGGAGCTCCGCCGGCAAAAGTCCTGAAGCTAGGGGAGTTGCCCTATAACAGATGAAGAATTGACACAGCTGGAGTTTCAATTCACCAGGACCCATGCGCCGGAGTGTGTCTTTCGTAGTGCGCACTTGGTGCTCTACCTGACCGTTTGTGGCGGGGTGAAACAGGGCAGAGGTAATGTGCCGGATGGCATTCCTCTCGATGAACGCCTTGAATTCCGCGGATGTGAAAGTACTGGCATTATCGCTCACAAGGACGTCCGGCAGGCTGAAGCAACTGAACACCTTGCACAATTGTTTAATGGTTGCAGCAGATGAGGTGTTGGACATGGGAATGACTTCCAGCCATTTGGAATATGAATCGACTATCAGCAGAAACATGGACCTGCAAAAGGGGCCAGCGAAGTCGACGTGTACTCGGGACCATGGCCCGCGGGCCATGTCCCATTCCCTGTGGGGCTGCCGGGACTCCTCAGGCCGAGAGCTCTGGCAGCTCTCGCACGTGCCCACCAAATGCTCTATATCCGCGTCTATCTGCAGCCACCAGAAGTAGCTCCTGGCCAGTGCTTTGGAACGCACTATTCCCGGGTGGCTGGTATGCAGTAGCCTCAGCACCTTTGCTCGTAACTTCTCTGGGATGACCACCCGCTGGCCCCAGAGGAGGCAGCCCCTTTCAAGGGAAAGCTCCACTCTGCGCCTGAAAAACGATTTGAATTCCTCTTCGGGGGGAGTTGTGGGCCACCCTTTTCTCACCCAGGAACTGACTTGGGACAGGATTTTGTCGGCCGCCGTGGCTTTGGTGAGGTCTGCGGGAACTATGGGGGGTGAGTCGAGAGACTCGATCAGCAAGACTTGGTGGTCCTGCTCTACCTCGCATTTGGGGTCTCCTAAACTAGGGAGGGGAGATCGGGACAGCGCATCTGCATGGGAGATCTCCTTCCCTGGGCGATGGACCAGTTCGTACTGGTAGGCGTTGAGGAAAATCGCCTAACGCAGCATTCTGGGGGACAGGATTTGTGGAGTGCACTGGCCTGTAGTAAAGATTCCCAAAAGGGGCTTATGATGGGTCACAATTGTGAACTTGCGGCCGTACAGGAAATTGTGGAACTTCTTTGTTCCTGTGATTATGGCCTCTCTATCTGTTTGCGCGTAATTGCGCTCCACCTTTGAAAGTGACCTGGAATAGAAGGCAACCGGGGCTTCCCACCCGTTCTCTAACACGTGGCACAACACCGCCCCCACCCCCACTGGTGATGCATCACAGACCAAAACTACTGGTTTCCTCGGGTCGAAATGGGTCAGGATGGCATCTGAGGACAAGAGCACCTTGAGCTCTTTGAACGCTTTCTCCTGCCTATCTCCCCACCGCCAAACCGCGTCTTTCTTAAGTAGCCTGTGCAGTGGCTCCACAACGGATGCCTTCCTTGGCAAGAAGGAATGGTAAAAATTCAGGAGCCCTAGAAATGACTGCAGCTCCGGTTTCGCGGTGGGGCGAGGGGTGTTTTGCACAGCCGCAACCTTGGACTCGGATGGCTTGATGCCCTCCGGGGTTATCTTGAACCCGAGAAACTCAACCTCCCTCGCAAAAAATTTGTCCCTTCTCAACCTCAGTCCCGCTTTCTTGAATACAGTTAGGACCTTGTCTAGTCTTTTCACTAGTTCCGATTTGCTCCCCGCTGTTATCAAAACATTGTCAAAATATGGGAGCACGCCAGGAAGCCCCTTTAAAAGGCGTTCCATGAGGGACTGGAAGATCCCGGGGGCCAAATTTATGCCGAACTGTAGGCGCGTTACCTTGAATGCCCCCTTATGTGTGACGATGGTTTGCGCAGCGGCAGCAGCTGCGAAACACCTCCCCCTGTGTAAAGTGGCCAGTAAGTGGCTAACTACCGTCACCAGATATGCATTTGGCCAAATGGCCTTCTTGATTGTACATTTGTAGTCAGTGCACATCCTGACCTCCCCATTGGATTTTAAGGCTGTAACAATCGGAGTTTCCCACTCCGCGGAATCAACTGGAACTAAAATCCCCTGCCCCATCAATTTGCCCAATTCCGCCTCAATCTTGTCCTTGAGGGCGAAGGGGACTCTTCTTGGCTTGAGACGTATGGGCCGGATTTCTGGGTCCAACTCAAAAGAAACCGGGGGGGGGCCCTGTAAGTCCCGAGCCCCTTCTTGAAAACTGCAGGGTGTGCATCGCACACGTCCCGATCTCTATGGCGTTTATGCCGGACAGTTCAATTCCCAGGGGAGCAAACCACTGGGTTCCCAAAAGGCAACAGGTCCCTTCCTTGAGAACTACTAGGGGCAGTTTTTCCATGAATCTTTTGAACTTCACCGTGAAGTTCCCCACCCCCAACACTGGGATCCCATAACCCTGCACGTCCCGTAAGTTCAACTTCATGGCCCGCAACTTGGGGTGCGCATTTGGGGGAATGCGCAGGAACTCCTTCTGGGACAGGATGGAGTAGGATGATCCTGAGTCTATTTCCATCCTAACCGGGACCCCTTGTAACAGTACCTCTACGAAGAAGCGCCAGTGCTCCAGGCCCACGCGGTTCACGGCCGCTGCGTCGTCGTTGGCTGAGACCTTTCCGATGCCGGCTGCCTTGGTTGGGGTGCTTGAGGGTGTCTCGACGAGCCCTTGTCCTCCGTTCGCCCACGCCTGCAGACCCTGGCGATGTGGCCTTTCCGCTCGCAGTTGTGGCACTCGGCCTTCCGGAATGGGCACCTCGTTCGGTCATGAGATGCCCCGCAGCCATTGCAATGGTGGTTTCCTCTCTCGCTGGCTCGGCGCTTTTCTCCATGCCTCTTGACTCTCTGCATGTCGTCGTCCTCACTGGAGCAGGAGTCCGCAGTCATGGACGACTCCTCGGAGGTTGCTGGTTTGCCTGTGGGCGGTCGGGCCCCCCGCCAGGCCGCTTGTGCCAAAGTCCGCCGGGCCGCTTGCACGGTTGACTTGGCCCTCTTAGGTGCGGCCCCCCGGGACTTGAAGACTCTGACCCTGCTCCTCGCTGCCTCGGACGCTTGGGCCTCTCACAGTACCTCGTTGAATGTGAGGCGATGGTCGCAGGTCATCAACTTTCTCTGGACCTCCTCGTCCCTTAGGCTGCACAGCATGCGGTCTCGAAGGGCTATGTCCAGGTCCTCCCATTGGCAGTGGACGGCCACCAGCCTGAGGGCCGCTGCGTAGGCGGACACGGATTCTCCCGAGCGCTGGTCCCGCCTGTGGAACGTGTGACCCTGGCCGGAAAGATGGACACGGGTGGCTGGAAGTGTTCCCTCAGCATTGTGAGGATGTGGTCAATGGGTACCGTGTCAACCTTCCAGGGAGCCAGCAGGTTCATCAGGATGCGCAGCGTGGCTGGCCCCACCTGGGCTAGGAAGTGTGACCGCACCTTTCCCTCGTCGTCGATGCCTGCAGCATCCATCACGTGCCGAAACTGGCACTTGTACAGCTCCCATTGCTCAGGATCGCTGATGTCGAACACGGCTTGATCTTGGGATACGCCATGGATCCCATCCTTGTCACCAATTTGGTGTCTTGCACGGAAGACAAAGAAGAAGCCACAGTGAGGGCTAAAACACAGCTTTATTGCATGATGGTCAGGATGAACATGTGGTAATGGCGGAGGTACAGCTCTTTTTATACTGCAACAATACATTTGAAAAGGGTTACACGGTAGCGTATTGGCTGCTACCTGCGTGACGTCATTCTGAGGCACGCCCTTCTTCTCCAGGTGTTCCTTGAGCAGGAAGGTTCCTGCGGCTGCCGGTGATTGGGGGAATTTGAACCATGTGAGCTGAACACTCGCAGCTGCCCTCTATGGGTAGCTAGCTCGTGTTCCTTTAACAGCTGAGTTACATTGCGATCATTGTCAGGTTACATTCAGACATTCTTAAAGTGATACAGTTACATACACAACAGGAGGCCAGAAGGATGTTTGGAGTGATGAAGAGTTATAGCCTTTTCTTTATTTGTGTCAGATGAACCACCAGCATATATGTTATGTATGCATGTACAATGTTACTTTAAATATATGAATGTAACCAGTCCACAATCACAATGTATCTCAGCTGTTAAGGAACGCGAGCAAGCCGCCCATAGAGGGCAGCTGCGAGCGTTCAGTCTCACATGGTCCACATTGCCCAAATCACAAACAGCCGCGGGAAATTCCCCACATGATCAGGAGCTACAGAAAACAACTGCAGAAGAGAAAACAACTGCAAAAGAGAAAACAACTGCAGAAAAGAAAACAACTGCAGAAGAGAGGCGTGACCTGGGCGAGGCCACGCCGGTAGCAGCCAATGAGCTACCGTGCAACAAGATTCAAATGTATTGTGTTATGGTATATAATGAGATGTATCTGTCCCATTACCTCATGTTCGTGCTGAGCATCAATGAATAAACCTGTGTTAGTCCTTCCTGCGACTCCTTCTTTGTCTTCCGTGCAAGACACTAAAATATAATAGCATACAAAGCTAAAATTAACATATCTAAAACATACGGGTGTGTTTTACTTCCGCTTCCAGGAGCAACAAGGGTGGCACGGTCCGGATGAATCGCAGTAAACCCATTCGTACAGATTCATGGGGGCTTGGGCTTCTGGGAATTGAAGTCCAAGAACATCTGGAGTGCCAAGGTTCAGCATCACAGGTCTAGTTCCTACAGCCTTCTTTTTCCTGCCGAACCTAGCCCAAAAAGGTACTTTATGCTAAGCACATAACAAGAGAGAAAGTCATCCATTAGTTTGCTAGTACAGTGATACCTCATACAACGTCCAAACTTGGTTCCACAAGTTTGGACTTTATACGGATTTGGACTTTGTATGAGGCATGCAAAATCCTAGCTGAGATGCCTCATACAACATCCAAATCCTTGCTGCGATGCCTCATACAACGTCATTTCCATAGAGATACATTGTACTGTAACCGCACAGACTTAAGGGCAAAGTCAAGGAAACAGACAGGAAACCGACAGAACTTTAAGAACTCATTGTCTAAAGGCTAATAACATTACAGAAACATGTCAAACAACCCTGATTGTCCAAGAACCTGAAGAATGCTGCAAAAATCCCAGGAAAGCTTCTAAAAATTCTGACGAAAAAAAAATAAAAATAAAAAAATAAATCCAAAATAGTGCTCAAAACCACTCCTAACCACGCTTCACCTCATGCAAAACCCACAAGAGCAATGCACGCATGTGTCCTGCCTTTTATACTGTCCAGGCACAATGCAACTTTTGAAAACCCCAACGCCTCATACAAAGTCGCACGACTTTGTATGAGGCAACTTTTTTCAAGGAATTGGGTGATGTTGTATGAATCCGATGTTGTATGACGCGGACTTTGTATGAGGTATTACTGTATGTAGAATGCTGTAGGAGCCCTTGACTCTTGAGTTGTTTTGTCCTGTCTTGCTGTTTCTCCCTTGCAAAAGAATGATGAGGGGGTGAGGTTGATAGTCCCACTATTTTCAATCTCTTCTCCCCCCACCTCCAATTGCAGTTTTTAACCTTTCAAGGAATTGCTTTATTTCTTACAGCCTAGAAGCCATTTTTCCATCCAATGTGTTGCAGTTGTTGAACTGGACTGAGGAAACCCAAGTTTCAGTCCTACTTATCTATGAAGTTCACTGAGTCATTACTCATCAGCCATAGCAATGTTATGATAAGACTGGTGCTGGAGCAGGGAAAGAACCACATTTGACTTATATAGGGGGAAATGAATTGTCTTTGTCCTGCTCTAAGAAGCATCACAAAATAAGGTCTATGATTGAGTTCATTTATTCTCTCTCATTCTATGTACATGTGGGGTGGGGGAGATGAATCATTTAATAACACAGGTTTACAAGAATATGTGTGATCACATGTTTGGCACAAGACCAAGTATGGCCTAGTGTGACTGATGATCAGCTGCATATCAGACGGATCACAGTGAAGTACCACATGCTTTGGGGATGGCAAATGTGATCTGTTTGCCAAGTAGGATGATACAGCAAATGTGACTGAAGGTATTTTCTTGTGGCCCTCACTTCTCTGTCTTAAAAGCAATTAAATGTATGCAAGGCTACCATGGCAACATGACTGCTTCCTGTTTCTGAGACCTTTGCCCTATATGCCTGCACAGCCCAGCATTGTCTTGGGTTAAGATTTATTATAAATTACTTCCTACTTACTGTTTTTGAAACTCAATGGGGAAAAATTTCTATAGGGGGAGGGGAGACACCCAAGGATTATTTTACCTTAAATCTTGCTGTAATGAGGATGACAGAGTCACTGCCCCCTTTATAGACAGGCAGCCATCCCCAGCCGGGGGGTGAGGACGAGGAGGAGAGCCGGGCGAGCGGCAAAAGGGCCTGCCGCCGCCGCGGCCAGGCAGCCATCCCCAACCGGGGGGTGAGGAAGAGGAGGAGAGCCGGGCGAGCGGCAAAAGGGCCTGCCGCCGCCGCCGCCAGGCAGCCATCCCCAGGCGGGGGTGAGGAAGAGGAGGAGAGCCGGGCGAGCGGCAAAAGGGCCTGCCGCCGCCGCCGCCAGGCAGCCATCCCCAGCCGGGGGTGAGGAAGAGGAGGAGAGCCGGGCGAGCGGCAAAAGGGCCTGCTGCCGCCGCCGCCAGGCAGCCATCCCCAGCCGGGGGTAAGGAAGAGGAGGAGAGCCGGGCGAGCGGCAAAAGGGCCTGCCGCTGCCACCGCCAGGCAGCCATCCCCAGCCGGGGGTGAGGAAGAGGAGGAGAGCCGGGCGAGCGGCAAAAGGGCCTGCCGCCGCCAGGCAGCCATCCCCAGCCGGGGGGTGAGGACGAGGAGGAGAGCCGGGCGAGCGGCAAAAGGGCCTGCCGCCGCCGGCGGGCAGCCACCCCCAGGGGGGGTGGGGGGGTGAGGACGAGGAGGAGAGCCAGAGTCCAAGGCAAAGGATAAGTAGCAGATATGCAAATGTAGAAGACCTAATATAGCAACTGACATAGAGACTTTATACTGACTAAACATAGAAACTGACATAGAGACTGTATTTTAAAGTGTGATAATATGCATGATAATATGTTGTCTTAAATGTTTTAAACTTTTAAAAACTGTGATAAAATGTATGAGGAGAGAAAAATGGCGTAGACACCGGCAAACCACGCCACAAATCTTGCCAAGAGAACCCTATTGACCAAAACAAAAGGCAAAACAAAAGGGCAGGCTAGGTGATACAGGATGCTTAACACCACAGAGGGGAGAAAGGGGAGGGACAGGAAGGGGGGGGGGAGGGGAAATGCAATGTTGTAAGGAGCAATACTGCATAGGGACATGGAATGTGAGATCAATGAACTAAGGAAAACTGGAAGTGGTAAAAAGTGAGATGGAAAGAATAAGCATTGACATCTTGGGCATCAGTGAGCTCAAATGGACAGGGATGGGTGAATTCAGCTCTGGAAACCATCATATCTACTACTGTGGACAAGAAAACCTTAGAAGAAATGGAGTAGCCATAATTGTCAATAAAAGAGTGAGAAAAGCAGTAATGGGATACAATCTCAAAAATGACAGAATGATGTCAGTCAGAATTCAAGGCAAACCTTTCAATGTCACTGTGATCCAAATATACGCACCAACCACTGGTGCAGATGAAGCCACAATGGACCAGTTCTATGAGGACTTACAACACCTCATAGAACAGACACCAAGAAATGATGTCCAAATTATATTAGGAGACTGGAATGCCAAAGAAGGAAATCAAAAAGTGGAGGGAATAACAGGCAAATTTGGTCTTGGAACACAGAATGAAGCAGGACAAAGATTGATAGAGTTCTGCCAAGAGAACGCACTGATCATAGCAAACACTCTCTTCCAGCAACACAAGAGGCGACTTTACACATGGACATCACCAGATGGCCAACACCGAAACCAGATTGACTACATACTCTGCAGCCAAAGATGGAGAACCTCCATACAGTCAGCAAAAACAAGACCTGGAGCAGACTGTGGCTCAGATCACAACCTATTGATCGCAAAATTCAGGCTTAGACTAAAGAAAATAGGGAAAACACGGAGACCAGAAAGATATCACCTAGACAGCATCCCTAAAGAATACACGGTGGAGGTGATGAACAGATTTAATGGCCTAGATTCGGTAGACAGAGTACCAGAAGAATTATGGACGGAGATGAGGGACATCATGCAGGAAGCAGCAAAGAAAACCATACCAAAAGAAAAGAAGAGTAAGAAAGCAAAGTGGTTGTCTGATGAGGCTCTTAAAATAGCAGAGGAAAGAAGGAACGCAAAAGCCAAAGGAGAAAGGAAAAACTACAATCATTTGAACACAGAATTTCAAAGAAAAGCAAGGAGAGATAAGGAAAACTACCTAAAAGAACAGTGCAGAGAAATGGAGGAAAACAACAAAAGAGGCAGAACCAGAGATCTTTTCAAAAAAATCGGGGAAATTAAGGGAACATTTAAAGCAAAAATGACCATGATAAGGGACAAAGAAGGAAAGGAGCTAGCTGATGCAGAAGAGATTAAGAAAAGATGGAAAGAGTACACAGAGGAACTCTACAAAAAGGACCTCAACACTCCTGACAATCACAGTGATGAAGAAGTAGAACTTGAGCCAGACATCCTGGAGAGCGAAGTCATAAAGGCCCTAAAGAGCACTGCAAACAACAAAGCTAGTGGAGATGATGGTATCCCAGTTGAATTTTTCAAAGCGCTAAAAGATGATGGCGTCAAATTACTGCATTCAATATGCCAGCAGATTTGGAAAACAAAACAATGGCCACAGGATTGGAAAAGATCAGTATACGTCCCAATCCCAAAAAAGGGCAATGCCAAAGAATGTTCAAATTATCGAACAATAGCGCTCATCCCACACGCCAGTAAGGTGATGCTCAAGATAATACAGGATAGACTTCAGCAGCATGTGGAAAGAGAATTACCAGAGGTGCAGGCAGGTTTCAGAAGAGGCAGGGGGACTAGAGACCACATTGCCAACATATGCTGGATCATGGAGAAAACAAAGGAATACCAGAAACAAGTTTACTTTTGTTTTATTGACTACACTAAGGCATTTGACTGTGTGGACCACAACAAGATGTGGCAAGTAATTAAAGAGATGGGAATACCAGAGCACCTCATATGCCTCCTGAGAAATCTGTACATGAACCAAGAAGCAACAGTTAGGACAGAACATGGAATGACAGAGTGGTTTGGAATAGGAAAAGGAGTAAGACAAGGCTGCATTTTGTCACCATGCCTATTCAACCTATACACAGAGCACATAATGCGCAGTGCAGGGATGGAGGAATCACAATATGGGATTAAAATCGCTGGGAGAAACATCAATAATCTGAGATATGCAGACGATACCACCCTAATGGCAGAAAGTGAGGAAGACCTAAAGAATCTCTTGATTGGGCTGAAGGAGGAGAGTGCAAAAGCTGGCTTGAGACTCAATATCAAGAAAACCAAGATAATGGCAACAGGCCCAATCAGTTCATGGAAAATAGATGGGGAAGAAGTAGAAGCAGTGACAGATTTTACTTTTTTAGGATCAAAGATCACTGCAGATGGGGATTGTAGCCATGAAATAAAAAGGAGACTGATTCTTGGGAGACAAGCAATGAGAAACCTGGGGAACATAGTGAAAAGCAGAGACATCACATTGCAAACAAAAATTAGAATAGTCAAAGCAATGGTTTTCCCAGTAGTAATGTACGGATGTGAGAGCTGGACAATTAGGAAGGCTGAACGCAGAAGAATAGATGCCTTTGAAATGTGGTGTTGGAGGAGGGTTTTGAGAGTCCCCTGGACAGCGAGGAGAACAAATAGGTCAATCTTAGAAGAAATTAACCCTGACTGCTCATTGGAAGGTCAAATAGTAAAGATGAAGCTAAAATACTTTGGACATCAAATGAGAAGGGAGGATTCACTTGAGAAGGCATTGATGTTGGGAAAGGTGGAGGGCAAAAGAAGAAGGGGGAGGCCAAGGATGAGATGGATAGATGGCATTGTAGACACAATGGGCACAGAGCTGGGAGGGCTGAGGGGGATGGTGGAGGACAGAGGCGCCTGGAGAACAATGGTCCATAGGGTCGCAAAGGGTCGGAACCGACTGTGCGACTGAACAACAACAACAAATATTGTTCTTTGTTGTTGTTCAGTCGCACAGTCGATTCCGACCCTTTGCGACCCTATGGACCATCGTTCTCCAGGCGCCTCTGTCCTCCACCATCCCCCTCAGTCCTCCCAGTTCTGTGCCCATTGTGTCTACAATACCATCTAGCATCTCATCCTTGGCCTCCCCCTTCTTCTTTTGCCCTCCACCTTTCCCAACATCACGGCCTTCTCAAGTGAATCCTCCCTTCTCATTTGATGCCCAAAGTACTTTAGCCTCATCTTTACTATTTGACTTTCCAATGAGCAGTCAGTGTTGATTTCTTCTAAGATTGACCTATTTGTTCTCCTCGCTGTCCAGGGTACCCTCAAAACTCTCCTCCAGCACCACATTTCAAAGGCATCTATTCTTCTGCGTTCAGCCTTCCTAATTGTCCAGCTCTCACATCCATACATTACTACTGGGAAAACCATTGCTTTGACTATTCTAATTTTTGTTTTCAAGGTGATGTCTCTGCTTTTCACTATGTTCCCCATGTTTCTCATGGCTTGTCTCCCAAGAATCAGTCGCCTTTTGAAAGGCGCCTCACTGGGCATCCCCTGAGTGGAATTTCTCCAGCAAAAAGCCTTTCAACCCAGAGTAATTTCTGACATGAAATTTATTTATTTATTTGATGTACCTTCATTTCTAAGATGTCTGTTAGAGCAGCAGCAGTAATGAGTTAGAGCAGGGGTTCCCAACCTTTTTTTGGCCATGCCCCACCTAAGCATCTCTAATATCCTGATGCCCCCGCCCCATGACATATAATTCTTATTATTCAAAGAGTGAACTCCTGTTCATGTGGAGGAAGCCTAAAAGGCCATTCACTGTTAATAACTCATTCTTGAATTGCCCCCCTTAAAAATCAAATTCTCCCCTGTGAGGCATGCTTCCCACTTTGGGAACCATGGAGTTAGAGAGAGAAAGGAATGACACACACATCTTAGACAACATTGTTTTAAGTATAAAAACACTTCCTTTTCTTGCCAACTGGAATTCTTCATGAATAGCCTTGCTTTCAGTTCTGTCAAGTCATAAAATAAAACGTATAAGAATGTTGAATTCTTTTCATTGGTGATCTCAAGAGGCATTATTTTACCGTACCATCCAGAGAACCACCAAAGTCAAACAAAATGACCAGTTACCAGGATGATGGGTATGTAGTCCAAAACATCTGGTTCCCAACATGGGGAACCCACTTCACAGGGGAGCAAGTTGATTTTTAAGGAGGGCAATTCGAGAATGGGTTATTAACAGTGAATGGCTTTTTAGGCTTCCTCCACATGAATAGGAGTTCACTCTTTGAATAATAAGAATGATATGTCATGGGGGTGGCATCAGGATTTTAGAGATGCTTAGGTGAGGCAAGGCCCAAAAAAAAGAATCAACTTGAGGAAAGTTCTATTAACATTTGTGAGTTAATTCCTCTGTGCTTTGGTGATTTGTGCTCCAGAAGAGTTCATTCTTTGATCTCAGAGAAGTGGCCTGCAGATGTATTGAGACTTTTATGTTGAGTAAAATGAGTTACTTTCATGCTTGAAGCACTGCAATAGATCCATGTTGAAGAAAGCTGCCACCTTGCACCATTCTTTAGCAATGAAGTTTAGAATGGACTTGTGAGAAAGAAACACACCAAAGACAAACCAGGTAGCTAGGGTCAAATGCATACCTGTCAAGTTTCGGGAAATTTCTGTTAAACCCCCGTATTTTATACTCTTTCCCGCGGTCATCCCATATTAGTTAGACTGCAATTAGACTGGAGTTACAATGGATGCCAGCACAGGATAAGCATAGCTGTCCAGTTTCCCATTTTGGATGGGAAATTTACCTTATTTGACAGAAATTTCCCAAAACTTGACAGGTATGGTCAAATGTGGATTTAGAGCCAGATCTTCAGTCTTCTGCTCAATCTTGTGCTTTAAAAAAACCAACATATCAATATAGTTGCACTTGCCTCTGCTACCTGTTACTTCTTCTTCATACTGGTCTGTGGAACTCCCTGCCAGAAGAAGTGGTGACAGCTGTCAGTCTTGACAGCTTTAAGAAAGGATTAGACAAGTTCATGGAGGACAAGGGTATCAATGGCTATAATTATGGATACTTAAGGACAACCTCGGGGTTGGAGAGATAGGCAGGATATCTCTCAATGCCATTTCCAGGGAATCCTAAGCAGGTGAAAGCATCTCCTTGGGAATACCCTGAAGGAAATGGTGAGCCACTGTGTGAGACAGAATGCTGGACTGGATGGGCTGTGGCCTGTTCCAGCAAGGCTGTTCTTATGTTCTTATGTTATTCGTTTCCTTTTTTACCCAAGCTAGTGTCAAGGGAGATGCAAGGTTCTTTCTCTGGCACTTCTAGTGGCCTCCACCTGTTATTTGGTGTTCTTGTAATATTTCTCTGATGCTGTCTCTCCACCTTCCTCTGGGTCTGCCTCGTGGTCTTTGTCCTTCTCCTCTTTCCACATATGCCTTGTAAGGTGGTGGGATTCCAAGTTCTCTCCAAATGGGCAAACCATTTTAGATTGTATAACAAATAAACCACTTTATTTGTTGTCTCTGTGTGTATACCTGTTACTGATTAGCTATATATCTTCTTCCATTCTGACATTCATTTGTTGTTCCTGTGGCTATGAACATCAGAGCAGGAGTAAGAAACCGGTGGCCTTTCAAATGTTGGCAAATGTTATGACTCCAATCACCCCTCATGATAGCCACACAATTGGGGCTTATTGGAGTTTATAATTAGCAATAACTCCAGGGCCATAAATTGCCCACTTCTGTACTGCAGACATTGGGTCAGGGCAGATTATGCAGATTGGAAGGGATTCGACAAAATAGTGAAAAGCGCAAACACTTTGTGACAAGTGTTACAGTATACACACTCAGATTAAATCCTGAGGTTCTTACCAGTGGTGGGATTCAGCAGGTTTGCACAATTTCTCCAGAACCGGAAGCAGAAATTCTGGCTGGCCCCGCCCATCCAAATTATGAAATAAAGTAGGCCTAATTCGGGTGCAACACAGGGCTTTCCCCCTGGCCACGCCCACCATACCACACTCACAGAGTAGGTAGTAAAAAAATTTTAATCCCACCACTGGGCAGACATGACTAGATCACCCACCCAGTCACATGGCCATGCCCACAGAGTAGGCCATGCCCACAAAGTAGGCCACACCCACAAAGTAGGCCATGCTCACAGTGTGGTAGTAAAACATTTTGGAGCCCACCACTGGTTCTTACTTGCAGAGATACATGTGCATTTGGAACAATGTGGGTTAAAGAAATGAATGGGGAAAGTGGTAGATAGGCGAATAAACACTTCCTTTATAATTTCCTCACTGCAAATTCACTATGTAATGTGTGGACTACTCATATAAAGAGAATGTAAACAGTATATAAGGCATAGAATATAAGAGCCTGTAGAATACCTACCATATGTATCAATGTTCATTTATTCCATATTGACCTATTTGCCCGCAGTTTCTTATAAACATCGAGTGTATTTCTGGGAATCCTATGAAGAAAGATATCTATTTCGCCTTGCTTGCAAGTCTGGTTCATTAGTTAAAACAGGAATAGGTGAGAAGACCAGATGACAAGAAGAGCTTATGGCAAGAATCATCTTCTTTTCTCACTTGCACTTTATAGTGAGTAAGAAACATCGTGATTCTGTTATTCTATTTTTGGATCATTGTGTGTCACAATGAATGGGATTATCTCTGTAACGAGCCACCCCCTTGGTAATAATGTGTCATGTTAGCTGGCAGTGCTAATGAGAGAGTGTGCTCATATCTTCCCTCCTGGGGTGGGGGGATTCTGTATCCGCCACAAATCTGCTGCATTTATTGCTCCCACTGGCATTGTAACCATTGTTCAGATACTAATTATAGCTCTGAAATCAAATACTGTAACTTGCAGTAGAAGGTCAAATTCAATTCTGTAGAAAGTTTCAGCAGAATTACCCAGGAGGTGAGAGAGTGCTTTGACAGTGTGCCTTGTATCAGAAAATGTACTAGTTTCCTGTAAATCTCTTTGCTAGGAGACTAAATGTCCTCCATTCTCTCTGCTCTACCTTCCATGGTTGTACTCTGGTTGTGGACAATTCACTTGGATTGGTATTTCCTAACGAAAAAACAAAGCAAGAACTAATCAGGCTGCAAGGGAGTCTTTCTTAATAACAAGAACAATGGACGCTTGCCCTTTAGCTAGGTCCCTCCTGTGTTACCATGTAACTCTGTTGTAGGTGTGTGAGAATGAGTGGCATGCATCTGATGGTTAGAAAACAGAGCCACGTTGAGTCCCATTGCTGGGCAAAAAGCAGCATAAAATTGCATCAACCAACCAACCAACCAATCAATCAATAATGAAAAGATCACATACTTCCATGATGCCAGTCTAGAAATACTGCTACTCTTTAACTTGATACAGTGTTTCTGTGGGTTTTTTAGGAGTATTTATGAGCATTTCCATCCTTACTGCTATAACACCTCCATCTTTTTGCAGACAATGCTAGATTGGAAGCGTGGCGCCAAAATGGCCGCCGCGCTCTTTGCGGCCCCCCCCCACCGGACGAAGCCATCCGGGTACTTAGGGGCGTGGCCAGCACCCTAATAAAAGGGCTGGCCACGAGGCAGCCGTGCTGCCATTTTGGCGAAGCAACGGAGCGGAGAAGTTTTTCCCTCTTACCTCCGTCGCTCGTATCCTTCCAGGGGAAGCCTTTTTGGGCAGCTTTTTCTCTTCTTAGGCTTCCTAGCTAACACAGCTATGCCCTCTAAGAAAAAGGCAGCTGCTAACGTGGCTCGATCGGCGCGGAGACGCCAGCCGGGTCGGAGGACCGCGACTGCGCCCGCCCAGCAGCCACCTTTAACGGAGCCCACCGGGACTGGTGGGATGGGATCGGTGGCCCCTTGGCCCGATGCGCGGTGCACGCAGGCTGCCCCGGACGGGGCCTCGGCCCTTGGCCCGCAAACGATGACCACTGCCCCCGCCATGGGCCGTGCAGCTGGGCCCTCTTGCCCGGGCGCGCAGTTCCCCATGGGGGGAGCGAGCCACGGGGGGTGGTTGGGTTCCCTGCTTTTGCAGGGCGTGCCCACGGCTCCCCAAGGGCCGAGCATGGGCTCTTGGCCTTATCTGGCCCCTGGGACTCAGGGGCCTGGACAGGTACCCGTGACCTATGGGCCGGCTGCCCATTTGCCCCCTGTTGGGGCTGGGGCCTTTGTCAACGTGGAGGCCCTTCTGGCCCGTGTAGCGGCCCTTGAAGCATCCTTGGCGAGGGCCAATCAAACAGGGGTGCCTCTAGGATTCCAGGTGCCCCCTTTGGCTGCCGAACAGCGGCCGGCGACGGGTCGGGTTGAGCCGGCTGAGGCGCGCGGGCCGATGGCGGCCACTGCCTCGCGGCTCCCCACTCAACAGGTGCAGCAGTCTGGTGCTGGTCTGGCCCCGTCGACGAGCTCAGCTTCGGTCGTGAGCTCCGACGCCCCCAGCGGGCCGGAACCCCCGGTGGGGGCGGCCCGTGGGGGTGCATCGGGTGAGTATGCAGTTCAAGCTAGTGCACCCACACAACTGACTTCCCTGGGGGGGGCTTTCCAATGGCCGTGGCCTCGCACGGGTGGCCCGGCGGTCCAATTGCCCCCGGCCCACCCGGCGACTTCACCCCTGACACAAGACCCGGGTCCGGGTGGCGCCCCCTATGTGGTAGGGAATGTGTTGGGGATCCCCGGGCTGGTACAGGCCCCCCTTTGCTTTGCCCGCAGTTCCCTCTGTGCCGGTGTCGGCATTGCCAACGGCAGGATATTCCTTGCCCCTGGGGGACCATCTGGCCCAGTCCACCAAGGAAAAGATCTGGAGGGGCGAGTATGTAGATATCTTCTCCCTTCTTAATAGGGAGCCGACCAAGGAAGAGAGGGAAGGGCTGGACGAGAAGGATAAGGAGCAGGCACGTCGTCGTAAGCCGCCACGCACGTGGGCAAATTGGTACCTGATTTACATGGCTGCTTACCTCAGGGCTAGGCCGGATTTGGCCATCCCTATGGTCCAGTATCTGGACAACATTTACCGGGCTATGGTTGACTTCCCGGGTCCGTCGTGGCTGGCTTACGATGAAGAATTCCGCATGAGGATTCCACTGCACCCAGAGATGAGGTGGGATGAGCCCTGCCAGAAGCTGTGGCTTCTGTATATGACCCCCACGCGCCCGGCGCCTGGGGAGAGATACCATTGTGGACATGCGGTCCAACGAGCGGCCCCGGTACAGGTTCCCCGCCAAGCGGCGGGGCAGGGGGTTCCAGCCCGCCTGCTGTGCTGGACCTTCTCGTCCAATGGTTCTTGCAACAGGAAAAATTGCAAGTACAAACACGAGTGCCCCTCTTGTTCTGGCCCCCATGCTGCCTCCGCCTGTCCCAGGCCGGGAGGATACAGGGGCAGGGGTAGGGGCGGACAAGGGGCAGGTAGGACTGCCACGGAGGGAGCAGGTTCACCGAAAGGCCCCCTCCCCAATTAATGTCGACATGCTGGAGCGTTGGCTCGCATTGTACCCGAAGAAAGCAGACGCTGTGTACCTCCTTCAGGGTTTTCAACTGGGTTTCCGTATTCCTTTCACGGGGGATAGGTCACCGCAAGACGCACCCAACCTTTTGTCCTTAGAGGATGGGAGGAGGTGGCTGCCACCAGCATTAATAAGGAGATTGCTGCGGGCAGGGTCGCTGGCCCTTTCCCCGCGCCCCCTTTCCCCAATCTTAAAGTGTCTCCTCTAGGACTAGTGCCCAAGAAGTCCCCGGGCGAGGTCCGCCTGATTCATCACTTGTCCTACCCAGCCGGTCATTCGGTCAATGATGCTATCCCTGATGACCTTTGTTCTGTCAGGTATACATCCTTTGACCAGGCATTGCGCATGGTGCGCTCATGTGGCCCAGGTGCACTGTTAGCTAAGTGTGACATTAAGTCGGCTTTTCATCTCCTGCCGGTGCACCCGGGTGACTTTGAGTTGCTGGGTTTCAAATTCCGGGGTGAATATTATTTTGACAAAGCCATGCCATTCAGCTGTTCCATATCCTGCTCGGCTTTCGAGCGTTTCAGTACATTCCTACAATGGGCATTTGTCAGTAGGTCTGGGTCTCGGTCTGTAGCCCATTACCTGGATGACTTTTTGTTCGGGGGTGAATGGGGCTGGGACACGTGCACACGTCTCCTCAACACATTTCAGACGCTAATGGAGGAACTCGGTGTCCCTTTAGCGCCCGAAAAGACCGAAGGCCCGTCTAATAAGTTAGTATTCCTGGGGGTAGAAATTGACACGGTAGCGCAGGCGTCTAGGTTGCCGGAAGACAAGGTGTCAAGGATAGTGGCCCTTATATCGGACTTGCTGGCTAAGCGCAAGGCATCCCTTCGGGAACTGCAGGTGCTCCATGGACACCTTAATTTCGCTTGCAGGGTGGTCGCACCTGGCAGGGCATTTGCTCGGCGCTTGTGCGACGCCATGTCAGGCTTATCCAGGCCCCATCATAGGACGAGATTGACACGGGGCATCAGGGCAGATATGCACATATGGCTCCAGTTCCTGAGGGAGTTTAATGGGGTTTCATTTTGGAGGTCCGACCTCCTGGCTTCACCTCAATTTCAGATTCAGTCTGATGCCTCGGGATCCCTTGGTTATGGGATGTACTTCAATGGGAAGTGGGCCTATGGTGGATGGCCACCGGCCTGGTCAGGCACGGGTCGCCTGAGGGATCTCACATATTTGGAATTTTTTCCCATACTGGGGGCCTTGATGCTATGGGGCGAGGAGTGGGCCAACTCTGTGGTGCATTTCTGGTGTGACAATGCGGCCGTTGTCCACATTGTCAACTCACAGACCTCTAAGTCTCCCAGGGTCATGGACCTCGTACGCCAGTTTGTGTTGCGCAGCCTGCGCCTCAATGTACTGTTCAGGGCCAGGCATGTCCCGGGGGTGAATAATGATATTGCTGATGCTTTGTCCCGCTTGCAGATCTCCCGGTTCCGTGCCTTGGCCCCGGATGCGGAGGAATTTCCCTCACCACTCCCGGAGGAGATATGGACCTTTGGCAAGGAGAGGTGAACCGGGCGATCGGCATGTCTCTGGCGCCACGCACGCGTAAGGCGTATCACTACGCGTTGGTTTCCTTTCAGACTTTTTGTACCCAATCTCGCCTGCCAGATACCTGGCCGATCCCAGTGGCCCACCTCCTTCGTTTCATGGTTTACCTGCACGCCCAGGGCCTGGCACCCCGCACCATAGCATCTAGGCTATCAGCACTGGCTTTTATGGCCAAGGTGGGAGGTCATGCGGACAGTACCACTGATTTCCGTGTGAGACGCGTTTTGGAGGGGTGGGTGCGGGAACGTGGGCGTAGCCTGGACGACCGCCACCCAATTTCCCCGGGGGTACTTACCCAACTGGCACGGGGCTGGCATGACCTATGTTTCAATAGGTATGAGGCAGCCCTGTTTCATGCGGCTACAACGGTGGCCTTTTTTGGAGCGCTCCGCATCAGCGAGCTTGTGATGCTGACTAAGGCGGATGCAAGTCGTAGGGCACTGGAACTCGAAGATGTCTATGTTTGTAATGATTGGGCTCAGTTGAGGATACGCTCCTCTAAAACAGATCAGCACGGCGTAGGCAGTGGTGTGAGACTGCTACGATGTTCCTTGGCAGACATCTGTCCGGTTGGTGCCCTACAGGAGTTCCTTGCACTGCGTGGCACGCACCATGGCCCGTTTTTCTGTCACCAAGATGGGTCTCCCCTCCCTAAATTTCAATTTTGGAAGGTGACTGGGAAGGCACTGGTTAGGGTTGGCCTCCCTGGGGCCCGTTACGGCACCCATTCATTTAGAATTGGGGCGGCCTCTACTGCAGCTGCTTACGGGTACTCCGGGGCTGACATACGCAGCATGGGGAGGTGAGCCTCACAGTGTTTCCAGTTTTATGTTCGCCCACTCCCACCGTGAGTACCGTTTTTAGTCACCACATATCTCTTCCTTCCCTGTTTTTTCCCTTGACAGACCCTGGGTGTCGTATCACACCGGTGAAGTATGGCTGTTGGGCCATAGCTACGTGCACAGGGCAGCGCGTTACGCTGCGGCGACAGATTGGGGACCCCGACTGGGACTCGGTGCGTACGCAAGTCTCACATGGTACGGTAAGCCCGGTATGTTGTGGAGGGAGCTCTTGCCATTCCTCTTTTCGGCAAGGCACGCTGACCCTCCCGACATCCTGATCATACATCTTGGGGGTAATGATTTGGGACAGGTCACTGGCTTATCGCTGAAGCATGCGATTTGCAGTGACCTCGCCTACTTACATTACGTATGGCCCGCCACAACCCTTGTTTGGTCAGATATGGTCCCACGGCACGCTTATAGGGGAGGCCTTGACCTTCAGGCCTTGGACTGTGCTAGGCGCATGGTGAACAGGGCGGTGGCCCGATTCCTTTCGACCAAGGGCTGGGGGCAGGTCAGTCCTCATCCGGCCTTTAGTCTGCAAAATTATGGGCTTTATGCAGGGGATGGGGTCCATCTGTCGCGAGGAGGTATGGACCTCCTGCTGAGTGATTGGCGAGCAGGCCTGTCGACCGAGCTGACGGTCTTGGGGGGTGGCGTCGAGCCTTTATTGAAGCCTCTCCGGGTGGCGGGTAGCACTGGTAAGGTAAACATTTATGACCCACAGGTATCCGGCAGGTTCGCAATTGACTGGACAACACTAGATAGGCATAAGTTGTTTAAACGTTGTCCGGTCAACGACGAACCAGGCGAGGGGGTGATGGTTACCACTAGACAGCTGGAATCACCCCCTGATTTTACGGATACACGTCAGAGGGTGGGGTCATTAGTTAGATATTGACTACGGTCAACATTTTGTTTGTTGTCAACAAACAAATTGATACAAATAGATACATTGTAACAATTGCCGTTGGCAATTTTGGGTGGTACCTTACCAGTGTTACTTCGGCCTGCTTGCCTTAAGAATTATGATTGGTCGTTTTACCAATAGAAATTTATAATTCGGACTAGGGCATGAATCAATAAATGTGGCCCAATGCCGTTATCCACTTTCATTTGTGTCTGAGTCCATTATTGGGGGGGTGCGCCTGCAATGGAAGCGTGGCGCCAAAATGGCCGCCGCGCTCTTTGCGGCCCCCCCCCACCGGACGAAGCCATCCGGGTAGTTAGGGGCGTGGCCAGCACCCTAATAAAAGGGCTGGCCACGAGGCAGCCGTGCTGCCATTTTGGCGAAGCGACGGAGCGGAAAAGTTTTTCCCCTCCACCCCCTCCCTAGTTAACAGTGTGATTTCTTGGTCGCTTCGGGGCCGGGTGGGAATTTTTGGCTGGGACTCGCAATTGGCCCTTGAGTCCTGGCTTTTTTGCCCATCCCACACTGTTGCTATGGTTTGATATAGGGGTTTGTTCTGTGCTGCTGTTGACTTTGGTCACATGGGCGGGTAGCACTGGTAAGGTAAACATTTATGACCCACAGGTATCCGGCAGGTTCGCAATTGACTGGACAACACTAGACAGGCATAAGTTGGTTAAACGTTGTCCGGTCAACGACGAACCAGGCGAGGGGGTGATGGTTACCACTAGACAGCTGGAATCACCCCCTGATTTTACGGATACACGTCAGAGGGTGGGGTCATTAGTTAGATATTGACTACGGTCAACAATTTGTTTGTTGTCAACAAACAAATTGATACAAATAGATACATTGTAACAATTGCCGTTGGCAATTTTGGGTGGTACCTTACCAGTGTTACTTCGGCCTGCTTGCCTTAAGAATTATGATTGGTCGTTTTACCAATAGAAATTTATAATTCGGACTAGGGCATGAATCAATAAATGTGGCCCAATGCCGTTATCCACTTTCATTTGTGTCTGAGTCCATTATTGGGGGGGTGCGCCTGCAAACTCCTTCCTCTGGGGTTTTCCTTAAGAGCCATAAAGGGCCAGAACACTAGTAAAACAGGGTGAAACCCTTTCTCTGTCAACATATCAAGGAGGGGTAACAGATCATATCTTTTCATCTGCTGCTGGAAGGGTTACCTATTGGTGGTTTGTACTGCCACAACCATGCCTGGCTCTAAAGAATGACACTTCAGGGCAAGGATGAGTAGGTCTCCAAGGAGCCCTGCTGGCTGCAAATGCCGCAGCAGGAAATTGTCTGCCACAGGTCTCTGGAAAGCTCAATGAGCACAGTGGCTTATTGTGAAAGGTTCTTTCTCCAAGCAAAGCATTATGAACAAGATGAGTGTAAAACCACTGATTAAACCAGGGATTCTCATCATGCGGCCCTCGGGCAGGATGGGGCCCATAGCACCATTTCATGTGCCCCCCCCCCCAACTGCCTCCACCACACCAGGAAGTGCCATGTGGTGGAGGAAGGGCAAAATGGCTGTCCAGCCCTGAAGTTGTCTGAGGGAGTGTGACCCAGCCCCCGGCTTTAAAGGTTGAGAACTCTGTTGCACTGCCAGTCTCTGTGACCTATTGGCAGCATAATTGATGGGTGAATTTGTCTATGCTGCTATTGTTAGTATTCCAGTAGCACACACATACAATGGACCATCTGAATGCAAACACTTTCACCTCAGACGGAATACATTTTGTGTTAGCACTGCATTTGTGAAAGAGCCTGTACACTGTATTTCTATTTTGCAGTATCTAATCATTGACCTGAAAAATGCTAGGGAGGCTTGGAGTGGTGTGTGTTTGTGTAATTCAAGTAGGAGGCAACATACATTTAATGCTAAAATCTGGAGAGAGTTAATGCTCTGTGGTGGCACCTACCCACTCTTTGACTTGTCATAGTTTAATGGCAGAACAGACATTTTGCATGTGAAAGGCCTTTAAGAACAATGGATACTTGACTTTTGCCATATTGCTCCTGTTCTAACATATAACTCTGGCGTAGGTGTGCGAGACTATGAGTAGTGTGCATCTTGGCAGTCAGAAAACAAATGACATTTAGTAGAGTGTCACAAATGATTTAATTCATTAGCACTTTTGAATCACTTTCAAGCTGCAAGTGTAGAAGACTTACTTTTGATCCGAGTAAATGGTTCACAGAGTGACCTTTTGTCAGATATCACTCCTCTTTGTGTTTCATATTTTCCCCTCCAGTCAGTTTGTTTACTGATGAAATTCAAAGACCTTGATGGATTTGATAAGTCCAGCAATCTCTATTTTAGGCTATATTTATTCATATTGGTCACTGTTGTGGAAGTTTTATTTTGCTATTGCTGCTGGGGTGGGTGATAGTGCATCTATGGCGGTGATGGCGAACATTTTAGAGACCGAGTGCCCAAGGAGGCAGAGGAGGCAAATGAGTAGGCACTGCACGTGTGTGTGCACCCACATGACTTCGCCGGTGCACCTCAAGCGGTGCCTGTATGTGCACATGCACCCATGTGACATCGCCGGAGGCCTGCCTGTGCGCCTCCTCCTCCTCCTCCTACAAGGGGTGTGTGTGAGGTGTCTGGTTGCTTCACCTCATTCCTGTCACTGCCTCCTGGGATGGGTGGGTGGGGAAGCAGCACTGTCATTGGTACCAGTGGGGTGGTGGTGCAGGACTTTCCTGTGACAGCACGTGTGCCTGTACAATTGGCTTTGTGTGCCACAGGTTCACCAACACAGAACTAGGACATTTTAATCATTGTTTTTGTTGTTTTCTTGGTGGACTTCACCTGACCTTCTATACCAGGGGTTCCCAACCTAAGGTCCACAGGCCGGATCTGGCCCATGGCACCATTTCATGTGGCCCCCACCCCTCAAAGGCATACCTGTCAAGCACGGCTCTGGACAATACGGGACCTGCGCAGAACGGTTCTGCGCAGGTCCATTCTACGCATGTGTAGAAACCTTCTACTCATGGATAGAATGGACCTGGCTGGCAAGGCAAGTATGGGGGGCTGATGGGGTGTTGACTCCTGCTGATTGGCTCTGTTAGAATTATATGCCCCTTTATTGACTGGTGGGGAGGGGAGGGTCTTTTTAAAATTTGGGATGGTTTTAAATAGTTTTTATTGAATTTTTTAAAGGGGATTTGTATAATATTTATGTGATTGTGTGCCGCCCTGAGTTGCCCTAGGGCAAGAGAGCAGGATATAAATCCAAATAATAAAAAATAAAATAAAATAGCTAGCTAGAAATCTCATTAAGTTAAGGATCTCGGGGCGTTTGATTCTCAACCGTGCCACTTGGAGAAGAGCCACCCTATGTAAACTTAGGCAAGCTGCAGAGTTCCAAAGCATCCCCAGTCAAAGGGAATGTTAAACCAGTTCTGAGTACGGTAATTTATTGCTAGAAAACCTGGAGGGGGTTGTTTGACAGCAAGTAAGTATTTAATATTTGCAAGATGTGATATCAGAATTGGCCACTCATTTTTCTAGCTTGCTAGTAGTGATAATGCAGTGCATTAACTATGAAAGGTAAAATGAGTTACTTTCATTCTTGAAGCTACAATGGCCAGAATCAATGTTTAGTTATGGCTGCATAAGTGCAGTGGCATAAATTGTAGTGTTAAATTTGCACTAGAGATATATAGGCAGCAATTTATTAACTGGTGGCAATTACACTTATGCCAACGTAACTAACTAATAGAATTGTGGCCATCAACAATATGAGGACCTGGCTTCTAAGATGTGCAATTATTTTAAAAGTAACTTTCTGAGTTGTGCTGTCTCATTCTTAGTATCTTCTGTTTTAGATCTGCATTGAATACATCAAAGGCACACTGAATGTGGAGAAAGCCTGTGAAGCCTTTCAGGTGAGTTTCACTGCTTCCTATCTTGCCCTGCTTTTATAATGTCTTGTAATCCTGGACTCTTAAATAATCCAAGGGGTAAGACCAGGAAACCTTTCTTTAGGGAACCTAGTGAATGATTCAACTAAATATCACCAGGTGTATTAGTGACCTGCAGATTACCTTACTGTTAAAATGGCAGGTTCCAAACATAATACATCCTAATTGGCCAAAATTCTGCTGCATAGCGTAGCAAATTACACTAGAATAGGCACATTGAATCAGTGAGGATTTGGTAAGTCAGTTTCTTTATACAGTGATATCTCATACAACGTCCAAACGTAGTTCCACAAGTTTGGACTTTATATGGATTTGGACTTTGTATGAGGCATGCAAAATCCTAGCCACGATGCCTCATACAACATCCAAATCCTTGCCGCGATGCCTCATACAACATCGTTTCCATAGAGATACATTGTACTATAACAGCACAGACTTCAGGGCAAAGTCAAGGAAACAGACAGGAAACTGACAGAACTTTAAGAAATCATGTAGTTCCTTTTGCCTGACCTAATGTGAGAAAGATTAGCCAGCACAACAAGTTTTCTGTTGCCCAGCCCCATGGTATGCCCGTTTGTGCTTCAAAAACCACAATCTTTGAGGAGGCTCTTTCTGTGTACCCCATGGTATAGGTGAATGGAGAAGTAAATATAAATCCAGGTAGCTACAATAGCAGGGAATTGAAAGTACTACTTAATTAAAATATGGAATTGTAGGGATCTCAGTGAAAAGACTGTGTTCTGTATGCTTGTAAACAGCTACTGTTCTGATTTTCTGAGATGGGTAAGAATTATCTACACTGTGCCTGGCAGGTAGGGAGAAGGAGGATTACTAATAGTAAAATGTCTGGACAAAAGAGTTAGGGGAAAGTTTCAAAATGTTTGTGGCTAAGAGTTTGATTTTCTATTATTCTGTTTTGTTTTACACTTCATTAAATAAAAATGTTTGTGGCTAGCCACTAATACCGCAGGGAAATAAGCTGTAAGGGAGGTCTATTTATTTGATTCCATTTGAGTACATGTATTTTATGTATTATACTTATTTTGGCTGTATTGCTATCATAGTAATGTTATAGCTTCACAGTAAGCTATAGCACTTTTCCCATAGCATTCCGCCATGGAAATATAGTTTGTATAGCTTCATGGGTTGCTGATGGACTGTTGAATCCGGCCCTTATAAGCACCAGTCCAAACAACGATGAAGAAAACAGCAACAGTCTTTATTCAACAGTCTATTAGATATGAGCTTACAAGACGTTCCAGATGCAGAGATGGCTATACAATCCCAGTGGAGTCAGTCCCTCCTGACTCTTGCCATGAAGGAGGCAATAACTAGCTACCATAGAAGCCTAGCATATTGGAGGAGACCCAGGCTTAGCCTAGCAGGCTACATGTACGGAGTGGGAAGTATAGGTCTGGTCCAGCCCCACTCTTGTTTACCCGTGGGGCTTATATAGTGTCTCCCTGGCGGTTGCTTCTTGATACAAAGTAGTGACCCACTGGACAAACGTAACAAACCAATCATAACAGGGAATATATGTAACTAACCAATGGAGAACAGGATCCAAAACTGTATCCAATCACAGGGCTTGGATTAGCATAACTAGTGTGGCCTGGCCAGGGGTTTTTGCACCTCTTTAAGTTCCTAATTTGGATAGTGGGAAACCGCCACTTTCCTCTTGCAAGAGCGCTGCCCGTGCTACTTGCAAATGTGCTTCAATATACAACATGGACAGAATATTTAGCCTATAAGCTTTAGGAAAAAATAGGAAAAATCTGCATTTTATCTACATTTGAAGGTGGGGAAAGAATATACTAATAACTGTCCCCATTAGGACAGTTATTTTGGTTAAAGGATAACAGCTTGTGCATTTGGGGCAACTCTTATCCATCTGTTATGCCCAGACAACTCTGGGAGCCCAACCCATTCACAACAGCATGCAATGTTAATTTTCTAATTTTAGTTTTGCAATATAGAGTTTAGCACAGAATTTCTATTACAGCAGTCATCTTCATCTGCATTAACCCACATTAAATAATTCTCTAATCATTTATTTCACTTTATGAAACATTTCTACTCCATTGTTAGACTGGTGTGTGTGTGGCGGGGGGAGCAGCCTGTAATTTTATTTTCTGGTACTGACTCCATTTGCAATCAAAGGTAAAGGTTGCCTTTGCCAGTCGTAGACTCATTCTGTACATCACTGCCTCAGAACAAAAACCTCCAGATTCTTCCTCCGTTATTACAGCTGTTATGATTTTAAGCTTTAGGGTGCAGGTGGGACTTGTCTTGTGGCAAGAGGATCTGGAAGAGCGCTTGCAGTGCACGTGCCAGTGAAAAGCACGCTAGAGACCCATCCCTGCCTACAATTGCTGGCAGTTCCTGTAGACATGGATTCTTTCAGCTTTTTAAAGTTCAGAAGGAAGGAACATTTGAACAGATCCAAATAGAACTATGATTCTTTGCCTTCCTCTCTCCCCTAGCATGAGTTACATTATCATGGGGCTGGGTGGTGGGTGGGGGTGTATTTCCCTAAGGAAGCCATGCCTTCTTTTGCCCTTTCCTTTCCCATCTCAGCAATCGCATTGACTGCATTGACCGAGTCCTCTATTTGTGCTTCTATAGCCTTTGTTGTGCAGGCACCTGCCTCTCCTGGGCAGACATGGCACCTGGCAGGCTGATTTCACACCGGCTGACACACAGATGCCAAATTCAGCTGCTGGAATTCAGGACCAGGCAACTGGAAGCAACCAAAAACAACATTAAACTGGTGACCAGCCATATAAAACAAGGTCTCCTGAAGAGTTTGATTTCTTTTGCTTCATTGTGATTCTGCTTGGATTGTTCTGGGTTGCAGAGAGGATGATTGCTCAGTGAATGTTAGCTGGGCCAAACAATGCTAAATGGCTCTTTATGGATTCTTTGTGGGCATCACATCCCCACCCCCACATATACCATGTAACAAAAGCACTACTCTGACTTTGTCTCAGTCTTTTGTGCTGTTCCATGCAGCTGCAGTCACACTGAGTGGCTAAGACTGTGCATATGTTGAGGGGTGGATAGTGATTGGTGCTCAGATTCCTGACACAGTAATTATCCAAAGACTTCTATGACCAAGCATTATGAAAAACGCTTTTTAATTACTACAATTAGTAAGTACTATTTGCTTGTATTTGTTTTCCTTTATGATCTCACAGTTATGCCTCCTACCAACAAAGTTTGCCACTGCTAAAAGAATTTAATGCAACATGTCCCTCTTATGGTGCTTTTATGGGCTCTGGCATAGTTGATGATGCCAACATCATTTGGCCCACAACCCCTGATTTATCCAGGAGGTGGGTGGGTGGAGACAAAGAAACTGACCCTTTAATATTTTAGTCCCTTGCCCATGGCTTTGTTTCTTATTGGCTTTCATGGACAGCTGATGCCACAAATTGAGAGTTTCATTAGATTCTACTTCTACCTTTTTATGTTGTGATGATGTTGCAGATGCATGTACGATTCTGTGATGTGGTAGGCTCTAAAAAACTACAGATAGATTACAGGCTTGAATTCATGTTTATTATGCACCAATATGTATGTTCCAGTGACAGCCATAACTTCATTCCATGTTTATATCTTTCCCCTTGCACAGCACAAAGCAATTGTAGTTTTAGGACCATTGCTGTCTATAAAGTTTTATTTTGGAGATATCAGGTCATGTCACCAACCACACACAACAGTAATCCACTTTTATTAGATGTGTGCTTTGCTTAGGTATAGGTAAAGGTCACCCTTGCTTGAAAGCCAGTCATATCTGACTCTAGGGTTCAGTGCTCATCTCTATTTATAGCCAAAGAGCCAGCACTGTCTTTGTCTGCAGATGTTTCCATGGACATATGGCAGGCATGACTAGACACCGGAGTGCACGGAATGCTGTTTACCTTCCCACCGAAGTGGTCCCTATTAATCTACAGTACAGTACTTACAATTTCTTGCTTTTTAACTGCTAGGTTGGCAGGAGCTGGGACAGAGATGGGAGCTCACTCCGTTGTGCAGAACTCGGGTCTCAAACTGCTGACCTGCTGACCTTCCAGTCACCAAATGCAGTGTCTTAGCCACTAACGCACTGCAGTCCCTCGTGCTTTGCTTAGGTCTCATATTTCTAGACCACTGAGTAAATAAATACCCAGTACAAAAACACAAGAAGCTGCTCTGGAAATACATAACAACATATGCATCGGGGATGCAAAAGCATCGGGGATGCAAAAGCCGGGACACTCTATTGTTGTAATGTTTATGAGGATTGATGATGTTGTATTGCCTATTCTTTTGATGTAATTGTTTTTTATGATATGTGATATGTTTAACTGCTGTAATTGTTATAATGATTATTGTATAATTATGCTTGATGCTATTTTGCATCTCTTGTGTTCGCTTTTGTATTGATTATATGCTTGTACTGCTTGTTTTGTGAACCGCTTAGAGTTGCTCATTGGTTGAGTAAGCGGTATATAAATTAAAATTTCAATTCAATTCAATTCAACAGCCTTGCTGGAACAGGCCACAGCCCATCCAGTCCAGCATTCTGTCTCACAAAGTGGCTCACCATTTGCTTCAGGGTATTCCCAAGTAGATGCCTTCACCCACTTAGGATTCCCTGAAAATGGCATTGAGAGATATCCTGCCTATCTCTCCAACCCGGAGGTTGTCCTTAGGTATCCATAATTATAGCCATTGATATCCTTGTCCTCCATGAACTTGTCTAATCCTTTCTTAAAGCTGTCAAGACTGACAGTTGTCACCACGTCTTCTGGCAGGGAGTTCCATAGACCAGCGATCCTCTGGGTGAAGAAGTACTTTCTCTTATTTGTTTGAGAACTAGTACCCAAAAGTTTCATGGAGTGTCCCCTAGTTCTAGTGTTGTGCGATAGGGAAAACAGTTTTTCCTTATCTACTTTGTCCACACCGTGCATGATTTTATAAACTTCAATCAGGTCACCTCTTAGACGTCGTCGTTCAAGAGTGAAGAGGCCCAACCGTTGCAGCCTCAGATGGTAAGGAAGGTGTTCCAGTCCCCTAATCATTCTGGTTGCCCTCCTCTGCACTTTTCCCAGCTCCATAATATCCTTCTGGAGGTATGGCGACCAGAACTGTACACAGTATTCCAGATGGGGCCTCACCATAGATTTATAAAGAGGCAAAATGACATTTGCTGACTTATTGGGTTGACACCTTCATTGAGCTGTCCACCAGGACACCAAGGTCCCTTTCCTGGTTTGTCGCAGAGAGTTCAGACCCCATCAGTTTATAAATGTAATTGGGTTTTTTTGCCCCAACGTGCATCACTCTGCACTTACTAGTGTTTTACATTGATACATTTACATTCAATAAAATTCTAAGGGGAATTTAGGAGATTTCAAACTCAATAGAGCACGTTCTAAAATGAACAAAAGTGAACTTTTAAAACCCCAAACAAACTGTCACTGCACCTTTTGTTTCTAGATATATGATTTGTGTGTATAGTTTTCTCAGGGATATTTGTGAAATAATGACACTGGAGCAGACTGGCCACCTGCTTCTGTTGTTAACAATTAACAGTATCTTGGTTGTATTCACATCAAGCCTCAGCTTATTAGCCCTCTTATAGTCCATTATGCCACACTTCTTCAGAGCTAGGCACAGACCAGATCAGCACTGCTGAAAATGAACATGAGGAATAGAGCATGCTGATGATGAACCCCCAAGCCCTGGATGGCTACATTCAGTGATCTCATGTATTTAATAGCATGAAGAACAAACCCAACCCCTTTTTTATTCAGACTCCTGTTTTTCATTTACCATTCCCTTTGTTTTGTATGAAACAGAAAGCCAATTTTGAGTCACTGTTTTCATTTCTCCCCATTCTGGCACTTCAAAAGCCTTAAAGCATCCTTTAAAACTGCTTCAAAAAAGCAGAAGCAACCAACAGATAACCAATCTACTCTAAAAGCAGGCAACAGCAAATGAGAAAGAAAAATAGTCACCAGAGTTATGCAGCCATTATTTTATATTGTCTCGGTGTGACTACATGGGAAATTGTCCTGTATGTAGGGGATAGACAGGTTTGCTTCTTTTCCTAATGACCACACAACATAAGTGACAGCCTGAACCAGCCCATATTGTTCCTTTGCATGATGGCTTGTAGCTGAGCAATGTTTTAGTATGTTCCATGTTCAGCCTCTGGTATTTCAAGTGGGATACAAAAGATTCTTGTCTGAAAATTTGGAGACCCACTGTCATTATTGACAATACTGGCTGAGATATGTCTTGACTTCTGGTTGTCTCACGGTAACAACTAAAATGCTGTTATTGCGTAACAGCTATAGCTAAGAAGCTCCCTTGCCCACACATTCAGTTGCTGAAAGAGAGTGCTTGGGGGGAAAACCCAGGAATAGATGTTGTCAGTGAAAGGACTTGGGTGCTTTGTTCAGGTACTGATCCGAGATTCTAAAGTGATCAGAGGCACCCTGTCTTATCGTGTATATCTCTGTAATTAAAACACATGCTTGTCTTTGGTTTGTACAGTACTTGACTGGGGTCTAGAAAAATGCAGATCTTGCAAGTGTCAGATCTGCTTCCCCTAGATTCTGTTCACCATGGAAGCACTTTAATGTGTGTTTGGGGTTCACTTCTTCACTCACACCCACTCTTTCAGTGACATGTGGGTGGATGGCCACTTCTAGGCCAGAGAGTGAAAGCAATCATTATAAACAGAGCTGTGGATTAGCAGATGCCCCCTCCCTCTTCCTGTTCTTCTTCAAACAGAAGATGCTAAATAGAAAAAACCTCTCTATGTACTGTTGTTGAACCTTGTGGTCAGGCCTGCCTCTAGTGTCATCAACAGTATAATGTGTGCCAGATTCTCCTATACATCTATCTATTTGGCTAGCCTTTCCCCCTCACACTCAAGAATGGATCCCCCTTTCTCTTCTCTCTCAACAATCATTGGGGACAGGATTCAGCAATACAGGCACAAGGAAGGGGACAAGTGGGATGGAAGCAGTGGTGGGCTCAATTTTTATTTTTTTACTACCACACTGTGGACATGGTATGATGGACGTGGCCAGGGGAAAAGCCCTGCATTGCACCCTAATCAGGACTACAGTACTGTACTTTATTTCAAAACTTAGATGGGTGGGGCCAGCCAGAATTTCTGCTACTGATTCTGGCAAACTGGTGCAAACCTGCTGATGCCCACCACTGGATGGAAGCAATTTCTTTTCTCGTTATCAGTTGTGATAACTAGTGTGATTCTGATGCCTGTTTCAAGATTTTATTTTTGAGAGTGTTTAAGGAACATGCTGGCCATGTCTTATATCTCTCCTCCGGAGATTGCTTTCATATTCTGCTTGCAACAGAACCCTGTATGATTCCTGGCCGTGAGGTGGCCTACAGCTCAAAAAGAGAGCCTGCCTCTGCTTTCCATCTTGCCCTTAGCTATTCTTGAGGACAAAGCAACACCCACAAATCTCACCCACTGTACCCTTCTCCTTGCAAACTGGCAGCTGCAGCTGGCTAGGATTATCGGAGTGACACAAAGGAAAGGCAGCTGCCATAAAACTTGCCAAATGAGCTTCCCTGCCTAATGCCACCTGCAACCTGAATTACAGTTTGTCTTAGAGGTCATTCAACAATTATGTAATCCATTTTTTGACACACACCCCTATGTAATCCAACCATAATTTTAGCTTCAACCCCCTCCCCCCCTTTAAAAGTACATAATCCAGAGCTTTTGTATCGAAACTCTAATTTTTAGAGCTTTTCACTATTGGTGCCTAATGCACAACGGCTCCAAATGGATTATGTAATCTTTGGCATGACCCCCTGACCCCACATAATTTTTCTGTAATTCAGATGGCAGACCCCCTCCCTCCTTCAAGGATCACCTAATTGTTTAATGGCCCCTTATCCATTCCCTGCAGTTATTCCTGAATTATGATGATGATAGTATCCACAAGCAGCATGTCGTTAGGATGATAACTTGAGTACTCTCATACAGGAGACATGACATTCACTCATGGTATGAGCTCCCGTATTCATCCCAGCTCCTGCCAAACTAGCAGTTTGAAAGCAAGAAATTGCATGTAGATAAATAGGGACCACTTCGGTGGGAAGGTAACAGCGCTCCATGCGCTCCGGTGTCTAGTCATGCCTGCCACATGACCACGGAAACGTCTGCAGAAGCAGATAGCACTGGCTCTTCGGCTTAGAAACAGAGATGAGCACTGCACCCTAGAGTCGGATACGACTGGCTTTCAAGCAAGGGAAACCTTTACCTTTACCTTTACTATATCATATGTAATTTATTCATATCCGTGTGTTCCACTGGAAGCAGAAGTAAAACACGCCTTGCAATTTGTTTTGCACCAACAGAATGAGATAGATTTTTAGACTGACATTTTCTCTGCTTAAACCAGGAGTGTCCAAACTATGGTCTGTGGGCCAGATCCGGCCCCTGACACCAATTCATCCAGCCTGCACCACCCTTGTTGCTCCTGGAAGTGGAAGCAAAACGCACCCATACGGCCCAAGAGCCAGTGCTGTCTGCATCTGGAGACATTTCCGTTGTCATGTGGCAAGCATGACTAGACACCGGAGTGCACGCAACGCTGTTTATCTTCCCACCGTAGTGGTACCTATTTTTCTACTTGCTTTTGAACTGCTAGGTTGGCAGAAGCTGGGACAGAGATGGGCGCTCACTCCATCCTGCAGCACTTGTGTCTTGAACTGCTAACCTGCCAACCTTCCAGTAGTAAAAAACAACAACAAAGAAACCTGATGGTCCTGAGATCGCATGTGAATTACTGGTGTTTATTGTTTACTGTGGTGAAATGGGTGCCGTTATTAGAACAGTTATTTTGAGTTGCATGCTTGGCCATACGCTGAGTCTGGTGTATAATGAAAGCAACTGGCAGAACAATGTGGTTTGCCACAATCATGCTGTTTTCACACATCTACATCAACAGAAATTGTTTATCTCTCACTGCCTGCGTAATTAACTGATCTCATCTCCCATCTGTAGCTTGCACTGGCTAAACCTTAGATCTATCTGATTGAACATTTAGGGATTCTGTCCCCTAGCAATCAACAGAGATGTTGCCTCCTTACTATAGGAATTTATACATTGTGTGTCAAGTGACATGCTATCTTTTATATTTCTTATACTCCCCTTCTTACATAATGACCTTAGCACCGAACCCATAGATGTTTCCATTACTCTGTGGGGACCAGATTATGTAAATTCTGTTTGGATTTTCAGATAGTGGTATGAATGCCAGGCCCCACAAATGCACTTCTTGGTTTGTAAGAGATGGCATTTTCAGGTTTGGTCCTTAGAGATAGCAATGCTTGACATGTACAAGTGAGTTGTAAATATGAATGGAAAAGAATACTGTTGCAGGCAACATTTTTTTAAAAACTGGACCTGAATTTTAAACCACATATAGAACTGTTACATCTGTTTATAATGTCACTTCATGCATTGCATTCATTAAACATTATGAAGAAGAGAGAACTGTGAACAGAAGAAGCCCCAAGCGGCAGCAGCCTATTTACAGTTACAATTCCCACCTTACCTATAAATTTGAATTGAAAAGAAGTAATAACTCCACTATTTAGAAGAGCCTGAAAAAGGTTTTTTTTTTTTTTTTTTTTTTGCTTACCACTCCCAGAATTTCTCAGCCAGAATGATGTTGGTCAGGCGACTCTGGGATATATGTTCCTAAAAGGTAAACATTATTAGATCTGTCTGTGAATTTGGTGAAGTGTTTAAAAGCTATTAGAGGTAGAGGTTTCCCTTGCTCGAAAGCCGTATCCGACTCTAGGGTGCAGTGCTCATCTCTGTTTCTAAGCCGAAGAGCCAGCGCTGTCTGCTTCTGCAGACGTTTCCGTGGTCATGTGGCAGGCATGACTAGACACCGGAGCGCACGGAACACTGTTATTAGAGGTTAATTAATCCCATTTTACATTCTCAGATGGGGTACATAGAAAGAGCTTCTTCTAAGAATGTGGTGTTTTTGAACCACAATCAGGTGTACCCTGGTAACGGCAACCTTGTGTTGCCAGCTAATCTTTCTCACACTAGGTCAGGTCAAAGGAAATGCAGAATGAACTCACAAAAGGTACCTTCATTTTGGCAGTTTCATGTCTGGCCTGGACACAGAAGGAGAAGAAGAAGACATTCTCAGATGGCCTGTTCTCATTGAAGAGAAGCAATCTGAATATGGAAGTAGAAAGTCTCACCATCCTTACTGGGATGAGCTTTCTTCTTCTGTGGTTTCTCTTACTTATTGCCAGTAGATTTCCTTTTTTTTCTTCTGAAGTAAGTTCTTTTCTAATAACTACTTTGCTATGATCCAATCACATGTCTGTCAATCCTATAGTACACATTCTCCATTGTGACTGTTCAAATATATTCAGAAAATACCTGCCTTGCTTTTGCTTGTTCTGCAGTACATTTTTTTCCAGTGGGACATATGCAGTGGCAGAATATTCTGTTAATGCATTCCAAAATTTGCATCAGCATACCATAAGCGCAGCAGTATATCTAGTGTTCTGGTGATAGAGTAGATGACATCTGCCATATTGTCCATGATGCACTGAATTTTCAGTATAGGGTGTTAACTGCCAATGCATTTTTATAGAGAAATCCTCTATGTATTTACCTTAGAACTGACTCCATATTATATCACTTGGTCAGACTTCTCTATCAGTGGGTATAGGACAGTGATGGTGAACCTTTTAGAAACTGAGTGCCCAAACTCAACAGGCTGCCATCTGCACTGCAGAGGGGTGGGGCAAACTCTGTGCTGGGGTGACAGCACACATGCCCACAGAAAGGGTTCTGAGTGCCCCCCTCTGGTACGCGTGCCATAGGTTCGCCACCACTGGTATAGGATCTCACATTTAAGTTATGCTTAAAAACAATTACTCAGAAAAGTATTTTATGATTGCTTATTGAAATATTTTTAAGGATATCAGACAACAGATTTGTTTGTTTGTTTGTTTGTTTGTTGACTGACACTTCTAATGGGGGGAATGAAGACATTGAAACACACCTCAAAATCAGTTTAACCCTAAGCAGGGCTGCCATCAGAAATTTCTGGGCCCCATACTGAGCAATCCTATCCCCCCCCCCCCCAAATCACACACTCACACATAGTAATGTCACAGTTATGGCCGGCGGCGGCAGGCGCCCTGTTAGCTCCGGGCCCTTTACGGCAGTACTGGTAGTACTTCCCTGATGGCGGCCCTGACCCTAAGGCTAGAATCATTGTCTGTAAAAGCCAGAGTGGAATTCCTTTTTTCAGCAACTGCTCTCAGAATGTCCAAGCCTGTATGGCCATTGGAACTCAATACTTGCTTGGACATTCTGAGAGTAATAGTACAATGTAGTTTTTAAAACTTTGGTATAGGGTTTCCTTGTAGATACAGTGGCATATTCCTTAAAGTCCTAATCATGGTCCTCTTATCCCAACAGCAGCATGAGAAGGTCCCCCCCCCTCCCCAGTTGAACCATAGGCTGCTTTGGTCTCTTGACCCTCAATTTCATAAGAACATAAGAACAGCCTTGCTGGAACAGGCCACAGCCCATCCAGTCCAGCATTCTGTCTCACACAGTGGCTCACCATTTCCTTCAGGGTATTCCCAAGGAGATGCCTTCACCTGCTTAGGATTCCCTGGAAATGGCATTGAGAGATATCCTGCCTATCTCTCCAACCCCAAGGTTGTCCTTAGGTAGCCATAATTATAGCAATTGATAGCCTTGTCCTCCATGAACTTGTCTAATCCTTTCTTAAAGCTGTCAAGACTGACAGCTGTCACCACTTCTTCTGGCAGGGAGTTCCATAGACCAGTAATCCTCTGGGTGAAAAAGTACTTTCTCTTATTTGTTTGAGAACTAGTACCCAAAAGTTTCATGGAGTGTCCCCTAGTTCTAGTGTTGTGCGATAGGGAAAACAGTTTTTCCTTATCTACCTTGTCCACACCGTGCATGATTTTATAAACTTCAATCAGGTCACCTCTTAGACGCCGTCGTTCAAGAGTGAAAAGGCCCAACCGTTGCAGCCTCAGATGGTAAGGAAGGTGTTCCAGTCCCCTAATCATTCTGGTTGCCCTCCTCTGTACTTTCTCCAACTCCATAATATCCTTCTGGAGGTATGGCGACCAGAACTGTACACAATATTCCAGATGGGGCCTCACCATAGATTTATAAAGAGGCAAAATGACACTTGCTGACTTATTTTCTATACCCTTCCTAATGATCCCTAACATTGAGTTTGCTTTTTTCACTGCTGAGGCACACTGGGTTGACACCTTCATTGAGCTGTCCACCAGGACACCAAGGTCCCTTTCCTGGTTTGTCGCAGAGAGTTCAGACCCCATCAGTTTATAAATGTAATTGGGGTTTTTTGCCCCAACATGCATCACTCTGCACTTACTGATGTTGAAGCTCATTTGCCACTGTTTTGCCCACTCCCCCAGTGTCAAGAGATCACTCTGGAGCTCTTCACAATCTCTCACAGTTTTCACTACCCTGTATAATTTCCCCATTAATACTCCTGTTCTGGGATTGTCAAGGGCTTTGATGGGACTTCTTGGATTGCTATACTTAAAAGGTAAAATGCAAACTACACTACAGCAAATATTGCCAGCCTTAACACCTGTCACTTTACTGATCCACTTATATCCTAGTCCTGGCAACTTCATCTTCATATTGATGGTGACCCTGATATTAGTCTCAACTCTGCTATCTTGTCAAGCAAAACCCTTTATTAAGGTTTATTCTCACCATCTTTATGGCAGGCTGCTGTGGCATATGAGCAAGAAGATTTGCGGAGGTATTGTCTGGCTTTCATTGAGAATCATACTCAGGTAAGCATGCGATAGATAATGGGGTTCTCCCATGTGTAGAGGAGATGAAGATAGATATCTGCTGCTGTGGATGTCCTCATACAGCTATTTCCCATGCATTCATTCAATTTATATTCCACCTTTCTTCTGTTATTGAGCTCAAGGTCAGATCTTTAGGGTTACTGAATAGTCTTCCACTGAAGCTCTGATAAATTTGCTTAGCTTCATGCCTAAGAACTACATGAACAGTAAAATGATTTTAAAAAGAACAGATTACCAGCCCTCTAGATTTTATCATCTGTCTCTACTAAAGAGGGTTTCGTGATCCTGTGGTACAATAGAGAATGTGGAGTAGAGGGGGCAGATCCAGTCATGTTTCTATACTGTGCTATGGTGAGATTTGATGCTATGCCTGCCTGCCTTCCTCTCCATCCATCCATCCATCCATTTGAAATACTAATAAAGAGCATATTTCTCCATCACACCTCCAGGAGGTGGTGCAAACACAGGGTTTCCTGGAATTGTCAGAAGTGGCAATGCAGACTATTCTTCAGAGCAACTGTCTGACCATTGATGAAGCGAAGCTGGTCCGTGCTGTTCGTGAATGGGCTCATGTTGGATCTGTAAGTACTCAAACAAGTTGGAAAGTCAAAATGGGACTGGGATTTAAGATTCTACTCATGGTGTTCTTTTTGTAAAAAACACTGATTTCATTTTACTTTGTGCAATGACAGAGTTTGTGCAGCTTATGGCATGAATGAATTATGGTCCATGCCTGTTGTGTACTGACCCGGCTCTGTGTGTTTTCAGGCTGTGTTGGGCAAGTCTGTGCGTGAGCTGGCTGGGGTTGTGGTGCAAGGGCTGCGTCTGGCTCTCCTGTCGCCAAGTGAACTGACCACTCTGGAGGAGGAGAACAGAAAGGATCAAATTATTCCGGTGAGAGACTTTACCAGCTTCACTAAGAGATGCACGGGTTTTGATTCTGTTTGTGACTTGGGGTATTCTCATAGAACCTGCATGGATCATATGCTTCCAGTTGGTCTGTGGAGGTCATTCCTTATTTTGGAATGGTACCTTCCTGTGTGCCAGAACCAGAGCCAATATCAACTGAAGTTAATGTATTTTTTTTTATACTGGTACTTATTGTATTTTCATTTTTGTTTCATTGTATTTGTATTTAAATATGTTGTGATGCCGCCCTGAGTCAGCCTGCGCTGAGTAGGGCGGGGTATAAATCTAATAAACTAAACTAAGTTTTCTAAGTAGAAAGAGGTAAAGATAAAGGTTGCTCTTGCTTGAAAACCAGTAGTATCTGACTCTAGGGTTCAGTGATCATCCCTTTTTATAGCCAAAGAGCCAGCACTGTCTGCATCTGCAGACGTTTCTGTGGACATGTGGCAGGCATGACTAGACACCGGAGTGCACGGAAGGCTGTTTACCCTTCCACCAAAGTGGTCCCTATTTATCTACTTGCAATTTCTTCCTTTCGAGCTGCTAAGTTGGAGCTGGGACAGAGACAGAAGCTCACCCTTTAATGCAGCACTCGGGTCTCAAACTGCTAACCTACCACCGCAGTCCCATCAAGTAGAAATAGCCAACCTGCCTTTTCCAGACTGTACTGTCAGAGAGATATAACCTCTCACTTCTCAAAGGAAACAAACCATGCCTGCCTGCATCAATAAACAAAGATATGACACTACAAAGTACTAAAGAAGAAGAAATAAACTTGTAGAGATAAGAAAGAATATAAATCTTATATTCCCTTCCTGCCTCCTCAGAACACTGCAGTCACAAATAGGATACACATTGCTGGTATGGCATGAAGTTGGTCCCAACTTGGAAAACTCTAAGGGTTCAATCAAATGGGCATTAATTAATTTGCTTGATTACTTCTTCTCTCCCTACAGGGAACCCAAGGTGACTCACAACAATTAAAACAAAGCAAAAGCAATCACACTTATATACCACCCCACAGCCCTTACTGCACCCTTTGGGCCTGCCACGTGTCCAAGTTAATTAGCATTTTGGCCCTAACATGCTGGGTACTCATTTTACCAACCTCAGAAGGATGGAAGGCTGAGTCATCCTTGAGCCCTGGCCAGGATCGAACTTACAACCTTTTGGTTGCAGTACAACAGTTTAACCACTGCACCACCAGGTCACAGTGGTTAAAACTATACAATTAAAACTATACAATAAGCAAGAGTTTTAAAATTCCATAGAAATATGGTATTTAAAAACAATTAAACAATAATTGAAATCCTTAGAATGTGGAATGTCCTCCATGGAGCTTCTAGAAATTCAAAGTAAGACATATCTACTAATTTAAGGAGAGGTTTCCTTTTATGTTACGATTGTTACAGACATGCCACTCCCAAACCAAAAATATTTACATGCAGTGGTTAAAAGGGAATGGCCCAGTGAGATCTGTGCATGCTCAGTGGTTACAGGATGCTGTCTGTTGGGATTGACTGGCAGGCAGGAAAGACAGAACAGAGCATGTGATATGATATTGTTTGATTCTACTGTATTCTGTTGTATTGTAATATTGTAATTATGAGATGTATTGTGACTAGATTGTATTGTGATTGTTGTTAGCCGCCCTGAGTCATAGCCGACTGGGCGGCATACAAGTCCAATAAATAAATAAATGAATAAATAAATAAATAAATAAATACCTAGGAAGGGCTTGGATAGCTGACTGGAAAGAATGCAAGAACATGAGGAAGAACACTCCACATTGTGGCTTTATATTGCAGATCTCGCATGTAAATCTGCATGGCTTTGTCAGGAATATTATGCACTGGCATTTTTTTGCCCAGCCCTGCCGGGCAGGTATATTTCGTTGGTGGTTGGGGTGGTTTTGGGGTGTGCGTGAACACACAGACAAGGAGGGAGAGAGAGGGAAGAGAGAGAAAGAAGAGAGAGGGTGGAGAGAGGGGGGTAAAGAGAGAGGGGGGTGATGAGAGTGAGTGGGGAAGAGAGAGAGAGGAGAGAGGGGGGAGAGAGAGAAAGGAGGGAAAGAGAGAGAGGGGAAAGAGAGAGAAAGAAAAGGGGAAAGAGAGGGGGAAGAAAGAGAGAGGGGGGAGAGGAAGGGGGAGAAAGTGAGAGGGGGAAGAGAGAGAGAGAGAGAGAGATGGGGGAAGGGGATTCCTTCTCTCCGGGAGGCGAAGGCACGGACGAAAGTCCCCAGCCAACCAAGAGAGAAGCTAACTCCCTCCGTGAAGGGGATTCCTTCTCTCCAGGAAGCAAAGGCTTGGCCTTCATCTTTCGTTTCCCCGTGGCCCCAGAGGTCAGCCTTGCCATTGCTTTTTGGAGGGGCAGTCCCTTCTCTCCCTGCGCAGCTTCGGCGAGGAAGCAGGGAGAGCTGTTGTTTTTAGTGTGTGGCGCTTTCATGGCCTCCTCTGCGCTTGCGCCCTTCAGGAGGATGCTGGGCATTATAGTTTTTTTTGGTCACGTTCGTGGGGCGGTGGCCCCACTCGCGGCTGGCAGACCCTTGCGGCGTTGCTCCAAGGGTGGTCAGATAAGTGTAGGCGGCTCGGTACGGGATAGTAGGGACGGGTGTGAGAGTGCATGCCGGACACGAACAGTTAACAGGCCTTCTTATAGGTAAAGATTTCCTTCTGTCCCTTAAGGAGCTGCGGTTAAGAAGCTCTCCTTGTTAGCTGGAAGGCCAGCAAGTCAACAGTTCGAAACATGGGTACTGCATGACAGAATGAGCGCCCGTCTCTGTCCCAGCTGTTAGGAACATGAAAGGAGCCTCATTTGGGCATTCCTCCCGCAAAAATCCTTTCGACCCAGAATAATTTCTGACACAAAATTCTTCTTCTTATTCTGTCTCCTCTTCATCACTCAAGGTGGAGAGTCTGGCTGAGGCCTGGAAGACACATGCCCTATGGAAGGGGCGCAGCATGCGATCTTCTTTGAGCCGTCGTCGGTGTGGCACACTCTCTCGGGAACATCATTGCCATCTTGACCCACAACACAAGTGACACAGTGCCTTCTGAATGAGGAGAAAGCAGAGTGTGTATGCCACGGCTAGCCAATTTTGTTGCTGAAACCGAGAACTGGCAGCAGTTGCTATAATGCTTCAGAAAGGCCATCCTATCTACAGCCTACCCTGTAACCAAGGGGTGGCCAAACATTTCGGGCCATGGGCCGGTCATGTGTTTCAGCGGGCTGGTCACGTGGTTCCTCCCACCAGAAGCGGAAGTAAATTGCACCTTGCAATCTGCTTTTCAACAGAATGAGATAGATTTTAAGCTGCCATTTTTTCTGCTTAAACCAGGGGTGCCCATACTACAGCCTGTGGGCCATATCTGGCCCCTGATGCCAATTCATCTGGCCCACACCATTCTTGTTGCTCCTGGGAGTGACAAAGATGCCGTGGAATGAATTGGCATCGAGGGCCAGATCTGGCCCGTGGGCTGTAATTTGGGCACCCCTTCTGCAACTCACTTGGAAAGAGCTACATAATGTAATAGTTTCCAGTGTGTGAGAGGGAAGGGGCTGTTTTCCACCCAAAGAAGGCATGCATCTTCCAGAGTGGAGCTGTATCTCATGATTTGGATTTTGATCACAGACCTTCTTTATTGTTTCTTCCAAATAATCTGCTAGTCTGTGAAATTGTTCTGGCATGACAAAACCTCTACTAATTTTGGTAATCAAATGAGCTAATCACAGAAGGTCAGAACTAGGAGTGATAAGTGACTTTAGGCTGATAACAGAGTATTTCTTGCTATGCAGTGTCTGGACTGGATGAAACACCTGGAAATGAGAATGATGTTGGTGCTGACTCTACAGGGGAAAGATAAGATAGACTATCATAGGGATTGCTGGGTCAATAGTAATTGAGCTGTTGCAGAAAACAGGGGTGCATTGTCTCTGGGTTTGTCATTTCAAAGTTGTCACATCAGTTGTTCCTATAGATTAGTCAGCAGTGCCACTGTTTGCAAAGGCTCAGATGGCTGCTTGTGCAGGATCCTTGCTGTTTTTCTTGGGGTGGGGGTGTGGATCCTAACCACTGCTCAATAGTATGCTTGATTGTAGTCAAGTATTGCTGTTCAAATATATATGCATCGCATTTCTGAGCGTTGTTTTATTATAATCAGAACCCTGGTGAGAACATCTGATCTATTGGCAGGGTCACCTTTTAGCAATGTTTACATAATGTGTTTTATTTTAATTAGAAACATAATCTCAGAATAATAATAATAACAATAACAATAACAACATTAACAGAAGTTACAAAACAAAACTTGTGCTCCTTAAAATGTAATGAGCATGACTTTATACTTTTTTCATGTTTGACAAAATAAAGCAGATTTCAAGTACAAGTACAGTAATAGACAAGCTGGGAAAATAGACCAAAGAACATTTTTGAAGTAGAAGAGTTCCCCGTTAAACAGAGAACTAGATCAAGTTTCTGCACCTTTTTAAAGCCAGGGGCTGAATCACACCTGGATAGGTTGCGGTGACAATGGTGGAGGGTGAGTGATGGGGGCTCAGGGTGGGGGCTTGCGGTGGTCTCCAGTGGAGGTGACGGTGTGGGTGGAGTGGTGGGTAGCTTGGGGTGGTTCCACTGGCGGCGACCACCCTGAGCCACCCACTACTCCCCCCCCCCCATGCCGCTTCCCTGCTTCCCTGCCTGGAGGAGCTGCATGGCACCAAACCATCCAGCCCACAAAAATCATCCAGCCTGCAACTTCGTTCCAGCCACTGCGTCCGCTTCTGCCACCACCACCACCAGAGGTGGAGGCTGGAGCGAGGGCATAGGCCAGAAGAGTTGGTGCTGTGGGTCGGATCCAGCCTGTGGGCCGTAGGTTGAGAACCCCTGTGCAAGATATTGCTATTAGCTCTTTCAAGCTTGACAAATTACAACTATCTCTTTCACAGCAAACAGGTCAGCAGCAGCTAGCCCCCCACCCCCCACCCCACCAGAACACTGTTCTAACCTCTGGAGAATTAAAACACAACAATAAGTCCAGTTGTGTCCTTAAAAACTTTGGAGTGGAAGATAAGGAAAAGAGTCTACTAATGTGGAGCTCCAGTGACACACACACACATCTAAAAGTTATAATTGGTTTACATTAGTTTCACATTAATGTGAGATTTACTTATTTTAAGGCTACAAAGATGGGAAAGGGGTCACAAAGATGGGAAAGGAGTTGACCTGGCCAGATGTACATTAAATGAGCCTAGAAATCTCTCTGTTGGGCGCAGTTGTTCCCACTACCACATTGGCTCCAGTGAATACTTTCTTGGGTCAGTTTAATCTTGGGCAAGGAGTGGCCGATCCCATGAATGTGCAACTTAAATTTCAGAACAAATGGAATCTGACACAATCTCTCTGCCACTCCTTCCAATGAGCTATCAGCTGGCCAGGCTGCTTTAGCCTCGGACACAAGTCAGGTTCTGCCTAGCACTGTTTGTTTGGATACTGGTTGTTAGGGAGGCAGATGGCTGGAAGAATAAAGAGAAAACTTGTCCTTCACCTTGTTGGAATGTCCTGAGTCACCTATGCCTAAGCATGGTTAATACGTGTTTTTTCCAATCAGAGAAAAAGAAGAAAAGGTGGGAATAGGTTACTGGGGGTAAGAGGAAAGGATAAAGAATGTCAGCCCTTTGGGCAGTTGTACAATACTTAGTGCATTGAAACTATGGCTGTAAAATCAAAACATTTTGAATTCAAGTATAAACTATTGGCCAGAGATGTGGAAGGGGATGACATAGGGAAGGCTATTATAAACTGTGTCATCTTTTAAGAAACTTAGTCCTCCATTTGAATGGCTCCCAGGGGACAATCTTCCTTTTAAAGTTGTCTTCCATCAGAAGCAGTGGTGGGCATCAGCAGGTTCGCACCAGTTCACCAGAACCGGTAGTAGAAATTCTGACTGGCCCCACCCATCCAAGTTTTGAAATAAAGTACCATAGTCCTTTTACTGTATGGGACCAAAGACAACAGGACAGCCGAAGGGTTGGCTTAACTCAGGTTTATTGCATGAGGACCGGATGAAGCATGAGGTAATGGTGGTGATACATCTCAATATATACAGTAGCACTATACATTTGAATCTTGTAGCACGGTAGCTCATTGGCTGCTACCGGCGTGGCCTCGCCCAGGCACGCCTCTCTTCTGTAGATCTTGTCCTGCTGCTGAATGCAGATCTTTCTCCTGCTGCTGAATGCGGGGAAGGTTTTCCCGCGGCTGTCCGTGATTGAGCAATGTGAACCATGTGAGACTGAACGCTCGCAGCTGCCCTCTATGGGCTGCTTGCTCGCGTTCCTTTACAGCTGAGATACCTTGTATTTGGAGTGGTTACATTCTTGCCTTTACAGTCCAGTGAACATGCAAACATACATACATAACATCCCTCCCCCCTTGGATGGGACGAAGTCCCGCAACCATTGTGGCTTGCCGCAAGTGCGCTTGGGGCGTGCTTGCGCCTGACCTAGTACTGGAGAGCCTGTGATCCCTGACTCCATGGGTACTTGTCCTGCAACGGGAAACGGGGATTCGTTAGTGGCTCTGTGGGGCGTCCGTGCCTGCCTTGCGCTGGGGGATGGGAATGGAATGAACAGCTGGGAAGTGAAGCCCTGCCTGTTGCTCTCGGACCCCGGGGACCCTCCTATTGTGAACCGCGGACCCGATGAGGTTGCCCTTGTGGTTCTGCTACCTTCTGTTCCTCGCTCGGGGGACCTTGAGACTGTGGTGGGCGGACTCGCCGTTGCCTCCTGTCTTGGGGGTGTCGGTCTCCGGGAAATTGGCGCTATGTTGCATTCTAACTCACAGGGGCTACTGGGACTGGAAGTACCAGGGGCTGAACTGAAACCCCTCTTTTCGCTAGGACGGGTGGGGGACCACTCCGCTAACTCCCCCTGGTACTGTAAATCAATGTCTAAACTTCTTGGGGAATCTGTGTTTTGGGGAAACTTCCGAGGGTTATGTGCGAGATCGGGGCTCCTTCTTTCCGCCGCAAACTCCCGCAAAAGATCTCTGAGGATCGATTCCCTTTCCTCCCCCCTTGGTGGGGACCCATGTCCCCCTTTCTCTCCCCCTTGGGCTAAGCGGGTGGGGGAGTACCCCAACGCTGATTCGTTGCTACTCTTGTCTTCGTCCTGCTTTCCGGGGACCCTACGCCTGAGTTGATCCGCGTGCCGCCTCCACAGGAGGCCTGTATTGGTCTCTACGCGGTATGAGACGGGGCCGGTTTGTTCTATCACAATGCCGGGCACCCAGGCTGGTCCCGCGCTGGCGTAGTTCCTGCAATGCACGGGGGCGCCTACGCTGAAACTCTTTGAGGAATCCATCTCTACATTTCGCCCTTTGTCTTCTACTCTGGTGGGGTCTAGTCTGGAGATTACCGTGGCCAGCTTCCTGCGCATTAGCAACTCTGCGGGGGAGTACCCTGACGCTAGTGGGGTGACCCTGTACCGTAGCAGGAATTGGCATAGTTGTAAGTCAAGATCTCCGGGGCCCATGCGCCGCAGCGCGTCCTTAGTGGTACGCACGAGGCGCTCTACTTGGCCGTTGGTGGCCGGGTGGAAAGGGGCGGAGGTGATGTGCCGGATGGCGTTGAGATCCATGAATGCCCTGAACTCGGCGGACGTGAAACAGCTAGCGTTATCGCTGACGAGGGTGTCGGGTAAACCGAACGTGGAAAAGACCCTCCGTAACTGTTTAATTGTTGTGGCCGAGGAGGTGCTCGAGACTGGAATGACCTCCAGCCACTTGGAGAACGCGTCCACCACAAGGAGGAAAAGTGTTCCCCTGAACGGGCCTGCAAAATCTACGTGTACCCGGGACCAGGGCCCCCTTGCTGTGTCCCACTCCCTATGTGGCAGACGAGCCTCTTCTGGCCTGGAGCTTTGGCACGCTTCGCAAGTGCCGACCATGTGCTCGATGTCGGCGTCTAGCTGGGGCCACCAAAAGTAACTGCGGGCTAGTGCCTTAGAGCGGACGATCCCGGGGTGGCTGACGTGCAGCAGTTTAAGCACCCTCGGCCGGAGGGACGTGGGGATCACTACCCGCTGTCCCCACAAAAGGCAACCCCTCTCTAGGGACAATTCTAATTTCTTTTTGAAAAATGTGTCGAATTCCGCTGCTGGGGAAGACACGGGCCACCCTTTCTGTACCCAGGAGCAAACTGTAGCTAGCGTTTTGTCCTTACCGGTCGCTTTGGCGATGTCGGCCGGTACTACTGGAGGGGAGTTTGGACCTCTATCATTAAGACCTGGTGGTCCCTCTCTTCCTCGCCCACGTGGCAGCAATCCCGGGGAATGGGGGACCTCGAGAGGGCATCCGCATGGCTGATTTCCTTCCCGGGCCGGTACACCAACGCGTGCTGATACGCGTTGAGAAAAATGGCCCACCTGAGCATTCTCGGGGACAGGATTTGGGGTGTGGGCTTATCTGCGGTGAAAATGCCTAGCAGGGGCTTATGGTCAGTCACTATGGTGAAGGGGCGGCCATACACAAAATCATGAAATTTCTTGGTCCCCGCAATTATCGCTAATGCTTCCCTGTCTGGCTGGGCGTAGTTTCTCTCCGCTTGGGACAGGGACCTAGAGTAGAATGCTATCGGGGCCTCCCTCCCGTTCTCGAGCACGTGGCATAAGACCGCCCCCACCCCCACCGGGGATGCATCGCATATCAGGACCACTGGGCGTTTGGGATTGAAGTGGGTCAGTACGGCATCTGATGCCAGGAGTCGCTTCAGGTCATTGAAAGCCTTCTCATGGTCGTCGCCCCACTTCCATGCCTCGTCCTTTTTTAACAATTTATGTAGCGGTTCCGCCACGGCTGCCTTCCGAGGAAGGAAGGAGTGGTAGAAGTTGAGCAGCCCGAGGAACGACTGGAGCTCGGGCTTGGAGGTGGGGCGAGGGGCCTTTTTGATGGCGGCCACCTTGGATTGGGAAGGCCTTATTCCCTCGGGAGTAATGCGGAACCCTAGGAACTCGACCTCGGTTGCGAAGAAGACGCATTTGTCCTTTCGCAACCGCAACCCCGCCTTTTCGAATTTTTCCAGGACCTTTCCCAACCTTTCTGCCAACTCGGCCCGGCTCCCCCCTGTAATCAATACGTCATCAAAGTAAGGTAACACCCCCTCTAGCCCCTTCAGGAGGCGTTCCACGAGTGACTGGAAAATCCCGGGCGCCGAATTTACGCCGAATTGAAGGCGCGATACCTGGAACACCCCTTTGTGGGTGACTATGGTCTGCGCAGCAGCTGCGGCGGGGGTGACGGGGAGTTGCTGGTAGGCTTGGGCCAGGTTGAGTTTAGCAAAACACCTCCCCCCGTGCAATCTGGCCAACAAGTGGCTGACTACCGGCACCGGATACGCATTGGGGCGGATCGCCTTATTGATGGTGCACTTGTAATCAGCGCATATGCGGACCTCCCCGTTGGCCTTGAGCGCCGTTACAATTGGAGTTTCCCACTCCGCAGAATCAACAGGAACAAGAATCCCCTGGCCCACCAATTTGTCCAACTCCGCCTCTATTTTGTCCTTTAGTGCGAAAGGCACTCTGCGCGGTTTAAGTCTGATTGGACGTACTCCAGGGTCCAGGTCGAAAGTCACTGGGGGGCCCTTGAATTTTCCGAGTCCCTTTTTGAAAACCTCGGGGTGCGCATCGCACACGCTCTGAATTGGGTCAGTCCCGGCGGCGTGTATTCCCACGGCGTGCACCCCCCCAATGAACAACCCCAGGGGCTGGAACCATTGAGTCCCGAGGAGGCTGCATTTACCCCCTTTGAGGACGACTAGGGGAAGCGTTGCGGTGCGTTTTTTGAACTGGACCTGGAATTTCCCAACCCCCAACACCGGGATGCGGTTCCCTTGCACGTCCTTCAGCGTGGCCCTCAACGCTTTGAGCTTGGGCCGCACGTGGGGGGCTATCTTTAGGAACTCTCCCTGGGAGATGATAGAGTAAGAAGAACCTGAGTCCACCTCCATCCTAACAGGGGCCCCTTGTATCACTACCTCAACGAAGTATCGGGGGTGCTCCGTGGATACGCTGAAAACCGGAGCGTCGTCCTCGCTGTCGTCGGAGATGCGTCCGACGCCGTCCCGCTTCCTCGTGGTCCGGGTGCCGTGGTCCTTGGGCCTCGTGGTGCGGTCCTGCCTCGCCGAGCGGTCTGGGTAACTCCTCCTCGCCGAGCGGTCTGGGGAACTCCTCTTGGCCTCGCGCCGCTTCCGGCAGACCTTGGCGATGTGCCCGCGCCGGCCGCAGTTGTGGCACTCGGCCTTGCGGAACGGGCATTTGGCGCGGGCGTGGGCGGCGCCGCAGCCGTCGCAGCGCCGGCCCTCCTTCTGGACCCTCCTGACGTCCTCGTCGTCGCCGCTCTCCGTGGACGAGTTCGAAACCCGCCGGGCCGCGCGCACCGAGCTCTCTGCCTTGGTGGTTTTTGGTCGCCAGTCCTGGAGCTCTTGCACGCCGGCCGTCGTGGCTTCCGCGGCCTGCGCCGTGTCGAGGACCTGTTGCCACGTGGGAGGCGGCTCCAGTTTCATCAGCGCGCGCTGGGTCTCGGTGTCCCTCAGGCCGCAGAGCAGGCAGTCGCGGAGGGTGACTTCTGGGGTCTACCACTTGCAGGGGCCGGCGGCCAGCCGCAGGGCCGCGGCGAACTCGGTGACCGATTCCCCGGGCGCTTGGACTCACCTCCAGAACGCGCTCCGAGCGGGGAACATGGCTATCGCAGGCCGGAGGTGGGCGCGCAACACAGCCAGAAGCTCTTTGGCTTTGAAGTCGCTCACCCTCCTCGGCGCGATCAGGTCGACCAGGGTCCTCTTTGTCTCGTGTCCGAGCATGCGGACGAAGATGGCCCTCTTCTTGTCCTCATCTGAGACTTCGAGCTCCACCAGCGCTCCATTGAAGTCTATCTCGAACAGCTCCAAGTCTCCCGGCTTCCTGATCTCGTAGCCGGCGCATGTCTTGGTCCCGTGGGCAGCCATGATCCCACCCTCGTCGCCAGTTTACTGTATGGGACCAAAGACAACAGGACAGCCGAAGGGTTGGCTTAACTCAGGTTTATTGCATGAGGACCGGATGAAGCATGAGGTAATGGTGGTGATACATCTCAATATATACAGTAGCACTATACATTTGAATCTTGTAGCACGGTAGCTCATTGGCTGCTACCGGCGTGGCCTCGCCCAGGCACGCCTCTCTTCTGTAGATCTTGTCCTGCTGCTGAATGCAGATCTTTCTCCTGCTGCTGAATGCGGGGAAGGTTTTCCCGCGGCTGTCCGTGATTGAGCAATGTGAACCATGTGAGACTGAACGCTCGCAGCTGCCCTCTATGGGCTGCTTGCTCGCGTTCCTTTACAGCTGAGATACCTTGTATTTGGAGTGGTTACATTCTTGCCTTTACAGTCCAGTGAACATGCAAACATACATACATAACAGTCCTAATTCGGGTGCAACACAGGGCTCTCCCCCTAGCCACGCCCACCATACCACACCCACAGTGTGGTAGTAATTTTTTTTGGAGCCCACCACTGATCAGAAGGGTTAAATCCAAGTCTTATTTAAAATTAAATAATTAGAAGGAGTTCTAAGAACTTAGGGACTGTGGTGGCTTAGCAGTTAAGACGCTGAACTTGACGACTAGAAGCTCAGCAGGTCAGTAGTTCAAGACCTGACTGCTGCATGACGAAGTGAACTTCCATCTCTATCCCAGCTCCTGCCAACCTAGCAGTTTGAAAGCAAGACACTACAAGTAGATAAATAGGAACCAGTGATGTGCTGGCCCACAAGGATACAGGGACTCATCCCGGTGTGCCCCAGTGACTGCCGCCTCCCAGAGGCAGGCAGAGATAATGGGAATGTGTGGGATTTCTCCCCCCCAACACCCTCAATAGGCGTCCTCATCACTTCCTGTCCACCGCCCTCCCAAGGTGCCCAGCACACCCCTGATAGGAATCACTTCAGTGGAAAGGTAAACAGTATTCTGTGCACTCTGGTGTCTATTCATGCCTGCCATGTGTCTACAGAAACATCTGCAGACTGAGCCAGTGCTAACTCTTTGGCTATAAACAGAGATGAGTACTGAACCCTAGAGATGGATATGACTAGCTTTCAAGCAAGGGTGATCTAAGACCTTGAATTTCCCTCTTAAGAGGGTGTACCTGGACACCAGTCTCAACAGGTACACAAATCACCTGGTTACAGTCTTCCCTTCTCACACAGTGTATTTTATAATTGTTTTACATTATTTTTAAAATCTGATTTTGCAATCTATACATTACATGATAATTTCCAATTTTGCACCTGTACATATTACCAAAACAATTCCATGCAAACGTCCCGTTTTGGCCTCATTTGGCCATCCAAAGTTCCTCAACTGCCCTCAACAGATATACTATTGAATGGTTTTAATGAAGAGAAGACAGTCCTGGGAAAAAATTCCCACTTCCTTATATTATGTAACATCAAAACTATACACACCCTGACCTGCAGCTACTTCCTGTATCAGGTAGGGAATTGTCTCTGTGAAAGTCATGCATGGAATTCATAGGAATCTGTTTTAGATGTTGCAACTCAAGGAAGGATGCTGGAAGGGTGAGCACTGTTGATGTTTTGACCTCACTGAAATGGGAACAGGTGCCACGTTCCCAATGTGATTTGCTATTTATGTTGTTGTCTTGATGCTGGGAAGTCAGAGGTTGCTTGCAAGAGTCTCTTTTTTAGAATTCAGTCTTCCATATAATGTGCAAATACCACTCAAAAATATGCAGAGTTTAGCTTGTGTTGTGCTCATGAATATCAATGTGACTTATGCCAGGGAGTTAAATGGACGCCAGAGCCGCTGCCGCTGAGGAGCCCCGTTGTGTCTCTCCTGGGCCCACGCCATCGGCCTGGGATGGGAAACCTGGTACAGCTGCGCCTGCCAGCATCGCCCTCCCTGGCCCCGCTCAGCCAGGGAGTTAAAAGGACGTCGGAGCTGCTGCTGCCGCTGAGGAGCCCTGTCACATCTCTTCTGGGCCCACACCATCAACCCAGGATGGGAGACCTGGTACAGCTGCACCTGCTGGTGTCGCCCTCCCTGGGCCCATCCAGCCAGGGAGTTAAAAGGATGCCAGAGTCACCGCCACCGCTGAGGAGCCCCGTCGTGTCTCTCCTGGGCCCATGCCATCGGCCCAGGATGAGAGATGCTGGGCGCCTGCCCTCGATGAGAGCAAGGTTGGGAAGAGACTGGCCTCAGCTGTGGGGCAGCCAGGGTGGCTACAAGAACCCGCCGCTGTCGTAGTTGCTAGACTCATCGGACCCCCGCCCTCGGTGAGAGCAAGGGCGAGGAGTGAGAGACTGGCCCCAACTGTTGTGGGAAGACGCAGAGCGCGATGTTTCCTCAGCTGAAGACGTTGAGCCCTGGGCTCCGTCGTAGACGTTGAGCCGGGTTCCGTCACTTGTGGACTTCATTGTATAGTATTTGATATTGGTGATAATTGATATTATGTGATATTGCATTTGATATTGCATGTGATATTGTATTTGATATTATGTGATATTGTATCCTATATTGTATTTGATATTATGTGATGCTGCTTTGATATTTGTGATATTTGATATTATGTGATACTTTGTTACTTTTTGTCCTTACATTGTTAGCTGCCCTGAGTGGTGCCTGCACCAGTAGGGTGGGGTATTAATCAATCAATCAATCAATCAATCAATCAATTAATGTGCTTGTGTGTAGGACCAGTGGAGCCGCCTTCACCATCATCATTGTTGCCGGCGGCAGCTGATCATATCCGAGTATACATTTTTCCTGGAAGTCATTTTAACAGTTGATGGATGTGACTCTGGTGACTCAGTAAGCCTATCCTGGCATGAAGCGTGCAACCACATACATTACATTGAATAGATGATGGAGGGTGTAGTTGAGTTTGGCAAAGCTTCTGTGCATCTAGAAAGCTTCTTCATGTCTGCAGCATTCTCCTTCAAAGTGATCAGTAGCAGCAGAGCTGGTTTGATGCCAAAGTGGGCGATCTACAGCTGCTGCCGCCCAGATTTGTGGGTTTATACCTGACACCTTCATGGTTTGTTTCAGCTGGTCATTATAATGCTTCAAAGGAGCTCCAGAAGGTACTGAAGCTAAGTTCCCCTTAATGAATTTGACAAGAAAACCTGGAACCGTCCATATGGCTGACATTCCCTATTCATCTAAGATGATGACCTATATACTATACTATACCAGTGGAGCATACCTGTGTAATCAACCTCCTGTGGGAAAGGAGCATGATCTTTTCAGATGCATTTTCTCATACTAAGGATGCAGTCAGACAGAAAGAGATTGCACTTTGGACCACTTGTGTAACAGTCTGGTGTGAGCTGTTTTCTGTGAATCAGAGATCATGAGATAGCCTCCCCATGCCCATGTTGGACCTTTCGTGTTCACTGGCAGGGATACTCTCTTTTGGAGCTAGAATGGAGCAATTCCTGTACATAGAGAGAGATCACTCCCAGCAAAGTAGCTCTTTCCAGTGTTATCAGATATGATCTTTTATCACCATCTGATCACAATTTATCTGATATATTCTTCATTGTATCCGCACACTAGATTGTAGTCAGCACAACCAAAATATAAGGTATATGCAGTGGTAGCACCTTGTTCTTCAAGGTCATATGTTCAAAAAGAAGTCATTGTCATTACAACAAATTGGACTAGATTGCCCTTTTTTTCTACACATGATTAGACCTGTGTGTTTTTGAGTGAGATCACATTGAGATTAAATTTTTTAAGATTCTAGCCAGTGAAAAAGAGAAAAAATGTTAAGCAGGAAAACCCTGTCTTGGCATGGCCAATATTCAGATTTGGATATGGCAGAAGAAGAAATGATATAGATTGGGTCTGGATGGCTGAATAGGTATGACACAGGATAGGATGGCCCTGTGTCAACTGTTTGGGATTGGATTACCCATACTCTTAATGTACTGTTGAGTTACAGGCTCACTAACTGCAGTGGTTCAAGTGGCTAAGACGCTGACTGGAAGGCAGCAGGTCAGCAGTTTGATTCCCGAGTATTGCAGGACGGAATGAGCTCCCGTCTCTGTCCCAGCTCCTGCCAACCTAGCAGTTTGAAAGCAAGAAATTGCAAGTAGGTAAAGAGAGACCACTTCGGTGGGAAGGTAAACAGCATTCTGTGCACTCCGTTGTCTAGACATGCCTGCCACAAGACCACAGAAATGTCTGCAGAAGCAGACAGCGCTGGCTCTTCAGCTATGAAACAGAGATGAGCACTGAACCCTAGAGTTGGATACAACTGGCTTTCAAGCAAGGGTGACCTTTACCTAACAAAAATTAGATCTGGATTATAGCTTCTCTGCCACTTGCCATTGTTAAATGAATTGGTTAGTTTACAATCATGTATAAGGCACTTTGAATGGGGTTCTGCCCATTTTATAACGTCTTTGCCTTTTTTTGTCATTGTGTTCATATCCCCAAATGTTGCTATGGCAGCTGAAATCTTCAACTAGAAAATGATTTTTGGGTGGTCCATATCAGACATAGTAGCTTCTTAATTGAATGTGTTACTTACCGAAACCAGGAGAAAACACATACGATACTTCTCTATTGCCCTCTGCTGTTAAAAATAAATACTTATGTGTACTGTATATTAAATGATGCTCAAATCAGCAAAAACAAAGGCCTTTCTAGATGCTGCACTCCTAAAGCTGCCAACCAAAAGACGTTGTATGGAAGTTCCATCTTTCCCTCCTTAATGGATTTTTTATTTGATGGCAATAATAAAGTACAGGAAGAATACAAGTGGAAAATGGCAATAGATGCATCTCCCTCTCAACAAGATTCTGGTTTTGTAATCCCCAAACTAGATTTGTGACTTTTTTGTACCTCATTTTATTTTTAAAGACTAAAAGGTGAAAAAGGTGAAAAATGAAATAAATGTAGGAAAGAATTAGATTTATAGCAATTTTAAAAAGTTTATTAATGAAGAGCAATGACAAGAAATACCAAGAAAAAGGTAAAGGTCACCATTGCTCAAAAGCCAGTCGTATCCGACTCTAGGGTTCAGTGCTCATCTCTGTTTCATAGCCGAAGAGTCAGCGCTGTCTGCTTCTGCAGACGTTTCCATGGTCATGTGGCAGGCATGACTAGACACTGGAGCGCACAGAATGCTGTTTACCTTCCCACGGAAGTGGTCCCTATTTATCTACTTGCAATTTCTTGTTTTTGAACTGCTAGGTTGGAAGGAACAGGGCCATCAAACTGCAGCCAAAACAATTTAGCCAGGAATATTATGAAGCTCTGTTGATTGTTAGAAAGCGAAAATGTTACACCAATGGTGATGTTGGATTGTCTCAGGAAATATTGAAGGAAGACTAAATAAGAATCATTTGGGGAGGTTTTAACATAAATTAAAACTGTCATTATAACAAACTGGACTAGATGACCCTTTTTTACACATGATTTGACCTGTGTGTTTTTGAGTGAGATCACAATGAGATTAAAATTTTGTAGATTTTAGCAAGTGAAAAAGACAAAAAATATTAAGGAGAAAGCCCTGTCTTGCCATGGGCAGGGACTTTATGGCTTGATCTTCTGTGGTGTCTTTAATTTTTGCTTTTTAAAAACTTTGGCTGAAGTCCCGTTATTGCAGCTATGCTATATAATGCTGATGCTGTTATAAACCACAATGATTTTCCAGAAACAAAAAAATTCTGATTGCTATGACTGAAGGTCCCAAAGTACCTATGGAATCCTCTTTATTGTGGGGAAGCTATTGGGGACTGTGGGATAAGGAAAGTCCTTGATTTCTGAAAAATCACCATACCTGATGACGTCAACTGTCTTATGCAGTGTAGCTGCAGTGTAGCTGCAGGATTTCAGCCACTAATTTATACTAGGTAAAGGTTTCCCTTGCTTGAAAGTCAGTCGTATCCGACTCTAGGGTTCAGTGCTCATCTCTGTTTCAAAGCCGAAGAGTGAGCACTGTCTGCTTCTGCAGACGTTTCCATGGTCACGTGGCAGGCATGACTAGACACCGCAGGGCACAGAATGCTGTTTACCTTCCCACCGAAGTGGTCCCTATTTATTGACTTGCAATTTCTTGCTTTCGAACTGCTAGGTTGGCAGGAGCTGGGACAAAGACGGGAGCTCATTCTATCCTGCAGTACTCGGGAATCGAACTGCTGACCTCCCGCCTTCCAGTCAGCATCTTAACCACTTGAGCCACTGCAATCCTAATGATGCAAATTTTATTTCATTAATTGGGTGTAAAGATTTTTAAACTGAATTTCCTGTCTGTGAATCATCCTCATCTTTAAGGGTCTGTTATGAGCTTCACATCCAGACATCATGGTGCCCAGAAGTTAAAAATATGTGTACTCAATCTGTGCATGCTAAAACATGTACACACTAATCTAAATTGATAGCTCTAGATGCTATTTGCTTAAGTCTACATGCAATTATTGTTGGTTTCATTGTCATGTATGATCATATGCATCCATGTGCATTGTATAGAATACTTTAAAGTGCTGTAGGCAGTAGACAAAGAACAGGAAAATAATAGAGTCTCTGGTTTACAATTTAAATACACAAGCCACAAAAGTGGAAAAGGGGACATAGTGGAAATGAAAATAAGGACATTCTTGCATTAAGGTAACTATATCGGAGTCGTTATTCAGCGAGGAGTCCTCGTATGAGGACAATTACTGTCCATGGCAGTTCTTCTCCATGTTGGTCCAACATTTTTCTTAAGAAAATCTTCTCCTGACCCCTGGGTCTTTAGCGATCTCTCAGATACCAATTCATTATTCCAGCGCTCCATCTCTTGTCACTTGTGCATGCAAAAATGGCCAGCCCACCTTATGTAACTAACACTACATAAATTAGTTTCCTTATTGCATGCTCAGCTGTTACTGAGTCCAAATTATATACAGTAGTCTTTTTAAAAAAAGTTAGAGTAAATGGTGCTGAAACATAATAAGAACACCCACAGTGGGATATTTGCTGTTTGGAGGACTTACCTGCAGGTGGTGCTGCCTGGCTAGGCATTAAATGCTTCTTTTGATTAAAAGTAGTCCTGTAAAAAGGCGACACTCAGAAGACCTGAGTAAACTTTCTTTATTTTAAAATACAAAACATAAGACAGATAAATAAGAAAAAATAATTTTAAAAAGAGCATTAGCAAGGTACTCTCAGTTTTTAAATTTTGCTTAAATGCATACATTTTAGGTAAAGGTAAAGGTTGCCCTTGTTTGAAAGCCAGTAATATCCGACTCTAGGGTTCAGTGCTCATCTCTGTTTACAGCCAAGGAGCCAGCTCTGTCTGTGTTTGCAGACGTTTCCATGAACATGTGGCAGGCATGCCTCAACACCAGAGTGCATGGAATGCTGTTTACCTTCCCACCGAATTGGTAGCTATTTATCTACTTGCAATTTCTTGCTTTTGAACTTCTACATTGACAGGAGCAGGGACAGAGACATTTTACAGGAACATAAATATGCCAACCCAGTTCTATGATGATTGTCTAGATTCAGATTCAGATTCAGCAGCAGCAGAAGAAGAACAAGAACAGAGGAGAAGGAGTTCCACTTTGATTAGCCATATCTATAAATTATAAGGTGCATCTCTGTTCTGAAACTTAACATTAGTGCCCGGTTAAATTCTTTTTAGCCTATGTATGGGGTAAGTATCAGTGGCTTTCTGGCTCTGTTTGTGTGGTCCTATTATTTATTTAACATCTTTTATCCCTGCCTCAACCTGTGAGGTAAATTAGGCTGGCACAGAGAGCAACTGGCCTCACAAAACTACATGACGGGTTTCATGGCTGAGTGGAGATCCAAGTACTGTACAAATAAACCCATTCCCGTTACCACATCTCCTCATCCTTCGAGGGCCACACCAAGACTTTGTCCTGCTTGAGATAAAGGACAAGATCTGCTCCCCCCCTCTATTTCTTCTTCTTATGCCGTGTCCAATTCCGAATATTGGCTAGCATCATGGCAATCAGCCATGAAGTTTGTCCTGGGGATATAATGCAGTAATCTTCTATTTGCCTTCCACATCACAGCGTGACAAGTGCAACCACTGATCCAGTTTTACAAGTCACTTTCTGGTCTTGATCCCCTTGGCATGAAAAGTCCTCCTCAGCCCCAGGCCCGTATTGATGAAGCTGCTGCCCTCCAACAAGATGGATTCAAGTGGGATTTAATCCACTGGGGGACCATCACCCTTCCCTGTGGACTTTGCCATCCAAGGCCTTTAGTCTGCAGGGTTGTCAGGTTAGTTAACCACCACCTGATGTTGCTGGCAGTACAGACTACTCTATTACCATAGCAGGATAGCCTGACCAGACAAGGCCCCCTTCTATAGACTGGATCTAATTTGGACTGGCAGTTGAAATTTACTTCATTGTGGGCCAACCCCCACTAGTGCTTTAAAAACATAGGTTATTCACAGGCTGGGTGATACTTATATTTTTATTGATTTGTTTCAATTTTTATGCCGCCCACTCAGGTAAAAACCCGACTCAGGGCAGCATTAAAAACATATAAAAACATGTTAAAACCCCGTGATCCACCCATCTATCCACCCTCTTACTCCCACCCCATTTAAAACTAAAAGGTAAAAGGGAGGGGGGAATGTAAAAACACAAAAGGAGGCCACAAACTGGACTCTAGCTAGGGATGAGTGTTAGATTCTCGCCAGAAGTAGACTAGGACGCAGCGTGTGGGTTAAGCATAGTGACTCTTTATTCAGATCGGGAGACAAAGACTGAGGATGTGGGGGAAAGATGGTATCTTATATACAGCGGTTTTCCATTTCAACAACAAGGAAACATACCAACGGACAATCACAGTTTATTACCCCCATTTGGTCACCAGCGCCGCTTTGATATGGGGCGCCCCTCTGGCGGATCGCTTCACTCGCTGTGTCCCTTTGATTCACTCGCTGTGTCCCTTTGAAGTGAGTAACACTTAGACATAACATCCCTCCCCCCTCAGTGAGAAACAACCTTTCCCCAACGGACGGGTGGCCCACAAACTCGTCTGGGCCGCCCGTGCGTCCCTGGCACCAAGGTAGGCTCAACGGACACTCCAACTGGTTCTGAAGTGGGGGAAGAGCTCAAAGTGGCCCCCCCTGCCATTCCTGCCTCTGAACTCGGGGTAGCCTCCCCTCCTGCCTCGGGCTCTGGGGAAGACGTGGGCAGGGGGTCACTGATTAATTCCCACTCCATATCACTCTCCGTATCTCCCCTTGTTTTCCCTTGTGGCTCCCTCCCTGGGCCAGAGTTAGAGTTCTGACCCAGGACTCGGAGCCGCATTTGGTCGGTGTGTCTCCTCCAAATCGCACCATTCTCCATTTGCACTCTGTAAGACACCGGGCCAGTCTGTTCCAACACTTCCCCCCCCAACCACGGGGGCCCGTTGGCATAGTTCCTGCAGTGGACTGGTTGCCCAACCTCAAAACCTTTTAAAGTCGGAATGTCTATATTTAGGCCCCGATCCTCTTGGCGCTGGGGATCTAAACGGTCAAAAACAGTCGGCAGCTTCCTTTTCATTAACAGTTCGGCTGGCGACAAACCAGAGGCCAATGGGGTGACTCTGTAGGACATCAAAAATTGGCACAACTGCAACTCCAAATCCCCTGGTCCCATGCGTGAGAGCGCGTCTTTGACCGTCCGCACCTGCCTCTCGGCTTGACCGTTAGTGGCAGGGTGAAAAGGAGCGGCCGTGATGTGCCTAATCCCATTACGATTTAGGAAATCCTGAAATTCTGCCGACATGAAGCTCGACGCGTTGTCGGTCACCACGATGTCGGGCAGGCCTAGCCCACAAAAGACCCGCCTTAATTTGCGGATTGTGGTGGCAGAGGAAGTTCCTGACACTGGGATGACATCTTCCCACTTGGAAAAGGAATCTACAATAACCAGAAGTGTTGTTCCCCTGAACGGTCCAGCAAAATCTATATGAATCCGAGACCAGGGGCCTCTGGCCGTATCCCATTCCCTGCGGGGAAGACGTGGTTCTTCGGGCCTTGAAGCCTGACATTCCCTGCATTTCCCCACCCAAGCCTCAATGTCCAGGTCTAATCGGGGCCACCAGAAGTAGCTTCGTGCTAGCGCTTTTGACCTGACAATACCTGGGTGGCTAACATGGAGTGTGCGGAGCACCTTGTTCCGAAGTGCAGATGGGACGACTACTCTGTCCCCCCAAACCAAGCAACCCCGCTCCAGTGACAGTTCGTTTCTCTTGGAGTAGAACACCCTGAATTCCTCCTGGGTCGGTGGCAATGGCCACCCCTTCTGAACCCACATGACAACCTTTGACAGGAGGGGGTCTTTTTTAGTTTGGGCTGCTATGTCAGCAGCGGAGATCGGGGGAGAGTCTAACACGTCCAACATAAGGACCTGTCCTTCCGCCTCAATTCGACCTACATACTCGACAGGGGATCTGGACAGAGCATCTGCATGGCTAATGCTGATACCTGGGCGATGTTGGAGCGTGTACTGGTACGCCTGAAGGAACATTGCCCAGCGTAACATACGCGGAGACAGGATTTGGGGGGTGGGCTTGTCTGGCACAAAAATACCTAGGAGCGGTTTGTGGTCTGTGATAATCGTGACAGCCCTCCCGTAAATGAAGTCATGAAATTTCTTTGTCCCAGCGATTATGGCCAGCGCCTCTCTATCAATCTGAGCATAGTTTTTTTCAGCCACTGTTAACGACCTAGAGTAATATGCGATAGGCGCTTCTTTCCCTCCCCCCATGTCATGGCACAGAACAGCCCCCACCCCCACCGGCGAGGCATCACACACCAGCAAAAGGGGCTTCTTCGGATCGTAATGTGTAAGGACAGCATCCGAAGTCAACAGCTCCTTGACTGCCCAGAATGCCCTTTCCTGAGGAGGCCCCCACTGCCACACCGCCTGTTTCCTCAGCAACTGATGCAGGGGCTCAGCTACAGTCGCCTTCCGGGGCAGAAAGGAGTGATAGAAGTTTAAGAGACCCAAAAAAGCCTGGAGCTCCGTCTTTGAAGTGGGACGTGGGGCTTCCCGGACTGCCTGAACTTTGGATTCAGAGGGCTTGATGCCGGCAGGGGTGATTTTGAACCCCAAGAACTCAACCTCATGAGCAAAAAAACAACACTTCTCCCTTTTTACCCGCAAACCCGCATTTTGGAACCGCTCCAGCACCTTCCCCAGTTTAGTGGCCAGGTCCCCCTTGTCTGTCCCAGATATCAATACGTCGTCAAAAAAAGTCAGCACCCCAGGGAGACCCTTCAATAACCTTTCCACAAGAGCCTGAAAAAGACCCGGAGCCGTACTAACCCCGAACTGAAGACGGTTCACACGGAATGCGCCCTTATGAGTAGTAATAGTCTGACACAACGCAGATTCAGGGGTAACAGGCACTTGCTGATATGCTTGGGCTAAGTCCAGTTTAGCAAAACACTTTCCCCCATGGAGGGTGGCCAGCAAGTGGCTAACCACTGGAACAGGATAAGAATTAGCTCGGATAGCCTTATTTATCGTGCATTTGTAGTCCGCGCAGATACGGATGTCCCCATTCGCCTTGATAGCAGTGACTATAGGTGTCTCCCATGGAGCAGAGTCCACGGGCTCCAGGATGCCCTGTGCTACCAGCTTGTCCAGCTCCGCTTCAATGCGGTCCTTCAGGGCAAACGGCACCCTCCGTGGCTTCATGCGAATGGGTTGGACAGTTGGGTCCAGCTCAAAATTAACAGGGGCCCCCTTGAACGTACCCAGCCCGGGACGGAAAACATCTGGATAGCGTTCACACACAGCCTGAATGGGGTCGGCCTTAACCGCATTAATTCCCGAAAACCCAATACCCAGGGGCCCAAACCACTGCACACCCAAAAGGTTATTCCTACCGGTCTTCACCACGACTAGGGGAAGCTTTGCTGAGATGGCCTTGAACCGCACATCAAAATTTCCGATTCCCAACACTGGAATGTGTCGACCTTGCACGTCGGTCAGGTTGACCTGCAGAGCCCGCAGTTTCGGCCGGTCTGCTGGAGGAAGTTGAAAAAATTCCCTCTGTGAGATGATTGAGTAGGCAGATCCTGAGTCGATCTCCATGCGGACGGGACACCCTTGGAGGCGCACATCGACGAAGAACCTCCCGGACACTGACTGTACACCAGATGATGTCTTCCTTCCAACGCGGACCTTGGAAATCGGGTGTTCCATCCTGCACTGACCTCTATCCCCAGGGTGACCTTCGGATCGCTGGCGGCACACCCGTGCAATGTGCCCCTTCCGCCCACACTTGTGGCATTCGGCCGTCTTGAACGGGCACCGTGAGCGGAGGTGCCTTCCCCCACAGCCTTGGCATGGCGCGAAGTTGCTCCTTGAAGCTTGGGGGGTTTGTTGGCGAACCCTCCCGACAGTACCCTCCTCTGGCGCATTTTCTGTATCCACTGGAGTAGCGCACTGTTGCAGCTGGACGGCCGACTCACCACGGGCAGGAGCAGCAGTTTCGGCATGGAGGATTTTCACCCCGGCGTGTGCAGCCTCGGACGCCAAGGCTTCTTCCAGGACCTGGGCAAAAGTCAACCTATTTCTCTTTATCAGCCGCCGCTGCGTAGCTTCGTCCCTGAGGCCCACGAGAAGCCGGTCTCTTAAGGCCTCCTCCAGATCATGCCATTGGCACGGCACGGCAGCCTGTCGGAGAGCCGCAACGTACTCAGCTACCGACTCCCCCTCCTTCTGATCACGCCGGTAAAAAGCAACCCTGGCTGGGAAGATTGAAACGACGGGCTTGAAGTGTTCTCGGAGCACCGCCAGGATGTCGGTCAATGGGGCTTCCCTCAGTGCCTGTGGCAGCAGCAGATGCCCCGCCAGCTCAATCGTGGGCAAACCACAATGGGCCAGGAACAACGCCTTCTGTCGTCCTTCATCCTCGATCTCCCCAGCGATTACAAAGTTCTCGAACTGGATCTCGTACATGGGCCATGACTCCGGCTTTGCAATGTCAAACGGTCCGATTGAAGATGCAGTAGCAGCCATATCCCACCTTCGTCGCCAATGTTAGATTCTCGCCAGAAGTAGACTAGGACGCAGCGTGTGGGTTAAGCATAGTGACTCTTTATTCAGATCGGGAGACAAAGACTGAGGATGTGGGGGAAAGATGGTATCTTATATACAGCGGTTTTCCATTTCAACAACAAGGAAACATACCAACGGACAATCACAGTTTATTACCCCCATTTGGTCACCAGCGCCGCTTTGATATGGGGCGCCCCTCTGGCGGATCGCTTCACTCGCTGTGTCCCTTTGATTCACTCGCTGTGTCCCTTTGAAGTGAGTAACACTTAGACATAACAATGAGCCAACAGGCTGGGGCCGTATTCCCATTAGGGCCCCACACCTGCCCCACCAGCCAGGTCTTCAAACCTTTCCTGAAAGGCAGCAATTTTGCCTGTTCTGTTGGAAGGAGGTTCCAGAAGGCTGGAGCGGACACGGAGAAGGCCCTGTTCCGTGTGCCAGAGAGGCGAGCCCCTCTAGCTGAAGGCACAACTAGGGAGCCCCTCCAGTCCGCTCTGGTTGGACAGGCAGACACTCTTGGGACAATACGGTCTCTCAGGTATCCTGGCCCACTGCCATATAGGGCATTAAAGGTCAAAACCAGCACCTTGAATTGCACCTGGAGGCAAACTGGCAACCAATGCAACTCCCGGAGTAATGGGGAGGCACGGGCATAACGCCCACACCCCATCACCACCTGGGCAGCCACATTCTGCACCAGCTGTAGCCTCCGAATGGTCTTCAAGGGCAGCCCCATGTAGAGTGCATTGCAGTAATCTAGTCTGGAGGTGACCAGAGCATGAGTGACCATGAACAAGGAGTCCCGGTCCAGGAGTGGGTGCAACTGGCGAATTACTCTAAGTTGAGCAAAAGCCCTCAAGTTGATCTATTGCCTCCATGAAAGGAAGAAAGGTTGGTTGGGGTCCAAAATGAGTGGCCAAGAGGTTGTTTCCTGCACCCACATTATCTACTGCTTGAGGTGGTAGCTTCTGATTAGTGATAGAACTATTCTAGGTGTGTTCTATTTTCCTTTTTGGGGTCAAAGGCAAACTGTTTCACTTGCAAGTAACAGAACAAAAACTGACACGGCAGGAATTTTAAATGGACCAAAATTCAGTATTAAATGCTAAATTAGATTTTATTTAGGGTTGCATATTAAATATGTACATCTCTTGAGGGGTATATAGACCCATACTTTTTACCAGATGTACAACGTGAAAGAGCAAAGAGGATTAAACTCAGGAGAAGAAGATAGCTGGTCTTTATGAGAAAACTACCTTTCTGTCTATCTAGAGCAGGAGTTCTCAAACTTTTTAAGTCAGGGGCCGGGTCATGCTCCCTCAGACAGCTTCAGGGGCTGGATGGCCATTTTGCCCTTCCTCCACCACATGGCACTTCCTGGTGTGGTGGAGGCAGTGGGGGCCCCACATGAAATGGTGCTGTGGGCCACATCAGGTCCACAGGCCACAGGTTGAGAATCCCTGATCTAGAGCAGTGGTTCCCAACGGTGGGGACCATATTCCGCAGGGGGACTTCAATTCCTAGAAGCCTAAGCCAGTACATTGGCTGATCAGTGCTGTGGGGAATTGACTTGGGCTTCTGGGAATTGAAGTCCAAAAACTAAAGGTTGGGAAACACTGAATTCTAGAGCAATGTTTGAGAAAAGAAAAAAACTGATTTTTTTTAAAAGAAAGTACTGAATCAAGATTTAACTTTATAAACATGACATGCAACTCAGAACACTGGACATTGGGTGTGGAGTTGGTCATGATTGTATAAAACCACATTTTGCATTTTAAGTCAAGTACAGTATAACTGCCAGTGGAAGAATGAACATGGCAGAAAGTGCAACTTCCTCTGCAACAGAAAACCACTGGATCCATTTGAGTTGTGTATCTTCAGCAGCAGACACACTTTGGTTTTTGTATTGTCTCTGTGATGCATCTGTGCTTGCTAATCTTTAGATTCACTTTGAAAATAAGAATGCTGAATTTGTTGAAATAAATCAGATTTCAGCCTTCTGATGAGTTGGGTAGGGTGGTGTTTTTATGAAGAGGCATTGGACCCAGACTTTGAGGCAGGAGGAGTGATACACTTCCACTTCCACTATATCCCTCTACCCATGTATCAGTCCAATGTTTTGCCCAATGGAGTATAATGTGATGTCTGCTCGGAATCCCAAATGATTTGCCTGAAATGTGGAAGAAATCTAATGGGTGTGTTTATTCCATTTCCCCACCCCTGCATCCTACAAAGTTGTAGGACTTAAGCTCCCCAAAATTTTGAACTGGCTGGAGTCGGTGAGTTGGAATCCAACCTATTTGGACTATTCCCACCGCAATTTATTGAAGACTGCACAGTCCACCAAGAAAGGGTACATATTAATACCTGGAAGCAAGAAGAAATTGAAAAATACTTATTACAAGTAGGAGGGGGTAAGGCAGAGATAGGGAAAAGGGTCATTTCTTGACCCCTTATAGTCCCTTGGCAGCTGTTTCCCTGGAGGCAGTTATTGAAGAGGCCTGTAAAGAAAGGGAACCCTAGTCCTCTGACTAGCAATTCATACGCCACGGCTTTAACATAACACCACCGGTCCCTGATCTTTCCTTGCAATGCTGATTTTTGGCAACTCTTTCCAGGATTTTCTAATCTACAAAATGGTTTCTCATTCTCTTCTTCTGGGGTCACCCTGCAACTTGCCCAAGGTCACATAGGCTGGTCCTTCTCCCAGGAAGCACTGTTGGGAATTGAACTCCCAACCTCTGGCTCTGCAGACAGATACCTAAACCTCTGAGCTGTCCAGCTGCAATCACTTACTTGGTTTTGTTTTTAAAATTTCTCCAGTCTTAACCTTCCACACAAGTATTTTCAGGGAAGCTTATTAAATACTGTTTGAGGACAATTCCAGTAACTTGTAGTTGAATATTGTTTATCAGATTTCCTCCGTATAACAGTTTTAAAAATATTTTTGTGTGCTTCTTTGCCCAATTGCCAAAATGTTGTCAAAGCATCTGTGAATGGCTGCACATAGAGCATAGCTGCAACCTTGACTTGGTTTGCTTTTCTGAGCATTGCCCTTCATTCTCCTTTGTTGTCATAGCTTAGTGACAAATCTGTTTACACAGGGATTTGTGATAAGATCCCATCACACTTAGCAGAGCCTCCCAGGTTGGCAATCAACAGTTAACCATTGCTTTCAAACAAGCGACTCTCAATTGGCTTTGCACCCACCTTAAAGCAATTTGGTCCAGTGCTAGGGCCACACAGAAAGGCAGATCAACCCTTCCCAGATCCCCCATAGAGATCAAAGGGCTGGCTCAGCCAAAGAATCGCCTGGAAAGACTTAAGATGGAGTGTGGTGGGTGAAGAGTGCCCATCCCCAAGAAGCAGAGAGAGACAGCAAAGTTCAACATTGTGGAAGGCTTCCCTCCTCCAGGGGCTGCCTGAAGCCGTTCCCTACATGTTTAGTTCAGCAGTACCACACAGATGCAAGGGCGTAGGAAGTGTCCTGGGAAAAGGGAGATTCTGTTTCTCCCATACTTGGTGAAATAAGCTGGTTTTGTGCTTCCTGTGAACAATTTGGGCTGGGGCTGAAAGCAGCACAGGAAGCTGAACCTCTTGCATAGAGGACTAGGAAACAGAAGTCCTAAATTTACTAACCCAGGCTTTGGGTGGGTGGGGGTATGGCCGTCAAGATGTTGCTGAAATGCCATTAAAAAGAGGCACTCACCTTGGGCAACTAGTGGTGAGGGGAAGCACTAATAATTTCTCTTTCGCTTGACCCTGACTTCTAATGGAAGACAGAGCTGTGCCATAGCAATAGCAATTACACTTATATACCACCCCATAGCACTCAGTGCACTCTCTGGGTGGGTTACAAGTTAATTAGCATTTTGCTCCCAACATACTGAGTACTCATTTTACCAACCTTGAATGGATGGAAGGCTGAGTCAACCTTGATCTCTGGCCAGGATCAAACTCATAACGTTTTGACTGCAGTACAACATTCTAACCACTCTGTTGAATCACTTCAAGATGGTCCAGCCAGAATCTTATCCTGGTGGGAGACACTCTTCAGTATTCATCAATTTGGCAAGGTGTGTTGTTTTTGCTGTCCATAAGTTTAGCCTAGCCTCTTCTGTTTTAATATTTAGAGCTTGAGATGTGTGCAGAAAACATTTACTTAATTTTAGCCATCATCTAGGTAGGGTATTGATGTCCATGAAGTAGATGTATTTGGTGCTGTAACATACGTTGTTCATTAGTTGCTAGCACCTCTTCACATATTTCCAAAATGGCAATTACAGCAAAATAATAGACATTTTCATTTTGGGTAGGTCTCCGACTCCAGAGGATGGCAGATGACAGAGGAGCCTGGCGTGCTGTAGTCCATGGGGTTGCAAAGGGTCTGACTCAACTGTGTGACCAAACAACAAAAATAATATTAACAAACCAACTACAGCAACAAATATTTTGAAAAGCTTCCTGAAACAGAATGGTTTAATTGGTTTTTTAAAATATATCCAAGGATGGGCCCTGGTACAGTTTTGTTGGTAGGGTGTTCCATGATGTAGGTGCCACCATCGAGAAGACTCTTTTCCTTGTCAAGGTCTTCCTTGCTATTCTCATTGTTGGCACCTGGAGCTGTGCTGATTGAGAAAATTGTGTGCTGCAGGTAGACAATCTCTGAGAGAGATTTTCCAACAGATAACAAAGTTCTAAAACATATAGAGCATTATATGTTAACGTCAGCACCTTGTGTCTGGCATGGAAAGGTACAGTGAGCCAGTGCAAGTGGCGAGGGTTGGGGAGATATTATCAAATATCCTCCACCTGAAAATAATCATGGCTGCCAGGGTACACAGAAAGAGCCTCCTTGAAAATTGTGGTATTCTTGAACCACAATCAGATGTACCCGGCTAATCTTTCTCTCAGTAGGTCAGGCGAAGGGAACTCCTGAATGAACTCATCAGAGGGTGCCTTCATTTTGGCAGTTTCACATCTGGCCATGTAGAGAGCATTATGTAGCCAGTCCTTGAGACCATCAATGCGTGAATCAGCATTAACAGGGAATGTCTGCCCAAGTAGGGGTGCAGTTGAGGAATTTGGTGTAATTGAAAGAAATTGGCTTTACAGACTGCCACAATCTGTAATTATGCATGCACGCACGCACACACGCATGCACCAGCAACAGGACCGCCATCTTATTGGGAATCAGTTTCAACTTGTTAGATCTTGTATAGCCCATTATCAAGGCCAGACAGTCATCAAAATAGTTTCAGAAGTAGCATCAAAACATCAGACTGCATCCAATGCAGAAGATGTAAAGGAGAGATAGAATTGACTGTGATTAGAATATTGATAACATCGAAGTTCAAATTTCCTGATGTTCTCTCCCAACAGCTTCATATAGATGTTAGCATTGGGAGATGATCAACCCCACATTGGAGTGTCCATGGGGGCAGAACAACCTCCTCGAGTTGAATTCTCTGAGTTCATCTGTCAAGGAAAGATGAAAGCCACTGTACCATAGTGCCTCTGATTCCTAACCCCAACAGCCTCCGATAAAGGTATCACCAAAGCTCAGATGTCTCAGATTTTTAACTAATGCTGCTTCCTGCAATCTAAGAAGCAGTTCAAAAGGCCTATGTTTCAATGCAAAACCATCTTTAACTCATCTGGAATTTGACACTTATGTTGAACTTAGTTGTTTGAAGACAGGTAGGCAGTAATCCTTGTTCTAAATTATTGATTTTCAGCACAAAGTTTTCTCTATTATTAAGTTTCTGTGATAGGGGGGAAATGGAATCAGGGAAGATGCATCAATTTACTTTTGCTTGTTTTTGTATTTATCTTTCTCCTTCATTATAAATCCAGTGAGCATAACTCATTCATCTCGATAGATTTTACTTCCAAATTAGTGTACATATAAACACTCTCTTTCTCCCCCTCTCCTCAAGCCATTTTGCTATTAATTATGCTTTTCATGTTTATCCAATAATCTTCTTGGCAAGCAGTAATATGGGGGTGGGGTCAGTACATTAAAGGGTCCACAAAACATGCCAAGACGGGTGAGGTTTCTAGAAAGGATGAATATGATTTTTTTACATGTTGCAACAATCACTCTGTTTGGGGCATCCTTCTCTCTCTCCTTAGGCACACTAAGCATGAGGTCTCACTCATCAATAGGACAAAAAACAATTGCTCTTGTATTTCCAGACAAGCACACCAATTAAATCCAGTCCCTCACTTGCTGCTTGGCCCAACCAGATGTGTCTGATCAGTGACTGGCTGATGTTCTTGGCCAGGCCTGGTGAAGCAAAGGCATTTGCCAGCCAACCAGCTGGTTGTGTCACCATGATAGAGATGTGTAGCCTCCCTCCCTCATGCTACTTCTGAAACTATTTTGAGAAAAAATGGTGAGAATTAGTGTCTCTGGAATGGACTCAGTTTCTTCCAAGCACGGCTTCCTACACCCTCGCTTGGCTGCAGCAGGAGACGTTCCCATGATAGCCATCTGGCTGATGGCAGCATTGCTGAGGAAGTCAGCTGGTTTGTGGGTGAGGCACCCAAATGAGTCTGGATTCTGACCTAATGCTTCCAACTGCTCCATACAGACAGGGAGTGGTGAGTAAGCAACTCCAGAGTGAAACACTGGGGGGCAAAGTATATGCGTGTTGAGGAAGAAAATGTACTGTATTCTCCTCTTCCAAACTGAAGCCACCCACTGTGTGAGCCCTGAGGACATCTTTCTGCATGTGTAATAGCATGCCTGCACGTTGACATGCGTGCTTAGAGAGGTGAGGACACATTTATCTCCTTCAGCCTATAAGAGGAAGACACACCATTTGCGTCTGTCATGCTGTTACAACTGCTACAGCACAATGATACTTTCCAAAGTACTGTATTGTTCTCTGGAGTAATTGCACAGAAGCAATTACAATGTTCTCATACATTGTTTTGAGTGAAACAACACTAACGCCATTGTGCTTTGTATTGGTCTCTTCTTTAATGGCCGTGGCCTTAATTTTATCTTTCTTTTGTTTTCTTGTCAATTCTATTTTACTACATGTATTAAGAAGGTAGGAAAACCAGACTACCTCTACACATTTGCAAGAAACTATCAAGATGATGTCCTCCAGGTGGATTCCAGCTCCTTTTCTGATTGTCCTCCCACAACTACAGAGGGAGGGGGATAATATTTGCTTCAGCATTTTAAGACCGCCACTTGCAATACATTCTTTCTGCTGCCGCACTAAAAAAATGTCCAAATGCCTGCTAAGCTTCTTCTTCACCAGCAGGTGAGTAAAGAGGGTGGGTGGGTTCAGAGCTATTCATGGCCCTAATTAGCAGCCACTTTTCTTTACAATGATGGAAACAGGAATGTCCCCCCCCCCCCAAAAAAAAAAAAGCCAGTCAGGGCCTCAGGAATGAATTGGAGGCAAACAAGCCAGGGGATAAAGGGGTAGGCGGGTGTTTTCCTCCCTCGGTTGGCAACTGTTTCCCTAATAAAAAGAGAAACATACTTGAGGAGGGGGGCTGAAGACCCTAATTAGAAGGAAGGGGATTAGAATAGTGAAAAGAGGGCTACTTTTTCTGCTCTGGCATATATACAGGATCCCTGAGTTAATACAAAGAAAGAACTTTTAGTGGGTGGAGGCAGCATGGGAGGGTGTGATGCCCCCCCCTCACTGATACCACTCAAAGGCCACTCCTGACATCCCCACCTAGAGTGAAAATAGCCTTGCAATGGTGTGGAGAGGCTGTACCACTTTTGATCCCTCAAACACCAGTCTGCTTCTGCCACACCCTCGGTTACGCTGGATCAGTTGTTTGTGTGATATAGCTTTTATCCTTCAGAGCAGAAATATATGAAAATCAGGATCTTGGAAATAATTGTCTAATGTCTTCTGGCTAGAGAAGAGAAGGTTTGGGATTTTGGCTACTTCCACATCAGAGCCAGAAATCATGTAGAGGGGGTTAGGGTTAGGTCATGGTGGAAGCTATTCCACTTTTTGGTGAGGTGTCCTTTGATTGATTGATTCGATTTGTAATGCCACCCACTCAACATACGCCGACTCAGGGCAGCTCACAACAATCACAACATAAATCAACAATACAAAACAAATACACAGCAATACAATATACAATGCACAGAAATTCAATCTACAAAAGCAACACAGTACAATTTATACAATAAAACACACTTGAGCACTAAAATATCAATGGAAAATAGATAACAAAAAGTCCTTAACAAAGCCCAGTGTCCCTGATGGAGCTTTAGAATTACACATGGCTTCATGCTGTGGTTGTGAAATCATCCACATAACCAGTTACATAATCATTTTTTAAAATAAACACCCTGTAATACAGGGGAGGAGCCAAGTATGCAGTTACGTTTCTTATGTGGTTTCTACCATCAAGATTATAGTTATCTCTACAAGAGTAACAATGGGTAGGGGCCATTGTTCTATTCTGGATTACAGTACTCAAGATCATGTGTATGGCATGGCCAGTTTAATGTGGTTTAATCTAGAATCAGCATCCAATATTCAGTTTTTATATGATGCCCGAATTTCACCATTTTCTCCATGAAATCCTCCTGTGTTTCCTCAATGTTTCACTTGTTTTTCCTTATTGGAGAAACAATTTCCTTGAGGAGCATGAAATAATTGCTCAGTTTCTACAGGTGTAGAAATCCTTAGCATTGCTGGTCCATCTTTGTAAAGAGGTGTTGCTTTGTTGTGGAAAGAAATCTGGTGGGCACACATTCACCATAACCTTTTGGGTGGCAAACATTTTGTATTCCAAATGACATATAGACCTTAAATTAGAAGATGGAGGAAGGAGCTCACTGGACAAGGAACAACAATAAAGGAAGATATAGCTGAGGAACTCGACCTCCCTACATCACTGGAGGACCCTGAATAGGCTGGAGAACCTAAATGCAAGACCAACATGCTCAAGTGGGGGCTGCTGGTGGACAACAACACAAGGTGTGAATGTGGAGAGATACAGAATCCAGCTCATTTACTGGTCTGCCAATTACTGCCAGAAACATGCACTGATGCGGAGTTGGGTCTCTGGAATGACTCTGTTTCTTCCAAGCTCAGTTTCCAACACCTTTACTTGGCTGCAGCATGAGATGTTCCTATGATAGCCATCTGGCAAACAGCTTCATATTGGCAGTCCAGAGTTTCACTGGGACATGCAAGAAGAAGTTAGACCTTAAAACAACCCTATTTGGCCTACAGCAGCCTTTGCCAATATTGTGATGTCCTAGGAGGGGCCATGGGGGAAGTGGAGGAAAATGTAAGCATGTATTTGACTGTAAATATTCATGGTATCAATTCATATGGAAAGGTTCCTCCCAAATAAGCAGGCTCTCCTCTGGAGCTTGAAAAGGAAAGCAGTCAAGAACTTTCAGGAGGAAGTATTCCATTCAAAATGAATAATTTGATGTACAACATTAAATCCCCCCCTTTCTTTCTCTGCCCTCAACAGAGTTGAGGAAATAATCAATATGGTGATATCCTTAAGTGACTGCCTTAGGTCACTTCACAATATTGGCAAAAAGCTCACTCCTGGTCACTGCCCAATGATGACACATTCTCGAAATGGACCAAACCAGAGTGATTACTGCCTGCACCAAAGAAGTAGAAGCCAAAATAGTCTTCCAAAATTAAGTTCCAGATTGAACTTAGGAGAAAATATATATTTTCATTCTTATAAAATTTTTGTTTATGTATTTGCTTAATAAAAACTTTAAAAATTAAAAAAGGTGATGAACATCTATCCAAATTCCAGGTAAGTAACAAATGCAGAGAAGCATTTTTTAAATATATATATTAAAAGGTGGTGGTTAACTAGCCTGACAACCCTGAGAACTAGAGGCCTTGGCAAAGTCCACAGGGAAGGGTGATGATCCTCAAGTGGATTAAGTCCCACTTGAATCTATCTTGATGAAGGGCAGCAGCTTCATCAATCCTGGCCTGGGGCTGAGGAGAACTTTGCATGCCAAAAGGGCTCAGGACCAGAAAATGACTCACAGAGCTGGATCAGTGGTACGGGTGTCATTCTGCGATGCAGAAGGCAGATGAAAGGCCACAGCATTATATTCACAGGACAGTCTTTGTGGCAGATTGCCATGATGATCACCAATATTCAGAATATGATATGGCACAAAAAATTAATAATATAAGAAACAGCACCACTGTTGACACTATAAATATTTTTGTGTTAGAAATTATTCTGGGTTGAAAGGATTTTTGTTGGAGAAAATTTGCTCAGGGGATTGGAGGCTCCTTTCATGTTGACACTAATGTCAACTTAATCCTGGAAAAACATTCATGCTAAAATACAAACTAAAGCTAGTTATTTCTGAGAAAGAATAAATCGAATAAAATTGCCCCTTTCTGTTTGCTGTTTTTCATTAAAGTTTGTGCCCTACCTAGTTAATATGTGAGTTCCTATTACTGGTCTAATCCCTGGTTAAAGCCATCCAAATTGTAGTCACCAGAGTGCCTTCATTTTGGCAATCAAAACAAATGCAGAACAGCAGTGAAAACTTTTATAGGGTCACTTAAAAAATAAAACATAAAACATTGCAAGCTTTCATGACTAAAAGGTCACTTCTTCAGGCAAATTCACATGGCATGGTGTTAAAGCCAGGTAGGTTAGCTTAAATGTAACATGGGTAAACAGAGAGCAGGCTATATCTTTTTACAACCAAAAGGCAGGGAGTCAGGGGTCTGCATCATGTTGCCCTCCCCAAATGGCCCTCTTTGAAGCTGAATGCTTTCTCTGGGAGGTGGGGAACAATTCAAACCCAGTCCTCCAGAATTGTGCAACAAATTCACTTTACCCTCTAGGCATGCCAAATTAGTCCAGATCAGTCCAAATCAGTCATTTAGGAATATTCATTTTGGCAGTTTCACATCTGGCCTAAACACGGAAGAAGAAGATGTATCCATGGTATCTTGAAGTAGTTAATATTATAATTTAACTATGTGCTATAGGGGAAAGTATTTTCTATCTCTGGTCTTGAATCTCTTATTTATTAGCTTTATTGAATGATCCTGGGTTGTATTTCTTGATCCGCTGTCTCTAAACTGTGCATAAGTTTATATACTTCTGTTGTGACCAACTGCACCTGCCTTTTTGCTGAGCCAAGCCTTCAAATGTTTCAACTTTTCTTCATGGGAATGTTGCTCTGCTCAAGATCTTAGAATTAGTTGCCCTTTTAGGTTGTTAATATGTACATGTTGCATACATAAGAGCAAAGTTGTGAGATTTATTTCTAATGTAATATAATGTAAGACAACTGCTGCTATAAAATAGTGGGTAGATCATCACTATAAGGTTTACACATACAGTAGTATGCAGCAAGATCCACCTGTACACAAAGTTAGACCATTCCGCATTAGAAGAGAGTGGTTGATTCAGTATTGATTGTTTTTAAATTTCTCCTCCCATTTAAACTGAAATGTGGAAAAGTTCTTGTGCCAAAGCTGAGCTGATGCAAAGTCTTGCTTTCAATAATCTATAGCAGTGAGAATTAACTCACAAGTAACATAATTGCTTGGCATTAGTAACTTTTTAGGTGACAAGAAACATACTTTAACAGTTACAAAGTTATTTTTTACTAGTACTGTATTGAATAACATGTAGTTACTGTATCTTTAAAAGCTTCTTTTAGAGGATATTTTAAGATGCATTTCACAGAGTATTTTCAGGTTTACATCATTGCCTTAGCAATCTTAATTAACCAGGTAAGTATTTGGTTTTACCTTTTGTGTTTTTACCAATGCTGATATTTATTTCCTGTTATTTTGTCAGACTTCATAATTCTATCCACTAACTGATTGTCCTACAAGAAATCTCCATATGATTCAACAGATCAAAGATAAAGCAAGATTGTGGTGCCAAAGGATCAGCAGAGCAATATAATAGTATATTATCAGATCAATATATTGGCAGACTCAATTGAACAGATGCAAGAAGGCTAAGTACTTTGAAGAGGAATGTGATGATGAATCTGAAATTTTAAAAAATGAAGTAAAAGCCATTATCAAAGCACTTTGAAGAAATAAATCTTTCTTCAGTAATAGTACATGAGATACCAATAAAACAACAGGAGTGACTAGATGGGGGAATGTGGAGCGATCTGAATCACATTTCAAAAATTCTTATCCTCAGTGCACTTGAGTTCTTCCATTCATATGGGAGACTTTCTTATTCTCTGAGCAGGATCCAGACTGCCTTTTGTTATGGTTATCATTCAGTGCGGGAGGGGACATCAATTTGGGGTTTTAATTTAGTAAGCAGTTCTACAACAACACATCAACTTAGCATGGATACTTACATCTGAAATAACACTGTGTCACTTAGGAGACTATTTTAAAAATTGTGAAAAGAGGAAAACAGGGGAAGAAGTTTCTCAGCCATGTTTTTGTTTTGTTTTTTACTGTTACAAGCCGCTACATACACCATACGGTTGTCATCAGGGAGAATGCTATCCTAGCTTCCACAGATTCCACTGGCAGATTGGAGGTTTTGGGGCATAGTAAATCCTAACTGTAGGACTGTGAAACATGTAGCTCTTCAGATGCTGCTAAACTGCAACTGCTAGGATCCCTTATGAACAGCCATAGTGCTTATGGCCAATTCAAAGGGGTCTGCATGGTCATATATTCCTTTGGTATAGGATTGCACACTAAGATTCTGAAACAAGTTTTCCAGTTTGTGTAGTACAAAGCCCAATCATCTGGACTAAAACAAAGAAGGTATACTATTTCAATATTTTTTCTATCCCAAATGGAAATTAAAATGAATTTTGAAACTTCAGACTCTCATGTGGGATTGGGATTCCATTTTTGGCAGTACACTAACTCAGACATACTCAAGAGAATTATAGCGCATAGAGAGCTTCCAGATGTGAGGTTATAGAGTGAGCCTTGAAGAAATGAAGTATTCAACAGTAACAGTGAGAATTCATTCAGGAGAAATATTGAAGACGTGTTCTCCTGCCTAACTGTCATGAATTTATCACATTTGTACTATGCCAAGATAAAACATTTCCTTAGCCCTGGTTTTTGCTCAGAAAAGATAAAGGTTCTGTAAACTCCAGATCTATAGTTAATACAACATCATACAGGAAAGATTTGGAAAATCATGTTTGCAAATGTTTCTGCCCGTACTTAAGTAAATTTGCACTATTTCTAGCTAGATAACACAAATGTACAAAATAGATAGAATTCACCCCAATCCTAATGCTCAGAAGGACTTCTTAAACAAATTCAGAATAATCTTCATGTCATGTCTATAAGCATAATTTTCAGCAAACTATTGAAGCACCTTAGGATACTGTTTTATGTAGCTTGAAGTTCTGTTGGCTAGCTGGCTACCAGTAGTCCTGAAATACTCCAGGTACCAGAGATTTGTGGGTATAGGAGTCTTTTCTGACAAGAGATTTGGGTTTTGACAAATAGCAGTAAGATGATGGACCCATTCATATTTAAGCAATTTCTTCCTGTTTGATGGAGAGACCCTCTGTCTGTTCATGATGGTGGAGGAACCTAGGAGCAAATTTGTTTTTAGCAACCTCCAACCATCCTCTCCTCCCATTATAATGCATGTAGCCGACAATGGGATCTGACCAAATAAGGAGAATAGATTCAGAAGGTCTGTAATGCTTATTTCATTGGTTTCAAATATTTAAGTATTTTTCAGTAAAAAGACAAATACTATATAGCAAAAAATAGAAGTAATGTGGTACTGTTCACGGCTATTAAATGTATTTCCTTGTGATCTTTTGTGGTTAAAATCCACCTTTTAGTCATCCACAAACACACAAAGTGATTGTTTTCAGAAAAGCTCACATTGAAATAAATTGGTTAATCTTAGAAGCTGAAACAGACATAACACAGCTACCACTCTGCTAGGTATTTTTAGGTGAGTTTTAAAGGGATTTCTAAGGGGGTAAACATATTACGTGCCTGTTGCATGTCAATTTGCGACAAGAGTGGAAAGCAAGGGACTATTTTTTTATTTTATGATTTAAGCTTTTCTGGACTGCAGGTTAGTTCCTTCTAGCCTCAAAACATTACAGGCCAAGACAAGAAGATTGTAAGAGTCTTATGAGAAGAGTCCATAATACAATCATGAGTAGGAAAAAGAATAGCAACTATTTATCTTGTGCTGAGGCTAATTCCAACCACGATCAGGACAGATAAAGGAAGATGGCAAGTTTTCCATCATTTTCCTTCTGTCTAAATTGTTTCAATAAAATAAACAAAAACCTGTGCAACATTGGGCGCATGAAAAACTCTGGTTTGAGAGGTATGACAGGTAAGTCTATTCAGGAGCAGTATTCACAGCTTGTGTGAGAATGCACAGCACCAAAGAAACAGTGTTTTGGTATAATGACCATACAGGGTCTCTTATCATCAGCATCTTTATATTGGGATCCAAGATGGTCTTGTTCTAAAAAACCACATTCAGAGTAATCCTACACATGTTTAAGGAGAACTCCCACTAACTGAATAGAAATTATTTCCAAATAAGCATATACAGATCAATTGCTTGGCTCCAGCCAATCCAAATCTGTAGCAGATTTTAAAATGACCAGCAGCTCACAGCTCAAACTTGTACAGCCTTATTTTCTACTTGTCTGTTAAACAATCACATCCCACTCTGTTTAATGTATCTATTCCATCCATAAAGTTTTACATGCCTTTTAAGTCACTTCCACGTTATGGCAATTCTATGAATTAGAAACTCTTTTGTGGCACATCAACATCAAGTGTGCACAAAATTGCAATCAAAGCAGTATTCGGATTTTTAAAAAACAAATACACAAAATGGCACTAGAAGGAGGGCCTTCTCAGTGTCTGCTCCGGCCCTATGGAACCTCCTGCCAATGGAGCTGCGTCTCCAGATGGAGTTGCTGTCTTTCAGGAAAGGGCTAAAAACCTGGCTGGCAAAGCATGTGTGGGGCACCAGCGATGGGGTGACCCCTGCCTGCTGGCTGATTTAGTAAGAACACTCTCTCTTTCTTTTAATGTCTTTTAATCTGTAGGGGTCGGAGCAATTTTTGGTGGAAGTTTTAATGGGGTTTTTATTAGTTTTTAAAATGTGATTGGTTTTATTTTCTGTGAGCCGCCCAGTCTTCGGAGTTGGGCGGCAACATAAACCAGAAAAATAAATAAATAAATAATCTCTGTAGTAAATACTTTTCGGGTCTTGCCTGCCAATATTGTTCAGTGCTAAAAGAATCAAGACCACTGACCGTGGTGATAAGATTTATATAACTACCTGTCTTATTTTTTATTTACATTTTTTAAAATACCACCCATCTGGGAAATTTCCTACTCTGGGCGGTGCACATACAAATTACAAAATAACATAAAAAACAAACAAAATAAAATAAAACAACCGAATAAGTACATCAAAAATAAAATTTATTTCAATCTTCGCCTCTTATTTTATATGCAACTATAATAATAATCTCGTGTCAGAAATTATTCTGGGTTGAAAGGATTTTTGCAGAAGAAACTCCACTCAGTGGACTCCCAAATGAGGCTCCTTTCATGTCCCCAAGAGCTGGGACAGAGACGGGCGCTCAATCCGTCATGCAGTACCCGGGTCTCGAACTGCCGACTTGCCAGCCTTCCAGCTAACAAGGCGAGCTTCTTAAGTAGAGACTGGCATGTGACGCTGAAGCGCTCTCACGCTTGACAATGACATTCCCTGCTAAAAGACAACATCGCATCCGCATCGATCTCTCTGGGCTCCTCTACTCATCGCCATTCTGAATCAATCGATTACTCGATGCTCTTGCCACCGCCTTGTTCTGCTTTGCTCTGCGACTGGGACGAGGGTCGGTTGCTCGGTGCTCTTCTTTAAAGCTGTCCATCGATTCGCTCTGGGATCGAACCTGTTCTCGTACGCTGCGCAGGCGCAGAACTACGCCGGAGAGGAAAGTAGTTCGTTCCATTAGGATTGCTGATCGGTAGCCTTTGGGGCTTCAGGTAAGAAACTGGGATGACTGGGAAGGCTGGTCTTCATTTGGACAGAGAAAGGCTCTGAGATCTCCATAAACGCTGGGGCTGGATTGGCCAAAGGAATACTTTGAAATAGTAAAGGTAAAGGTTTCCCTTGCTCGAAAGCCAGTCGTATCCGACTCTAGGGTTCAGTGCTCATCTCTGTTTCAAAGCCGAAGAGCCAGCGCTGTCTGCTTCTGCAGACGTTTCCATGGTCATGTGGCAGGCATGACTAGGCACCGGAGCGCACGGAACGCTGTTACCTTCCCACCGAAGTGGTCCCTATTTATCTGCTTGCATGAACTGGTAGGTTGGCAGGAGCTGGGACAAAGGCGGGAGCTCATTCCGTCCTGCAGTACTCGGGAATCGAACTGCTGACCTTCCGCCTCCCAGTCAGCGTCTTAGCCACTTGAGCCACTGCAGTCCCTGCAAACTCTGTAGGCAGTGTATTAAATACCCATGGTTCACTTTCAGAAAAGGTTATGAATTTGTACTTTTCTTTCCTTGAAGCAAAATAGGTTGGACAACTTGGAGCTCTAGTCTTTCTGGTTTCTGTAAGCATGACCCTTGTATTCTTTTTCAGGTGCCGTATCCCTTGTGTAGCAATAGCAATTTCACTTCTATACCACACCACGTTATTGCCAACAATAGCTACTGTAATAACACAATTGGAAACAGTGGTTCATGCACTCTGGCATCTAGTCATGCCTGCCACATGACCACGGAAAGGTCCAGACAGCACTAGCACCATGGCTCTGTTGGATGTAGATGTGAGATTGCTATTCTTTGACTGGAGCATAGGTTGATTGAGAGTAAAAACTTGTCTTGTGCCAACTGTCTTATGGTTTTGCTCTAAGGCTGTGTGGAAATCTATTGTTAAATTTAGAAGTTTTTGCTTCTATGAGTGATGACGTTGATTCTGTGTGATATGGAACCACTAGGCTTTGCACTTCTGTACTAATGGGTGAAAGAAGTCTGCCTCTTTGCTGGATCTAATTCTGTGTTTCTCTCCCCACCCCCCAGATCTTCGCTATGGAGTTCCAAGCAGTAGTGATGGCAGTTGGTGGTGGATCTCGCATGATGGACCTCACCTCAAGCACCCCTAAAGCTCTCCTTCCTGTTGGCAATAAACCCTTGATATGGTACCCACTAAATTTGCTAGAACAAGCGGGTTTTGAGGGTGAGTAACAAACATTGCAGAAACATAAAGCAGATGGAGGGAAAGGTGCATCACACTGACAAGAGGTAGAGCTGGCATGGTAGTGTGTTGCTGTTTGGGCCTGGGTGGACTTGTGTTTTTTTAAAAACTCACAGGAGGAAAATATTTTCACTAGGGATTGGATTTAGTTATATTAACTGCAGAGTAGTTAAATTATGTACGTTTTGTCTTTAACCCAGCACTTGTTTTTAGGATGGTTGCCCATGCTGCTTTCCTTGTTCATGTTAGAGATACCATTGTACAGCTAACGTTTTGTACAATTTGTTGTTGTTGTTGTTCAGTCGCACAATCAATTCCGACCCTTTGCGACCCCATGGACCATTGGCCTCCAGGTACCTCTATCCTCCACCATCCTCCTCAACCCGCCCAACTCTGTGCCCATTGTGTCTACAATCCCATCTAGCCATCTCATCTTTGGCTGCCCCCTTCTTCTTTTGCCTGCTACCTTTCCCAGCATCAAGGCTTTCTCAAGTGAATCCTCTCTTCTCATTTGATGTCCAAATTACTTCAGTTTCATCTTTACTATTTGACCTTTCTAAGGAGCAGTCAGGGTTGATTTCTTCTAAGATTGACCTATTTGTTCTCCTTGCTGTCCAGGGGACTTTCAAAACTCTCCTTCAGCACCACATTTCAAAGCCATCTATTCTTCTGCACTCAGCTTTCCTTATGGTTCAGCTCTCACAGCCATACATTACCACTGGGAAAACAATTGCTTTGACTATGCAAATTTATGTTTGCAATGTGATGTCTCTACTTTTCACTATGTTCCCCAGGTTTCTCATGGCTTGCCTCCCAAGAAGGCAACATTAAGAATATTTGGGTCCATTAATTTCAAATTTTCCACAGTACATTTTGAGATGCACGGGTTAAGGTCGCCCTTGCTCGAAAGCCAGTCATATCTGACTCTAGGGTTCAGTGTTCATCTCTGTTTATAGCTAAAGAGCCAGTGCTGTCTGCGTCTGCAGACGTTTATGTGGACATGTGGCAGGCATAACTAGCAACCAGAGTGCTTGGAATGCTGTTTACCTTCCCACCGAAGTGGTACCTGCCAAGTTGTGGTATTCTAGTGGCCATTTGCTGCACCTCAACTATCACATTGCCAATAAAAAGCTTTCCAGAAATTTGTTAGTAAATTGCCTTGTAAATAAAGAGCAGGTGATATTTGCTTGCACCTAGTTTCATTCCTCTGAACTATGTAACATATGTCTTCTACAAAGTCAGAATGGGAGCTGTGATAGGTCACTGGCACTAATATGTCACAAACATTTTCTCATCTCAGAATGATTGGTAACTATTATATTTGTTACATATGGCTTTGTTATGTACTATGCTAGTGAAGCACTAAATGGTCTCGATTACTCTCAGACAGTAATGTTTCGAGTCTAAAAGGAAGAAAAGGCCATAATGACAGCTGAATATCAGGAATGTGGAATCTATGTCTCTTTAGATCAAGAGTACCCAAACTTTTCCCTCCAGGGGCCTGACCACACCTCTTCAGTCATGTGGTTCCTCCTGACGGTGCATGAAATTGCACAGTTTTCTCAGGAGATTTCCCTCCTCCAACACTTCCCTTTGAGGAGGGAGCTTTGGGGAAGCATTTTCGTGCCCTTTAAAAAAAATTGGTGCGAAAACACACTGAATTCGGTACTTCCAGTGTCAGCGGCAATTGGGCTCACATGCCGGATGGTGACATCCCACGGGCCATAGTTTGGGCACTCCTGCTTTAGATATTGTTAGCTATGCTGGGCAGGATTGATGAGCGTTGCAGTTCAACAACATCTAAGGAAGCTGATCTATATATTCCCAAGCCATTTTTGTAACAGCTTTGAGGGCCTCTGTCCCACTTGCAGTCAACACCTGCATGGATGGCTGAAGCCGACATTTACATGCAAGTGACTTAATTACACATTTTTTGTGTTAAAAGTTACTTAGGAATTTTCACTTTTTACTTTCATGATAGTGACTGATCAAGCTGCACTTTCTGTATTGGCAGTTAGATTTCTGAATTTTATTGGATCTTCTTTCTCATCCTGTTCAATCCCTGGACTGCCAAAATGAAGACCCTTTCTTGGCTTTGTTGTTGGCCAAATGTAAATCCTCATCAGTGCAGGTTTCTGGCAGTAACTGGCAAACCCATAAATGAGCCGGATTCTATACCTCTCCACATTCACACTGTGTGTTGTTGTCCAGCAACAGGCCCTACTTGAGCCTGTTGGTCTTGTATTTAGGGACTCCGTCACTCAGCCTACTCAGGGTCCTCCAAGTGATGTGGGAAGGTTGAGTTCCTCAACATTTGAGGCTTTTATGTGCATTTGGAGCCATGTGTTTCAGAGTGTAAAACCATGTCTGCTGTCTTGTTATGTGTGTAGCATGTCACTTTGAACAGAAACTGCTTCAATAGTGCTACTATTTCATTATGTTCTTCTTTCATCTTTGACATTAATCATGAGCTGCTTCAGTGAAAGTATTGTTTATCATCTTATGTTGCAAATATAAAATCCAGAAAAATTGTACAAAATGTTACCTATTTTGTCTTGTTTTGGGTCAAAATAGTAATCATTTGTTGAGAACTGTGGCGATTATGGAACCTGTTCAAATCGCTAAATTGTTTATAAGAAGTTCTAAGACCTTTAAACAAAGAGATATTCAGTTTAGCAGGCAAGCAAAATGATGTATAAGTTTTCATAGCTGTGTTCATTTTTTTCTTTTGCCCTTTAGAGGCCATTGTGGTTACAACCAAAGAAGTTCAGAAAATGCTAAACTTGGAGACAAAGATGAAGCTGGATATTGTATGTATTGCTGAGGATGCAGATATGGGAACTGCAGATTCATTACGGCATATTCATGAGAAAATAAAGGTATTATCTTTTTACTGCTTTAGAAATGTCTAGTTTTACAATAGTTTTCAGTATCTGTGAGTAACATTCATACATATATGTATGTATGGAAATAAGGGATTACACAAGTTGTACAGGAATGTCCAGTAAGAAGATAATAAAGTAGACTTTAATAAGTCTAAATACAAAAGCTTCAAGGATCATACAGAAAAGACTGGAGACATTAATAATTTCCATGATCAGGAAAATGGTTGCTCATCTAGATATTGCCTTATGCTTTGTGTCTTTATCTAATAAGCCGGCCTTATATTATTAATTTGCTAGACCAGGCAAAATCATTAATATATTTTTATTTCTCTGTCATGTAAAATTAATATTGTATGAATTATTGGGTATTTCCTGACTCCAGTGAATTCCAACATGTGTTCTGTATTTCCTGACTCCAGTGAAAACTAAAGTAATGCCCACCTAACCCACAGAACTCAGCTATTGACCACCAGTGCATGCCACTTCTGATACACTACATCTTGGTTGAATCAAAAATGGCATGACATATTTGTTATTTCAGTATAGGAGTTGTGGTGACTCAGTAGTTAAGAAACTTGCCTTGTTAGCTGGAAGGCTGACAAGTCAGCAGCTTGAAACCCGGGTACTGCATGATGGATTGAGTGCCCGTCTCTGTCCCAGCTCTTGGGGACATGAAAGGAGCCTCATTTGGGTGTTCCCTGAGTGGAGTTTCTCCCGCAAAAATCCTTTCAACCCAGAATAATTTCTAACGCAAGATTATTATTATTTAAGTATGTCCATCTAGGTGTTGTGACTGAAATCATTGTATAAATGTATGTAATATTTTTGGATCTGTTGCTTTCATTTAGAAGAATTAGGTGTAAGTTTTGTCTGGTTAATTTTGCTCAAGCAGCTGTATAAGAAAAGAGTCAATGACAAGTGTGGGGGCTTCTGAAAAATAAAGTTTTAAAGGCACAGCTTCAAACAATCCCAACTGGGGGGAAAAGGCAAAGGGTGGGGTGGGGTGGGGGAAACAGGATGAGGACCAAAATATCTTCACAAAAAGCTCAGAGGATCTGAAAACAAAAAAGGAAACATATAGGAAATGGAAGGAAGGCCAAGCCACAAAGGAGAATGAGGAAAGATTAACATGAGACAATAAAAGCAGCAAAGAGCATTCTTCAGGTATGCACATAGCAAAAGACAGAGGAAAGAAATAATGAGTTACCTACTCAATGGGTATGGGAAATTGATAACAGACAACAGAAAAGGAAGAAGTGCTCAATTCCTATTTTAGTAGAGACAGTTTGTCGTTGTCAGCTGCTAATCGTATCTGAGTATACTTTTTTCCCCTGGAAATCATTTTCACAGTTGATGGATGTGTCTCTGGTCACACAATTCTCAGAAAGATGACCATCACACATCTGTTGCCAATGTGCAAGTCCGAACTAGAAGCTTCAGTTTCACCTGAAACCTTTCTCTACTGTCCTTATCCCATCGCCTTTGGACTTTGAAAGAAGAATGACAAACAGGAAAAATGCCATTGGTGATAATTTGTTTAAGGTGGATCCTAGCTTGCTAGGAAGTGACCCATACAATGTGAACATGGAACCATCTCCTACGAAACGAGACATGCAGGATTTAACACCGGGACTGCAATGGACTGCCGCAGCCTTGAGGATATTAAAAAGGTGCGCCTTCACATCCAGTCCATCTGGCATGGCCTCTTCCGCTTCCATGACCAAGGGCCCAATTCAGACAGTTTATAACCCTCCTGAAAAATGTGACATAAGAACATAAAAGCAGCCTTGCTGGAACAGGCCACAGTCCATCCAGTCCAGCATTCTGTCTCACACAGTTGCTCACCATTTGCTTCAGGGTATTCTCAAGCAGATGCCTTCTCACCTGCTTAGGATTCCCTGGAAATGGCATTGAGAGATATCCTGCCTATCTCTCCAACCTGGAGGTTGTCCTTAAGTATCCATAATTATAGCCATTGATGCCCTTGTCCTCCATGAACTTGTCTAATCATTTCTTAAAGCTGTCAAGACTGACAGCTGTCACCATACAAGTGGAAAGTACAGGATTGCACTTTGAGATTTATAAATGGATGGTGGAGGATAGGAGTGCCTGGCATGAAGTGGTCTGTGGGGTCGCAAAGGGTCGGACTCGACTATGTGACTGAACAACAACAACAAAAGTCAAGGAATACTTTATTACTTTAAATGAGTTCAGCTCTCCACTTGATCATGGAAACTCACTGGGAGTGTGTAATTGGTAAAAACCACATAAAACTCCTTAAATAGCTCTCTTAAAAGTCCTTTTAGGGTCACTATAAATCCGTTCTAACTTTACAACAACAGCAGCCTCCCTAATTGATCATGGAAATGCTATACATGTAATATATTTTGACCTCAGCAAAGCATTTGACAAAGTGCCCCACAATTATCTGTCTAGCAAGCTAACTAGGTGTGGGCTAGATAGAACAAATATCAGTTGGGTACATAATTGGTTACATAACTATTCAGAGGAATTGTCAGTGACTCAAATTGGGAGGAAATAACAAACAAAGTACTGAAACTTCTTAACTGTTAGAGCAGTATGACAATGAAACCAATTACCTCAGGAGGTGGTGAGTGATCTAATGCTGGGGTGTTTAAGAGAAAGTTGGACAACCATCTGTCAGAACTGCTTTGATTTGGATTCCTGCATTGAGCAGGGGTTTGGACTCATTAGGCTCTCATAGACTCAGTTATTCTATGATTCTAATAGCTAGCTTATATTTTTTTATTTTATAGTGAGTAGTTAATCCACCTTTGTCCAGCTCTAGTTATAATATTGTTTATAAATAGTTTTCTTTGTTTTTCTTGCTGTAAGCAGGAAAGCGTCCACTTCTTTAGAATTACAGTGAAACCCCATATAATGAAAGGCTCTTATAATGAAAACCTTGTATAACGAAAAGAATTTGAGGGGGGAAATATTGCCTTGTATGGTGAAAATTTTGTTATACGAAGCAACGTATCTCCCAGGTTGGTTTTCAATGCATCCCTATGGAGATTTTTGTTATACGAAGCATCCCATAGGAAATGTCATTCTATGAAGCATGTTTATGTAACGAAAAAATCCCATAGCAAAAAGCCTTGCAGAACAAATTAGTTTCATTATACGAGGTACCACTGTGGTTAAAGAATCTGTGGAATCAGTTGTTCCTAATGTGGGCCCCAAGCGCCACAGGGAGACTTCAATTCTCAGAAGCCTAAGTCATTACATTGGCTGATCAGTGCTTCGTGGAATTGACTTAGGCTTCTGGGAATTGAAGTCCAAAACCCAAAGGTTGGGAAATACTGTATTGAATTGTACATTGTGAGCATATATGCTTATTTGGTGCAACAGAAACTTTTATTGCCATGGCTCCTAGGGATAGAATAGGATTTCTTGTTCTATGTTAATTTGTGAATTCTGTTTTGATGAGAATGATAAGATAGAGCTCCCTTTGCTACTTTGGAGATACTTTGTCCAGCTCATTCTATGTTTTGTTTCTGCTAGAAAGCACTGGTTGAAACTGTCAAAAGCTTGACAGAAGTTTTACTAATGTCAAAACATTCAATTCATGTGGGAAGAGCACATAGCAGGATTGCGAAGGAAGGAAAGGGATGTGAGCTCTTCCTGTATAACCTTTGACTTTTAATCAAGTGATGTAGGAAACAACCTCATGCAGTTAAGCATGGTTTTGGAAGGAAACTTTACTAAATATATTATGAACAAAAGCTACACAGAACAACAGATGTGGTCAAGACCTATAGCTCCTTGATATATATATATGATAGAGTTCAGTTGTCCAACTTTCTTTTGCTTCAGTGATGGACTTAATTAGGTAGACACAGCTGGTGTACTTGACTCTCTCTTCCAAATTTGTTGGTCGTGCATGGTTAATTTGACAGGCGTTTAGAATATGATACTTGGGTGTGTTTATGAACTTGTGTGCTGTAGCAACATTTTGTGTTTGTTAAGTATTTTTCATGCTGTTAAGTTCTTCTCTACATTCTGTCACTAGCTATACTCTGGCCAGCTATTAAAGTCTACTCTTCCAGCAGTGTAACTGCAGTGGAACAACTTTATGGGGTTTTTCCTTGATGAGACTTTAGCTGTGCTATTGGAAGCCCTGACTAAGACATGGTGAAGTAGTCTTTAACCATCAGGTACTGTTCTGGCTAGGGTTTTCACTATGAAATAATGATACTTCAGGTGGTTCAACTGATTTCTTCTAATTTCTTCAAAGCAGACTTAAATATATATATGTGTGTGTGTGTATATATACTAGAAATAATGGAAAGAGAAAAGTAAATTCTCAGAGCAGCTAAATAAAGACCAAGACCCCAGATTTGTTTGATATGTACCATTTTGGAGCTACATTGTGGAAAGTGTGATGTCATAGCAGTGGTTTGTATGCTGCTGAAGATCACTGATCCATATAGACTTGGACAGAGGAACTTAGTGCTTCACTTCCTCTGTTGAAAAACCCCCTTTCTAAACACATGATGTAAGAAGGTTCACTGTAATGGCTGGGAGGCATAATCTGAATCTTTTCTGGTATAGTTGTTGAGCATTTGGTGACCATGGAAGGAAGAGCTTCAAATTTCTAAATAAGATGTTTTAGGAGTGTTGGTATACTTTTAAAAAGAGTTCTAAAATGTACTGTACCTATTGAAGAGACAAATGAGAGTTTTGAAATAGATAAACGAAGCATTTCATTTTCTTGAAAGCTCTTTACCAGACTTGTTTAGTGAGACTGAAAGGACAACTGTCTTCACTTAAAGGCTGTAGTGTCTCTCTAAAATATGAGCAAAAAGTAAGTTTTGCCTCTCTTACCTCTCTTGATGGGGCCATGGATGCTCTTCTGCTTTTCATGTGATGATAACACATATGTTAATACAAAAAGAAAAATTAAATTGTTTAAGGGGTTGGCAATAGATTGCCACAGGTAAAAAGTCTACAATCCAGTTCTGATAATGGAACACGTGTGAAAATATTTTTGTTGTTGTTCAGTTGCACAGTCAATTCCGACCCTTCACGATCCCATGGACCATCGCACACCAGGCACCCTTATCCTCCACCGTCCTCCTCAATCCACCCAGCTTTGTGCCCATTGCGTCAACAATGCCATCTAGCCATCTCATTCTCTGCCGCCCCCTTTTTCTTTTGCCCTCCACCTTTCCTAGCATCAAGGCTTTATCAAGTGAATCCTCTCTTCTCATTTGATGTCCAAGTACCTTCATCTTCAATATTTGACATTCCAAGGAGCAGTCGGGGTTGATTTCTTTTAAGATTGACCTATTTGTTCTTTTTGCTGTCCAGGGTACTCTCAAAATTCTCCAGCACCACATTTCAGATGTGTCTATTCTTCTGCGCTTAGCCTTCCTTATGGTCCAACTCTCACAACCATATATTACGTCACACAAAATTGTGTACATTTGACAGGGAAAATCCATATGCAGAAACAGGAAGGAGTCTATCCAGGTGTTTGCTGATTTCCCATACAAATTAATTTTCAGTATTGTGATGAGAGCAGCTCATACAGGGAGAAGGCCTCTGGGAGGCTAGAAGGTTATGTTAATACAACTTTTCTGAATAAAACAATTTTATTTTATGGACCACTGAAAATATTACAGATAGTCCTCACATGTATGAGAAGCACACATATTCTTATCAGCTTGAGGGTCAGTGTACAGTACTTATTTTCTGCTCTCTTTTCCCAGACTCTGGAATTGAAAGGAAAATGCGTGGAGGAGATGGCTTATCTAAGTTATCCCTTTCTCAAGTGCCCTTGTAAAGATGTTGGGAGATGGTTTGTAGAGCTGAAGACTTGGAAGCAAAGAGGAGAGATTGACTTCAGATTGAAAAGCTATTTGAAGAGCTAGTGATGTGGAACATTAGAGTTTTGAGAAAATTGTCAGGAAAAAAAAGATTTACTTGGCAACAGTGGAGTTGAAGATGTTAAGAGGAGTTATATTGAGCTTATCTAGTCCAGTAAAGAGGATATTATGGTAATAGAAACTACTTCTTTATGGTCTCTGTGAATCATACAAATGGGTATTGTGCATGCACCAGAGTTTTCCTCAGAATCTTTCAGAGGTTGAAAGGGAAGGGAAATCTGTTGAGGACTGCCCACTCTGGGACACATGGCTATGTGGTCAGAGACTTCCCACCAAAGTTAGTGGCAAGCTGTCAAGCGCCTTATGGTTTGAGCAGGTGTGACTGAAGGGAAGGTGGGCTGAGCTGTTTGAATTCACAGATGACCACTCAAAGAACCACAGTTACAGATGGTTCTCCCTCCACCCCCATGAGAGTTAAAGCTACTCAGAGAGCTGGGTGGGTTGAGGAGGATGGTGGAGGACAGAGGTGCCTAGAGGACAATGGTCCATAGGGTCGCAAAGGGTCGGAATCGACTGTGCGACTGAACAACAACAAAACAACAACATTCAAAATGTTGATCTTCATCTTTATAAAAAACCCTTTCTTTTAAAAAAATATCACTTGCTTGCTTGCTTACAGCTAAAATCTGGCCTCCCAGAAAGACTTGTCTCTTTGTATAAAAGCCTCTAAAGAGTATTAAGGGGAATGCCTTCTCTTGGCCCCACCACTTTCACAAGCATGTTTAATGAGAACTCAATCTCTTTTTAGAGATGTTGTGAGGCAACATTTGTTTAAATAATGATGACTCAAATGCCAAAGATACATTTTTTTTATCTCTCTAGGGATTTGAAATGCATAATATCCTCAGTGACAAAGCCAAATAGATTTTAGAAGTGAGCAAACTAATTTACTGTCAATTCTATGGAATACTGATTTAAAGAGGGCTTTATGTTGATCATGGATATTTTTTAAATTAATGGTAGCTATATTAAATAGGTACATAGCGAAACAGACAACCCAGTCTGTACCTATTTCTCTGCTGTTTGGCAATTGTAATTTTTCCTGAGGGCTTCTATGTCTTTTCAAATTTCTTCTAATTTAGACAAAGAGAGACGTAAAAAACATTCTTTAAGAGTTAGGAACCTCCAGATTTCCAAATTTTGATTTGGCTTTGGGATCTGAGCCTGGGGCCCCTTGTGGTCTGAACAGGTGGAGTGTCAGCCACGAGCCACCTATGTTTGATATAAGGTGAACTGGGTCCAAATCAATCAGTTTTGTTGTTCAGTCGCACAGTCGATTCCGACCCTTTGTGACCCCATGGACCATTGTCCTCCAGGCACCTCTGTCCTTCACCATCCTCCTCAGCCCACCCAGCCCTGTGCACATTGTGTCTACAATACCATCTAGCCATCTCATCTTTGGCTGCCCCCTTCAATCAGTAGAATGTTCCAAATTGAATTTTTTCATGAATGGACATGCCTAATGAAAAGATATGTAGTATACATTAGATCAGTTAGCATTAATTCTTATGGTTGTTTTGTTAATTAGTAATTGATATAATTGATGTGCCAATTTTAAAGTTTGCTTTACTGATTTTTGTTTACACCTCCATTAATTGTGAAATCACAGGTGTGTGTGTGTCACATTCCGGTCCCTTTTCCTAAATGGACACGTGATCTGTTTTCTGCAGTTGTCTCCTTCCTATCTTGGCTTATGATGAAGGTGTTGTTGTTGTTGTTCAGTCGCACAGTCGATTCCAACCCTTTGCGACCCTATGGACCATTATCCTCCAGGCACCTCTGTCCTCCATCATCATCCTCAGCCCGCCCAGCTCTGTGCCCATTGTGTCTACAATACCATCTAGCCATCTCATCTTTGGCCTCCCCCTTCTTCTTTTGCCCTCCACCTTTCCCAGCATCAAGGCCTTCTCAAGTGAATCCTCTCTTCTCATTTGATGTCCAAAGTACTTTAGCTTCATCTTTACTATTTGACCTTCCAATGAGCAGTCAGGGTTGATTTCTTCTAAAATTGACCTATTTGTTTTCGCTGTCCAGGGGACTCTCAAAACTCTCCTCCGATACCACATTTCAAAGGCATCTATTCTTCTGCGTTCAGCTTTCCTAATTGTCCAGCTCTCACATCCGTACATTACCACTGGGAATACCATTGCTTTGACTATTCTAATTTTTGTTTGTAATGTGATGTCTCTGCTTTTCTCTATGTTCCCCAGGTTTCTCATAGCTTGTCTCCCAAGAATCAGTCTCCTTTTTATTTCATGGCTGCAATCGCCATCTGCAGTGATCTTTGATCCTAAGAATGTAAAATCTGTCACTGCTTCTACTTCTTCTCCATCTATTTTCCAGGAACTGATCGGACCTGTTGCCATTATCTTGGTTTTCTTGATATTGAGTCGCAAGCCAGCTTTTGCACTCTCCAGCTTTTGTAGTGTGTAGCACAGACTGTACCATTTATTTTCTTTTTACTACAGCAACCATAGAATTTAAAGGAAAATACAGCCTTCTGCTTAGGGTGCTTGCTGGTTTATTTTTTCATTCAGCCATTAGTTTATTCTTTGAGGGGTTCCATACTGGGTGGGGAAAGGCATCCATGAGACAGTAAGGGCTTTATTTATGAGGAGGGTGTTGGTGTTTCAAAGGGGAGGCTGTTGAATCCCAAAAGAGCCTTTCATGGTATACTCTCAGCGTGCATCTGAGGCCACTGCTCTGCTCATCAGGAGGAAAGGCAGAAATGTGGGCTTTCCTTAGCAACCGTGTGTTTCACCGGTCCCTGTGCTCTCTGACGTTTGTTTACATATTGAGAGAGTAAATGGGTAGAACAGATGGCAACCAGACATTTGGTGGTTCTGTTCCCTTGCACTCCTCGGGGGTCTTGCATTCAGCCTTTGCCAAAGTTCATCCTGAAATGAGAAACCTGTTCGCAATTGTGAAAGCCTTGTTAGCAGTTTAGTAAGGCAACGGATTAAAGTATATTAGTTAAGTAATTATGAGAAGGAGTTAACACATCCATATAGATGTTTTTTGGTGACAAATTCCACTGGTCTGATGTGCCTTTCACCAAAAATCGGAATGCAGGTGTGGGTTTTAAAGAAAAATAAATAAAAAAGAAGTATCATATTGGGAAAAGGACAGTCTAGATCCATGGTTCCCAACGTGGGGCATACACCCCACAGGGGGGCAATTTGACTTGACGGGACAATTCAAGAATGAGTTAGACCAAGTTAATAGTCTTTTAGGCTTCCTTCATGCAAATAGGAGTTCAGTTTGGGAATAATAAGAATTATATGTCACAGGGGGTGGCATCAGGATTTTAGAGATGCATAGGTGGGGCATGGCCAAAAAATAGGTTGGGAAACACTGGTCTATATTATACAAACAGCTCAATTTTAACCTTGCTAGGCCATTCTTAACAAATATTCTGCTGTCCCAGTGATCTTGGCGTACCAATATTTATCACTTTTGAAAGATTCCGTGTGTTTTCCACCTTGTTTAGGATAAGTTTACAGTAATTTGTAGTGTCACATTTATTCCTGCTTTACCAGAGAAATGCTATTTTGCTGAGATAGGGTTGCTCTGGAGTAGACATACAGTATAGCATTTTCTTTCTCTTGTCTCCATTATCTGAATTTTGTCTTTAAAACTAGCATTAGAATAAGGATATCGGTGACATTACCAGGTGTAGTAGTAGTAGTAGTAGTAGTAGTAGTAGTAGTAGTAGTAGTAGTAGTAGTAATAATAATAATAATAATAATAATAATAATAATTATTATTATTATTATTATTATTATTATTATTATTATTTCATGTCAGAAATTATGGGTTGAAAGGATTTTTGTTGGAGAAACTCGGGCTCCTTTCATGTCCACAAGAGCTGGGACAGAGATGGGTGCTCAATCTGTCATGCAGTACCCGGGTCTCAAACTGCTGATTTGCCAGCCTTCCAGCTAACAAGGTGAGCTTCTTAACCACTAAGCCACCACAGCCCCACTACCAGGTTGGGTAATGATAACATTTGTGATTTTATTGGTGACCCAATACAGTTATGCTAGAATGTCTACAGATCTTTTTAAGTACATAATGGTTGAAGTCTTGTAGTTTAGTAAAGTTGCAACTAGAGTATGCCCATTGAATTAATGGAAGTTACAGTAGAGCTGAGTCACCAAATACCCACTAATGCTGTTTGCAACTTGCAAATCCTTGCTAAGGAAGCAGGATTTCAGCCCATGAGTTTCTATTTTACAAGTATTAGCAGCAACAACTACACTTAGTGCTTTAAAGCACTTTCTGGGCATTTCTCAGGTAATTAGCATTATGCCGTAAACATGTTGGGTGCTCAATTTAGTAACCTCAGAAGAGTAGAAGAGTAAGTCAACCCTGAACCCTGTGATGATTGAACTTAAATTGTGAGCAGAGTTTCAGCTGTAGTACTGCAATTTAACCACTGTGCCTGGAGGACTCTTTTCTGTGTTAAATTTATCCTTGAATTCAATCAGTTCCACGAGTCTCCTAGGAAGAGAGAGCAAGAGAGATTGAGTGTCCCCTCCTAAAAAAAATAGATGAAGTAAAATGTTCATTGCACCCCCTGTATGAATACTAGGAAATATAGGATAGGGGCTTTATGAAGAGTAAAGAACTGTTTTACTGCTCAGTTTAATATGGAATGAATTTTTTCTCTTGAAAAATGCAGGTGAAAAATAACATTTTCTTAAAATTCTGTCCTGTTTAGAATAAATACTAATAAGGACAGAATAATAATTTGCTTTGCCCCTGTTGTTACTAAACAACCAACCGACAATCAACTAACAAAGGAAACTTAAATAATTAGCAGATAATCTCTAAAAGCATCTCTAGAAAGGATTGCTTTCAAATGCGTCTTTAAAAAGGGGTAGCAATGAAGGCAAATACAGCAAGGAGTGAATTCTAGAGAACAGGGACTACCACAGAGAATGCCTGATTTCTTGTTCCAGATTTTCTAGCTTCTCTAAGGGTGGGAACCTTCATGCTGCACAATGGGTGAAAGTAGGATGGGCAGAAACAGTCAGGAGAAGATAGTCTGATAGGTATTAAGACCTCAAATCATATAGGGCAGGACAGAGTGTCCAAACTACACCCTGCGGGCTAGATCCGGCCCCTGACATCAATTCATCTGACCTGCACCGCCCTCGTCGCTCCTGGAAGCAGAAGTAAAATGCACCTGTATGGGTGTGTTTTACTTCCGCTTCCGGGAGCAACGAGGGTGGCGTTGGCTGGATGAATTTGTGTTGGTGGCTGGATCTAGCCCACGGGCCGTAGTTTGAGCACCCCTGGTTTAAGCAGAGAAAATGGCTGCTTAAAATCCATTTCATCCTATTGCAAGACAGATTGCTAGGTGCGTTTTACTTCTGTTTGTGGTGGGAGGAACCATGTGACTGGCCCTCTGAACCATGTGACTGGCCCACTGAACCACATGACCGGCCCACAGCCCGAAAGGTTTGGGCACCCCGATATACGGCTTGATAGAGCAACACCAACAGCTTGTAGTTCACATGGAAACAATCTGGGAGCTAGTGCAGACCAACCAAGACCAGGGAGATGTGGGAAAATCTACTCATCCCATGACCAATAAGGCTACCACATTCTCAACCCATTGAATCAAGAGTAAGGGAAGCCTCACATCGAGAGCATTGCAGTAGTCTATCATTGAGATTACGAGTGTGTGGATCAATATAGTGAGGAACCTGTTCTCAAGGTTCCTAGTTACGTGGAGGATGTTTTTCCACATTGTGTAGAATTATATTATCTGGTTCTTTTTAACCATTGTAAAGTATGAGAAAACTTAATAACTTCGTGGAAAAAGGAGGAAAATGTTGATAACAGTAGAGAGTATCTTAAGCCTTGCTTGAACAAACTCGTGAGAGATTGGTGACAAAACTACCCCGGCTTTAAATGTTGATTCTGTTTATCTCAACGTTCCAGCGTAAGCGCATATGTAGAAACCTCATTGGAAATGTCTGTGCAACATGTGAGCGTATACCTCTTCCCACCACCCACCTCTTTTTTGGTTGACCCTGCACAGCTAAATTTCATGGTCACACTGCAGTGAATTACGCTATCTATCTGTCTTTGTGGTTTCTGAGCCTCATTGAACAGAAACTCATGGTTTTAACGTTATAATTCTGAATACACTGACTGTTAACTCATTTTTACCTCTGAGTAAATCTGCTCAGGCTTGTACTGTATGTTAATTCTGCAGTAATTTTTATGCATTGGCAGGGGGTAGATTAGGTCTTCAGAAACATTTTATATAGAGCGAGATGCAGAAAACAGGATTTTTCATAAACATTGTTTTATAGAAATGTTTTCTTTCCGGGGACTAGGTGCATTTTCATCGTTACAGGGAGGAGTTGAGTGATAAATAGGAGAAAGTCTTTCCCCTTTAGCCTACCACAGGAAGTGCCGACCATTTAGTCAAGTGAAGTTGCAGCAGGATTAAAAATGGGACTAATATGCTTTCCTGTAGTTTAAAGGTGGGCGATTTCAGTGATGCAGAGGCCAACTTTCAGATTGGCCAGTAGCCCAAGGGAATGTGGTTTAACGGAAGACGAGCATACCTGTCAAGTTTTGGATTTTAAAATAAGGGAAATCCAGTGGCGCTGGGCAGTCGTTGCACCGGTGTGCATGCGCAGTACGGGTTTTGCCTTTTCCTTCTGCGCAAGGCACCATGGGGGCTGTAATTCCCGGCCCATTTTGCACCAGTGCGCATGCGCAGTATGGGTTTTGCCTTTTCCTTCTGTGCAAGGCACTATGGGAGCTGTAGTTCCCAGCCCATTTTTAAAAAAAATTATAGAATACGGGAGATTTGCAGGAAAATGCAAATACGAGATGATGTCGGGAAAGAAGGGTAAATAACGGGAGTTTCCCAGCCAATACAGGAGACTTGACAGCTATGGAGACGAGTGGTCAAAGAGACTAATTTGCATATTTGTAATTTAAAAGAGAGGCCTTTAATGTCCCAAACTCTGACTCCTACCCATCCTAAGGACCCCAAAGGGTTGCCCAAATTGAAAGAGATCACTAAGCAGCCTCAGAACCTAAACAGGGAAGGGAGGGAACTTTTAAATAAAGACAAAATGCCATGGCTGATGATGTTATTAGACTTACATACATAGAGCTACACCAACTGGATTCCATCTGCCTCGTTCCTTGCTGGTTAAAGGTCACCCTTGCTTAACAGCCGGTCATATCCAACTCTAGGGTTCAGTGCTCATCTCTGTTTATAGCCAAAGAGCCAGTGCTGTCTGCGTCTGCAGACGTTTCCGTGGACATGTGGCAGGCATGACTCAACACCGGAGTGCATGGAACGCTGTTTGCCTTCCCATCAAAGTGGTCCCTATTTATCTACTTGCAATTTCTTGCTTTCGAACTGCTAGTTTGGCAGGGGCAGGGACAGAGGCGGGAGCTCACTCCGTTGTGCAGTACTCAGGAATCAAACTCTAACCTTCCAGTCTTCAAGTTCGGTGTCTTAACCACTTGAGCCACTGCAGTTAGGATTAATTAAAAAAAGTATAGACTCTGAAAAAGTCCAATTGAAGTACTTCTAAAAGTAACAACTGAATGTTGGCTTGTTTGTTATATGTTGCCTGTTACATCTTAAAAGCTACTTTGTAATTACTGTATTGGTATTGGAATCTGGAAAAGTAGTCACCTCCCAATGTTGACTTTTCTCGCTATAATTGTGCATGTATCATAGGCAAAATGTTTTTTGAAATGGTATGCAGTACAGTATTAGTAACTTCAGCCGCATGATAAAAATGCTTGATAACACTTGACAGCCTGTTTTCATGAAGCCCTCCTCCATTTTATTTTAGTCCTTGCATTTTTGAGGTTTCCACACATGCGCTTCATAATTTCTTTTGTGTTTCGACAGACAGATGTTTTGGTGCTAAGTTGTGATCTGATTACTGATGTTGCTCTTCATGAAGTAGTTGACTTATTCCGAGCTCATGATGCCACGCTCTCCATGCTGATGAAGAAAGTGTATGAACCCACAGAGATTGTACCAGGGCAAAAAGGGAAGAAAAAGCTAGGTAAGTAGGTGTCCAGAAGTCTGACCGCTCACATTTTTCATAGAGATTGGCAATTGTTGCTAAATATGATGGGTACTGCGCTTGCCACATGTCCACGGAAACATCTGCAGACTCAAAAAGTGCTGTCTCCTTGGCTGTAAACAAGAGATGAGCACTGAACCGTAGAGTCAGATATGACTGGCTTTTGAGCAAGGGCAACCTTTTACCTAATGCAGGAATGTTTACAAAGTGAAGTGGTACATCAGATCACATCACATCACATTAGTGTTGTCATACACGGTGTGAATCCAGTTGGTAGTACCAACTTAAGTTGACCCATTAGATCATTTGGTGAACAGTAAGTCAACACTTCTATAAGTCTTATTAGTTCATTGGGTTTGCTATAGTTGGGACTCGCACGTAAATGTATGTCAGTATCTCTCTTTTCAGAAAAAGAAATTAAATTCAGTGATCAGTTGTGAATGCTGCATTCAGCAGCATAGGTTTCTCTTATTCCTATACCATGTGTTCACAACAGAATCTGAGGATAGTACTCCATTAATTGTTATATAATGCTTAATTATATGGTACCAAGTCTGGAGTGGCCCAAATAAGGAATCAGGAGAAATAATTTGTCAGTCCATATGTTTACATTGTGCATGGCTTGAAATACAGTAATTGTCCGGGTGGATGACATTCTTTATGATGATGATTGAAACAAAGTGCAGTAATACCTTGGATAACGTTTGCATCGGATAATGCTAAAATTGCATAACGTTAAGCAATCTGGGGGGGGAAATTGCATTGCATAACATTAAAATCCTATGGGATGCATCAGATAACGTTCGCTAAAGCCTGTGCCAGTTACAATGTATCTCTATGGAGTTTTAATGTTATCCTATGCATCCCATATAATTTTAGCATTATTCGATGCATGCACCAAGTGGAACCAAGATTTAGCGTTTTCCGAGGTTTTACTGTATCTATTATTTAGGTTCCTCCTCCTTTCTCTGCTAAGATATAGTAAACATAATTTTATCTAAATAAAATTGCTGCCATCCTGTAGCTTTTCCATTTGCTTCCTTTAATCTTCATACTGTAGGTTTAAGAGAGTTATGACTTTGTTCTCTGTCTTTAGCATGTGTCCGGAATGCTAGGTGTTCATGAATATTTTTTTATGAAAACCAATTTTGTGAAAAAACAGTCTGATTTCTGATGAGAAAAACACTTTAAATAATGTAATATCTTTCACTATTACAAGTTGGTAAATGCTGCAAATTCTAAAGCAACAATACAGATTCTGTGACAAAAAGACAGGCTATGAAATTCACCAAATATTTAAGGGGCTGCTTATTCTGCATGCATTTCTTTAAAATAATGGTAGCAATTAGTTGCAGATGCTTCCTCGTTTTTCTTTGTTTCCTCCCATACGTTATGCATGTGTACCATAAGTTTCAGGAATGTTTACATCTTTGCTGAGCACATGACTGATACTTGTAGATAACAGTACTTCAGTTGAAATGTTTTATCATATTTGCTGTCACTAGACTAGATTATATTAATAATATAACAATAAAATCAAATAATTGTGTTATTTTCTATTTCAGTGGAACAGCGTGACTTTATTGGAGTGGATGATTCAGGAAAGCGATTGCTCTTCATGGCCAATGAAGCAGATTTGGATGAAGAGATCATCATCAAGAGATCCATACTTCAGAAGTAAGCTTTTGGACTCTTCATTGCTAATCATTTTGGAGTATTTCAGTATAATTAGAGGTACTGAAATCTTACATGATTTTTAAAGGACAGCAATAACAAAGGTAATATGTACAGTACCTACTGTGTACCGTATATACTCGAATATAAACCGAGTTTTTTAACCACAAAAATGAGGTCCAAAAAGGGGACTGGGCCTATACATGGGTCAACAACCACGAGGTCTAAAGATATGGGTTTTTAAAAAGTTATTCGGCACTTTAAAAGTAAGTTTCAGGACTTCCGCAGCAAAAGAATCAGGCGCAATTGCACAACTGGCCACAAGAAGGCACAAATCGTGATTTTTCCATTAGAATACATTGAAAATCAAGTTCTCCTATTCTGGTTTGTTTTCAATTAATTCCTACCGCAAATGAAGAAAGAAGCTCTACAATGCAGCAGTGTCTCCCTTCCAAACTGGTGTGGAAAAAGAAAGGATTTTACTTACCATACATTCGTCCCTTTGTCCCTGCTCCATGTGTCCAAGATGGAGGGATGAAGCCATTCTCCTTCCTTGTAGGGGGAGCAAGAGGCTAGGCTAGAGCAACACTTCCTGCCTCAGTGCAATTGACCTGCACACCCACTTTACCTGCAGCGCCACCACTGGTGGGTGGTGCAAGTACAGTTTTTAAAAATTACTAAAATAATTAATATTACTGTTTTTTAATATATTTTAATTACTGAAACTCACTAGCAGCTGCTGCATTTCCCACTTTTGGCTTATACTTGGGTCAATCTATTTTCCTGGGTTTCAAGGTCAAAATTAGGTACCTTGGCTTATATTTGGGTTGGCTTATACTCGCGTATCTATTGTATACTTGTTGGCTAAAAGTCAGAGCTGAATGTATACACTACTAAAAAAAGACTTAGTTCTGAGTCTAAGAAATTCTGCTCTTCCTTCTCATTTAAATTACATATGTGTTGCGTAAATTGTACACATTTACTTGTATTTATTTCTGAATATATACAACACTTGTTAAGGTTACCCTTTTCAAGGAGGTTTGCAACATATTAGAACAAGTTATGCTGTTGTTGTTCAGTTGCACAGTCTAGTCCGACCTTTTGCGACCCCATGGACCACAGCAAGCCTGGCTCCTCTGTCACCCGCCATTCTCTGGAATCTGTCCAGATCCACGCCTGCTGCATCAATGACACTGTCTAACCATCATCCTTCGCTTTCCCCTTCTCCTTTTGCCATTGACCTTTCCTAACATTAGGGCCTTCTCCAGTGAGTCCTCTCTTCTTATTTGGTGGCCAAAGTACTTGAGCTTCAGCATCTGTCCTTCCAAGGAGCAGTCAGGGTTGATTTCCTTTAGGATTGACTGGTTTGAACTCCTTGCAGTCCAGGGGATTCTCAAAAGTCTTCTCCAGCACCACAGTTCAAAGGCATCTATTCTGCACTCAGCCTTCCTTATGGTCCAGTTCTCACAGCCATACATTACTACTGGGAATACCATTGCTTTAACTATGCGGACATTTGTCAATGCAGTAATGCCGCTACCTATGTCGCCTAAATTTGCCATAACTTGCCTCCCAAGGAGTAAGTGTCTCTTTATTTCATGGCTGCAGTCACTGTCTGCAGTGATCTTGGATCCCAAGAAAGTAAAGTGTCTTTGCTTTTCTTCCCCTTCTATTTTCCAGGGCCAGTTGTCATGATCTTGGTGCTTTTTGATGTTGAGTTTCAAGCCATCTTCTGCATTCTCCTCTTTCACCCTCATCAAGAGGCTCTTTCGATCTTCTTTACTTTTTGCCATTAGGGTTGATATCATCTGCATATCCGAGGTTGCTGATATTTTTCCTGGCAATCTTAATTCCGGCTGGTGATTCATCCAGCCCAGCATTACGCATGATGTACTCTACATATAAGCTAAATAAGCAGGGCGACAATATGTAGCCTTGTCATACTCTTTTTCTTATTCCAAACCAATCATTTGCTCCATGTCCAGTTCTAACTCTTGCTTCTTGACTTGAAAAAGTTATTCAGAAAAAAAGATGAGTCTGGTATTCCCATCGCTTTAAGGACTTGCCACAGTTTGTTGTGATTCACACAATCAAAGGCTTTAGTGTAGTCTATGAAGCAGAAGTCATTTTTCTGTTACTCCCTTGTTTTCTCCATATCCAGCAAATGTTGGCAATTTAGTCTCTAGTTCCTCTGCCACTTTGGAACCCTGCTTGTACTTTTGGTAGGTCTGGGTCCTCATAATGCTGAAGCCTATCTTGTAGGATCTTGAGCATGACCTTGCTGGCGTGTAAAATGAGCACAATTGTATGATAGCTTGAACATTCTTGGTCATTGCCTTTATTTGGAATTTGAATGTAAAATGACCTTTTCCAATCCTGTGGCCACTGTTAGGAAAAGGTAAAGGTTTCCCTTTCTTGAAAGCGAGTCGTATCCAACTCTAGGGTAAAGTGCTCATCTCTGTTTCAAAGCTGAAGAGCCAGCGCTGTCTGCTTACCCACGTTTCCATGGTCATATGGCAGGCATGACTAGATACCGGAGCGCACGAAACGCTGTTACCTTCCCACCAAAGTAGTCCTTATTTATCTACTTGCAATTTCTTGCTTTCGAACTGCTAGGTGGGTAGGAGTTGGGACAAAGACGGGAGCTCATTCCGTCCTGCAGTACTTGGGAATCGAACTGCTAACCTTCCGCCTCCCATGCCACTGTTACGTTTCTAAAATTTGCTGGCATACTGATGCAGCACTTTAACCGTATCATCTTCTAGGTGTTTAAATAGTGCAGTTGGAATACCATCCTCCCTTGACACCTGAAGGGGTAAAAGAGGAAGTAAAGAAGAAGAAGGAAGACCTCTAGGTTTGTTGTTATAGTAATGCTTTCTAGGGCCTGCTTGACTTCACACTATTATCCAATCCAATTCCAATTTTAATTTATACCCCGCCTTTCTCAGCCAAGGCCAAGACAAGGCGGCAACAACATATCCATATCATTATAATACAATGTAACATAATAATATGAAAGTAATTTCAAAGTACAGTGCAATCTTAACCTATAAATCCAAGGGTTAACCGTTGGAACTGGCTATAGGTTGCTATGCCTCGCCCTACTTGCCTGCACTCACCCTTCGTGCACACGGCCGATCTGGGTACGGAGGTCAACGAAGGATTGAGAAAACTGGCAGTGGGGCAACAGCCCCACAAACGCGAAGAAAGGGAAACAACTTCACTTCCCAACATTCCTTGCGCCGCGCCAGAGCCAATCAGGCTGAGAGGCTCTCGCACAGTGCAGCGTTCGGAAACGCGCCGCAGCCAATCAAAAGAAAACCATTTAAAAAAAGCAGCACAAACACAAAGCACCAACCCATAACTACAAGCCCCAGCGTCCTGCGCGCCATGAGCGCACAGAACGCTGAGGAAGCCGGCACCCAAAAAATAAAACAAAAACACCGGGAGAGCAAGTGTGCCAAGCCACGGGAACAAAGCCCCCCTCCCCAACGGCGCCTGAAGCTCCTAATCGGAGTTTCCCCTTTAATATCACTGGGTGGGGGGGGGGGGTGTTGTGCTCCCCCTCTCTACTGGCTCCCCTGGGGTTGAGAGGGTTGGGGGGACCAGAGGAGCCTGTCTCCCCAACCCTCCTGACCCCAGGGGACCTGGCAGAGAGGGGATTCCCTCCCCCCCCACACACACGCCCCATATTAAAGAGAAGAAACCAAGCGGTTACTTCTCTTTAAAAATGGAGTTGGGGGGGGATCCCCCTCTCTACTGGCTTCCCTGGGGTTGAGAGGGTTGGGGGGACCAAAGGAGTCTGTCTGAGAGGGGATCCCCCCCCAGGACACCAAAAAACACAAAAACAAACAATCAAAAACATTCAAAAATACACAAAAACAAACAAAAATAACACCAAAAAAGTAAACAACAACAAACATTTCCAAACACACCCAGCACCCAGCCAAACACCACAAAATCCAACCACCACCACCACCACCCCAAATAAAGAAATACAGCTAACTCACCACCACACGACCTCATACCACAATGACTGGAAAAGAAATGAATAAAGAAAGAGACTACTTACTGGAAGAAGCTCCACCCAGAGGCCACGAGAGAAAAAACAGTCAAAATACAAGATAACCCCTACCAGCAGCACTTGCTGCCCACAATAATAAAAAAAATTCAGAAAGACACAATAGCCCCACACAAAAGGCCCCAAGAGTTTTTCGAAAAAGTATATCATCCTTTATTCTTTTTTTCATCCACAAAACCAAAACACCAAACAAAACTCATCACAGTTTAAAACAGGCCATCAAAAAAAATTGTATAAATAAAAATTTTAAAAATTTCAATTATAGATTAACCTCTTCTTTACAAACATTAACAACAACAACAAAAACTTTCCAACACCACTTAAAACAGCCTGGCAACGCCGGGCAACCTTTGCTAGTACATAATAAGCATAATATCCAAATACAAAATACATAATACAGTACAATACAATAAACATTTAGTTACATCATAGAGAATACAATAAATATACAAATGATACAACATACAGGGCCAAAGCTCAACAAACCCAGCGTAACAAGTCCCCCAATGTCTGCTGTAAGATGGCGCAGGTGCTTCTACTCCCCCCGTCAACTCGCCGGAAGGAGTTCCATGCCCTCAGCCACGGCAGCAAAGGTGACTGTGGCAGTCCAGTTGGCCCCAGGGGTGGCAGCAACTGCAGGTCTTCACGCCGGTGCCAGCTCCAGCCGCCGGTGACTTATCTTCCCTCCCAGGACAAAGAGGGGGCTTAGTCCCAGGAGCGTCAACAGCAGTGGGGTACCAATCGAAACCCCGCTGAACTTGGCGGTGGCGGGGAGCCGCTTTTGAGGGCGGAGGAATGGCCCTCAGGTGTCACTCATTCCTCACCAGCCGGCTGCTGGTCGAAACCCTGCTGGACACGGCGGTGGTGGGGAGCAGCTTTTGAGGGCAGTGGAATGACCCTCATGTGCCGCTCGTTCCTCACCGGCCTGCCAGTTTGCTATAACCAGCATGTTCTCTTCACAAAACTCTCTTGGCCTTTACCCTGTTTCATTTGGTACTCCAAGGCCAAACTTGCCCATTATTCCAGTTACCTTTTGATTTCCTATTTTGGCATTTCACTCTCCTGTGGACATCTTATTTTGGTGCCAATTGTAGAAGGTTTTATGGGTCTTCGTAGAACCAGTTGACTTCAGCTTCTTCTGCATCAGCGGTTGGAGCATAGACTTGGATTACTGTAATGTTGAATGGTTTGCCTTGGATTTGGACTGAGACCATTCTGTCCTTTTTGAGATTGTATCCCATTACTGCTTTCTTCACTCTTTTATTGACTATAAGGGCCACTCCATTTCTTCTAAGGCAGGGGTGGCCAACCTTTATGCCCCAGGTGTTCTTGCAATATTGTTCTTTACAGCATCGGGTTTTTCTTTCACCCTCAGACATCCACAGCTGAATGTCCTTTCAGCTTTGGCCCAGCCACTTCACTCTTTCTGGGGCTTTGTGTACTTTTTCCTCTGCTCCTCCCCAGCAGAATATTGAACACCTTCCAGCCTGATGGGCTTATCTTCCAGTGTCACATCTTTCAGCCTTTTGATACTACTGTCCATGAGGTTTTCACGGCAAGGATACTGGAGTGGGTTGCCATTTCCACTTCTAACTAAACTAGGTTCCCTAGTGGTTGCATGGACTTTCAGAAGCATGAGGAAAATGGGGATTGGGGACCAGAAACAACCAGGAATCCTGGTTTGTTTGTTTTTTAATGGTGGTTTGAAAGCATTGCACTGGAACCTTGAGATCTATTTAAAATGTGACTTGCTTGCGAGAGGAACAGTTTACTTAGGACAAATGTATTTTTAGGGATGGAATGTGATAGGCTGATGGCATCAAGGACTGTAAAGACAATTTCAGGATTCACATGTGGCCATAGGACCACATTTTCCCCACAGCTGGTGTTCCAGATCCTAGAATTTAGTCCTAGAATTTAGATGTTTAGAGGATAACTTGAACTCTGTTCTGTTCATGTGTTTCATATTTAGGAGCAAAGATTTGCATGCATCTTCTCAAACTAAGAGATAAAATACACAGTAAAACACTGTTAACTCTTTTACTGACTTCGGAAAACATTTCCTTTAATGTAGCCAAAAACTGATTCAAACCTGTTCAGTCTCCCTGGCTCTGACACTCATTCCCAACTTCTCTGTAACTAACTCATCTTCCCAATCTACTTCTGTCCTCTATCCCTTATTGCAAAGCAACATACACTATACGTTAAGTATGCTCTTTCTGAGTGATATTTGTCTCATTTACTTCTTCTCACAAGTTCTTTAATTTCATATTTTCTCTACCTTTTCTCTCAGATTCTCTGATTTCATGTTCCAGTCAGTCTCTTTCATCATCAATTGGAGATCACTTACTTCCTAACTAAATATGGATTGAAAGGAACAGGAAAGACCTTGTTCTGTTACCAAAGATACCATGTTTGACTTTAGTTGGAAAACAGCTCTCTAATGGACGTTTAGTGTCTGGGAGATACTACGTAGGTAGGGTTAAGGCCTTAGTTCGCCTTCCATACTGATGTAGTGCCAATTTTATTAATGGTGCCATAGGGAAAACTGATTTTTGCTTTACGCCTTATTCATTTACATACTTGTTTGCCAAGTTCTGAATGTACACCAGTTAGCTGAGATAAGAGAATCCTTATCTGCAGACTTACCCTAGTGTCAGATAAAGAGAGTTGTTACACTATTCTGACTTTAACCCTGAGGAGAGATGTGCAATGGATGTTTGGATCTAAGTATTTGATACATGATTTGAAGCCTTGCTTCACCCAAACTCTACCTCCCTGAACATTTTGCAGCTGTAGGGTTTGGGGAAAGAACATGAATTTCATTGGCTTTCCTTTACTCCTTTCCCTTCAGATGTGATGACAGAGTTGACGTATTTATTTTCAAAGAATGATTACCTCGAGTAGGGAATTGTTTGCCTCACCTTAGACATTTATAGTTGCACAAAGTCAGGCAGTAAAAAACACCTGTAGGAGCAAGTCTAAATTTGGAGCATTTCCTTTTAAAATGCTGAGGGTTATTGGAGGATGAGTCGGCCATAATAAACCGTTGGTCTGTCTTCGTGGGTGTTCCATCTGTGCAAACGCAGGTGCAGTGCTGCTTCAAGAGGATGCGCTAATAAATCACAATGACAATCCGGACTATTCATTACCTCATACAGAAAGAAAATACCTCCTATTATAAATGCATGAGGCAAATACAAGAATGGCTTTGAAGGGACAGTGCAACCTCATTTTAAAATACTGTATCTGACTTTTAAAGAAGAAATGCTTGTTGTTGCATTTTTATTCTTCTGCGTCTCAGTGTATGGTGTAAATGAAAACGAGCTGCTTTTGAGTTTTTGATGGGAGGGGTATGGAGTACAGAACTAAACAATAGCAAATAATTAGGATTGACATCAAGAAATTGCCTTTTTATTACATAAAATTGATTTTTTTTGACAAAAAATTCTAATGGCTCTAGTATACATTCTCTTGAAATGCCTATTGCCTTCTCTAAAAGCCACTTTGACTCCTCTTATACCTTTAGAATATATAACTCCATAAAATAGTATAGCTACTATTCAGAACGTATTTCAGCTCAATTTGGGTTTTTATGTCAATGTTGAGGTTTTTATGACTTCCTTTGAGGCATCATAAATCATCATGATTAGAAATCAGCTATCTGGTGAGAAGAACGTGTTAATGAGCTAAAAGAATTTTCTCTTTGGGAGATTCGACAGATCCTGCTTCAATAAGCCCAGTCTATTTGTTTGCCAGATGGTATGAGGGTGGGGACTTTTTGTCTACATTGAATTGGCATGGACTCTTTGGGGAATTTATACTTTTGTATGGATATGGGCACCTGTGCTTTTCATAGCCTCTTGTTCCTGATTGCCCGAGGCAGCCAGTACTTCTATATCTATTTCTAGGGTCAGGGACATTGTTTCAAAAGGTCTAAGGTTGGAGAACATTTTAAAAAATGAATTAAGCTTGGTATGTTCACATGAAGCTGGATTGCCCCACATTAAAAGTGCGAACATTGGCTTACTTTGGGCACATCATGAGAAGGGAAGATTCTCTTTAAAAGACAAATCATGCTGGGAAAAGAATGTTACTATTCCCTATTTGAATGAAAATCATTCTGTCTCTCCGTATTTGGCCCTAATAGAAATTTTCTGTTTATAGTACAGGTTTTGCATCAGGACGGTCAAGTGCTAAGATACATCAGTTTCTTTCAGAACAACTCATGGTTTCTCATGATCAAAGATTTTGTTGTCTTAACCTATAAATCCAAGGGTTAACCGTTGGAACTGGCTATAGGTTGCTATGCCTCGCCCTACTTGCCTGCACTCACCCTTCGTGCACATGGCCGATCTGGGTACGGAGGTCAACGAAGGATTGAGAAAACCGGCAGTGGGGCAACAGCCCCACAAACACGAAGAAAGGGAAACAACTTCACTTCCCAACATTCCTTGTGCCGCGCCGCGCCAGAGCCAATCAGGCTGAGAGGCTCTCGCACGGCGCAGCGTTCGGAAACGCGCTGCAGCCAATCAAAAGCAAAGCATTTTTAAAAAATGCAGCACAAAAACAAAGCACCAACCCATAACTACAAGCCCCAGCGTCCTGTGCGCCATGAGCGCGCAGAACGCTGAGGAAGCTGGCACCCGAGAAATAAAGCAAAAACAAAAACACCGGGAGAGCAAGTCCGCCAAGCCGCGAGGAACAAAGCCCCCCTCCCCAACGGCGCCTGAAGCTCCTAATCGGAGTTTCCCCTTTAATATCACTGGGTGGGTGGGGGGTGTTGTGCTCCCCCTCTCTACTGGCTCCCCTGGGGTCGAGAGAGTAGGGGGGGGACAAAAGGAGTCTGTCTCCCCCACCCTCCTGACCCCAGGGGACCCAGCAGAGAGGGGATTTCCTCCCCCCCCACACACATGCCCCATGTTAAAGAGAAGTGGTTTCTTCTCTTTAAAAACGGAGTTGGGGGGGGAATTCCCCTCTCTACTGGCTCCCCTGGGGTTGAGAGGTGGGGGGGACAAAAGGAGTCTGTCTCCCCCACCCTCCTGACCTCAGGGGACCCGGCAGAGAGGGGATTCCCTCCCCCCCCCACACGTCCCATGTTAAAGAGAAGAAACCAAGTGGTTACTTCTCTTTAAAAATGGAGTTGGGGGGGAATCCCCCTCTCTACTGGCTCCCCTGGGGTTCAGAGGGTGGGGGGGACCAAAGGAGTCTGAGAGGGGATCCACCCCCCCAGGACACCAAAAAACACAAAAACAAACAATCAAAAACATTCAAAAATACACAAAAACAAACAAAAATACCAAAAAAGTAAACAACAACAAACATTTCCAAACACACCCAGCCCCCAGCCAAACACCACAAAATCCAACCACCAACACCACCCCAAATAAAGAAAAACAGCTAACTCACCACCACACGACCTCACACCACAACGACTGGAAAAGAAATGAATAAAGAAAGAGACTACTTGCTGGAAGAAGCTCCACCCAGAGGCCTCGAGAGAAAAAACAGTCAAAATACAAGATAACCCCTACCAGCAGCACTTGCTGCCCACAATAACAAAAAAAAACCCAAAAAGACACATTAGCCCCACACAAAAGGCCCCAAGAGTTTTTCGAAAAAGTATATCATCCTTTATTCTTTTTTTCATCCACAAAACCAAAACACCAAACAAAACTCATCACAGTTTAAAACAGGCCATCAAATTTTTTTTGTATAAATAAAAAATTTTAAAATTTCAAATATAGATTAACCTCTTCTTTACAAACATTAACAACAACAACAAAAAAAAACTTTCCAACACTATTTAAAACAGCCCGGCAACGCCGGGCAACCTTTGCTAGTAGTCTATAAAATATAGACTGAGTTTCTGAAACTCTTTAGTGATCTCCAGGAGCCAGTGGATATTTCCAGTATGATCCTGAGTGCCTCTTCCTTTCCCAGAATCCCGTTTGAACATCAAACATTTCTCACTCCATTGATGGTAACAGCTTTTGTTGCAACATGTTGAGCATCACTTGCTTGCATATTAAATTAATGCAATGATTCTACAGTTGTTGCACTCCTTGGCTTCTCCTTTTGTGGGTATTTGTTCTGTTTTCTATATTTGCTGGCATATTCTTGCTAAGATTTTGACTGATTCACTCTCTGTAACTTGAAATAGTGCTAGCAGTATCCTATCTACCCATAATGATTTATTTCTTCCTTGTGCTTTCAGAACAGCTTTCACTTCACTTTCTAGAACTGCAGGTTCTTTGTAGATTCCTTGTCAAAGTAGTCTGTCTTTTAGTACTTCTGATTTCATCTCTTTATTTCTCCCTGGTCATACAGGGTACTTCCCTGTTGGTCATTCAGTATTCCTAACCTAGGCTTAAATTCCACTCTGATTTCTTGGATCTTCTGGAAGAGATATCTTGTTTTCCCCTTTTGTTGTTCTCTATTATTTGCATTGATTATTGTGATAGCTCTTTTTGTCCCTACATGATAGAGAATTTGCTTTCAGGATTCTGACCTAATTTCCATCACTTTTTGCTGCTTGCTTTCCTTAACAATTTTAAGTGTTTCCTCCACCATCCATCTAGGTTTTTCTTTTCCTTTAATACAGGAATTGCCTTTTTGCACTATTTTCTAATAATATTTCTGGTTTCAACCCACTGGTTCATAGTCAATTGAGTTTACTTATGCAAAGTTTTCCTTATGTGGACTTTAAATTCATCAGGAATGTTGTTTAAATTATATTTTGGCACTCTGATTCTTTTAGCGTTCTTTTTTAGTCTTACTCTAATGTTGAATATTAACAATTCATGATCAATATCACGATCAGACATTCCAAATGTATTTGTTTTGCAGCATCGGACTTTTCTTTCACTTCTCTATACTGTACATCACCCACTAGATATCTTTTTAACTTTAAGCTAGTTGTGTCATTAGTGACAGAAATATTTTCCTCCTCCCCAGAGCTGATAGTAATCTTTCTGACCTGGGAGTCTCATCTTCCAGCACTATCTCTAGCTTCATTTTGGACTGTTTCATTATAGGACTGTCTCATTCCTTTCATAGTAAGGAAACTTGATTAGGGGTTTACCATTGTCACCTTCTGAATAGTGCTATCAGAAGTTAGCTTGAGTTTCACTATCTTGCTTCCACTTCCAGGGTCACTTTCAGCTACTGCTGCTGCCAGTAGCAACCAAAATCGATTGTAGTTTGCTAAAATAAAATAAACTCAGAAATATTGCCCTGCAGTCATTAGGGAGTACCAGACTAGATCAGGGGTTCCCAACGTTTTCCCGCCACGGGCCAGACCCACCCCCAAAACTCAGCTGTGCCAGCCTGAGGTGTGGTTGCTCCCAGTGCTTATGTTTATGGCAGCGGCGGTGGACACATCATGCAATTTTTTTCCAGCTGCTTGGGCAGCCTCCGCCACTTCCCATGGCAGCAGGAGGGTGTTTGCAACATTTTCACTCAGTTTTTGGATTTTTTTTGCCACGTTTCTGCTGTATATTGGCAGCTAAAACATGGCGTTTTGGGACCTCCGGTGGTGGTGGGAGCTTCCGGCAGTGCCTGGGTTCCCACTGTGGAACCCAGAAGTGCCAAAATGCTGCATTTTAGCTGCTTAAGTGCAGTAGAAATGCAGGGGGAAATTCCAAAAACAGAGCGAAAATGCTCCAAGTACCCTCCCGCTGCCGTGGGAAGTGGCGGATGCTGTCAAAAGCAGCTGAAAAAACAGTGAGGTTGCGCCTGCCTTGGTCACATTTTGACACTTCCAGTGGAGGGCGAACTTCTGGCGGTACCTAGGTTCCCACCGTGGGCCGGATTAATTAGCGTCATGAGCCGGGATAGGCCCACAGGCTGTACTTTGGGAACCCCTGTCTTAGATTCACGGCCTGTTAAAAGAAGCTACAGAAACTCTCAGAGTGAATTTGGTATTGCAGATCTTGAAGGCAGAAGTCATTTAACTCTTTAGGAACAGAACAGCCACATCCCTTCCAATATTCTTGTTGAGTTTCATGTAATTTTTTTCTTCCCTATTTGCTTCCATGCATTTGTCAATACATTTCCGATTAAGGCAGGGTGTTAACTTGCCTGCATTCCTGTCTGGTATGCGTCATGGAGTTCTACAACCCACTGATGAGTAACATATGTTTAACATGCATCTGAAAAGATTCAGACCATGTTTAAATAGGCATGGATAACTCTTCTGACCTCTGACTCAGCCTTCTGTACCATCCCAGTAGCATAGTAAAATGTTTCCATGGCTAGACAATATAAGAACAGTCCAGCAAGAGGGAGCCTGCACAAATTCAAAGTTTAATATTTTATATAAAACACTAAATATACCGAAAGACACATCCTTCAGAAAGTAATTTAAAAGCAGCACTTAGAAGTACTATTAATGGAATTGTTATCAGGAATTTGAATGATACGTTCTGGGCCTTTAGATGGGAAACACAACACCACAGCATGCAGACTCACATACTTGTTGAATGGGATGCATTCATAAGACACTCAGGCCAGCCATTCCACAATGAGCCAGATTATTTCACCTTGCAAAAGAAATATTTTTAAAAGAATTTTATTAATATCCAGGTTAGAGCAAGGATCAGAAACCAAGATATATCACCATAAAGGACTTTAGTAATCCTCATAAATCATTCTAACAAACATACTACAGAGCAGTTGACTGTTCAGAACAAACCAGGCCTGAGACAATTTCCCTTTCCAATTCTACTTACAAGGTCAACATTCTGTGTATACAAATGACAGCAGCGACAAAAGACAAATATACAGTTAGAGGCGCAGTGCTTTGTGATTCTAGGCAACGGGAAGCCCTCACCACCATTCTCCCTCTCACAGCACGTTTGAAGGGAGGGAAAGCAGTCCCAACAGGATTCCAGCCAAAGCCAATCTTTTAACAATTAGCACGTTGGCTACTGAAGGAATAGTGCAGTGGTAACGAACCTATGGCACGCATGCCAGAGGGGGCACTCAGAGCACTCTCTGTGGGCATGTGCGCCGTTGCCCCAGCACAGAGTTTGCTCCGCCCCTCTGCCCAGCATTCCAATGGGAGCATGCGTAGAAGGTGACTTGCGCAGAACCGTTGTGCGCAGGTCCCGGATTGTCCAGATAGGTATGCCTTCTACCCAGCAGGCCAATTGGAGCGTTTCCTCCCTCCTTTCAGCTCAGAGTTCACCCCGCCCCTCTGTCCAGCCGCCTAATGGAAATGCTTCCTCCCTCCCGTGTCTAGGTAAGGCGGTGTGAGGATGCGGCATGGACAGCAGCCTGTTGAGTCTGTAGCAAGGATAAGTTTGGGTGCTCAGTCTCTAAAAGGTTCGCCATCACTGGAATAGTGTACGGCCAATACATTCACAGTGGTGTAAATGTATGTTGAAAGAGCAAATTATTAGTCAACAGGAAGCATGGTACAGTATATGTATTTCATGGGAAATCATGGCAGGCTTGCTGTTGTGTGTGTGTTTTTTTAAATCCTTATATTATTTGGGGGGAAAAATCCACTGAATGAGTTTCTGAAATGCCGTTCATTTGACACCTGACAAAATTGTTGTGATTGTATCGTTAGAAGAAGAGAACAAATATTCCTTCCTGTGGTGAAAGATTTGAAAGATGCGCCAGAGCAGTCTTGAAAACCAAATCAGGGTAGCCGTAAGTCAGAGGAGACTTGACTCCACATAACAACAATTAATATTGTCAAATTGTTCTAACTCAATTGTAGTAATTATAGCTAGTTGATTCCCATTGAGTAGTAGTAGCTAATCTATTTTTGGCCTTCTGGGCTGTAAAAGCAGTATATGTACAAGAGTACGCAGTTGCTACATCAAATACCATAGATGCTTTTACCACAACCACCCAAAGAATATTAGATACAGTACCTTGCATAGCTTCTGCTGCAGCTACACCGCGTTTTTAAAGGATTACAAAAGGAACAGAGCGCTCGCTGGTGTTTTTTGTTGTGGCCCAACCAATTGAATATTGTTGCAAATCTTTGAGCCAAACAACTTGAAACTCTTGAGTCTCAGTGAGGTAGAACAGTAATAATGCAACCCAGACTAGCGGTGCTATAAATTTAAACTGGAACATAGGCTTTTTTTAAAAAACATGCCTGGTTGTACTATTATTAAAGCTATTTGTGCAGGAAACCCCTTTCAGCAAGCTTGATTATTTTCAGTGGGGCCCCATTTTTCAATCCTTACTTAAAATTGGCTAAGGTTGGGGAATTGTACCCAAGAGCAACCATCGGATAGAATGGCTTTTTTAAAAAAGCCCCTGCGAATGGGGCCTCTTCAGACTTCTTTCTTCCGGTAGGCTTTGCTTCTGAGAATACTTGAAAAATACTGTTCCACAGGTAGTATAGTGCTCCTGTGCTTGACCCATGTGTTAGTATTTCAGCAAAAAACTCTTTCCCAGGCCAAGCAGCTATTGAATTTTTAAAAGCTTTTCAGGAAGGGGCACCTATTTAGTAGCACCAGACGCTGTTGGAAAAAAAGAGTGGATTCTTCCCACATTCATTTTCATTCTTCTCCTAACAGCCAGACCATTGGAACTGCGGTCTGGATATATCAAAATTATTTCTGTGTTTGAGTCAATGAGCATCGTTTAACGACCAGCATTTTTAATGAGAATGCTGATGGAAACAATTCATGTTTATCTGAAGCTTATTCAGCTTTTTCCTTCTATCATTTGGTTCTTAAACTATATAGATACATGGATGAGACCTCTGAGAAGTTGAGTAGGACTCTTATTGTTGCTTGGGTCATGTTACCAAAAAAATGAGGTAATTCAGTAGAAAATGCGGTAACCTATTGGTGCTTAGAATTCAGTATGGACTAGAGAAAGAGTTGGATAAAAATATTTTCTTCTTTCCCTTAGTAAGATGCATAAAAATATCTCACCTTGCTACCATTGAAAATATCACTCATGAATGCATCATGGCTGAAATCTAGTAATAAATCTCAGCTTCTTCTTCCGTCTCTAGGTCAGATGTTAAACTACCAAAATGAAGCCATCTTTTGTGAATTCATTCTGTAGTTCCTTTCCCCTGACATAGTGTGAGAAAGTTTAGCCGGCACAACAAGATTGCCATTGCACAGGGTATGCCCAATTGTGGTTCAAAAATACCACAATCTTCAAGGAGGCTCTTTTTGTGTTCTAAAAATAGACCCACTGAATCAGTGGGGATTGAGTGAGTCACCTCTTCCTGTTTCATTGATACAATGGGTTGACTCTAGGTGTGATTTACTACTGAATTTCAGCCAGTAATTGCAATAGTTTCTAATTTAAAAATATATATACAGCTATTCTGTTTTATACAGAACTTAATATCTAGAATGGTGAGGTAAAAGAAGCAGGATGGTAGTCTCAGAAGAGGTTGCTTTTCCAATCTGTTTCCAATGGCATTCTAGGTTTAGTTTATCTAAAAATATGCTTGTGGTCTGATGAAGTGGACTTGATCCACAAAAGCTAACATTAAAATACAGGAGTTAGTCTTTAAGTTGCCACAGCATTTCTTGTATTTTTTTGTTTTGTTTGCTCTCTGATATGCTTGCACAGACTAACACGGCTACCATTTCAAAAATTTCTCCTATAAATTAATAATCTCCAGTATGTCCTGTCCTCAACAGCGCTGCCCAACTCTTGTTCACTCAAGCCTGTGGAGTCAAGATATCTGAATAAGGTCATGTTGTAGTATTAAAAAAATGTTGTGAATCTATGCTTGGTTAAAACATCAGCCCCTGATTTTGGTTCTTTCCTGTAAGGATAGCGCCAGATGTTCATAAATATCACAAACAAATGTCATGCTTCTTTCTCTAAGTTTTGGGACATTATCCAACCTGATGAATTGTACTTTTCTCTTCTGGGAAATGTAAAAAAATAAATGCTTTTGTCAGTGTTATATAAGCATCACTGCGGTGGCATAGTGATTAAGACGCTGAGCTTGAAGACTGGAAGGCCAGGGTTCGATACCCGAGTGATGCACGACGGATCTTGGAAACATGAAAGGAACCTCATTCGGGCGTCCCCTGGGCGGAGTTTCTCCAGCAAAAAATCTTTCAACCCCGAGTAATTTCTGACATGAAAGTTAGTTTAGTGTTACATAATGGCCAGAGTTACCCACAGAAAGTATGTCTAGCTAGAAGAGAGACCTGTAAGTGTGTGTAATGTTTTCTCTATCATGATAATAAGCTCAGTTCTACCCTCCATTTTGGGGTAAAGTAGTGTTCTCTTATGCCCTGGGCTATGCTTTGTATGTTGACTGTAGACTTATCTGCATGTAATGACTAGAGGAAAGCTAGTTGTCTGCGTACACATCTGTTTTTTTAGTGGCTTGTGCAGTATTTCATAGTGTGACCCTCAGTCCCAACATATCCTTCATTGGTTTACCAAACCTCCACGCCTGATGTTTTATGGAACTTTTCCATATTTTACAAAGATGTCTTGCTTAAGATAAAGAGCTGAAGGCATAAATATTTTTTCAGCCATTGGTCTCCTTAATGGTATACAGTCTTACTCGATATAATTGCCTTCAGTTTATGTATTCATTTCCTCCTCTTTAAAAAGTTGTGAGCATTGATAGCACAGTTCATATATATAGATACAGATATAGATATAGCTACTGTATAGATATAGATATACAGTGGTACTTCATATAACGATTCTAATCCGTTCCACGGGGCTCATCATTGTACAAAACAATTGCTATACGATGCATGCATCGTATAGCGATTTTCCCTATGGGATGCATCGTTCAACGATGTCTTTTGCTAAGTGGTTTGTCCCATTGAAAAATTGTTACGCGGGATGTCTTTCCCCAAAAAACCTAATTGTTATGCGATTTCATTGCTATACGGGGAGATTGTTGTAAGAGGTTACACTGTATATATATTATGGTACTGAGAGGTTAATGACACAAATTATTATACCACTGCTGCTACTTCAGGACTACACATTGTGGTGTAACACAAAACACCCCAAGAAGCTATTTCTGTAACATTCTGTTTTTATATTTAATGATTCCTACTTTAAAATCTGGATCTTTTGGCTTAGCTTTTAGTAATTCTCTTTTTGTTAGTTCCTTGAAAATGCTCACATTTCTTATTAACTTATTTAATATCCATCAGTAAGTTCCATGCAAGTACTAATATAATTTATATAGAGTGTGCGCAATCTCCTCTTGAATCCACCTTGCATTTTCTAAGTATATACAGTAAAACTTTAAGGAAATGAAAAACAGCAACAAGTTGAGCTTCCATGTTGTGCAGGGAAATCATTTTTATTGGGCATTCTTGTAGATACTTGTGTTGAGTTTCACTCTGCTGGCTGAAATAGAAGAGGGAAAACTGACAAGTTTGAGAATATTTAAGAGGCCTGAAAATTGCCCAATTAATATTGTCCAATTTATTTGTTGGGTTATAATAAGTTAAATCTTAGATTTAGCCTCAAACAGTAAAGAGTTACACCGTACTTGTTTGAACTCCATGGGGCGATATTCTTTTAATCCTGTTGCTGCCTAGATTTGTTCTAACATGGAACTTTGTCTTCATTGCCAGGAACAGAGTTGCAGTGCTGCAGGGTTTGTACTTCCAGAATTTCTTTCATGACTTTAATTTGTATTTGATTGTTGGCAGGGTTGCAAGGATTGTATTATCTGATTGACTGACTGGGTAATTTTTTTAATTAAATACAGTTTGAAGTCACTTAAAACACATTGCATTTGCTTGCAAAGTGTCTGAAGTATCTTCCCCACGCTTGGTCATCTTTAAGTAGTTGAGCAAGCTGTTAACATTTACGACTCCATTTTAATAAATGTGTTGGAGGTCTTTTAACGAAACAAAATGTCCTGTGCTGTCTAATTAAACCAATACTACCATGTACAAACTTGCAGTTTCTGGAACTGCTTTTCTAAAGCTCAGATATAAACAACAACATAAACCCTTACTGGGTTTTGTGGTATACAACCCTGAATGAGGGAGGTGTTTCCTGCTTTATGCTGGTGGTGGAATGCATATGAGATTTTTGTTGCTGAAATGTGACTTGCAGCTGTGTTGGATTTGAGTAGAGCTGTGTGTGGTGGCAATATACAAGAATTTCAGATTATCAAGCACAGTTTTCCAGTGTTCAGGAGAGAGAAGGCGCTGTACTTCCAAGGCATTCTTCAATGTCTGTGGTTGCCATGCTTTGTTGAAGATTCTGTTTCAGCCAGTGAATTAAATAGGCATACTATCATATTGTGAATATGAGACCAGGAATTAATTGTAAATACAGTAATCCTGTTTTTCGAGCAGAAGATACAAATGCAATATTCTGTTTATAAGTAAAAATGTTGTACTCTGTGAATTCTCCTGTCCTGTTTGGAAGCAACATACAATGGAACCTCAGTTAACGTAATTAATGCATTCTCCGGGACATTTCTTACAGCGAAAATTATTTAACTGAATTTCCCATAGGAATGCATTGAAAACCAACATACTTTTACCAAAATGTGTTTTCCCATAGGAATGCATTGAAAACCAAAATACTTTAACCAAAATGTGGTTTCCCATAGGAATCCATTGAAAACCAATTTATCTGTTCCAGAAAAAAAATCCGTAAACTATTTTCTATTGATTTCCTTTTGTTATGCGATTTTTATGTTAACCGAGCCGTTTGTTAACTGAGGTTCCGCTGTACAAGTAACTCCTGCCATCAAAGTGAAAGGGAGAGCTGGATTGTGCCAGATCCAGACTGCCTTGAACTCAGTGACACAGCTACTAAGTTGGCACAAAGTAAGCCCAAGGTGAGGATCACTCTAAGTCACTTCCAATATCATTAGGCTGGGAGAAATTTCAAACAAGCACAGCTTCAGATGACATAGAGCATTGATGATGAACCTTGTCATTCCAGGAGTTCTTGGACTTAAATTACCAGAAGCCCCAGTCAGCACTCCTGCTGATCAGGGATTCTGGGAATTGAAGTTCAAGAACCCCAGAGTGCCAAGGTTAGCCATCACTGTCCTATACACATCTACTGAGAAGTAAGTGCCATTAAATTGTTCAGGTAGGAAGAACAAAAATTGTATAACATATGAGTAACAGAGCACCTGAAGCAACCCTCTCTACTTTATTGGGATTGTATCCATAGCAAACAGATTAGAATTTACTTTTGAGTAAACATTCATAGCTGTTTTACAGACTGTGGCTGTAAATGGTGGTCATTCCATCTTAGCTGCAGGAATGATAACCCAAACAATTGGATTTTTAGCAATCGGTTGAAGTATTTGTTTTCTAGATGTGTCAATTACAGTTAGAGCAGTATTGGGATTCTTATTTTGCTAAGTTTAAGTATGCTGCTGTTGATTTGTGGTTTCTGTTTTTTATTCTCTTTAGACTCCTGTGCTTAAATTCCATACATCATTATCTCAACCAATGCAATATTTAATTCTAAGATTCTTTCCAATACATCTTTTTTTAATGCACAAATGATGGGACTGGATACAAAATATTGTCTATCAGTATACTTCAGCTTTTTTCCTGCTTACATGTTGACTGTTTTACAAGACGATAATATGTTCAATTCTTCAAAAACCCTGCAAGTTTATGAATGTGGAATATTATGCCTCTCTATCCACAATTCAAACTGCTGGGAAATGGTCTGATGTTGCTGCACAGTATTATGCCTGTGTTGCCAGCAGGAAGAAGAATACCAAAGTATGTAGCAAAGGGCAGCATGAATGTTGATAACAGGATTCATAAATGTTCTGAAAAGACTTTTGCTTGATGTTAATCTGGGACAGGCAGAATGGTACCTGAAGTGTGCATGTGCATTTGATATAGATGGTTTGAGTCTTTCACTATTAGCTACTACCTCTCTGAGTATGTCACTGGGTGCAATGCCTGCTAAGTAATTAATTTTATCAACAGTGTTTGGCTTCAAGCATTCAACAATGTTTTTACAACTTTTACTGAGCACTGCCTTTTTATCCTGTAAATTGCATTTAGTTATATTGTATTTTCTGACCTGTAGCTGTCATTTGTATTTGTAACTGTATTTTTTTTTTGTATTCGTTGTAATTGCATTTTTGATATACTGTATTTTGTATACTTTTTCTATGTTGTAAATGCCACTTTGGGTCACCCATTGGGTCGAGGGAAGTGGGGTATCTTAACCTATAAAACCAAAGGTTAACCGTTGGAACTGGCTATAGATTGCTATGCCTCGCCCTACTTGCCTGCACTCACCCTTCCTGCACACAGCCAATCTGGGTCCACAGGTCAACGAAGGATTGAGAAAACCGGCAGTGGGGCAACAGCCCCACAAATGCGAAAAAAGGGAAACAACTTCACTTCCCAACATTCCTTGCGCCACACCATGCCAGAGCCAATCAGGCTGAGAGGCTCTCGCACGGCGTGGCGTTCGGAAATGTGCCGCGGCCAATCAAAAGAAAACCATTTTAAAAAAGGCAGCACAAACACAAAGCACAAACCCATAACTACAAGCCTCAGCGTCCTGCGCGCCATGAGCGCGCAGAACGCTGAGGAAGCCGGCGCCCAAAAAATAAAACAAAAACACCGGGAGAGCAAGTCCACCAAGCCGCGGGAACCAAAGCCCCCCTACCCAACGGCACCTAAAGCTCCCGATTGGAGTTTCCCCTTTAATATCACTGGGTGGGGTGTGTGTGTTGTGCTCCCCCTCTCTACTGGCTCCCCTGGGGTTGGGAGGGTTGGGGGGACCAAAGGAGTCTGTCTCCCCAACCCTCCTGACCCCAGGGGACCTGGCAGAGAGGGGATTCCCCTCCCCACACACACACACGCCCCATATTAAAGAGAAGAAACCAAGCGGTTACTTCTCTTTAAAAACGGAGTTTGGGGGGGGGGAATCCCCCTCTCCGATGGCTCTCCTGGGTCCGGAAGGGTTGGGGAGACAGACACCTTTTGTCCACCCAACTTTCCCAAACCCAAGGAAGCCAGCGGAGAGGGGGATCACAAACCCCCCCCCACTGATATTAAAGGGGAAACCACAATTGAGATTTCCCTTTTAATATCAGAGGGTGGCCTGGATTCGATCCCCTCTCCTGGGTCCCATGAGTCTGGATGGTTGGGGGAGACAAAAGGGCTCTGTCCCCCAAGCCTTCCAGAGCCAGGGGAGATGGCAGAGAGGGGATCCCCCCGGAGGACACCAAAAAACACAAAAACAAACAATCAAAAACATTCAAAAATACACAAAAACAAACAAAAATAACACCAACAAACAATACAAAGTAAACAACAACAAACATTTCCAAACACACCCAGCACCCAGCCAAACACCACAAAACCCAACCACCACCACCAAATAAAGAAAAACAGCCAACTCACCACCACACGACCTCACCACACAACGACTGGAAAAGAAATGAATAAAGAAAGAGACTACTTACTGGAAGAAGCTCCACCCAGAGGCCACGAGAGAAAAAACAGTCAAAATACAAGATAACCCTTACCAGCACCACTTGCTGCCCACAATAGTAAAAAAAAATCAAAAAGACACAACAGCCCCACACAAAAAGCCCCAAGAGTAAAAACAAGTAAAAACAAATAACACAAAATGACAATTTTACACAAATCCAAAACAGATGTCAATAAAATAAAATAAAAACTATTCAAAAATCCTATGCTGAATTTTTGCTCAAATAAAAAACAAAAACATCAATACACAGTTTAAAAACTTTTATTGTGAAAAACATGTACTTTCACATTTTTTAAATTATTACCTATGGTACAACAATTTAAAAAAAAATACATACTAAAAAATATTGGGTTAAATAATTTTTTTGGAAAAAGTATATCATCCTTTATTCTTTTTTTCATCCACAAAACCAAAACACCAAACAAAACTCATCAGTTTGTAACAGGCCACCAATTTTTTTTTGTATAAATAAATAATTTTAAAATTTCAATTATAGACTAACCTCTTCTTTACAAACATTAACAACAACAACAAAAACTTTCCAACACCATTTAAAACAGCCCGGCAACACCGGGCAACCTATTCTAGTAAATAATAAATGAAATGAAATGAAAAATCATTTTACATCTCTCTACTCTACCTTGAGATCTCATAGTTCATGTTGTGGTTAACAGGTTAAAAGAATAAGGGGTGTTTAATTTAGGCTACAGCAGTGGCTCAAGTGGCTAAGATTCTGACTGGGAGGCGGAAGGTCAGCTGTTCGATTCCCGAGTACTCCAGGATGAAATGAGCTCCCGTCTTTGTCCCAGCTCCTGCCAACCTAGCAGTTTGAAAGCAAGAAATTGCAAGTAGATAAATAGGAACTACTTCAGTGGGAAGGTAATAGCGCTCCGGTGTCTAGTCATGCCTGCCACATGACCACGGAAATGTCTGCAGAAGCAGACAGCACTGACTCTTCTGCTTCGAAACAGAGATGAGCACTGAACCCTAGGGTCAGATATGACTGGCTTTCAAGCAAGGGAAACCTTTACCTTTTACACATCCAAAACACGTTCCTTTCAGTGAAGGCAGATACATTTGGTGAAAGAAATTTATAGCATATTGTGTGTATAGTTTGCCTTTTTAAAAAAATTTAAAAACAGGAAAAGGAAAATAACACCTCCTGTGCACTGATATAAACACTGAATCAAACTTCTCATATAATTAAGAAATTTCTCAAAGGTAATTAATTGTGTTACCTCCTTAGATATAGTTTTCAGAGTGAAAGCCATAACTCACTTCATCTCTTGTTCTTATGCTCAGAATTTGTCACTGCCAAGGCACGTTGGTGCATAAACTGTGGACTTCAATGGAGATTTATTATTTTGGTACCAGTTTTGTGGTTATATGCTGTCCAGTCATTTCCAATACATGGCAACCCTGTGATTTAATGATATCCAGAAGGTCTTGCAAGGTAAAGGCTGTGGCTTTCTGTATTGAATCAATCCATCTTATATTGCTTGCTTGCTTGAAAGCCAGTCGTATCCGACTCTAGGGTTCAGTGCTCATCTCTGTTTCAAAGCCAAAGAGCCAGCGCTGTCTGCTTCTGCAGACGTTTCTGTGGTCATGTGGCAGGAATGACTAGACACCAGAGTGCACGGAATGCTGTTTACCTTCCCACCGAAGTGGTCCCTTGCAATTTCTTGCTTTTGAACTGCTAGGTTTGCAGGAGCTGGGACAAAGATGGGAGCTCATTCCATCCTGCAGTACTCGGGAATCAAACTGCTGACCTCCCGCCTTCCAGTCAGCGTCTTAGCTACTTGAGCCAATGCATTCCCTTTCTTTTTCCCTTACTACCTTCAGGTTTTCCTAGCATTATTATAGAGTAAAACCCTTACTTACGGAAAAAAATCCATTCCGTAGGCTTTTGCTTAAATTGAATTTTTTTGTAACTCGAAACAAACCCATAGGAAAAATTTATATTTTACATAACTCGAAGCAAACTCATAGGAAAAATGATTTTTTTATGTAAATCGAAGCAAACCCATAGGAAAAAAGAATCTTTATGTAACTCGAAGCAAACCCATAGGAAACCATGTAAATCAGGACATAGTTTTAGCACAAAATCATAATGTAAGTCAAATTTTATGTAACTCAAGGCATTTGTAAGTCAGGGTTTTACTGTATTTTTCATGGGTGGGAGCCGTGTTAGTCTGTGCATGTATATCACACAAGAAACAAAGCATTTTTTTTTAAAAATGACAAAAACATTGTGGTATCTTAAAGACTAACTGCTATGTTTTAACGTGAGTGGATCAGATCTAGGAGAGGCAGGATGGTGGTCTGGGGAAGTTTTTGAAAAATGCATTGTTGTATAGTTAGGTTTCTTCCTCAGGCTTTTTTCAAGGGCCTCTTTTTTGCCAATGGGGGGGGGGGGAGATACCCAAGTCCTTTGGGTCATCTCATTATTGCTGGAATCTGTAGCAGGCTTTTAAGAGAAAGTTTATTGATGAAATGCATTGACTCTGACTATAGGATTAAGTGAATTCTTAATAGTAGGATTGGAAACTTGCTTTCTTAGAACAGTTGTGGAGGCAATCAGCCTTCATTAGTTTCACAACTAAATATGCCTGCATATTTTTTTTGCCACTTTCATTTTTGTGACCTGTTTTTCTATACTAGATACCTTTGCTAGTGTGTACATCATGTTTTAGTGAAACAAAGCAAAAGAAAGACAAAACTTATTCCAGAAAAGAAAAACCACATAAGTAATATAGTCATTTGTAATTTGGCTCATGATAGATGCAGATAGGGGTGGGAATAGCCTGCAAACTCTCAATGGAGATGCTACAAAATCTTCCATAAAACCATCACTTATGGAATCTGGTCAGTGGCAAACTGGATGAGGAGATGAATGTTTTTCTAACACAGGAGTTCTCAACCTTTTGAAGCCGGGGGCCAGATCAAGCTCCCTCGGACAGCTTTGGAGGCCGGATGGCCATTTTGCCCTTCCTCCACCACATTGCACTTTCTGGTATGTTGGAGGCAGTGGGGGGGGGGGGGGGCACATGAAATTGTGCCATGAGCCACATATGGCCCGCTGGCCGCAGATTGAGAATCCCTGGTCTAACAGATTCAAATTATAAAAGCCATCATGATTCACCTCTCAGTTAATTCCATAGAAGGTTTTTGGGAGCCTGGCTTGGAGATGACACCATGAGAGTGCCTAGTGCCTGAAGAAGTAACCACGAGTTATGAAAGCTTGCAAATTTTTGATATTTTTTATAAGCGACCTTTAAGAAGTACAGTATCACTTTCCCCCTGATATTGTTTGATTTTATGCATGGCGTGTACACGACTTATTTTTGCTTAACCAGATATTCCTTGAAAACATTTATTTCTTTGTGAGATCAAAATCCTCTTCTTCAGACATTGTGGAAGTAGATTTTGATCCATAAAGTTTATACTGGAAAAAAATAATATTTTAATCTTTAAAGCAGCACAATATTCTGCCTTTCTCTCTCTCTCTTTTTTAAATTCCCCCTTTTTAATGTTGCCATCATGTGGAGATAGACTAACAAAGCTGTTACTTTGGGCATTCATTATCTTTTATTCTCTTTCCAGGCATTCCAGAATTCACATCAAGACAGGGCTGATGGATGCTCATCTGTACTGCCTGAAGAAATCCATAGTAGACTTCCTCGTAGAGAAAAAGTAAGGAAAAAAGCAGGTGCATTATAACGCACTTTGATTATTTACACTGGAAAGTTCCCCCACTTCAGTTAATTTTAACACCACTCGCAAGTAATACTTTTCTCCTTTAGATTTTGCCACACCTGCTTTGGCTTGAAATTGTACCTGGATGCAAATCCATGGTACCCTCTAGGTTTATTTCTGTCAAAATGTGAAGCTCTAGATCGCATGCAATGTGCATGGTGGGATTTCTGCTCAAGGACCCTCAAGCACTTGGAGAGGTGGGGGAAATGAAGATACTTCCATGATACACCTTTCCTTAGCCATGTGTTTGGCTTTGAATGTGTGTATATTCTATTTAGGGACTGCAGTGTCTTAGTGGTTAAGACGCTGGACTAGACGACTGGAAGGTCAGCGGTTCAACACCCGAGTACTTCATGACGGCCAAGCTCCCGTCTCTGTACCAGCTCCTGCCAACCTAGCAGTTTGAAAGCAAGAAATTGCAAGTAGATAAATAGGTACCACTTCAGCAGGAAAGGTAAACAGTGTTATGTGCACTCCGATGTTAAGGCATGCCTGCCACATGTCCACGGAAATCTGCAGACGCAGACAGCACTGGCTCTTTGGCTATAAACAGATAGGAGCAGTGAACCCTAGAGTCGGATACAACTGGCTTTTGAGCAAGCGAGACCTTTACCTTTACTATACAGTGGAACCCCGACATACAAACGGTTTGACTTACAAAAAAATTGACATACAATTAGAATTCCTGTTTTAAAAAAATCAACATACAAAAAAATACGGTGGCATCTAGTGGTCTCTTCTGGTAATGCAATGTGTTTTCGACATACAAATTTTTTGACATACAAATAACCTCGTGGAACAGGAAAAAATCGTATGTAGAGGTTTTCTGTATTCCTTTTCCAGACCCCTTTCCTCACAGCTTTTGTCCTTAAAAAGTCAGACCCTTTTGGCTTTTCTGCTTCTAGTAGCTGCATTGCGGCCTCTTCCATTTGATAAGATAGTCTCTTCCAGTGATTTGGCCAGCTCACCATTAGGCTCTTGGCCCTCCTTATCAAGGAACATATGAGGATCCAAGAATGGTGTGAAGGAAAACCTGTTTTTAAAAGGCTGCGAAACAATAACAAGAAATATTACCTGCAATGTATCAAATCAACCTTTATTACGGTCCAAGACCAGCATAGTACAGTAAGAAACAAGTTAAAATGAGGGTACTTCAAATGTATTTTAAGAGAATACTCTCTAACACTAGATAGCAGCTCCCATTTCTCCCCCTCTACGGAGCCACCTATCTATCAATAATCAAAAGCCTTGTGCACATAAAAACCAACATTGGTTTGCTACTTCTTGTGTGGTGTCTGCTGTTTCTTTAAATGCAGTTCCTGGTCCTGGTGGGTGCAAGCAGAGAGAAAAGACAACCTGTTGCCATTGTGCAGTATGGAGCTGTGATCACAGATGTGGAGCAGAGGTGGAGAAAGTCTTCAGCCCTCATGTCACAGTTTGGGGAAATGGCGATGTGTGGTTGGACTGCGTCTCTTAAGAACCTTGAAGGATTCTCAGTTTTGTGATCTGAAAAAATGTCCGAAAGCCCTATCTCATGTTTCATTTGAAACATACAGTAACAGATGGAGCATGTCCTAGTGATGGGAATTTTTAGAAAAATTATTGCCACCCAAACGTCAATCCTTCTGCTGGAGTGAGAGGAGAGACTAGCTTTCAGCTGACTTTAAGCGAGAGGTATCTGCTGGGCATTAGCAATCTGGAATATATCAAATGTGAAGCAAGTTTATTTAGCTTGAATGCCAGACAATTAACTCTAATTGACAAGACCAAAACAAGTTGTATAGACACTTCAAACCAAATCTAAATCCTTATTCAGCATTTTTACATGACCAGTAAGCAGTGGCATATAGGGACTGCAGTGGCTCAAGCGGCTAAGATGCTGACTGGGAGCCAGATGGTCAGCAGTTTGATTCCCGAGTACTGCAGGACGGAATGAGCTCCCGTCTTTGTCCCAGCTCCTGCCAACCTAGCAGTTCGAAAGCAAGAAATTGCAAGTAGATAAATAGGGACTACTTCGTTGGGAAGGTAACAGCGTTCCGTGCGCTGCCACATGACCACGGAAACGTCTGCAGAAGCAGACAGCTCTGTCTCTTCGGCTTTTAAACAGAGATGAGCACTGAACCCTAGAGTCAGATATGACTGGTTTTCGAGCAAGGGAAACTACCTTTACTAAGCAGTGGCAAATAACGACCTGAAGTAATAATACAGTAAAAATTCTACTTACAAATTTGTTTCCATTCCATGAGGTTATTTGTACTGTGGTACCTCGCTTAAAGAGCATAATGCGTTCCATGGGATTGCTCTTTAAGCGTGTTTGCTCTTTAAGCGAAACACCATTGTAAGTGACCAATTGTCATTTCTGGTGGGGAGATTGCGAACCCTGATTTAGTTGATAAGCAAGTTTTTGGTTGGTTTTAGTTGTTAAGCAAGGCAGCCATTCAGTGAAAATTCTGCTGTTTAAGCGAGTTACTCTCTAAGCAAGATACTCTTTACGCGAGGTTTTACTGTATGTCGAAAAATTTGTATGTCAAAAAACACATTGCATTACCAGTGGAGACCACTAGATGTCACTGCATTTTTATGTCGAATTTTTCCTTTTAAAATTTGTATGTCAGATTTTTTTTAGCCAGGATTTCTATTTGTATGTTGATATTTTTTTTTGTCAGTCAAACTGTTTGTATGTCGGGGTTCCTCTGTATCACTGTGTTTTGAAAGCCTGCTTCTCTTCAGCCTTATCTTTTGAGACTTCCTTGTTCACTAGGAGCATGATGATATTTCCATTGCCTTTTTGTGTTTGCGTGCCTTATGTGTTTACATTGTTTTCTCCCTGTGCAAACCCAGCCCCTCCAAGGGTTAACCTTGCATATAGCCTATCTTTGATACATCCTGTATTTTTAACTTGTGGTGTTTCAACTATGAAATGGAGACCACCCACTGAGATGAAGAAAAACATCCATTTATGGAAGAAGACAGTGATCCAGACTATGATGGTGTTGTTTTTTTGGAGGGGGGGGCAGTATATTTTCCATAAATTCAGAGCTGCTCCTAGCTGGGCCTGATAACATAACTTTCAATGCCACCTGCTGGAATCCTCACTGTAGCCAAAATAGGCTGTTTTCTTTACTATCTCTTGCCCTTTTTGAAACATAAGTCAAATATGATTACTGGATTTTGGAAACTTCGGGAGCTACTACTCTATTTTTCAAATTTAACGCAACTAACCTGAGAGGGATGGTTTTGAGATCAGTTAAGTATATGGCCAAGCAATCCAGCTGACATATGTTTCTTAACTGTACCTGTTTATGGAACACCCTTATCAAATACATACAGTACATCCATTTAAGTAATTTGCTTCTGTACAATGCAATTGTTAAGATGGTTTGTTTCTAGTTTTGTCTTTGGTAGGCTGCTTTATTCATTTTGCTTCTTTTTTTGACATGGAGCTGCTATGCAGTTGGACCAAATGCAATTTTGAGAAAGAAAACCCAGGACAAGAATAAATGTGCAACCCCCTCTGTTGCTGCAGTGGGACAGCTAGTTTTGGGGTTCAAAGATAAATCATTGGCTCAAATCCAGTAATAAATTGCATTTAGAATAGTCCCATTGAAACAATGGAATTTACAGAGGCATTGACTCACCAAATTACTACTGATTTCGTGGCCCAAGTTGCAACATACTTTGGGATTTCAGCCATTCAGATTGTCAACATTGACAAAACAAACGCTATATTATTATTTTCTCAAGCTGTTTTTACTAGGAAGGATGTAATGGAATAGGCAGCCCTATTTTGACCACATGGAGATCCAGAAAACTTCACACAGGGAGGATGTCTGGTTCTAATCCTTTTGGCTCTTGCCAAGATATAATAAGGATGGTTGGAGGTCATGTAAGTTTGCATATCACCAGGTCAGATTATTTGTGTTTATCTAAATTTTAGATAGGATTTAGACATATTTAAGTACAGTAAAAACCCCTACTTACGAAAAAAAAGTCTGTTCCATAGACTTTTTCTTAAGTCGAACTTTTATGTAACTTGAAGCAAACCCATAGGAAAAATTATTTTTTATGTAACTCGAAGCAAACCCATAGGAAGAATGATTTTTTTTAATGTAAATTGAAGCATAGGAAAATCCATAGGGGAAAAAATCTTTATGTAACTCGAAGCAAACCCATAGGAAATTGTGTAAATCGGGACATGGTTTTAGCACAAAATCATTTTGTAAGTCGAATTTTATGTATCAAGGGGCATTTGTAAGTCGGGGTTTCACTGTACTGTGGTGACTTGGTAGTTAACACGTTGAACCTGATGCCTGGAAGGTCAGCAGTTCGAGATCCGAGTGCTGCACGATGGAGTGAGCTCCTGTCATCTGTCCCAGTTCTTGCCAACCTAGCAGTTTGAAAGCAAGAAATTGCAAGCAAACTGGTACTGCTCTGTTGGTAAAGGTAACAGTGTTCTGTGTACTCCAATGTCTAGTCATGCCTACCACATCACCATGGAAACATCAGCAGATGCAGACAGGCTGCCAACGGAGATGAGCATCGAACTCTAGAGTCAGACATGAATGGCTTTTGAGCAACGGAGACCTTTACCTTTAGACATTTAAATTCTAAAACCAACTTTCATTGTGAGGTCTGACGAAGTGGACTTGATCCATGAAAACTCACATTAAAATACAACAGTTAGTCTTTAAAGTTCCACAACTTTTTTTTGTATTGATTAATTCTCTGATATACAACTTTAATTGGTTGCTTTTATTATCTATTTGTATGACTTATATCCCACCCTTTCCCCAAGGAACTTGAGCTGCTTTGTACAGTCTTCACTTCCTTATTTTATGCTTACGACTGCAGTGGCTCAAGTGGCTAAGACGCTGAGTGGGAGGCGGAAGGTCAGCAGTTCGATTCCCAAGTACTGCAGGACGAAACGAGCTCCCGTCTATGTCACAGTTCCTGCCAACCTAGCAGTTTGAAAGCAAGAAATTGCAAGTAGATAAATAGGAACTACTTCCGTGGGAAGGTAACCGTGCACTCTGGTGTCTAGTCATGCCTGCCACATGACCACGTAAACGTCTGCAGAAGCAGACAGTGCTGGCTCTTTGGTTTTGAAACAGAGATTAGCACATCACCCTAGAGTTGGATACGACTGGCTTTCGAACAATCTCATAAAGCAAGCTAGGCAAAGAGATAATGACATCCCAAATCCAAGATCAAACATTGACCCTCATAGCTGAACTTGGTCGCCTCCAGTTCTAGATCAGCACATAATATCATTAAGCCCACACAAGCTTTAACCTCTTCAGCAACTAAAGTGAACCTAGATTGAGGTTTGCAATCGTTGAATCTGGTTTTGGGGAAGAGGGCATGCAGAAAAAGGATCAAGAACAAAAAAAGATAAATACACCCACGAGGCGTCTACTTTAAAGAGAAGATCTTTATGCGTGCATTTTATCATATAAACTAAAGTCGACCTAAAGTAGATGAGTTCGTTCCAGCTTCCTTTAGGCCCTTAACAGTCAAATTTCAGCAGCCACAATTCCCTGAGCAAAATGGCTAATCTGCTTTGAATGTTGAAAGCTGAAAACTCTTGGCCCAGATAGGCTTGGAGTCTCATATTTAATGTTGCAGAAAATATAAAACTACATGGGTGGTTAAGGAAATTCACCTTTTGATAAGCTACTTCCTCTGTAGTTCCCGTTCCCTTTCTTCTGTGCTGACCTTTTCCTTGAAAACAGCTCCAAATACAGTAATACCTCATACAAAGTCCGCTTCATACAACATCGGATTCATACAATATCACCTAATTCCTTGAAAAAAGTTGCCTCATACAAAGTTGTGCGACTTTGTATGAGGCATTGGGGTTTTCCCAGGTTGCATTGTGCCTGGGCAGTATAAAAGGCAGGACACATGTGTGCATTGCTCTTGTGGGTTTTGCATGAGGCAAAGAGTGTTTAGGAGTGGTTTTGAGCGCGATTTTGGATTTTTTTTGGATTTTTTCGTCAGAATTTTTAGAAGCATCCCTGGGATTTTTGCAGGTTCTTGGACAATCAGGGTTGTTTGACATGTTTTTGTAATGTTTTTAGCCTTTAGACAATGATTTCTTAAAGTTCTGTCCATTTCCTGTCTGTTTCCTTGACTTTGCCCTGAAGTCTGTGCTGTTACAGTACAATGTATCTCTATGGAAACGACGTTGTATGAGGCATCGCGGCAAGGATTTGGACGTTGTATGAAGCATCACAGCTAGGATTTTGCATGCCTCATACAAAGTCCAAATCCGTATAAAGTCCAAACTTGTGGAACCAAGTTTGGACGTTGTATGAGGTATCACTGTACATACATATCTCCCACTTGACAGCCTTCCCATTGAAGAAAAAAAGCTGAAATCTGTTCTGCGGGGGGGGGCGTGGCTAGGGTGATGCCGAAGTAGCACGTAGTTCGATCAGCTCGCGCTTGAATGTGGGAAAAAATGAGATTTTATGCTTAAATCTGGGAATTTAATCTTTGGAGATAAGACTACGGAGCCTCGGAAGTGCTTGCTACAATCGTTATAAAGTGGAAGTACCATCAGAGTCGGAGTTCAGCGGATAGGGGGGTGAGTGATGCGCGGCGCAGGCCGCGCTAAACGAGCCGCTCGGGGCTGGACGAGGCCTGGTGCTTGTTGTTTTTTCGGGCTCCAGAGGAAAAAGCGGGTTAAACAACCGGGGCCGGTGGAGGACGGGACCCGAAGATTGAGTCCGGGAGCTGCAAGAAGGTAAAGAGGGGAGGCGGAGGTGGTGTTTGTGAAAGAGAAGGACGGGAAAGACGAGAGGAGTAATGGCGACGAGAGGAGAAGGAATCGAAACTTAAAGAGGGAAAGAAAGGAATGTAATGGCGCAACAATGTTTATAAAGTTATAGCTGTGAAAGTGAAAGCGCGAGAAAGTGAGGAAAAGAAGTCAGGCGGACGTGAGGAAAGGACTAAGAAATAAGAAGAATTGAAAATTTCTGGCTGGATTAGTTAGTCAGCCTGGTTTGGTTAAGGAGGAACAAAGAGGGTTCTCGCCTGAAAGTTGCTGCTGCGGTTTGGATCTTACAAAGATTTTTATTTTTTTACTTTACTTTGACTCTTACTTTTGCTTCTTCTACTTTGGGATAGTTAATATGGGCTCCCTTTCTATTTTTGGATTGTGACTGTCCCCTCATATTGGTGGAATATAAGTGTCGGCAGTTTTCTCAGTCTGTTTTTTACCTTGCTTTGCCGTGTTGTCTTTTTCTTTGCTTTCCTGGATCTTCACCTCCTTGGAATATTTACAATTGGGGAATTGTTTTTCTTACTGTTATTTACACAATTGGATTACAAAATTAAGAAGATTTGGGCTACAATAAGAGCAAAATACGGATATGAAATTCAACACTACTGGATTGGTTCTGGTCTGATTTTTGTATTTGTATTTTGACTGCAACTGTTAAGAATTCTGGAACATTTTCAAGGAAAGCGTTGTGGGGGATCAAAATCAATTTCTGCATTGAAGCTATTATTTGATATTATAATGGATAAGGCTGCAAGGAGCAGGGAAGAGGAGGAGGAAGTTGTGAAACCAAAAAGAAAGGGCAAAGCAAGGGATGTGGAACCTCCACCATCATTTTCATTCATCACCTGCATTTGACCAGACTCAAATTATGGTGGAACTTGGCAAATTATTTCAAAAAATTGATAGGATGGATGAAGCGAGAGTGAAGGATAAAAATGAAATGTTGGATAAATTGACTGGATCGATCACTGACCTTTCTAAAAAAATTGACTTAAATACTCATAAGTTAGAAGGTACTGTTAAGTTGATGCAAAATGAAATGAAAACGATGAAAGGGGAAATGAAAGAGATACAAGGGGAGATGAGAGAAAATAAGATGAAAATGGAGGAGCAAGCGAAAAGGATTGATGTGATGGAAGAGATGATGAGAAAGCAGAATATTCTGATACGTCATGTGATTCAAAGATCTCCAGACCAGCTAAGAGATAGAATTGTAAATTGGTTAAATAATTTGAATATGGGGAAAGTGTTTGTTAATGAGGACATTGCAAGTGTTTACAGAGTGGGATCGAGAAGGGGAAAAAGTGATCACAGGAATGTTTTGGTTAAATTTGCAAATTGGGGGGATAAATTGAAGGTGATGGCTTTTCTCAAACAAGCTGGTTCTGGAGCTTTTAAAATTGATGGAGTGGCTGTAGAGGTATATAATGATATTCCTATTAAGGAACGTGGATGGAGATACAAAATGAAACCAGTGACAAAAATTCTGATTAAAAAAGGGATAAAATATAATTGGAGATTCCCACAACAGTTAAGATTTTTTTATGATAAAAAGATGCAGGTGATTGACGAAAGAATATTGATATTGAAATATTCAATATTGAAAATATTGAAAGAAAATTTGGATAATGTTGAATGTTGGATAATTTAGGCTTGAAAGATTCTTGGAGAGAACTTAAGGGTACAGAAAGGGTATACTCATATTTCTCGCACGTTTACAACTCTTATTCTAGATTAGATTATATATTTGTAACTGAAAATTTGATTAAAAGTTTGGAGAAAATGGAAGTAGGAATATTTAGGGAATCGGATCATGCTAAAGTGATATTGGATATAAAATTACGGATTGAGATTAGACCAAGGAGAATTTGGAAATATGATGCAAACTTATTTAGAGACCAAAAGTGTAAAGAACAAATTACTAAGAATTGGAGTGAAAGTTGGCAATGGAACGATAATGGGGAGGTAGAATATAATGTGGTCTGGGATACCATGAAGTTGATTTTTAGAGGGGAGTGTATAAAGATGGCCAGTGATAGATATAAAAATTATAAGTTAGTACAGGATAAGCTTGAAAAAGAGATAAAGTTGTTACAGGAGGAACATTCAAAAACAAAGAATAAAAAAGTCTTTGCTAATTTATTAAGATTAAAGACTGAATTGGCAGGTAAAGAAATAGAAAAGGTGAAAAGAGATTTGGTTTATTTAAAAAAGGAATATTTTGAATTTAGCAATAAAAATTCAAAACTTAGCAAAAGCAGCAAAGGATAAAAGGGAAAAGAGGAAAATTGGAGTTTTGATTAATGATCAAGGGATAAGATGTAATAAAATAAAGGACAAATGTAAAATTGTGAAGGATTTTTATCAAGCCCTTTATGCAAGAAAAGATATAGATGAGGAGAAACTTAAAAAGCAATTAGAAAAGCAAATAATTAGTGGAATAAAATTGGAACATAGGGATAGAATGGAAGAATCAGTGACAGAAAGAAGTAAAAGAGACAATTGCCAGATTGAAGTTGGGAAAAGCCTCCGGAGAAGATGGTTGCCTGCGGATTTTTACAAGGAATTTAGTGATATTGTGATACCAAAGCTTGTAAAACTATATAATTATATATTAGATGGAGGGCTAATTCCGACTTCATGGTGCCGGACCACAATTGTACTTTTGCCAAAACCTGGAAAGAATTTAGAGAAAGTAGAATCTTATAGACCCATCTCATTGATAAATCAAGATGCCAAGATCTTCACAGCAATACTTGCTAATCGATTTAATATTTTCAAGGGGGAATATATAAATGTTGATCAAGTGGGTTTTTTGAAAGGAAGACATATGGTAGATTTGACCAGAAGAGTAGTTGATTTAGTTGATACGGTGAGTCAAACAAAAGAAAAAGTGGGATTAATATCTTTGGATATATTCAAGACATTTGACTCTTTACAATGGATTTCAATTAAGGAAATAATGAAAAGCTATGGATTTGGGGTCAAATTTAGAAGGGTAATTGGTCAATTATACCAGCAAGGAATAGCCACTGTCAGAGTAAACGATGAGGTCACAGACGAGATTAAGTTGCAGGCAGGTACGAGACAGGGTTGCCCACTATCGCCAATATTGTTTATAATGGCAATGGAGTTATTAGCAAAAGCTATATGAGAGGAAGTAAAAATAGAGGGTATTATGGGGAATAAGGTAAGTATGTATGCTGATGATACTTTGATAATTGTAAAACAACTAGAGAAGGTAATGAATAGAATTTGGCAACAATTAAAGGACTTTGAGGATATTACTGGGTTGAAAATAAATTGGGATAAATCGGAAATGATGCTTTGCAATAAGGATGAAAATGATCAGAAAAAGATAAAGGATATAGTTAATATTCAGATTAAGAATAAATTGAAATATTTGGGAATAATTATACCAAACAAATTGGAAGATCTTAAAAGATTGAATTATGATATCTTGAAAATTGAAATTAGGAATAAGATACAAAGTTTTCAAAAGTTGAAATTGTCTTGGTTTGGAAGAATTGCCCTTGCTAAAATGATGTTGTTACTTAGAATAAATTTTTTATTTTATGCGTTAGCAATTCAATTGAAGGATAAGGAAATTAAGGAGTTTCAAAAATTGATTAATAACTTTTGCAATGGTGGAAAGAAATCTAGGTTACCAAAAAAGTTATGGTATTTACCGCAGAAAGAAGGCGGGTTGGGAATGCCGAATTTGATTGCATACTATCGAGCATTTCAAATTAAGAATGTTGTGAAGATCTTGGCAAGGGAAAAGGTAATATGGGAGGAAATTGAGATGAGGGACTATAAATATTTGGGTAAAATGGTCTTTTTAGGAGGCAAATTGGGAAAGGTAGTGTCTAAGAATATTATGATGAAAGGATTAATGAATGTATGGAAGAGGGTAGAAAAGGATTTGGTCCCAAATGTCTCTCCAATATTGGAAATATTAGATATGGTGAATTTTCCAATTAATATAAATGAGGAGATAAAGGAGATTTTGTGGAAGAATGAGGTTATCCTGTTGAAGGACTGGTTTCGGATATGTAGAGACGAAGCTTGTAGAGAAAAATTGTTTGAGCAATTAAAAATTAATTGGTTTCAAAGATTGAGGATTATTAAATGGAATAGTAAATATATGAGTGAATATGATTTGGAAAGAGAAAAGACGGAATTTGAAGAGCTGATTCTAAAAGTTAGAAAAGGTGATATAAATATTAAGGGATTAGTTAGCAAATTGTATATAATATTAAATAGGGATGGTGATCCACAAGAGGATTTGAAATTAAGGTGGGGACAAGATTTGAATATAAAGATAGGAAAGGATATATGAAGAAATAAATGGAAAAAGAGGATTATGAGAACTATGTCGGTCAGAATAAAGGAGCATAATTTTAAAATGTTGTGGAGATGGTATCTGACCCCAGTGAGGTTACATCAAATGGATAATAAAAAGGATAAAATGTGTTGGAGATGTAAGGACACTATTAGATTGTATGAACACATGTGGTGGAGTTGTAAAGTGGTTAAAGATTTTTGGAATAGAATTGAAAAAGAAATTGGAGAAATTCTGGGTAAGATGGTAAAACTGGGATCAGGTATCACTCTGTTAACAAACGTGGAAGGTATTAATTTAAATAAGGATAAGAAAAAGCTATTAGAAATAATGATTACAACTGCTAGACACTGCATAGCTAGACATTGGAAAAATGATGTAATTATACAAATTGAAGAGTGGTACAAAGAAATGTGGAATTTAGCTTTGAATGACAAACTGACTTGGGAGATAAAGAAAAAGAGCGATAATCTGAAAGAAAATAGATTTTGGGATATTTGGAAACCTTTTGTGGATCACTCCCTTATGGGTGATGAGAGAAATAGACCTGTACCTGAGCAAATGGGATTTTGGGATTAAGCTAATGAGATATTCTGATCTCTCCAGGGCATTGCAAATAAACACAGGGTGATTTATTATTTGCATTTATACATTTGTATTCCTATTCATAATGGTATTAAATGTTTCACTTGAAAATGAGTTTCAGAGAGGGGAATTAAGGTTAGAGAATAAATTGTAAGTAATAAATCAAGAGATTGTATCTATAAAGATGGATGTTAATTACCAGGATAGGTGTACACCTTTTTTGTCCTTTGTATATGATTTTTTTGTTTCTTAAGTATTATGTTGTATAATTTTGTATTGTGTTTTGTATTTTAAACTTTAAAATCTTAATAAAAAATAATATTAAAAAAAATCTGTTCTGCTGCCTCCTGTGATGAGTACAGAGATTACTGGGGAGAATGGAAAGTTCTCCTTTAGTTGATGACGGTTTATTTTGTCCACAGGCTTCTGCTTGATTTGCTTTGTGGTATGTTGTACACAGAGGCCCCAGCAGGTTTACATTAAGATGCTGCCCAGACTAAACCAGTCTTTAGTTTTGCTCCCTGCCCCCCCCCCCCTCTCTCAATGCCTTTTTATCATTCACACTGTCACCTGTGTTTCCTGGCATGGCCTGCAGACTGTGAGGGAGGTCTGGCAGAGCTAAACCTCTGGCTTAATGCGTGCTTTTCCTCCCTTTCCTTTGCCTGCTGAAAAGATGGCTGCAAAACAGAACTCGCTCTGTGGACACCTGAGAGAAAGCGCGTCAGCTGTATGGTTGGAATGTATTTTCCCGCCCTGTAAAGATCAGATTCTATAATGAATACTTTCCTTGTGATTAAAATCCATAAAGAGACTAATTTCATTCAGGAGAATCTGAGCAAATCGCAAAGTTCCTAGCAATGACAATGTAAACAAAATGTCTGCCCACATAAATAAACATAAGTAATATGAAATGCTATTTGTTAGAGATGCAGACAGCTAAAGATGCCACCCCACTGCTCTTGGCTAGCCAGACTACAGTTTTCTCACATGTATGCAATACCGGTCTGTCATGATGAATGTATTGAGTACTCAAATTTTATTGGTGCATACTGCATTGGCTCAAGTTGCTAAGACGTTGACTGGGAGGCGGAAGGTCAGCAGTATGATTCCCGAATACTGTAGGACGGAATGAGCTCCCGTCTTCGTCCCAGCTCCTGCCAACCTTGCAGTTCAAAAGCAAGACATTGCAAGTAGATAAATAGGGACCACTTCGGTGGGAAGGTAACATCGTTCCATGTGCTCCAGTTTCTAGCCATACCTGCCACATGATCACGGAAACATCTGCAGAAGCAGACAACGCTGGCTCTTCGGCTTTGAAACAGAGATGAGCACTGAACCCTAGAGTTGGATACGACTGGCTTTCGAGCAATGGAAACCTTTACCTTACTATCTCAACTACAGTACTTCTTCATGAATGAACTCCAGTTACTTCATCTAAGGAGCTGAGCATTGTGCATCTTATCATTCTTCTGCACCTGCCCCCTTGCAGAGTTGCAGATTCTCTGCCCGACCTGCTTGAAGTGTTTGTGGCGTGGCTGGGGAGGAACTTTGGGGTGAAACAGAGCCCTGGACGAAGGGGGAAATGGCTTCAGAGATTCTCTATAGAGTGATGAAAATAGAAGAGGCTTCTATTTTCATAGCTCTATAGCGAAGAGCAGTCGCATGGCCAACAAGCCATGCCCACCCAGGCACATGGCCACGCCCACAGTGCGGTAGGATTTTTTTTTTATGCCCAACACTGGAGGTAGCCTTAGTTTGCTTAGGCCTGCTTAGATGTCAGCAGTGATGATACTGTTGAAGATATGTGGGTATTTTGAATTATATTGGTATATGCATTTTCTTGATTTTTATTGAAGTACTGCATAAGAAGTTTAGTTTTGACATGCAAAAGAAGAATGCGTACCCCCACAGGTACTTCTCAAAGACTGGCAGATTAAATGTGCACCAAGACGGAAGGCTTATGCAGAGAGCCAGACTACATGCAGGTGGAATCAGTCCAGAATGAAAGCAGCGAGCTGCTAAAAAGAAATGGGGAGATGGGAGGGAAGTTGCAATGTGGGAAGGTAGAGATTAATTTTTGAAACTTTAACAAAGTCTGTCGAACTCCTTGGGTGGGCCTTGAGATTTCTAGTGACTTCTTTCACTGAACCAACTTTCAAACTGTTAACATTCCTGAGCTGAAACTGTTTTTAATCCAGGGTCATTCCATTTTCCTGTATATCAGGATGGCTCCGTATAAACACAGTAATGACAGTCTCGGTGGCTATCGCTGTTTCTTTGCATAAGGTATAGTAAGACCATAAAGTGTGGTAACCATTGAGCATCATAGGCACACTCAGAAGTTGAAGTACGAGATGAGTGGTGTAATAGTGTATTCCTAGTGACAAAATTTTGCTCCTCTAGAATAGAAATAAATTATTTCAGGTGATACTATGTGGAGGAAAGACTATAGTATCTTCTGCATCATGAAACAATTATCTTTAAACATTGTGCTTGACCTGTAGCTCCAGCAGTGCTTGAGAAATTAAAGAGCATATTCAGAATTTTAAGCTGCTTAAAGCAAATTTGTTTTCTGTCTAGATTGTTGTTCCCAACGTGGGGCACACACCCCACAGGGGAACTTCATTTCCCAATAGCCTAAGTCAGTACATTGGCTGATCAGTGCTTTGGGAAATTGACTTAGGCTTCTGGGAATTGAAGTCCAAAAACCAAAGGTTGGGAAACAGTGGTCTAGATAGAAATGCACAAGCAGAATTACAGCTGTAATTCTAAATTCCTTATAACCTGGTTGTAGAAAAGCAAGGCAAATGAGTTCTGTTCCTGTTCTGCTGTTCCCTACTTTGCATAACCATTTCCAGTTTCTATGTGGAGATGAATATAGTCAGTTCAGGAATGTCAGTGGAATCCCTAAACCCGGGGTGGCCAAACTTTTCGGGCCGTGGGCCAGTCATGTGGTTCAGTGGGCCAGTCATGTGGTTCAGCAGGCTGGTCACGTGGTTTCTCCCACCGGAAGTGCAAGTAAAACATGCCTTACAATCTGTATTGCAACAGGATGAGATAGATTTTAAGCTGTCATTTTCTCTGCTTAAATCAGGGGTGCCCAAACTATGGGCCATAGCCAGGGACAAGGGCAGTGCGGGCCAGATGAATTGGCATCGAGGGCTGGATATGGCCCATGAGCCTTAGTTTGGGCGCCCCTGCCCTATGCAGTCTCCATGTCCTCTTTGGAGAACATATACTGGTTTCGGAATCTAATCAACAGTCAATATTTTAATTAGATGCTGGTTTTTTGCTTATATGCTTCTCCTCTAACATGGTTTTCAAAGGGGTTTACAATTAAGTGCACAAACTTGTAAAAGTGAAAATAGTAGAACAACAGAACTTGTCTTAGGCTATTTGAAGTTTGCATGACATGTACTATAACATCAAGAAGACAAGTCTCTGCTTTTGTTTTAGCATTTTTAGTTTTTTGGTGAAGAAACAGTTCCATAAATCTATAGTCAGAGAGTTTGCTCCTGTTTCATTGTAATCAATTGCAGCCACATTACAAGTATCTCAGAAAGTTTACATGGAGTTACGATTACCATAAACTGGATTTTGCAGGAGTGGCTGCTCAACTGTATATTGGCCTAGCTTGTTACTTTAGCATCCTCTCTCTTTTTTGTTTGTTTATTCCAATGAAAACTATAAGGAGCTAGGAATACAGAGAACAGTGGGACAAAATTATATATGCAGTAGAGTAACATTTTGTTTGTTTGTGCCTGTCTTCCCACATTGCCTATACAGACCATCACATTCTTAGAGTGTCTTGAAAAGTCCAGATTTTGAAACACTAAATCAATAAAAAAAAGGTTTAAGAGATGCCCATGATGCCTTCTTCCATTGAACTCACTATAGCCATATTGTGGGAAATCAACCCAAACCTTGACTTAAGGAGTGTTGAGTCTGGGGCAGGTGGTATTAACTGGGGTCTGTGTTAACTCTTTTCAGATCGCTTTCCTTGCTTCCTTGAAGAGACATACTTGATGTGTGTGTGCATGGTTGGGATTGCTTGCCCGCCTCTTGCATTGACATTTTAATTTGGGCCATGATATAAATATCATTTCCCTAATCCCCCTTGCTCTTAGCATTGTTTTGTCTTTTATCTTCAAAGGGAATTGACTTTTTTTCTTTAAAGCTGTATTGATGAGGGTAGTTAGGGAGGGAATGGTGCCTGGATGCTCTAGTTTTGGAACATTAGAAATCTGGGAAAGAAACCTCCAAGTAACTGTTGTTTCATTATTTGTATTCACATGGAAATTTGTAATCTCCATCAAAGGATCAGAAGAAAATAAATGTTGAAATCCAACAAGAGTGCACCAGGCTTACACAGCATTTTAAAACATTATTTGGCTTTATCCCTTAAAACGATAAGGACCATGGACTATGTTCCTACAGGGTTCATAATTAACGTTTTCTTTCTTTCTTCTATCCCCTTTCCTTTTTCTTTTCTTCCTTCCTTCCGCTCCTCTCTTCACCCCTCTCTTATTTTCTGTGAATCTCTGAATTTCATCAAGACTGGATCTATGGGATTAATTTTGCTTCTTACTGAAGCAACATCTCTTTGTTGGAAAGCCCTGCTTCTATGGGTGTTTTTTTGTTGTTGTTCAGTCGCACAGTCGATTCCGACCCTTTGTGTGTCAGGTGAACTTCTAAAAGGTATGAAAAGACCTTAGGTAAAAATGCAGCATGGGACCAGAATATAAGGAAGTAGATGAATTAAACAGAGCAATGAAGAAGCCATTTTCAAAATTTATTTCAGGCAACTTTGTTCTTTCTTTAGGCAAAGTCCCTCAATATGCTAAGAATGTTTGCCTACAGTCTCATGAGCCTTGAGATAAAGCCAGTAGTTTTGGGGTGGGGTATCCCTTGAGATTTAGGAATATACGTGCTCTGTTGGTTTGATAATAACTAGTGTGCCTGAGGCAGTGAAAGGTATGTTTGTTTTTAATTAGGAGGGAGACTCTCCTATCTTGTAACTAGCTCTTGGGAAAAGATAGTAGATTTCATAAACAAGAGCAGGTTATTGTGGAAGATTCCATGCTTCATCACAGATTAATAAACATGGTGAGCTATTTAAATATCAATATTTTAGCATGGCTTCTTGGTAGTTAACTTTAACCACAAACAGCAGTCAGGTAAAATGGGAGGAGAACATCTCAAACAAATGAGGAGCAGGCTAGGGCCATGATGGTGAACCTTGGCACTCCAGATGTTCTTGGACTTCAATTCCCAAAAACCCCTGTGAATCCACACAAATGGGTTTACTGCGATTCATCTGGCCCACACTGCCCTCGTCGCTCCTGGAAGTGGAAGTAAAATGCTTTTCCGTACGGGCACATTTTACTTCCGCTTCCAGGAGCAACGAGGGCAGCGTGGGTCGGATGAATCGCAGTTAACCCATTCGTGTGGATTCACAGGGGCTTCTGGGAATTGAAGTCCAAGAACATCTGGAGGACCAAGGTTCGTCATCATGGGGCTAGGAAATTATGAACAATTGCTTGGTTGATCCCTGTTGGATGTCAGGCTAATAAGTACTATTCTCTCACCACCATCACCTTTAAAGTATTTTGAAAGTTGAGAGGCACCCAAGAATTATCAGTGTGATTGTGATTTGGGAATAACAATCATGTGGCATTTTTAGCGACAGAGACTACTAGATAGCATAACAACTACTATTCTTAGCAATGTGGGACCTATGCACCCCGAAAAGGAGGTGGTGTGACTCCAGCAGCAGGAGTAAATTGGCACCATTGCCATTCCCAATACTCACCTTAAATAACATTGAACAAAAGCATAGTTTTGACAGAAGGCTACCAGAAAAACTGCTCAGTTGCCTGAAATGAAGAACTGTTCTCTAGGAGCAGCAGCAGTAGCAGTAGTAATCAGCTGACTTTCCTATATGCCAAGAGTTTCGTCTATGCTGATAATCTTGCCTTGATAATGTTGGGGGAAACCTTTAAATCCATTGAGCACCAGTTGACCTCTACATTAGAAGATATCTCTTCTAAAAACAATCAGCTGAAATTAAGGTGAAGGTTTCCCTTGCTCGAAAGCGAGTCGTATCCAACTCTAGGGTTCAGTGCTCATCTCTGTTTCAAAGTTGAAGAGCCAGTGCTGTCTGCTCCTGCAGACGTTTCCATGGTCATGTGGCAGGCATGACTAGACACCTGAGCGCACGGAATGCTGTTTACCTTCCCACCGAAGTGGTCCCTATTTATCTACTTGCAATTTCTTGCTTTCGAATTGCTAGGTTGGCAGGAGCTGGGACAAAGACGGGATCTCATTCCGTCCTGCAGTACTCGGGAATCGAACTGCTGCCTTCCAGTCAGCATCTTAGCCATAACTCCTTTTAAAACATAGAGCAGAAGCAGAGAAGAATCTGAGACGGCAAGCTTTTGCAACCTTGCCCTACCTAAAGTATTTGGGCATCACTCTGGATCAAACCCTGATCTACAAAAAAATGTTGATAAACATCAAAGAGAAAGTTGTGCAGTTTACTTCCGCTTCTGGGAGTGACGAGGGCAGCGTGGGCCAGATGACTCACAGTAAACCCATTCGTGTGGATTCACAGGGGCTTGGGATTCTGGGAATTGAAGTCCAAGAACATCTGGAGTGCCAAGGTTCGCCATCACGGGGCTAGGCTAAACCTATGGGTAGCAAAAGTAACGTATATTGATGAATATACGAATGTAGAAGATTGTCTTCCACCAGGACAAGATTCTGGTTGGACCATCTTGAAGTCACTTAACAGGTTTTAAAGTGAAATAGAAAAATCAAAGAATAATAAAGTGAAATGGGAGGGTGTGTGTTTTTGTGTCAGAGATTACTCTGGGTTGAAATGATTTTTTTAGAGGATGCCTGAATGAGGCTCCTTTCACGTTCCCCATCATGCAGCTCTTGAGGAATCAAACCCCGTACTTTCGCTCTCCAAGCACAGTGCTTTTCTCCACTGAGCCACGGGGGACTGCTTATGGGACAAAATTTCTCTGAATAGGGAGAAATTCAATCACTGCAACATCTATGTGAATGAATTTATTTCCCACCATGTGTACAAAAGAAGATCTAGTAAACAGCTAAGATAACACTATTAATGTAGCCCACTTCTGGTCGAAGATAGTTTTAATTTGTTTAATTTTTATCTATATTTCATATACAGTAAAACCTTGCATAAAGAGCACCTCACTTAGAGACTAACTCACTTAAAGAGCAGAATTTTTAACAACTAAAACCAACCAAAAACTCGCTTAACAACTAAATCGAGGTTCACACACACACGCACCAGAAGTCACAATTGGTCACTTACAAGGGTGTTTTGCTTAAAGAGCAAACTCGTTCCTGTGGAACGCATTATGCTCTTTAAGCAAGATACCATTGTATTTATAATTTTAAATTGTACAACACTCTAATTTGAATAAAGAAAAAAGAGAATGTTCCTATGTTATTATATAATCTTTGTACACATTTAATCTAAAGTGATTTACCATCTACATCTCCTTACTTTCTCTACATTTAAAATATTTCAAGTCTCTCTTTTTAATGGTTTTCAGTAGAACTGAATGCTGATGATCTCCCTACACACTATGTACCCCCCAAACTCATTTGTTTCTCTATATTCCTTCTGTTACTTTTATAGATTCAGAAATCTCTCTGCATCAGCAATTGCAATTGTGGCTGCTAGTTTTCAATAACTCAGGAAGTTTGAGTTCTGTTCTGCATTCAGATCAAACATTAACAATTCCAAAATAGTAAAACTACTATGGCTTGTATACTTTTCCTCCCAATTATCCTCTGTCACTAATAATAATTTTGGGTCAGAAATTATTCTGGGTTGAAAGGATTTTTTTCTGGAGAAACTCTGCTCAGGGGACGCCCAAATGGGATTCTTTCATGTCCCCAAGATCTTTTCCCATCAAAGTGGTCCCTATTTATCTACTTGCAATTTCTTGCTTTTGAACTTCTAGGTTGGCAGGAACTGGGACAGAAACGGGAGCTCAAACTGTTATGCAGTTCCCAGGTCTCGAACTGCCGACTTGCTGGCCGTCCAGCTAACAAGGCGAGCTGCTTAACCACTGAGCCACTGCAGCCCCTCCTCTGTCACTTAAATTAATTGCTTATATTGGCAAGCAGAATTCTACATTATAGTGTTAGGCCATCACTGGTGTTGATAACCGCTGCTACAAAACACTCATTGCATTTCTGCTAATAAAAGAAAAATGCGCCACGGCCAATCAAAATTGAGCCGCAGAAGAAAAAAACGCACCACAACCACAAATCACAAACCCATAACTACAAGCCCCAGAGTCCTGCGCGACATAAGCACACAGAACGCTGAGGAAACCGGCGCCCGAAAAATTAAAAAGAAAAACAACTCACCACCTCACAGCCAGGCAAACAGCAGCTGGCTTTCTTTCCCTCACCAATGGCGCCTGAAGGTCCCGACTGGAGTTTCCCCTTTAATATCAGTGGGTGGGGGGGTATGTCCCCCAACCCTTCTGGACCCAGGAGACCAAGCGGTTTCTTCTCTTTAAAAATGGAGTTGTTTTAAGGAGGGGGGGGGAATCGATCCACTCTCCCTGGTCTCCTGGGTCCAGAAGGGTTGGGGGGACATACCCCTTTTGTCCCCCCAAACCCAGGGGAGCCAGCGGAGAGGGGGGTGGCAACCCCCCACCCGCTGATATTAAAGGGGAAACCCCGATCTACTTTCACAACTCCACACAATCAAAGCACCATAACACAATAAAGCCCCCCTCCACACCATCTAGCCCACCCTTCCTAACCCCCACCCACCATGCCCTCTGCACACCACCTAGCCCACCCTTCCTAACCCCCAATGACCACGCCCCCTCCCCACCACCTAGCCCACCCTTCCTAACCCCCAATGACTATGCCGCCCTCCCCACCACCTAGCCCACCCTTCCTAACCCCCAACGACCATGCCCCCTTCCCACCACCTAATCCACCCTTCCTAACCCCCAACGACCACGCCCCCTCCCCACCACAAAATAAAAAATAATTTTAATTTTTTTAACTAAAAACACAGTCAAAAACATCCAAAAATACACAAAAACAAACAAAAACACCAAAAACAATACGAAGTAAACAAAAACACAATCAAAAACAAAACAAACAGACAAAAAATACAAATTCCAACCACCACCACCACCACCACACACACAAAGAAAACAAGCAAACTTACCAAAAGATGTCCTACCTCCACGAGGACCGGAAAATAAATGAATAAAGAAAGAGACTACTTACCAGAAGAAGCTCCACCCAGAGGCCAGGAGAGAAAAAACAGTCAATACAATAACCCCTACCAGCACCGCCTGCTGGCCACAATAGTAAAAACAATTCAAAAACACACAACATCCCCAAACAAAAGGCCACAAGAGTAAAAACAAATCAAAAACATAACACAAATTCACAATTTTACACAAAAGGTCACACCAATAAAAAAGTTTAAAAAATTACACTAACAAACACTTTAACACAAATCACAAACATATGTCAATAAAATACAATAGAAACTTTTAAAAATCCTGTGCTGAGTTTTAACTCAAATTAAAAGCCAAAACATCTAAACACATTTTAAAAACATTGAATGTAAAAAACATTTACTTTTACATTATTAAAATTATTACCTACGGTACAACTAATTAAAAAAATTCAAAAAACTAAAACATTATTCGTTTACATAAAACAATTTTAAAAAATTATATCATACTTTGTTCTTTTATTAATCCTAAAAAAAAAAAAAAAAGCAGATCACAGTTAATAACAGCCAGGCCAAATTTTTTTTTACATATATAAACATTTTAAAAATTAAAATTACAGACTAAGCAATTTAAAAAAAACATTAACACAATTTAACCTTCCAACACAATTTAAAACAGCCCGGCAAAGCCGGGCAACCTCTGCTAGTAGTTTATAGGGTACAATTATGAAACTGAGGTTAAAACCCACTGTCATAGTACCAGAGCCAAGGAAATGATTGGTTTAATTTTTGCAATAGCCCTGGATTGCAAATTGAAATATCCTGTGGAAATCTGAGGTGGAAAAACACAGCTCTGGCTTCAAGTCTAATCCAGCCTCTCTAGGCCTAAAATCTGTTTGGCATATTACATTCTCAGATATCAGAAATGAGTGGGAATAATATGTACACCATGAGATATATGAGAGATGGAATATACACATAGGTAAAGATTACCCAGTGTGGTGTAGTGGATAGAGTGACAGACTGGGACGGTAGAAGCCAAGGTTCAAATTTTCACTTGGGCACGAAAACCTACTGAGAGAGTAAAACTGGTAAAGCCACTCCTTAAATATCTCTTTTACCTTGAAAGCTCTTTTAGGGTCACTGTACTTCAGTTCCAACTTGACAGCACATAACAACAACAGTGAATATTGCCATAGTTTCCTGATACATGGCTTTCCTGGGATAGGAAAATCATTTGTATTGCATTTCACGTACTGTATTAGAGTATGGATGCCCACTTTTTCAAGCAGTGAGGTCAGTTTCCATCTTTATAAAAATGGAACAATTAGAACAGAGGTGCCCAAACATTTCAGGCCACAGGCCGGTCACGTGGTTCACTATAGCCCGGGGGCTGGATCCGGCCCCTGATGCCAATTCATTCGGCTCATGAAGCCCTAATTGCTCCCAAAAGCAGAAGTAAAATGTTTTATTTCCGCTTCCGGGAGCGATGAGGGTTTTGCGAGCCGGATGAATTGGCATTAGGGGCTGGATCTGGCCCATGGGCCATAGTTTGGGCACCCCTGAATTAGAAGATGAGCATTCTTACTCTATCTCATGTGGAACCAAGTGCCAAAACAGGACTGCCATTTTTCCTAAGGAAAGTACATTGTACATCCAAACACTTGCAAGTTTGAAAGTAAGATCAGCCTTTTAGCCTGTGTATCTCTTTCTGTAAGATAAATCAGCATCACTGGAGCATTCAGAGAAGAAACAAGTCAGTCCCAGGTGTCTGAGTTACAAAAATAGAAAAGGATGCTGAAACACATCAAAAGACTTCTACATTACAAAATTTATTTGAAGATTAAGAATTAACCTCAGTTTGAAGAATAATTGCTAGTACATAAAGAGAACACCTTCCTAGCTTGGTCCACTTGGTATGGATATTATTTTGAGTACATGAAAATTAAGTTTTAGACATGTTTAGCTTTTTCTTTAAAGGTCTGAGTTGCACAGTATTTTTGCTTAGAAAATTGGTGATGATCATGATCTCTGTAGAGTTCCACTGTTGGATTCTGTGCCTGTCAAGGGCTTTCTGGAATCTTATGGAGAAGGAGCCTTCCCAATTTTTAAGATCTTTAGCAAGTGAAATTATTATTTTTTCTTGTCCAAACAACCTTACAACCATGCTTAGTGAATACATAAGAGAAATCCTTTTCAGTACTCCCATGCTGTAGAACTGCTTTCCATGGGAGTCCAGGTTGGCTCTAATGTATGCTGGGTGCTGTATAGACACTCTGCCTTAAAAATCACAATCCAAAGTTTCTCCTCAATCACTGAGTATGCTTTGAATTTAAAGATACCAATTTGAGCATAATTTCTCATAGAATAAGTTTCTCTCTGATTTCTCAGTTTCCCAATTCTAATTTCTCTGTGTGTGTGTCTCTATATTGTTTTTAATTTCCGTAGGTCAATTACATCTATCAGAAGTGAACTGATTCCGTATTTGGTTAGGAAGCAGTTTTCCTCTCCTGCATCGTTGCTACCGGGGGAGAACATCAAAGAGCAAGATCAAAAGAAAAAGGACCAAAAACCATTAGGTTAGTGCAAAAACAGCAGGAAAGCCTATCTCTGCACATGTAAAAGAAATTAAATCAGAATATGCTTCTAGGGTCATGATTGCTGATAAAATTAATATATTAGAAGTAAAATGTTTATATTCTTAGATAAAGTAAAAATTTCCCAAGACAACATCTGTCAATGCTTTAGAAATCAGTATAGTACTAATGGTAGGTACTATACATAAAATGAACATGAGGCACAAAACTCTGTCTTCAAGCTTGCAACCTAAAAACAAAAGCAATAAGGAAAGGAAGAGGAAGATGTTCAATTTGACAATGTCAGAAACAAGTCAGAGTTCCCAGTTGTGTTCAGACTTGGATAGCCATGGTTTAAAAGAAACCAGGATCTTGGTTGTAATAAAACAATTTAAACAAACCATAGTTGTCTATTCTATATTTGACTGAGAATTATGATTTGTGTAAAAGCAAGAGCTTTCAAGCTTCTTGAAGCTTTATAAGAGGTTCAGACTTTTTATGCAAGCATGTTCACAGAAGTGGCCGGTTGTCCAGCCAGGACAGCTCACCCTGAAGCGGGATGCTGAGGGACTCAGTGCTCAGACCACAGGCTTAATGTAGTAGAAAACAGTGGTATTCTGTCACATTTGAACCAGTTGCTAGCGTTGTCCCTGTGGGGAAAGAGAGAAGCATGCCATGGTCTCTGTTTCTTTCACTGGTAACAGAATTAGGGTGTCCTTTTTGCTCCTGCAGTTTTAGAGCAACACATATTTAATCAGACATTTCTCTGTCTTTTAGAGAGGAGTAGAATTTTTCTGCAGTTGCTTTGTCAGTGGCTAGTGAATGAGGCCAGAGTTGTTTTCTTTATGCCATGAGGTTAGCTAATGAGTGAATTTGTACAATGCTTGTTTTACCTTTGTTCCTCTGTCCAATGGTAGACCACTATGGACTTCACTATCACAAAAATATCTGTTTGGGGGAAAATAAGTATGTTAAGTGAAAAGTGGGATCCCGAGGTAGAGATTAAAATATCTGTACCAATAGAAAAAGCAAGATCCAACTTCATAAAAACGTATCATCTGTTATGCAATAGAGATCTAACTCTTGCTAAAAAGATCTGAATAGTGAGATGTTACTTAACTTTACCTATAAGAAGGGGCGTTAACTGTTGGACTCCGCACCTGTTCCTACTATCCCGAAACGAGCCGCCTACACTTCCCTTTAGACAGACCGACCATCACCGCAAGGGTCTGGCAGCCACGAGTGGGGCATCCGCCCCACGAACGTGGACAGAAAAAAGAACTACAGTTCCCAGCGTCCTCCATGCCGCACAACCAATCAGTATGGCTAGATTTTTTTCCCAACCAATCACAATCCAACATGCAAATCAGCTCCAACATTCTGTTTTTAGGCCTGGCTATTAATAAACTGCCATTTTTCTCCCATGGCACAACATGGGTGTGTGTGTGTGTGTGTGTGTGTGTGTGTGTGTGTGTGTGTGTGTGTGTGTGTGTGTGTGTGTGTGTGTGTGTGTGTGTGGTTGTGTTGTGTGTGTGTGTAATGAGTGTGTGTGGATATGTGTTGTGTATGTGTGTGTGTGAGGTTGTGTATGTGTGTAATGAGTGTGTGTGTGTTGTGTGTGTGGTTGTGTTGTGTATGTGTGTGTGTATTAAGTGCTCATCTCTGTTTCAAAGCTGAAGAGCCAGCGCTCTTCACAAAAAAACTGCCCAGCAGAGCTGGGCAAAAAAAGCTAGTTCCCGATATGGAATCGAAGCTTGGACTTTGACTAAAGCATCTGAAAAGAAAATTGAAGCTTTTGAAATGTGGAGCTACAGATAGCTGCTAAGGATATCATGGGTTGACTATTTGACTAATGTAGAAGTGTTGCGCTAGATGGATTTAAAATATTATCTATTAAATAAAAGAATGCTCCAATACCTTGGGCATGTCATGAGGAACGACATGAAGTATAGAATACTCCAACTCGTTATGCAAGTGAAGATACTTGGGAAGAGAAGCTATGGACCTGGATGGACCTCATAGCTAAACAACCCAAGAGACTGGTGTGGAATATACTCAGAAGAACTTTTCTGAGGAGTTAAGAACAGGAAGACTATCACCATAATAATAGCCAATATTAAGAATGGAGGCAACACTTGAAGAAGAAGAAGAAAGGAAAAACAAAAAACATGAATGTCCAGAAATTTAAGAAAAGTAATTGAAGAATTTTTTAAAATGTCCTGTGGGTGTCAAGAAATTAGGGGGGGGGGGCCTGGACGCTATGAAATTATCTTCACGGGTATTAGCATTTTAAAAAATCAGATCTTGATAGATTTCTTACTCACCATAATACTTTTCAACTCTGTCTTCTTTCTACAGTACAAGGAAATATTTATTTATACCGTATTTATTCGTGTATAACGCGCACTCGTGTATAACGTGCACCCCTAATTTTCCATGAAACCTCGGTATAAAATTGTTCATAAGAGCACGCCTTAAAACATTGAGGGAGGGGGGGGGAAATCAGACCCACCTGTTTGCAGGGTGAAGAAAATGCAATCCAAAACGAGCACTTCCGACCCCCAGGAGCCTCGCTCGAACTGCCCTAAGGAATCGCGCGCCGCTGCTGCGCGCTCCTGGGTGGGGGCGGCACGAGCTACCTCCGGGCCACGCCTCGTCTCCCATGCCACCCAATCAGATCCCGTCAATTTCTTCAAAGCCACGCCCCCACCTCCCCTTCACCCACCGCAGCAATAGACAGCCGACCCAATTCTAAAAAGGAAGTAAAAGACCAGTCCTCGTTTATAACGCGCACCCAAACTTTGAGTTCTTTTTTTGGTATAAAATTTTGCGCATTATACACGAATAAATACGGTAAGTCAGTTGTGGAAATGATACATTAAAAATACCGTGCAATGCTCTCTCTGATTTCATTGTGTTATCTATAGATAGATAGATAGATATAGATATATGTTTTATATTCTGCAGACATCTACAGTTTCTTGAAGGACGATAGCCTCTTTGAATTGGGTACAGACAAAATTTGCTGGAACAGTCGTAGAGGAGATATGAAAGAGTCGTTCCATGGAGGGAAAATACGTTGCTATGTTCACATCATGAAAGATGGGCCGTGCTATCGCGTCAACACTCTTGGTCTTTATGTCGAAGCTAACAGACAGGTAGGTCAAAAAAATAATATTTAAAAATAATATTCGGTATATCAGGGGTTCCCAACCTGGGGTGCCATTTCATGAGGTCCCCCACCCCTCCAAGGGCATTCAAGAAACAAAATGGCCACCCCTTTGAAGCTGCTGGGACAAAATGGCCACTCCCATCGTGCAGGCAGTACAAAATGGCCATCCAGCCCTCGAAGCTGACTGAGAGAGCATGACCCGGACCTAGGCTTGAAAAGGTTGAGGAACCCCTGATCTATATACTTGGCTGTCGCTTAAGAGAATTTTGAGATACTTAATGGCTTGAAGATGCAACAATGAATGGTTGCAAGAATCTGATATGGACAGCTATACTGTAGTCATGTATGTGCAAGACAAAGGTATTAACATATTACTTGCCATCAGTCTGAGCAAGTTATAGAGGGTGTGAAGACTAATAATCATAATCATCTGTTATTTCCAAGGTTCTGCCAGCTCATCCCAGCCTGCAGGTTTACTGGTTGTTCATCTCCCACCCCCTCTCTTTTTAAAATCTTTTCTTATTGAAGACAAAAGAGCAGTGAGTAACTGTGCCAAAAGCTGCTCAAATGAATCCAAAGCTATCACTGATGGGGGGGACTTCAGCCTACCGAACTTTCCACTAGTTGGAGAAGGGTATCCAGAACAAATACCTCCTGCCTGTGAAGCTCTTTCCTATCAGTAGAGATCCAACTCCATCCTAAAATACCCTACTCCAGCAAGCCATCCTGAGACCAAGGTTAATCTTTTAATTATGCCTACTGTGTATGTACAAAATCTAAAGTCTTTGGGCCAAATTTCCTTCCGCTACAGTTTGAGCCCAAAGGTTTCGGATGAAGTTCAACAAGCCATCGAAATATTGTTGGTGGATTCAGTGGGAAGTCTGTCAAGTCAGTTTCCTGTATCTTAGCTGTAGCACATTGGAGAAGGAAACTGATAGACCAAATGCTTCCCAGACTTTTAAAGGATGCTGGGGGTTTTATGGGTTGTCACAGGCATAGCCGAGAAGATGGTTGTGCCATGTGGGAGGAGCACTAGATCATACCTGTCAACCTTCCCGGATTGGCTGGGATTTCCCGTTTTTCAGCGCTGATTTGCGCCATTTCCCGCCCGGAGCTGCCAAAACCCCGGAATTTGGCAGCGGGGGGAAAGAGGTCCTGCGCATCCCTTCTGCGCAGGTTGCCTTCTACGCAAGTCTGAAGGGTTCTATGCATGCGTAAAAGCCTTCTACGCATGCGTAGAAGGCGACTTGCGCATAACCGTTCTGCACAGGCCCCGTATTGTCCGGAGCCGCGGTTGACAGGTATGAACTAGATGGGCATATGTTATGGTGTAGCTAAAATGGTAGACACTGAACTAGGCCTGAAACAGTATTTTTGTTCTTTTAAAAGTGTTTCAATAATTAAAGCTTTTGAGGTTATTTCTGGAAAATGTGTTTGTACCTGGGTGGTAATCCTAAATACTGTAATATGTAAAGCCTCACAAGAGACTTAATGGTTAGGGGAGATTTTCTTGAATGATTAACTTTCCAAGAGGGTAAGATGTTTGTGAAATTTTCGCCAAATTGAAACCACACAGCAAAAATCAATGACGCGTTCTTTAAAAAGAAACATTCATTTCTGACATTCTGATACTTTCCTACCCTCTCTCATCTTCCAGTTCTAACACAAGATAGGTGTTGTATTATTCTCTTTTTGCATATTTTTCCTTCCTTTTCTTACTTTGTTTACTGTTTTAATCTGTAAGGTTTCTTTATCAATTTTAGCTGACTTGACAGTGAGCTAATATGAGCAACCAGATGCCATGGAAAACATAGTGGGAGTGTGGAATTCACTTACAAGCAGAGTCCTGGCCTATAGCATTACCCCTTAAGCTTCTTTCACTCATTGTACCTTGAGTATATACTGATTATTTGCACTCTACACGTACAGGTAAAACTCAGAAAATTAGAATATCGTGCAAATGTTCATTCATTTCACTTAAAAGGTGAAACAAATATATGAGATAGACTCACTACATGCAAAGCGAGATACAGGTATGTCATGCCTTAATTGGTTATAATTGTGATGATCATTGTGTACAGCGTACATGAGAATATGTGATGATTATGGGGTACATGAGATTGGGGGGTTGGGGTTTTCATAATCTGTAAGCCATAGGCATCAATATTATAACAAAGTAAAGCTTGAACATTCTCACTTTGCATGTAATGAGTCTATCTCATATATTTGTTTCACCTTTTAAGTTGCATTACTGGACTGAATGAACATTTGCACGATATTCTAATTTTCCGAGTTTCACCTGTATATGATTGCACTGGTTTTTCTGTCTCTTCTCCACACAGGAGGTAGACTGGATTGGCTATAGGTACACCCATGTAAATGCACACTACAAAGCAAAGACGGTATACCGATGTGACAGTGAGAGTATATGTTTTGTCAGGAATTTGTGAAATAGCTCCAATGCTTCAGCAAGAGGAACAGAACAGCAGTTTAGCTCCCCTGCCCTTGTAGTCAGGAAATGTTTAACTTGTTTCAGTTGACCTCTTAAGTTTGGTGCTGCCTTTGTGTGGGCAGGTGGCAGCAGGAGGGAGTTGTTCTGAAAACAGGAAGTGTGTTTTTTCAGGGGGGGCGGGGGGGAATGCCTAAAAGCTGCATCTGAAGTACTCCCTGAAAATCTTGCTTTCCCCCCCTCCTCTCTCTTTTTTCTCTGTATATTAACTGTTTCACTCTCTCTTGCTGCTCATGCTGTGCACAAAACATTTCAAATAACTAAAGATTATGCCTTGAGTACATTTGGGAACCATTCTTTCCAATCACCCAAGACTATTGTGAAGAGAGAACTCTCTTATATTATTTTACTCAAGTTTTAAGAAATGAAGTATGTGGACCATCAGTTTAACCTTGGCTAATCGGATACTTTTATATCTACTTTCCTGACTTTTATGACTTATCCCGTAACCCTTGGAATAATTTCTTTAGTCACTTAATGTGCCACATTACATGCCTAGGTCTTTTGTCTAGCTCTTACAACAACAGTCCAGTAATCAGAATACTGTATGTGAAAAATACAGCAAAGAGCTTCCTATAGACTGAAACATTTGCTTGTTGTCAGTGCTCTCATTTTGCTAGTACAAAACTAGCAAAAGCTTCAATTTTATCATTCCATCCATATCAAATGTAGTTCCAGTAGTTTGATACTAATTGAGCAAGGTCTTACACATCTCATTGCAATGTTGTTAAGGTTAGAGTTTGCTTGGAGTAGTTGTCCTAGGTCAGGGAGTCACAACCTGTGGGCCGGATGTGGCCTACGGCACCATTTCATGTGCCCCCCGCCACTGCCTCCACAACACCCGGAAGTGCCATGTGGTGGAGGAAGGGCAAAATGGCCATCCGGCCCCTGAAGCTATCTGAGGGAGCGTGACCCAGCTCCTGGCTTTAAAAGGTAGAGAACTCCTGTCCTAGGTGTTCTGCTAGTAGTTAAAGAAGCATTTTTAACTGCTTGAATAATATTCAACCCATTAGCCTGAAGATACAATAGCAATAACAGTTGCACTTATACATCGCCCCATAGCACATAGTGTACTTTCTGGATGGCTTTTGACCTAACATTCTGACCTTGGAAGGATAAAAAGCCGAGTCAACCTGTTTCCCATTAGGATTGAACTCACAAAATTTTGGCTGCAGTACAGCAGTTTAACCACTGCACTACCAAGCATGCACCAGTGAACACTTGAGTTTGGCCGAAGAAAGTGGCTTCATTTTGGCAGTCTAGGGTTTGATTGGGACATGAAAGAAGAAGAAGAACCACTGCGCCACCAGGCACAGTGAGGTGTCTTAAGTTGCATAATTGAATCTGTACACAATTTAAAGGTCTGCAGAAGTCATAGGTCCATGATGGCGAACCTTGGCACTCCAGATGTTCTTGGACTTCAATTCCCAGAAACCCAAGCCCCCATGTATCCGCACAAATGGGTTTACTGCGATTCATTTGGCCCACGCTGCCCTTGTCGTTCCTGGAAGCGGAAGTAAAACGCGCCTGTACGGTTCCAGGAGTGATGAGGGCGGCGCGTGTCAGATGAATCGCAGTAAACCCATTTGTGCGGATTCATGGGGGCTTGGGCTTTTGGGAATTGAAGTCCAAGAACATCTGGAGTGCCAAGGTTCAACATCACTGTCCTAGGTGGTGAGAAAGCAGCTTTTGGTAGAGATGACTCTTAAGTAGAAAAACTGTAGAAAAGGTTTAACCAGTTCCTCTCCCATTTGAATCTGGGTCCATATTCTCAAATTTTGTTGTTCAGTCGCTCAGTCAAGTCCAATCCCATGGACTACCACATGCCAGGTTCCTTTGTCATCTACCATCCTCGGTAGTACGCCCAGATCTATGCTCACTGCATCAATTATTCTCAAATTTAAGCTTCTGCAATTCTTTTTGTTTTTAAAGCAAGAACAGTGTGAGTGTGTGTGTGTGCGTGCGTGCGTGTGTGCGTGCGTGTGTGCGTGCGTGCGTGCGTGTGTGTGTGTGTGAGAGAGAGAGAGAGCAGCTGAGAACCTCTGATTGCATATACAGTAGTACCTCATACAACAATTTTAATCCATTCCACGGGACTTGTTGTTGTACGAAACAATTACTATATGATGCATGCATCGCATAGCGAGTTTCCCTATGGGATGCATTGTACAACGATTTTTTTGCTAAGTGGTTTTTCTCATTGAAAAATTGTTGTATGGTTTTTTTTCCATAGGGAAAATTGTTATGTGGGACACCATTCCCCCGCCCCCCAAAAAAACCCCTAATTGTTATGCGATTTCATTGCTATATGGGGCGACTGTTTTATGAGGTTCCACTGTAGTTTTGTTTCAAACTAAAATTTGAATCTAGGAGTATAAAGTCAAAATCACAGTCTTGTGGTCAGATCTTAGAAAAGCTACCATGTTGAATGATAGCTACCTGGATTTCCTAGCTGGCATGTGCAGTGCTGATGTCTGGCTATGAGATTCTGAGATTTTGTGTTGAAGTTCAAAAAAACTTAACTTTCCTGCGAGGTACATTGCTAACTGTATCGTTTCTTCTTCCATGTCTAGGTCAGGTTTTAAACTGCCAGAATGAAGCCAAATTTGGGGAGTTCATTCTGTAATTCCTTTTGCCTGCCCTAGAGTGAGCAAGATTAGCCGGCACAAGGTGGCTGTTGCCTAGGGTACGCCCAATTTTGGTTCAAAAATACCACAATCTTCGAGGAGGCTCTGTACCACTGAGCAGCATGCAGATTTCAGGTTAATGTTAAGTGGAAGAGTTAGCATGTTGTTGATTTGCAGAATCTCTTGAAAACCCAGAAAAGCATTTTCAGGACTCGATATATAATCCCATTTATACAGATATTTTTAGTCATTTGAAGATAATGTATAAATGTCAATTCATTTATAAATTGCATATATAAAATAAGATGTTTATACATTTCTTAATTTATATAATGATTGTCAAAATTCTATAAAATACTACAGTGGGTAGCATCATGTTTGCCTATTAACTTGTGACTATGAATTTCACCTTCCAGGTTCAAAAAACGCTGTCTTTACTATATCCAGAAGAACTTCTGGTTCACAGCAGTGCACATATCATTGACAAATGCCTGGTGAGTAGCAGCAGCTGTAAAAAAGGGTGGAAGGATGGAACAAAGAATTACTGTATTCATTCACCTTTTGTGTAATTTGCTTAATTTCATTCAATATTAAATGTGTAGAAAGTGGTTAGATGTCCTGTTGAGATGGTCATAGGTTGACGAACAAGCTGAGAAGTGAGCCTTGTGCTCTTGCACACTTTCAATTCCCTCCTCTCTTCTCAGTAACCCAGAACGCATCACAGAAGTTTTCAGATAACTGTAGTTTTCTGCCTTGTCTGATCCAACCCTACTATGATCGTTGCCCTAAGAACAAGCCAAAACCTCAAGTATTTTAAACAGTTGTTTAACATGCTAGTTTTTTCCAATCTAGTTGCTATATTTCTCACGTTCAGACAAATTTGGAAACTACAATTCACCATTTGAATACTGTTGCTCCAATATAATACCTATAGAGCACACTTACATAAACATATGTGCACACAGTTCTGCTTGAGCAATGACTGCATTACTCTCTTCTGCTAATTCATTTGGAATTAGATTTGTTTTCCAATACTGCAAGTGTCCTTTTGCCTCTTTATAAATCTATGGTGAGGCCCCATCTGGAACACTGTATACAGTTCTGGTCACCATACCTCCAGAAGGATATTATGGAGCTGGAAAAAGTGCAGAGGAGGGCAACCAGAATGATTAGGGGACTGGAACACCTTCCTTACCATCTGAGGCTGCAACGGTTGGGCCTCTTCACTCTTGAACGATGGCGTCTAAGTGCACGGTGTGGACAAAGTAGATAAGAAAAAACTGTTTTCCCTATTGCACAACACTAGAACTAGGGGGCACTCATGAAACTTTTGGGTACTAGTTCTCAAACAAATAAGAGAAAGTACTTTTTCACCCAGAGGATCACTGGTCTATGGAACTCCCTGCCTGAAGAAGTGGTGACAGCTGTCAGTCTTGACAGCTTTAAGAAAGGATTAGACAAGTTCATTGAGGACAAGGGTAATCAATGGCTATAATTATGGATACATAAGGACAACCTCCGGGTTGGAGAGATAGGCAGGATATCTCTCAATGCCATTTCAAGGGAATCCTAAGCAGGTGAAGGCATCTGCTGGGGAATACCCTGAAGGAAATGGTGAGCCACTGTGTGAGACAGAATGCTGGACTGGATGGGCTGTGGCCTGTTCCAGCAAGGCTGTTCTAATGTTCTTAAGAGAGACAGGCACATCTGTTACCGTTTGCTCCTCAACTCTACCCTGTACGGTTATGCCTAAGCTTAGGTAAAGGTAAAGGTTTGCCCTTGTTCGAAAGCCAGTCATATCTGACTCTAGGGTTTAGTGCTTACCTCAGTGGTGTGCATCAAAAAAAATCCTACCATGCTGTGGGTGTGGCCATGTGACTGGGTGGGCATGGCTTGTTGGCCATGTGACTGCTCTTCGCTATAGAGCTATGAAAATAGAAGCCTTTTCTATTTTCAGCACTCTATAGCGAACCTCTGAAGCCATTTCCCCCTTCGTCCAAGGCTTTTCCAGGGCTCTGTTTCACCCTAAAACGCCTCCCCAGCCACTGCGGAGTGGCTGGGGATGTGCTTTGGGGTGAAACAGAGCCCAGGAAAAGCCTTTGATGAAGGGGGAAATGGAGCCAGCCCCCTCCGAAACCTCTTCTAGGAGGAGGAGGTGGTGGGTGGGGTGGGGAGGTGGGTGGGGCCACCCATTTTCACTACCGGTACGCGCATACTGGTACAAACCTGCAGATGCCCACCACTGGCTTACCTCTGTTTATATCCAAAGAACCAGCATTGTCTGTGTCTGCAGGCTTTTCCATGGACATGTGGCAGGCACGACTAGATGCCGGAATGCACGGAACGCTGCAGTGATACTGCTTCCCACCTAAGTGGTACCTATTTATCTACTTGCAATTTCTTGCTTTTGAACTGCTAGGTTGGCAGGAGCTGGGACAGAGATCGGAGCTCACTCCATCCTGCAGCACTCGGGTCTTGAACTACTGTCCTTCCAGTCATGAAGTTCAGCGTCTAAACCACTAAGCCACCCTTGCCTAAACTTACCAGAGTGTTTTAGTCTGCTACTTGACCCAGCAGCACAGGAAGAGGTTGTGAGAAGATTATTTAATGATCTGTCTTTTTCTTTTTCCCTTATCAGGTTGGCTCTGATAGCATTATTGGTGCATCTACAGAAGTGAGAGAAAAGACTGCAATTAAACATTCTGTTATTGGTACTGGATGCATAATCAAAGAAAGAGCAAAAATTACTAACTGCATCATCATGAACAATGTCAGAATAGAGGAAGGGTAGGTGATCTTCTCAAAACAATTTGTGGCTCACATGTTTACATTTTTAGTATTGAGCCATCAATGTCTATTGATATAAGAATGTCCCAAGCATTGTTGATCTTGGTTGAAAGCTATTGCTTCAACTCCAGAACAAGAGGCAGAATGATACTGAGAAATAATTGTTATGCTGCAGTGATATCGCTTCTAATATACCAATTGGTATATTATACCAACTGTCATCAGTTGGATGAAACTGGTGACAAGGGACATTTCCATCTAGACTTAATACCGGGGCTGGGTCACACAATCTCTGTCATCTTCAAGGGCCAGATGGCCATTTTGCTGTGCCTGAGGATGGCCATTTTGTCCCAACAGCTTCAAAGAGGTAGCCATTTTGTTTCTTGAATGCCCTTGAGGAGTGGGTCGGATACAGCCCGTGGGCCTTAGGTTGGGAACCCCTGGTGTAGAAACTCATAAAGAAATCACAGTAGAAAGTAGGAATAGCGAGTTTTCACAATGGAGAGACATATGTGATATCAGCCAAAGATTTGTTCCAGCGTACTGAGTGCTTTTCAAATAATTCTTAAATAATTTGGGATTAGGGGTTGCAGTGAAGTGGCCATTTGTTGACAATGTGAGATTATTATTTTTTTGTGGGAGGAGGAGAAAGAATCTATAGTAAAATAAAAAGGGTCAGTTAAACACTTGAAAAGGATATCTCCAAACTATGAATGGTATTTAAAATGGCAAATGCAATTTATTGTATTTAAGTGTAAGGCATACCTGTCAAGTATCCAGGATTGGCCAGGAAATCCTGTATTTCACCGCTCCGTCACTCTCCTTCCTGCGGTTATCCCGTAATTTGACCAGCCAGGAAAGGGGTTAATGTGCATGTGCGCAGGGGTTACTGGGTTCCTGTACATATGCAGTAACCCCTTTCCCGGTCGAAGGGGTTACTGTGCATGTGCACAGGGGTTACTGCGCATGTGCACAGGGATTACTTCGCATGTGCGCTGCTGCCTCTGACGGCCATGCATGCGCAGTAACCCCTTTCCTGCCTGGCTCCTGGAAACTTACTACACATGTGTGCCTGGCTCCCGGATTTTGAAAACTGTGGCTTGACAGGTATGCTGTAAGGTAATGCACAACTCTATGAAGGGGGACATGAAAGGAGCATTCCTGAAGATTGCTATTTCAGCAATCAGGCATCCCCTGAGAATGGTGATTTATCACCAGCTAATCCTTTCAATCCAGAAGCACCTTCTTAGATGACAGCCTGTATGAATGTGGAGAAGAACGAACTATCTCCCATATGGTACAATTCACATAGTGCCCCTCAATGTGCACTGAGGGGGACCTTATATTAGCAAGAGGAAATGCTGTTGTTGCAGCCCAATATTGGGCAGATGCCATCTAGCCCTTTTAATTCTACAGTAAAACCCCGACTTACATATGCCTCGAGTTACATAAAATTCAACTTACATAATGATTTTGTGCTAAAACCATGTCCCGGTTTACACAATTTCCTATGGGTTTGCTTCGAGTTACATAAAGATTCTTTTTCCTATGGATTTGCTTCTAATTACTTAAAATTTAATTTCTCTATGGGTTTGCTTCAATTTACATAAAAATTTCATTTTTCCTATGGGTTTGCTTCGAGTTACATAAAAACCGATTTAAGCAAAAGCCTACGGAACGTACTTTTTCCGTAAGTAGTGGTTTTACTGTATTTTGTTTTAGATGTGTTAGTTTTAGCTTTGTATTTTTATTATATGCTGGTGGTGTGTCTGACACAAATAAAGAAAGCTCTGAAAACATTGATCCTATTCACAGCTGCTATGAAAAAGACAAGTTCCATGTGGGGAGGATTTTGAAACAAAAACATTTTTTAAAAAAACACTGTCAAAATCAAAATGATTTTATGGCAACTGTTGCTGTAATCTGGACTGGTGTCGTAGTCGTCCCTCAGAAAAGATACTGTGTGGCTGGAAAAGTTGCAGTAACAAGTGGTCAAAATGATCAAGGGGCTGGAGTAAGTCCCTTATAGGGGAAGGTCTAGAGCACTCTGGGGGAAATGCCAAATATTATTTAGTAAGGCTGCATTTTCTTTTTGTGAAACTGATAAGGGCTTTCTTCAGTAGCTAGTAGGGGCTGTGGTGGCTCAGTGGTTAAGAAGTTCTCCTTGTTAGCTGGAAGGCCAGCAAGTCAGCAGTTCAAGACCCGGGTACTGCATGGCGATTTGAGCGCCTGTCTCTGCCCCAGCTCTTGGGGGCATGAAAGGAGCCTCATTTGGGCATCCCCTGAACAGAGTTTCTCCCGCAAAAATCCTTTCATCCCATAATAATTTCTGACATAAAATTATTAGTAGTAGCTGGTGATAACCCAACCCTGCTCTTTCAGTCCTCCAACTCAGTTGTAGAATTTGAAGATGATGAATCACTACCTGAATAATTATTGCTGTGTGAAGCTTCCACCTCCCTCTACAAGGCTGTTTCCTGTTAGTGTTAGTGAACGGGAAACTTTTATTGACCCCTCCTACCTCCAGCCTTGAAGTCGGCTAATAGCTCTCATGGGAGTGATGAGGCTATGAAGAAATGTGAAGTTGGCTTCTAGTCACATGCTTGGATGGAGGAGAGGAAGCAAAAGATGTCAAATCTCTAGAGGACACTTCATGCGCAGGACTAAATTACAGGTGAGTTTGGCTCCCTAACGCCAAACTTGTGACACTGAAAGCACAATCATAAATCAAAATCTCTTCATGACGGACACAGTAGCCAGTCTAGAGTTCATCTGTAAATTGATCCCATGCAGAATTTCTGGTGTGGGAAAAATGAATTATTGTGATAAATAGCACTTCTCTCTATGCTATTATGGGTTCTACCTTTCAGGAAAAAAACTTGTTGGTAAAATAATGCTTAAGAAATAAGGAGATTCAGTATATAAACAGTATGTGTTTTCTAACCCTAGAATTAATGTTTGTCCTATGACAGAAGACAGCTCTTAATAGTTTTGGTTAAGTATTTCTCAGGACTGCTAAGTACTGTACTTGATTTACCGGTACTATCATTTGTTTCTTATACTAAAGTACTGTATCCATACCAGGCCCAGCCTGAGACAAAGGGTAAGGTAGGCTCTACTCATTCAGCATATAGAACTGACAATTGAGAAGGAAACAACATCCTCCAATAAACCTAAGCTAGCTTATCAGGCTCTTAGCAGGTGGCATGGTATGCATGGTTCTGTTTTCCAACAACTTGTAACTACTCTTTCACCATACAGTAGACCCTCGACTAATGACAATACTTGGTTCCATGAGTAGCGTCATTAATCGTGAATCGTCATTAACCACGAGTTCCCACACAACAACGCTAAAAAAGCGGCTTCCTATGGGAAAACCTCAATTAACGATGTTTTTGCACAACAACGCTAAAAAAAGCGGTTTCCTATGGGAAAACCTCAATTAACGACATTTTCGCATAACGATGCTAAAAAAGCGTCTCCCTATGGGAAAACCTCGACTAACAACGTTTCCATTGAAACATGACGTTGTTGTGCGAATGGTGACTTTGCCGCTAACAAAGCATCACTAATCGAAAATGTCATTAGTCGAACGTGTCGTTAGGCAGGGTCCACTGTACCACCACCACCCTTCCCTCAGTATCTCATTGTCTAAGGAAGTCGTCTCACTGTGCCTCGTGATAGGGCCAGTCCTGTCCTTTAGGATACTCTTGATAGCTGTTGATATCCTCATTGCCATGAGGTTTTTTAAAACCTACTTATATTTAGTAATGAGTTCCAGGGAACAGCAGATGACTGGGTGGCAATCTGTTGTGTTGTGATAAATAATGAGGCTGATACTTTGTAAATCTGACTTACCTATTTGGGTGGAGGTGAACGCAGAGAATTAATGAAAGAACCTAACATAGGTTTGGGTCGGATCTTCTTACATGGCGGAACGTCTCCCCCTTCAGAACACCAGCCCACATCACCCATTCCTCCCAGACAGCGCAGCTCTAGGTGCCAAACACAACATTAGCAAGAAAGGCTGTGACTTGGAGAAGAGCCTTTTTGGTGGTGGCACCAGTTTTGTGGAACACTCTACTTGTTGAGCTGCATTAGGTTTTATAAAAAAACTAGCATAGTTTGCCGGGCTGTTTTAAATTGTGTTGTAAGGTGGGGGTTTGTTTGTTTGTTGTTGTTTGTTTTAGTTTTTTCAAATTGTTTTATTAAACCAAATAATGTTTTAGTTTGTGGGTGTTTTTCAAATAGTTGTACTGTAGGTAATAATTTTAAAAATGTGAAAGTACATGTTTTTTACATTCAATGTTTTTAAACTGTGTTTAGATGTTTTGGGTTTTTATTTGAGTTTAAACTCAGCACAGGATTTTAGAAATCTTTTTATTTTTATTTTTTTGACATATATTTGTGATTTGTGTAAAATTGTGATTTATTGTTATGTTTTTGACTTGTTTTTACTCTTATGGCCTCCAGGTGGGACTGTTGAGTCTTTTTGAGTTGTTTTTACTATTCTGCCCTGCAGGTGGGGCTGCTAGGTGTTTTGCTTTCATTTCATGTGTTTTTTCTCTCCTGGCCTCTGGGTGGGACTTCTTCCGGTAAGTAGTTCTTTGTTTCTTCATTTCTGTTCCGGTCGTCGTGGAGGTAGGACGTGCTGGTAAATTGTCTGGTTTTCTTTCTTCTGGGGTTTTTCTTTGTTTTGCTTTTGTGGTGGTGGGCTGGGAGGTGTTTCTGTTGGTTCTTTTTTGTTTTGGTTTAGTTTTAGGTTGGTTTGATTGGTTTGATTATTTCTGGTTGTGTTTAATTTGTTTTATTTTGCTGTTTATTTTTGTAATTAGTTGTTGTTTGTTTGTGTACTTTGTGGGTTTTTTGTGTTGTAGTTAGGTGTTTTGTTTGTGGTTTTGTGGTATTGTGGAAGTTTTTGTTTGTATATTTTGTGGTTTTCTTTTTGTTTATTAATGGGGGTTTTTTTAATTATTGATTTATTTTTGTTTTATTATTTTTTAATAATTTTGGTGTTTGTTTTTGGTGGTTACTTTAGGTTGAAGAACGGGCTGCCTGTGGGTTTCTTGTTGGAGGCAGTCAGGTCATTCTTCTCCCGGGAAGGTTGCTTAGGTAGGTCGGGGGAGAGGGAGGAGGCAGAGAAGAGCTTTCTGTGCCTAACGATGGTTCTCTCTTCTCTGTCTCCTTTTTCTCCCGGCTTACCTAACCGGAGATCAGCAGGCAGCAATCCGTAAGGGGTGGGGCTCTTCCTTGTGGATTGCTGGCTGTTGTTTTTGTATTCTGAAATACAGAGGCATCAGCCAGTCATCCGCCAGGGAGGGTGCTTCCCCTGATGGACTGCTGCCTGTTTTGGGGGGGGGGAGGGTTTCCACCCCGGCTCAACTTTACTTGAGGCTGGTGGTGGTCTCACCATGTCTTCGGCGGGATAGCGTGGAGGAGAGGGAGTCCCTCTCCCCCCCCCCGTTGCTCCGGGAAAGAAGGACGGTGGGTGTCACGCAGTGGCGTTTTATGCCTTTTATTTTGCGTGGCTGTGAGGCGCTGAGTCTGCTTGCTGGGGACTTGCGCTCCCGTTGCTTTTTGTAAGTTTATTTTTTGCGCGCTGGCTTTCTCAGCGTTCTGCGCGCTCACTGCCTGCCAGCTTTCTCAGCGTTCTGTGCGCTCACAGTGCGCAGGACGCTGGGACTTGTAGTTTTGAGTTTGTGGTTTGCGTTCATGTGGCGGTTTTTTTTTAATGCGGCTCGATTTCGATTGGCCGCAACGCATTTCACAACGTTCTTTTTGCTCGCGCCTCTCAGCCTGATTGGCTGTGGTGCGGCGCAAGGAAAGTTGGGAATTGAAGTCCTTTTTCTTTGTTTGAGTTTGTGGGTCTCCTGCCCCACTGGCGCATTTCTAAAATATTTGTTGACCTCCGGACCCATTTCGGGCAAGTGTACGAATGCTCGGTATGGGCTAGTATGGCCGGGTGTGGGATCCTTTGTCAAGTTCCAACGGTTAACGCTTGGATTTATAGGTATAGATAAATAGGCAAATGAGACCAAAAATTCTTTTCATGAAGCATTTTCCACTATACTACTTGTTCTTCTATTTCAGGACATAATGTTCATATGTGTTGAACAGTAGACATGCTTGAACAGGTTAGGTAGAGAAGTCAGCAGCTAAAATGTGCTAGAGGAAGTCATTTATACAATGCTGTGAGAAGCTGGCTGATGAGGTATGTGCTTTCTTGGACCTCAAACTCATCTTCTAAGGTTCTTCAGGAGCTCTAGGCCAAATGAGGATCTCTTCAGTGATGATGCCTCAGCTATGGAATGTCTTTGGCAGAGATTTGTACCTGGCACTTACATGGTAGTCTTGTGGGTAAAGATGTTTTTTTTAAAAAAAGAAAAATTTCTAGGTTGTAAGTGTTTTCATTTTCACTGTATTATGATTTTAACATCCTTGCATTGTTGTTGTCCTCTCCTGGTGGTTTTCATTTGGTTTAAATGTGTGGCTGTTTCAATATTTTTAGGTTTTATATTATTTTATTAATCAATAGAGCAGGAGTTCTCAACCAGATCTGGCCCATGGCACCATTTGATGTGGCCCATGTCATCACTGCTACCAGAAGTGGACGTGTTTTACGGCAGCATTTACAGTGGGGAAAACACCAGTCTGGCCCACTCAGCTGTCTGAGGGGGCGTGGCCCGGCCCATGGATTAAAAAGGTTGAGAACTCCTACAATAGATGAACAGGCAGAAGAATGTTTATGGATTCTTTGTAGACATTCTTTAGTCATAAATGATCACAATGAGCTGCACAGTCAAGCTGTAGAGGTAGTTGAGTTGCCAATGAGGTGCATTTCTCTGTTGCACAGTAAGGTTTCCTTCAAACGGTTTAGCAGCTGGAAATTAACATTGGCTTTCTTACTTAGAGTGTGAAATGTGCCAAGATAAGGGAGTAATATGCCTCCGTATGTTTTATATTGAAGTCTTTTGGCCAGAATCCTTTGGCTTATGCGGTTGCATAAAAGTAGTCAAACAAGTGACGTGAGCGCTTTGATGGGCTGCCCCTGCCCTTGGAAAACCTCAATGGGATTCTGACCTGTTTTTAGTTCACTTACCACGCAAGCAGTGATGGTCTCTGGCAATAAGTGTTAGCAGATTGTTGTCTATGTGAATCCAATAAGTTGGATTCTTTCTGGTCGCCCTGATTCATATGTAATAAATTAAGGGGTATGGGTTACATTGGGCATTGATCATGTGGGCTCACTCAGGATGTCGGTGCTTAAATAACCAGAGTCCCTGCACTGGAGCCGATTCAACCAAACAGTGCCAATTCTTCATCCTTCCACTTCCATATATCACTGAAACTGAATTTCTCTTCAATTTCTAGCTCACTGAAATCCCATTCATTGTCCAGAAAGATCTGTGCTGGGGATATTGGAAGATTGGGTGGTGGTATTGGTGGGCTTTTTAAAATATTTTTTAAAAACTTTTAACTTTAAACAAGTTTAATTTTTTAATTGTTTTTAAAATGTTTCTGTGTTTTTACTGTTTTACTGTTTTATTGTAAGTCGCCCGGAGTCGCCTCGGCGATGGGGCGACATTAGAAATATGATTAAATAAATAAATAAATTACAGCCATTAATGGGAGCACAACAATAAGATGTTAGTAGTCATTATTAGTCCATCTCTTGCCTTCTTTCAATACAGAAAGTGAGCCTCTGTAGCAACTTCTGTGAGCAACTTCTACCACTCAGAATCAAATTGGATATGATGGCAGCAGATTTGCACATTACTGTATATTTAAATCTGGATTCTTCCCAAATGCCTAGAAGGTGAGAGACAGTAACTCTTTTTCAACATGAATAGGATCTTTCACATAATGGATTTCTCTGTTCTAATGCAGTGGTGAACAAAACAAAAGGTCCAGGATATACTGATACAGTAGCTCTCAGCAGGGCCAGCATCAGAAATTGATGAGAGCCAGGGCTGCCATCAGGGGGGACCATCAGGACTCCTGTCCTGGGCCCGGAGATGATAGGGGCCCGACGGCGCCGGGAAACCACTGATGTATGCATGTGCAAACAAACAACGTATGTGCAGGAACCCACAGTGGTGTGGCGGTGCTGGGAAACCACTGATGTGTGCATGCAAAAACAAATGATGCATGCGCAGGAACCCACAGGGGCGTGGCCAAGATGCCCCCCCCCCCGGAAATTTCAAAGCCGAAGAGCCAGCGCTGTCTGCTGCTTGTAGAAGTTTCCGTGGTCATGTGGCAGGCATGCCTAGACACTGGAGTGCACAGAATGCTGTTACCTTTCCACCAAAGTGGTCCCTGTTTATCTACTTGCAATTTCTTGCTTTCAAACTGCTAGGTTGGCTGGAGCTGGGACAAAGATGGGAGCTCATTCCATCCTGCAGTACTCGGGAATCGAACTGCTGACCTTCCGCCTCCTAGTCAGCGTCTTAGCCACTTGAGCCACTGCATTATGTCCTATGTATTCACTCTGTCTGTAATCCTGCCACCTAAAATATATTTGGGACTAAACTTGCTACCTCACCTTCCTTTGTGTCAGGACAGCTGCTGAGCACAAATGTTAATGATTCAATCCACTACATGCCCCAATAGCAAGGATGAATGGAAAATGCTAGAGAAGAAGGAAGGCTTTGAAAGAGTTTTAGAGGAATAAGCATTAGGATTTGTGTACAACCTAAATGAGGTACAGTACTTGGAATCTAGAACAGCCTCTCAAAAGTGGTACTTCTGTCTCAAATGCTGCTTGCTTTTTAATGAGCAACAAAGATAGATTAATTTATGTGCCATTTCAGGACATGGTTTTACGGGGCACAGCTGTGAACTATTTCAGACTATTCTATTACTCTTGATGTTGTTTGGTTGTTTTTGAGCCACCCTAGTTGTATTTCATACACAAAGGCAGGACAGAAAAGACAAAAGTTAATAAGGAAGTGCTTGTATACTCTGGAACCTTCAATTTGCTTTGAGGAGTGCATTCCAGGTTACCTATCACAGTAGAAGGTACAGATATAGTCAGTGTTGCTCAAGCAAACAGAGAGAGGGAGAAATAGAGAGCACATGTGTCTAGTTAAGCTCTGCTGCTGCCTACCACATGTCTCCAATTTAATGCTCATTTTTGTGAGAATATGTGCAAGGAGAAATAAAAAAAACTCAGTAAGGCAAAAAGGAACTGGTTGCTAATTGCAGATTGATTATGAAGTTTATGGATTGTTTCCTTGACTGTGCCAAATCAGCACCTGATGCACAAAGTTGTGAGTCATCTGAAGAAAGTTTTAATTGAGGCCAGAATGGTATTGGGGTTTTATAGAGGTGCCGCACAGAAGCTTTCTCCCCACCCACCCAGCTTGTAGAACACATACATAAGAGCAAGCTTGCTGCCAAGGCAGTATTTTGTGTGGCATCATAAAATATCTTTTACAACACAATCCCTCATGGGAAGAAATGAGAAAATGAAGTTGTTTCCAACCTCATAGTTTGCAAAGCTGCACATTGTGTGCTGCTCATGGGGTGATGATTAAGCCTTTTATATTGTGGTGACCTTCTTTTTAGAATGGTAGCTTTTGTATAGGTACCACTTCTTTGAGTGTCATTTCAGCATTCTCCTTAGGGAGCTGCTGAATAATGCTCCTCTCGTACTGGATACACTGATGAGCGATGGATCCTGGAACAAGGATAATTTGCCCTCAGTTAGACAACAAGGACTAAGCAGAAGTCCAGATCTTAATGTAAACTGTGGGTCAGATCTGGCCCCCAACACCAATTCATCTGGCCCATGCCGCCCTTGTGGCTCCCGGAAGCGGAAGTAAAACACGCTTGTACAGGTGCGTTTTACTTCTGCTTCCAGGAGCAAACAGGGGCAGTGTGGGCCAGATGAATTGGCATTGGGGGCCTGATCTGACCCGCAGTAGTTTGGGCACCCCTGGTTTAAGCAGAGAAAATGGCAGCCTAAAATCTATCTTATCCTGTTGCAAAACATATGTGTTGCAAAACAGATTGCAAGGCGCGTTTTACTTCCGGTGGAAGGAACCATGTGGCCAACCCGCTGAACAACGTGACCGGCCCACGGCCCAAAAAATTTGGGTACCCCTGATGTAAAACATGACATGCTTGTATTCCAGAGCAATAGTTTATAGAAAACTTGCCTCCATCTTGGCTTTGGATGTAACTGTCACATTTCATTTGCTTTGTTTTGCGGACAATGACCACCATTTAAAAAGGACCAAAATACAGAATATATCCTCCATGTGAGATTAATGTTTAAACCCAAAGCAGTTCTTGCCAAAGACAAACAAGAAACAGCCAGAAAGATGCTTGCTTTGGCATTGGGCCTGGCCATCTACGTCTCTGGAACTATGGGATGAGTTCTGGACTGCATTATCCTAATAGAGGATGTCGCTAGCTGACACCTTACATGCTCTTTGCCATTCCAAAAAGTCCATCTTAGCAGACCACCCAGAACTATTTCATAGTGTCTCATGGGAATATCCACTGGATTTTAAAAAAAACTTTGTGTTTGTAATGTTGTCTCTTCCAGCTGTCCTACCAAAATGTCAACTCCCAGCTTGAAGAACTGAGTAACTGGTTCTCCTCCCCAACATCCTTGCTTTATGTGTGTTTTCCTTAATGCATTTTACACTCACAGCAGGAGTTCTCAACCTTTTTGAGCCGGGGGCTGGGTCACGCTCCCTCAGACAGCTTTGAGGGCCGGATGGCCATTTTGCCCTTCCTCCACCACATGGCATTTCCGGGTGTGGTGGAGGTGATGGTGGGCCCCACATGAAATGGTGCCGCGGGCTGCAGTTTGAGAATCCCAGACAATACAGGATAGTTCATTCTACACATAAAGTCACATAACCATTTTGTAAGTGGGCAACCCTATGGCACTCCCATTCTTTTTCCTTCTCTAGCAGCAAAGACCAAAGGGCTGCCTTGGTCTGTTTCAGACTTGAGAGAGTGGCATCTCAATCTGAAAAGATGCACAATGTTAATTTCTATATTGCTAATCCCCCACATCAGACTACTACTGACATATAACACCTAAAGACGTTTATACAAGAGTGGAAGATGATGTTGTCTACTGTTGCTAAATTCATGAAGTCACCTAATTGACACTTAATGCTCTTCTTTGCTTAATTTCCTTAGTGCAGTACACCGGTAATGCAGTACACTCTTGGGTTCAGCAAGTGGCTGGTGCATGAAATTCTCATACTGTTTTTAATCTTAATATAGAAGTAATGAAAATCTTGGTTATTTTGTTCTGTTTTCATACTACTGTTCGGGAGAAAAGTGGAAGCATGGAAAGACCTGCATAATGAATATCCTGTGCTAAATCTCATCCAGAAATTTAGGATAACTATTCCAATAATTAATCTTCTAGCTTCACGAAGAGGACTAAAATTTCTTTCCAAAAGTAAGAAGCTTAAGACCAACCCGAATAGTCTCATTGACAGAAAGGGGCTTTTTGAGTCTCCTGTTACCTAAGTACAGTACTATTGATGTGTGATGGAGTGCTGTGACTAACAATTGGAATTATTCCAAGGTGCTCTCCATTGTACAAACTTTAAAAGAGACATGTGCCTGAAACTGATTTTCACATATATTTATATATTGCTGGGATATGACTTAGGAACAGAATGCAAGAAAAATCTTTTGGATACAGACATTCTTGATCAACAACTGAAACTTATCCAAGTTATAGTGACAAACAAACATGGATTCAACAGTTCATTCACTTCATTTATTAGATTTGTATCCCGCCCTACTCAACAAAAGATAAGATAAATCTTTATTGTCATTGTCCTCTTGCGGGAACAATGAAATTTCTCGGTTGCTATATGTCAACTCAAATAAGGCATACCCCTTAATTTAAAACAGCTACAGAAACACCAATTAAGATAGTACCATACAGTACAATTTTAAAATTTCTAAAATTTAAAATTTCAGAATTTCAAAATTTCAAAATTTTAAAATTCAAAAATCTAAAAATTTTAAAATTTAAAATAAGATAAGATGACTTCAGAGTCCAGAGTTTCCATTTAAGGCCAAAATTGCTCTGGAGAAGAAACTGTTCTTGAGACGGCTCGTTTTTACCTTCATTGTTCTATATCTCCGTCCCGATGGCAGAAGCTCAAAGAAGCAGTGGCCAGGATGCGATGGATCTCCTACTATATCTAATGCTTTTCTGTGGCACCTGATGGTGTAAATTTGTTCTAAAGTGGAGACTCCGGGTGGCTTACAATAGAGAATATACAATACAATTATAAATTACAAAGTTACATATTAATATCAATCACAGTGAGAACACAGAGATACAAAATATACAGAAATACAAAAAAATTCAGTTACAATTAATTAATTAATTAACAGTGTTCCGTGCGCTCCAGTGTCTAGTCATGCCTGCCACATGACCACGAAAACGTCTGCAGCAGCAGACAGCGTTGGCTCTTCGGCTTTGAAACAGAGATGAGCACTGCACCCTAGAGTCGAATATGATTAGCTTTCGAGCAAGGGTAAACCTTTACAATTAATTACAAAGTTCCATATTATCACAATGCAAAAATATCAATATCACAATGCAAAAACAACAGTGCAAAAATAACAGTGGACGCTGAGTTAAATTAAATGCAAGTGACTTGATCTGCAAACTGCTTAGAAAAAGCTGATATGAGTGTTATGTGCCATAGTACTTCTACATAAGGAGCAAGTTTCTGTCACTGTACTATTTGGAGTAAGCTCTTCTAGACAAATTGTGGGTAATGAGTTTTTATACCCCTGTACAGTCTTTTACATTAACTCTACAACATATTTGGTCAGATCCACTGCTTGCATTACATCATCCCTGCTTTTTCATTTCCTATTGTTCTCTTAAACCAGGGGTGCCCAAACTAAGGCCTGTGGGCCAGATCCGGCCCCGATGGCAATTCATCCAGACCACGCTGCCAGAAGTGGAAGTAAAACGTGCCCCTCCGGGAGCAACGAGGGTGGCATGAGCCAGATGAATTGGTATCGGGCTGGATCTGGCCCATAGGCCGTAGTTTGGGCACCCCTGGTTTAAGCAGAGAAAATACTCATCCTGTTGCAAAACAGATTGCAATGTGCGTTTTACCGGTGGAAGGAACCACATGACCAGCCCGCTGAACCACGTGACTGGCCTGCTGAAACACGTGACCGGCCCGTGGACCGAAAAGTTTGGGCACCCCTGCCTTAAAGTATCATCTGGCTCTGCCATTATATTTGTATGATAGGTTTAGGGGAATTTTGGTTATTCCTCTTAGTTAGCAGAGGATGTGGTAGGGAGAAAACAACAACAGCACAGAAAATTTGAAGAAATTAGCCTAGTCTCATCAACTGTTCCTCCCACCACATTTGGTTACCTCCACACAAACTAATACAGTACTTCATATAACAAACTCATTCTAGAAGCATTTAAAGTAGGAAAAGACATACTAGTATTTACTTATATTTACCATTTGTAGTTAAAGTCATAAGGAAAATGGGGAAATGGAGTCTACAGCACATGGAGAGAATCTCCATGCTTGTTGCTTGGTTGGAGGTCAGAGAAAAAAAGACTATCAACAAAATAATGGAAGTGGGGGACGGGACGGAAGGGGGCTTGTTTCTAATACCAGAGGTGGGAAGAGAACTTTACCAATCCAGTTAGTGGCAAAGGACAATCACGTTATGCTGTAGGGCCCTCTCCCAGGGTATCTTTGCTATGCCTATTCAACTTTTCCCATTTCGTGGATCTTAACACCAGCTCTGAGACAGGCCAACAAGGAAAATGTTTGGTAGTACTGTAGATTATTCTGCATAATTGTAAGATTTCTAGAGTGTCCAGGTTCTAAACATGAAAAATATGCTATCCAAAATGGCAACAGTTTTGCACAGGATACTTAAACAGCAGAACGAAAGCTTTATAGATTAAGGTCTAATTACACTTCTACACATAGCCAGCCATATTTACTAGGACTGCTATATACTCTCCCTGCAAAGGGTTCGCCAACTGAAGACTCTATTTTGATTTGGATCCCTGCATCGAACCCAGGGGTAGGGAGGTTGAACTCATTGGCTTTATAAGTCCCTTACAACCCCATTATTCTGTGACTAGTTGGTGCATGCCTAGTTGGCAACACAGCTCCATGCCAAGTCATGCATGGATGCATCTGGAATACTGTGCACAGTTCTGGTCGCCATACCTCCAGAAGGATATTATGGAGTTGGAAAAAATGCAGAGGAGGGGAACCAGAATGATTAGGGGACTGGAACACCTTCCTTACCATCTGAGGCTGCAACGGTTGGGCCTTTTCACTCTTGAACGATGGCGTCTAAGAGGTGACCTGATTGAAGTTTATAAAATCATGCACGGTGTGGACAAAGTAAATAAGGAAAAACTGTTTTCCCTATTGCACCACACTAGAACTAGGGGGCACTCCATGAAACTTTTGGGTACTCGTTCTCAAACAAATAAGAGAAAGTACTTTTTCACCCAGAGGATTACTGGTCTATGGAACTCCCTGCCAGAAGAAGTGGTGACAGCTGTCAGTCTTGACAGCTTTAAGAAAGGATTAGACAAGTTCATGGAGGACAAGGGTATCAATGGCTATAATTATGGATACCTAAGGACAACTTCAGGGTTGGAGAATTAGGCAGGATATCTCTCAATGCCATTTCCAGGGAATCCTAGGCAGGTGAAGGCATCTGCTTGGGAATCCCCTGAAGCAAATGGTGAGCCACTGTGTGAGACAGAATGCTGGACTGGATGGGCTGTGGCCTGTTTCAGCAAGGATGTTCTTATGTTCTTATCTCCATTAGCCACCTACCATTTCAAAGTCCCAAATATAGGAAGAGATGCATTGTGTTTCTCCATGTCTGCAGACTGGCTGCAAGGCAAGGGTTTGCCATGTATACCTTTCTCCTTAGGTAGGTCTAGGGCCGAGGCTCTGTGACCTCCATCATCTAAGCTCCTTTTCCTCCTCTGCTGTTCACTACTTTAAACACCAAGTTGGAAATAATTGATGGGTAGCCTGTAATTACAGGCTGTGTTTGGGATTTCTTGTATGCTGAACACTGCAGATTTTGGTTTCCCATGCCATTCCCTACTTCTCCACAATATGTTTGATTTTGTTCATTTGCCTTTTCGAGGGCTAAAGAGACCACGATTTCCTGGCACTTTTGCTATTGTAGGTGATGGAGGCTTTGCTTTTTTGCTCTCCCTCCCTCCCTCTCTTTTTTAAGTATAGGGTTAACTTCCCTTAACATGCTTGATTTATAGACAGATAGCAAGCTTTGAAAGTCAGCAGTGCTGGCACTGTGTAAATCAGCCTTCCTTATTTATAGTTTCAACAGGAAAAGGAATTATTTCCCGATTCTTTACATTTCTTTCCGAAGCAATCGACCACCCTGTCCTTTGGTTTAAAGCTGTGTAGCTTTACCACAAAGGGGAGGAGGGAAAGAGAAACGAGGCCTGGGATTGCTCTGTTATAAAAACCCCAGATTGTATGTTCTTGGACATCGCCTTTAAAACAGTTTCCTTCAAGCCCACACAAGAGATGGCCCTGTGTCTTTGGCTTCCTCTTTCTCTCTCTATCCCCCCCCCCCCGCCCCCCAAACAATCTCTGACCTCTTAGGAAAATAAATAAAAGATAAAGTGAGGCCTGGAATGCTGCAGAATGAGTATACATTTTACTCTCTGTTGTTTTCTGCTGGGATTAGTTGTTTACAATGGAGGCATACGGGGAGGGGGGAACGTTGTGCCCTTAGACGCATTTTGGAGTCATCTTGTTAGGTGGTCTCCACTTTAAAGACTTAAATTCTTGTAATCTATCCCCCTCCCCTTATGCCTTCTTGGTCATCACTCCTTTTTTTCTTTTAACCCATTCTCTAAAACTTTTTTTTCTTTACTACACCTGGACAATACATTAACATATCTTAGCATTTGATGGTCTGTGTCAATACCACAAAATTGGGTTAAGACGCATCTTCTCCTAAGCAGGCGGCCAGCTCAGCTGTTTGTTTGCATTTTTTTTTTGCTTAGTTTCAAGCAAAATCAGTTTCTGACCTAAACCAGACCCTTGCTATGTTGATCATTGTTTCTGTTGCTGTAAACATTTTAATTATTCATCATGGAAAACACTGAAAATATTGCTTTGCAATCAAAAAAACAATTCTGCAGTGTTTACCACTGCGCTGGAAAAAACTGCAAGTGCTTACATCAATATTTATCCGGAATGTAATAAATAAATGCAAACATTTCTATTGTTGGCTTTGTTCCCTGGGGCTTGCAGTCTTGTAATGTGTCATAGCTTGACAATTGATTTCTTTAATTTTTGTTTTTGTCCTGGGTTCAGTTTTAGCTATGCAATATTAGCTGCCTGGCAGAATCTTACTGGATATTTCTGTGCGCATAAAAGAAATCACAGCAACTTGTATAGTGAGAAGGTGCCATGCGCAGGACATGAACGCAAATTGGCACGCAACCAGGCATGTAACCAGTATGGAAACAATACTTTGTCAGTAAACTGTGACAACTTCAATGTGTTTTTCACATGTGCTTGTTAAGTAATCAGTAGGATTTGTGAGCATGGTCGTAAACAAGAGATTAAAAAGCAATGTGTGTCTCTCCCCAATAAAGTGAATGCTTCCCGCGTGCTACCCAGATCTCCAGAAAGCCCCCTTGCCCAACTCTCTGGAGCAGCGTTGGAAGGATACAGGCGAAAGGAGAATCTGTTCTGCTTGTGGTGACCATACCACTGGCAGACAAAAATAACTGGATATAGTCCAGTGTGTTGTGCCATCCACCACATATACAAAAGATCAGCACAGAGTGAGTCACAAACTTGTGGGTTTTTTTAATTAATAAGATTATTGTATAATCTAATTTTACAAATTGGGAGGCATACATAATTTATTTTGTAAAAGTTGTGCCAGGCATTCATTTCACTCCATACTAGCAAATTATGGATAACAGTTGACATTATGTTCCAAGGAACGCATATCACATTTTTGCAATTAACAATCTCAAAATCAGTTAATGTGATTCTTAGTTGTCTTGTTTCTTGACTCAGGTAGCATTTGAAATTCACAACACTAGAACCAATGAACATTTTTATTTAAAAAAATGATTATATGTAAAATCATACTCATTGGAATAGATCTCAAAGTTTTGCAGATCCATATATCTTCCATATACAAAATTGTGATGTGATTAGTAAAACTATTGAAACAAATTAACTCATATATACGTGGACTAAAATATTCTTAATGTTATCTCTGATTTTTAATGTTGCAGGCAGGAGCCGTAGGTGAATCGTGAAGAGATTCTTGAATGAGAAGAAAGGGTCTGGGGAGGGGCATTATTTTTCCTATTTTCTCCTTGCCTATTTTCCCCTTGCGCTCTGGTGACCTCACCTCTCAGGCTCAAGGGTACCTTCAAGAAGCAAAAGCAGGAGGAAGGAAAGCCCCATTGTGTCATTGATGGCCAACCTTGGCACTCCAGGTGTTCTTGAACTTCAATTCCCAGAAGCCCAAATCAGCACTCCTGCTGATCAGGGTTTCTGGGAATCGAAGTCCAAGAATACCTGGAGTGCCAAGGATAGCCATCACTGCACTAGATGTTTCTTTGGATCCAACCATTTCACCTCTGTCACTTATATACCTACCAGGTTGAAACCAGGGTGGGACTGCACAATCCTACTGTTTCTTGTACTGTATGGCTCAAGTGGCTAAGACGCTGACTGGAAGGCAGTTCGATTCCTCAGTACTGCAGGACGGAATGAGGTCCTGTCTTTGTGCCAGCTCCTGCCAACCTAGCAGTTCGAAAGCAAGAAATTGCAAGTAGATAAATAGGGACGGTGGGAAAGTAAACAGCGTTCCGTGTGTCTAGTCATGCCTGCCACATGACCACGGAAATGTCTGCAGAAGCAGACAGCTCTGGCTCTTCGGCTTTGAAACAGAGATAAGCACTTAACCCTAGAGTCGGATATGACTGGCGTTTGAGCAAGGGAAACCTTTACCTTTACTATTATATTTTATTATACTGTATTACTATTCACTATCTATGCCAGGGGTGGTGCTCTTGGTGCTCCAATTGTTCTTGGACTTCGATTACCAGAAGCCCAAGTCAGCACACCTGCTGATCAGGGCTTCTGGGAATTGAAGCCCAAGAACAACTGGAGTACCAAGGTTGGCCACCCCTGATCTATGCTGAGCCTTCTGTACATTTGCTTAAGCTCGTGGTAAAATAATATGGAGCTGGATAGGGTGTACTGCCCTTTCTTTTTGGATTCTATAAGAAGTCTTGTGATTTACCCTCCTAACTAAAACTAAATTTTAAAAATTTGCAGTATGGCCAGCATTTTTACAGGTATTCTAACAGACATACTCAGGAAATAAAAAGAAATCTGAGGTATGTTAGTTTTAGCAGAAGCAATTTTGCTCAGCTGCAACCCTTCCAAGTTCATCCTCCGTGATGGCGAACCTTGGCACTCCAGATGTTCTTGGACTTCAATTCCCAGAAGCCCAAGCTCCTTGTGAATCCACACGAATGGGTTTACTGCAATTCATCCGGCCCACACTGCCCTCGTCGCTCCCGGAAGCAGAAGTAAAATGTGTCCACCGGTGTTGTTGGGAGATGAGAGGTCCAGCAAGAGGGCTCTACTGTGTGGGGTGCCATAGGGCTCAGTACTCTCGCCTCTCTTATTTAATATTTATATGAAGCCATTGGGTGAAATCATCCGTTCCCACAGGGTTGGGTATCATCAGTATGCTGACAATACCCAGTTGTAAATCTCTGCCCATGATGATCCTAATGTTGCAGTCAACGTCCTATCCAGGTGCCTGGAGGCTGTGAGGGTCTGGATGGGGGCCAACAGGCTACAGCAAGAATGAGTGGCTGTGGATAGGAGGGCCTAGATTGTGCAAGGAGCTACCATGTTTGGTACTGGATGGGGCTCTTTTGCCCCAGACAGACCTGGTGCACAATCTGGGGGTTCTCCTGGATTCACGACTCCTGCTCCAGGAACAGGTGGCAGCCGTGGCCAGGAGGGCTTTCGCACAGTTTTGTGTAATTTGCCAGTTACACCCGTTCATGGACCAGGACTCCTTCCTCATGGTCACTCTTGCACTGGTCACCTCTCACCTGGACTACTGTAATATATTCTACATGGGGCTGCCCTTGATAACCATCCAGAGGCTGCAGCTGGTCCAAAACGCAGCCGCCCACACGGTGATGGGGTCTGCACTGGTTCTGCACTGGTTACCGGTATGCCTCCAGGTGCAATTCAATGTGCTGGTTATCATCTTTAAAGCCCTAAATGGTAGTGGACCAGGTGACCTAACAGACCACATCGCCCCATGGTTATCTGCCCATCCCATGAGAGTGGACCGGAGGGGCTCTAAAGGTACCATCCGTCGGAGATGTTCATCTCTTCAGTATGAGAAAGAGGGCCTTCTCAGTATCTGCTCCGGCCCTTTGGAACCTCCTGCCGATGGACCTTCGTCTTCAGCCAGAACTGCTAGTTTTTAGGAAAGGGCTGAAGACATGGCTGGCCCAGCAGGTGTGGGGAGCTGATAAAAGAACAGCTGCCCCCCCTGGTTGGCTGATATAAACATGCTAATTGCCACCCAGGTTTTTAGGTTTTATCTGTCTATTTTTCTGTTTGCTGCCAAGATTGTATAATAGATTTTATTAAATATGTTTTATGTAAGGTTTTTAATGGTATGTGGGGTCTTTTATGCAAAATGATGTGCAATTGGATTGTGAGCCGCCCGGAGTTGCTTCAGTGAGTGAGTGGCCATACAAATCTAAACAATTGATTGATTGATTGATTGATTGATTGATTGATTGATTGATTGATTGATTGATTGACTGGAGTCCAAAAACCAAATGTATTGCAGTACTGTGCCCAACTGTGATGATTGTAGTTGATCAGTATTGTAGTGGCACCAATTTGGAGGATGCAGGGGTAGGATAGGCTGCCATAGAAGGTGATCTTGTGTTCATGCTTGCCATTAGAGACCGGAGAGGCTCTCTAATGGTGCCATCAACGAGGGGTGCACATTTGTCTAGCACCCGAAGGAGGGCCTTCTCCGTGTCCGCACCAACCCTCTGGAACCTCCTACCAACAGATCTAAGACTTCAAAGTGAATTGCTGCCCTTCAGGAAAGGAGTAAAGACCTGGCTGGCAGGGCAGGTGTGGGGCCCGAACGGGACTATGGCCCCCGCCGGCTGGCTTTTATAAGAACTCTCTCTCCTTCCCTCTGTGTGGTAGGTGGGACGGGTGAGTGGGATATGGGTTTTAAATGGGGGTGGATGTCGGATTTTTTTTTTTATTGGGTGGGTTTTTTATTGGGTGGGTTTTATAAGGTTTTATAATGTTTTTATGTATTTTTTGGAGTTGTTGTAATGCCGCCCTGAGTCGGGTTCTGCCTGAGTGGGCGGCATTTACAAATGTGAATGATAAATAAATAAATAAAATCTGTACATCCATCTCTTACAACTATTTAATAAGGTGAGCATTTCAGATGCTGAGAGGACATCTACTTTCACCATGCTGAAAGTAGTTTTCTGAACCACAGCCTGTGCTCCATTAGAACATTTTTTTCCTGTAGTATATCTATTTGCATAGTTCTATGCAAGTGGTATGAAAGCTGTTGTAAGGGCTTCTAGAATTCATTGTTTATAATTCTATAGGGATGCAGTGTTTAAAATTGGAAATCAGGCTGCAGTAAAATGAGATGCTTATCATAAAGGAAATAAGATTATTTCTAGGTCTTTGCACCAGTTTGGGGGATGGGGCAGAAAGGAGACTGAAATTAAATAAACACAAAATTCTCGTGTTGGCAGCCTTTATGGTCTGATTTTTAAAATACACACCAAAAAGCATTTGCAAGTAATTTCCAAATGGCTGTATTACATCTGTCAGTGCATAGAAGGAACACCCACAAAATGTGCTTTACTTCTTCCATTTGTTTTCCACTCCTGTGGTAAAAGCTAGCCAAACTGTGCTATTGTGTGGCAAGGTCGTAGTGGGAGCATAGAATTATCAATGTGTGCTTGAAATCCTGCATATATTGATTGCATTCTAAAACGTTTCCAGACCTGGGATACTTTTGTCATCCTGAAGCCAGAGAATATTGTTACCCGGGTTTTGCTGGCATCTGGCATCCAAAATAAGATTTCTGTTCTTTCACTGATTATTTCAACACAGCAAATGTTGTGCTCAATAGTATTTCTTCTCCTAACTCTTCCAGGCAACAGCTTCACTGTTGATCCACTGTTGGTGGACGAATGGTTCTTTCTCTTAATTGGGATGTCATGAATGGTTTTCAAAGGGGGGTTGGGATGAGGAGGGTAAATGTTAATCTGCTTCTCCCTATATAAGATGCACCCTCCAGCACAGGAGTTCTCAACCTTTTTAAGCCGGGGGCTGGGTCACACTCCCTCAGACAGCTTCAGGGGCCGGACAGCCATTTCGCCATTCCTCCACCTCATGGCACTTCCTGGTGTGGTGGTGGTGGTGGGGCACATGAATATCTTGCCACCGGCCGCATTTGGCCTGCGGGCCTCAGGTTGAGAATTACAGCTCCAGCATATACCCAATGCTTTTTATGTTTAGCAGGGAAGAAAACTTTCTAGCAGTGCCAATGGGAAAGTTTCCATTCAACAACATTGATTGCCATGAATGAGAGCAGGATGGGGATTGAGAAATACAGTATCATATTTGAGAAAGGGAATATCTGTTTGGGGTATATAGCTCCGGATTTGGTTATTTCCTTTGGATGAGCAGAGTATAAGGCACTAAACAACACTTGGACAGAGAAGAACATAAGAGTAGCGCAAATGCTCAATACTAAACTGTCCCCTCTCACAGTAACTAGTGCTAGAGTAACTCTAGATGTAGCTCATGCTAAAAATAAGACATTTTTACTTACAGTCAGCTTCAAGAGTTACAAACAGTAGAAGAAAAGATGTTTTTTTTAAAAAAAAATCTACCCTCATAGACAGATTTTTCTACATACAACAGGCTAGCAGGTGCAGACAGCAGGTAGATGTATTGAGAGAGCTTAAATAAGGCAGAGAAGTTAACCAGAACAACCTAGAAGAAAAGTGTGGCTTGCAGCAGATTAGCAGGAAGGAAGAACCCCTCAGGGTCCTAGAAGCATTCCTCCCCTTGATACCCAGTGTTAGAAAATACCGTACAAACATACAAGCAGTGGTGGGATTCAGCATGTTCACCCCAGTCCGCCAGAACTGGTAGCAGAAATTCTGACTGGCCCTGCCCATCCAAGTTTTGAAATAAAGTAGACCTAATTCAGGTGCAACACGGGACTTTCCTCCTGGCCACGCCCACCATACCACGCCCACAGAGTAGGTAGTAAAAAAATTGAATCCCACCACTGCATACAAGATTGTTGTTTTCCCAACATCATCATATCTCCTCCTGCATGCTGTGCTTCCTGGATTTCCTTCTCCAAGAGTAGCAATTAAGTGCAGTGAATTTTTTTATCTCCTAAAATATGCTGGCAAGACCTGTGAGGAGATGTAGTACGACATCATGCCCTGTTGGCCACCCTTTGTTTTAGGAAGTCAGAATAATCTGTTTTGTCTTTTTCTTATCTAGTCATCTCTTTCAAATCCTTCCTGTCCTCTCTTTCCATCCCATCCAGTTCTCCTGTGCCTTATGTACAGGAGAATACTGTGTACAGTTCTGGTCGCCATACCTCCAGAAGGATATTATGGAGCTGGAAAAAGTACAGAGGAGGGCAACCAGAATGATTAGGGGACTGGAACACCTTCCTTACCATCTGAGGCTGCAACGGTTGGGCCTCTTCACTCTTGAACGACGGCGTCTAAGAGGTGACCTAATTGAAGTTTATAAAATCATGCACGGTGTGGACAAAGTAGATAAGGAAAAACTGTTTTCCCTATCGCACAACACTAGAACTAGGGGACACGCCATGAAACTTTTGGGTACTAGTTCTCAAACAAATAAGAGAAAGTACTTTTTCACCCAGAGGATTACTGGTCTATGGAACTCCCTGCCAGAAGAAGTGGTTACAGCTGTCAGTCTTGACAGCTTTAAGAAAGGATTAGACAAGTTCATGGAGGACAAGGGTATCAATGGCTATAATTATGGATACTTAAGGACAACCTCCGGGTTGGAGAGATAGGCAAGATATCTCTCAATGCCATTTCCAGGGAATCCTAAGCAGGTGAAGGCATTTGCTTGGGAATACCCTGAAGGAAATGGTGAGCCACTGTGTGAGACAGAATGCTGGACTGGATGGGCTGTGGCCTGTTCCAGCAAGGCTGTTCTTATGTTCCAGCGGAAAATTGCTAACTTTGATGCATTCATTCATTTGTTTGTTTATTTATTGGGGCACTGTGCACCAAGAAAGGACTTCCTCCTTCTTGGAGAAGAAAATTCAGGTCACATGGAAAGGTTAAATAAATCTAGACTGGAGGTCCTTCACCAGGTACCTTAAGTGTCTCTTAGTTCCTGGTCACATGGATAATGGTATTCCTGTTAATCTCTGTATCTCTCTGTTCCATGTGTTGTAGCATATAGAGAGGTGGTACATAGCCTGCACTGCTTCATTTGTTTCCTGTGTTTGTCTGTGTACATGTGCTGTGGTTTGGGTTGGGCAAAGATATAACCCAAGAAAATGCAAAGCAGAGGACAAAGAAGAGCAATTCTTCCATTTCTATAACCTTTTCCCTTTCAAGCTTCTCTCATCATCTTCCATGTTGCCCAACATTGTTCCATGTCACCCTGTCTTCCGATCCCCACCTCCCAAGTTGCTTATGGTGTTCTTTCTTCAAGGCTTTCCCTATGCTCTTTCCTAATCTACTTCCTTGCCTTTCTTTTTACTGTTTCTCTCTGCCCTTTGATCCATATTTATTTATTACATCTATATCCTGTCCCTCTAGGGAAAAATCATTCCTACATAGGGCAGCTAACATCATAAAACCAACAATAAAAAAATCAAGAATTATTAAAAGTTACAATAAAACTCATAATAAAAAAACAGTCACAAAACATTAAAATTGCCAGATAATACATTAAACAAGGGCCGTAAAAGTGCAACCTATTTGGGACGGAGAGAAACGGGGGAGCATCTCTAACGGCCAGAACATTCCCAAAGGCCTCCTCAAAGAGCAGCGTTTTCAGCTGTTTTTTGAAAGAGAGGAAGGATGGATCCTGGTGCAGTTCAGCTGGAATAGCATTCCACAGCTTTGGTGCCACCACCGAGAAGGCGCTTCTCCTAGTCACAGCCTTCCTAGCCAATCTCGGGGTCGGCACCTGAAGCTGCACCTACAGAGAGGAACGAGTGATGCAGGCTGCTGTCCTGAAGGGAAGATGTTCCACAAGGTAAGAAGTTCCCAAACCGTTTAGGGCCTTAAAAGTTAGCACTAACACCTTGTACCTGATACGGAAAGGAACGGGCAGCCAGTACAGGCCTGGAGAGATATGATCAAATTTTCTCACTCCCATAATCAGCCTGGCTGCTGCATTCTGGACCTCATCCTAGCAGTAACAGAAGGGTGGTCAATGTGGTTGGTGTGAGGGAAGACAATGGTGAGGAGAGCTAGGATGACAGCTTCAGAGAGGGGCAAAAGTAGGTGTTCACTGGGGCATAGACAAGCAGGTGTTCACACTTATCCAGCATAAGGCCCCTGCTGTCCTGTCCTTGGTATGGTGATAGGCAGGAATTTGGGGCTGATCTGTGCATGAAATGGGGCAGTTCCCTACTGGACAAGCCCCCACTGCCTTCCAGTGCTCACCTGGCATTTTGGCACTTCTCCACAGAATTGTTCATCACTTTGCTCTTAGTTTAATTTATGGAAGTAATAATAATTGATGAAAGGGGGAATTAACTGAAAGATAATTAACTTGCTTTTTGGAGCAAGATCTGAGTGGGAACTGGGAAATAGATGATGACTCTCTGTTTTGCCTTTGGCTTGCTTTTGGATTAGCGTTCTTGTCATATACTTGAAATTTGATGTTCGTGCAAAGGTTGCCATAAGCATAATAATTATTTATGAGTACGTGCACGTGGAAGGGGGGGGACAGATCCAGGATGACAACAACAATAACAAAACCCTCCCCGTTCCTTTTCATTATTTTTATTTTTCACACCATTGTAGCTTAATTGTAATTGAAGAAAAATAACTTATCTGTGGTGATTTGGAAAGGTGTGTAAATTAATTTAATATATTTTATTTGAAGCTATTTGAATATGTAAGTTGGTTACTTTGCCAACTTTGAATTTTTAATATAATAATATTGTGTCAGAGATTACTCTGGGTTGAAAGGATTTTTGCTGAAGGAACTCTGCTCAGGGGATGCCCGAATGAGGCTCCTTTCATGTCCCCAACTGCAGCCCTCAGGTATCAAAACCCAACCTTCCAGTCTCCAAACTCAGCGTCTTAACCACTAACCCACTGGGAGATTAACTGTAGTGATTCCTACATTTGAACACATAGATGTACACATACGCATCATAGAGATACAGATTAAAAAATACATACATTTTATTCAGATTCTTGTCTTGTGGTCTTGGATCTCTAATCTTTAAAATGTCTAGCAGTGACTTTGTTAAATACAAAGCTACCTATCACTAAATCTATATTTAAAAAATTGCCATTTAGGTGCACCGGCATCACTGATGGATATTTTGCTTGCAGTATGTTCCTATTTTGTTGCAGTATGCTCCTGTTGTACTGAACTCAGGGTTTGTGTTCCTCAGTTGTATCTAATTGGTATAAATTTTTGGCAAGGAGTGTGGTGTATATATCAGGAGTTCTCAACCTTTTAAAGCCAGGGGCCGGGTCACACTCCCTGAGACAGTTTTGGGGCCAGATGGCCATTTTGCCCTTCTTCCACCACATGGCACTTCCTGGTGTGGTGGGAGGTGGGGGTGGGGGGACATGAAATGGTGCTGAAGTCCAAAAACCAAAGGTTGGGAAACATAGGATTAGATGGTTTATGGTAGTGTTTCCCAACCTTTGGTTTTTGGACTTCAGTTCCCAGAAGCCTAAGTCAATTCCCCAAAGCACTGATCAGCCAATGCACCGACTTAGGCGTCTGGGAATTGAAGTCCCCCTGTGGGGCGTGGGCCCCACATTGGGAACCACTAGTTTATGGTTAACACCTCTTTAAAGGCATTATTTACATATCTTCATTAGGCTAATTAAAAGTCACAAAACATTGATCTGTAATGCAAGTTTTAGAGAGCTTTTCAAACATTTAGAAAGGGGGGGGAGAGAGAGACGGTATTCTGGATGTCTTATAAATGTTATTTATGATGTATTATTTACATTAAAGCTGACAATCCTAAAAGCTCTTACAGACCAATTAGATTGATTGTTTCCCAGTATAAAAGATCACATCGTACCAAAGTATGCAGCTATAACATAGTCTTTTGTTGAGCATATAAATGCAGCCATTTATATGCTGCATTACTTTTGCTGTCTATTAAAACCAGAGCTTCCGTGCCACAGATAAAACTTGTGGCAAAGCACCAGCGAGAAAGACAAAGAGAAGTGCTCCGTTTGCTTCTCTTGCATTTCTACTGGAGACAATTAGAACGAAGAAACTGAAAACTCTTCATGATAAATCCATAAAGGTTAGAAAGTTATAGGTGGCAGTTCTCTTTGGAAGCAAATCGGGTTCTCCTAAAACACAGTGCTACAGAAAGGAGTGGTTTATATATACAGATATTGAATCTCTATGATAGATACCCGGGGGGAAATGTCTCAGCAACGTGTGGGATTTTCAGTGGATTCCAGACACTTTATAACACCCCCCTGCCTGTGTGGGAGAGTGATCCGTCTTTATCCTATCATTGCTGTGCATTAAACAGAAGCATTGGAAGGGAAGCAGCTGTATCGGTGCCACTGGAACAGGGAGCAAAGGGATAGCCTTTCCCCCCTATTAACATCTCAATAAGAGTCCTTGCCAAGGCAACCTGAGATAGATGACCCCATCATGTGAAAGTCTGGAGCCTCCCTGTGCATGAACGGTTTATGAGCAAGAGAAGGCTTGCTTGCTCAAAATGTCTCCCTTTTAAGTATCGCTGGTCTAACTCTGTCTGAACCCTATGATGTCTGAGAAGAGGGAGTTAAATTCTTTTCAACAAGAAGACTGTCAACTCAAACTTTGACTGCAGAAGCTCGGTTTCTAATTGTGTGACTTAGATGGGAGCCGGTCTCCTTAGCAACCCAGGGCATTATGATTGTATCCCAACGAATTTTCATTAAGTCAGGCAAGGTCTCTGTCTTTATATTTGAGGCCTTCTTATATGCCTTAAGTTTACAGAGGAGGACTTGCCTGCCTTTGGCAGCAACACCCCATGGAAACCAGAACAGTGGCAACCAATAGGGGAAGGGCTTTCCCAGGGTCTAAATATGCCCTGGGTGTGGCGCATTAAAATTTAGGGATGCACATAACTTCATATCAGTATGCCCAAATCATGGACACCCTGAATTTTAAAAAGAATTCTTTAGGTAATGGCAACTTGATGCTTCTGGTGCTGTCATTCTCATTGTGCAGGTGAAACTATTGAGTAGGATAAGTGTTTGGAAATTTGATACTAAAAGCTGTGTGATGGCAATAATTACATCACTGTAAAAGGACCTATAGAAAGTGCTGGTAAATCCTGTAGAAATCAATTAGAAGATAGCCACAAAAACCTTAAGAGTTCTGAATTCAGGTGCCCAGAATTTAGTTTAGTACACGCTAAACTATGAACACTGGAAACCCAGAGTTATGCCCCAGACATAGTGCTGCATAATGAAAGAATAACTGTGGAAATAGTTAAGTAGCTAAGATCTAGTGTTTCTATTCCTACAACAGTTCATGTGCAAGGGGAAAAGTCATAAATATTTATAATGAAATAATGATTTCGTGCCATCAGTCCAATCCAATCTAATCCAATTTTAATTTATATCCCGCCTTTCTCTGCTTACGCAGACTCAAGGCGGCCTAACAACATATCAGTAATACAATAACCAAAAACATCATCAAATCTCAATACAGATCAAACTAATGTACCGTACAAATACATAATATAAAACAAATCAAATTACATTGAGTACAACATACAGAAATTCAGCAAAAATAATAATAAACAATACATAATTATACAATAAACCTATACAATAATTCAACCCTGACACATCCCCGTACTGACCCGATGTCACACTTAATCAACTGGTACGGCATCGACGTCGGCAGATCCCCACCCCGACTGCCACCGGGGTCAGAACCAGCCACGCTGCCACCTCCCAAGGCCGACCAGGCCAGATGAGAAGCCTAACCCATTTCCACTTATGACTTATAGTGACCTTTCCCAGGGTTTTCTAGATAGAGAAGATATAGAAGTCGGAATGCCCTGGGACTTCAGGTTGATCACGACTATACAGGCTTTCTTTGCTGCTGGGAGGCAGAGAGGAATCGAACTTCCAGTTACCTAAATCATTGAGCTATCCAGCCAGCTATAGTATTTATAGTGTTCAATGCACTGCTTCTCATACCTTTGTTATTCTAGCAAACAGTGTGCAAAGTTTCCCCCATTTCGGAATCCCTGAACCAGAGAGCATTCCTGGCTTTATTTTCTTGGCTTTTGTTGGTTTAACATAGCAGGGTATTTGTGCGTGCATGAATACAAAGTCAGTGGCAATATTTGCCCTAATACAAAAGGCTGGCAAGACCTCTGTAAGGCAGCAGAAGCTACAAATAGAAAAGCATCCTGGATGTGAAAGGTGGCAACTGTCATGTCTTTGTCCTTTTGTGTGGTTCCTTTGTGGCATCTGGCAGTAGAGCTGTATCACAGCAACTAAGCATCCAGGCTGACAAAGCAGATAACATAGCAGATAACTGGAATTTTAAGAAAAGCAGGTTTGATGTTCTTGGTCTGTGATGGCGAACCTTGGCACTCCAGGTGTTCTTGGACTTCAATTCCCAGAAGCCCAAGTCTCTGTGAATGCACACGAATGGGTTTACTGCACAGTTAAACCCATTTGTGTAGATTCACAGAGATTTGGGCTTCTGGGAATTGAAGTCCAAGAACACCTGGAGTGCCAAGGTTCGCCATCACGGTTCTAAGTCGTCCATAAGAAGCTGTCTTATTCATCTGTAGTCTGGGAGATGCTGCACAGTCCCAGAACACCCCCAGGACAAGGGAATGGTCCAGTCATTTGTCCATCTAGCCTAGCATCATCAACCGACTGGCAGCATCTCTCCAGGGTTTCAGGAAGAATAACTGCCTGCTGTCAAGTCCTTTTCCCAAATGGTGATCAAACCTTCTACATACCAAGCCCCAATTCTGCTGCCTAGTCATTCTCTAATATTCTTGGCTGCTGTGACGGTGTTTAGGTCAAGTAATCACTGTTTTACTAATCTAATTTCCCAGTTACGCTTTAAATGTCCACTTCTGTTTTTATCTGACAGGTGCAACCTGCAGAACTGTGTTATATGCCATTATGCAGTAATAGAGAAAGAAGCTGACCTCAAGGACTGTTTGATTGGACACAACCAGCACCTGGAACCTAAATGTAAGCAACAAATTGCCATTTAACTCAACCAAGGGTAGCTAAAATTCCTAACCCATTTCCACTTCTAGGATTCATCTTTTCATAAACTGGAGAACATGCAAGTGAGGTTGTTGAGGATCCAAATTAAGAAAGTAGCAAAATGTACCTTATTATTATTATTATTATTATTATTATTAGTAGTAGTAGTAGTAGTAGTAGTAGTAGTAGTAGTAGTAGTAGTAGTAGTAGTTTTAGTTTTATTTATATCCCGCTTCCCTCAGCCCGAAGACAACTTGAAGCGGCAAACAACAGTAACAACAACAACACAATAAGTATACAATATACAAAATACAAAATAAATACACAATGGTACAAAAATAACACATTACAATATAATCAATGCAATATCAATAACGGGAGCAAAGAAAGCAAAAATACAATACGGTCCATATAATCAATATTACGAGCACAAAGAAGGTCCTTATGGCTGCGGAGTGCCGACGTAGGTGCTTCCACTTTCCCCGCCAAACAGGGGGAAGGTGCTCCATGCCTTGGCAATGACCTCGGCAGCAGCAAAGTTCTTACAGCCGCGATGTGCCGGTGCCAGAGCTTCCCCTCCCCCTGCCAGGCTGTGGGAAGGAGCTCCGCGCCTCAACATCAGCAAGGTCCCGGGAGTCCGGAGAAAGTCCTGCCATGGCTGCTCCCTTTTGAGACCCCAGGAAGGGGGTGGGGGCCAGGACGCTGATGGAGTGGGCGGTCCCAAGCCCTCCATCCCAGCCGCAGGTGGGTCCCGGGTATATTGTATATTGGTATACAGTGGATAAAAACTCTGCTTAAAAGTATGCTATTCAGAAAGGTTCAAGTACTGTACTAGGTAAAAGTAAAGGATTCCCTTACTCGAAAGCCAATCGTATCTGACTCTAGGGTTCAGTGCTCATCTCTGTTTCAAAGCCAAAGAGCCAGCGCTTTCTGCTTCTGCAGACACTTCCGTGGTCATGTGGCAGGCATGACTAGACACCGGAGCGCATGGAAAGCTATTTATCTTCCCTATTTATCTACTTGCAATTTCTTGCTTTCGAACTGCTAAGTTGGCAGGAGCTGGGACAAAGACGGGAGCTCATTCCGTCCTGCAGTACTCTGGAATCGAACTGCTGACCTTCTGCCTCCCAGTCAGCATCTTAGCCACTTGAGCCACTGCAGTCCCGCTGTTCAAGTACTAAAACCTTGGAAATTGCTTCATCTGGATTGGTATGGCCAAGCTTGATGAAGGGATAGATTGCCTAAGTTGCTGTTAACTGAGGACTTTAAAATGAATATCTTCAGAGGATTTGGCCACTCATTTGCTTTGGATACGGAGCTGCGCCAAATGCATTATATTAAGTGCTTCAATTATGATGAGAATGGTTGATTTGTCTTTTCGTTCTCCTTAAGCTATGTGATTTTAAAGTCTTCACTGCCTAAAATGGAAAGGCTGGCTCAAGATATAGATGCCTTTGACCCTAGCTGCAGAAGTGTTTATAATATATTTTGTTCTCATGGGCATCAACAGACACTATAAGGACTCTGATAATTATCTTCTCATTATTTTATTTGGATGCTTTAATCAACTTAATCCCATAGGTTTTGAGTGGATAACACTCAAGTAATTTTCTGAGTTCTGCCAATTTTTTAAAAAACCTCATGTTTGTCCTTGGTCATGAATTGTTTACTCAGGCCAAAAGATTGCTGGAATTTGGGATTTCCAAATTGAGGAACAATTCCGAGGATCATTATTATATAATCTTTCACTCTGTGCTTTGATTTTGCCTTCCTTAAATCCTTGGGTTCATATTTCTTTAAAATGTAACTTGTTTTAACTGCTTGCTCCTTTACTTTGAAGCAGGGCCTTAGCCAGGATTCTAGATGTGGATGGGCGAATGTTTTTTCCAGGGTGGGCAACAAAGCCTCTCTTTTTTTTTACCCCAGTGCATTCCTATGGGAAACCACGCCTTGCCAGGACGGGCAAACTACTAACTCAGGGCGGGCCAATCCCCCCCTGCCCGCCCCCCTCTGGCTACGGCCCTGCTTTGAAGATGGAAGGGACCTCAGGATACATACATTCTCATTTTACCCCCTTGCTCCAATCAAATATTTCAGACCTAGCAGAAACACTAATTCAAGGATATGCTTGGCCAGCATCATAGGGTTCAAATGCACAAACATTCAGCTAGGAGGCACTTTCTGTTGCCCACCTTTGGTCTGTTCTACTATCAGTTGAGACTCAACTTTTAGTTTATTTTGCTTTGCCGATCTCCCAGTCATACCACCAGAAGGTTGTTGGTATTAAAACTTCTTTATTTGCCCATCCCATTGTATATTTAGCAAGCCTTTATTTTCCTTTCATCATTTTTTTTCTGGGACTGTGTTTCTCAAATAAACATGGCTTCTGTTTGAGTCACAATTTTTTTCAAGGAGATTTAACCTTTTCCCTGACTACACTGCCACCCTAGATGTGTATCAGTTTGGTCTACTACAATGAGAACGACTATCCCTTCTATTGGTGTCACCATTGGAAACCAATGAGCTAACCACTCTTATACACAGAAGTTCTCATGCACATTCTTTTTCTGACACCCACATTAAAGCATATTGTGCATCTATGTATTTATTGTCTTGCCCCTAAGCCCATGATGGCAACCCTTGGCACTCCAGATGTTCTTGGACTTCAATTCCCAGAATCCCAAGCCCCCATGAATCCGCATGGATGAGTTTACTGCGATTCACCCGGCCTGCTCCGCCCTCGTCGCTCCTGGAAGCGGAAGTAAAACGTGCCCATACGGATGCGTTTTTCTTCCGCTTCTAGGAGCGACAAGGGCGGCGCAGGCCGGATGAATCGTAGTAAACCCATTCATGCAGATTCAGTGGGGCTTGGGCTTCTGGGAATTGAAGTCCAAAAACATCTGGAGTGCCAAGGGTCGCCATCACGGACCAAAGTCAAGGGGAAAAAATTGATTTTGCAAGCTATGAGCCCCTCTTTCAGTTTAGCTTTCATTGAGGTGCACTGAGTAAGTCTCCTCCTGACCATGATAAGAACTTTTGAAAACATCTGCTCTACAGTAAATCTCAAGTTCTGTAGCATTCCTTGTGCGTGATACATTCTGAGTGCTTTATTGTCTTTGTTTCTCTTTGTTTACATTCTAACAGATGACAAAAAGCTAGGCAGAATCCTCTTCCTAAAGCCTTGCTAGTCCCTAGTAGCAGCAGATGGGTGCTTCTCTGTCTTGTGTATCATGCTTCATTAAATTCAGTTCAAGCTGATGGTTTTGCCTTTTTCACACTACAAAATTCAGGCCCATATGTCAATGATTTTTTTTTTTGATTCTCTAACATGTAGCAGTACATGCATCTTACAATAAACCACGTTAGGTCTAGCATTAGGAATTTGAGCATACTGTACTTTTAATTTACTACGGATTAGAAATCGAGGGTCTACGCTACAGTCTTTCAAGACAAACTGCCAAATACATGATTTCCTATCATCCATTTTTACATGATGTTTGTTATTATTATTATTTTGTAAGTCATAAACAATCTGATTGTCTGGATTATACCCAAGGTTTGCTAAAGTTCTCCTTTACCATGATATACAGTACACAGTGAGATTTATAACCTGCATAACAAATTTGCTGCTCTCTGTAGCATCATATTCCAACTTTAAAGAAAAAACCTTCTCCAGCAAAAACTATGCCCAGATTAAAAATTGGCCTAACAAGGAGTGGTTGAAAATGCATCCCTGTCTTTTTCTGACAATGTTCTTGCTTCTGGGAAAATGACAGAAGCAATGTGTTGAAAACAGAAGTCTTTCTTAAACTAAAATCTACCACAGAAGACTGTGCAGTGTGGCTTTAGGTTCCCCAGCAAACAGTCCATGTGAGTCAGATGTATCTTGCTGCTACCTATCCCGCTAACCACAGAACATTTGTATAATAGCAGTGGTGCAACTTGGAAGTCCTGGAAATGTAGAAAAGTTGCTGTGTGCAGCAGCATCTGTATGTGGATGGTTCTGCAATAATATACGAAGGACTTTTTAATAATAATCTACAGTCTGCTTGCCTCTTTTTCTTGCTGTCTTCTCTTTCCCGGAAATGGGCAGAAAATACATCTGTGACATACACTTCTGCAAATGCTAACTGGATTTCTGTTTTCCCAAAAAAATCCGCTTTTATACTGTTTAGTAGGACTGCATATCTCTTGTCTCACAAGAGCACATCTTTTTCTTAATCTGCCATGATTTGATTTAGGAGACTTGCTTGCAAAGAGTAACTAGCTGGTCTTAATGGACATTTTTTGATTAATTAATAATTCCATATCCCTGACTTCCTCTCTTTGGCCTGTCCCAGGTAAAGTTGCTGGTTACCCTTGCTTGAAAGCCAGTCGTATCCGCCTCTAGGGTTCAGTGTTCATCTCTGTTTCAAAGCCGAAGAGCCAGCACTGTCTGCTTCTGCAGACATTTCCGTGCTCATGTGGCAGGCATGACTAGACATCGGAGCACACGGAACGCTGTTACCTTCCCACCGAAGTGGTCCCTATTTATCTACTTGCGATTTCTTGCTTTCGAACTGCTAGGTGGGCAGGAGCTGGGATAAAGATGGGAGCTCACTCCGTCCTGCAGTACTCGGGAATCGAACTGCTGACCTTCCGCCTCCCAGTCAGCATCTTAGCCACTTGAGCCACTGCAGTCCCTTGGCCTGTCCTAACTTGCAATATAAGTGCAGAGAGTTCAGCGTTTGCTTTGTTATGGCCTCTACTGGTCTTCCATCCCAGTAGGAGAAGGGCAGCGTAGTTTTGAATTAAATTATTCAAAATTGTAGCTGAAATCACTGCTCATTAAAACTTGATCATTTTCACACACAAAAGTTGCTTCATATAATCTTAATGCAGATTTTTTTGCACAGTACATGTTTTCAGCAGTCCCCATCCCCAATTCACCCCAATGTCCCTGCTTTTCTTGCCCCTGAGCTGCTTTCTGGGCCAAGAAAGTAGCTCCCAACAAGGATTGCTGGCATGATCATTTCAGTTGTTCTTTTTTTCCCCATAGATCATCTTAACATATGGCTGTTTTGGCATAGATGGATGTTGCGTTCAAGTTTCTGAGGCAGAGCTCGTGTTTTCTTGCCATAGTTGGGTCAATAGATATTTCATTTCGAAGGATACCCTTGACATCTCATTTCTGTTCTGGCCCTCACTGCCTTGTCTTTACTCAACTAAAAGACATTTGCTCTTCTGTCCAGGTACTCAGTGTTTGGTTCATGCAAGAGAAGTCGAGTATAGACTGTTGACCACCAGATACATTTTTATCTTGGTTCAGCAAACCTCTCTTCTGAAAAGGAATAACCTCCACAATAGAGTGGTTTAGCTGTAGCAGGAGTCTGAGATATTATTAGTTTTTAGTGACGATATTTTAGTAGAACAAAGCTTGACAGTTTAGCAGACTGCTAGTTTGGAAGAAAACTATTAGTTGCTTCCTTCCTTAGTTATCATACCAGGGAAGATTCATCCACTCCATCTCAATGATTTGTATCTGCCAAATAATGAAACCTAACTAAGTCAATTCTTGAATTCTGGGAGTTGCAGTTGCTCCCGAGAGAGAGGTATTGATGTACCTCTCCGTTAGCCTGTGGCCCTTTAGTTTAGTCATATCCCTGAATTGTCTCAATAAACCAGTGATGGTGAACCTTTTAGAGACCAAGTGCCCAAACTCAATAGGCTGCTGTCCACACAGCAGAGGGGCGGGTGAACTCTATGCTGGGGGAAGGGAGGAAGCGCTCCCATCAGGCTGCTGGGCAGAGGGGCGGGGCGGACTCTGTTCTGAGGCAGGGAAGAAGCACTCACATTGGACTGCTGGGCAAAGGGGCAGGGTTAACTTTGTTGGGGCGATGGCATGCGTGAGTGCCCCCTCTGGCACATGTGCCATAGGTTCACCACCACTGCAATAAACCCTGAAAGGAATAGAGCAGACATTCACCCAAAGCTCTCACTTGCCCTACTAAAACAAACCAGTCCCACCACCTGTTTCCATTCTCTTTCACCACATGGGACATCCAGAGCTATCTTGCTGCCTGAGCCCCTTCTTTTTGCAGCTGCTGCCTGTGTTCTGGAGTGCTATGCCATCTAAACGCCATTAGCCTGGTAGAGAGAGAGAAGAATTGCTCTTTGCACTAGCCTGAATTAACCAATCTGTGTGCACTTATGCAACCTCATTCCCACCATAGCCCTTGTTATTTTCTCTCTCTTTTTAGTGTTATTTATCCTGTCTATCTATGTCTATCTTCTAAAGAGTGCTCATACTCGGCCAGGTTCTTCAGCATTGGTGTATAATAGAACAATAATTCTGTGCCAGGAACTGTTTTCTACTCTCTTTTAAAGGGTTTCTAAAACAGCGTATGTGATTGAATGAGAAAACGGAACATTTTCTGGAGCCCTCGAGGGTTGGAACTTCGTGGTGGTCTTTGGTTTTGGCCATCTCTCTTTTCTTCCCACATACCCCTTCTGCTGCTGCTGTGGCTCTTCCTCACCTTCCTTTACAAGCTTAATTTTGCCATTATCAGCAGCATTCAGACTGGGATAATTGAGCAAACAACAAGGAGACGCTTTCGTATTCCCCTTAAAAGTCGGGCTGTCTTGGACTCATGCTGCCAGCAAAGTTCCACTGTCCAATGGAAGAAGAAGAAAAATGTCATTATTGCTGAAGGAGAGTCATCTCTTTCTCTATATTTATTCAAATTATAGTTTACTTGCCATAGACGCTAAGCAACATTCTAGACCCTAAGACAGTGGTGGTGAACCTATGGCACACATGCACAGAGTTTGCCCCACCCCTCTGCCCAGCAGCCCAATGGGAGTGCTTCCTCCCCAGCACAGAGTTCGTCTGTCCAGCAGCCCAATGGGAGTGCTTCCTATCTCCCCCAGCACAGAGTTTGCCCCACCCCTCTGCCCAGCAGCCCAATGGGAGTGCTTCCTCCCTCCCCAGCACAGAGTTTGTCTGTCCAGCAGCCCAACGGGAGCACTTCCTTTCTCCCCCAGCATATAGTTTGCCCCACCCCTCTGCCCAGCAGCCCAATGGGAGTGCTTCCTCCCTCCCCAGCACAGAGTTTGTCTGTCCAGCAGCCCAACGGGAGCACTTCCTTTCTCCCCCAGCATATAGTTTGCCCCACCCCTCTGCCCAGCAGCCCAATGGGAGTGCTTCCTCCCTCCCCAGCACAGAGTTCATCTGTCCAGCAGCCCAACGGGAGCACTTCCTTTCTCCCCCAGCATATAGTTTGCCCCACCCCTCTGCCCAGCAGCCCAATGGGAGTGCTTCCTCCCTCCCCAGCACAGAGTTTGTCTGTCCAGCAGCCCAATGGGAGCGCTTCCTTTCTCCCCCAGCACAGAGTTTGCCCCACCCCTCTGCCCAGCAGCCCAATGGGAGTGCTTCCTCCCTCCCCAGCACAGAGTTTGTCTGTCCAGCAGCCCAATGGGAGCGCTTCCTTTCTCCCCCAGCACAGAGTTTGCCCCACCCCTCTGCCCAGCAGCCCAATGGGAGTGCTTCCTCCCTCCCCAGCACAGAGTTCGTCTGTCCAGCAGCCCAATGGGAGCGCTTCCTTTCTCCCCCAGCACAGAGTTTTCCCTGCCCCTCTGTTTGGGCACTCGGTCTCTAAAAGGTTTGCCATTGCTGCCCTAAGAAGTTTGTCTGTTGGAAGATGATGCTTCAATCCACCACGTCAAACTGACATGTGAAACACGGATCAACTGAGTAACCAAGTAAGTTGCATATTGCAGCACTCTTGTGTTCCCAGCAGATATTTCTGTGTAGCAAATGACACATTCTCCAGGCCATTGATGTGGGAGCACCCAGAACAAATGGGCCAGGCATTGCTCCTTCACAGAGACCGCTGTAATCAGACATTTTGAGGCACTCTGGATCTGCCTGGCACAGACGCTCTGAGTCTGAAACAGTCGTGCCAAATAGAGTCCACATTCTGAGACCCCTTTTTAAACTGCCTTCTTTAATTCCGCCTCTTCTCTTTGTGGCTTGAATGCATCTGTACCCCTGCCAAATGGTAAATAAAAGGCAGCCTGGTAAGAAATTTCTGAAGAGGTGGAGAATGTATAAGCCCCTATCTGGGTTTAAGAACAGGGCAAGGCCAGCTGAAAAGACTCTCCATTGGAGACTGCAAATTCCTATACTGTATAGCCCTTTCACTGCTGCTAATTCTGAGCCTACTTCCATATAGGGCTGGCAGAAGAAGGGTCAGCTCTTTGCCAGTGGGAGGTTTGCCTTGGGGGGAAGCAATCCCTTCTTTTAGGCCTGTGTGATTTCTTGCTGTTGCCCAGCTATACCCACCTGTCAACCACAGCTGATGGCTCCTTTCTGCTTTTGTGCATGATGGCTATGATACATACCTATCTATATTCTTAGTGAAAACCACCTACTGCAGTTGGGTCATTTGTCTCAGGCTGGAATGAACACATTGTTTTTAACCCCAACAACCTATTATTTTTGTTATTTTAATTCCCTCTCACAGGTTTGACTGTACAAATCACATATTTTGAACTCTTCCCCATCCACTCTCAATATAACAGATCTTTCTTTCTTTCTGTCTTGCAGCTAAACACGTCAATGAAGTTATAATGGGTACTGACCAAATGATGGAAATCTGAGTTTTGCAGAACTCAAGAATATTTTTCTGGCTCCCTTAACCTGCAGCCTAGCTAGAGATTTGTTTTGTGAGCTGGCATTCTGGTCACCCACAATTTCTCCTGTATCTGATGCCTATTTACACCTTAATAAAGAAATGTTTACAGTGACATCTGTCTATCTGTCTGTCTTCCTCCATTTGGCTCTTCCTCAACTCCTCCCCTCATTAACATGCACACTGCCTTGCAGAGAGTGATATTTGTTCCTATAAAGACAGTGAATGCACCATGTTGCCAGCCAAACTGAAAGCAGGGGACCACACAGACTGTACTCAGTCAAAAGAACAGCTTAGCTGCTGATCTCACTGTGATGAAAGTGCAGCGTTCCCATTTCTGCTACATTAGGCAAGCCAGAGAGTGCAAGATGACTCAGTCTTCAGGCTTGTGTGATGTTACAAAATGATTAGATGTCAATGGGGAAAGGAGCAGTGCGTTTAAAGTGATGTGTGGTAAGAAAAGTCTTTGCAGCTAAATCCACTGTGACTCTAAATTAGCTATAGTACTTGCATTTTTTTAAAAAAAAATCACCAGCATCTGTGCCTATCGTCCCTGAAACCACCAGTAATAAGTAATAAACCCTAAGTATGTGAACAAAAGTGGAGGAAACAATTAAGCAAAATTATGAAGAGTATAGAATGCCTTAAGGGCCATTCAACAATTACGTGATACGTTTTTTGGGGGAAATTGACCCCTTCCCCCTCATGTAATCCGACTGTAATTTTCGCTCTCTCTCCCCACCCTTAAAATTACATAATCCAGAGCTTTTGTATTGAAACTCTAATTTTTAGAGCTTTTCACTATTGGTGCCTAATGCAGACTGCACAAGTAATTCAATAATCTCAAATCGGATCAAAATTCTCAGGTCATTTTTAAACGTAAAAAAAGTGCCATGTTTCGAAACTGCAACTACTCCAAATGGATTACGTAATCTTTGACCCTACCACCACCACCACTCCCGTAATTCAGATACAGACCCCCTCCCCCCCCTCAAGGATCATGTAATTGTTGAATGGCCCCTTAGGAGACTTTCTCTCCACCTACTTCCACACTTTGGGAAGTATGAAGAAAGAACAACATATGCATATCTAAAATCTTACTGTTGGTTTTAACCCAAATGGAAATATTTCATAAGTGAAAGTCTGCCTTTACAATTAATACTTCATTGTCATTTCTTGTTATTTGTTTCTGTCCCTAAACATCACACATTTGCATTTTGGAATTCATTGTATAAATATTATTATTGAGCAATACGCTGTCAGGATTTAAATCAGGGGTTCCCAGCCCATGGCACCATTCCATCCGGCCTGCCACCATCACCATCGCACCCGGAAGTGGAAGCAAATGCGTTTACATCAGCCATAAAACGCACCCACGACTGTTGTAAATGCGGAAGTGGCATTTATGACAGCTGGAAATTCTTCCACTTCAGGAGGGTATGGCCTGCCCAATCAGCTGTCCAGGAGGCGTGGTCAGGCCCGTGGCATTAAAAAGGTTGGGAACCCCTGGTCTAAATAATGATATGTTGCCCCTCTCTTGGAATGGAATCTGATGTACAGTATTTAGGCTGGTTAATAGATCAATGCAATCACTTGATAAAGGATTATAATCACCTGTGTCAGAATATGCATGTGTTTGAAGAAGAGAAGAATCAATGCTTTTTTTCCCCCTTTTCTGCCAGGGTGAACCCACAAGTAGTCGCACTGGAATTGCCCCTAAATCTTTTCCATATTTTCAGGAAAATTGTGTTTTTACTTCCAGTGAAACTTGAATTCAGTAAAATTCACTAAGTATTCAGTAAAAGAAGAAAATCCTTTATGTGCAATTGTTGTATTATATGTTAAGACTTTTGTGAGCATATCGGCACCAGACAGAACATCTGAAGGAACTATTGTACATGAATAAGCTTTATACTTTTAAGTCCCTACAACAAAAGGTGCAAAATAGGATGTGATCCTCATCATAGGGATAAGGTAGGGATATGTCACAGACCTTTACCCCTAAATATCTCCTAAATTATCAAGCTACATTGAGCAGACATAAAACCAAATAACTTCCAAGCTCCCTGCATAGTTTCTCAGTAGAAATCAAAGAGGAATGAGCCAATATGAAAAATCCATCAACTGGGCATCGAATGGCCCAACTCTGGCTTCTTTAGTCCAAGATTTTGGCAAATTTTGGCACATGTAGGAAGTCAGTCAGTCATGCCTTCCACTTAAACATTTCCTCACAACTGAGATTTTTTAAAAATTTGCTATTGGTATTCATGGAAAGCAGGAGCACATTCTGCACCACTTCCTGTCATCTGACACTATTTACATATCAGCAGATAATTTTGGTTGTTAGTGAAACCTGAAAATTGTACATTACATCATCCTGTCTCAAGTGTCCACGTCTTTTCAGCACTGCATCAAAATGGTAGCACTTGTTACCCTGAATAAAAACCTATTCTTTATGCAGTTATGTAAAACTGGGGCTAGATATTTCTGAAATTGGGAGCAAAACTCTTTCTTTTATGTTTGAAAGAAAAAGAAGAGAAACCTATGTGCAAATTAAGAGTATGTACCCTATTCAAATATCTTGAGAAAAACCAATTGTGTAGATAGAGAACTAGATGTGAATGGTATTATTATACTGGCGTAGCCTTTGTAAAATAGGTTTAAGTGAAATATTACATTTATTTTTATTTTATTTATTTATTTATTTATTTCAATTTTTATGCCACCCACTCAGGTAAAAACCTGACTCAGGGCGGCGTACAACAATTAAAAACATATAAAAACATGTTAAAACCCCGTCATCCACCCTCTTACTCCCACCCCCATTTAAAACTAAAAGGGTAAAAGTCCAAAAAGTTGTTTATTTTGTTAATACTGCAGGCAACTTTCAAATAATTAAAAGCAAGTATTATATACTTATCTTAACCTATAAAACTAAGGGTTAACCGTTGGAACTTGCTATAGGTTGCTATGCCTCACCCTACTTGCCTGCACTCACCCTTCGTGCACACGGCCGATCTGGGTCCGCAGGTCAACAAAGGATTGAGAAAACAGGCAGTGGGGCAACAGCCCCACAAACGCGAAAAAAGGGAAACAACTTCATTTCCCAACATTCCTTGTGCCGCGCCAGAGCCAATCAGGCAGAGAGGCTCTCGCACGGCGCGGTGCAAGGAACGTTCGGAAACGCGCCGCAGCCAATCAAAAGAAAACCGTTTTTAAAAAAACGCAGCACAAACACAAAGCACAAACCCATAACTACAAGCCCCAGCGTCCTACGCGCCATGAGCGTGCAGAACACTGAGGAAGCTGGCGTGCCAAAATTAAAACAAAAACACCGGGAGAGCAAGTCCGCCAAGCCGCGGGAACCAAAGCCCCCCTCCCCAACGGCGCCTGAAGCTCCTAATCGGAGTTTCCCCTTTAATATCACTGGGGGGGTTGTGCTCCCCCTCTCTACTGGCTCCCCTGGGGTTGGGAGGGTTGGTGGGACCAAAGGAGTCTGTCTCCCCAACCTTCCTGACCCCAGGGGACCTGGCAGAGAGGGGATTCCCCTCCCCACACACACACGCCCCATATTAAAGAGAAGAAACCAAGCGGTTACTTCTCTTTAAAAATGGAGTTGGGGGGGGGGGAATCCCCCTCTCCGATGGCACTCCTGGGTCTGGAAGGGTGGGGGAGACAGACCCCTTTTCTCCACCCATCCCTCCCAAACCCAAGGAAGCCAGCGGAGAGGGGGATCACAACCCCCCCTGATATTAAAGGGGAAACCACAATTGAGATTTCCCTTTTAATATCAGAGGGTGGCCTGGATTCGATCCCTTCTCCTCGGTCCCATGAGTCTGGAAGGTTTAAAACGGGGAGACAAAAGGGGTCTGTCCCCCCAAGCCTTCCAGAGCCAGGGGAGACGGCAAAGAGGGGATCCCCCCATAGGACACCAAAAAACACAAAAACAAACAATCAAAAACATCCAAAAATACACAAAAACAAACAAAAATAACACCAACAAACAAGACAAAGTAAACAAAAACCAAAATTTCAAAACACACCCAGCACCCAGCCAAACACCACAAAATCCAACCACCACCACCACCCCAAATAAAGAAAAACAGCCAACTCACCACCACACGACCTCACACCACAACGACTAGAAAAGAAATGAATAAAGAAAGAGACTACTTACTGGAAGAAGCTCCACCCAGAGGCCACGAGAGAAAAAACAGTCAAAATACAAGATAACCCCTACCAGCACCACTTGCTGCCCACAATAGTAAAAAAAAAATCAAAAAGACACAACAGCCCCACACAAAAGCCCACAAGAGTAAAATCAAGTAAAAACAAATAACACAAAATCACAATTTTACACAAATCAAAAACAGATGTCAATAAAATAAAATAAAAACTATTCAAAAATCCTGTGCTGAATTTTTACTCAAATAAAAAACAAAAACATCAATACACAGTTTAAAAACATTTATTGTGAAAAACATGTACTTTCACATTTTTTAAATTATTACCTACGGTACAACAATTTAAAAAATACATACTAAAAATATTGGGTTAAATAATTTTTTTGGAAAAAGTATATCATCCTTTATTCTTTTTTTCATCCACAAAACCAAAACACCAAACAAAACTCATCACAGTTTATAACAGGCCACCAAAAAAAATTTGTATAAATAAAAAAATTTAAAATTTAAATTATAGACTAACCTCTTCTTTACAAACATTAACAACAACAACAAAAACTTTCCAACACCATTTAAAACAGCCCGGCAACGCCGGGCAACCTCTGCTAGTTTAAAATATATTCAGACCACATTATGAAATATATATATATATATATTAATTCTTTTGAGTCAGAGTTTTCCCCTTTCTAAAATGTGTGGTTTGCAGGAATTTGGCTAGCATGAAATTAAGACACATATTTTCTAAACCTTGTTGATCAGAGCCTGGAGGTGCTTCCAGCTATTGCCCGCGGGAATATTGGTTAATTTTCATTTGGTAGACACATTCCTGATCTGATATTTTCTCTTCCCTGAAGGAAGCAAAACTTTATTTTTGCAGAGGAGAATCAAAATTATCATACAACCCTGCCCAATCCTTCAGAAATGAAAAATAAACCACATTAAAGAATTGCTCAAAATGGGAAACAGTGCAGCAACAGCCAACTCACCACTGTCTCAAAGGGTTCTGCTTATGGTGCTGCTTTCTGGGTACTCCTGTATCGTTCAAACTAAATATATCTCTAGACCAGTGTTTCCCAAACTTTGGTTTTGGGACTTCAATTCCCAGAAGCCTAAGTCAATCCTCCTAAGCACTGATTAGCCAATGCACTGACTTAGGCTTCTGGGAATTGAAGTCTCCCTGTGGGGCGCATGCTACGAACCACGACTCTAGCCCCTTTGAGTTGCTCTTGTATCCAGTTTTGACATTGTATTTGATGAATGGAGTCAGAAAACAATGGCCAAAAAAGGATCTCATGCTACAGCGGTCCCATCCATTCCTTGCAACAGCCTTCAAAGATTTCTTAAAATGGGTTGCTGAGCAGTTTCTCACTCTCCACAGCTGTCTTTTAGTTTAGTTTAGTTTATTCAATTTATACCCCGCCCTATTCAGCACAGGCCGGCTCAGGGTGGCTAACAACATATACATACCCCAAAGGGTTTACATACAAAAAATGAAATACAAAACAAATACATATAAAATACAAAATATATAGAAAAATACAAATAAAATACATAAGTATACAATAATACAATATGGGCCGGCAAAGGAGCGTTTCTACTTCCCCCATCTGCAGGACCGGGGGAAGGAGTTCCGTGTCTCGGCTGGAGGCAAGGCTACATAGAAATATCCAAAATACAATATATCCAAGTGCAGAACAATTGCAAAGTTACACAATAACAGAACAATATAGCCCCCTCTCGACCATAATGTCCCAAGGAGTAGAAACATCGGCATCTCCCACTTCCCCTGCGACCAATGCTGGACCTTCAGTTGGTACAGAGGAAACAGGTCCTCCTGACATTTTTACATGTAGCTCCCATAATATTTTACTTTTTGGGCCACTATCTGTTGTATTAGAAGGCAAGGCTTAATGGAAAAAACAGTAATACTAGGGGAAAGTGGGAGTCTGCAGGGAATGAAGATGACTTAACATTGGGTGGATTAACATGGAGAAGAACCATTTTTTGCAAGATTTAGGCAGGGGTATTAATGATGAAACATTTTGGAGCTCATTAATTAACTGGCTTGCCATAGGTTGGAAGGAACTTGATGGCACACAAAAACATACTATCCAAAGGTGGTGGGAGATCCAGCCACACAACATTGGGGGGGGGGGGGGGGACAAAATTGCTTATCCTGGGTTAATATAATTTAAAATGATAAGATGTGTTGGTTTGCATTCAAACTGAGCTTCTTAAACATGTTACCTGCTCTTACAAGTGTTACTGACTGTTGGAAGAACAAAGTTTTCTTCTTGCCTTTTATGACCTGCAGGTGTTTGGGGTGAGATAAAAGTAGATTATCAAAACAAGGATTCATTCTTGATGTAGTCATCGTGTGTGGCTGTGCTGTAATTATAAAAATAATAATTTCACATTATGATTCTTCCAGAAATCATGAAAGAGTCGCTGGGAGTTTAACCCTTTTGTGGTCTGACAGACTGGAATAGACTCTAAACAAGATGTTCTTCAGTAACAGAGATGCTACCTCTGAGCACATGTAGTTCTGTTTCTAGTGAAACAAGTAGACTACAGGTTTATGTCATGTGTTTTGCAAGTACTCTAAGTTTAACAAACTAGAGCAAGAGGTCAAAGATAGGCAGGTTCATGGACTGACTTGCACTTGGATGTGATTTCCAGTTGTGTTGTTTCTTGTGCGTCTTTTCCTTCCATAGCTTTGTTGCTATATTTCTTCCTTTCCTTTCATACCTTTGTTACAATAATCCTCATCAGATAGATGTGTTCTTAATCTATTTAGAGAGGAAGATGAGGACAAAAGCCACTTGGGCTAGGCACCACCTAATATTACCTTCAGCTGGATCACCTGTTTTGTGTTTTCATGGCAGACATGTCCTAGCTAAAAATGGTCACTGCCTCTTTGCTTAGTGCCTACTGCCTATCTTTGCTTGAGGGAGCATGGAGCTGTCTACTTACTGTTCTTCATGAGCCATATGCCTAAAATAACTTGTAAATGCAAGTACTAGCCTGCGGCCTGAGCACTGGTGACCAGAAAGTCTAACACTGACATTTGAAACTGGACAGTAGCACTGCACAAAAGGCCCAATCAAAGCAATCAAATTGATTAAAAAGCATGTCATACTGGTGGGAATAATCAGGGATAAGCAATGGACACAAAGCCACCATGGCAGAAGAAAAGGGATTGGTCTTCATACCTCCTTATTAACATTTTCAAGACTCTTCTATGTTTGCCAGTTGTCTACAGATCACCCAGGGTTCTGTCACTAAAACGTGATCTGCCTTCTACCTGATCCTGTTGTAAAGATCTCTAATGTAAAAGTAATTCCTCTTCTATCATGACGTGTCAGTTGCTTGCCAAGATCATTTTCTAGAACCAATATATGCTTGGCTCCTGACTTCCAAAGAAATTTCCATGGTTCCCTGGCTTTTCTAATGAAATTCTCTTGCAGTGTTAAAATGAGATACTCCTACTCCTCATCCTCCTACTCCTACTCCTACTATCACCACTACCACTACTAGTTCAGATTGAAACAAGAACTCATTCAGTTTCTTCTACAGTGGAACCTCAGTTAAATGTGTTCTCTGGGATGTTTCTTACAGCGAAAATTACTTTAACCAAATTTTCCATTAGAATGCATTGAACGCAACTTTCCATAGGAATGCATTGGAAACCAAAATACTTTAACCAAAATGCGGTTTCCTATAGGAATGCATTGAAAACCAATTAATCCATTCTGGGGGGAAACAGTAAACTAAGCCACTATTTTCTATCTATTTCCTTTTGCTATGCGATGTTTATGTTAACCGAGCCGTTTGTTAACCAAGGCTCCACTGTACTTCCAATTAGCGTCATACCTTTGGGATCATGTTGCTTATATACGCCAATCCTCCTGAAGGCCATGAAATTGGAGGGTGACCAAAAAAAAGGTCCATTTAAACAAGAAACAACAGTATATATTGCTAGCATCACATTCTTTTTGCAGTGTAGACAGATGCTTGCAATAGCTCGTCATTTTGTTCCTTTCTCTTTCCAGTCTCATCAAAGCAAGTGTACTTGCAGAAATGTTGACATTAAATTCTTAAAAGCTAGAATAAAGATTATGAGCCAGCCAGCCCCACCACCACCACCACTACCACCCCAGCACTTCCTCTGATCCCAAATTCTCAGTGAATGGGATGCCTTTGACTTGTCACCCAACTAGTCTTTATACCACATTTCTCCTAATGTAGGTATAATTTTACCTGGTGTAAAGCCATTGTCTCCTTTCTGTCTTTTTCTTCATAGTTATAGAGAAGGACTGACTCATCTGTGGGGCAATATGCCCATTTCTTTTAGAACAGCCTTTTCCTATGGTTTTCCACATATTGTTAGACTCCAACTCTCCTCACCACATCCAGCCAGGCCACTGGCATGTTGGCTGGGGATAATGTGGTTTGTAGGCCAACACCTCTGGAACACACTAGGACAGGACAGGCTGCTTTAGCCATTCATTATAAAGAAATAAATACCTTTATCATCTTTATTGCCCTCTCAATTTTTCCACAGTTTTGTGAACCATAGTTGAAAATGGGATTATCACATCTAAAGTTAGGAGAAATGTATCTGTCCATTTATCTTGCAAAATCTTGACTTAATTTACATTACGTTTACAAGTCTCTGGAAAAGATTGCTTTCCAAATGTTGGGAGACCAAGATACTCCAAGATGTTTTAACGTTATAAAATGGGCAATATATTGGCTGTGGTGTTGCAGAAGGTATCAGTCTGTCTTAGTCCAGTAGGTAACCAGTCTGTTTTGTGGCAGACTTATTTTATGGAGCCAGTTATTAATTATTAGTCATTATAGGATGGCTGTTTTATGCATTTGTTGCTAGGTCTCTCAAGATGCTCACTTTCTAGCCAGCAAAACTAGCTGGTAATTTTAGAACTATGTTTGAATACTGTATCAAATTTTAGGTATAATTTGAGGCTTGATCGAAGACAAATTATCCTCATGTTCTTTTGGCCACCCTGGGAGTGTGGCATAAACCATCATCACAACCATTAATTAATAGGCCGTAATTTTGCCATGATTAAAGAGCAGTTTCCCAAACACTAATTGCTATGGAGAAGTGATCTTCATTTTAATGACAGTTAAGTTATAGCTCAGGGTCTTGAAATCTTCAACACTTCAATTATAGCCTAATGAATCTAACTATCTAGCAGAAGATCTGGTATAGGGATGCACATCTATGTAAATTTGCAGCATGCATTGCAAAATTACATATTTCATTTCAGACCTTTTAGGCTGACATTTAGTGCAGATTTTTGTAAATGTATTTATGCATAGCATGATTTGGAAGGTAAGTGTTACAAACAGTATAGTTACCTGTTATGAAATACTAGCCGATTACCTGGCCTTGTCCAGGGGTATTCTGACTCACATTCCCAAAGTAGGGTCTGGCTCCCCCGCCTCCTCGGCCCCTGGTGAGCCATTCCAGGCATGGGCCAGGGCTGTTCCCACTGCTGCCGCTTCACTTTCGGCTGTCCATCACGTGGCTGCCGCTGTTCACCACTTCTCCCTCTTGGCCAGTGCTGGCCAAGGGCGCAGGGTGGTGGCGGGGCATCTGACAACTGTAATGCCTTTCCCACCTTGCAGCTGCTGCTGACCGCTGCACCACCCTCCAGGCCAGGGCTGGCTGAGGGTGTCCGGTGTCGGCAGGGTGTCCGGCGGTGGTGGCAGCTGTTTTAGGGGCGGGCCCACCATCCATGCAGTCAGTGCTCCTCACCACTCAAGCTCGGTCAGCTGTGTGTGGGGGTGTGGTGCCGGCCTGGCTGTGCTGCAGCCTGGCCCCGCTGTTGTGTCAGCCGCTGCTGCCCCCTCTAGCGGCCAGGCCTCCAACGTCTCCGCCACCACCATTTTGACTGCTGTAGCCTCGTTCGTCGCCTCCTGGTGCGCACTAACGCCTTTCCTGTCCTTTCTTCTTCTTGGATGGGGGTGCCCCCTTTGTGGCCAATTTTAGGGGGCAGGAACCACCAAAGGGGGCTCGCTACCCACCCACCCCGGCACTCTCACCAGGCCAAGGTAGGTGTGTAGCGAGTTTCAGCAGGATCCGTGCAGGGGTGCGGGAGCCCATCGTGGACATACAACACGACATCTTGATTAGATAACAAAGTTGCAATTCAAAATCAACATAATAGTTAGGAATAAAATAATTATTTATGTAAGAAGAAATATTTTAGTTACTTTCACACATTTCTTTGTAAGGCTATTTATACAGTCTTTTAAAAGGCAGTTAGACAGGAATGTTTCAGATTTCACACCATCCACATATAAGCCCAAACGGTGTTATTTTAAAAACAATGCAAAGGAATTAAAATGATATAAGCATCCCAACATGTAGTGCATTATGTTAATTTTACAACACTGTAACGAGTAATGACAGTGGATTACTTTTCAAATCCTATAATGAGTAGCAGGAATAATGTATATCTAAAGAGTAACTTTTCAAGCTGTTATGCATGCATTTATGTACATCACCTGTAACAAAGCCAGTAGCCTTGAGTGGTAGCCAGAGGAGCAATTGTATTGCAAAAGTATGTCAAGTAGGCTGGCAAGTGCAACAGTTTCCTTACTTCTCATACTCAACCTGGATATTAAGCCATGCTGTAGCTGTAGAAATACTGTATGTTACAAAGTTACAGACCCTGTTAATAACTCTCTATGTCTGGAGAAAGGTCCTTCTTGGCCAGAAACACATGAAATCAGGCCTAGGGAAAGGGCTCTGTCATGGGAGTGCAAATCTTGCACACTTGCTCTCATTTAGAGACTACAACTGAGCTGCTAAACCCAAGTTTGGCAGATGCCACCACCTACCCCAGACTCCCCCCAGCTGTCCGGGGGGATAAACGGCCGCCCCGGTGGAGCGGACAGCCGAAGACGCTGCCCCAGCCGTGTGGGTGGCTGAAGACGCTGGCATTGATTGCTGATCCCGGACCTCCATCAACGTCTGGGAGGAACTTTGCCACTGACCCGGACCCCAACAACAGTCCAGTGGGGAGTTCTGTGACTATTTCATTTCATTTGTTTTTTCTGTTGTCTATTGCCATTTTACTATTATTTGTTGCACTAATTTGTAAGCCGCCCTGAGTTGCCACGGCGAGTGGGCAGCTATAAATGTGAATTATAAATAAATAAATAAGTTCAAACAGAGGCTTCTTCAGCCATTGTAAAGATCTCAAAAGAATAAACAGCTCTATATAGTTAGTTAAAGCTCTTTCCCTTCTTTTTGCTGGTAAGTCAGGTTTTAAGTGTAGGGCCAATCCTGAAGTACAGTACCAGAGATTCACCTAAATTCCCAGGCTTTGCCTGCTCTTGATATGAGCATTTGGTATATATCAGTTGACACAGAGATGATCAAAAACATTTTGTTGCTTGAGGTAAAATACAAAATGGTGCACTTCCCCGTTTCATAAACAGAGATAATAGGATGCCATCTTCTACCATACTTAAAGGCACAGGATTAGAGGTACCAGGAAGGTCGGCATGCAGCTCTCTTCTCCAGGACCTTATTGCCATCTCACAAATATCTCACTCTGCAGCCAGAAGAATACAATATCCACACAGCTATAGGTTCAAATTTGGTAGATGCACCTGAGGGAAATTATATTCGACTCCCCCCCCCCCCCAAATAACATGTCATAACTCAGCTGCTTTGGGGTTGTCATTGCATTTAGAAAAAATATTTCCAAAGATATGGCAAATTGACATAATACTGTAGATGGATATATGTACTTGGTGTGTGTTGGAAAAGCACTGTTTTACGAATAGTTGTGGTCGCAATAGGGCAATGAGTATGTGAAATACAGTTCTTCAGTGTCTTTTCAAAGGATCCTGGATCAAGGCAAACTTCAAGTTTTAAAGGTACATGGATTTCTGGATGTCACTTAATTTGTTATGTTTAAGGCTTTTTCCATCATAAAGATAGGAAAGCAATGCTCCTGTGAGGCCTTAACTTAAGGACAGCTGAAGAGTCTGCAGTTGGGCCTTTATCATTCAAGGAAAACTGGAGGGTTTAGCGGATTTTCTTGGCTTTTGTTTTTTAACGGAAAGTAAAAGATCTGCCTCCTCCTTCCTTGCCCCCCTTTCTGCCCCCCCCCCCCCCCAAATTGCAAAGGACCAGCGTCTGGCCTTGTATGCATAAGCTAATCCTTTGTGCAACATCTAAATGGTTAATTGTGTTTGAGGAAGACGTACAGGCAAAGGGAGGGGGAGACCACCCAGCATGAAACAGACAAGAAAGAGCAATCTTTGCAATGTTTAACTAGGGAGAGAGCAAAGTTGTTTAAAAATATTTAATTTACAACATTCCACTCTGCTGATTATAAGCCAGGCAGCCAAGAAAACGCCACTGCGTGTGGGGAACCATCCAGGAAGTTTGCAACAAATTCCTTGGATTGTTTTTAATCTTCCTCTGTCGGGTGCTTTTTAACCCAACTGCTGCTACAGTTAGGTTGCCAGAGGCCAGTAAAATAGAGTCTATGCCTTTCTTTTCAAAAGTGGTTTTTAAAAAGGAAGTTGGGATTGGTTAGTTGGTTGGGTGGCAGCAGTAAAACAGCCTAGTAGGATATGGTTTGGGTTTTATATTTGAGTATTGGTCACTGATTTAGGAGACAATTCTAAGCTTTCCACGTTTGGCTGGTTGGTTGCTTCTTTTCTTTAGCTGGCTCAACACATTTTGCATCTTTCACCAGAAAGTACCCATTGTGCTATCTTTGCAGCCCAGAAATGTGGTAGCACATCCTCACCTGAATGTTTCAAAAGCATTACCAGAAAGAGGTATCCTACCTGTCCACACATCCTACTTCAGTTCATGCAACACAGGTAGCCTTTTTGACTTTTGAAGTAATGAATAACATCCCAGATGATATGGATTCATTAAGTGTCAGATTGTTACCCAAGGAAGCTGTATTTGGATACTCTCTTGGACATGAGGTTCACTAAGTAATCTTTATATCAGCCATTATTTCCCAGCCTTACCTACCTCAGAGTTATTGTAAGAATAAAATGGTGAAAGGAAACCTCCTGTGCTGCACTGGGGATCCATCTGGCATACAAGGCCACCCAGACAATTTATGAGGCCTAAGATAAGATGGCAGTGAGGGCCTTTGACAAGGGCAAACATGGGGGTGACTTTTATGGGAGCTGTTGGGGCAGAGAACACACAGGAACTGAGGAGAGAGATGCCTTCTAGGAGTCTAAGTCCAATTCCTCCTATTAGTTTGCAGAATTTTCTCATTTGTCATATCCACTCTGATTAGATAATAAATGTGTATATGTTCATATGGCTGTGTACAAGGGGCTGTGCTTTTTTCATGTAATGGAAAGAACATGTTCCCTTCTGGGTATATCACCTCAAAATGTGTTCACTTATTCCATGGTTGTCCTTATTTTGATGCCTTGAAAATCCATGGATTCATTAGAGCAGGCAATCATTCAAATGACATAGATCACAACTACACACAGTACGCCCATTCTTATGCTTATTGGGTAGCACCACAATAGTGGGTGGTTGAGGAGTTGTCTACACACATTTTCACAACCTGGTAAATCACTGCCACAAATTGTTCCTTGCAGTAGGAGCATATCTGAGGAAACTGGCTTTTTTCTGCTTTTTATTTTCTCCCTCAGAAAAGGTGTCAAGTGGATGAAGTGGAATAAGCTGGCTTTTCAAGGCATTCTGCTCCTTGAGATGGCACTCCTCCAGTGAGATGGCTTCATCTGGCTCTCACCTTTCACATTAAGGTAAGACCAGGGAAAGCCAACTGAACTACCACCTAAAGTTCCTCAAAGTGCCAACCCAGACACAGCTTTGGCTCTGCCATGGCCAGATGCCTCAGTCACCTTGTGGCATAACACTAAAGACACTAGGTTCGTTTCACCCTTGCTAAACAAGAGGGGAAGCTCTGAGGAGAGAGGGAGGAAACTGTTGGACCAAATTTCACCCATGAGCCAGAGGTTCTGCTGTGGGCAGTTACTTCCCCCCCTTTTTTTTTTTTTTTTTTTGGTATCAGAGTGAAAAAAGTGAATTTTGCTCTAGGTTATTTTTGACCAATAGTAGACTACTTCAGTGGCATTATCTCAACCATTTATTTGATCTTCTTTTGTACAAATGGTGGGGCATAAATTGCACATAAATGCTGTATTGATTGAATTTAATTCACAGAAAATTTGTCCTGTGTCCAAGTTGTACCATTTACTTGACTATCCTTCGATCTTCCTTCTTCACTTTAAAGTCTGTTAAGTGATTTCCAGATGGTCCATCCAGAATCTTCTGGTGGGAGACACTCTTCGACAGCCATTAATTTGGAAGGTACGGTATGTGGTTTTGGCTCACCATAAGTTTGACCTAGCCTCCTTTGATTTAATATTTAGAGCTTGAGATGCATACAGAAAACTTTTCTTCAACTTTAGCCATCAGCTAGAGGGTTTGTGTTTGTGAAGTTGGTGGATTTGATGCTATATTACCTTCTTTTGTTCATTATTTGCTAGTATGATACTAAGTCAAATTATAGTTTTTCAGTGGAAGTAGCTTTCATGCATCCAGTAATAATCTTGCATGATTCGTTAAGAGTTACATCCACTTGTTTGGCATATTCTGCAGTGGAATAGCATAGAAACAAAGTTGTTGTTCTTATTGTTTGTGGGTATGTGCCCCAGTCTAACCCAGTCAGTTTCCTATGAATGTTATTTCTGGTGGCAACTTTTTGTTTAGTGTTTTTGTAAGTCAGAGGTTGATCCAGAGTGATGCCCAGATAATTTGAAGTAAGACAGTGTTCCAAGATCTTGCTTTCCCAGCTAACTTAGAGTTTCCTCTGAATTTCTTTGTTCTTTAAGTTTAAGGCACAGGTTTGTGTTTTCAAATGGTTTGGTTTCAACTTTTTAAAAAATATAATATAAAGAAAGTTATGTAAAGCAAAAGTTAGCTGGTGTTCATTGGACACAAACTTTCCCCTTGGATTATCAAGGCTAGATCATCAACATAGATTAAACTCCTGGCATATGGGAAAGTCAGTTGATCATTTACAATGGTGCTAGGATACTACCCATAGGGGGATTGGGAAATCTATTTACAAATTTCGATGACAAGCAAAACAGAAAATAGTGACCTGCTCTGTTTCAAAGGTTTAATCTTCCTTAAGAAAGATACTTCACCCAGAAGCAATATATACTGCTTAGTATAGGTAGAGATGATTCCATCATACCCACTGATGGAGTGTTTGAAAAAGTAGTGATATTTTTGCTTTCAGCATGTGTGTGTGTGTGGTAATTTTATTAACAGGTGCATTATTATTAACTTCTAATATTCTTGGGGTAACATTGTGCCTTTCAAACACTTTCACATGGCTTATTGTTAAATCCTATAATGATTTAATCCTTCTGTCTTCTGCTGATTACTTTACTTTATCCTAGAATCTATTGTACATACAAGCAAGATGCCCCAGTCCATGATGATTCTTGTGTTAGTCCATACCAGGAATAGGATTCAGGATATTCTTTTCAATCAAAATGGGCAGCTTTCCATTATGAAGGTAGGCATGCTGGCTGTTATGCAGGAATACTCTAAGCCCCACAAATTTCAAAGTGGTTGTAAAGTTGGCAGGATATTTAGGACCTTCCTTGTTCAGGTGTGACTCTTCCTCTCTTCATATAAGCATTTTCATGATTTGAATCATAGTTGGTTCCAAGAGTTTGATTGAAGCAATTCCTGTACTTGCTACCTACCCCAATAGTCAAATAAATCAGATTATTCAACCTATGGTTCTGCTATCACCCTTTCCCACAGGCATCTTGTTAGCAATCTATTTATTTGCAGAGCTTGCAAGCCGCTTCTTGCTCTGCATGTGTCATGGCTCCTGGCTGCAAGTGGTGTGTAGCTGAGACCAGTTTGACACTGCAGGCTGCTTACTTGGCAGACGTTAAAAGTATTTCTTCCCTGTTAATTAATTCCTAGTGGGAGTTAAAGACTTCCTTGTTTCTAATGGTGGCCTATTAAGACTCTGGAGCCATGGGACAGCGGTGAACCACTCTGGGTTTGGCATGCTCTCTTCACCATGGCCAAAGAGGTCTGAGGTGAGTGCCGGGCAGTTTGTGGGGACTGAGCCAGCTTCAGTAGTCAGTAGGTAGAGCAAGCCTTGGAACAAAAGGGTTTCTGTCCACATGCCAAGGTTAAATGCCTTGCCAACCATTTCAAACCTCCTGCTTCCCATGGTGCAAGGGCCTGTGCCAATTTAAGCATCTCTTACTCCTCTATTCTGTGTATATAGGGCTTGTTTCTTCACTGAGAATACAACAGGAAGAATATACCAGAAGAAGGGGGAAAGCCAAATTCTCTGCTGTCACACCCTATCTGATATTTCCTCTACTCCTGCAATCATTACAAGAGCCACACAATCCACCCAAACACTTGGTTGCCCCCCAAAAAGGATCTGTTTTCTTAGGAACCGGGGGTGGTGGTGGGGTTTTTACAAGGGTTCTTGCACTTCATGGAAGGTGTCTTTCAAAAGCAAAGCAATCACATTTATATACCGCCCTATAGCATTTAGTGCACTCTCTGGGCGGCTCACAAGTTATTTAGCATTTTACCCCCAACATGCTGAGTGCTCATTTTACCAACCTTGGAAGGATAGAAGGCTGAGTCAACATTGAGTCTTGGTCAAGATCGAACACACAACCTTTTGGTTGCAGTACAGCAGTTTAACCACTGTACCACCAAGGCTCTTACTTGCACAGAGTCAGATCATCAGCAAATCTGATGCAAATGGACTGACAGTACAACAGGGGTGCCCAAACATTTCGAGCTGTGGGCTGGTTACATGGTTCAGTGGGCCGGTCACGTGGTTCCTCCCACAGGAAGCAGAAGTAAAACACACCTTGCAATCAGTTTTGAAACAGAATGAGATAGAGTTTAAGCTGCCATTTTCTCTGCTTAAATCAGGCGAGCCCAAACTTCGGGCCATGGGCTGGATCAGGCCCCCGAGGCCAATTCATCCAGCCCATGCCATCCTCATCGCTCCTGGAAGTGGAAGTAAAATGCGCCCATTCTGGGAGTGATGTACAATCTCATTTTACAGTGTTTATAGTCTCACAAGATACTATGTTGTTAATTCTGATCAATGGTAGCTCTCCATATTTTTAAGAAAACAGTGATCTTGGAGGTTATAAAAAATACATTTTGAATGGCAGCTCCTAAAATCCCTCTAGCCAACAAGGGCAGTAGCCATTCCCTTACAGTCATTCTTTTCTTGGAATTAGTTTTCCAAAAGAAAATAAGTCCACACCCACAAGTCAAGTTTGGTGTCGATTCCTTCAAGGCTGTCTCTCCCATAGCTGTCTATTATGCATCCTTTATAGTTCAAGATAATTCAAGATCTGTTCAGCCTAAATGGGCTTTTGACACTTCCTCTCGTAATGCTTCTCTGCTGCAGATATCTTTCTCACCCACTTACACAGGAAAATAATTTCTTTGGCAGACTGTCTAAGCATCTCAAGCTGTTGTAAGAACCTGTTGTGGGCCACATTGTCTTGAGCATCAAAGATGCCACATACCTTGCCTGTGATCCTTCAGTAAACACTTAGATTTTATATTCATGACTATTGTCAGGAAAGGCATGCTATAAACATGCATGGATGGTTTTCAGTAACCCTCCATGAAGAAGCACCCAACTCATGACTTCAACCGTTATCTGATGATTCTACCACCCTGCTTGGCTCCAACAGGGTTTGTGCATAAAAATACCAAATACAAGGCAAGACAAAGATACAGAGCAGCTATTTATATAACATTCCTTTATTTGCATGTTACATGATCAGGGCCAGCCCCAGCTTGCTTATTCCCATTAGTTAAATAAGTTTCAGATTATTACCCACCTCCCTTATACTCCAATAAAAGGAATGCCAGTGAGCCCACACATGCACAGGTCGATCAAAATTGACTCTCTAATCCAAACTCTGGTGCTGGTCATGTGGAGATTGCTTAGGAAGAAAAGAACATACAGTAAAACTCTGACTTACATTTGCCTCAAGTTACGTAAAATTCGACTTACATAATGATTTTGTGCTAAAACCATGTCCCATTTACACAATTTCCTATGGGTTTGCTTCGAGTTACATAAAGATTCTTTTTCCTATGGGTTTGCTTTGATTTATATAAAAATTTCATTTTCCTATAGGTTTGTTACGAGTTACGTAAAAAAAAAATCCTATGTGTTTGCATCGAGTTACATAAAAAACCAATTTAAGCAAAAGCTTATGGAATGAACTTTTTTCATAAGTAGTGGTTTTACTGTGCTTAATTTAATTTAATTTAATTTTTAAATTTATATGCCGCCCAATCAGGAGAACCCGACTCAGGGCGGCGTACAACAGTTAAAAATGTATAAATACAGATTTAAAAATCCCAAATCGCTCACTCACTTCCCTACTACCCTACTACCTACTACCCTACTACACCCCCCCCACCCCAATTAAAAGAATAAAAAGGAATAAAAGGGAATGGGGGATACAACAACACAAAAGGAGGGATATTAACTAAGCACTAACTGGGGATGAGCCAACAGGCTGGAGCCATATTCTCATTAAAGCCCCACACCTGCCCTGCCAGTCAGGTTTTCAGACTTTTCCTGAAGGGCAGCAGTTCTGTCTGTAGCCTCAATTCTGTTGGAAGGAGGTTCCAGAGGGCTGGTGCAGACACGGAGAAGGCCCTTCTTCATGTGCCAGAGAGGCGGGCCCCTCTAGCTGAAGGCACAACTAGGGAGTCCCTCCGGTCCGCTCTGGTTGTACGGGCAGACACTCTTGGGATGATGCGGTCTCTCAGGTATCCTGGCCCACTGCCATATAGGGCTTTAAAGGTCAAAACCAGCACCTTGAATTGCACCTGGAGGCAAACTGGTAGCCAGTGCAGCTCCCGGAGCAGTGGAGAGGCACGGGCATAACGTCCACATCCCATCACCACCCGTGCAGCTGCATTCTGAACCAGCTGTAGCCTCCGAATGGTCGTCAAGGGCAGCCCCATGTAGAGCGCATTACAGTAATCTAGTCTGGAGGTGACTACTTTGGTACTGTATATCAGAAGCTGCTACAGAAGAGTTGTTAGTGAACAGTGGGAGACTTTGGTGTTGTGCTGAAACCAAGCCAATGTTTTTCATTTCTTGCATTAATGCTTTAAAACAAGATAGCATGCTAATTTCATGTCATTTGTACATGTACAACAAAAACGCATCAGGGTGAAAAACAAGATAGCCTGCATAATCCCTGCTCTAAGTAACATCATAGATATTACTGGAGATTGGTTACCTAGGAAAAATCCTCTTAAGGTGTGCTATATTTGTTTTTCCTCTCTGTTAGTGACAGACATGTGTCTTTTCTTTAATATCTATAAGAAAAATAAAAGCAAAAGAACTGCAGCACAAGAAATACTAATGGGCTTATTTTAATGTGAATTTACCTTGAATACAACCCATTCACTCAGACTTCCTTTCCAAGTCTGAGGAATTAACTTGCAGTTCACAAAAATTATGCTAAATTAAATCTGTTTTAATCCCTTTAAGAGGCAATTTTTTTAAAAAAAATATCCACAAAAGACTTGCCTTTGAGGGGTATTAGCTCAACTCACAAAAATTCTAATGCATTTTTAGTAGAAGGGTTAGAATCATATTTGAATACTGATTGTTTCTCCCCATTCCATTACAATTGGGACAGGCTGAAGACACAAAGTCTTTAGGATATGCTCTATTTTTACTTTTTGCCCCTTTGTTTTTGCCATCAGGGGACTGCAGTGGCTTAGTGGTTAGGACATTGAACTTAACAACTGGAAGGTTGGCAGGTCAGCAGTTTGCAACCCAAGTGCTGCATGGCGGAGCGAGCTTCCGTCTCTGTTCCAGTTCCTGCCAACACAGCAGTTCGAAAGCAAGAAACTGCAAGTAGATAAATAGGTACCACTTCAACAGGAAGGGTAACAGCATTCCGTGCAATCCAATGTCTAGTCATGTCTGCCACATGTCCATGGAAATGTCTGCAAATGCAGACAGTGCTAGTTCTTTGGCTATAAACAGAGATGGCACTGGACCCTAGAGCTGGATATGATTGGCTTTCGAGCAAGAGTGACCTTTACCTTTACCTTTTACTATTAGCACCATCATTTGCCTTTTGTCAACTATGCCTGACAAATTATTCCAGATGCTTTATACTCAAGTAAATATAAAAATCCATATTTGTCCATGTGTGGGATTCCTCTCAGTCTGGTTTTGGTCTGGAGCAACAGTGGGAAGACAACTAGATGACTCCAAGGCATAGCTAAGCCAAGAACTAGATTGATGAATTAGGCAGGTAGACAGGGAGCACAACCTGATGCTTTTTGCAGGAAGACATCAAAATTGTATTGACCATTGCCCAGGAAAGGATCACTGTAAACTGAGTGAAAACACAAGAAAAAAGCCTAAGAGCATATGCCACGGCATATATAGCCTCCTGGTCTGCATCAGCTTCTGGCATCCTTGGCATCCCCAGCACTTCAGAAGCAGAGATATGAAACTTTTTGTTGACTATATCTTCCAGAATGTTGTAGGCTTCTGGGAGCTGTAGTCCAAAATAAACCTCAAACTTTTCACAACTGCTCAATGAAAACCTATTGCTAAGTCATGCTCTGAGGATTCTTTTTTTTAAAAAATCCAACCTGGAATGCTGAGTGGCTTTGAGTGGCAGGAGTCTAAATTCCTTGCAATGTCCCAACACATTGTCACTTATGCACTATAAGGAATTAAAACAGCATAAATGTCTAACAGAGGAGAGAGAGAGCCTGCCTAGGAGCACTTTGCCCAAGACCATTTTCAAGCCTGGTAGCAGCATTGCCAGTGCTCATCCCATGAAAAGTAGTGTAGCAGAACAGGTTTTGTTTAGCTTTTACAGTACATCAGCCAAGAAAATACACCACTACCTTTAACACCACCCTTTCTCCAGGGAATGTTCTAAATCAGACTGCTTAGTCCAGGGGTCAGCAACCTATGGCCCATGAGCCGTATCTGGCCTGTGGCACCAAATCATCTGGCCTGCCACCCTCACTCCCGCCACTAAGGAAACAGCTGTAAATGCGTCCATGGCTATCGTAAACGCATTTACAACAGCCATAAATGTGTCCTCAGCTGTTGTAAACATATTTATGACAGCCGAGGACACATTTTACGGCAGTGTTTACAGCGGGGTGTGTGTGTCACCAGTTGGGCCCCCTCAACTGTCTGATGGAGCATGACCTGGCCCCCGACTTTAAAAGGTTGCTGACCCCTGGCTTAGTCAGTCTCCTTGTCCTGTCTTGTCCTCTCTTCCTTTTGTCTTTCCCACCTGAAAAATCTTTCCCCCACACATCAGCCAAGACTGTGGTGTCATTGCCATTTAGTCCAGTCTGCAAACATCTCAGGCTGACACCTTATTAAACACTCACAGGGGGAGGTCATACTTCTAGGGCTTTTCCTGACCTCCTTTCCTTTTTGCCCACTGCACAGTTTAAGTTGGCAGGCACTCCCCTTGTGTAATTAAGTGTCTTTCAAGGAAAAAGGCACCCAGATCTCTTACAAATTAATTTGGAGTTAAAACTACAGAAAATTAGGAACATGTTGCTTTGCAGGAGACAAGACTTGGCCAGGCCTCAAGACAAATATATGGAAAACTCCTTCCTTTGCACATTTGCTCTGCGCATGGGGTATTCTTGTTTCCTTTCAACTGTTGTCAAGGTCTTCAACAGCTGTTTGATGGTCTGCATCTCAGGAAAAACTGCAGCAAATAAATAACACCTAGAGATTATTATTATTTTGGGGGGGAGGGGCAATTTCAACCAAATAAAGGATAGAGTTGAGGGAGAACATTTTCTAAAAGCCTTGTCAACCATTCATTTTATTGGACAGTAGGGGTTGTGGTGGCTCAGTGGTTAAGAAGCTTGCCTTGTTAGCTGGAAGGCTGGCAAGTTGGCAGTACAAGAACTGGGTACTGCATGATAGATTGAGCGCCCATCTCTGTCCCAGTTCTTGGGAACCATGAAAGGAGCCTCATTTGGACATTCCCTGAGCGGAGTTTCTTCCGCAAAAATCCTTTCAACCCAGAATAATTTCTGACATGAAGTTTATTATTATTATTATTATTATTATTATTATTATTATTATTATTATTATTATTATTATTATTATTATTATTATTATTATTATTATTATTATTGGACAGTAACTTTGAGAAACTGTTTCTTATCCCTGTGGTTCTAATAAGGGGTGCTTCACCCCAATTTTTCAGGGTGAGTCATGCATACACCCACCAAACCATAGCTTTTCTAAGTCCCACACACTCAAAACCATACCTGTCAAGTTGCCGGTGTCCAAATACAGGAAGGTTTCTGGGCACCGTTTTGGCGCATGTGTGCCACTGCCTCTTACGTCAGAGGCAGTGATGCACATGCGCAGTAACCCCTGTGTGCATGCACAGTAACCCCTGCGCATATGCACAGAAACCCCTTCAGCCAGGAAAGGGGTTACTGTGCATGCGTGCCCGTCAGAGGCAGCGGCGTGCATGTGCACATTATCATTCCTGTGCCTCAAATGGAGTTTTCCTGTTTCTTCAATTATATAATCCATTTGGCCCTTATCTTTGTGCTTCGTTATTGTTAGACACTATATTCTCACAACCTGCAATAGTGGAGAAGTCTTTGAAATGAACTCAATGACCAAAATCCTGTTGCTTAGCTTTGTAAACAGCACTAGAGTAGAAACATTGAAATCAATGGGCTAGTGGTGAATCAATGCCTCAATAAGTTCCATGTATTAAAATGGGTCTACTCTGTGACTTACTGTGCTAACAGCTACTTTTAGCCACTAGGTAATATTCCTAATTGGCTTTGATTTGGCTACAATTGGTGCACCTAATGAGTAATTGAAATTTTAACTCCAGTTCCCTGATGACAATCCTGGGTCTTTGCCTTGTGTTGTCCTGTTCTCCAGCCAAAATAAGAATCTAGCCATTTCAAAAGAAGGCATCTGGAGGGGGCATTATAGATAGACATGGTTTCCTATGTTTGTGGAATGAGAGATGATATTAGACACAGCCTGCTTTTTCCCCCTTCTTACCGGTGAGGAACAAAGCCTGGCGGAACATTTTGCCATGAACTTTTGGGGCTCTCATTGATAGTTTTCCTTCACTGTCCACAAAAACCTGGTGTATGCCTGAAGAGGTGATCTTGAATCACAAAAGCTCACATAATGTTTTTTCCCCCTCCCAGTGACATACCTGTCAACCTTCCTGGATTGGCCGGGATTTCCCGGTTTTCAGCGGCAATCTGCGCCATTTCCCGCCCCGCGCTGCCGAAACCCTGGAATTTGGCAGCAGGGGAAAGGAGGTACTGCACAGCCCTTCTGCGCAGGTCGCCTTCTACGCATGTGCAAGCGTAAAGCCCTTCTATGCATGCGTAGAATGTGACCTGCGCAGAATCGTTCTGCGCAGGTCCCGGATTGGCGGAGCCGCGGTTGACAGGTATGCCCAGTGAGCCCACAAAGGTATTAGCTTACTCCAGCTTTTGAATGTTAGCAAGCAAATTAGCATCTATTGGCAATTGTTTTACAATGGTAACCAAAGATTTTGGAACAGTTCTAGGTGTTGAAATTAGCATGGGGAAGAGGATATTCTGATCTTGCTTTAATTTCTTGCCTTAATGTTTGGTCTACGTCCAAACATAGACATAGACGGACTTCATGTTTGAAGAACCTGAGAGATGGAACTGTTTTGAGGAGTTAAGAACAGGAAGACTATCACCATGATGATAGCCAATATCCGGAATGGATACGGCACATGAAGAAGAAAAAGAATGTTTGGTACTTTGCAATTTAGTACTTTCTGTTCTTTTGAGGTTTCTTGTTGATGGAACTCCAATTTATATAAAGTATTTTTTCCTTTGTTGCTTATTAGAATCAACTATTTTATCTGTGCTAACTTGCTAGTTCAAACACAGTATTATGGATTCATTTTCTAAAACTGGAAGTGGCTGAAATTTATACTATGGAGGAATAGATTTGAGTAATCCATAAGATTTAGCCATCTGTTGAAAATGATCTTTGCAACTACACATATAATCTACTGATGCTAGTTTAGGGCATTCAATTGTGACATGAGTCATGTTTTCTTTAGAGTTCTAACAAGCCCTAAACATATCACTTTCACTTTGTTTCATATTTATTTTCTGATAGTACACAGTGCAAATAACCTGGGTTTAGACCGTGCACATGAATCCCTCAGTTTCAACCTGAAAATGACCTAATTTAAGATATAGATTTGATTGTTACTTATCAGCATTATTATCTGGGAGATAACTTGGGTGAAATTGTTGCAAAGATTTCTCAAGCTGTGCATTAACACAGGTTCTCATTTGCAAGTTATACTAAAGTTAGTCCTTCATTGTTTTCTACTATCATGTTGTCCTTGTTATTACTGTTATTGTTGTTTTGTTGTTGTTGACAACTTGAAAATTTAGAACTGCACAATAGCATGGGTCTGTGCACCTGCTTCTGCAGACTTGTCCATATGCCATAAGGATGGAATTGTCTAGGTATGAACAAAATGTTATTGCAAAATTATATCAGAGCAAAGTCCATGGAGAGTTATTTTTTTGAACTATAATTCCAAGGATGTCCAGCCAGCACAGCCACTAGCTCCCCGGTGGCTCAGTGGGTAAAAGCACTGTGCTTGGAAGCTGAAAGCACAGGGTTCGATTCCCCGAGAACTGCACGATAGGGGCCATAAAAGGAGCCTCACTCGGGCATCCCCTGCAAAACCCCTTTCAACCCAGATTAATCTCTGACACAAAAACACACAGCACAGCTATTGAGGTTTTGTAATCCAGAAAAAATTACCTCAGTGCCAAATTATTATTCCTGCTGGTGACACTTTTGTGAAGGAAGAGTACATATTTTATTGGCAACACTGTAATCAGGATTTGCTTTGTTAAATCAGGGGAGTCTCTACAAGGTCCCATACAGAGCAGCTGAGCAAAACAACATTCTATAAAGCAATTCTAAAAATGGGGTTTTCAGTTAAGCATGTCTTGAAAATAGTACAAATGAACCATCGTATCTGCAGGGGATACATTCCAAGTTATTATTGTTGTTGTTGTTGTTGATTTCTACCGCGCCCTCCTAGTGCAACACACCACCCAAGTTCTTCTAGGGATGGCTGAAACCACAGAAAGCAGTGGACCCTGTACTACAACACACATATCTGAATGATAAAAGTGGGGGTATGGTGTATGCAAATGCCTTCATTGACCTTTCAGGTGCACTCATGAAATGGTTCTCCTGGAAACAAAATCCATTCTTCATGGGGGGGGGGAGTATTTCCAATGTGAAATTACAAGTACTGGCCTGGAACTGGCCTGATATAGCTGCACATTATCGTGCCCACATTGCCAGCAGGAAAAAGGATGCCAAACTTTATATAACAAATGGTAACCTAAGTGTTGATGACACCAATGGCAGCAGTCAAGATGGTCTACATTCACCATTCACATAGTATCATTCATAAAAAGACACCAAGCACACTGAAGGTTAGTTATTTTGTCACAAACAGTGCACAGCTTTTACGAAGTGCAACTCCTTCTGTGCGAGTCTACCCACATGTCGAAGGAAATAGAAGATGGCCTCCTGCATAACATGAGGCATGGAAAATATGGGGACATGTGCCAATGTGATTAATTTCACTGCTCTGGGTTGTCTGGCTCTTCATCACTAAACCAGGGATTCTCAACCTGCGGCCCATGGGCTGGATGTGGCCCACGGCACCATTTCATGTGGCCTCCACCACACCAGGAAGTGCCATGTGGTGGAGGAAGGGCAAAATGGCCAGCCAGCCAGAAGCTGTCTGAGGGAGTGTGACCCGGCCCCAGGCTTAAACAGGTTGAGAACTCCTGCACTAAACAATTCTGTGCTGACAATGTTTTTATACTATCAACCTGGGTAACCGGGTGCATGCATCTGCATGCATTGTCTGCACTGTGTTGGACGGCCCTCAGCCATTTTAACCATGATGAGAAGAGAGAAAATCAGACACTCTCCATAAGATTGTGTATGGATTCCCCGTGCCCCACAGGGCACGGAATAGACCAGAGACCACTGCGGTGAGACAGGCTCCCGGCCAGTGGGCTCACCGGTCGTCAAATTAAGGGGGGTGAATAAAAGTATAGGGCTTGATTCACCCAATTAAGGTGACCTGACCCGCGACTCTGCCGAGTAAGCAGATAGCTGATTCATGCATTCTATTAACCATAATGACTCATCTCCCGGTTTGGGGAAATCCCTGGTGCAAATAAGCCATGTTTACCCCTGCCTAAGTCCCAAGACAATGGTCAATCTTGTTCCCTGTTTGCCCGAGTTAATTAACTTCCCCTTTGAAGGTTTTCCCATTAACATGTGTCAACGCATGAGGTAATGCCTTGCCAGAGGACAGCTTGCCACCGTTGCTCTTTTTTCCCTATATATGTTGCAGCCTTTTCTCAATAAACTACTGGTCTTCACTCCATCTTGCCTCGTGTCGCTCCTTTGACCAGTCTCCTCCGGGATCCTAAGGGCCTCCTCACGGCCCAATTCCTACATCTGGTGACCCCGACGTGATACTACTCGTGAGTAAGAGGACCCCGGAGAGGTCTACTCGTGAGTAACGATCCACGCGGTCCGGTTCAACGCCTGAACCGCGACCCGTTGCCCCGGAGGACTGCGCGGCACTCTGGTCGGCAGCCAGCCGGACAGAGGAGTGGCCGCGGCGAGGCATTCCCAAGAGACTTTCCTACCTACCTTTTTCCCGGCTTTGGGGAGGTTCGCGAAGGGAAAAACGCGTTCCGATCAGGGCAGGCTGTGAGCCCCTGACATTGCAGTGGCCGCCGAGGGCCCGGGACAGGAAGATCCACGCTCCGACAGCTACCCCAGACACTCGTCGCCAGAACTGTTACCTGTAAAAGGACGCGTCGACTCTCGGCCCGAGAAGGAAACTTCGAGGGACCCATCACAGGTAATATGGGGACTTGCTCTCATAGACCAAGTCCGTCCGCTAGCCAAAGAACTCGTGAGGAAGAGTTCAGAATCCTGGCCAGGGTTTTTAAGTTGCGATTTCACAGCGGAGAGCTAGCGAGACTTTTGGCGTACCTCAGGGAACACTGCCTACTTTACCCAGAAGTAGGTACGTTAACCTTGAAGCTCTGGGATCAGATAGGAGACTGCATCCAGCAACCCCCCAAAGCTCCAGGCAAGGTAGTCAGTACCTGGAGAAAATGTAGGAAACTCTCAGCAGGAGTGGACCCAGTCCGGATAGAGACCCAGAAAACCCCAGCGCAGTCAGAACCATCAGCCCCAAGAAGTCTCTATTCGTCATTTCAGCTTAAGCAGGGCAGTGTAGGGAGCATTCCCTCAGTGACAGCTGCAGACGTCACTGAAGGAATTCATGGCATGAGAGGCCTTGGTGCTTCTCGGACAGTTAAAAGTTCCCTGCAAAGAAAGAGCTCCATTCAGCGCATGGGTAAGGAAGATCCATTCACGGGGAGATTGCCAGTGACACAATTAGCTAGCGCCCAACTGCCGTGCTCAGCCTATCTGAAGGCAGACACACGTTCAGGCAGAGTCTACTTGTCTCACCTTGGGAGTAGCCCAGAGAAACTTGCCCCTAAGTAAAAGCACCCAGATGGTTGTAAAATAACCAGCTGTGTATTAGCCATCTCCTCATGTGTAGTATTGAACACTGCAGATCAGGGGAGGAATGTGCGAATGCGTAAACAGATGTGTGTATGTGTGGTGCACCACTGAATGTATGTCTGCAAGAACTGCGTATGATTGCAAAAGCCTTGTCTCTATGACCACAGTATGACTGAAAAAGTGTTCCTTGTGTGTAACTGCGTGGTAATGTCACTGTGAAATATGTGTTAAAACAGTTTGCACTCTGTTCATGGGCAGGAGCTATTTAAACTTTGAGGAAGCATGATGAGCAAAACCCTTTGCCTTGCCTGCTTGGCAGCCTAGGCAGGAGAGGGGGGGGATGGGGCAGGGTGGTTCCTCCCCCTTCCCTTGAGACTCTTCTCTTTGTCAAAGGATTAAGCCTCTCTTGGAAACCAGTTTTGCAATCAGGAAAACAGATTTTTTCTTTTCAGAAGCGCGATCTGAAAACTAAAAATCACTTCTATGAGTTTTCCTCACTGTATCATAAGCTATGGGGCCCCTCCCTACGTCTGTGTTCCTCAAAACTCCATCTCTGTGTTTTAAGGTTTTTTTTAATATCTCTTAGCGTCTTGGAGTCACGTATCTCACCAGGAGTGAGAGAATTGCATTGTCTTTATGTGTGTACCGTGTTATAATCTTGTAACCTCGGTTCTCAACCTTAAAGTCAGGGGCCAAATTCCGGGGCCTCAGGCAGCTCTGGGGGTCCGGACAGTCATCCTGCCCTTCCTCCACCACACAGCCCTTCTTGGCTTGGCGGGGGGGGAGTGGCAGAGCAGCATGGGCCACATCTGGCCCACTCGCCCACATCTGGCCGCAGGTTGAGAATCGTTCTAACTCTCCTTCATTCTCTTAAGGAAGACACTGTTCTGGTATTCTGTGCAAAGTAACTCGCTCATTGTACCCCTTTCACAGGAAAAGGCACGCAAACATTCTTGCGCTCTGTATACTCAGAAAATGCTTACCTTTTTACAGGAACAAAACTAACCAATTTGTTTCCTTCTAAGTCTTAAAATTGTTTCCTTTCACAGGCTCCAAGGTTAATTACTGATAGGGATTTTCTTGACAGAAGGACCTGGTTGCCTTGGTTACCTGACCTAATCTGATTTCATTATGATAAGAGTTGTTGCATTCTCATTGTGCTAACTTCTGACTTGTCTTTCCTCCTTTTCTCCATTCGCCAGTGGAACTCCCTGCTGGGAATGCTAAACCTGTTGTCTTTTCATTTTTTGTGTATTATTTCCTTACAGCTGGCACGTCATAGTTGGCTTGTCTTTAATAAGTATGGCACCTGGCCCACAGCACCCTCTCTAGTGGGCAGACACATTTCGCAACCTCCAGGGCACAGAGGAAGGATTAGTCCCTGAGCTCCTGAGAATGTGCAGAGTGCCACTCATTAGTCAGGACAGCCTAGGACCATTTTAAGAGTGCAGTCAGGTCACACCTTCAATCAGATACAGGCATTTTTAGGCCACCCCTTCCCTTTTTGCTGCTAGCCTAAGCACAGGCAAAAGGCTAAGCCAGCATCTGGCACCCTTCTCACAGGAGCACCAAAATCGCTCCAGTGAAAGTGTACACGCACACCATGGGCGGATGTGCGCAGGGGGGCCTTCTTGAGAAATTTACCCAAGGGAAGCCTGGTGCTTCATGCGCCAAGGTTTGCCATTAGACCCCAGACTCGTCTCACTTCTAGCAGACAGTCACCTTGTGTGGATGAATGTCACTGGTTCTCCTTCGGGGGGGGGGGGCTAGGACAGTTTTCACTTATGGGGGTCGCACATATTAGGTTCTTACTTGGCAAGAGGACCAAGCTTGGCGCACGCTCCTGACTCTTCCGCAAGCGGGCAGAGTTGGCAGCCATGGACCTTGCTTTGCGCACCCTTGCCAAAGAACGCTTCAACATAATTGCTGACAGCCAGTTTCCTAGGAATTTGCTTCACAGTCTACCAGAAGCATACATCACTCCCGCGATAGACAACAATTTGCTAAGTTTGTTCTTCACTACTCCACTTCAGAGTCATGCATTCCTTCTTCAGAATGCCAAGCACTCGCAAGGCAGTTCAACCTGCCACTTTCTCTAGCCCAAGGCATGGTTCGCTCTTGCCAGCATTGTGCAGGGGCCCTCGTGGGGGGGTCAACCCACGAGGGACAGAGGCCATCCAGGTGTGGCAAATGGACGTCACACATCCCCACATTTTGGCAATTGGCTATACATGGACGCTTGCATTAATACCTTCCCACAGTTTGTTTGGGCAACAGCACAGAAGGGAGAGACGGCTCCCCATGTGGAGCAGCATCTCCTTTCCCACTGCCAAGAGCTAACCTCGGCACCCGAAGTCAGATGACGCCCCAGCTTATAGCTCCAGGCAGCTGGCCACCTTCAGGGCCACCTGGGATATTAAGCTCACTTTTGGCGTTCCTTACAATCCGCAGGAGCAAGCGATTGTGGAACGGGTCTATCGGACGCTTAAGTCCTACGTTGACAAACAAACAGAAAGGGGGGAAACCACGTCCCATAGTTGCACAGCAATTGCTATCCTATAAGTGCAAAAACCAACTAACTCTTTCAGAATTTTTATCTCCCAAACAAGTCTCTTCCCCATGCAGGTCCCAGAGGCCAGAATCGGACCCGGATGATTGCAAGAGCAGCACCAGTCACTGCCTTGGATGTCATCAGCTGTCCGTCTTCCTTTATGACTTACATCTCCAAAGACATTTCTATGGCATACTCAGTGCTACTTCTGAGGATCATGCTTTTCCCCAAAACAAGACTCTTCCAAACTCAAGTTACACAGGAAACCCCACCAAGAAGGGAAGCTTCACCTCCGGAAAAGCTGCTGAATGTCTTTTTATTATCTGTAGTTGCTATTATTTATTCATGCCTTGTACAATGCTCCAGTTGGGATTTGCAAGGGACACTTGAATTTCTGTATATTGCTAATAACGGCCAGCTTCCACCAAAGGAAGCCAGACCGGCCCATGTTTTGCATCGGCCCATTGCTTGGAAAGATTGAGTACCCGGTAGCTGGTAATCCCCAGTTAGTTTCACACCTCCCCATAGGTGCTAGGAAGACAATTACACAATGCCAGAAGCTGCAGAGATAGCTTAGAATCTCCCCAGGTCATGGTAAGAGATCAATGACACATCTCATTATCTTGCCTTGCTACAGGAAGCAGTCTGAATTCAGACCCACAGCCCTGTAAAACCAGGCGGCAGTCAGTATATTTCAGTGTGCCAGGCTTCGCCATAGGCAACGCTCGGAGAATTGGCCAATTGGCTTGCGGAGTAGCAAAAGCCATTGACCATACCTCCTCAGCAATAGCGCTGCTCAGCCAGGAGCAGACAGAGCTTCGCCATGCCATACTGGATAATCAAGCAGCTATCGATTATCCCCTGTAGTCACATCATTTGGGCTGCAAGTCTGTCCATGGCATGTGTTGCTTTATACCCACAAGATACAGAGCCAGCTCACGGACCTCCACACCCCAGTTAGGGACATCAAGGAGGATTCTTCATGGGGGTGGCAGGACTCCCTGTGGTCATGGATTCCCTGGGGGTGGCTGCAAACGGTGCTTAAGGTAGAGGTGGGGATAGGCATACTAGGCATTACGCTCTGTTGTTTTGCTCAGTGTATTCCCTCGCTGATCTCCAAGTGCCGCCCCAGAGAGAAATCCCGTGACGTCATCCCCGCTCAACAGCTGATGCCTATCTTGCGTAAGGTCGCCGGTCAGGTTCTTAAATAGAAAATAAAGGGGAGATATGGATTCCCCGTGCCCCACAGGGCACGGAATAGACCAGAGACCACTGCGGTGAGACAGGCTCCCGGCCAGTGGGCTCACCGGTCGTCAAATTAAGGGGGGTGAATAAAAGTATAGGGCTTGATTCACCCAATTAAGGTGACCTGACCCGCGACTCTGCCGAGTAAGCAGATAGCTGATTCATGCATTCTATTAACCATAATGACTCATCTCCCGGTTTGGGGAAATCCCTGGTGCAAATAAGCCATGTTTACCCCTGCCTAAGTCCCAAGACAATGGTCAATCTTGTTCCCTGTTTGCCCGAGTTAATTAACTTCCCCTTTGAAGGTTTTCCCATTAACATGTGTCAACGCATGAGGTAATGCCTTGCCAGAGGACAGCTTGCCACCGTTGCTCTTTTTTCCCTATATATGTTGCAGCCTTTTCTCAATAAACTACTGGTCTTCACTCCATCTTGCCTCGTGTCGCTCCTTTGACCAGTCTCCTCCGGGATCCTAAGGGCCTCCTCACGGCCCAATTCCTACAATTGTGTGTGTGCATCCACTTACCATGACCACATGTATGTGTCACCAATGAAGGAGGAAGGGAGGGTGGCGCTTGTCTGTGCACCGAACAGCTTGAATTGATTTCTCTAGGTACACATGACTACACTACGAATCTAAGCGGGTGGGTTCTCTGCTTCTTCCTCTCATTGCTCTCCCATCAATGGCCCACTGTAGAGGACTCCATCCCTATTGTTTCTGTCATGCAGATTTCAGAGTGTGAGAAGAAAAGGGTGAGGCGAGAAGAGGAGAGACAAGATAAAAGCTTTGCTCTTGTTACCTCATCAGAGCCCACCCAGGTTTCAAGGAGTTTGCCTGGGTGTCTGACCTCTCTGTCTTCCCAGAGCGCTTCCTTACGTTTTCTCCTGCGTTTCTGAATCACAAGCAATTTCCTCTCCCATAAACAGGCCATGGCATGAAAGGAACCTCTGGGATACAGCCTGTTCCTTCCTTCATGAGTTTATTTGTCTATCTGTTGCAAAAGACACAAAGAGAAAACTAGAAAACAGAAAGGGCTAAGCTTTTAAGTGTTGTGAAAGGACAAGCTCCTGGCCTATGCTCTATTACCAGCTCATAACCTACTCTCCTGCCTCTGTTGTGATAGAAAACCTTCCTCATGGCTTCTAAGCTGAGTGCTGCATTAATACTGTTCTTTTGACAGGTATATTTCTGCATCTTGTCAGAACTGTTGTTGTATTAGTACCAGATGGTTTTTTTTAAGGCTTATGTGTTGGTGTGTTGGCTGATTGGTTGATTGGTTGGTTGGTTGGGTTGGTTGGTTGGCTCAGTTGGTTTGGTTGGTTGGTTGGGTTGGTTGGGTTGTTGCCTTTGTATGCTACTTTTTTTTCAGGTGGTAGGACTCAAATAAAGCTAGGGGGGAAAAATTCCTTACCATCTTCATGTATTTTCCTAAGGTATTATCCGAGCCATACAGCTTAGAGATCTATGGATCACTTAGTTGGTAAACTAAATTTTAACCCTAATTCTCTGACAGAGGGCCCAGGGTTTTTGTGTTGCCCTGTTCCCTTTAATAATAATAATAATAATAATAATAATAATAATAATAATAATAATAATAATAATAATAATAATAATAATAATAATAATAATAATAATAATAATAATAATGTCAGAGATTTCTCTGGGTTGAAAGGATTTTTGCAGGAGAAACTCCATTCAGGGTATGCCCGAATGAGGCTCCTTTCATGTCCCCAAGTGCAGCCTTCAGGTATCAAAACCTGACCTCCCAGTCTCCAAGCTCAGCATCTTAACCACTAAGCCACCGAGGGAGCTGCACTGTTCCCTTGCCAAACAGAAACTCATAGTTTCAAAAGAAGGCCATCTGTGAGGGGGCATATGCATATACCTGCTTTCCTGTGTTTGAATATCCACCCAACAACTACTGCTTTTCCTAACTCACCTCTAAGAAGCAAGGCCTGGCACAGACATCCGCCATGACCTTTTCAAACTCATTTGTATTTTCCTGCACTATCCACAAGAAATGGGTGCATGCCTAAAGAAGTGAGCACTGGACATCACTCTTACATCACTGCAGTGTGGCTTAGAATGGATACCTCGGATACGATAGCATTCCGTCTCTCTTGATAGAAAAGAACTGACATTGTGAACGGGAAGGCTGTTCTTGCCCTAGCTTGTCCAGACCTACTGATGCATGAATGCAAGAGAGGGGATATGAATTGGAAGTGGCTGTGTTGAGACATGGGATGAGCCCATTCTCTAAAGCTGTATGAGAGATGGTCTTCCTTACTCCTTCCTTCCCCAAAGTAGGAGGATTCTCTCTGCTGTCACTATCAGCTTCCTTGCTCTGCTCTGCCTGCCCTGCATCCTCAACCGGCCTCCGCCTTGCAACAAACCCACTGCATGGAAAGAAAAGCCCCCAAAGAAGACAAAAGAGCCTGTTTTGGCCATGCCACCTGCTATCCTCTACCCTACAATACTGCTTTTTTTAAGGGGGGGGGGACAAACAAAAGGCCTTAAAATCTTAAAGGGGGCCATTCATTAGAGTGACAAAAGGGGAAAGAAATACATTATCATAATTAATCCTGTGCTTGGCAGTGGGTGGCGAGGCCCTCTGTCTCCCAAGGTGGCAGCGACGGTCATGTCATTGATTCCAGCCCTAAACGTATACTGTGCAGGCAGGCAGAGTGTGAGACAAGGGCATGGGATGATTGCTGGGTTGTCTTCTCCCTGATTCTCTCCCGTCTTCACTTCCCCCCACCGATGTGTGTTGGTTCCTTTCCAACTTATTGCCACACAATCCCACTCACTCTTGCTAAAGTGAGCACTGCAGTGGCTTAGTGGTTAAGACACTGAGCTTGAAGACTGGAAGGTCAGAGTTCGATACCCAAGAGCTGCATGACAGATCTTGGGGACATGAAAGGAGCCTCATTCAGGCATCTCCTGAGCAGAGTTTCTCCAGCAAAAATCCTTTCAACCCAGAGTAATTTCTGACACAAAATTTATTTATTTATTCTTGCTAAACTGTAGGTCACTCCTGTGCTGCTGGGCTGACACAGGCTGCATTGACTTCATCTGTGTTACTCACATGCCTCAACATTTAGCATTGTGACCTTACCTTGCTAGCACAGCTCTTGGTATGGGGAGAAAATACTTTTAACTTTATGGAGCTCCTTAGGCTGTTGGGGATGGAGATTTTATTGAAGGTCCTTTAACCTCCTCTGAAAATGAGCAGAAGGTAGAAATGCTATTTGTAAAAATCATTAATTACAATGTCAAAGCCCTCTCAAAGTTACCATTTCAATTGCATTTTCCTCATTAAAGTAAATCTTTATTTACGCGTGAATCAAAAGCAATTCAAACAGAATCTTTTCAGGTAATTAAAAAATCAAAATGACACAGCCTCTGATCCATTGTATGAAACAAACCAGATTAATGAGGTTACATGTAACTGTGAAAATAACTAAACCAGTTATAGTTACATTGTTGAATGGATGACAGTAACTTTCATGATATTAAAGTAACTTAGGACTGTATCTGAAGAGGTGGGCTACAGTCTATAAAAGCTTATGCCAAATAAAATGTGTTAGTCTTTAAAATAATCACAAGACTCTTTGTTGGGTTTGCTATAGTAAACTACCAATGAGCGTGGCTTACCTTCTGAAACTATAGCTTATGCTTTTGTGGTTATGAGAAAATAGTGAATTGCAAGTAATTTGTTCTCAATGATTAGCTGCCTTCTACATTTAGAAGTGACAAGAAGTGGGCAAAAAGGATTCAATGAATGGTTCAGGAATATAGAGAAAATTCTTTAGTACCCCTCTATTTCCTCATCCACTTACCCAGCCTTCAATAGTCTTAATGGATCGACCTAGACATGGAAGAAGTGTCTTACCAACACATTCTGACACATGAATAAGTCATCATGACTTTACCACATCTCTGTCATTAAATTATAAAATTAAATATGCACGAACGCCATGTGATAAAGAAAATGTACCTCTTAAAATTGTTTTGGTTATTTAATATGAAAGACATTCTGCACTTTCTCAGACATGTTGTTAATTTACAATTGCTTCAGTCATCACTTTATTATACATACCATGTCACTTAGTGTTTGCTGTTGAATTTGGTGTTGGGCATAGGGATTGATGAATGATGCAAACTACATTTGTAAATTCCCTGCATAGTTCGTAAAGGTACCAAAGCTCAGCCATCTATTGCATCTGGTCAGCCTTACTGCTATGTCAGGATTTGCAGCTGCTCCTCTAAGTCCTGCAGGACTGGACCCTCACCTTGTTGCAATTGCTAAGTCCCCATCTGGGAGCCCTGGGGAAGGTTGTGGGTGGATGGCTTAGCTATATAAGGTGAGATATAAATATCTTAAATATATAAATAACGATAAGAACTGGCCCTTCCTCCAAGAAGCTGTTTCAGTAATGAAAGTCAGCAGACTTGCAGTTACTTGGCTCCTGGACTGCTTGACTTGTTCCTGCTGTTGAAGATCTCTGCCTTGCTCTTGATTCCTGCTCTTGAAGACTCCCTGCCCTGTTCCTGTGGACTGTTGATTTGCCTTGCCTGGATCTGGAATTCTTGCCTTGCCTTGCTCCAACCCCTGAGGATTCTCTGCTATATCCATTCTCCTGGTTGTCTGGTGTCTGGTTTGTTTGGACTATATTTTTTGTCACCTGGACTAATCCTGCAACTCTGGTTGGACTTGGACTCTGGACTGATATTTCATTATTGTTTAGTCTGTTACCTTGTTGTCCTGGGTCCTGGTGTTCATGTTGCCAGCCAGCCCCCCATGCCCTGTAGCCTAATACTGCTTCTTCAGAGCTTGGAACAGGGTTCACAGGAAGGTCTTACCTTGCAACAGCCAAATTAGCATTGCTGTTGTTCTGCTCATAAAAGCATTACATAAGAACATAAGAACAGGCTTGTTGGAACAGGCCACAGCCCATCCAGTCCAGCATTCTGTCTCACACAGTGGCTCACCATTTCCTTCAGGGTATTCCCAAGAAGATGCCTTCAGCTGCTTAGGATTCCCTGGAAATGGCATTGAGAGATATCCTGCCTATCTCTCCAACCCGGAGGTTGTCCTTAAGTATCCATTTCTGTTCAGTTTTATCTTGCTGACACATTTTGCAATGTCCTTACCAACAAGCCAGAAAAAATATAGAGAACCCTCTAGTTCCTTCCAGAAGCCTATTCTGATACTGTACTTTGTAAGTACATAGGATTTTGTTTTGCATTTTGTATTTTTCTATGTTCTACAACTACAGATTGATAAGAGGATGGTTTTAAACTGGGGGAGGGTAAGAATCCTGTTAAAAGTCCCTAAAATATCTTAAAAGGCTCTTTGAAAGTAGCCTTTGAAGTATGTATGAAATATTACTTATTTAAAGGGAACAGTGTAATTGCTCATTACATTACTTTTGACAGCCATGTTAAGGTAGCTAGTTACAGGCAATTATGTAATTAGTTATTTCTAGGTTTTGTGTTTCCTCATGACTACCATGTCTAATGCTTCTGGTACAAGGGTGTGCTGGGCACCACTGGAGGGTACTGGACAGGGGTGAGGGGCGGCAACCAAGGGATGGGAGAGAAGGCTGCTCCCAGGAACTGTTTGGTCGCCTCCCCTCACTTGCTCTGCCCAGTGCGCAGCACTTTAGAATAAACCATTGCTCCAAGCTGAAGGAGGGAGCTTGGACAAATGGCTTAATCTAAAGTGCAGGGCGGCGGGCATGTGTGTGTGTGTATATATATATATATATATATATATATATATATATATATATATATATATATATATATATATATATATATATATATATATATATATATATATATATATATATATATATATATATATATATATATATATATATATATATATATATATATATATATATATATATATATATATATATCCCCCCTCTGTCCTGGTGGCCCAGCCCATGCCTGTTCCGGCACAGATGCTTCTAAAGATCCCTGGGGCATGGAATATTTGGCTTTCCAGAAGTTGTTGAGCTATAGTTCCCACAATTCTTTACCATTAGCATTATGTTTGAGGCTGTCTGGAACTAGAATCTAACAACACTAGGAAGGCAATACATCTCTTGCACCCTTGCCTGAGGACATTCTTACTGCCCAGCTTGCCATTAGTAAGTTTATCAGGTCCAAACTCAAAGTGGGTTCCATTGTTGTTAAAACGTAAATGGTGCAGAGAAGGAAAACTTTTTGAGCAAGTGGTGGCTTTTCTCTTTGCAGAAGACAACTATGCTAGTGTTTCTCCTATACAATGATTGTTGTTGTTCAGTCGCACAGTTGAGTCCAACCCTTTGTGACCCCATGGACAACAGCATGCCAGGATCCTTTGTCATCTGCCATCCTCCATATTCCACCCAGATCTACGCCCACTGCATCAATGGTGCAGGCTGCCACCCCCTTCTCCTTTTGCCTTCAATCATTCCTAGTATCAGGGCCTTCACCAGTGAGTCCTCTTTTCTCATTTGGTGGCCAAAGTACAGTACTTGAGCTTCAGGGTTGATTTCCTTTAGGATTGACTGGTTTGGTCTCCTTACAATCCAGGGGACTCTCAAATCTTCTCCAGCACCACAGTTCAAAGAAGTCTACAACTATTACAAAAATTGAAATCTTCCTATGACCTAGACTTGCTCACTCCCATTATTGGGACTTTATATTCTGGTAACTGTGATGAATCACTCCCAGCTGTCAGGATCTGAGGCAGCTCTAATATTTGCATGATAGGTTGCCCAGGGGTAGCTGTGATGCTCATAGGATTTGACCCACAGCCTGCAGGGCAGCTCTAGTACTTGCAGGCTTAGAACCTGACCCTGCTGCAACTGCTAGGCCCCACCTGAGAGTCCTGGGGAAGGTTCTGGACCATGATGAGTTCCACCTGGAGACCCTGGGAGACTGGTCTATATAAGAACCATCTCTTACCCCTAGAGACTGCTTCAGAACCAATGTTTACTGGACTCGTGCCTAAATTATTGTTTGATCCTGCACCTGAAGATCTCCTGTTTTGCTCCTGGTTTCTGCTTCTGAAGATTTCCTGTCTTGTTCCTGCTCCTGAAGACTTCTTGTCCCTTTTCTGGTTCCTGTATGCCAGGGATTCTCAACCTGTGGCCCATGGCACCATTTCATGTAGCCCCCACTGCCTCCACCACACCAGGAAGTACCATATAGTGGAGGAAGGGCAAAATGGCTGTCCGGCCCCTGAAGCTGTCTGACGGATCATGATCTGGCCCCCAGCTTTAAAAGGTTGAGAACTCCTGCTGTAGACTTTTGCTGTGCCTCACCTCAATCTTATTCCTTGAACCCCATCCTTGTCTTTCTCCAATCCCCAAAGGTACTCTATCTCGCCTGCTCTCTTGGTTGCCTTACTTGGACTGCACGTGTTGTCTGGACTATCCCTGTCTACCACAGGCTTGATTTGGGACTTGGACTCTGGACTGTGATATAGCTGATTCCTCTAGGTCTTTATGCTTGTGTTACTTCCCATCTGCTGACACCCTAGATTCTCACTCAAGCAATGCCATCCAAACACAGCTATAATCCAAGAACGTTTGAAGCCCTAAGATGTGGACCCACTATGACTATGTATAGTTGTATGTGTCTAATGTGGGAGCTCTCTTGCATTTTCCAGATATGGACTTTTATTGCGTGCTGCTCAAATAGTTAGGTAAGTAGAGAATGCAGAAAATTACCTAGTGAAAATGGATATGGAACTAGATTTGTCTGTAAATGTGCACAAACTGTGCTGAAGGCATGTAGAGATATGGCAGGGCAAAGAGGAAGCTATAGAAGAAGAGGCTCTGCTTTGGAATTCCTCCCAGCCAGTTAACAAAGAGCAGTCCTAGTAACATTTCCTGGAAGTACTCTGTTACAAGAAGCTGAATCTAGGGTAAGTATGTATAGGATTGCATTCAATCATGTGTTAGGTTTCAACTGTGCCTTATGTACTGATGTTAGTGCAAGTTTTGCTCTTGATGCAGCCAGACTTCATTTACTAAAAAATAAAATCTCACTATGTCCTATCATGTTCACTCACTAGTCAATTTATTTATTAGTGTAGTTTAAGGCCTTACTTTGGAGCTATGAGCCTTACTTCTGAGCCCTTCTATGTAAACAGAATAAATTTTATGGCTAGGTACTCTCCTTTATTTAAAAGTACTAACTAACCTGTTAAAATAATGGTGTCATATCTCAAAACCAATGAAACAGTGAACCAAACATAGTAATAGCAATAACACTTATATACCACCATCACCCATAGGACTTAGTGCATTCTCTAACTGTTCACAAGAGAATGAGCATTTTGCCTCCAACATGCTAGGTACTCATTTTACTGACCTCGGAAGGATGGAAGGCTTGATCCTCATCAGGATTAAACTCAAAATGTCGGACATTTTGGCTGCAATGCAGCAGTTTAACCACTGCACCACCAGTGTTGTGTAATGAAAACTTAAGTATCCTAAGAATTTGTATGTCCCTAGAGGGCATAGGCATTTGGAGGGGGAATAATAGTAAGTGTATTGCCTTTCAAGGACAATATATCTATCCTATACTGTAACATCCTGTGTAACATTGTTTTGCTATAGAACAATGATGGTGCACTCCAGGTTTTCTTGGACTTCAATTAGCAGAAGCTTAAGTCAGTACTCCTGCTGATCAGGGCTTCTGCAAATTAAAGTTCAAGAACATCTAGAGTGCCAAGATTCACCATCACTGCTATAGAACATGTTTGCAGATGGCCGTTTTGTAGTGTGAGTGAATATATGGATTACTGTAACGTTAAATGGAATTAGCAGAGTAGATCTCCCTTTTGGTCACACTTAGTGTGGGGAAGTAACCAGCTAGGCAGAGAGAGAACAGCAAAGAGGTTTGGGCTCAATTTTATGGCATTGCTGTGTAGCCTCCAATTTATTTTGCATTTCTTCTGCTTCCTACAGACAACTAGAAAGGAAGTACACTTTCAAATGATCCTCCCTCAGTCAATGCATGGGGGAAATTGAGAGTGCTTTCTTGTTGTGTATGGAAACACTGTATCTTTAAGAATGAATGTAACCACGTCAATGTAAGAATGTAACCTTGTAATGAATACAATGTTTCTCAGCTGTAATGGAATGCGAGCTAGCTACCCATAGAGGGCAGCAGTGAGCGTTCAGCTCACATGGTACAAATTCCCCAATTACTGTCAGCCGTGGGAACGTTCCCGCCATACTACACCTGGTGAAGAAGGGCGTGACTCAGAATGACGTCACGCAGGCGGTGGCCAATGGGCTACCATGTATCCATATTCAAATGTGTTGTTGCTGTATAAAAGGAGCTGTACCTCCGCCATTACCACATGTTCAGATTGTATACTACCAAATAAAGATGTGTTTAGCTTTGTAACTGCTGACTGCTGCGTATCAATCTGCCAACATCAAATTGGCGACAAGGATGGAATATGGCATCCCAGAAGGTACATGTACCTCTATTCAACATCAAGCACCCAGAAAAATGGAGGTTGTTCGAGATGCATTTTCGGCATGCAATGGACATTGCCAACATCACTGACGAGGGGAAAAAGTGGTTGCACCTCCTCACAAGCATGGGGTTCCCCACACTAGAGCTCCTGGTAAACCTGCTGGCACCGAGGAGGGTGGAGGCGGTTCCACTCAAACAGATCCTAACGACGCTGTGGGAACATTTCCAGCTGATGGTGTCCATTTTTCCGGCCCTGAGGAGAGACCAGCAACGGGGTGAGTCTGTGGCTGAATACGCGACTGATGGCAGGCCCGTGCGACTGGGAAACTTTGGAAATAACCCTCAGAGATCGGCTACTCTGCGGTCTACGGGACGAGGAGACTCAGAGAAAACTAATGACCCAGGGCCGCGACCTGACGCTCCAAGACATGATGAAGGAGGCTTAGGTGGCTGAGGCAGTGAGGAGCGGGGTCAAGATGTTTAAAGCTCGACCCCCAGCTCTCGAAGGGCCAGTGGTCGTGGTGAAGGCGGCCTGGCGTACACCGCAGCCCCTGAAGAGTCCGATATCTTCATCAGAGGCCTCTGCAACCATGGGTTCGGGCTCCAGCAAAGACAACAATGTCCAAAACGTGTGGAAAAAGTTAGCGGAGAGCCACACTCACTCAAAAGGGAGCCACCGATGCGATGGCTGTGGAGCATCTCACGAGCAGAGAAGATGCCCTTTTTGGAAAGTGGAGTGCCACAACTGCGGGCGGCGAGGCCACATCACCAAGGTGTGCAGGCAACGGCAAACAGAGGACAAGGGCTCAGCAGAACGACCTCAATGGAAGGCGGCTGGGATTGGCAAGGTCTCCGATGACGATGACACGCCAGCGGTGAACCACGTGTCCCTGGAGCACCGGCCGTTTTTTGTTGAGGTACTGTTACAAGGGGTCCCGGTTAGGATGGAAATAGACTCGGGGTCGTCATACTCCATCCTTTCACAGAAGGAGTTCCTGCGCATTCCCCCTAATGCGTGCCCCAAGTTGAGGGCCTTGAAGTTGGATTTACGGGACGTGCAGGGTTATGGGATCCTGGTGTTGGGGTGGGAAATTTCATGGTGAAGTTCAAAAGGTTCATGGAGAAACTGCCCCTAGTAGTTCTTAAATAAGGGTCCTGTTGCCTCCTGGGGACGCAGTGATTTGCCCCCCTGAGAATCGAACTGTCCGGCATAAATGCCATCGAGACTGACCCAACACGAGATGTGTGCGACGCACACCCGGCGGTTTTCAAAAAGGGGCTCAGGAAGTACAGGGCCCCCCCAGTTTCATTCGACTTGGACCCAGAAATCCGTCCCATATGGCTCAAGCCAAGAAGAGTTCCCTTCACCCTCAAGAACAAGATTGAGGCGGAACTGGACAAATTGGTGGGTCAGGGGATTTTGGTTCCAGTGGATTCTGCGGAGTGGGAAGCTCCAATTGTTACAGCATTGAAATCTAACGGGGAGGTTAGGATTTGTGCTGATTATAAGTGTACGATTAACAAGGCCATTCAGCCCAATGCATATCCGGTGCCAGTGGTTAGCCATTTACTAGCCACTTTACACGGGGATACATTTTTCGCTAAGCTAGATTTGGCGCAGGCATACCAGCAGCTCACTGTAACTCCAGCCACCGCTGCTGCACAAACCATCGTCACGCACAAAGGGGCATTTAAGGTAACGCGCCTACAGTTCGGCGTGAATTCGGCCCCCGGGATTTTCCAGTCCCTCGTAGAATGCCTTTTAAAGGGGCTCCCAGGTGTTCTCCCCTACTTCGACGATGTTTTGATTACTGGGGGGAGCGAATCAGAACTACGGTAGTGAAAAGGCTAGATGAGGTCCTAACAGTATTCGAGAAAGTGGGACTGAGGTTGAGAAGGGACAAATGTGTGTTTTTTGCAAGGGAGGTTGAGTTTCTGGGATTCAAGATAACCCCCGATGGTATTAAGCCCTCCGAGTCAAAGGTTGCGGCTATTCAAAATGCCCCTCGCCCCACCGCGAAACCGGAGCTGCAGTCATTTCTAGGGCTCCTAAATTTTTACCATTCCTTCTTGCCAAGGAAAGCATCCGTTGCGGAGTGACTGCACAGATTACTAAAGAAAGATGCGGTTTGGCGGTGGGGAGATACCCAAGAAAAAGCATTCAAAGAGCTCAAGAGGCTCCTATCCTCAGATGCTGTTCTAACCCATTTCGACCCGAGGAAACCTGTAGTCCTGGCCTGTGATGCCTCACCAATAGGGGTGGGGGCCGTGCTATGCCATGTGTTAGAGAATGGGCAGGAAGCACCGGTTGCCTTTTATTCCAGGTCACTTTCAAAGGCAGAGCGCAATTACGCACAAACAGATAGAGAAGCCCTAGCCATAATAGCGGGGACAAAGAAGTTCCACGATTTCCTGTATGGTCAACAGTTCACTATCGTGACTAACCACAAACCTCTTTTGGGGATTTTCACCATGGGCAAGCCCACACCACAGATTTTGTCTCCCAGAATGCCAAGGTGGGTCATCTTCCTCAATGCCTGCCAATTCGCACTGGCCCTCCGCCCGGGGATGGAGATCTCCCATGCGGATGCGCTTTCCCGGTCCCCCTCCCATAGCTGGGAGACCCAGATTGCAAGGTAGAACAGGAGCACCAGGTCCTGGTGATTGAGTCTCTCGACTCACCCCCCATAGTACCCGCAGACCTCGCCACTGCCACAGCAGCGGACAAAGCCCTGTCCCTAGTCAGTTCCTGGGTTAAGAAAGGGTGGCCCACAACTCCCCCCGCAGAGGAGTTCAAGGCATTTTTCAAACAGAGGGTTGAGCTCTCCATAGAGAGGGGCTGCCACCTCTGGGGCCAACGGGTGGTCATTCCTGAAAGGCTAAAACCGAAAGTGCTGCGTACCAGCCACCTGGGGATCGTACGCTCTAAAGCTCTGGCCAGAAGCTATTTCTGGTGGCCCCAAATAGATGCTGATATAGAGCACATGGTGGGCTCTTGTGAGAGTTGCCAGAGCTCTCGTCCCGAGGAGTCCCGGCTGCCCCACAGAGCATGGGACACGGCCCGTGGCCCATGGTCCTGAGTGCACATCGACTTCGCTGTCCCATTCCGGTGTTCCCTTTTTCTGTTGATAGTAGATTCGTACTCTAAGTGGTTGGAGGTCATTCCAATGCCCAACACCTCATCAGCCGCAACAATAAAGCAGTTGCACAGGGTGTTTAGTTGCTTCAGTTTACCCGATGTACTGGTCTCCGATAACGCCAGTACTTTCACGTCTGCTGAATTCCAAGCGTTCATTGAGAGGAAGGCCATTCGGCACATCACCTCCGCTCCGTTCCACCCCTCCACAAACAGTCAGGTAGAACACCAGGTACGGACTACAAAGGACACACTGCAGCGAATGGGCCCCGGGGATTTGAACTTCCAGCTGTGCCAGTTCCTCATCTGCTATAGGGCAACTCCCCTAGCATCCAGGCTCTCGCCTGCAGAGCTCCTAATGCGTAGGAAACCCATAACACTTTTTGATCGGTTGGATCCGACCAGGGTGGAAGATGAGGGGAGGAATATAGAAATCAGGAGCACTAAAAATTTTGCAGTAGGGGAACTAGTGCATTGTAGAAATTATGTGGCCTCGGGACAAACATGGGTCCCAGGAGTGGTAGTTGAGCAAACGGGGCCGGTGTCATACAGGGTAGAAACCAGTATGGGTCTACTGTGGAGAAGACACGCCGACCAACTCAGGCGTCGGGTCACCAGCAACCAGGGTGAAGAGAGCCAACAAGGAGAGTCCTCCCCCACCCGTTTATCCCAAGGGGGAGACAAAGAATACCCTTCGAATACAAACCCATGTCCTTTGGACCCCCCAAATACAAATGGATATCCTCACCTCCCACCAAGAGGGGAGGGGGATGATACAAATCTGTATCGTTTGGAGGCATCACGGGAGGAAGGGGATGACAAAGTGGTTGAGGAGTTTGATTTTGATTTTCGAAACCGGGGTATTTTTTTTTTTTTGGCGGAGTGGTCCCCCACCCGTCCGAGCGAAAAGCAGGGTTTCTGTTTAGTCCCAGGTGCCCCCGGTTTCTCAGGGTTAGAATTTACCCCTACCCCTCGACAGGAACCATTGAGGAAAGCGAGTCTGCAACAGATCGTTAACGAGTCTCATTCTCCCCTTGCAGGGCGAGAATCCGCGGAACACGGAACCCTTACCGGTAGTTCCCCCGAGATCGGCCAAGCTGCCATACGCCCCAAGCGCACATGCGGAAAACCACAATGGTTGAGGGACTTCATCCCATCCTAGCGGGGAGGGGTGTTGTGTATGGAAACACTATATCTTTAAGAATGAATATAACCACGTCAATGTAAGAATGTAACCTTGTAATGAATACAATGTTTCTCAGCTGTAATGGAACGCGAGCTAGCTACCCATAGAGGGCAGCTGCGAGCGTTCAGCTCACATGGTACAAATTCCCCAATTACTGTCAGCCACGGGAACATTCCCACCATATTACACCTGGTGAAGAAGGGCGTGACTCAAATGACGTCACGCAGGTGGTGCCCAATGGGCTACTGTGTATCCATATTCAAATGTGTTGTTGCTGTATAAAAGGAGCTGTACCTCCGCCATTACCACATGTTCAGATTGCATACCACCAAATAAAGATGTGTTTAGCTTTGTAACTGCTGACTGCTGCATATCAATCTTCCAACATCAAATTTCTCCAGTGTTATAATGACCTCACATAATGCTGGGTTAATTAGCCTGACATAGTAAAGATGAAAGATGCTACGTAACTTTAGTGTTGTCCCTAAATAAGTGGTTTCATTCACAAGTTTTTCCTTCTCAAAGTTAGAAAAGAGAATTCCGGGTGGGGTGGAGGGATTAAAGACTCTCGAGACAAAATTAAGACAACTCACATTATTTTTGTTTGCCTTTGAATTAAACAGTGGCAGAAATCCTGTTGCACAGCTCTACATGTGAAGCAGTGGAGATGTTATGAACAGTGGCAAAATCACAGTTGATTATATACTGAAGAGATTAACATACACTTCCATTGTGATTTCAAAGTGCACATGACCATTGCATTGTGTGTAAGTTATGTGCACCCTTCTTCTTCCATATCCGAATCTGAATATTGGCGATCAGCTGTGAAGAATGTCCTGAGAATATAATGCAGTGGCCTTCCATCTGACTTCCACAGCACAGCATGACCCACATACCACTGATCCAGTTCCGCAAGTCACTTTCTGGGCCTGAGCCCTTTTGGTACACAAAGTCCTCCTCAGCCTCAGGCCAATATTGATGAAGCTGCTGTACTCCATCAAGGTGGGTTCAAGTGAGATTTAATCCATTTTGGGACCATCAGCCTTCCCTGTGGACTTTGGCACCCAAGGCCGTTAGTCCTCATGGTTGTCAGGTTAGTTAACCACTGCCTGACAGTTGCCATTGAGTCACTGGCAGTATGTTCTACTCTACCATAGCAGGATAACCTGGACAGACACCTATGTGCGCCCGGTAATTGTATTTAATAAACAATGATTCGTGCCTGATGATAACATCATCACCATGTTCAGGTGGAACTATGCTACAGGATTTCAGCTAATAAAAACTTAATATTCTTCTCTGTTTTATTTTTCCTGACCAGCCTGCTTGTCAAAGGAAATTCATTCATGGTCAAGTGATTATGATTCAGTCATTAATGAAAAGCTCCTAAATTGATTCTGGAGTTGATACTGTTATCCTAACCACTGCTTCCTCAGCTGTTCTTTCTCTCTCTGATCAGATTGCTTCTTGCTGTTAAACAGTTATTTTTGCTTTGACTGTTAGTCTTCCCTTTCACGAAAAAGATAGTAGTTGTGTGATATTACCCATTGTCTACAAACTGGCATTTTGAGTGATTTTCCCACCTACCTGATGTTGAATACCTATAAGTGTGTACACATTATGTCCTTCAGCATTCTGGCCATTGAAATTACACCCAAAGCCACACAATAGCAAATGGAGAGATGTATGTGCCCCTCCCTCTCCCTGCTTTGTACATCAGAGATATGACAGTGGAAATTGGAAAGTTTGTGTACACAGCTAGCTGCAGGTAGGTTAATCACTTCTGCCTGTAGGGGCAAATAACATTTAACCAAGAAAGCCCTCACATTTCATTTTTCAGTCAACACCACTAATCAGTTGTTCTGTGACTCAAGCCAGAGGCCTACAACTAAACACAGTGCAACCTTCCACCATGTCACATTTTTTTAATTAGTTAAGTATCACAGTGGAGGGTGAAGTTCCTATTTTAGAATGAGAAGGACGATTTTAAGATGTGAACACATGAATTTCCTTGGCACCCAAAAGAGTGGGAGTGGAGTGGGGTGGAGGAGGAGGAGGAGGAAGAGGAAGAAGAAGAAGAGGTAGAAGAATTGTAGTAAGCTTGCATCTCAGCACAAGTACAGTGATACCACGTACAACGTCCAAACTTGGTTCCACAAGTTTGGACTTTATACGGATTTGGACTTTGTATGAGGCATGCAAAATCCTAGCCGCGATACCTCATACAACGTCCAAATCCTTGCCGCGATGCCTCATACAACGTCATTTCCATAGAGATACATTGTATTGTAACAGCACAGACTTCAGGGCAAAGTCAAGGAAACAGACAGGAAACTGACAGAACTTTAAGAAATCATTGTCTAAAGGCTAAAAACATTACAAAAACTTGTCAAACAACCCTGATTGTCCAAGAACCTGAAGAATGCTGCAAAAATCCGAGGAATGCTTCTAAAAATTCTGATGAAAAAATTCAAAAAAAATCCAAAATCACACTCAAAACCACTCCTAAACACTCTTTGCCTCATGCAAAACCCACAAGAGCAATGCATGCATGTGTCCTGCCTTTTATACTGCCCAGGCACAATGCAACCTGGGAAAACCCCAATGCCTCATACAACATCACACGACTTTGTATGAGACAACTTTTTTCAAGGAATTAGGCGATGTTGTATGAATCTGATGTTGAATGAAGCGGACTTTGTATGAGGTATTACTGTACAGCAAAGCTATCTGTGTGTATGAGAATACAGTACTGTATCTCAGGTTGTGAGTATGAAAGAAGACCACAAGTTAAGAGAACAGTGAGAAAAATGGGGTGGGAAGACAGCAGAGTAAGAATATAACAACAGATGTGAGAAACCCACAAGAAGGACCCATACATAGCTGCAGGAGTATTTCAGGAGCAAAGCTGATTAGTGGCATGTTACTATTATTCATATACAGTACATAAAGGATTCTCAACCTGTGGCCTGTGGGCCATATGTGGCCCACAGCACCATTTCATGTGGCTGCCCGCCACCTGCACCACACCAGGAAGTGACATGTGGTGGAGGAAGGGGGAAATGGCCATACGGCCCCTGAAGCTGTCTGAAGGAGCGTGACCCAGCCCCCCCGCCTTAAAAAGGTTGAGAACTCCTGATATACATAGTGTAAAACACCATGAATCGCTTCATGTACAGCTATAAAAATAACAGATACTGTATAAGGCTCTGAGAGGGTGCAACACATATAGAACTCCTTGTGCCTTCCCTTTGCAGACATCCACATGTCTTGCTTGTGCACCCCAGCAACAGCTATACAGAGGTATGACTGCCCATAATACTGGAGGTGGGGGCAGCAGGAGCATAACCATCATCACAAAGGAAGAGGAGGTAGGGTGTGTGCAAGAAAATGCCTTTTTCCTGCAAGGCACCAGCAGCTTCATGCTTGCAACCACAGGCAATTTGTTGTTGTTGCCACCGCTCACATGTTAGCTTCAACGGGCATCAGGACCAGGCATTGTTTCCAGAGCTGGTGAAGCAGCAGGTGGAAAGAGCAAGGAACAAGAGGCCTGTGATAGTAAGTGCCAGATTAAGTGTTGAGAAGTGGGGGTGACAGTGGCAGGAGCTGTTTGAGGGTGCAGGCACAAACATACCATTTGTATTTTAGGAAGCTTGTGGCAACAGTCTGGTGTCACAACTTTCCTGGCATTCACACAACATACAGGGAACTGTGCTCCAGACAGATCCCAACCTATGCTTACGCTGGACCTTTTTAGTCCAGCAGCATGGCTACTATTAGTATGGGGGAGCGGGGGGGGGGGGCAGGCTGAAGTGATTCCATTTCCTGCATGAAGAGGCACACACCTTTCCCACTGTCTCATCACATTAGAAGGCAACTGCTTCACCCTGGCAATGTCTGTTAGGAGGAGGGTTCCCAGGATATAAAACTTTGTGGTGGTGTGGCGGAATTGGATAGCATTTATTGATCTGTGCCTAAGCTACATAGACAAGGGGACTACAGTGGCTTAGTGGTTAAGATATTGAACTTGATTACTGGAAGGTTGGCAGGTCAGCAGTTCAAGACCCGAGTGCTGCATCCCAGAGTGAGCTCCCATCTCTCTCCCAGCTCCTGCCAACCTAGCAGTGTGAAAGCAAGAAATTGCAAGCAGATAAGTAGATATCACTTTGGCGGGAAAGGTAGCGATCCATAAGCTCCTAACATCTAGTCATGCCTGCCACATGACCACGGAAACATCTGCAGACACTTACAGTGCTAGCTTTTTGGCTGTAAACGGAAATGAACACCATCCCCTAGAGTCAGATACAACTGACTTTTGAGCAAGGGTGATCTTTACCCTTTATCTAAGCAACAAAATGTATAATATACAAATGGCAAATATGACAGAAATGCTAGCCATTGTTATAACTTTTTTCAACATGTCACACATGGGACAATAAATCTGAAGGATAGAGGACATGTATTGTATACCAAAGTTTTGAGGCTCATTCTCTTGCATTCCAAGAAGGCATGTCTGTAAAAAAGCCATGCTCAGAAAAGTCACTGTTTAGGACTGCATCTCCCAAAGTTGCACAGCCAGCAGGACCAGCAGCAATTGAGAATCACTGCCCTTCTGTAAATAGTCGGTTGTTTTAAAAGAAAATATAGCCCACGTGTGTGTAGAGTTTGTATAATTCTCCCTGTTCCTAACTCCCAGGGTGCCATCAGAAGAAGGGAATGGTAAACCACTTCTGTATATTTTTGGAAAGGGTCGCTATAAGTCAGAATTGACATATGGCAAGCAATTATTAACAACATGTGGGCAGGTTAGGCTGAAAGACAGAAAAATTCTTGGCTGAGGAGGGGCTGCAGCTTCACTGTAATAATGTCACAATAAAACTTAATTTCCAACTTCTGTTCTTTTGTGGAAACATAAATCCTATTGCAGGGGTGCAAAAAAGTCCCATAGATGCTGTGGGACTGCAACTCCCATCCACCTCAGCCAACATAGCCAATGATAAGGAATGCTGGGAGCTGTAGTCTAAATGCATCTGACAGGCCACACATTCCCGTTACCTCTCCTAATGTCTTTCAGTCATCCAGTGTAGCTATGCCACTTCCACAAGGAGGGATAACAAAACTAGATAATTGGAGCAGTTCCTGTCAAATGCTAGCATTTTTTCAACTTTATTGTGTTCCTTATCCCTGTCAAAACTGTTGAAAAGTCATTTTCTGTCATCTTTCAGTATCTGTGTGGTACAGCACTCTCTTAGCTATTTCCTAGAAACATACGCATGGGAAGCGGGAAAATGCATTCTAGGGCAGCTTATTCCACTCTTGTCCACTAGGAGGGTTCTCGTTCCTTAAATATATACTTTGGGACTTGGGCCCTTCCTTATTGACCAGTTGAGACAGGGAATCCATTTAGCTGTTGCAATGATTACACACCTCTGTAGGACTAATACATTGCAGCATTCCAATGTGAAAATGATACCATCAACCACTATGTTTAATGCCATTATTCTTTATGTCACAGACATCTATTTACAAAGTCTGAAATGAGTGCTATTTTCCTGTGAACACAAATTCAGAAAAAGAAGCTGAGCTCATATACTGTATCTTGGGGTCATGGAGACATCAAGAAAAAGGTAAAAAACTGAGGGAGTGGGGGAGACAATTCAGAATTAAGGGACAGAGTTCCTGTTATGATATTCTCCACATATTTGTTGTCTGAAGGAGAATACAGCTCATAGTGCTATCAAAAAAATCCATTCTGAACCTCCTAATCACAGCAGCTTTCTTGAGAAGCAGGTAGAAAGTATGTGTTTTGTTAGTACTGAAATCTGAAAACATGCTAATGTACTGCAAATCATACAGAGATCTACCACAAGTCCTGAGCTACCTTCTCTCACTTCTGATGGAGAGATGAAAGGAAGGGTCCTTCCAAAGCAAGGTCTATATTAGTAAGAAGAGCAGTATCTAAAGGTGTCAGTATTCTGCTTTTTTGAATTGTGAGAAATAGTTATTGCGTGACCATCCCTTGAACTATCAAGGGATTAATGTGAAGGTGTTCAGGGAACTTGAGAAACTACAATTCAAGAAATCAGATCTCAGAAATGCTACTTTCCAACTACAGTTGGCAGAAGCCCTCAGCTAGCATGGCTCTTAAATTTTACCAGGTTCTCCATAGGTAATAGGGACTGCGGTGGTTCAAGTGGTTAAGTCGCTGAACTCGCTGACTGGAAGGTTGGAGTTCAATTTCCAGGTACTGCATGATAGAGTGAGTGCCCGTCTCTGTCCCAGCTCCTACCAACCTAGCAGTTTGAACGCAAGAAATTGCAAATAGGGACCACTTCAGTGGGAAGGTAAACAGCGTTCTGTGCACTCCAGTGTTGAATTATGTCTGCCACATGTCCACAGAAACGTCTGCAGACACAGACAGCACTGGCTATTTGGCTATAAACAGAGATGAGCACTGAACCCTAGAGTCAGATACGACTGGCTTTCGAGCAAGGGCAACCTTTACTTTTACCATAGGTAATGCTACCTTGTTTTTCCATTATTTCTTCTATTTTTCTACTTAATAAATAAAATCAGGGGTTGGACAAAATAGTTACAAACTGCTTTATAATGGCTAATGTGAACAACCTTTACAGTAGAAATACCCTAGATCTGGGGTACCCAACCTCCATGGACCGGTTTCATGCTAAGGAATTCTTCCACAGACCAGCCATAGTTAAGCAACATGGAGGAGGGGCCTGGCCACCTGCCTATCTGCTGTGTTTGAAGCCCGTGCTCTCACTCGACCCAGTGAGCACGTTGAGGGCAGAAAGCTGCCATTGGTGCTACCAGTGCTACCCACCTCCACAGCCTGTCTCAGGACAGCCCATGGCCCAGTACGGGTCCATAGCCCAGTGATTGGGGACCACTGCCCTAAATCACACATTTCATTAAGGAGAAAGAGGAGGTAGAAAAGGTTGCTTTTGTATGCCATATAATAGACTGTCAAGCAAGGACCAGCCCCTGTACTGAACAGGTGGGGAAAGACTAAATATAATGTTATTATTCATTGCCCCAGGAATAGAGGTAGAGCCAGCAATATACAGCAGTATTCAAGAAATACCCTCCCCTCCACAAAAAAACACACACACCCTATTTCTACTATTTAAATCTAATAGGTGCATGCAGTAAAACACAGGGAAAGGCGAAAGCTATTCTATTCGGAGTCAATAATGCCAATTTTGATATTTTATTAATGAAGTTCTGTGGACAAATTCCTCTACAGCGACCCCACCCCTTCCAGCTGTTTGACTGCAACTCATATGAAACAGTCTGACCAATGCTGAGAAATGATTCAAGCTGCAGCCCAACCACATATGGAGGATTGTGCTTTGCCCACTGCTGGGGTCCTTCTGCGGCCTTTGAAAGAACCCAGAGTCCTTGATATCAAACACCAATCTTAAACAGGTAAGTAGCATGCCCATGGGTGGATGGGGCATGGAGGAGGTGGCTAGGGTCTCCATTTACATTGTTTGCCTGATACCAGACCAAGATGCAAAGACATTTATGCCATGATAGAGGACAGTAAGTGGAGAGTCAATATTATACCTTGTCTTCGACACAGAGAGACAGGCAGAAATGAGGGAGATGTTGCAGATTTGTTCTCATTATTCTGACTGCTGTAATCATCATTATTTTTTGCTAGGTGGACCATGGTGAAGAAAAGTGTGTATAAACACTTCTGGACTCTTACAAGCAAGTTTTCTCACTTGAATCTTTCCATTGGTCCCTTACTAAGACAAAGACTTTTCAAGGGACTAAAGAAATGAGGCAGTTTCTGGGACTTAGCAAATATTCGCTACTGAAAAAAATCAAGAAAAGGACATTACAGACAATAGTTAAGAAGGGGATGTCAGTAAAACATTCCTTTGTCTACTGCAATTATTGGTGGAAGCGGAAAAAACTATAAAACTGGTTGTGCACATATCTGTGAGTGCTGCTTCAGTCTGGCAAGTCACTCTAAATTCAGGGGTGCCCAAACATTTTGTGCTGTGGGCCACTCACATGGTTCAGGGGGCTGGTAACTATGGCCCAAGGGGCCAGATCTGTCCCCAACGCCAATTCATCCAGCCTGTGATGCCTTTGTCGCTCCCAGAAGCAGAAGTAAAATGCGCCCATACAGAAGTGTTTACAGGTTCATTTTACTTCTGCTTCCAGGAGCGACGAGGGTGTCATGGGCCAGATGAATTGGCATCAGGGGCCAGATCCAGCCCCCAGACCATAGTTTGGACACCCCTGCTCTAAATGATGTCTCCAAGATAGATTTCACAAAATTCAGTTTGAAGGGCTGCTAGGCTTCCAGTTGATCATTGCAAAAGAGAGAATTGCCCTACTATTGTAATTTTTCCACTATCCAGTCTGTTGTGTCCTAATGGTTTAATCTTCCACATGGATAACAATGTATCTGAACCAATGTAACCTTGCCTATGGGTAACAATGTAACCTTCAGCTGTATCACATAAACCCTGTAATAGGACGCGAGCTAATGACCACCAGCTGGCAGCAGCGAGCGTCCAAGCTCTCTTGGTCCAAACTCATCAAAGGCAACAGCGCGGGAAGTTTTCCCGCCACCACCTACACCTGGACAAGAAGGGCGTGACCAGAAATGACGTCACGCAGACAGTAGCCAATGGGCTATCATGGAACCACGTTCAAATGTGTTACTACTGTATATAAAGAGCTATTGATCCGCCATTACCTCATGTTCCCTCTGACCACCATGCAATAAACCTGAGTTAACCCAGCCCGAGGCTGTGTCCTGTGTCTTGGTTTTCATACACCAAATTGGCGACGAAGGTGGGATAATGGATCCCCAAGGAGCAGCCAGGGCACAGAGCGGGTTCAACATCACCAAACCGCAAGACTGGGAGCTTTTTGAGATGGACTTCCAGGCAGCGCTGGTGGAACTCAAAGTCAAAGAAGACGATGAGGAGAGGAAGAGGGCCATCCTCACCAGAATGCTTGGGATAGAAACCAAGCGAACGCTGGTGGGCATCATTGCACCGAAGAAGGTGAGCGAATTCAAAGCAGATGACATCATGAAGCTGCTGCGTGAGCGTTTCCGACCCTCGAGGGCAATGTTTCCCGCTCGGAGCGCGTTTTGGAGGCGAGTCCAAGCGCCGGACGAGTCGGTTGAGGCATTCGTAACGGCCATGAGAATAGCCGCCGCCCCCTGCAGATGGGACAACCTAGAGATGGCCCTCAGGGACGGAGTTCTGTGTGGCCTAAAGGACAAAATAGAGGCGGAACTGGACAAACTGGTGGGCCAGGGGATTCTTATTCCTGTTGATTCCGCGGAGTGGGAAACTCCAATTGTAACAGCGCTGAAGGCTAACGGGGAGGTGCGCATTTGCGCTGATTATAAGTGTACAATTAACAAGGCGATCCGCCCTAATGCATACCCGGTGCCGGTGGTCAGCCACCTTCTGGCCAGGCTGAATGGGGGAAAGTGTTTCGCTAAACTCGATTTGGCTCAAGCTTATCAGCAACTCCCTGTAACTCCCGCCACGGCCGCGGCACAAACGATAGTCACACATAAAGGGGCGTTCCAGGTGTCGCGTTTACAGTTCGGCGTGAACTCGGCACCCGGCCTTTTTCAGTCGCTTGTGGAACGCCTCCTGAAGGGGCTGAAGGGGGTGTTGCCTTATTTTGATGACGTGTTGATAACAGGGGGGAGTGAGGCCGAACTGGCAAAGAGATTGGATAAAGTTCTGGCTGTTTTCGAGAAAGCGGGGCTACGACTGAGAAAAGACAAATGTGTCTTTTTCGAAACTGAGGTTGAGTTTCTAGGGTTTCGGGTCACACCAGAGGGTATTAAGCCGTCCAAATCCAAAGTAGCCGCCATCAAGAATGCCCCTCGCCCCACATCCAAAACCGAGCTACAGTCATTTCTGGGGCTCCTCAATTTTTACCATACCTTCCTTCCACGGAAGGCGTCCGTGGCCGAGCCACTACATCGGTTGCTAAAAAAGGAGGAAACATGGATGTGGGGCGACGAGCAAGAGAGGGCGTTTAAAGAGTTGAAGCAACTCCTAACATCTGAGGCAATCCTGACGCATTTCGACCCCAAACGGCCAGTGGTCCTAGTCTGTGACGCATCCCCGGTGGGGGTGGGGGCGGTGCTTTGCCACGTGTTGGACGACGGAAGGGAAGCCCCGATAGCGTTCTATTCAAGGTCCCTGTCCCAAGCAGAGCGTAATTACGCACAGACCGACAGGGAGGCATTAGCGATAGTAGCGGGAACCAAAAAATTTCACGATTTTTTGTACGGTCGGCCGTTCAAAATTGTGACTGATCACAAGCCCCTATTAGGAATTTTCACTGCAAGTAAGCCCACGCCACAGATCCTGTCCCCAAGAATGCTGCGGTGGGCTATTTTTCTCAACGCATACCAGCATGAGTTGGAATACCGGCCCGGGAAGGAGATCAGCCATGCCGACGCACTCTCGAGGTCTCCTTTGCCCTTGTCGGGCGCCCAAAGGGAAAGGGTAGAGAGAGATCACCAGGTTTTGTTAATAGAGGTTTTAGACTCACCCCCAATAGTACCAGCCGACATTGCCAGGGCCACAGGCAAGGACAGAACGCTAGAGAAAGTTAGCTCATGGGTACAGAAGGGGTGGCCGGCGTCATCCCCAGGTACGGAATTCGACCCATTTTTTCGAAAAAAAATAGAGTTGTCCCTAGAGAGGGGCTGCCCTTTGTGGGGCCAACGGGTGGTGGTTCCTACGTCCCTGCGACCGAGGGTACTCGAACTGCTGCACGTCAGCCACCCGGGCATCGTCCGGTCCAAGGCGCTGGCCCGGAGTTACTTCTGGTGGCCACAGCTGGACGCGGACATTGAGCACATGGTCGGCACTTGTGAGGCATGCCAGGGCTCCCGACCAGAGGCGGCCCGTCTCCCGCATAGGGAATGGGACACAGCAAGGGGGCCATGGTCCAGGGTGCACGTAGACTTCGCTGGCCCATTCCGAGGAACCATTTTTCTCCTGGTGGTGGATGCGTTCTCCAAGTGGTTGGAGGTTATCCCAGTAAAGAGTACGTCTTCCGCCACTACAATTAGCCAGCTAAGGAGAGTCTTTTCCACGTTCGGTTTACCCGACACTTTAGTCAGCGATAACGCTAGTTGTTTCACCTCCGCTGAATTCAGGGCATTCATGGAGGCAAACGCCATTCGGCATGTCACATCCGCGCCGTTTCACCCGGCCACGAATGGCCAAGTGGAACGGCTGGTGCGTACAACAAAGGATGCGCTGCGGCGCATGGGCCCGGGGGACCTAAATCACCAAGTATGTCAGTTTTTGTTAGCGTATAGGGTGACCCCCTTAGCGTCAGGGTACTCGCCGGCAGAGCTGTTGATGCGGCGAAAACTGACCACGATCCTGTCCAGGCTAGACCCGACGAGAGTCGAGGACAAAGGAAAAAACATAGGGTTGGCAGTCTCGAAAGATTTCGCCGCCGGCGATCCTGTTCACTGCAGGAACTACGCCAGCGCAGGTCCAGCCTGGGTACCAGGGACGGTTGTGGAACGGACGGGGCCAGTGTCGTACCGGGTCGAGACTAGCACGGGTCTCCTCTGGAGGAGGCACGCGGACCAACTTAGGCACCGAGTGAGTGGGGGGCCGGTCAGTGGAGCTCAGCAACAGGATTCAGCGTTAGGGTTCTCCCCCACCCGTTTAGCCCAAGGGGGAGACAGCAACGGACAATGGTCCCAAGCAAGGGGGGAAAGCAGCGGCCCCGACTCATACCCTTTTGATACGCCAGCTCTATCAGAGGCTGGGGAAGGGGGAGAGGAGTTCGCGACCGCTGCCCCCGAATTTAATTCTGATTTTGGTTTTGCGAGCCGGGGGGGTTTTCGGGAGTGTTCCCCCACCCGTCCAAGCGAGAAGAGGGGTTTTTCGTTAGCCCCCAGTGCCCCCGGTTCTTCCCCAATAAAGCACACACCTCCCAACAACGCCGCGGAGCCGCAGCAAGTCACTAACGAGTCTCCCTCTCCAATTACAGGACAGGAAACCAGGGGACAAAGAGAAGGTAGCAAACCCGGGGGAAGGCAGCCCGCACCGAGACCCCAGCGTGTTCGAAATAAGCCATCTTGGCTGAGAGACTTCGTCTCATCCTAGGGGGGGGGAGTGTGGTTTCGAGACTTCGTCTCATCCTAGGGGGGAGGGGTGTTGTGTCCTAATGGTTTAATCTTCCACATGGATAACAATGTATCTGAACCAATGTAACCTTGCCTATGGGTAACAATGTAACCTTCAGCTGTATCACATAAACCCTGTAATAGGACGCGAGCTAATGACCACCAGCTGGCAGCAGCGAGCGTCCAAGCTCTCTTGGTCCAAACTCATCAAAGGCAACAGCGCGGGAAGTTTTCCCGCCACCACCTACACCTGGACAAGAAGGGCGTGACCAGAAATGACGTCACGCAGACAGTAGCCAATGGGCTATCATGGAACCACGTTCAAATGTGTTACTACTGTATATAAAGAGCTATTGATCCGCCATTACCTCATGTTCCCTCTGACCACCATGCAATAAACCTGAGTTAACCCAGCCCGAGGCTGTGTCCTGTGTCTTGGTTTTCATACACCAAACAGTCGCAAACATAAATCTCCAAAAAGGCCACTCCATGGCACTCACAGGTTTTCTCTCAATATGCTGATGCCTAAACATTAATGGTGGGGAGGGGTCAGAGAGAGAACAAATAAGCAATCTCTTGCATATATGCATTTATTTCTGTCTACCACCCATGTTCTTTAGTAAAATTCACCAAAGAAGCTCTGTATTATTTCCTTATATGGGAATGGGGTGCCTCTGCCAAAATTAGCTGAAGCATTGAGCCCCCTACCCCACATCAAAGTGTGTGTGTGTGTGTGTGTGTGTGTGTGTGTGTGTGTGTGTGTAAAGAAATGCACTTAAACACAACCATTGTTTGTTTATTTCTCTAATCCTAATGCCAGCTCAGAGTAAATTATAAGATTCAGGCTGCCTCATATCTCTGTAGAACAGAATAGATTAGTCTCTTCCAAAGAGTGGATCTATCTTCTTTTAGCCCAGCTTTGGGCTGGTTACCCATTGGTTGCCTGATACGTAGTACTGCTACTGCTGTTCCTCCTGCTTCTTTAACAAAGGTAAACACAATAGGTGTCTTGTGGGGCAGAAAGAAAACAGATCCATTAAAAAGTTCCATCACTTGCTAATAGGAACACACTTCTTCTTCCGTGTCTGGAGTGCCAAGGTTCACCATCACAGGTCTACGCCTACAGCATCTACAGGACCACAGTGACCCACCCTGTTTTAGAAACAGTGTGTGCCATGCTGAATGTGAGGCAGTGAATGGTACAGATTGCCCTGCCTATCTGGATAACGAGCATGGCTGTTGTTCTTAATGGTGGAAAGTAAGACATTGATTGGCTTTGTGTTGTCTGGCTTTCTTGTGGATTCGTTACAGGGACAGGTTGCCAATGAATTTTTAAAAATGAAATCTGTAAGGTCTCATGGCTGTTGGGATATTACGTTGACTGAAACTCACCCACCCCTCCAGCCAATCCTGAAAACTATTGTCCCTAATCCAGGACTGGAGAACCTTTAGCCTTCTAGATGCTGTTGAGCTCTAATTCCCACCAGATTTGGCCTGCTTGGTAAATACTGAGGGATGATAGAAATATTAGTTCATCAACCTCTGAAGGTTCATAGGTTTTCTACCTCTCTCTGCCCCAAACTTTGATGTGGGAAGTTTGGTTGGGATATTCAGTGGCACTGAATAGTTCGCATTTGGCTATTTTTCCTTCACGTTTCCATAAATGCTTATGTGGAAGAATGAAGTTGTTGCACTGAAAACAGGTTCTAACCCTAAATTTTGTGAGACCCTGGGGCAGTTTAACTGTTATCCTTAGTCTGTGAGATTGAAATACAGTAATTAGCTATTCCAATTTTATGGAAAGATATAGTTCGGTTTTGAGAGCTTTGAATGTTTCAGAAGAGATCAAAAATTGATGCATCTGGGGGAGGTTGGGGAAGTGTGTGTGTGTGTGTGTGTGTGTGTGTGTGTGTGTGTGTGTGTGTGTGTGTGTGTGTGTGTGTGTGTGAGGGTGTTTCAAAAAACTGTGCAATTTGGTATGGCTTAATTTATCAATGACAGAGGTTCAGTTCCTGTTCACATAGAAGCCACATAGAAGCCATATCCTCTCTCTGCAGAGGTGTGGAAAACAATTAGATTTCGCATGGGGGGGGGAGAAAGACTATGGCACTCTGCACATGCTTAAAGTCACTGTTTTTTTATGTGTTGCTAAAAAAATTTCTCTTGTGTGGGTGTTCAACTTCCAGCCCCACAACTTCATGAAGTCATAAACTGCAACCCCCTTCTTTTATGGACAACACTGTGTTGTTTTTTTCTTTTGTGGATGTCCCTACAAAGTCTGAGCTCTCCCACCTTGGTATCCAAACAGACTGATTCCTTGAAACCAACACACACGCACACACACACCTTCTCTTTTCTTAAACCAAAAGATTTTACTTTTTATTTTTCATCCCAAAATAATATTTTTGCAGAGGGACAGGGGCCCCTCCCCGGTCAAATTCACAGCTGTCTCGATGCATCGCGACGTCCGCTGGCAATAATAAATAAAGGCGCTCGTTTGGACTAGGGTGGGTAGGGGGGGGGGGCAAACTGGCTGCATTTGAAAATCTGTGGAGCAGAATTCCTGTGTTGAAGGCCAGTCTCTCTCCCTCCCTCCTTCCTTCCTTCTGCCCTCATTGATTTGAGGCGGGGAGGGAGGGGGAGGGAGGGAGGAGGCGCTGCTTGGGTGGTCTCCTCTCTCCCCACTTTGGTGAGCTGTTGCTTAGCAGCTAATAATAGGAGATGTTTGCGGAGTAATTTGCCTCTTCCTCGGCCAATGGGAACCGGGGCCACTTTCCCATCCAACCCAACCTTCCTCTCTCTCTCTCTCTCTCTCCCCCCCTGCCCCCTCCCTCCCCACCCCGCGCTCTTCTTTTCAGGATCTGCGAGGAGGGCTGTTTGTTCCAAATGTTGGTGGGACGGGATCTGGAACGCACTTCTGCACCGCCGCCGGGCACCGCCAGGACGCCGGGCTATTACTCGTTCTCGGGGACCACGGCGGCGTGAGAGCTAGAGCTAGCTTCTTCCGCGGCCGCGCCCGGGGGCTTCCTTCTTCTTCGGAGGGGACGGGAGAGGCGAGCCACGCCACGCGGGGGGCGGCGGCGCCGTGAGGGCGCTTTGGGGAGGGGGGGCGCTGCTTGGATGGCCCCGGAATCGCCCCCATAATAATGTTCCCATGGGGCCACTCTGAAGCCTCCGTGGACCTTGCCCTCCTCGGGGGGCTCCCGTGGATTACCGCCCCCCCGGCGCCTCTCTCTGCCTCCGCCCCCCGGCACCGTCCTCGCCCGACCCCGGAGCATGGCTTCGGAGCGGCCGGTCCCTGGTGGGGCTGCTGCTGGGGACGTCTTTGGAGAGCTCCCGCCGTCTTATTACCCGGCCGCCAACTCGGATCTACTCCGGAGACCCAGCTACTGCCACGCCGCCTTTGCTCTGAAGCAGATCTCCAAGGTATTAGCAGGGGAAGGGGATGGAGAGGCGCCTTTCCCACGGCTGGGGAGAAGGGGGGGCGCAGTGGGGGGGGGGGGGGTCGGGGGGCGATCCCCATCCACAGCTCCAGGGCAGGAGGCACAAAAGAGCGGGAGAACTGTGGGGTGGCCGATCCCGGTTATTATTATTTTTGGGGAGGGGGGGGGACGAGGAGCCGGAGGGAGGGCGCGAACTCTCAGCCTGAGTGCTCCCAACAGAGCCAGGTCCAGTGTAAACGCCCCCCACCCCCACCCCCGGGGTTGGTTTATGGAAAAGGGAGATGCGATGGAGCCAGCCAGGAAGAACTGTGGTGTGTAAATAAATAGGGGACTTGAGAGAGGCCTGCTCCCTGCAGCTGGATCTGCCGGAGGATGGAGGATGGGGGGCGCGGGGGGGGGGAGGCAGAAAAAGGTAACAGAGGCTGGATGGGACTGCAGTGGCTTCGACACTGAACTTGGGAAGGTCGGCAGTTTGAGACCCGAGTGCTGCACAGCGGAGTGAGTGCATCATCTCTGTCCCAGCTCCTGCCAACCTAGCTATTAGAAAGGAAGAAATTACACAAGCAGATAAATAGGTACTGCTTCAGTGGGAAAGGTAGCAGCGTTCTGTGCACTCTGGTGTCTATCCATGGCTGTCACAGGACTACGGAAACATCTCTGTAGAGTCAGTGGGAAAGGTAACAGCGTTCCGTGCGCTCAGGTCTCTATCCATGACTGTCACAGGACCACGGAAACATCTGTAGAGGCAGACAGCGCTGGTTCTTTGGCAATAAACGCAGGGACGGATAGGATTGGCTTTCCAATAAGGGCGACCTTTACCTAATAGAGGCTGGGGCATGAGAGTTTGGGTAGCTTTCTTTCTTCATCTGCTTTTTGAGTGAAAGGACCTTGGAGATGGGGGGAAAGATGGAAACAGTGTAGAAACTCCATCAGGAGAGAGTTAGAAAGTTTAGTAGGGGCAAAAGAGGGAGGGCAGCTCATGTATCCTCCTCCTTCCCCCTCTCCCTGCCAAGCCATATAGCTGACAAATTAACCTGGTGATCTTTACAGCATTTCCAGTGGTGGGTGCAAGAAACCTGCAGGCTCCATTCAACCCTGCTGGCTGGGGATTCCCTGCAGGTGAGGGATGTACCTGGGACAGAGGAGATAAAACAGTCCTTAAGGTGGAAGCAAAGGAAGGGAGATCCTTGTTTAAACCCACAGCTCCTGGGCTAGAGCTCTGTGGACCCAAACTAACACCTTAGTTTTTGGCTGGCCTGTTTCTCATGGTATGGCCATCTAAGTTTCAAACCATGATCCGTCCATATCTAATTTCAAACCATGATCCGTCCATATCTAAATATGTCAATCACATGTTCATCTGGAGAAATCCTAACCCGGGGATTCTCAACCTGTGGCCCATGGGCTGGATGCGGCCCATGGCATCATTTCATGAACCCCACCCCCACCCCCACTGCCTCCACCACACCAGGAAGTGCCATGTAGTGGAGGAAGGGCAAAAGGCCATCCAGTCCCCGAAGCTGTCTGAGGGAGCATGACCCGGCCCCTGGCTTTAAAAGGTTGAGAACTGTCCTAAATGGATGGACACTTGACTTCACATGTTGCTAGCAAATGGTTATACACACTCAGGCCCATGAATCTGTGATCAAGGTCTTACTGGGATGCAAATGCTATTTGCCTTAACACCAGTATCAGCCTGCCCCAGGAAAGAAATGTTACTGCTCCCTTCCTGTAGCAAAGGTGCCCCAAGTAACTCTCCGTTTCTTTCTCTAGGGTAAGGCTGTGGGCCAGAAAGCTCCACTGTGGCTGCGGGCTCAGTTCCAGGCTCTGCTGTTTACACTTGGTTGCTGGATCCAGCGTCATTGTGGCAAAGTACTTTTTGTGGGGCTGCTGGTCTTTGGGGCACTGGCTGTTGGGCTGCGTGTAGCCTCCATCGAGACAGATATTGAGCAGCTGTGGGTGGAAGGTAAGTTCCCTCCTTGGTGGTGTGAATGATGGAGTGGGTGTGGAGGACGAAGTGGAAGACAATGGAATTGTGGTCTTCACCTGGAGAAGCATTTGAAGAGAGATGTTGGCAGCAGGATCCATCTCTAAGCTCATTGCATATGTAAATTCCAGTTGGGAAAATAGCTTCTCAGTTTTGGCACCTGGTCTCCTTGGAGCAGGTACCAAGCAACATCTCTATGTTTATTTGTTTGTATATGATGAAGAAAAAAAAGCTTGAATCCTTCATGCTTTGAAGGAAGAGAATTAATTCTCCATTTGAGAACAGTTTGAAGGCATGGCAAAAAAAACAACAACACCATACTGTTCTGTCTCAAGAGCCACTAGGTAAAAACCCTTGGGGTGAAAAAACCTTCTGACCTAAAATGAGAATTACATGGGGAAATCGCTGAATCTTTCTTGTGTGTGTGTCCCATTGATATGAATGAGAACTGAATTAAAACATACTTGTGCCTTTATGCAAGTCCATTCAAGTTCAAGGGACTGCCTCCAGAAATGTTTTCAAAGGGTTGTTCCAGTGGTTTTAACATCGGATCCATGTTTCTTGTTGAAATTGTAATTTTTAAAAAATGTCTGGTAATGATTACCCTATATAATATGCAAACGATAAATACTGCTTGTTAATCTTAAATGTTGGAATGGAACCTTTCCATATTCTTATGAAGACTTGTGGGATGTCAGCCGGGGAAAAAACAGGGTTGTCCAGAGTGCCACTTCATTCAAGAGTTATAGTTTGGATTTAGCTCAGTATGGAGATGCATCATATTCATGATAGGCAGTTTCCAAAGTATAGGAGAAGGACAGACCTCAAAATGTAGTTAAAAATCTGCACTTGGTACAGCACAGTTTCCATGCTTTCTCCTATTAAGTTTCTCTTACAGGGTCTGATGAGTACACATCAGCAGTAGAACCTTACTTATATTGTACCCTTTGCCCATTTTCCAGTCAAAAAGGGCTCATGGTTATCTTGTAGAATAGTTTCATAGCTACACCAGTAGTCCCCCCACCTTTTTTTAAAAAAAATTGTCCCTGTTTGATAAAATGTTGTTGTGATAACCTGTGATTACAAGGCACCAAACATTGGAAAATCTCTCTCTCACAACCTGAGGTTTAGCCACTCTTTTTTTCACCATTTTCCAGTGAGAGATAGTTTAGTTTTGTGTTGAACTTCTCCCAGTATGTATATGTCTGCATACACCTTTCTACACTGTTCTGTGTTTGTCTGTGCATGTTGTAAGCACATATAATCCAGATCTCTATCAGTGAAAATGCATGCCTCCACAAAATTATTCTATAGAAGTAATTAAATTCTTTCCCCCTTCTCAGAGGAGTTTTTTTTCCTTGCCATCGGGCCCTGCTTGGTGCATTACATTATTGATATTAAAATCCTAAATTACTTCTCTGAGAGTGGTGCTGAAGGAGAGGATAATTACCATCTACAACAGAGCTGTCAATTGAAATTTGATTTGGGTCACACTTTCTGCCAGCTGGGAATGGAATCAGGTTAAAGCCGAAAGCAAAAAGGGTCACTCAGAAGCAAATCCTAATTTCCTACTGGAAACATTTGATAAAAATGATGCCTTTGTTATTAATAAGTTCGGCATGCTACGGTTTCCCCCTTCTCAGCACCGCTCTCCGTTCATGTGGCAATTCATGGGGTCTGCTTCTTGCTTCCCATCTCCTGTTACTGCAGTCTCTTCTCTTTTTTCAACACTAAGTTCTGCTGAGTTTTCACACCCTGGGATTTTTATTTTATTTTACTTTACTTTTTGCAAGCAGCCTGGGAGCTTTCCAAGAGCAGATGTTTCTCTGTGATGACTGTCAGCAATCTTTGGTGTTCTGCACCTCCTCCCTCTCTACAACGCCAGCTCCATGTGTGGTCCTAAACTACTCTTGGACTTTGTTCAACAATGGAAGCAACTTTACTCTTCCTCCCTCCCACTCTCTTTAAAATAAAACCCACACTCACGTGAATGCCAGTAAAAGTTTACCCACCTGTTTCACACAGTGAAGGAGAATTGGAGGGGGGGGGGGCTCAATCTTAGCCACCATCCCTCCTTTTTTCCTTGCCTCTGTCTTATAAGAGGCTTGTGGCAAAAAGGAGATGCATCAAAACCTGCAGCTGTTAAACATTTAAAGAAGGGAAATCCCCTTTTTGTAACCAACACATCTAAGCCCAAATCATGAACATCCCCTGAGAACCACAGTTGAACTTATAATTATTTATTGCTTTTGATGTTGACATTTGAACAGCCTTCAGAAATATTCTTCATTTTGCTTGTTCCATCGATGGCTGGTGGCTTGCAAGACAGAGTTGAAAGAGCCTGACTCTAGGACCTAGATGTGTACATATGGGTGCATAAGATGGAACCATGTTTTATAGTACACTTTTTCAGGAAAATTTTTGCCCACATTTTTTATTTTTGCATCTATTCACTTTGTGATGAAATGTTTACTGGTAAAGATCTCTTTGATTTTTCCACATTAGAAACAATATATTGCAGCTAATAGTGGAAACATCTGTATTTTTGTTTATCTCTTCTATGTCTTTGGAGAAAGACTTATCCTCTTGGATGGTTGGCATTCGTCGAACAGGGATTTGTAATATTGACCCTCAGTTGACTGCTTGATGTGTGCAATGAAAGCTGTCTCAGAAGAGTTGGCATGCAAACAAAAGATAACAGCTGTAAAGTAGTTGTCTTGTTTTCCTCACTTCTGTTCTGTAAAACACTACTGTAGTTCCTTGGTTATTGTACAGCAGTCTCCTTTACTCAGAAACACATAGTCTTAGGCCACTGCTATAAAGATGTGCTCTTAAGCTGTCTTGCATTCCTTTTTTTCTGTTCTGGATCAATTAAATCAGAAGTTATTCACTGTCACTTCTTTTTTTTCTAGATCAGAAACACCTTGAGCTTAGGTCTCTTTACCTCTGTGTTGAGTTACATGCAGCACTCATTGTGTGCAAAAGGACAAACCTGTTGAATCCGTGAATTATCCACAGGGTGTTCAATAAGTGAATCACAGAATTTATACCACTTTTGGATTTTGTTCAAATCACACTCTTTACCAGTTCTAATTGTTTGATTTGACCTTGGTTCTCTATGTATACCTCTTGGGCATAGATGGGGAAATGTATTTTTCCTGAGGGCCACCTCAATAAAACCTCTTCTGCCACCTACCTATTCTGCAATTCCATTGTATATCATATGTGAAGGTTGTTATTTTCCAGTTGCTCAAAGATGCACCTTGAATTTAGAGCAGTGTTTCCCAAACTTTGGTTCTTGGACTCCATTTCCCAGAAGCCTAAGTCAATTCCTCAAAGCACTGATCAGCCAATATACTGACTTAGGCTTCTGGGAATTGAAATCCCCTGTGGGGCGTGGGGACCACTTTGGGAACCACTGATTTAGAGTATAATTTAGGTAAGAAGAAAATTCAGGAAAGCCATCCTTCCAGGACTATAAGAATGTCTGGTTCTGATTGCGTTCTTGTATTCCCTGGGCTTCTGGCTCACACGTTGGGCATTTATTCTCTTCCTCAATGTAACTCTGATTGAACCTGCCCATTTTAAGGAATCTAACTGCATTTACTGTGGGCCAAGAGACCTCAGAATATCCACAAAGAAACTTGGGAAATTAGGTCTCTCTAGGACTGGCATCTTAGTTTTGGTAATGATGTAAATTCTGAGGTGTTGAAGTTGAAAAATAAACTGGAGCAAATAGTATGAGCTTGTGCTATACTGTATGTGCTTAATATAGCAGCATTTAAAATTGTGTAGCTATAATTCTGTAGCCCCTAGGAAAAGTCTAGAATTAATTGCAGAGGAAAAAGCAAACTGCAGGTAAAAAAATATGTTTTGAATCAACATTGATAAATTATGTGGGAACTCCTAAATTCCTGAAACTTCAGGCTTGATTGTAAGCTGGCCATTTTTGTTCTTTCAACAGAACATAGCTTTCTACTGGGGGTCCTATCTCATACATATGTAACTACGAGGACCTACTTTTAGCTCTGCTGGTTTGTGAGACTGGGATAGATGGGCCACAGTTTGCTGGACATCTAGAAGTAACCTTGAAGATGGTTCAGAGGCTTCAGCTGAATCAAAATACCACGGTTTGATGATTGAATGGCATGTAGTGCTGGAGTTATATTAAACTATTGTCATCTCTGCTGGTTGTCTATTTGTTTTTGAATGTGACATCAAAATATTGATCATGCAAAGTCCTAAAAGATGTGGTATTTATTTGAGTGCTTTTAAAAAACCTTTTAAACATTTGGAGGACAGCCTATTCACTATTCCACCTATGGGTGATGCCTGAAGAGTTGTGACTTGAGTGAGAAACTTCTTAGTTATGACATCCTCTTTATGGAATTCCGTACCTCTGGAAGTGTATCAATTGTCTTCAGTAATTTTGCTGGTGACCTAAGACAAATCTGTTCACTTTTGATCCCTTTGATGCTTGTTGACGAGCTTTTTGGGTCTTCTGTTTATTGAACAGCCTACTGCATATCCGTGATAACCAAGACTCCTGCTTGTTTTTAACCAGACTTTAAAAGTTTTTAGTTTTGTTCTTTCATAAGTGTGTGTTTTTTGTATCTGTACATATTAAATGCTTTGTAATACTTTTTTAAAAATGGAGCATGTGAATTTCCTAATATATATGAGTGGCCAGAAATATCAGGTTGTATCTATGCCTCCTAAATATCTAGAACTTCCCTTCACTCTATCCATTGGTAGGTATTCTGGGAAATATCTTCACTCATAAGAAAAACTGAGACTAACATTTCAGAAACAGTAAATAACCAGGTGATATACAGTACTTGTATCTGGACTACATCAATTCAAATTGCAAGTGGGTCTCACTTGACTGTATTAGCAAAAGCAATTACACTTATACTGGGACTGCAGTGGCTCAAGTGGCTAAGACGCTGACTGGGAAGCGGAAGGTCAGCAGTTCGATTCCCAAGTACTGCAGGACAGAATGAGCTCCCGTCTTTGCCCCAGCTCCTGCCAACCTAGCAGTTCGAAAGCAAGAAATTGCAAGTAGATAAATAGGGACCACTTCGGTGGGAAGGTAACAGCGCTCCATGTGCTCCGGTGTCTAGTCATGCCTGCCACATGGCCGACAGTGCTGGCTCTTTGGCTTTGAAATAGAGGTGAGCACTGAACCCTAGAGTCGGATACGACTGGCTTTCAAGCAAGGGAAACCTTTACCTTTACCATGGCCCCATAGCACTTAGTGCACACTCTGGGCAGTTCACAAATTAATTAGCATTTTGCCCCCAACATGCTGGGTACTCATTTTAACGATCTTGGAAGGATGAGTCAAACTTGTTTCCTGTCAGGATCGAACGCACAACATTTTTGCTGCAGTACAGCAGTTTAACCACCAGGGCTCTTCAGTATAAATAATTCTTTATACAGTGTTTCTCCTGTACTACTTAGAAAACTGGACCAGATAATTCTAGCCTTCTAGCTGAAGAGGTATTTCAATATTAAAAAGTAGCTGATTATGAGACCAATAACCTGCAGTATCATGGCACAGTTTTGAAATGCATTTGCTACTTTATCTAATCTTTGGGAGAATTGAGCCTAAGAAAAGGCCTTAAAAAGCTCCTACCCAATCCATCCTCTAATAATAATAACAGACAAACACTAACAGTCCAAATATTTTATTTGCTGTTTAGTTCTCAGTAAAATTCCAAAATTTTTGACCAGTGAACTGCAAATGGAGAGCATTTGGGAATCAGCTACCTCAGTTCAGGGATATACTGTCCATGTTGTCTACATTGCTCATCCTGGGCAAGAGCTAGTGTGAACAGAAATTGGCTGTAGGCTCTTTCAGGTAAAACTTATCAAAGACACTTGCTGTCGCCATAGTTATGATCAGAAATAGACTCATTCAATGGGAATTAAGCTTAAACCTTGGGATTTGAAAATGAGTTAGCATTTGGGAGGCAAAAGGTCAAGGTTGATTTATAGGGTAAAAGTGACCTCAAAGGAAGGAAAGTTTAATCTTTAACCAGGACATTTTAGCTTGGCTGTGTGGCTGCAGGGCCTTTTTAAATGATGCTGCTACTGGATAGTTGTCCTGCCAGAGGAAATGCTTTTATCTTTGCATTCCTCAGAGTTTGGGCAGGCTAAAACAAATGCTGGAAGATTTTTTCCCTGGCTTATATTGGAATATGCAAATGTTGAGAACAGATGAGGAACTGGATGGATAGTTCTTGGGAGAATGAACATATTAAAGAAAATATCAAATACCATGGGGATAACGCCAATATGCAGTGATCTAAAAACACTGTTCAGCAAACTTGTGGCTGTCTCAGTAGCTGTTTCAAAATGATGGACAAGATTTGTTCAGCCTTGAATAGTTGAGGCCAGTTTGAATTGGCAGAAGTGCATAGCTGTCAAGTGTCCCGTATTGGCCGGGAACCTCCCATATTTTACCCTCTTTCCTGGCGGCGGCCCGTATTAGGCATACTGCAATGCCCTAATGCCGCCACTGTAGGGCTGCACAGGATAAGCATAGCTGTCAAGTTTCCCATTTTGCCCGGGAAATTTCTCTTATTTTCAAATCCAAAACTTGACAGCTATGCAGAAGTGGCTTTTTCTCTTTAATGGATAAAGATCTTATAAGACTTCTCACTTTGGGAAAGAGAGATCTTTTTGATAGAATCATAATCAGTAAATATAAGACTAGGGGTATTGTTCCTATCAAAACTAAAATCTGTAATACAACAATTATTTTATTTGGGAAGCAAATTTTTGACAGTTTTACCTTACTGCCTGTGAGATTCCAGATCTATGTCAATCTTGACACTTCCTATTGAGTTTCCCTAAGAGGAAAATAACTTGGAGTTTGGGATTTACTATGTGACTAAGTTAGTTTGTGGGAAAGAGAAATTGTGTGATTTGAACAATGTCCTGGGCATAAAGATCTGGTATGTGCTTCAAATGAGGAAAGAACTTAAATCCTGTTGCTTTTTCATCTCAGTCACAGGATCAATTTACTATCGGATTATAAAAATGCCTCATCTTTCTATCAATTTAGGACACCAAAACTGTCAGTTTGAAATCTTAGCACAAACAGTTTCTAAGGACATTGCTGGGGCTCAGAGGTGAGAGAGAACTATCGCCTGTCAATTCCTAGTTAAAGCTGACAGATTTAGTTTGGTATTTCAGCACACGGGAGAGGTGAAACTATATTTGAATTGGGTCCGATGTCATCGTGTTTGAGGCTGGAGAGGAACCATGTGGAAGCAGACCATGTGAGGAATGCTAGATGATCCAGCACATGTTCAATGAAGCTTTTCTACTCTGGAATCTACTTCTGAACAGATAAATAAACCCTGGATGTGGGGCCTGCATACCTCACTCATAAGAGCAAATAAACAGGCCCCCAAGGCAGCTGAGTGCAGAGGCCAAGAGGCCTTCAGTGTATATATGCAAGAATATACTTGGGTGGGCAGCAGAGGTGGGTGGCCTAGTGCCTCCAGAAGGCTCTGAAATCGCCTTGGTGCTGATAAGGGAGAGAGGATGACTCTGAAAAGCCTGAGGCCTATGGAGAAGATGGGTGAGCTGTACATGGCTGACATATGTTTCCCATAGTATTGGACTCTTGCATTCTTCAAAGGCAAAGCAACAGAAGTAAGAAAGAGTCAGGCTGACTCCAAGAGAAGTTTAAGGTCTTGCATAGGGACCATGACAACTGTCAAACAGAAAAAGAGAGTGAACAAGCAAGCTCCAAATTATTGTGATGCCAGAAAAGTATGTGGATCAGACAATCAAGGGAGAACCTAGGCAGTTCATAGAGGCAGTATATAAATTTAAGGCCTGTCAAATTTCTTTCATAAGGAAATGTATCAGATTGCTACTGAGGCACACAGTTTCTCCATTATTTTTGGAGTGTGTCCCAATGTATTTTTCTCAAACTCTCCAAAATTATAGACAATGTACATTGCTTCCAGTGACTTGTTCCTTTATCTGATAGTGATAACTGCTGATACAATTTTTCAATTTGGCTAATAATCTGTTAATTTGCAATTTTTGTGTGGCAGCTGTTACCCTCCCCCAACAATATAAAATAATTAAACTCCAGTTATGGAGGGTTTGGAAGATGTTAAATCCATCTCGAAGCCTTGGTCAATTAATTTCCAGGATATGTCCTTAATCACCTTGGATCTTTATTCACTATTCCCCTCTCATCTCCTTCCTTCACATGATAGGTGACAACCTTGAGTTCAAAACCTTTTAGCATAATCAGTGATAAATCTAAGAGGTTTTTAAACTTACCCAGAAACCCATTGATACAACGTAGATATATTAAAATGCACCTATGGGAAAGAAATTTTCTGTTGGTCACAACAGAAGAATGCTACTACCAGTGACAGATGAAAATAATGACCTACTGAGGAACATGGGAAAAAACCATCAAAGGGTTTTCTTTATCAGCAGATCATTGTTTATATTTTCACTGATTTGGAATTAATGTCATTGGTAGAGAAACACTGGTGATAAGTAAACATGGTTTGTATGAATGCCAGAAGAGAAGGTTCTTTAGAAGTTTTTACATGTAGCATACTGTTTATTACTGTTGCTAATAACTGTTACGGTGGTCACTCATGTGAACACTGCTCTCAGTATTTAATAACATCTACAAAATAAAATTGTTCTAACATAAAAAAATAATGTGTTTCAGGAAACATAGTCCTTTAAAACAGAGAAAGAGAGAGCTCTTTACCTATTATCCTCTACGTCTGCTTTGTTTCCTACCTCTGCTTTGACATTTGCTCTTAGAGGCATCTTCTACTGTGACCATGGCCGGCTTTGAAAGGATCTTTCTTTTCTCAGACTAGCTCAAACTTGCTAGAGTTGCCACTCAGGCTGTTTCAATTTCCCAAAGAATTGAAGAGTTTGGGGGGGGGGGGGCGGGTTGAGGAAAGAGCTCCTTTTGTTGTTGGGTGGTGGTGGTAGTCAAGTGAAGAGCGGGAGGAAGGATGCTTCTCGAGAAAGATGGGGTCTCCCCATCTCCGTGATCTGGTTGTACACATGGAGTTTTAATTTTTAAATAATATGTGGAGAAGGGTGCCTGGCCCAGCCATAAAGATTTTATTTTACTTTTTAATTTTATTGGCGAGGGCTTATAGAAAGTGGAGAGAGAGTAAGGAGGAGAGAATGTTATTCTCTGGTCCATCCCCCCTGGCTTGGAAAAGTGGTCTGAGTTCAAAAAATTCATTTCTTGCCTGAATGAAGGCAGCAATGTGGAAAAATTTCGCCATTCAGAGGGGGATGAATGTATGTTTCAACCGCACATTAAGTCACATTAGCAGGCAGTGGAGTGCTTAATGTGGGCATTTTTCACAGCGGCCAACAGAGGGGATGATTAGCATAATTAGTCCAGGCAACTCTATACATATGGAAATGCCAAATGCGTAAATGCCAACACCAGTGGAAATTTATGTCAATGCTGACAGGAGTCTTAGCAGTGAATGGCTCCCAACTGAATCTCTTTTAGACCCCTTTTTTTCCAGGGGTGGGGCTTTCCCCTCATCTATGGCCAAGGCTCCTTCAAGCTGTTCCTCTCCCCACCCCAGCCCTCCACACTGGGAACCTGAGCCCTTCGGATTTCTGGTAAATAAAGACATTAATTTAGGTCTGGGATAAACAAAAGGCCTGGCCTGGCCTGGGGAACAGGGAGTAGTGGGTCTTTCAGTGTTCTCCTTAAAGCCAGCTCTTCCCCCATCCATCCATCCATCCATCCAGCCTGCCTGCCTGCCTGCCTGCCTGCCTGCCAGCCACCCCGCCCCCTCGGACCCTTGTTTATTTAGAAAGTCATCGCTACAGTCTTTGTCAGGCTAGGTTTGTTAGAGAACAAGCACTGAGGGACACAGGGCTGCACATCTCCCCCAGCCTCCAGCAATGTTTAGCCCCAGGGTGTAGGTTTAATGGGGTGCCAGAGCACCCTTCCTCTTCCTCCTCCTCTCTCTCTCTGGAAGGGGATACTTTTTTTGCCATGGTGAGCAGCATCCTGGGTGGACATGTTTTGACAGCCATAGGCCAGCTAACGGCTGGCGGGCCTTTCAGAGCAGCCGGGGACAGGTAAAAATGGCTCTTTTAGCCTGCCCCCAGCGAGACTTCCTCCCGAGCAGCATGGCTCCTTTCACAGCCTCCCTAATCCAGCTAATCCGCCCCTCAACACTTTGAAGGTGGCCCACGGCATGGGCGTGCAGCGCTGTGTTGAGGGCGCTGCAAGAAATCAGATTCAGCTGCGGCTGCCACGGCCATAAGGGAGGGAGGGAGGGAGGGAGAGGAGTGTTTGGTTGCCTCTCTTTACCCTTCGCCATCCTTCTTTCTGTGCTAGTTTAGTCCTGGTGGAAGAATCAGGTCTCCACATGGACATGGAAGGGGGACAGCTGTCCCCTTGCTCTCCATTATGACCATATTGTTCAGTTTGTTGCTGATGGGAAGAGTCATGGATTAAATCAAAATATAAACATAGTGAGGCCTCCATTTCAGTCTGGCTGCATTCCAAGCCCATTTGGCTAGTTACCTCTTCAGATCAGGCAACTTTCAATATTTTTTTCAAGGAGAAGATTCTTAGTTATATAAGCAGACAGATATGGATCTTTTTTATATTGTAATTTTGGCAAAGATAATATTTAAATAAAGAGGTTCGCAAATACAGTTTAATAAAGGTCCCCTAAATCGACAGAAAACATGTCTTGTTGAAATAGAGAAGGCTAGGTGGGCTACAGATAATGTTCCTTCATAAAAGATTGTCTTTTACCATACTCTTGTCCAGAACAACAAATAAGCAGTATTTGATTGGTTATTTTTTAATAATAGTGTTTCCTAACCATTGGTTTTTGGACTCCAGCTCCCAGAAGCCTAAGTCAATTCCCCAAAGCACTGATCAGCCAATGTACTGACTTAGACTTCTGGGAATTGAAGTCCCCCTGTGGGGCGAGGGTCCCACTTTGGGAACCACTGGTTTAGATTGAGTCCTAAAGTAAGAAAGTATGGTATTAACATAAATGACATTTAATCATAATCACTTATACTGGTCTATTTCTTTTTTTGTTGCTGATTAAAAAGTGTTATACGGTATTTAATTTGGACTCCGAATGATTAAGATACTGCGGAACTGCATTAATCCTATTGTGATCATATGCATAATTTTCCATGCTAGCCCAAGCCCAAAAGAAACTGATTTTACTAGTTGTGAGTGGTAGCCAGTGTTTCTTGTTACTGATTTGCTGTCACTTTTTAAAATTAAGTGTTTTTGGGGTGGGGGGGGGAGATGTGTTGTTTTGTCATGGCATAGGATAAAACTGCAATTTATTAAATGTGTAAGACATTTATTTTTTTAAACCTTAAACAGAAGGGGAGAACTTAAAAAGTAAGCAGTATTACATTTAGTTGCAAGTACAGTAAAACCTCGCATAAAGAGCACCTCGCTTAGAGACTAAGAGCAGAATTTTCTCTGAATGTCGCCTTGCTTAACAACTAAAACCAACCAAAAACTTGCTTAACAACTAAATCAGGGTTTGCAATCCCCCCCAACAGAAGTCACAATTGGTCACTTCCAATAGTGTTTCACTTAAAGAGCAAACTCGCTTAAAGAGCAATCCCATGGAACGCATTATGCTCTTTAACCACTGTACGTAATTTACTTGAACAGTAAAGGCATAATGAAAACTGTAAGATTAACCATAGTAATGTAGGACAGATGTGCTTGTGCCCTATCAATTTTCCAGGTCCACAAAATAATTAGAGTATTGCAGGGCAAGACAAAGGTGATATCTCCCAAATTACAAATCTCTTCCATTTACTTATGTGTAAACAGTCTTTGTTCTCAGTTGGTGGGCTGGACTAGGACAAATAAAAAAGATATGAGATGACACTCTCTAAGGCACACAGCCTTTCTCTAAAGAGTAGTGAGCATATTACATCTTGTAGAAGGCTTAGGATGTGGGTGTAGACCATATGGCTCTCACCATGACACAAATATTCTCTAAGCAGCTTTATAACACAGATTCTCAACCTGTGGCTCATGGGCCGGATGTGGCCCACTGTGCCATTTCATGTGCCCCCGCCTCCAGTACACCAGTAAGTGCCATGTGGTGGAAGAAGGACAAAATGGCCATCTGGCCCCCAAAGCTGTCTAAGGGAGCATGACCCGGCCCCCAGCTTTAAAAGGTTGAGAACTCCTGCTTTATAAATTCCATTGGTACATTGTCTACCAATAAATATCAGCTTATATGAATGTCCGAGTGTATAGTATATTATCCGCTAAAGTTATCAAATGGTCAATGGTTCTTGGCTGTTGTGGATAGACTACTAGCCCTTGACACAGGATGTCTGCATTCACTTGAAGCTCCAAAAGGGACGCTTCACTGTGGCAACATGAGAATTTAGTCTGTAAAACAATTTGAAAGGCTAAAATCCTATTTAAATCAATGGAACATAAAGTGAAATATAGGATCTTTTACTTACGCAAGCACTGTTCTTGTGTCGCCCAAGATCATCTTTAGGATTACTGCATTAGACATGGTGGTGCAAGAGGTCCTGGATATTTGTTATACACGTGGCATTCAAATCTAACTGCTTGCAGTATGGTCATTGTGCAGGTAATTTGATAAAGAAGTGTAATGGCCAAGATGGCTGAGGCCAACTGAGTTTCCTATGTTTCAGTCTTGCAAAAGCACCCTTTCTGAGACTAGTAGAGATGAGAATCCATACAAGAGGGCCATTACCAATGTTGAGCTACAGAATGCATTTTCGCAGCCAGTGGATCTCTGCCTGATGAATAAAAGATTTTATTCCTTTTCATTTTTGAGACCAATAAACTATTTTTTAGATTCTCAATGTTTTGAACTATGCTTCTTTGAGGAACTATTTATTGTGGTACATATCATTACAAATTTTGCAGTCCTCCTAAGATTATCTCTACCTGAAAGTCCACGATCAGAATTACTTATAGGCAGGAGAACTCTTTGAACTGTGCAAGGCCTGTTGTTTGTTTGTTTGTTTGTTTATAAAGACTAAGGAACTGTGGTGAGTCAAGTGGTTAAGACACTGAACTGTTCAGTGCTCATCAATTCAACAGAATGAGATGAGAACTAGAATGGGTTCTTCAGTCACCTGTCATTCTGTCATATTCTTCAAAAAGAGGGAGACTAAAAAGTACTTCCTTGTTTACTCTATCTCAATAATAGATATCCTAGAATTGGTATCTAGAGTCAATCTGAGTTAGTAAATCACCCTATCTACACCTGCTCAATCATAATTAAGATCTTTGCAGGATCCTTATGTCCTACCATAGAGACCAGTCTCTTATACAGAGACCAAAGGAAGGACTTTCTCAGGTGTAGCATCTTATCTGAGAAGTGCCCCCTGCTTAAACACTAATTTCATTTTGGTATCAAGTTAAAGCATAGCCATTCACTAGGGACTTTGGTGATTACATATCACATCTTTAACAGGCTGTGGAGGCTTCTTTATTGTTATTGGTTTCCATACTTTAAATATGTTTTTAAAATTTCGTATATTTAATTGATTCATATTGTTTTATTGTACCCCCTCCAGAGATGCTAGGACATAGGGTGAAATACAAGTGTTTTAAATAAATAAATAAATATAATATCAGAGATGTTCAGAGACTAAGCTTATCTGCCATGAAGAAGCTTGACTTACCACAGAAAGGTAATGTCTGAAATTCTGTTGTGCTGTTACACAAATGTTGTAACTTTAAGTCGTCAATTGCCATGAACTGAAAAATCTCCATAAGGAGCCCTGGTTAAACTGCTGCACTGTAACCAAAAGGTTGTGAGTTCAATCCTGATCGAGATCAAGGTTGACTCAGCCTTCCATCCTTCTGAGGTGGTAAAATGAGTACTCAGCATGTTGGGGGCAAAATGCTAATTAACTTGTGAACTGCCCAGAGAGTGCACTAAGTGTTATTGGGCGATATAGAATGTGATTGCTTTGCTGTTGCTTTGCTTTGCATGTCTAATCATGCAGCTCCTTATGCAACAGATAGTGTTTGTGGATATTTTTTAACTTACTGATTTCCAAAAGTTACATGGTTTGCATAACTACAAAACAAAACTTTAGCCAATATCTCCTAAAGGCAAGATTTTGCTTACGTAGACCAGTGATGGTGAACCTTGGCACACCAGGTGTTCTTGGACTTCAATTCCCAGAAGCCCAAGTCAACACAGCTGATGATCAGGGCTTCTGGGAATTGAAGTTCAAGAACATCTGGAGTGCCAAGGTTCGTCATCACTGCTCTAGCTATTCTTGAACTTCAATTCCCAGAAGCCCTGATCAGCAGGAGTGATTACTTGGGTGCCTGGTAATTCAATTCCAAGAACACCTGGTGTGCCAAGGTTGCCCATCATTGACCTAGAGTATTAAGGTTCACCACCACTGACCTAGACCCATGATTATCCAACTTCTAGGCAGCAGAAGTATCAATAAGTAATGTAGGAGATAAATGCCCTTCATTGTGGACTGATACAGTGAAGAACGAAAATATTGGACAGCTTGTGGAGTTGTAGGGACCACATAAACCTTTAAAGCTCTATGAACTATCTGAAGTGAGTTTTTGAAGTTTACTTCTGTTAGTATACTCCAACTACTGAGTAGCTAATGGGATGTTCCTACTGGCATTTATTGTCCCTTTAACACATGTGCCTTCTATCCTGAGCTGGGTTCATACCCTAGACACATTTTGGACTGGCATAGGATATAACTTCGAGATAGTGGTTTGAATATTGTGTTCAGTAATAATTTTTGTACTGATTGCTTCAGGGAGACTTTGTTTGACTGGGTAAAGGTAAAGGTTTCCCCTGCTCGAAAGCCAGTCGTATCCAACTCTAGGGTTCAGTGTTCATCTCTGTTTCAAAGCCGAAGAGCCAGCGCTGTCTGCTTCTGCAGACGTTTCCGTGGTCATGTGGCAGGCGTGACTAGACGCACGGAGCGCTGTTACCTTTCCACCAAAGTTGTCCCTATTTATCTACTTGCAATTTCTTGCTTTCAAACTGCTAGGTTGGCAGGAGCTGGGACAATGATGGGATCTCATTCCATCCTGCAGTACTCGGGATCAGTTAAAATCTCTTTTTGGAGCAGTTAGTCGGTTGCCAAAGAAACCACCCAAATGGAAAGGTCAGAAGAAGGACAATAGGGAATCCTTCCATACTAACCTGCAAGTACCCATGGATAAGGAGAGGAAGAAAATGTTTATATCATTTTTCAGGTTCTTGAACAAAGCACCTTCAGCGCATCCCTTTACTGGCAGCTATTGCAATATGCACACTAAGTGTCCTTTCAGTGTGCCTCTGAGTTCCCTGGATGTTCTTGTGTATGTTAGGGAAGGAGGTATTGCTAGGGCGGTGAACCTTTTGCTCTAGGGCCCCAGCAGATGCCTGACCTTGCCACCCTCTAGCCCTGTTTCCATTTAACATAAAACAAGGGCACCTGTGTTCATCCATCAAATGTTTGGAGGTTGTAAAAGTAACTAGTTTGACTTGTTTTGATTCAAGATCCCTTTGAAGGGCTGAACTCTTTTAATTCCAGGATTGCTTTCTTTTACATTCAGAATATCACTGCTTTCATAGTTGGGAAACAATAATGCTTTTTGTGTGGTATTCTAATGGAATGCCCATATGAGTAAGACACAGGGTAAATATTGCTGGGGGCAGCTCAGTGCTTGTTTAAAATGGCTTTTTATAGCTTTGACCACAGGCTACATACCACCTGTACACATTTCCAGAATATATTTCATATATTTCTGCTTGCCCAATATATAATTTCTACACAATCTACCAGAATTTGGGGCTGACACTGTATGTGTTATGGGAGGCACATCTAGTGACATACCAATCAATCACTGTGAATAACTTTTGTTCTTCTGTTTCAGATACCTTCTATCAAGAAAGTACATCTGTTGAGGGTACTTTCCCTAGCACAAAGTGTCAAACATGAAAAAATACATTTTTAAACTATAGCATAGAGCAGGGGTCACCAACTTTTTAAAGTCGGGGGCCAGGTCACGCTCCCTCAGACAGTTGATGGGGCCAGACTAGTGGTCCCCCTGCCATTTATGGCTGCCATAAACATGTTTGTGGCCATTTTTGGCGGTGTCGGTGGTTGCTGGAGCAAGGGTGTGGGCTGGATGATTTGGTGCCACAGGCTGGACCCGGCCCATGAGTCGTAGGTTGCCTACCCCTGGCATAGAGTCTTAGAGCTAGCATGCCAGTGCTTGGGTGATTCAGGGAGCTGTAGTCTCCCTGAATCTCAAAAAAGTAACTTGTCCAAATGGTGTAAAAGGCAATATGCTGCTAGTGAGATAATTCTCTCAACCAGCAAATCCATGTCAGCTTAAGATGCTATGTAGAATGTGGTTGCACCAATGTACAGTAATAGGTATTTATCAGATAAATGAACATTGCATCACTGATAATGGGTAGCAAACTGCTCCTCCCAGAGTCATTTCATGAGTTGCTAGGATTGTAATATTTTATTTTTTTATTAAAGCAGAAGAGCTTCCTAAGTGTGGGAATCTGCATGTAGTTGGTGAAAAAAGAAGTGATAGATAGATAAATCTTTATTGTCATTGTCCTGCACAGAACAACGAGATTGGGGATATGCAACTAAAACTTCCCTCCAATTACAGCAATCTAGTGGGGTGAAAAGTCAGGGCTGCCATCAGGGGGAACCATCAGGACTCCCGTCCCTGGCCCGGAGATGACGGGGGCCCAGCGGCGGGAAACCACTAATGTGCGCATGTGCAAACAAACAATGCATGCGCCAAAAAACGCGGGTGCGTGGTGGCGCTGGGAAACCACTGATGTGCGCATATGCAAACAAATGACACATGCGCAGGAAACCAGAGGGGTGTGGGCAAAATGTGGAGGAGGGGGCCGCGTATTGGGCCTGGAAATTTCTGATGCCGGCCCTGTGAAAAGTTTAAACTTACAGATGAAAGATAGCCTGAAGTTGTAGGAGTTTCCATCCTTCACTTCCACATATATCTCCCATATGGCTTATTTTTTGTTTTAATAGTAGCAAACCATTCACATCAGAGGCCAGGACCCCCTGTAGCAAGGCTATTCACATTGTGTTTAGACAGGATATTACATGATAGCTGCTGGATTATAGCTAGTGTGAATATATATAGTTTAGATAAACTTTGAGTGCCCTAACAATCTTCCTGAGGCACGTTTACCAGCTCTTAGATTGCCTGGCCAATTTTTTGGTATGTCTTGGATCATATATCCATTCTTCCTTGCTGGCCCTAATATCTCCTTTTTGGATAGATTTTGAAGAAACCTGCCTTATGTTAGCACCAGAGTAATGGTAAACTTCTGTCTTTCCTTGTTGTTTGTGTTGACAGTCCCTAGGCTAGACTGAACTGACAGAGGTAGCCAGAAAGCAGAGAGCTAAATGTATGAATGGAGAAGATTCTACACATGTGGCTGATTGTCACATTTGGCTGTTTGAGATGGGATCTACTAGCAGAGGTGGAACTTCTTTCATAAGACTGCACAGAAGATTCAGTGTTGAGGCAATAGGTGTCCTATCCATCCTCAGCTGACTGTTTTGCCTAATCATAAAACCAACAATTTAAGCTCTATCTAGCTTTGCTATACAAGACTGTGTAGACTTCAGCAGAAGTGCAAAGAAACCAAAGATACTTGTGTATTTTACCTGTGGCTAATGTAGATGCATATTGGTGTTGTCTCTGTTTGCAGGCAAAGTTAATTTCCATCATGTATCCTTCCTATTGCCACTGGAGGAGGTCACATAATACCTGCCTGACTTTCTGACTCACAAAACTCTATTTTCAAGCCAGGAATTTTGTATGGATAGAGTTTTCCATGGCTCGAAATACCTGGCCATGCATTTAGACTTTTATGCCTTTCCTCCCTACTTGTTTTTAAAGCTCTTGTAAGATGAAAATACCTGGCCATGCATTTAGACTGCCACCCCTTTCCTCCCTACTCATTTTTAAGCTCTTTTGAGTGATGGCAAACTTTTTAGAGACCAAGTGCCCAGAGAGGTGGGGTGAACTCTGTGCTGGGACATATGTGCCGACAGAGAGGGATCTGAATGCCCCTTCTGACACGCGTGTCATAAGTTCACCACCCCTGTTCTATTGCAATCACAGATCACTACAGCAATTACCCACTAATGTTTTTAGATTAAGGCCAGCTCAGTTAGTTAGATATTAGAATGGGGGGAGCTAGTGATTGGAGGTTTGATTTCCCACTGTGTCTTTCTTAATCTGGGCAAGATACACAGTTCCAGAGTGCCAGGAAGAAGCAAATTCTTGACCATTCCATACCAAGAAAACCCTGGAACTGTATTCCTCAGTTACTTTGGTACACAAGAGCAAAACCAAATTAGAAGATGGAGGAAGATGCTCACTGGACAAGGAACAACTTTAAAGGAGGATATAGCTGAGGATTTTAACTTCCCCTATGTCACTTGGTGGACCATGAATAGGCTGAAGGTTGGAGTCCCTAAATGCAAGACCAATGTGCTCAAGTGGGGGCTGTTGGTAGACAACAAAAGACAGTGTGAATGTGGAGAGATACAGAACCCGTCTCATTTGCTGGTCTGCCGATTACTGCCATAAACATACACTGATGTGGACTTAAGTTTGGGCAATGACAAAGCGAAGAAAGTGGCTTCATTTTGGCAGTCCAAGATTTGATCAGGTCATGAAAGAAGAAGCATTGACATTTTTTCCTCAGTAATCATAGATCTTAGAGCAAGTATGCATAACAGCTATGGTATTGAGCTTGGCATTGACAGGCCTATGTTCAGATCCTTACTTTATCACAAAAAGTATCTTTGGCCACTCAGTACTTCACAGTCAAACTCAGTTTACAATATTATTATTATTATTTTGAAGAAGTGAGGAGACTTTTCCCAAAGTTTTGGAGGTTTTGGCTTCCTAAAGTAGCCCAAAACTTTTGTGATGCATATGAATGAAGAAATAATGGCTTTGTTCTACACACATTGGCTTCTAGTGAGATTCACAAAAGATGGATGTGGTTTTCTTTCAGTTTTTACTAATTAAAAAAAGATCAAAACTCTACATATCCCTTAATCCTCCACAAGTAACAGAGTTTCATCTTGTATTCATGGGGAAAAACACACAGAGGAAATGGGGGACAAACTGTAGAAATAAAGATGTGATTTCCTTTAGTGAAATAGTTTTATTATAACAAGAAAATATCCCAGCTTAACTTTCTTTGCCATACTGTATTTGTGTTTAAATACATAAAACCGAGTGCCAAATCATGCAGTATCACCTAATTAACACCATTCCATTAGCTGATGTTTTGCTTCACCTTTAAGAGTTGTAATGTAGTAAGGAATGAGATTCATAGCAAAGTTTGAAGATTTTTGGAATAGAACACCCAGAATCTTTGAACTAGACTAGTCACTGGCCATGTCAGCTGGGAGATTTTGAAAGTTGTATTCTAAGTAAGTTACTTTATCAATCACTGCTTCCTAGTAAGTATAGATGTATCCATTTCCTACAGACATTTATTGAGGTGTAAGACTAATTTAACTTGGTAGGATGCACATCTGGACAAATAGTTCAAAAAGTAATACCAAGATAAACACATGTAGAATTAGTTCTACATTAACTCCTCAGTACACACCTGGGTTAACTCCTAGAACCCTGTGGAAGATAAAATGGAATTTGATGTTTCTAGAAAGCCATGCAATCATAGATTAATAGAGCTGGAAGGGACCCCAAGAATTATCATGTCAACCTCTGCCAAAACAGGAAATGTAGTAAAGTGCTTAGAATTGAGAGAAATCTATTTTTTAAAAATGTTATGGTGTCATTGCTTTCTATACACTATTTGGAAGAAGTTCTGCAACAGGTGTCAGCTGTCTGCAAACCAGCTAGGGGGTCAAACACTCCCAAAGTTGCAAATTTATACACTCTCTGTGAGAGCCTGTCAAACTGTGGATGGCTTCACTCCTTCACTAATTAAAAACAATGTTTGTGTATCACCAGCAATTGACTACATGTTTTGCTTTATATTTTATAAAGACCAGAGATATACTTTGAACAGAAAAGAAAGCTTGGAATTTGCATTATCTGGTGGTCTAAGTAGACACCAGGTGGCATATCTAAAAGCCATATAAAAGCTGGCCAGGAGAATAATGTGGCAGCCTTAACTCTCCACCCTTAATAATTCTTCTTTGATTTTCTTTTATATATTTTTCTGATTAGCTTAATCTTTTGTGAACACACTTTGAATATTTCAGTGTCATTAATCCTAGTACGATCTAACACAACATCCTTCTCCCCTTCAATTTTCAAATATTGGGAGGATTATAAGAGTTCATAAGATGCTTTAGTTTCTACTGTTCAAACACATATTTCTTGTCTGCTTGATTGATATTTATTGCCAGACACAGCACTTTGACATATATGTATAATTTACATTGGTGACTTAATGCTACTTATTTAATAGTACAGATGAACATATGTGTAGAATCCATTCATCCTGGAGACTAGAAAGATAACCCTTTGGCTTATATGTGCTCTAAGGCCTCAATTTATACAACTGGGTTCCACTTCCTAGAGTCTCTCTGTCCTTGATTATTGTGCTGATCTTTACCTTTTCCTGCCAGTCAGATATCATTTGTTGCTAGTTTCTTGTTCCTGTATATGGGAGAGCTAGTATGATATATTGATTAGTGTGGTATTGGAACTTGAGATTCAGGATTGAATCCCTCCATAAGCACAAAAATCACTGTGCATCACTTGGACATCTCACAGGTTTGTGTGACAGTATGTTGTGAGAGGAAAGGAGAGCCTTGTACACATTTTTAGCTCAATGGGAAAAATACAGTATATAAATACAACTAATAAATAAATAAATGCTAGAAAACATGTCTTGCATGCTGAAGTTCCCAGTTTCAGTCTGTTGCATCTCCTGAGAAACTTCAGTCATGGGTCTTGGACCATTAGAGTTGTCAGTACTGTATCAGTAATAATAAGGAAGATGGACCAAGAGTTTGATTCAGCGTAAGGCAGCTTTCTATGCACCCAAGAAAAGTTTCCAAAGCCTCTTCAATATGTAGTTGCTAAGAAAGTGTGCCACATCGAAAGCTATGCATGTATCTGGGATATTTTTAATTACACAGTTGGCCTTTCTTGGGTAGAGTGTAATGGTATCTGGATCTGGTTTGTGGCCTTGGGGAAGCTTTAACCTTTGCCCCTGTTCTGGATCCAGACTGCATCACTGACCAGACAAGTTGCCATTGGTACATTTTTACTACTCTAGCCTAAGTAGGTCATCCTTATCCTTGCAAGAATGCACACTTTAGCTATGGGAGTTGTAACCCACAAACATGTGAAAGCTGGGGAGTGAAGCTGCCCTGCCCTTTATAAAAGGACAATACAGTATTTGGTTCCCTCTGTTGCTGAAAAGTCTGTTTGTTTATGTATTTGTGGATGTCATCTTTTTCAATAAGCTGGTCTTGACTACAATAAAGCTGACGATATGATATTTCTTTCTGTCCTTAGCTATGTCAGAAGCACCCTGAACTGCGGAGTGGTGCTGGTGCTATTGATGCTGAATTTAACCGAATAAAATCTAGACTGGTTTGTTATGTGGAAAGACTCTCAGAAGGAATTCTCTTACAAGCCTTGCTTGCGCCACTCTTGCCACCAGTTGAGGGCTTTCTGGCTCTCCTTCGGGTGGCATTTTTCCCCAATAAGGGTTGTGTTTCCTTATTGGCCCCTCTTGAGGAGCAGGATAGACTCCAGGCCCCTTTTGACAGCCCAGATTTTCAGTTGTTTGAGGCAAGAAATTATCTCTAACTTTTTGATGTCTCTTGCTGGATCTCTTTGCCTTTTTGCCATAAATATCCATAACGGTACCCACAAAGTTTTAATAACGGGTCATTTTGTTGTGGTGGAGTGACAGTGGTTGATGGGAGGTTTTTTTTCTTACTGTAGAAGAGGGTGTGGTTTTCTGTTGTTTTGTGGTATGGGGATTGGGATGCAGGAGAAGTATTTATTATCCAAACAGTTACCCAAGCCAGGTGGCCTATTAACAGAAGGACCCTATCCTTTCCATCTAATTGAGGCTGTATCTTGGCTCTCCCAGCTGGTGTGGAAACAGAACAGGAGAGTGCATTTGGGTGGCCCAGCTGGGAGGGAAGAGGTACCCAAGCCAGCAATTTATCCAAGAGGCTGTAATTATAGGGATAATTCTGAAGGCCTGTTCTACTGCCGGGGAAGTGGCTTTGCTAAAACTGAGGGAGAGAAAGGGGAGAGACAGTGTCAGCATATGCAGTTCAGAGCTGAGACACCCTGATTTTGTCAACACCAGGCAATTGATCTCCGCAGCTCCTCCTATTGGACAGCTGAATGGGGAGAGAGGGGAGCTTCTTGTATAATTTGCTTGGAAGGCATTTGAGCCAGAGTGGAGGAAAGTAGTTTTTTGGACTACAGTTCCCAGAATCCATCAGTGAGTCAGGGTGGCCAGTCCCAAGAAAAAGAGTACTTTTCTAACAGTAGAAAATCCGTTCCACTGGGCTCATTAGAGTACGAAACAATTGCTATAATATATATGTAATGTACAGTAGACCCTTGCATAACAATGTTACTTGTTTCCCCAAGTAGCGTTGCTAAGCGATTTTTGTTGTTATGCAGGTTTCTATGGAGTTTCCCGTACAACAACATTTTTGTCCAGATAACGATGGTTATTTTAGCGTTTTTGTCTGGACAACTACACTAAAAATGTTGTTATGTGGGGGAATATGTGGTGCATAATGACGCATTGTTAAGTGAAAATGATGCTATCCGAACGTGTTGTTATGTGAGGGTTGACTGTATAGCGATTTTCCCTATGGGATGCATCATACAATGGTGCTTTTTTTTACTAAGTGGTTTTTCCCATTGAAAAATTTGTTGTATGATTTTTTTTCCATAGGGAAAATTGTTATGCGGGACACCATTCCCCCCCCCCCCCAAAAAAAAAAAAAAACCCCCTAATTGTTATGCGATTTCATTGCTATACGGGGCAATTGTTATATGAGGTTCCACTGTATTTCCTAAGTATGTCACAAACCTTTAGTTGAAGGCCCATATGACATTCCCACATGGAATATTTGGTTTCCCAAATTTAAATGATGGAAAATTAAAGGCTACTGGGGAGTAACCTTACTAATGCAACCCCCACCTCAAAAGTATCTTTGGTGATAGCACTTTGAGGCAAGTTCTACTGCTGGGACTTGTAGCTCAGGTTTATTTTACAGAAGTCAATTGACTAGGCCTTTGAGGTTCAAATCCTGCTGAACGTGCTGTAGGGATGTTCTTTGATCAGCAGCTGAGTTGCTAGGCATCTCTCCATTTGGCTCTGTCCCAATGAGTTCTGCTGCCCTTGTTGGTGCCCAGCTCTGCTCCTGTAGGGAGACAAGAGGAGTTGGATGGGGGGAGGCAGGGAGAGTTCAAAGTGTTTGGAAACATGCTGTGAGGTATCTTTTGGGTCAAAGAGCCCTTAGTAGAAAAAGGGCTGCTAATAACCATTATGTGCCATCAATTCCAGCTCATGACAACTATTCCCAGGGTTGTCTCACTGTAGAGAACTCAAGAGTTGTTTACTATTTCCTTCTTCTAACACTATGTAGCTTGTCTAAGGCTACAGAGGCTGGCTGTTTTCCCGGGAGTCATGGTGGGTATCCAAACTCTGGCTTTTCCCGCAAGATGAAGCTCAGAAGGTAGGCCAGACCCCACACAGTGTAAAAGTCCACTGACACCATGGAACCCTTAAAACCTGAGGATCTCATCCACAAGAAAACCTCAGTGTTTGCAAAGGAGTGGCCTAGTGTTTGTATTCCTACAAATATGAAGTCCTTTAAACACTGTTAGGAAGTCTGTGGGAGTGAGATACAGTATGTATCTCTGGGGTGTGTGTCTGTATGCAATGCATGTGGGATGGAATGAGAGATAATCCAATCTTATACTCAAAGACAAAGCAGCAGTACAATTGGGAATCTGATCAACTGTGTGTGTGTGTGTGTGTGTGTGGATCTTTTGCATGAAAAAGGAAAGTCTTCTTTTGTTAATTGGAGTATAAAAGAATTTGCATAGGACTCCTCATTAACATGCTCACTGTTGCTATCTCGCTAGGTCCCAGAATCCTCTCCGCCAGCTTTGCCTCAGACAATGCTGCTCTCCCAGTAACGGGGTGGAGTGGGGGTGAACAGGAGCTCACTGAGTGACAGTACCTAGTTTAACCCCCTCCCCATCAGGCAAAAAATAATAATAAATGCCCCATGTAAAGCATACTTTGGCAGCCCCTCTCATTTTGCCTTGCCTTTTCATGTTGCTCCCCGGTTAATTAGGGTGTTGGAATTTGAGGCTTCCTCGTTTCCTTTGAAGCTTCCGATTGTCCTGTTCCAAATTAACCCTAATTACAAGGAATATCTTGTTCTTTTCTCTTCTTCACCACTTTTGCAAATACGCTGTCGTGTCTCCTCCAAACTTTGCTAATAAATAAATGCCTCCCGTGGCACATTGTCACTCAGCCTGGGGCAGAATGAGAAAAAAAAGGTTGCTGAGAGGACATTATCTTGAGGCAGTTTCTAGTTGAGTTCAAGAGAGTCACAAGAACAGCAGGCATGGGAGATGCAGTATTTAGCGAGGTTTTCTCATTTGCTGGGTGGGTGGTGGTGCTGATCTCTCTATGCACGTTCCTACTCTGGCCATCAAGTGGCACAAAGCCATCTCCAAGTACATGTTTACGAACAAAGCTTTGCCCATCTGACAGAGGGAGATTATAATTGTGGGGAACTCTTTGCTTGTGGCTACAAACTTTGGACTGAATATATTCTCCACCCTTCCTCAACTTTCTGGTTGTACGTGTGGTTTCCCTCCTGGGTGGCCTACTGAAGATCAGCCCAGCTCAGCATGGTTCCTGGTGCTTAGCTTCCCAAACAGCCTCAAATGGTTTGGATTCTGCCTGTGATGCTCCCCTTCCAGCTTTCCAAGCTTGGACATATAAGTGTCTGTCTTCTCCCTATGTTCCTTGGCATAGCCTCTTTGCTCGTTGGCATTGCAGGCTTCCCTCTGGAGAGAATGGAGTGGAAGCAAAAGGCATGTGTGTCAATCAGTTTGGTGTTCCAGTCACAAAATATTAGAATTTATGCTAAACAAAAGTCACAGAATTTTAGGTATGAGTGAGATACAAGTAGATTTGTCAATCTCAAGAATGAGATTGTAGTAACAGAGAGAAATATTTTGTTTTTATTCTTAGCAAGTGTGAGAAATATAATCTCTGGTGAAGAGTTGAGAAGAAACAGGAGAACACTGATAAGGAACAGATTTACCAATCTGTGGTTCTCAAATCAGCCTCGTTTTATTTTTCTTTATTTAACTATAAGTTGAATCAGAGAAGTGTAACATGTTCCCTTCTTTTCTGTGAAAGAAAAGTACAGAAGATTTTTGATATGAATCATATTTAGATAGGCTGTCTCCTCTAGAAATGAGTTGGATATGATCCGTTCAGTGGCATTCCAAGAAAAGAAATCTTTGAGAGCAAAACTAAGTGGCTCAAAACTCTTCCATAAAATGGTTGTGTTGCCTTCCATAATACGAGTTAAAAATGACTGAATACTGCCTTTTTGACTTGCTTAGTCTCAATTCTTTCTTCCAAAACTTATATTAATAATTGATAAATTTAAAACTAAGCTACAGTGGAATAGCAGGTGTCCTGTACTGTAATTTTTGACTCTTCTCTTTGCAGTAGTTATTGCTTCTGCAGTAATAAAAGCCTTCATTACAAACTTACTGAGGCTTTGTAGACATTTAACTTTCATGACTTCTAAATACTCCTGAGAATTGTAGTTGATAAAGTTGCCAAGAATTCTCTTTCAGAAGTGTTTGACTTCTTTGCCTTTTCTCTGAATGAAAGTTCTAGGAAATATTATATTTAGTTTTGGTGTTTTGGATACAAATGCTAATGAGACTGTTATTGTCACCACCCAGGAGTGAAACTTGCAATTCTTGAGCAATTGGAAAGAGTTTCTTCCCAGATCATGCCGTGACATCTAAGAGACTACAGTTCAGGGCAGACCTTTGGAAATATTGCAGCTCTTGATTAGAGTGTTCCCAAATATAAAATGGGAATAGTGATAACTTTCCTCACATGTGTATTATATGGTTAGTTGACGGCCTATCTATAATACAGATTTAAATGACCCCATGAAGTTTTTTCACTCTCATGGTTCCTTGCTTCCCCGGGCAATTGCTGTCATGCTTTGAATGCTTAGTAAGAGGTTATCCTTTCCAAGGACTATGACAGCAAAACTGGCTTATACTTGTAAGATAAACATGCCCTTTGACAAAATATCGAATCAATATGAATGAATTTGTAGATGATTATATCTGTCTGAATAATAGTTTTCAGAGGGCTTTTCAAGATAGTTACTCAGAACCTCCTGAGTCAGGGTTGACCAACCTTGGTGCTCCAGCTGTTCTTGGTCTTCAATTCCCAGAAGTCCTAATCAGCAGGTGTGCTGACTTGGGCTTCTGGTAATTGAAGATCAAGAACAACTGGAGCACCAAGGTTGGCCATCACTGTTCTGTGGTATTTGCCAGTGGAAAAGTGATTAATTTCAGGCAGGCTACATTCAAATATAGTTTTATCTGTCCACTTTCCATCTTCGACTGCAGGGTTCCTCAAACCTGGCTCTCCAGATGTTCTTGGACTTCAATTCCCAGGAGCCTTGATCAGCAGGCGTGCTGACATGGGCTTCTCGGAATTGAAGTCCAAGAACACCTAGTTTGAGGAGCCCTATGTGATCCCAGAGAGCAGTGTTGCATCTTTACAGGCTGACTGTAAGGCTTAGGAAACATGGACACTGAGCTTATGCAGTCAATAAATCTGTACTAGTTCTTCTTTCTGTATAGCAGTTCTGGTGTAGACTTGCAAGGATTTGCTTCGCAAGCAGAACCATTCATGAATTTCATAAAGAGGAGCTATGATTGCCAGGGAGCAGAATTTTGTTACTGACTTACCTCAATGTTAGACATGACACTTGGCTTTGGTCCTAGATGATCCTCATGTACGGTATCATTCCTTTTATGGTGCAACTGTAATTTTCAGTTAATTTTATTACTTACCCAGGTGTGACTTAATTAAATAGTGGGGAAGGAATATTACATGGTTCAAATACTGTCTCTTGACCTGCTGCTTCATACTCTATGTTGGGTGGTGATGACACCATGAGGAGGGAAGTGTGTTTTGTATCATAGGACAGCAACTTATATTGTTCCTGAGTTTCTTAAAGGAATTATGTAAAGAGAACATTTTTAAAAATTGTACTGGTAGGGGTCTTTCAACTATAATTTTACTTTAGGGGTCTTTCAACTATATCTGTAACTAACTACTTTTAAAAATAACTTCCAGACTTTACTTTGGGCTGACTGGAGCTTCTCATTTTATTCCTTCTCTCCTCTGTAGTAGCCATAGAGATTGCAATCTACAATGGACAACCTGTCTTAGCTTTTCCTCTTCAGAAATTACCTATATTTTGATCTCTGTCTGAGGTGGACAACTAAGAGTGCAATCTTAGCTCTCTGATGATATCTAGGTCATGTTAGGGTTATGTGTTGCTTCGTTGTTGCTGGAAAGAAGCATTGTCAGTAGAATTGTGTTATAGTGGAGGTCCCCATTATGCTTTGAAAAGCTACCTCATGGAGGCCATGCCAGTGAGAACCAGTAGAAAACCCCAAGAAGAGGAATCAAATCAAAAGCTGCTCTGTTTCCCAAGATAGGTCCAACTGGAGCCTATTAGTTATGCCACCCCTAATAATAATTTCTTGTCAGAAATTATTCTGGGTTGAAGGATTTTTGCAGAAGAAACTCAGCTCATGGAACCCCGAAATGAGGCTCCTTTCATGTCCTCAAGAGCTGGGATAGAGACAGGCACTCAGTCCGTCATGCAGTACCCAGGTCTCGAACTGGTGGCTTGCTAGCCTTCCAGCTAACAAGGCAGGCTTCTTAACCACTGAGCCACTGCAGCCCCTTATGCCACCCCTGAAAGGGGCATAGTTAATTAGGCCCTTCCTGCCATTCATTGTGTCAAATTAGGAGTTCACTAATCTGCTAAACAAAACAAAAAAGCCCACTGAGACTGCCCCCACTACAACATGAGCTAATGCAGATAATGTAGCAAGAGATTTGCTATTCCACTCCTTCCCCCCCAGGCTCATTGGTAAATGCTTTGTGACACATATTACAATTAGAGTGGGCAAAAGGTATCCTTTAACTATCTTTATGACCCCTTTGAACAGGGGTGCCCAAATCTTTCAGGCCATGGGTCGGTCACATGGTTCAGGGGGCCAGTCACTATGGCCCATGGGCTGGATCCAGCCCCTGACGCCAATTCATCTGGCCCATGAAGCCCTCGTTGCTCCTGGAAGTGGAAATAAAACACGCCCGTACGGGTGCATTTTACTTCCGCTTCTGTGAGCGATGAGAGCTTCATGGGCTGGATGAATTTGCATCGGGGGCTGGATCCAGCCTGTGGGCCATAGTTTGGGCACCCCTGCCTTTGAAGAATGATAACACTGCAAAATGTTATCATGTGAAGACATCTTCAGTTTTAGTGTCTTCTCTGGTGCTACTCTGAGAGATCCTTCCAAGAGAGCAGTGATATGTGAGAGATGTATTAACTCTAGTGTCTTTTTCATTTTGCCCAGAGGGGAGCCGTGTCAGCCAGGAGCTGAAATATACAAAGGAAAAACTAGGAGAAGAGTCTCTCTACACATCTCAGATGCTGATACAAACTCCCAAGCAAGAAGGAGAAAATATCCTGACCCCTGAAGCCTTGGGAATGCATCTTGAAGCTGCTTTGGCTGCTAGTAAAGTGCAAGTCTTGCTCTATGGAAAGTAAGTCTGAAATGGAAGATCTGTAGTGCAGTAGTAATAAGAATGTTCTTCTTCTTCTGTGCGTAGTTCAGACGTGAAACTGCCAAAATGAAGGCACCTTTTGGGGAGTTCATTCTGCAGTTCCTTTCGCCTGGCCTAGTGTGAGAAAGATTAGCCTGCGAGGCGGTGACATAAGGTTGCCGTTACCAGGGTATGCTCGATTGTGGCTTACGAATACCACAATCTTTAAGGAGGTTCTTTCTGTGTACCCTATAAAAATGTTCTGACTGGGTTAGATTAAGAGCCTCTTTGGAATTTGTACCCTTCAGATAATTTAGCAGATAATTTTTTGGTGGGGACACAAGAGAGGACCTTCTCAGTGACTTCTATGGAGCTTCCTTCTGAGGGAGCAGGGGATGGCCTCCTTTGTTCTACTGAGAAACAAGGATCTATGGGGTGGGGAGAGGAGAAGATTTTGGCAATTGACTAGCTTCTTAATAAACGATTTTTTACTGATGGGGACTGTGTTTTCTTGTTAAGTGTTTTTAAATTACTTTCAGTTCAATTGGTTTTCTTTTAAAATATATGTATAATCACTTTATTCTTGTTGTAAGCTGTCTTGGGTCTCAGTTTTGGAATAAAGATGGGATAAAATTCAAATAAAAAATAAATACTGAGCTCCACTTAGCTTATTTATGGTTATTTACTTTATTTTAGATTTGCATTCTGTGTTTATCAGTGGCCATCAACTATGTGCTTTTGTGTGCTTGCAAGCAAGACATTGAAGGATATAGCATTTGCCTGATGTTTTTATCCAACATACAGAATATTATTCAGAGGTATACTGCCTCTTTATAGAGATATTCCATATAGTTATAATCAGTGATGTACTGCAAAAAAAAAATTACTATCCCCACCATGGGCGTGGCTAACTGTGGGCATGGCTAACTCTGTGGGCCACACCCACTTGGCCTCCCTATGCTATGGCCTGGGGTAGGGAGGTGGGCGTGACCGGCCAAGTAGGAGTGGCCTGGGGAATTTCCAATACTGGTGCCCGGGCACCTGTGGGCACCTGGAGCAGCTCAACACTGGTTATAATCAGGTAATTCTTTTTGTATTGACTAGCACATCTCTCTCCAGAAGCACCTTTAATTTTCTCATTGCCTTTGCTTTTTTCTTAGGTCTTGGGATCTCAATAAAATATGCTACAAGTCAGGTGTCCCCATAATTGAAAATGGAATGATTGCACGGGTGAGTTGCCAAAGCAATGCATGTGTCTACAAAACAAACAGGAATTGCTGTAGTACCAGTGGAAAAGAGATTGTCCATCTGAGGACGTTCTGTTTGGATAGCTGGGAGATAGTGGGCTGGCTAGAGAATAGGGTGGAGAGGATATTAGGGTTGCTGTACATTTAAGTTAAAATATTTGATTATTATTTTTTTTGCTAGGATACTGTCCTGATTTAGACACTTAGGTACTTCTGTTTTTGCAATAAAAGCTATGAGTCTTTATAAATAAGAAGAGAGCAAACCATTTTACCCTCAGCTGCTTTCAGCAATGCTTACCCTTTATCAGGTGTCTGGATTGCAAAATATTGCGATGGTGACCTTTTCTGGAGCTGTCCACAAAACCTTACTACTAGAGTTAGTTTAATTGCTGTTTTCAGGATGAAGACGTCCAAAGTCCACGCTATCCCACTATATCTCATTTTCCTAGAACACGGTTTCCAGCATTTCACATGGTGTGGAATCCTTATCAATTGTGGGATTTATATTTCGGATTGCACGGTCTGGTACCCAAAGCACTTTGCTATTCCCATATAGTGTGAGAGAGAAAATGGGAGAGACAAGTTTTTGATTACAGTGGGAGGGTAGTCAGACTTTCAATAACACCAGGTGATGACTCAGGAAGATCAAGGAAATGGGAAGGGATGCATTGGACTGAAGAGAACTGAGGATAAGCTTGTGTGTTTTACTTGAGTCATTTTCTCTTGTCAATGCCAGATGATTGAGAAGCTCTTTCCTTGTGTTATTGTGACCCCACTGGACTGCTTCTGGGATGGTGCAAAGCTGCAAGGTGGTTCTGCTTACCTTCCGTGAGTGCCTGCTTTTGTTACATATCTTTCTGTCATATTGTGGTTGGCCCATTGACAAATTTGTTTAGAAGAAGAATATGCACTAATTTAACTGCCCAGCACTGAGAACTTTCCAACTAATTAAATTGCAAGCTTTTTCCGAATAATACGGTGCAGTTCTGTTAGAGAACGTTCACATAGTTAGGGGTCTCTCTTTTGTTTCCCTTAGGACAGATATTTCTGAGCTGTACTCCCTCCGAGCTATTTTGATATTTTGGCTAAAATTATATTACACAGTCATGCAAATGGTGTAACAAACTGCCATAAGTCAAGAAATCTTCATATACATCAGGAATTCTCAACCCGCGGCTCATGGGCCGAATGAGGCCCACAGCACCATTTCATCTGCCTCCCCCACCCCCCACTGCCTCCCCCGCACCAGGAAGTGCCATGTGGTGGAGGAAGGGCAAAATGGCCATCCAGCCCCCTAAGCTGTCTGAGGGAGCGTGACCTGGCCCCCAGCTTTAAAAGGTTGAGAACTCCTGATATACATTATCTGTTGCATATGACTCAGTGTTCTAATTCTTATGGACATTTCTTAATTTATGGCAAGTTGTAGCTGATTGTTCTATTGTTCTTACTATAATAATTATAGTCATAGTAACACACTTAGTGGTTAAGATATTGAACTTAACAACTGGCAGGTCAGCAGTTCGAGACCCGAGTACTACAAGACGGAGTGAGCTCCCGTCTCTGTCCCAGGTCCTGCCATCCTAGCAGTTAAAAAGCAAGAAATTGCAAGGAGATAAATAGGTACCACTTTGGTGGGAAGGTAAATGGTGTTCCATATCTAGCCATGCCTGACAATGTCCACGGAAACGTCTGCAGACGCAGACAGCGCCAGCTCTTTGGCTATAAACAGAGATGAGCACTGAACCCTGGAGTTAGATATGACTGGCTTTCAAGCAAGGGCGGCCTTTACCTTTAACTTACCCAAAAATATAGTTATATCTTTTTGAATGTTTTATCAAGAATTATGTTTGACCACAAAGTCAGAAATGGATTAATCTGTGTGCCTTTGGAGGTAGACCCGAAAGCATTGAGGATGATAGTTGGAAGTAGACCTTTAGTCCTTTATGATAGATGGGTTTCTTTCGAAAAACATCTTTCAGACTCTTTTCCCATGTGGATGGCAATGATTTTTATCTCACAGTATTTTGATTTGTTGTTAGGCAATGTTGGGTAAGGTTACTTCTCATCCTGTTACTTTCACAGTCCTTGTCATCTTTGTTTTGTGTGCCCTGTATTGCATTGCTTGTATGGGAAAACATAAACACAGATCTTAGCACATTAATAAGAGATTCCAGAGGAAGGCTCTGGGTATATTAGAATTGAAAGTTGCCAGTAGCATTTATAGGAAAAGATGATAAGGCACAGGCATAAGAGCCCTTTAGCAATGCTCCATAAACACTAGCAGAATATGTCAGTACGACCATAGCCCTTTGAAAAATAGCCCAGGGCTAATGTTTGCCATTTCCTCTTGTTCTGTAATATTAGATGAGGGTGTTTGTGTGTATGCCTGAAAACTGTGGGTGGTAAGATGTTGGTATCACATCTACCAACCTACCCCAGCAGAATTTGCAAATAGTTCCAAAAACCTAGACCCGTGATGGCGAACCTTTGCACTCCAGATGTTCTTGGACTTCAATTCCCAGAAGCCCAAGCACCCTGTGAATCCACACGAATGGGTTTACTGTGATTCATCCACCCTTGTTGCTCCCGGAAGCAGAAGTAAAACACGCCCATACGGAGGAAGGGTTAACCCGGAAGAGTCTTAACCATACAGCCGCATTTTACTTCCGCTTCCGGGAGCGACGAGGGCAGCGCGGGCCGGATGAGTCGCAGTAAACCCATTCGTGTGGATTCACAGGGTGCTTGGGCTTCTGGGAATTGAAGTCCAATAACATCTGGACTGCCAAGGTTCGCCATCATGGGTCTAGACTTTGCTCTCTGTCCCATTTCCAGACCAGAAGAACAAACTTTCTCCTGTTCCTTTCCCCTCCCCAAAGTTACTACTTTGGGACCCAGTGCTTTGTTTTGTTACTCCCTTGCTGCTTTGTAATTATGTTTCTATTAAGGTGTTCAAAAGGGGGGCAGCAGAATGAGAGTAAAGATTGGGGGGGGGGGGGAGCGACCAGCCCCTCTGGAGGCACTGGGAGAGGGAGGGCCAGGAACAATAGCCAGCATTCTTTCTGTTTACAAGTGTGTTTGTCCATAAGGGGCCCTGGAGACTTATGCTTTGTCAGGAAACGGCAACACCATGTATTCTCATGCTAATGATACTCTGAAAGCTCCAAGTTGCCCAAGAAATGGAATAGTAGCTGTATTCAGTCTGCCACTAAGAGAAAGGGGACAGTTAAAGAGGGAGAGAAAAACAGATTTCCTAAAAGATTAAAGGGGAGACATTTTAATATCAAACTGACAAGGAAAGAAAGTTGTGAGATAATGTGCAGTGTCTCCCCACAAACTCAGCAGCGTCCCAGATGCAAGGTGGAGGGACAGCTCTCTTGCCATCTCTTTGAGTTGCATCCTATGTCTGCCGGCTGTTTGTATAGGTGGTGATTCAATGAACAAAAAGGGGAGCTGGTCTTGAAACCTCAAAATGAGAGACTTAAAACTCAGTCACTATTAATTTGCTGGAGGGGGAGCGGGGAGAAACTTTGGCCAACAAGGGAAGGGATTGTGTTCTCTGGTTTCCTTTTAAAACAACACATGAGGTGTAAGACTTGAAGAGCACTTTGCATAACTCCTGAGCTTTTTCCACAGCCAGGGCAGCTGACAAAAGTCAGGGTTTTCTAAGCCTTCCATGAAAAATACAGAAATGTCATGTTCATGCTCCCTTCCATTTTCGCACCTAGTCTCTTGGGTTCTGTGTTTATTTATAATATCTCTCCTATCCCTTCCTCACCTTTCAAACATTTCACATCCCAGCGTTTTTCCTTGTGAATGGCTGGAAGAGGGGAGTTTTTTCCGCAGGTCCAGCTTCCGCTTCAGTTCAGCTGAGGGTCTCTCCCCTCTTCCCCCATTTTAACGCAAAGGGAGCGAAAACTTGGGAGAACAAAGGGCAGCAATCTGTGGAAAAACAAAAGGGTCCGACTTGGCTCAGTGAAGCAAGAAACAGCAGATAAAAGAAGCTCTCTTTGGGAGCAGAAGCTGAGCTGTTTGGAATGTGGGAATTGGGCGAGAAGGAACCTTCTTGGGATCTGGGGTTTCATGAATGATTGGAGAGGGATTCCGCCTTAAGCATGACCAGACTATGCCGGTCGGTGATTTCTTCCTGTCCACCTCTTGGAGTTTTGCATTTTTTTCTTCTTTTTAAACAAGAGAACCCCAAGCCAGACCTTGGGCTCCCCACCCCCTGATTTCTATGGAAAGAGAAAATGTTACAAATTTGGGTCATCATTTCATTGGTTCTCTCTTTCAGTGCTTGAACTTAGGTGGCTTAGATACAAATAAGTAAAGAGAGTAAAACCCTATAGCAAGGGTTCTCAACTTACGGCGTACGGCACCATTCCATCCAGCCCGCACCCTCGCTCCCGCCACCATCGCCGCTCTTCTTTTCGCCTCCGCCTGGCTTGGCATGTCTCTAACTGTGCTCCATAGCAGGGTGGATATTGTAAGACGGCTTACAACATCTGCTATGCTACGAAGTGGCATTAGGGACACACCAAGACAGGTGGAGGGGACAAGGATGGCGCTGCTGGCAGCGGAAGTGGCAGACACATGTGTCTGCTCGCATCTTCCCCGGATGCCGCTCTGGCTGAGCGCGGGCAAGGACAGGCAAGACCCCCTTCACCCACCGCAAGCCGGTAAGCAGGGAAGCGAAGGCAGCATGGAGATGATTTTTTGCGGGCTGTACTGGTGGCGTGTGGGGGGGAAGGCGTTGGTGGTGGCGGCAGGATCACTCAGGGCAGCGGCAGTGTGGGGAGGGACACCAGTCTGGTTTGCAAACAGTCTGAGGGAGCGTGATACGGCCCCCGGCTTTAAAAGATTGAAAACCCCTGCCCTATAGATTTATTCATGTTGGGCAAAGTATACTCAATAAGATCTGGAAGACAAGCTTTGCCAGTTATGGCTTTCAAGAAATTTATGAACTTTGACCATTTAGGACAGGGATTCTCAACCTGTAGCCTGTGGAATGGATGCAGCCCATGGCACCATTTCATGTGGGCCCCCACCGCCTAAACCACAGTAGGAAGTGCCATGTGATGGAGAAAGGGCAAAATGACCATCCTCCCCCCCCCCCCCCCCAAAGCTGTCTGAGGGAGCATGACCCAGCCCCTGGTTTAAAAAGGTTGGGAACTCCTGATTTAGGATCTTGGGCTCTGATCGTGAATGGATCGGTAGCAAGCAAAATGACCCATCTGTACTGCACAACTGGGCCCATATTTAGTAATACTGGGAATATTGGATGCCAACCTGAAAGGAGATTGTCAAGTGGTACGATACTTAGTGATCTCCTGTGACTTTAACAGTTTCCTACTGTGCAAGAGTGTCCCGTTACTAAGTGGAAGTGGAAAACATGCTTGTCAAACTTCCCCGTTGCATGGCTATTATAGGCACATAAATCCTTGGATTGGTTATTTCCAGGTCTCTTTTTGTTGATAGCATGAATGGAGTGTAGAATGAGAAATAGAGTACTGTATTTGAGAGTATTTGGAGTTGGATGTACCCTGTTATACAAGTCTTCAGCCATCTTGGAAAGAGGCTGTAGAAAAGGCAGTTGAGAGAAGGAACTAATAAATATAATTTAACCTAAAATAATATGTCAGAGTTTGTTTGGATTATTATTGTCATCCTGATCTTAAAGAGTAGAATCAGACTCCTAATCTCTGGCTCTGCAGCCAGATACCCAAACCACTGATCTATGCAGCCAGCAATTATTCCATAGTTGTCCATTAAAGAAGTTGTATCTTGTTGAAGCTACTTGTTTTGAGCAAAATATGTGTTCATAAATCAAATGTTTTTCCAGAGGAAATGTATTATGTGCACACCTGTATAAATAGAATAAAACAAACACATACACACCTTCTTCTCAATGTGTACATATCTATCAAGCATGCATCGGACAAGGTGCTCTTTATAGGAAGTACCTCTTCCTCTCCTGTGTTTGTTGAAGTCTTTCCTTTTGCTTTTAGACTACACCACATGCCCTTATCTTTATGTACACACACAGTTCTAGGTCCTGGTGGAAGATACACTCCCAGTCCATTATCTCTGTAGCAGACACTCCTAACCAGATGCCAAATGAAAGCAGCATGGCTGATCCTGTTATGCATGAGAACAATGGAAATGAAGTCCTATCCCAGCACTGCACAAACTCCTCCCATACCTAAATGAGTCTTGTGCAGTCAGTCAGGACAATTAATGCCAGCATGCTAACATCTTGATAGAGCCAGTGTTGGAATTGCTAGGACCTTGCATGAATGGGAGACGTAGGACATTGCATGCCTTCCTTGTCTTCCTTGGGTGTGGAACTGAACAAGGGAAAGGGATTAATTTAATTCATTTTTTAATTAAAAAAACCTCCAGTTTATGAATGTGAGATATTGTGCTTATGTATCTGTCATTCAAATTGCCTGGAAATGTCCTGATATTGATGCACAATAGTGTGCCCACATTGCTAGCAGGAATAAAGGATGCTAAGCTTGACATAGTAAAGGCTAGCTTGAATGTTAACAACACCATTGACAGCAGTCAAGGTGGTCTACATCTGTAATCCTCACTGCCATTCACTCTGGTCAAAAATCAGCCATGACAATTACTTTGTGTTTGGGCGAGGAGTAGTTAACTGATGAAAAAGAAATCAGTTTCTGGGATTTTCCCTTGTTTGGTATCTTTATGTGAATGGTACTGTCCTCTATGTGTACGTAGACCATCTTGAATACTGCCATTGAGCCTAGCGTTCAGGCTGACCTACTGTTTGGCCAGCAGTGCAATGGTTTTAAAGTAGAGAGTCTGGCCTTTATCAAGTAGAAATTGTTAGGTGAGTTCTCCCTCTGTGTGATACCTCCTTCTGTCGCAGAGGGAAGTGTTGTAACAATATAATTTGAACAAGACATGGTCTCTAATATGGTAATGAGGACTGGAAGATAGGAATCATGTATATTGTTGCATTGCTTTTCTGGGCAATGTAGTCTGTCCTCCAACTCCCCATTATTGGAGTGGAGAGGCCCCTATGTATGTGTGTGGTATCCAAACCCATGGTACTTCTTCAGGTACTAGGTAGATAACTGTTAGCAGTACTGCACTTCAAACTCCCCTTTCCATCACAACATAAGGCTGCTTTGTGAAAGGTACTTGTTTGGTGTGCAAAATGCTTCTTCCTCATAGGTCTGTCACTAAAGTTCTTCCAGATATGCTCTATGTGATCATGAAATGGGGCTTTGAGCATCACCAGGTCCGATGGGGCTCTGGGTAAAGTGCCCCCTGAAGCCATCCAGGCTGCTGTTTTCCTGCTTCCTTGTTGTGAGTCTCCTATTCTCCTGCCTGCTTCATTGACAATCATGTAGTCCTACAGAGTCTGGATCACTGACCAGACCTTTTACCAGTTGCTGTATTGGAAGTAGAGCTCAGCTGAGTGGAACGGGAAAGGGAAATATGCAACCTAACCATCAGGTTGAGTTCCTTTCCACATCTTCTCATCTGAGCGTCACTTACAAAAGAACAGCTGGCACCCAGGTAGCTCCTGCTGATTTTTCAGAGTCTACACTTAATGACATTGCTGCATAAGGCCAATGTAATGTAACCCTGTTATGTGTTTCCTATCATCTGAGTTTCCCCCATCTGACTTTATATAGTGGTTGTAATGTGCTTATATACTGGTTCAATGCTAAGATATGTGTTATTCTTTGTTATGTTCTGGAGACATAAGGTGCACATTCATTGATGTGAGAGAGGTTATTGTTGTTTCTTAATTCCTTCCCACTGGAGTTAGTAAGAGGAACCTTTGTGTGTGCCAGGTCTAAAATTGTGTTACTGGGCATGTGGCCATGAACTCGATAGTTACAAAATTCAGCGTATGTATGTATGGATATTCTGTGTGCCATGTGCAGTTCCACATAGTTCTAACTGTTCCACCAGTGTACAATATCTTGAAGATGATCAATATATTTGCTATGGCAGTGGCATACAGTTGTCCTGAAGCAAAGATTATAGCCCCCCCCCCCCGGTGTGTGTGTGTGTGTGAGTGTGCGCGCGTGTGCGCGTGTGCGTGTGTGTAGGTAGCAGGGATGCCTCTTTTAAAATGTTAGCTGCTATCTAAAAACAGTTTCAAACACTAAAAACCACAAGATTTCTGCATTGCCTTGGGACTCTGAGGGTCTTGGGGACAATTTGTACTTGGGCAGTCTAGTATTAGAGAATGGACTTGGCTGGGTTTTTTTAAATCCTCAAACTGAACAAACTTAATTTGAGGTGATGAATGTGAAGAAAGGAAAATCAGCTCCGAGTCCCCCTGTCCCATCTATCACACTAGTTTGCCAACCTATTGAAAATTAATGTCAAACCATTCCTTTGTTATTTGAATACACTCCCTCTGTTGTTAACTCACACTGTTCTATCTCTCTACAGAGGCCGAAGGGATATCCAGTGGACCAACTTAGACCCCATTCAACTAATGGAGGAGTTGGGTCAGTTTGCCTCACTGGAAGGATTCAAGGAGATGCTGGATAAGGCAGAGGTTGGCCAAGCCTATATGGAGCGCCCTTGCCTTGATCCTTTTGACCCTGAATGTCCTACCAGTGCTCCCAACGTCAAAAGCAAGGAGGTGAGCTTTACCTAAAGGTGTTTCCTAAAAATGCACTTTGATTCTTGTTAGTAAGAGAATTACTCCCTTCAAAGAGGATATTATATAGTAAGCTCTGTTTTTATTGAAGTTCAGACTACAGCTGATGGATCAATTGGTGGTATGCTTCCCAGTCATAAAATATTCCAGATATAAAATGGCATACCATGCAGAAACCTCCCTCACTTCTTCTGTTCAGTATGTAGGAAACTTTTTAAAGGAAAGAGATGTTTCATTGTAGAGCTCCTAATCAGAATCAAATTAGATATAACCAGAAGCAATAGCGATCTGCTACAGATCTCTTGTGAGTTGCTTTCCTCTATTTCTCATTCTACACTGGCCATATTATTCTGATTATAAAAGGATGATCCCACTGAGCTCTTTGGAATAGGAGGTATCTTGTTGGGGGGTTAGGACTTCTTTGCAGAAATTATGTGCCCCAAAGGCTCCAACTGACTGCTCCCCCCCACCCGCCGCCTTTCATTAGCTTTGGTCTTCTGTATCCAGGGGTGGGAGGAGACATGGAATGCATGGCAGAGGGCCAGGGAGGCACAGGCAGGACTGATGATGCTGATCCAGGCAGACGCAGTGCAAGTGCTCGCCAGCAGGTGGTCATAACTGGAATGTGTCCCAGAACAGATGGCAGCTGAGGGGAGCATTTGGAAAGGAGAAGAAGAGAAGAGAATGTGGAAAAGAGAGAGAGAGAGAGAGAGTACATAATGATTGAGAGCAAGCAGATGGAACAAGAGGACTAGTCTGCAGCCACAACTCCACATTTCTGGCTTGAAATCCAGACTATTTTCACAATGGCCCCCCAGTTTCTCTTGTTGCCACTACAGGAGCAAAAAGGAGATGCCCTTCGGATTGAAGGGAAAACCCAGTGTCAGGACAGACCAGTGTCAGTCTGCATCTTACACATACATATACACAATGTCTTGGAATCTGAGTGTCATTTGCAAATACAGCCCCCCCCCCCCCTTTGAATCTCAGACAAATGTCTGGCCAGGTTATCCTGCTATGGTCATAGACTGAATACTGAATGTCAGGCAGGCTGTGGTTAACTAACCTGACCACCCTCAAGACAAAAGGCCTTGTGTGGCGAAGTCCACAGGGAAGGGTGATGGTCCCCCAGTGGATTAAATCTCACTTGAATCCATCTTGATGGAGGGCAGTAGCTTCATCAACACTGAGGAGGACTTTGCATGTCAAAAGGGCTCAAGACCAGAAAGTGACTCACAGAACTGGACCAGTGGTACGGATGTCACACTGCTAATGTGGAAGGCAGATGAAAGGTCACTGCATTATATTCTCAGGACAGTCTTCATGGCTGATCTCCATGATGATCGCCAATATTTGGATTCAGATACGGCAGAAGAGGAAAAATAAATTCATTTGGGTATTGTTTTGTTTTTTTTTTTGCAAAGCTTTCAGTGCTGTTCTCCATATGTTCTTTGATGTAATAACTAGTGATTCTTCCTAGAATTCTCTGCTTAGCGGCATACACTTCATTGGGTACTGACTGGCTTGAATTCATTCCTTTAGTATTTTTAGCTAGAAATTATTTTATTCAATTTGATGTTATGTTGTTATTCTGGAGGCTGGACATATGAAATACTTCTGGACGGTGTGCAATGTAAATCTGCATCGGTTGTGATCAGTTAGGAACTGGAAGATGTTTTTTGGTGAGAGAGACCCAGCCAAGTCTGTACTCAACTATGAAGCTCACCAGGGTGATCCGAAGCCAGATACTCTCTTTTAACCCAATCAAGTTTGCAGGGTTGATGTGAGGAGAAATTTAGAGAATAATCTAAACCATTCAAAACTACCTCGTACCCTTTGGGGTGGGTGGGTGGAATAGTATAGAACTAAAATCCAAATAAATAATACTTAAATGATACATGTTTGAATCTACAAGTTATGTGGGTTTTTCCTATTTCTTGAGGTGTGCTCAAGGAATGTGTGTAGGCTGCATTCTTCCAAACATGGGTTGTGTCATTCCTTTAAGACTGATCCACTGATAGATAGAAACTGAGGGAGCCACGTGGATCAGGCACCTTTATTCTGTAGGATTACCAGGAAAGAACCATTGTGAAGCACTGTTGTATGAAAGCTAGAAACCTCAGTTCTCCTTAACTCTACTTGCTTTCTCTGCACAGAAATTCTGTGTTTTAAAAGCGCTTGCTTCGTAAAATGTGACCTGCAAAAAAACCTCTTATCTCCAGGAGACATGAGGCTGCTTTTAAAAAATGTCATATTCAAACACCTGTTTTGAAATGTATACAGTTATTTCAGTACTGATGTCATTTTCCACTGCAATAGGAATAGTAAAGGTTCCTGGATTTGAGGTTATATCTGACAGAATACTTGCACGGTCACAACTGTGTTATTTGCAAAAGGAGTATTTCTGTAGTGGGTTTATGTATGCATGCACACATCTGCAGCTGCCTTTTTTAGATTTCTCTACCTGCAGGGTCCCTATTAGTAAAAATATAGCTAGCCCAGGATTGAGGCTGGTTTAGCCATTATGTCAGCAGTATTCCTAAGTATCTAACTTTACTTTTTCTTGGTAAAATAAATAGTAGTTATTTGTGTGTGGAAGAAAGTGGCATGGTACATCCGAGGACATCACTGGCAGTCATTGAGGAGCAAACATGCTTCTAGTCTGAGGTTCTGTTTGCTGATCATGCATAGTTGAGACAGAACGTTGGGGAAACGGATGGAATATGGAGGACTATGGCTTAGTTATAGGAAGAGGGATCAAAGTTGAATGGGCAAAATGTTTTATAATCCCTGTGACCTTTTAAAAACTGTTTTATTTTCATTTAATGCGTGGGAAGTTGATGCTCAGTGAATTCATAATTATGCAGGGGCTTAAAATCTGGCCAAATCTCTGGAGCATACTATCTCTTATTTTTCCTGGATCTTTTTAAAATACATGTGGCATTCATCAATCAGCAACATTTACCTCTGTTTTCTATAGCAGCTGGGTAGACAAGAGCCAGCTTATCTCAATCTGTAGCAAATAACCACTTATTTTAGAGCAAAGGAGTTGTGTTTCAATGGTTTCAGCAATGAAGATACTGCAAGACCTAGGAAGCAGGGTGCGTCTTACTTGGCAGAAATTAATTGGTGAAGCTATAATGTATTCTTCTGAGCTAAACATCCTGTTCTTAAGATAATGTTGCTATCTTACAGTTCTTTTGCTTTGCACACCAGGAACCTGTTATCTCCTTGGAGCTCACGGGTGGCTGCCATGGCTTCTCCCGAAAATACATGCATTGGCAAGAGGAGCTGATCCTAGGAGGCACTGTGAAGGATTCCCAGGGTCAACTGCAGAGGTGTGTGTGTGTGTGTGTGTGTGTGTGTGTGTGTGTGTGTGTGTGTGTGTGTGTGTGTGTGTGTGTGTGTGTGTGTGTGTGTGTGTGTGTGTGTGTGTGCGCACGCGCGCGCCTATGCTTGTGCATGTCTACGCATCTCAATAGAAGTCTCTGATTGAGAATTCCAGAAGTTAAGGAATTCGTTCTGAAGGGCGCATGACTTTTCTAATTAAAAAGGATGGTCAAAGTCATAAACTTTGTGTTTGAAAGGAGAAGGGAAAGCATGGCTGCTAAAAAAAACCTAAGACTCTCAACCTTGTCCTTCTCACATATGGTAATAAACTCTCACCTGCACCAGCTTGTAACATATTCTTGGGAGTGTTGAGTAAATGTCCATGACTTGACCCCTGGAGCAACTGGTAGACATTCCTGAGCCATGGGATTGTTCAGGATCTCTGAAGCTGTCACTCCTTTCAGATGATGTGGAAGCATTTTTATAGCGTAGACACCTGCTTTTGACAATCTGCCACCCATATCTTCTACAGAGGTCAAATGTGACTGCATTAGCACACACCAGAAAGTTGTGCCCACTCCCAGCCTTTGCACTCCATGTTGGACTTATTTGACATTACAGATAATGGCTGTTTTAGTGTTGTGACGCACATTCTGTACTATAGAATATCTGACACCACAGAGTTCTTGCTAGAAGATATTTCTTATGTATGGCAGTATTCGTGGAGCTTTTTTACAATAGGCAAAGCAAAGCACTGCAAAGAAATAGCTGAGAATTGGGAGCAAAATTGGGAACAAATAAGTTCTTAATTCTCATTTTTAAAACCATGTGCCAGGAAAATAGCCGTAAAATATGGTTTCTTTCTTAATTTTGAAAAATTCATATGCAAGTATGAAACTCATACGCAAGTACAGTGGTACTTTGCTTAAAGAGCATAATGTGTTCCACAGGATTGTTCTTTAAGCGAGTTTTGCTCTTTAAGCGAAACATTGTAAGTGACCAATTGTGACTTCTGGTGGGGAGGATTGCAAACCCCGATTTAGTTGTTACACGAATTTTTGATTGGTTTTTTTTGTTAAGCGAGGCGACCATTCAGAGAAAATTCTGCTCTTTAAGCGAGTTAGTCTCTAAGTGAGTCGCTCTTTATGCGAGGTTTTACTGTGTGACATAAATCCAAGACTTCTGATGATATAAAGAGGAACATCTTCAGCCATTTCCAGTCCTTCCACGTGTCTTTAGGATGCAGATGAATGGAAGTGTCTTCTTCAGGGCATGCAGGCCTTTTTTCTTATAAAGATTAACTGTTTACTTTGTGTGGTGAATGAGAAATGTACCTGCCATAAGCAGAGTTCACAGGGATATTGAAAAGTGTGGGGCTGTTGGAATACTATGTTGAGGTTCTTTGTGTGGATCGTTAGCAGTTATTTGTTTCACGTGGAAGCCTATTGACTTGGCATGATAGTTCACTTAGTGTACATTCAGATTGGGTGTGTGATGGGCAGATGGATGGGTTGAACAAAGCACAAACTTGTAAATCAGCTTGAAGGAACCCTGGAGATCGTGGTCCAAGCTTCTACCTTAAGATTTGAAGATGGAGGGCAGGTCAGCAAAACCTAAAGATTTAGATGGACAATTTATGGTCTATTAGAGGCTGTTGGACTACAGGGTTTGATAGCCCAAACTAGCATATCCAGTGGTGAGAGATGATTAAAGCTCAAGTTCAGTGACATCATGAGAGCCACACATACCAGTTTTAAATCCAAAGTTTGAAGGACTCCTCTCTCCTTACCTGCGACAACTTCTCTTTCTGCAGAGCTGAAGCCCTACAGAGCATGTTCCTGCTAATGAGTCCACGACAGCTTTTTGAGCACTACCGGGATGACTATGAGATACATGACATCAGCTGGACTGAAGAGAAGGCAGCTGCTGTACTGGAGGCCTGGCAGAGGGAGTTTGTTGAGGTAAGACAGGAAGAGGTATAGTAGAGCAGGTTGTGGCAAAGGTGTAGTGTCTTTAGAGACTGCTTGATGTAAGCAGATGTCGGTGTGCATAGGTGATCCACAAAAGGCTAAAGCGGTGAATGTGAAAAGGAGATCTGAAAATTGCAGAAATGCATGCAGGTCCATGAAAGTGGAGGGAGGAATTTCATATAGAACTGAAAAGAGATACACACACAGGTACGCTTATGGTGGCGCAGTGGTTAAATTGCTGGACTGCAGCCAAAATATTGTGAGTTCGATCTTGACAGAATTCAAGATTAACTCAGCTTTCCATCCTTCCAAGGGTGGTAAAATGAATACCCAGCATGTGGGGGAGAAAATGCTCATTAACTTGTGAACTTGCTATTGTTATAAATATAATCTATATATAAATATAAAAGATTATATCTCTGCACATGTGTGAAAGCTTGCTTGCATATAAAATAGCATGCGAATCAGAAATTTCTTGCATGAAAAGATGCTTTGTTACAGAGCAAAGAGCAACATATAGGTTTGTTGATGCCCATAAACTCTTTTACACTTCTGCGGTTTTGGTGTGGCAATGCTAAATTAATTACTGGGACTGTATAAAATGAAATCTTGAAATTTAGAAGAAAATGATCTGAGGTAGCTGAGTATGTCCTGCACAATATATGAGTAGTGACAGACTGGATGGGATGTCATTTTAAGCATGGTCAAGAAGATATAATTTATTGGAGATGTTCAGATCTTATGTGTGTAAATAAGAATAGTGTTCATTGTAGGAAGATGTCTTTACTGGACAACAGGCTGTTAATGAATGGATGTTTCAGCAAGGTGTGTAGGTATTCACAGTTTCCCAGTGTTATGAGTGTGACAGGCATGTGAATAAATCTTGTGCTGGGATCTGAGTGCAAATGATGCCACTTAAAGAGCATAATGCGTTCCACAGGATTGCTCTTTAAGCGAGTTTGCTCTTTAAGCAAAACACCATTGCAAGTGACCAATTGTGACTTCTGGAAGGGGGATTGCGAACCCCGACTTAGTTGTTAAGCAGGTTTTTGGTTGGTTTTAGTTAAGCGAGGCAACCATTCAGAGAAAATTCTGCTCTCTAAGCGAGTTAGTCTCTAAGCGAGGCACTCTTTATGCGAGGTTTTTACTATATAAGAAGAGTTGTTTAGATGACTGTACATCTCTCTCAGTAATTCACCATTCTTGTTCCTTTCCAGCTGGCACAAGAATCCCTCCCTGCAAATTCATCCCAGGTCATCCATGCCTTCTCCACCACCACACTCAGTGACATGATGAAATCCTTCTCAGATGTAAGCGCCATACGTGTCGTTGGCGGGTACTTGCTTATGGTACGTAGCAGTTTATTTCCACACTTCTTTCATAACAGTTGTGGATCAGTGTACAGTTTCCCCACCCTAGCCTTTGCTAATGGATTATTTTCATATTTTTGCAGTTGGCCTATGCCTGTGTCACCATGTTGCGCTGGGACTGCTCCAAATCTCAGGGTGCTGTGGGCCTGGCTGGGGTTCTGTTGGTTGCCCTTTCAGTGGCAGCAGGACTTGGACTCTGTTCCCTCTTAGGGATCTCATTCAATGCTGCCACAACCCAGGTACGTTACATACTGGAGAGGTCACCTTTCCTCATATCTACTTCGACCATATTTCACTCTCGGTCATTTCCTCTGCTTCTTAATTACAAATGCCAGAATGGCCTGACTAGTCCGGTTTCTTCAGGAAGTTAATGCTGAGGTTATGCTTGATTTTATGACCCTAGAATGGTATTATAATTATAATAATTTCATGTCAGAGATTTCTCCGGGCTAAAAGATTTTTTTCTGGAGAAACTTCACTCGGGGACACCCAAATGAGGCTCCTTTCATGTCCCCAAGTGCAGCCCGTGGGTATCAAACCCCAACCTTCCAGTCTCCAAGTTCAGCATCTTAACCACTAAGCTACCAGGGGAGCTGCAGAATGGTATTATAGGCTAATGATTAGAGGATGTTATAGAGAGTACTTTCCCCTTAGAGTCATTACTGGTTTGAAGTTCCAGCATGACCTTACCTTGAACTCTCAGGCTTTCTCTGCATTCTAATTTTGAGGTTGAGTTAAAAAGAGCCACTGCCCTTTTTCCATTGACTTCTGGGTAGTGATGTCTATACAAAGCCAAGATGCCCACATGCAAGGAAAGGAGCCTACTCTAACCAAGTCCATGTTGCTTGAGAGTATGTGAAATGAGCATCAGAAGAAAGCCAAAATCTTACTGAATCATCAGCTAAACTTACTTTTGGAAGAATGTGGGGATAGTTTATTTAAACCCTGAACATACAAGCAGAAGCATTTGGGGTGACCTCCATCTTTATTTAAAGGAGAGACAGAGGTGTCCTTGTGGAGCCGTAACTCCATCAGCCCAGCTGACATAAAATCGGGAGCTCATCAGCCCTGATCTGTAGCCATTTCTTCCTCCACTCCTGAGAGCTGTATATAGGTTAAATGGAGTTTAATAGGTTGTGATCATTTCCTTCTAACTGTAATTGTGTCTATTATCTGTACAGGTTCTGCCTTTTCTTGCACTGGGTATTGGTGTGGATGACATGTTCTTGTTGGCTCATGCCTTCACGGAGACCAGCCAACATGTACCTGCCAAGGTGAGATAATTTACCTCTTCTTAACCATGCCTGGGTACTTGTGCCATGCCAGTGCATGCAAACCCCACGCTTTCACTCTGTACTTATTGTTCCTCATTTGCTTTTTTTCTGATAAAGGAACGAACTGGTGAATGTCTACGGCGTAGTGGGACAAGCGTGGCGCTCACCTCCATCAACAACATGATAGCATTCTTCATGGCAGCCTTAGTGCCCATCCCAGCCCTACGTGCCTTCTCTCTGCAGGTGAGCCCTTTCTGCTGTTGACTCTTTCGTGCAGGAATGCCTGCGTCCCTGCAATACCAGTGCATGAGCTTTACTTTACTCTATGTCCATGGTGGCGAACCGTGGCACTCCAGCTGTTATTGGACTTCAATTACCAGAAGCCCTGATCATCAGATGTGCTAACTTAGGTTTCTGGTAATTGAAGTCCAAGAACAGCTGGAATGCCAAGGTTCACCACCACTGCCTATGTGCAATCATTCCTCCATAGTGCCCATCCCATCCCATATCTAATATCAGATAGGAGACCAGGTTGGAAGTTCAGTTGGGGTGGGGGGTGGGGACACAAAGGGATAAATCCCCTACTTCCCCAACTATATTCGTAATCCCATCTTCTCTTTGCTACTATTAATGAAAGAAATTTCTTGCATTAAAATGCAACAAATTCTTAATATCATATCATATTTAGTCTGGCATTTAGTTTCTAGTCTTGGCTAACGATCTGTTTGCACGGAGGGAAACTGATGCTGGCAAATGGTTGAAGATTTTTTTGTGTGTGTACTTAGCACCACTTTTTTTTTTTGTCTGTCTTCTCTAGGCTGCTGTTGTGGTTGTTTTTAATTTTGCCATGGTGATGTTTATTTTCCCTGCCATCCTGAGCCTGGACCTTCACCGACGTGAAAAAAAGAGGCTTGACATTTTGTGCTGCTTCTACAGGTATGAGTCTTCAGAGTGGGATGAAAAGAGGGAATCCCTTAGTGCATTAACTTGGCGGGGGGGGGGGGGGGGGGGCACTCTTGCATTCTTCAGGGGAAAGCTGTGCAATCCATTAAATGTGCCTAGAGAAGAGAGCCATGTTATAGATGGGAAACAGCGTTAGGAAAAGTCATTAGGCACAAATGCAGCTGCATGAAAAAATGTCTAAAGCATTTTTTTAAAAAAAGACATGGCACAGGTGTTAGTGCACCTAATGGGTTTTGAAAGCATGTCTTTCTCATGAGAAAAAGTTTGTGTCTAAAACCAAATCAACAGAACCTGAAGTACATACAATCTGTATAAATGATTTCAGCCCCCAAATGGTAGAATTGTGTTTCTAGAGGGTACAATTGACCTAAAAATTCAAGTACAGTAAAACCCTGACTTACAAATGCCTTGAGTTACATAAAATTCGATTTACATAATGATTTTGTGCTAAAACCATGTTCCGATTTACACAATTTCCTATGGGTTTGCTTTGAGTTACATAAAGGTTTATATAAAAATTTCAATTTTTCTTATGGGTTTGCTTCAAGCTACGTAAAAAAATAATTTTTCCTATGGGTTTGTTTCGAGTTACAAAAAAATCAATTTAAGCAAAAGCCTATGGAACAGACTTTTCTTCACTACTCCCACCACTACTTCTTCACTACTCCCACCACCCTGCTGCCAGCCAATCCCCTGGGCTCACAAATCTTCACTCCTGCCAGCTCTACCCGTGATCTTCTGGCACAACTAGATGAGGGCAAAGGTATCTCGAAAAACTCCTGATTTTTTTCTGAGATTTCCAGATGTATCTCAAGTTTTTCTTAAGTCAAGCCGTTCTTATCTCGAGGGTTGACTGTATCTCTTCCCTAGCTTTGGTGTTTATTTTTTTAAAATTGTTTTCTTAAGGAATAGAAATCGTGGTTTTAAGATGTCAGTGGTCTTTTGGATACTTTTCATGTTATTTGTAGAGGCAGGTGCAGCTTTGTAGGTCTGGGTACAGAAAAAATTGTGCCTGAGTCCCTAGAGCCATGATGGCAAACCTCGGCACTCCAGGTGTTCTTGGACTTCAATTCCTAGAAGCCCAAGTCAGCACTCCTGCTGATCAGGCCTTCTGGGAATTGAAGTTCAAGAACAGCTGGAGTGCCAAGGTTTGCCATCACTGCCCTAGAGCTTGTCCACTCCTGTTTTATAATATACATTGAAGACTGATATTGTATGACAACCCATCCACCCCCGAGCAGTTTCTCAGTGTCCTTTTCTACCCACAGCCTCTGCTCCTCCCGTGTCATTCAGATCCAGCCACAAGAATATGCTGATGCAAATGACAACCACACAGCACCTGCTTATCCCCATGGCCATCCGGCACTGACCGCCAGCACACGTATCACCACTACGGTGCAAGCCTTCACTCAGTGTGACTCCTCCGGGCGGCATGTAGTCACCATTCTACCACCCACGCAGCATGTCTTCACTACTCCCACCACCCTGCTGCCAGCCAATCCCCTGGGCTCACAAATCTTCACTCCTGCCAGCTCTACCCGTGATCTTCTGGCACAACTAGATGAGGGCAAAGGTACCCCGGAGTGTGTGCCATTGCCTTTTTGCCGATGGAACCTTTCCAACTTTGCTCGTGACAAATATGCACCCATCTTGCTGCAGAGCCAAACTAAGGTAGGCAATAAAGAGTCACTCTCAAAAGTTCCCCAACATTCTGGGGAGCAACTTTGGCACGCTAGCCCTTGGAGCCAGTAGAGAGTGAAGACCCACATCCTGAAGAATTAAATTTCATTAAAAGGCAAGACCTGAGAAGGTTTCTTAACTACTTTTTGCATTTCTAATCAGAGATGGAAGCTCTGTAAATCCCTTCCATAATTCAGAATGAGGTGGCTGTGTTTGTCTCTGACAGTCGGGACTGCCTGTTTTTATTTGTCTGTCCATGTATAAGTGGACACACAAGATTTAGAGTTTCTTAATCAAAAGAAACTCTAATGCAGCATGCTTGACTTCCTCTAGTTCACTTGCTTTGCAAGTAGGTACAGTTCTTTCAAAACATGGCACATTTGTACATTGATTCCATTATGGCAACTCATAATATCACATTTAGGTATTAGGGAATGGAGCTGGTAGGCAAAGATCCAAAGCTCAGGCAGTTCTTGGTTAAAAGGAAGCTAAGTCTCCGCAATAATGTAAAAAGATGGTTTGTGTTGAATAGGATAAGTTCTGGCTGCATCTAACTTGACTCTTTCTTGTCTTTTCAGGGCATTGTGGTAGCCTTTTTCCTAGCCTTGCTTGGCTTGAGCCTCTATGGTACAACCAAGGTTCATGACGGGCTCTACCTGACAGATATTGTACCACGAGGCACAAAGGAGCATGCATTCATTTCAGCTCAATTCAAGTACTTCTCCTTTTATAACATGTTTGTGGTGACCAAGGGTGGCTTTGACTACCCCAACTCACAGGAGGCTCTCTATGGCCTGCACCAGGCCTTCTCTGCCATCCAGTATGTAGTACGTGATGAGGATCACCAATTGCCTAAAATGTGGCTGCACTATTTCCAGATGTGGCTGCGAGGTGAGCAAAGGACTCTTTGTCAATTCTCTTCCCTAGCCAGTTGTGTCTCTCCTTGAAGATGGTGAATGTTTCAGGGCTAGGTGCTCTTAGTGTGAACTTGCTGGTGGTGGGGAGGACCCATAGAAAACTGCTTGAGTCAAAGAAATCGTTATGTCGCTTTTCCCAAAAGACATTCAGGATAGTAGTGTTCTAGGCTTCTGGAAATTATTCATCTCTGTTGGAACTTTTGAGAACCTTTTGATCTCATTTTGACCATTTTTGTAGCTTGCACACATATACAGTCACTGCTAAAATCCTCTTGCATAGCTACACAAATGGTACCCAGTGTGTTGGGGGCAAAATGCTAATTAATTTATGAGCCGCCCAGAGAATGCACTAAGCGCTATGGGGTGGTATATAAGTGTAATTGTTATTGTTATATTGTTTAGAGACAAACTGCTTCAGGTAAAGAAAGCATTGTAGACACACAGTGCCTCACCACTGCTTCGGGAACTACACTGGTTACCAGTGTGCCTCTGGGTGCAATTCAAGGTGCTGGTTATGACCTTTAAAGCCCTACATGGTAGTGGACCAGGATACAGTACCTAAGAGATAGCATCACCCCAAGAACATTTGTCCGTCCCACTAGAGCGGACTCGAGAGGCTCTCTGAAGATACCATCAGCTAGAGAGGTTCAAGTCTCTAGCACTAGAAGGAGGACCTTCTCCGTGTCTGCTCCGGCCCTATGGAACCTTTTACCAACTGAGTTGCACCTCCAGACAGAGTTGTTGCCCTTCAGGAAAGAACTAAAAACTTGGCTGGAAAAGCAGGTGTGGGGCACCAGTGACTTGGTGACCCCACCCTGCTGGCTTATATAGTGTAGGCCTCTCCGTTCTTTTAGTCGTTCTTTTAACCACAATTTTTAAATAATTGATGGGGAGGGTAATTTTAAGGTCTATTAAGGGTTTTTAATGTTTTATTACTGTAATGTTTATATTACTGTTGTTATGCCACCTCATTCGAATTGGGCAGCAATATATAAATTTGAGTAATAAATAAATAAATTATCAGTTGCACAGCAATTTGTTTTGAAAAGCAACCAGATAAGTCTGTTCCTATTTCTTTAAAACCCGGAGATGAACATCCATACACTTTTGTTATATGCAGCTCTGACTTCTGTGGGATCTGAGATTACTTACTGAAGCATAGGGATTTTTTTTAAAGTGGTAGCAGTGTTGGTCTGTGCAAGCATATCAGAGAGTAAACAAAGCCACAACAAAGACCAAAAAAAAGTTGTGGCCCCTTAAAGACTAACTCCTGGCTTTTAATGTTAGCTTTCATGGAAGAAGAGATAAGCATCGATGCTGATGGAGGATAGCTCTTGCTTCTGGACTGTGTGACCCCATTAATGACACTGAGAAACTTACATTCCCCATTCTCAGATTTACAAGCAGCTTTTGACCGGGACTGGAAAGAGGGGCACATCACAAGGGAGAATTTCCGCAATGGATCAGAGGACGGTGCCCTAGCCTACAAGCTCCTCATCCAAACAGGCAACAAGAAAGAACCTTTCAATCTAAACCAAGTAAGTGTTAAATCCCAAAAATTGTGTAGGGAGATGGACAGGAAAGGCTGGTGAAAGATTAACCATGAGTCCTTGATGCACCTAGTACCGTGATGGTGAACCTTGGTACTCCAGATGTTATTGGACTTCAATTTCCAGAAGCACCCGTGAATCCACACGAATTGGTTTACTGCGATTCATCTGGCCCATGTCGTCCTCGTCGCTCCTGGAAGCGGAAGAAAAACATGCCCATACGGGCACATTTCACTTCCGCTTCCAGAAGCGACGAGGACGGTGTGCCGGATGAATCGCAGTAAACCCATCTGTGTAGATTCACAGGGGCTTCAGGGAATTGAAGTCCAAGAACATCTGGAGTGCCAAGGTTCACCATCACGGACCTAGTAGGTGGGGTACAAGTTGCTTCAAGACTCAGCAGGCAGGGAAACGGAAAGCTGAGTTTTCCACAAGAATTTTTTTTAGATTTGAAAATTAAGATTTGGAGGAACACAGAAGATCTGCACAGTTTGGGGGGAAATGAGTTGGTCCACAAGCAAGAGGATCAGCCCTTTCCTCTTCCAAATGAGAGTTCCCGTACAGCAGTTGTAACTCAATCCAATGCTTCACTCACCCTACTTTCTGCTCCACAGCTGACAACTCGTCGCTTGGTAGATGAGAAGGGGATCATTCCTGCTGACATTTTCTACATCTGCTTGACAGTTTGGGTGAGCAATGACCCTCTTGGCTTTGCTGCCTCCCAAGCCAACTTCTACCCACCGCCACCAGAGTGGATCCATGACAAGTATGATGCCACTGGCGAGAACCTTCGAAGTGAGTGTCATCTGAAACCTCTTTTCCATTTCATTGCTAGCCTGGTTTCTCCAGAGTGTAAACAATAATGCTCCATCTATGGTGGGAATGTGGGGAAAGAGGAACATTTATCAGAAAGTGGAAGTGGGGACAAGAGGTCAGTGACACTGATGCCTTCCTTTCTTTCTGGCAGTCCCAGCTGCACAGCCCTTGGAGTTTGCTCAGTTCCCCTTCTACCTCAGTGGACTGCGACAGACATCGGACTTTGTGGCAGCCATCGAAAGTGTGCGCGCCATCTGTGATGAAGCGGCCCAGATGCACGGAGTGCTCAGCTACCCTAGTGGCTATCCTTTCCTCTTCTGGGAGCAATACATTGGCCTGCGCCACTGGCTTTTGCAAGCCATCAGCATTGTGTTGGTCTGCACTTTCCTGGTGTGCACTCTGCTGCTACTCAACCCTTGGACAGCTACTATCATTGTAAGTATTTGCATTCATAAACAGAGTACCTAACAGTGACAGAGATCTCTGAGTTGCCAGCTTCCACAATTTACACTATATACAGTAGCATCTTGGTACTGTTAGAAAGGTGTAGTTTTTAGCCCTCATGATTAGAATGGCTGACCTGAGAATGGGAACATTTAGTATTTATTTTTTATTACTATCAATATTCAGGGAATTTTCTGCGTACTGAAATCCCCCTGCCACCTCCATTAGGTTAATAAGTTGATTTGTAGTTTACAGCATTTGATTTGACTGCAAAAAAGGCATGTTGGATCACCTGAATTGGATTTTTTAGTGATGCCCTGTAGAATTCACCTGTTTTCTATACGCACGCTTGTGCTTATGGATGTGAATATGTGCAGGTGATAAATTCACGTTTATCAATATACACACTGGGCAAGTGAATGCATCAAGAAGCTACGGAATGGGCTCAGATTTCTACACAATGTGCACCCTGTTACAGAGAATTTCTGCTACCAGATTACATCTAAAGCAGATCTGTATCTTTGCAGAAGAAAGCAATCATCCTTTTCTCCCCTCAAGCTTCTCTCCATGGTGCTGGAGGGGTTAAACTCCTATGTGACTTACTTGCACATTAATAGGCACTGCAGTATTTATGTCCATAACCACTTTTTTGGGCAACATATATATCCACAGCCCTAGCATGCACAGTAGTATGAATGGCACATAGAACATTCATTACCATTCTGTTGAAATAATCCTTAACTCAGAAGTTACACACATCTCGTTGTGGCACTTGAATCAGCACACCTGTTTGTTACATTGATTTTATCTATTTTTAATTTATGATCTGTACACTTTTGCCATGATATTCCTATTTTTGATTGTTAGCATTTCTAGTTGATATTTGTCACCATGAGGGCTAGCTATACTGTTACACCATAGAAAACTAATGGGGCAGCAACAAAAATATATATATCAGGATTTTGTACTGAAAACAACAATAAAATGAAATTGAACATGATTGGATGCATGTAATGACACTGTGCAGTGTGTGTGCATGTGTGTGTTTATGGGTAGCAGTGCTAGTCTGTTGTAGCAGAAATAAAAAAAATCCGTGTGGCGTTTTAAATATTAGCAAATCATTACACCACAAGTTATTGTGGACTGCAGGCCACTTTATCAGATCCAGTCTTTAGCTGACACTTAAAAAGCAGCAGAGAGGATAAAATGCCAATGTATATATTATCCTGGGAGCATAGAGAAAGCTGTGTATAAGATAGTGAGAATTGTGCCAAGTACACATTATTTTCCATTAAGTACAGAAGCTTTTATAGAACATCTTCCGATTTCTGACTTTATGGACAAATTTCTTGGTGGTCATGATCAGTGGTAACATCCCAGAGAGTCATAGTGTTCTGACAGCAGCGCAATTTGTGATTCAGCATACAGGTCATAAGCTTCCTCTTATTTCATCAGGCTCTTCTTCTTTGCTATGGCTTCTGAGAGATTAATCCATTGCTTCTCCCTCTGATCCAGGTGTTTGTTCTGGCCATGATGACAGTGGAGCTCTTTGGTATTATGGGCCTGATGGGGATCAAACTGAGCGCCATTCCAGTAGTCATCCTCATAGCTTCTGTGGGCATTGGTGTGGAATTCACTGTACATGTGGCCCTGGTAAGTAGAAGTTCTCTTGGAGCAAGTAACTCATAAACAGAAAATTTACAAATAAAACCCCAAAGCAGAATTTTTGCAGCACTAGGTGGACCAAGAAATGGAAGACATGTTCCTCGCTTTTTTAGGGTCCACTCATAAGTGCCATTAAACCATGTACTCATTTTATATACAGTATACTGATATAAAACTCTTCTTTCCTTTCCTTTTAACAGCCCCTTCGTTTTCTCTGCCCCCTTTATTTTTACCTCTCAGTAGGCAAATTAGTAAATGTGGCGCTAACAGTAAATCATTTTGCATGTAAGATGCAGAAATTGACATGTGATCAGTGTCCTCAAGTGCAGGGGAGGCAGCCTTCAGAAAGCAAGTCATATGGTTACAGGACTTATAAAAATTCTCAAATAGCCTTCAGTAGACAAACAGGAAAATAGAAACAACAAGTCACACAAAGATGTCCCATTTTGCTAGACCACCATGCAACTTCAGGGAGGGAGGTTGGAACCATGCTAAAAGCATGTGATTCAAGGCGCTCTTGACTTTATGTGGGACCATGTTCAAAGGCATAGGGCTCCCTGAAGACCCCAAAGTACCTGAGTACTCTTTTTCTAACCAGATAGCTTGGTAATGTAGCATTGCAATCTAATAAATTCAAATGGCTTTATGTCACCCATCGCTCAGAGTATTTAGATTGCCCATGTTTTGTCTGATCTATTAATACTTGATCAGTAATAGTACTTGCATGGGAGAATAAGTAAACAATGGGTCTTCAGCTTAAAGTAGATTTGTTATTCCTTAAAAGCCACTATTTTATTGTAATCTGTAGTCAGCGTGGCGTTTAATCCACATGTTCAGTTATGAGTGCAAAACTGGGATGGTGGTGATTTGTAACTCCTTCTGGCTTAATTTGTATAAATTGTACGTGAACTAAAACTCTGGCTTTGCTTTCAAAGAAACTTGAGTGACTGCTGTCATTTCTGAGACTTTTTGACATTCCAGACATTTCTGAGACCAATTACTTAAACTAAGAAAACTGGGACCTGCCCTAGCAGTAGCCACTAGTAACATGATATGGGCCTCTGGCTCATCTTCTTTCTTGCAAAGCAGATCCTCTAAGAAGTGCTGAGGTTACTAACACTTTTGTGAGGCTATGTCTGGACAATTCATTCTCTTTCTGAAACCATTCTAACGGTCCATCTTTTCTCAGGGTTTTCTGACAGCAATTGGAAACCGGAACCTGCGCTCCACTGTAGCCCTAGAGCACATGTTTGCTCCTGTGATGGATGGTGCTGTCTCCACTCTGCTTGGAGTACTTATGTTGGCTGGTTCAGAATTTGATTTTATTCTGAGGTACCAATGGCTTTCTTTTCTGCTTTTATGGATGTTTTCTTGGTCCATTAGTCAACCTGCAAGTGAAATTGTATATACCATGTTGGGCCAGTCCTAAAAGAGTCACTAGTGAATTGGAAGCTGTCTTTCCTATGATCTTTCTTGTGACAATGTCACACCGGGAAGTAGGTCTGAGGAATTTGTTGATCAAGAGTGGAAATAAAGACAAAAATGAATAGGATACTTAACAGGGCAGGATTGGTACATTGTGCCAAGTTTGAGGGTGAATAGAAATTGTTTTAATTTGGAGATTAATTTATGGGGTTCAAATGAGGACTATGTGCCTTTCATTTATTTTGCATCTTCTAAAGTAGGTGTTGCTGCTGTAGACTATTTTACTCAGAGAAAGGATAGGTGTCTTGTTATTATAGGTGAAGCAACACCAGGGCCATAGCCAGGATTCTAGGTGTTTTCTTTTGGGGGGAGTGTTTCAGGAGGGGCAACAATGTCAATTCAATATAACATTGGCATCATGGGGTGGGCTGGGATGGGCTGTTAGCTCAGGAGGGTTCCCCCCCTGCCCCCCTCTGACTACGGCCCTGAGCAATACTGATTAGATGACAGCTCTTGGAGCTACATCTGACCCAACAACTGCATGTGGACATCTGACAAATCTGTCTGATTTGACCACTACATAGCAATTCAGGCAGCTGTCTGAAAAATTATATAGACTTATATAGACCCCCTAGCCAACAAAATCTAGGTAGGAGTGAGAAATGCATGTCTGTGCTGTCAGTATCAGTTGACATATTCAGCTAGTGTACAAATGTTGGTGGCAAAGGGAAGAAAGAGAATGAGAGATTGACTTGGTGTAATACCAAGTAGAACTTCCACAACTGTATTTTGTATCACTGGGTGAAAGGCCCAGATATTTCTCACCATCAAAATAAATAAATGCACTTCCTTCTCAGAAAAGCCACAGAGTTATGCTAAATCTCAGGTACTGAAATAGAGGTTGGAAAGCAGGGAGACCAATAAAGAGATGTCAAATATTATGTTATATGCAGATGGCACAGATGGCAATTCTAACTCCCTTCTCCCCACTCAAGGTACTTCTTTGCTGTGCTCACCATCCTGACCATTCTGGGCCTGCTTAATGGACTGGTGCTGCTGCCTGTCTTGCTATCTATCATTGGGCCACCTGCAGAGGTAAAAAAAACAACCCTCTTCTTTCTGACCAGCTTCTTCCAAGAATCATGGGAATAACAACAGGGAAGGAGAGAAGAGATTTTGCATCCTTCTGTCAACTGACCTTGCCAAATTGGGATGGGAAGAAGTGTCTGGACACCAATCAGGCTCTATGCAAAGCCTTCAACCATGAGTGAACATACAGGTGAAACTCGGAAAATTAGAATATCGTGCAAATGCTCATTCATTTCACTTAAAAGGTGAAACAAATATATGAGATAGACTAACTACATGCAAAGCGAGATATGCCATGCCTTACTTTGTTATAATTGTGATGATCATGACGTACATGAGATTATGTGATGATTATGGGGTACATGAGATTGTGTGGTTGGGGTTTTCATACGCTATAAGCCATAAGCATCAATATTATAACACAGTAAGGCTTGAACTATCTCGCTTTGCATGTAATGAGTCTATCTCATATATTTGTTTCACCTTTTAAGTTGCGTTACTGAACTGAATAAACATTTGCACGATATTCTAATTTTCGAGTTTCACTTGTACATCTGTGTTTTGACCTATTGGTAGTAGATTTCAGAATCTGCCTTATTGAATGGAATGGCTGCCTACTCAGGTGTGCCCTGAGGGGGTCACGTTTAAAAGCGCAAAAGCAGAAAATCTTTTGTCACCATCATCTCTTAATAGGTGCTTTTTGTCTTTCATCCTGCAGGTCACACCAGCAGATAATGGCAGCCGTCTGCCAACACCATCACCTGTTCCACCTCCCATCAGCCACCACAGCTTCTATGTTTGTCAGCATGGCCAGGCCTTTAGTGACTCCTTGGACTCAGAGTATTACTCAGAGAGTACTGGTGCATCCGACATTGGGGAAGATGATCGGAGCGCCTACATTATTCCTCCAACCCAATCGCACATTTTGGTCAAGGCCAGCAAAAGTCCCAGCTTTCCCAAAATCACTGTAAGTGGTCACAACACGTCAGGGAAGTCAGAACACCATTTTCTTCAGTGCTGGGAGTTAAGAAAAGAATAAAATCAGGAATTTTTGTGTCTGTTCTTTTGGCGGGGGTGAGAATGGGTACTTTAAAAAGGGGAGGGAGAGAAAATTCCTAGAATCTCTGGGAAAGACTTCTCACCTAAATAAGTTAAAACAATGACAGTAGAAACTATTTTTCCATGTACAGTGGAACCCCGACATACACAAGGTTCGACTTATTTAAAAAATGACATACAAAAAGAAATTTGGCTACAAAAATATATATGGTGATATGGTGATATCTAGAGGCCTCTTCTGGTAATCCAATGTGTTTTTGACATACAATATTTTTTTGACATACAAATAACCTTGTGGAACAGGGGAAAAAATCATATGTAGAGGTTTTACTGTATCTGGAATACAGTGTGGCTTTGTGATGTCTGTGGATGAAATAGGCATCAAGGTTCTGTCAGTAATTGTTTTAGGAATTAGAACAGATAACATCGAGAGGCAGTTGCTGAAAGCATAAAATCAGGTTTCTAATCTTAGGACAACATAGTTGTTTCTCATACAGCCTCAGTTTTTATTGTGGAATCAATGCTCACTTTAAAAAATATATCTAAGAAAGACTGTCATGAGCGGCACTTTGTTCAAATATTATAGTTTTCAGGCTATTTTTGCCTATTGATCCCTCCTAAATCCAACATCTTCACATCACTCTCTTCCTTCCCTGGCAGGTTGTGAAAAGCTACAAGGGAAACTCAGAACCACCTCTCTCACACGCTGCAGACTGGACACAAACCACAATCCCTGGAAACCACTTGCTGGCCACTGCCCCAGAGATCAAGGATGTTTCACGGCAGCAAGAGAAGCCCAATCACAGACTAGGGCCTTGGCTGGCTCGGACTGCCCCCATTTCTCCTTGGACGGATCTCTCTGCCCACAGCACCAAAGTGCCACCTCTGGGACCTGGTGGCACTTTCGCCACAGTTACAGCTACTGCTTCGGTGATGCTGGCCTTGCATCCGTCCCTACCTGGCTCCTGCCGGGGCTACACACACGAGGGCTTTGAATCTGATAGCCCTGAGGAACTTGTGGTAGACTCACTTAACGGTTTGGAACTGCAGAAGCTAGACCAGAGACACTAGCTCTTCACTTGGCCAGGCTAAAATCCTGGCTCCAGAATTCCTGCTTCAGGGACAGGATGGGCACAGCATCCCAGCGGGCAGCAGTGGCCCAGATTGTTCACAAACACCACAGACTGTTACGTTTTCTGGAGCCACTGAAGTGATTGCACTGTGGTTGACCAACTGTAGGGATAGACAGTGCCTTTGAGGACTGGAGCAAAGAAAGGCAAATGGGCTTGTAGTCACCATTCAGTGAAAAAAGCAGATGGGAGAATCTCTCAGCACCTGATGCTGCTTTCACCCACGCCTTATATTTCTCCAGGTGGATCTGCCAACAAAAAGCCTGCTGGTTTCTTGGTTGACAAGGCTTCTGGTTTTGAAAAGAAAAGGGAAAAAAAAGTTTGTGTCCTTAGATTGAATTGGTGGCACATAAAAGATTGGGCCCATTCACCAACAGACAGGGAAAATTCTGACCCTGTCTAACCTGGAAAATGAAAGTGACAGTTTTCTGTATGCTGCGTGAACAGTCTCATGGCAATCACCAGGATAGGGAGTCAGGATTGCCCAAATTCCTACCCTCCCATGGAGAGAATAGGACTCAACTTACGTGTGGGGGAAGTGCCCCCACACTGTGCTGCTATTCTTTTAAATTTTTTAATTAATATTAATATTATTTTAAGCTGTATAAAAAAGAGAGTCACAAACCCTTTCCCCTATAATAATAATTATAATAATAATTATTTGTTATATTTTAACAGTTCCCTGATTTTAAAAGCGGTGGTATTCCTTTAAGGGGAAGCACCAGGATGATGATGTCCCCCCCCAACCCTTCGCCCCCAGTGTGGAGTGTAGGGAGCCCGCAATGGAGGGGCACGGTGTGTCTTAATGTTCTATGCAAGCTGGGTGGGACAGGCTTCACGCACTGTGCTCCCCCTGCCACCACCACAACTCCCTACGTCAGCCTCTGCCCCGTGGCTGTTCTAAATTCCCATAAAACCTCTCTCTGCCCTATTTTACACTTGTAAAAATATCTTCTGTGGCCTGCTTTCCTCCAGCTCACTTCCCTGTTCATCAACATAAGACAGTCCATCATCCAAATATCCCCTGGCCAAAAGTAAAAAGGCCTCCTGGTGTTCATTATTTTCCAGTGAATATGATCAGTGGGCCTAATTCTCATCTAATAAATCACAAGGGTTGGTCAGAAACGATGACTGGCTCAGCCTTCCAGCCTTCCAACATTGGTAAAATGAGTACCCAGGATGTGTGGGGGGTGGGGGGGGGAGAAATGCTAATTACCTTGTGAACCGCCCAGAGGGTGCACTAAGATCTATCGGGTGGTATAGAAGTGTAATTGCTTTTTGTCCATTTAGCTTCTTTGGTCTGAAATTCCTCTAGATAGGGCACTTGCCCAACACAGGTAGGGAAACATTGCTGCAACTTCTGGAAGAACAATTTGTGGAGACATGGATATTTGTCCGTCTTTCCAATTCCGTATTTTAAAAAAGCGCTTCTTACAAAATAATTTGTACTCCAGTATAGCTGCCTAAGTGTGAAATGAATGTGTACTGTATTGAATATGAAAAGCATATTTCAAATTGGAATTTAAAGTGTCATTTGGGGAATGTATAATTGGCCACAGTGTATTCTCATGGGGATTGACTGCGCACGTATCACTTGGGGTCTCTTGCTGTACAAGTGTTTATCATATGCCGAAGCAATTTCTGACTTGTGTACTTGTACAAGAAACTAGTCTTGCAACACTACACAGGCAATGGTATCCCAAGACCACTGCTTCCCATATAAAGAGTATGGCTATATAAGAAAAACTTCATGTGTGAAATTATCTCCTGGTTTGACCCAACAGGAATTTTTGAGTGGCAGAAATCAATTCTATTTTTTTAAAAAATCCCATCTAGTTGTCAGAGCAGAATGCATTACAATGGAGTATTAAGAGTTGGGCAAAACTTTTCATTTGCTGTGAAGAGGTCTGAGTGCTTTTTCCTGGCTTTTTTCTGTTATCTTTTCATAGTTCAGCTTCTTTGGCTGAAAATCGAGCAATGAGCAGTCACTTAGGAACAGATGTGGTCCTAAAGGACAAAAGTCTTTGCATAACTAAATTGTTTTATGAAATATTTCAATTTTTTCATTCAGGTCTGGGATAAAAATCTGAATTTTATATGGATTTTAAAGTGCTATTTTAGACGGGTTTGCCCACAAGAGAGTGGCCTCTATATATATACAGTATATATCTTGGATCTCATCTAAGGAAATGCAATGGCAGATGAAACACAATTCTCTTTTGGCTAGGATTATTTCCATTATGTTGTCAGCATCCAGCATTAAACTACCCTATTCCCTTTTGAAGTTAGCAACAAAATTATATGTTTATATAATGTGCCATTTTTAAAAATGTGACATTATTTCGCCTGATTTGTTTTTGTTTTATTTTTTGCACTGGTGCAGTTTCCTGTAAGCTTCTTGTAAACTGATAGAAAGGTGGTTTAAAATTGTTAAAATTTTATCAAACAGGCAGTGCTAGCATCTGTGTGGAGCAGCAGTAGTCAGTGAGCCCTTAGATTATTGATAAATCTGTTAAGGGAAAGCACAATTTCTTACCCCTCCACTCTTGAGACAGTAATTCTGAGATAAGAGACAATTTCCTTCTACTCACACTTCCCAGTTATCATTATTGCAGCTTTTATTCCTTATTTCATGATGCTAAATCCATGACTTATATAGCATAAGCAATAGGGCTACAGGTGGAAAAGAATTGTTATGTGGGGAACAATATAAACACGGTTGTCACTTTGAATTCTGTATAGTCTCCCACCTAACATCCTCCTTATGAAAAGATGCAAAGACTGGGAATAAAAAATATTTTTTCACTTGAGGCTGCAAATTTCTAGTCACAATTAGGGTTGAGGATCCATGAAACCCTCTTTCCATCTGCAGTGGCTGAGTCTAATTTTGCCCAACAATTACATACAAGTGGTTTGTGCTGTTAAGGAATGCTTACTGGTGTTTCTGGTACGTTAATGCTTCATAGCCTCATTTTTAACATTAGATTATGTCTTCTAGCTGTTCTTTGGTAGCTGGATGCTTTGAGTTAAATCATAAACAGCCTGTAAAGGAAATGGTGTGTCCCCTTGGACACAGTGGTTGATGGACCACAGGTAAACTCGGTTACAGTATTTGTTTGAGAGAGGGGATTGATTCATTCTAGAATCCATTTTCCTGGTGACATTCTTCTATACCCCTGGCACTTTAAATCCCTCCCCGCACCCCTTTTCACCTATCAATTGTTAAGGTGGATTCATATTAACATATTTTTTGCAAGATAAATTTCTACAGAGATATTCACATTTTGATTGTAATTTGTAACCTTCACTATTGTTGGGCTTCAGGTTAAAATGAATTAATAATTTTAATGCTACCAGATTTCTCAAAAACAAAAAACAAAAAAAAAACACCTTTCCTATAGAGATTTGCCCCATGACAAGGACTGAACCTGACTGTTCTATTTTCCTACCACAAAATAGCCCAGAAATTACTGTCAAGATTTAAATTTAGGAACAATTGACACATTTTTATCATATTTCTTCCCCTCTTTTCTTGCCCACCCACTGCCAAAAAAAAGTCTGTTTCTAGGAAACTCATGGTAGAAATGGTGCTTCCCCACCATGTCCAGAACCAGCATAGCAAGGGGGGAAGCGAAAAAGGGGCACATTGTGTGTGCATGTGTGTATTTGTGTGTGCGTGCGTGCGTGCGTGCGTGTGTGTGTATGTGAACATGTAGTGGGTGTGCTGGAGACTTTTTAACCTGAATTGTTGTCATGCCATATAAATTATTTATATGATAAAGAAAAAAGATTTATTTTTGTAGTTTGTACAGTCCTCTAGCCTTGCAATGGAAGTTTTATTTTCAAAAGTAAATATATATTATATATAAATCTATATTCTGATGTTGCCCGTGTACCTTTCTTTTGTCCATGTTGCAGTTCAGGAGTTTGTCACAGGGTTTTAGAAGCCTAGGCACGTGTTCTTTCTGACAGGTGGGGTGGGTGGAATTTTTCATTTGAAAAATGATGGTAAGCAAAAGCATTAACCCTGTTCCACCAGGATCACAATTCTGGTCCAAATATCTTCCTTGGCTCTTCTCTGCTAAAAGTTAAAGAGACAAGAAAACTAACGTTACATTCTGCCATCTTTTCCAGCTAAGCCATAGGCTTACATTATAGGAAAGTTTGCTCTGGTGAACAGCAGAGAATATGAGATATATATACTGTACATGCAAACTCCCAAAAAGTCTCAATAGTTCCCAGAAAACCTGTCAAAATGACTGCCTATTAATTATATGGATGAAACATTTGTAATATAATTTGTATGTTTCATTATGATCACCCTATTTGGACCTTCATTTATTATATTTATACCTCGCCCCACTCAACAAAAGTGTGACTCGGGGCGGCTTACAACAGGAAATATACAGTACAAATTGAGCCAACAATAAAATCACAATATAAACAATACAACAGTACAGCTACAAAGTCCTTGATGCTCAAGGTTCCGACGGAGCACAAGGCTCAACGTCTGCGACCAGCAGCTCCGACGCCTCTTCTACCTCCTGGCCGGGTGGGGCCAGGGGGAGTGGTGCTGGCCGCCACAGCTGTCTCCCATCCCGGGACCGGTGGCGTGGGTCCTGGGAGAGACGGACGGGGTCCTCCAAGTGGAGGCTCCTGCTGCTGGTAATGGAGTACACCGTGCAGCATCATTAGAATATTTTATCAAAGAGGTTGATCAAGCACAAGTAAAAAGCTAGTGCAGAGATTAAAGGCGCACTGAAATTGATTTTGTCTTGTTTTTCAGTCCTCTGTTCCGTAATACTGAAAACAATGTGGGCATTTTTGCAAGTGGCAGTACATAACTTTTTACTCCGATTTGTTAACTGTTCATATTGCTGAGAAAAAAATAGTGGAAGCCAAGATAGGCTATTGAAAATCAAAGGCACATTTGAAGTCAATGTAGCTTTTCATGCAATTTACAGATGTAAGAAATAAGTTCATGATTTAAAAAAATATATCTGGAATCAGTCTGCCAAATTGGCATACTGCCCTTGTTACAGGCAATATGAGACCTATAATGTTAATGTTGACATGGACAAATATGGATACTGAATGACAGGATAATTCTTACAGTCTCAGAGAGAAACCTCCGAGAAATGGAGCCTCAAACCTGATTTCTTTTGCAGTAGAATTCTTGAGAAAATATCAGCATTTGAAGAGCGGTACAGCACATATAAAAAGACATGCAGATTTTGTAGCTGAAAAAATGTGAGACAGCAATCACATGCTGCCAAGAAATATTTCCCATTCTTCTGTGAAGCACATTTTATTGTGCAGAATCAAACCATCGGTCCATTTAACTCAGTACTGTCAGCAGTAACTGATAGCAGCTTCACTCTAAATGCTGAGGACTGAAACGTCAAACTTCTGCGTGCAGAGAGTGCGTCGTTGTCTTTGAGCTACAAAACACCCCTTTCTAAATATTTTTTTAAAAACTACCCTTAAATGGTAGCATAATACTAAACATGCATTTTCTCATTTTCAAAAACATGTACCACACACAATCTAGGATGGATTTCTAAACTAGCCTGATGTTTCTTCTCTGCCCACCTGGGTTTTAATTAAACAAAAGCAACAGAAATGCAGTCCTAAGCATCTTCACATTGAACCACGTGACCGGCCAGTGGCCCAAAAAGTTTGGGCACCCCTGTATTAAATGGAACATACAGTACTTTTAGGCAAATGTATAAGTTTGTAGCCCAAGTTCCATTTGTAATTAGCTCAGTCGGATGGACGTGACTGTAATGCTCTGGAAACTAAAGAAAGTCTGCTCACATGTTGACTGTGTACTATCTTACGCTAGGAGCTTCATGGATGACACTAGATTGAGAAGTATGGAGATGGAATTTGGCCCAGGTACAAAAGACTCCATCCTTGTGGTTTGCCCTTCTTGGCGCGATTCCACTTCTCTACTCTTCATTTCCATCTCTGCAGTAACTGTATTTCAGCTGCCTGGCAGTGTTTATTTTTCCATAGTGTATGCAGGAAGCCAGCACAGAGAAGGGCCCAGCCCAGCGGCAGTGTGTGCATGTGCGTGTCTTGTCAGCAACCACAGGGACCCTAGCTGAGATGATTCCATAAACAGAGCAACAAACAGAAAGAAGAAAAACAAACTGGGACCAGAGCTCTCAAGTAGAACATTGAAGGCTGGGAGGTGGTGGTGGTGGTGGTGGTGGTGGTCAGTAAGGACCTCTAAATGTGACTTCTAAAAGGAGTCCATCCATACAACTGCTTTATTCAGGGAAATTGCCTATGGAATCAACTGAAAGGCAGATGCTTGGCTACACCGAAGCGTAAATTAAATACATAATTTAGTGGGTAGTCCAAGGCAAAGATTGGGAACATAGCCTTCCAGATTCTGCCAAATTGCAATGCTTATCAGCTGAAGCTAATTATTGCCAGTGGTGAAGGAAGATGGGAACGGTAGTCCAACAGGATCTCGAGAATCAAGCATTCTGGAGCTCTGCTTCAATGGAAAAAATGCTGAGCTTGTCTCTTGGGAAAGGGGTCATCTTCTTAACTTTGCATCCTAGATTAGCAACTGGTGTGATGCATGTGCTAAAGTACAGGTTTTCTCTTGGTGTTGTGTAATAGTCCTGAAGAATCTCAAGGTTTCTATTGTTGGCTCGCTTTCTTTAAAGGCCACGAAAGGGCTTGTGTGCACGTTCCTCCTCTAGATCTCACATGCCCCCAAACACCACCCTATTGTCCCTGCCTTTTTCCCAGCTCAGCTTCACATAGACCAGGGGTGCCCAAACTTTTTGAGCTGTGGACTGGTCATGTGATTCCTCCCACCAGAAGCGGAAGTAAAGCGTGCCTTGCAATCTGTTTTGCAACAGAATGAGATAGATTTTAAGCTGCCACTTTTTCTGCTTAAATCAGGGGTGCCCAAACTATGCCCTGTGGGCTGGATCTGGCCCCCAACACCAATTCATCTGGCCCACGCCGCCCTCGTCACTCCTGGAAGCAGAAGTAAAACGCGCCTGTATGTTTACTTCTACTTCCGGAAGTGATGAGGGTGGCACGGGCCAGATGAATTGGTTGGGGGCTGGATCCAGCCTGTGGGCCATAATTTGGGCACCACTGATGTAGACTACAAAGCCAAACTACTACTTACCCCATTACACCATAAAAGTCTGGGCCATTCAGCAAAGTGTAAGCACATGGCTGTTAAAAAAACCTTTCTTGTGTTATTTGTCTCTTTCTTCCTCATGCAAGTTGTTTGACCAACATTTTGAAGGAGGAGCGATTGCCCCCTCAGTTATTGAACATAATGTGTTTTTTCCTATTCACTTTTTCTCTGTGATGAGCTATATAAATTTTCTCTTTCAATCTGCATGTTATGTGACCTAGGACCTGTTCCTTGTCATGTTCTTTTCTGTGCTATGTTCACTAATTCTCTAAGTGAAAAGAGTTTATTGGAATTTAACTCATGCATTACAATACAACATTTGTGATCTAGTCTTGTTTGTCTCTGTTACAATATGGAAGGATGCAAGAGAGTCAAATTTTCCTGGTTTACATCAGTCACATGCAAGGATTGACCAGACCACACCTCAAGTGATCCTGTTTGCATGTTCAAGACCTTCTTTCTCAAGATCATTAAGTTTGTCTTCCTGTCTGTCTGTCTCTTTAGTGAAGTTCCTTAGAAACATCTGAGAAATTGAAAGTTCAATTTCTTTTTAATTGTTGCTAGTGTATCAGCAATATTTTTAAAAGGATTTTTGACTGGCTTTTGAGCAAGGGCCATTGCTGATGCGCTGTGTCAGTTAAAGGTAAAGGTCACCCTTGCTCGAAAGCCAGTCGTATCCGACTCTAGGGTTCAGTGTTCATCTCTGTCAGTTAGGAACCACTAAAAAGAAACGAAGAGCTTCATCTCCGTTTTCCTCCAATAGAGAGCAGAACGGAAACTTTCTGTTTCTCAAGATCTTTAAATGGCTGCAGCAAAATGACAGCCAGCCAGCTGCTTGGTTTCAATCACAATGATCACACACTTTGGAGCTGAACCAAAAAGGAGTGCTCCTACTTGGACCAAGAAAGAAAGAAAAACAGAAGTCGCTCCTGATAGGGACCCAATAGTTGCAGGAAGGCATCAATCAGGGGCAGAACAGTTTGCGACAGCATGTACTTTGTGTAGTCACTAGGTAATGGAGTGAATCATCTCATTCCCAACCTGGACCAAACTGCAGAAAAAATACCTGCCTCATAGGTAAGACACATCTGAAACTGCATCTGACCTAGAACGTTTCGCAAGCCTGTTGAATCCAGAGAGCTAGAAGATCAGGGGCCATTCAACAATTACATGATCCATTTTTTGGGGGGAAATGGACACCCCCCATGTAATCTGACCCCCCCCCCATTTAAAATTACATAATCCAGAGCTTTTGTGTCGAAACTCTAATTTTTGGAGCTTTTCACTATTGGTGCCTAATGCAGCATAATCATCTAATAAAATAAAAACTTTCTATGGACCAGGTATTATTTATTTATTTCATAACCACCCGCCCGATGCAAAAGTATAAGATATATGAATTTCTGTCGGTTAGACTGCACAAATAATTTAATAATCTCAAATCGGATCAAAATTCCCAGAGATCATTAAAGCACCATGTTTCGAAACCACAACTGCTCCAAATGGATTATGTAACCTTTGACCTGACACCCCCACCCCCCCATCCCCCCACCCACGTAATTTTCTGTAGTTCAGATGGCAGACACACACACACCCTTAAGGATCACGTAATTGTTTAATGGCCCCTCATGATAAAACACAGCACACAAGTTGGGTGAGATGTGTAGGAATCGACTCACCTCTGCTGTCAATGCTAACTGGACAGAACAAGCAGGAAGGAAAGAAAAATAATGAAAATATTTGGCACCCTTGGGGTTGAAAGTGAAATAAGTCTCCTCTTCCCTAGAGGTGGCAGGATATAAAAGGGAGGCCACGGCTATAAACAGCATCCTTTTTAAAACCTGCAGAATATGTTTACCTACAGAGGTAGAAGAAATCTATGTATAGATTTGCATACCCTGGAAGGGGACCTTTTCTCTTCCTCTCTCCCTTCCTGCCTTCAGACTGTGTTTCGCTGAAGCCCATCTGGTGAGGTTATAGGACAGATAGGCTACACCATAACGCCCCCTGCTGGGAACGGTGCCTATCCCCTCCTAAGCTGCCGCTACTTGCGCACCCCACCACTAGCCTGGCTCACCCCAATCCCATTCAAAAGACCCGCTTGGGTGTTAGGTATAGTTCAAGGTCTCCCCTGCTTGAAAGGCAGTCGTGTTCAACTCTAGGGTACTGTATCTCTGTTTACAGCAAAAGAGGCACCGCTGTGCAGACATTTCCTTGGTCCTGTGGCAGGCATGACTAAATGCACAGAATGCCATAACATTTCCTGCTGAAGCGGTACCTATTTATCTACTTGCAATTTCTTGCTAACTGCTCAGTTGGCAGGAACTGGGACAGAACAGGTGCTCATGCTGTCATAGAGCACTCAGGTCTTGAAATGGTGACCTGCTGACTGCCAAATCTTAACCACTAAGCTACTGCAATCCTGCTAGGGTGGAACCCAGCCATCCACCCAACGTGATACTAAGTTGGTTGGTGCTGAGTGCCTCTGGTGGGAGAGGGAACATGGCTTCCCACTCTTCCTCAGGCGGTCAGAAGTGTGCCGAGTCTGGGCCAGTCCTGCTTTACCAGCATCCCAATAGGAGAGTAACATGGGACTGTGGTGGCTTAATGGTTAAGAGGCTGAGCTTGATGACTGGAAGTTCAGCAGGTCAGCAGAGACGTGAGTGTTGCACGACGGAGTGAGATCCCATCTCCGTCACGGCTTTTGCCAACCTAGTAGTTCGAAAGCAAGAAAGTGCAAGTAGATAACTAGGTACCGCTTCGGCGGGAAAGGTAGCAGCGTTCCGTGCACTCAGGTGTCTATTCATGCCTGTCACAGGACCACAGAAATATCTGCAGACACAGACCGCTCTTGGGCTGTAAACGGAGATCAGCACAGCACCCTAGAGCAGGATAAGACTGGCTTTTGCGCAAGGGCGACCTTAGGAGAGTAACCACAGGCCGCCTTCTGCTTCTTGCTGCAGGCCCTCTTGAGAAGCCCTTTGCCAGCAACAGACTTCGCCATCTTCCAAGTGCGCATGAAGGAGACTTGCAGCTACCGAGAGGTGCTGCCTCCCCAGCCTTAGGAAGGGCATCTGGCCAGGAAGGCAAAGCACCCTCTCCGGCTCTCGGACACAGGGCACTGCCCTTGAGCCGAGCTGTTCCCGGTGCCGCTCACTTGCCTGCTGTGTGGTCTGTAATTAATCCCCCACCACAGGCGGTAGGGGAGTTACACGTCCTCACCCAGCAGGGGAGCCCCGGCATCCCCGACTAATCCCCGGTTCTTGTTACTCGCCTCAGGGGGGCCGCCAGCCTCTCCAAAATAGCCCCTCTTGCTCTTAAACACTCTCCCCCTCCTCCGCCTCCTTCATGTCAGATTCAGAAGTGCCTGTGTGGAGACAAATTGAAGGGAAAGCTACAAATGCGGCACTGGTCTCCTCTAAAAATATATGTATATACACTTTATCCTTTTTGCAACAATGGCACAAGTCGTTTGTTGCCTCAGAGCGAACATGGCCCCCATTTCTGCTCATGGGTTCTGGGCCTTGTGAGAAAGCCTCAGAAAGGTCGAGTATTACTGAGGGCTGGAAGGTAGCCTTGCAAAAACTGGGAAGGTTTTTTTTATTATTATTTAAAGGAAGCCTGAAATAAAAAGGGTGAAGGGCTGAAATTCTGAGGTGGAGGATTTAAGCTTCTCTTCCTGCGCCGCTTTGCATGACAAAAGCCCAGCTGCAGAGATGACACCCTCCCTTCCCCCACCACCACCACCAAATTCACCTCCCCAATTACCAATCAAGCCCCATTATGTGGCTACAACACAGCCCTCAGCACTTAGGCCCACCCAAGCAGCCAACCTACAGACAGCACATTCTCAACTCATGAATGGAGCCATTTTGCCTGGGGGCTCTGTCCCCTTCTGTTAAAGCCGTCCTTTGGCTGCTGCGAGTGGGAAATAAATAAATATCAGTCTTGTTTTGCTACTATTTGGATAAACCGAAGTCAAGTCTTCCCACTCCAAGGTGGCTGATGTGTTCCTTCCATTTAGTGCAGAGCTGGTTATGAAATTGGGCAAACCCAACTTCAAAATATATGCTTTTCACGGAACAGCAAAACATATTACAGTGATACCTCATACAATGTCCAAACTTGGTTCCACAAGTTTGGACTTTATATGGATTTGGACTTTGTACGAGGCATGCAAAATCCTAGCCGCGACGCCTCATACAACGTCCAAATCCTTGCCGCGTTGCCTCGTACGTCGTTTCCATAGAGATACATTGTACTACAGTACAGACGTCAGGGCAAAGTCAAGGAAACAGTCAGGAAACTGACAGAACTTTAAGAAATCATTGTCTAAAGGCTAAATACATTACAAAAACATGTCAAACAACCCTGATTTTAGGGGACAAACCATACAAGTTTTTAACTTTTTAAAACTTTATGAAGTGCAGGTTTAAAAGTTAACATGTCCCATCATGCAGCACAGTGTGAATTTGCAGCCATGCGGCCGATCATCCATTTTTTACAAGCTACTGTAAACAATTACTGGATGGAAGCAAGGACAAAATGGATTCCAACATGTCCCATCATCCACTGTGCCAAAGAATGATCTAAGAACCTGAAGAATGCTGCAAAAATCCCAGCTTCCAAAAATTCTGATGAAAAAAATCCAAAGTCGCGCTCAAAACCACTCCTAAACACTCTTTGCCTCGTGCAAAACCCACAAGAGCAATGCATGCATGCGTCCTACCTTTTATACTGTCCAGGCACAATGCAATCTGGGTGAGAAACCCTAATGCCTCATACAAAGTCGCAGCAACTTTGTATGAGGCCACTTTTTTCAAGGAAATAAGTGATGTTGTATGAATTCGATGTTGTACGAAGTGGACTTTGTATGAGGTATTACTGTACCAACTTTACCACATCACCACCAAGAAAGTGGCTTCATTTGGGCCGTTCAGATTTTGATCAGGACACGAAATAAGGTTGCCAACTTTGCATTTCTCTTCACACTACCACACCAATGTACTACTCAACTTCTGTACTTTTTAGAATAAAGAACAAAGTGTATATTAGGAAGTCTGAACAATATGTGCCGATGGACCACAGCCTCAGTTTGTTGCTACCCTACATTTTCCTCCTTTTTCTTCATTTCCACGTGAAATCAACCAGAGCTGTTGCCTGCCACAGAGAACTAGGGATGCCACGGGGTGAAGTTGCTGAAGGAAAGTCTGCAGAGAGATTTGGCTACACCTGTGGAATTCAGTGGCTGCAATTCATTTATATTGGACAGATCTGTCTGAGTTGATGGGGGACAAAACAAGAGGCTCCATGACTTTTGAGCTGCACTGTGTCTCTGCCCCAATCTACTTTAGCTACATAAGGTAGGGCCATTAATGATGGATGTAGCCACTGATGGTGAGTAGCAAAGGATAATAGCTGTTAACACATGAAGGATAATTAAGAGACAGATAGGACTGGATTTCATGGGAAGAAATTGTTTTCACAAGGCAAAGTGTAGCCTCAGACCGAAAGAGTGGGTTAAGAGTCAGCAAAGCAGAAAACAGTGTTTCAGTAAGGCATCCCTTCATCTCAGTACCATCAAAGAATCCCATAACTATCTTCCATTAAATAGTTGGAGTCTCATTCTACATTGGTCTCAATCCTGCCATCATATGCAAAATTTAATCTTAAAGTGGGTCCTATGACTTGCTCCTTACAATTATGGTTCCATAATGCCGACTGGTGGCCAAGGTTGATCAGTGCAACCAGTAAGGGCAGAAGAGACAGGAAAGACTGGACAGAAGCATTCAAAAAGGGAAGAGAGAACAACAGCACTTAAAGCTCTGCTTTGGCAAATTTGCACAAGATGGGAAATAGCACCTTCATTACTGGGAAGGAGATCCTTGACAGTAACACAAAATGGAAGTGTTTACCATACTTCTTCTTCTGTGTCTAGGCCAGACATGAAACTGCCAAAATGAAGGCATCTTTTGGTGAGCTCATTCTGCAGTTCCTTTTGCCTGACCTAGTGTGAGAAAGATTAGCCGGCAACACAATTGTGGTTCAAGAATACAACAGTCTTTGAGGAGGCTCTTACTGTGTACCCTGTTGACCATGCTGATATGTAGACAATGAGGGGGAAATATTATTCTTATCTATTGCCTTTTTATGAAACTTTAGCAGATATATCTGCTAAACATAATCACCTGCTAAACTCCATGGGATATACTCTCACACAACTGTGAGCGGATTTCACCTTAAGAAATAGATCAGAAGTTAAAAGATGAACAGATTTAAACTGAAAATTGTGTGCTATGCAATGTCTGTTTTGCTTCTACTGTTGATTACAAACAATAATGAAATTACCAAGTTAGTCTTTAACAGACTCCAGAATCATGAATCCAGCTCTTCAGCCTATCTGTCACTGTGGGTCAGAAACAAAGCATGTTTCAATATTTCTTTTATGTCTCTCCCCCCAAATCTTTCTAAAATACAGGGCCTCGAGCTGTTATTGGGAGCCACTTTGGTAAAGCAGATAAACTATCGGGACTAGAACTCAAGAGACGCGAGTTCCAAATCCAAACTCAGACATAGGAATTCTTTTGGTGTTGGTAGTGAAGAAAATCACTTGAACATCTCGCGTAGCCTTAAAAACCCTCTCAGAATTGCTACAAAAGAGACTTCACAGCACATAACATCAACAAAACTGTTATTATTACCATCTTATCAATAAAATACAGCTTTTACATTTGATAATTTATTATCATAATGTGCACGCACACAAATGTGTGTGTGTGTGTGTGTGTGTGTGCGTGCGTGTGTGTGTACACAGGCACACACATTTTGTGAAGTTTGAGACATGATGAACAGGCCAAGTGGAGATGAGTGCAGATAAGAACAAGAGGCGTAAGAACTTGTTTGCTGGAGCCCTGTGTAGTGTCACTCCTCCCATGGGCTCATGTCTGTATCGATGGCTACACAATTATAAGCTGCATAACGCAATTTTTCTTCACACACCTTGGCACTACAAAATGAAAAGAAAACTTAGGTTTATTTCCCCAAATACACTGTAATAACCATAATCTCTGACTTCCAAATATGAGAAGCTAAATTTCCTCATCCCTTGCTCGAAAGCCAGTCGTATCTGACTCTAGGGCCGTGATGGCAAACCTTGGCACTCCAGATGTTCTTGGACTTCAATTCCCAGAAGCCCAAGCCCCCATGAATCCACACGAAGGGGTTTACTGCGATTCATCCAGCCCATGCCACCCTCGTTGTTCTTGGAAGCAGAAGTAAAATGTGCCCGTACGGTTAAGACTCTTGTGGGTTAACAATGGGCGCATTTTACTTCCACTTTCGAGAGTGACGAGGGCGGCGCGAGCTGGATGAATCGCAGTAAACCCATTTGTGTGAATTCACAGGGGCTTGGGCTTCTGAGAATTGAAGTCCAAGAACATCTGGAGTGCCAAGGTTCGCCATCACAGCTCTAGGGGGTGGTTTTCATCTCCGTTTACAGCCAAAGAGCCATTGCTGTCTGCGTCTGCAGACATTTCCATGGTCATCTGGCAGGCATGACTAGATGTCGGAGCACATGGACTGCTGTTACCTTTCTGGGTGAAATGATACCTATCTATCTACTTGCAATTTCTTGCTTTCAAACTGCTAGGAACTGGGACAGACAATGGGAGCTCACTCTGTTGCACAACACTCAGGTCTCGAATTGCTGACCATCCAGTCCTCAAGTTCAGCGTCTTAACCGCTAAGCTACCGCCGTCCCCCTCATCACTATAGCAATAGGTAAATCTCCAGGTGTACTGGACATCATGGCAGTACCACCTCCCTGTATATTGTTTTATTTCTTAGTCTCTTTCTGTATCAACTTCGCTATAATTACTCTTTTTCGCTATCTCACAACCGACTGTGACGTTCACTTCTCTAGCCATTAAGTCATAGTTTTGGGCATCTTGACCTATACAGCTACTCTTTCCTTGAGACATGTGACAGCGCTGACCTTTCAGTTTTCTTTCTCAAGTCACTGGTGCAGCTCTCATGTACAACAGATTTTTGGGAATGAGACTTACGATGCATAGTTGGGCAAAAAGAGTGTACTAGAGCAGGTTGACGATTCAGGAAGCGCATCAGTTGCCTCAGAGCTTTGGGGGCAAAAAGAAAGAGTGAGATGTATGGAGAAGGTAACAGAAACACAAAATGGCTATTAGTGCAGTCTTGCTCCCAAGGGAAAGCAACACTTACCCTAATTTGTCAGGGTAGATATAAATGCGAGCAGGAAGCCGGCTTCTCCCAGTAACAAACCTAAGGAAGCGGCTGCGATCCTCTGAGGGAAGAGCAGAGAGCCATAAGAAACATCAAAACTTACCATTAATCTCTCTTCCGCACCCCCACCCCACCATCTTGTCAAATAAATATGTAGAGATAAGGTCTGAATGTATCACTAAGAACCAAGCCTCAAAGGCAGAAATTACTCATAATTCAACAGGTGGAAATCAACCCCAATCATGCTAACATTCAGAGCATGTGAAAGAAGAATAGCTAGTCACTGTCTGAGGTAGAAATAAAAACGAATCTTCTTAAATAGAGGAAAGTCATTTTACTTGTGTGATCTATAATTGTCTGTTCAAGGTTCTTCCCTTGCTCTTCCTTCCTCTGTTGTTCTTTTACAATCCTTAGCAGAGCAAGAATGTAATCAAAAGAAATGGAAAATCACCCCCAAAGATCTTGCAGGCATAGACCTAAACCAGTCCCAGTGCAAAAGCTGTTGAATCCACCATCTGATTCTCCTATATTCTCCTATATTTCTTATATTCACCTATATCTGTGATGGCAAACCTTGGTACTCCAGATGTTCTTGGACTTCAATTCCCAGAAGCCCAAGCCCCCGTGAATCCACACAAATGGGTTTGCTGCGATTCATCCGGCCTGCGCCACCCTCGTCACTCCTGGAAGCGGAAGTATGGGCGCGTTTTACTTCCGCTTCCAGGAGTGATGAGGGCGGCACGGCATGGGCTAGATGAATTGCAGCAAACCCATTCATGTGGATTCATGGTGGCTTGGGCTTCTGGGAACTGAAGTCCAAGAACATCTGGAGTGCCAAGGTTCGCCATCACAGACCTATATCATATGACATTACCATTAGTGAAGTTGTTCAGGGACTCCCAGAAATATTGAATCCTGGTGTCTGATGCTTCAAAATCCTCAAAGCGAGCTGTGGGAAGGAAAACAACAACAGAGATAGACAGATGAGAAATAAATTATTCTGGCATACACCTACAGTATAATTCAGGAAGGCTCAACTGAAGAGAAGGAGGAAGACGTGCCTGTATTTGAATAAAACAATCTTGGGGGGGGGGGGGGGGGGGGGAGAGAATAACAATAAATCATTCTTATTTCTTGGAAAGCACATACAGTAATACCTCATACAAAGTCCGCTTCATACAACATCGGATTCATACAACATCACCTAATTCCTTGAAAAAAGTTGCGACTTTGTATGAGGCATTGGGGTTTTCCCAGGTTGCATTGTGCCTGGGCAGTATAAAAGGCAGGACACATGCATGCATTGCTCATGTGGGTTTTGCATGAGGCAAAGAGTGTTTAGGAGTGGTTTTGACCACGATTTTGGATTTTTTTTTGAATTTTTTCATCAGAATTTTTAGAAGCATTTCTGGGATTTTTGCAGCATTCTTCAGCTTCTTGGACAATCAGGGTTGTTTGACATGTTTTTGTAATGTTTTTAGCCTTTAGACAATGATTTCTTAAAGTTCTGTCAATTTCCTGTCTGTCTCCTTGACTTTGCCCTGAAGTCTATGCTGTTACAGTACAATGTATCTCTATGGAAATGACGTTGTACGAGGCATCGCAGCAAGGATTTGGACGTTGTATGAGGCATCGTGGCTAGGATTTTGCATGCCTCATACAAAGTCCAAATCCGTATAAAGTCCAAACTTGTGGAACCAAGTTTGGACGTTGTATGAGGTTTCACTGTATTTACATATTTTAGTCTCAATTCTATCCCACTACTGCTTCGCCATTTCACACATATTTTTATTATTAAAACCGATGTGAGCTTTTTTCAAAGATTGATTACAACTTTGTCAGTGATCAATTCATTGTGGTAGTGGTCATTATATCTTGCACATAACTTTTTGGCAGTACCATATTTGCTGGCGTATAAGACCCACTCTCCCCCCTTAAAATAAACTGGAAACACGGAGTGCGTCTTGAATTGTATATAGTGGGCTATTTTGGTAATAACGGGGTGCGTCTTATACTCGGATGGTTCAGAGCGCCGGTTTCCTTGGGGTGAGGGTGTGCGTGCCCGGTCTCCCCCCCAAGGAAGCCGGTGCTCTGAGCGTCGGTTTCCTTGGGGGGGAGTTCGGGCGCGCGCACCCTCACCCCAAGGAAACTGGCGCTCTGAGCATCTAAGCACAGATTTCCTTGGGGTGAGGGCGCGTGCACCCGGTCTCCCCCCAAGGAAGCCGGGGCTCTGAGCATCTGAGCACCAGTTTCCTTGGGGTGAGGGCGCGTGCACAAAGCCTGCGGGCTTTGGGGCAGAGATCAACGTTGGGGAATTTGAGGAAAACTTTTGCATCGCACAATGTTATCTTAACGTTGTGTGGTGCAAAAGTTTTCCTCAAATTCCCCAACATTATCCAGTTTTAACACTGTGCGGTGCACATGTTAACCGGGGGTATTACTGTACTCTGATTAAAAGTATACATGAAAAACAATACTTTTAAACTTTGTGATACTGCATAACACAGTGTTATGGTATTGAAGATCTTGCTTCTGTTTACCAGGCACGTGGATGTGAGATATCAGTGTATTCCACTCCACTCACACCACATTTCATCAACGTAGTGGTTGTGTTGACAATCCTTGTTCACTGCCACTGAGTTTATAATCACAGATGTAGTAAAAACAACCATACAAGTCTCATGATGTTGTTCACTTGCTCTCCAAATCTTGTAAAAGTTATGCTTCTGAACTAACTCTCAGAGCCTCCCCGTTCTCAAGACCAGCGGCCATGGTAGCAGGAGAGTTCCGGAAGAGAGCGTCCAGAAAGAATGTGTGTGTCACCACATGAGAGTGCTAAATCTTCCACACTTACTGAGCTTCTTCAGGGCTTCAACAGTAACTTCAGGATCACCACAAACCTTCTTCTCCAGTTCCTGCCAAGTGAGCAAGTCCAAAATGGCCTGTGGCACTACTTTGAGAAGGCCAGCTCGCATGGCTGCAATCTGAGAGAGAAGAGAGAAACTACTTAGCACTAAATGGATGGATGGAAAAGGGGGGGCGGGGCAATCCCTAGCTCTGCCTGTCAGTTTTGTTTCATGTACAGTTGTTGTGGAATGAAAACAATGTCTCGTTTTCATTCCACAACACAGTAAAACCTCGTACAGTATAATGAAAATAATTGGTTCCACAAGGCACTTCGTTATACGATTTTTTTTTCGTTATGCAATGCATGCATCATATAACAAAAATCCCCATGGGATGCATCGTACAAAAAAAATCTCTATGGGAAAAATCATACAAAGAAAAATTGTCGTCGTACAATTTTCCCCATAGATTTTCATTCTATGATCCCCCCACCAAATTCTCTTCATTGTAAGTTTTTTTGTTGAATGATGCATTCGTTATACGAAGTTCCACTTTAAATTTTGTATCATAAGCAGTTATGCAAGGCCACTATACCTTTCTTGAACTTTATTCAACTTCCTACTTGAACTGTCTCTACCTATTAGGTAAAGGTCACCGTTGCTTGAAAGCCAGTTGTATCTGACTCTCGGGTCCAGTGTTCATTTCTGTTTGTAGCCAAAGAGCCAGCGCTGTCTGCATCTGCAGATATTTCCGTGAACATGTGGCAGGCATGTGGCAGGTGCACGGAACGCTTTTTCCTTCCCACCAAAGTGGTACCTATTTATCTAGTTGCAATTTATTGCTTCTCTAAACTAGATTTCTGGTCTAAAATCTTCTTATCACAACCTCTTTTCTATAAGGAAGCGATGGGTGACAAACAAATAAAGACAAACAAACATCCACTAACGTTGTCCCCTTAGCAAACAACCACTCCAGATGTCAAATGCTATGCCTAACGCAGACAAATGCTATGCCTAACATCCTTTAATCCTACTAAGAACTATCTAAAATGTAAGGGATGGTAATAAATAAAAGTATTGAATGTGATATGTCTCCGTATGGTACAGTAATATTCATAAGTTAGAAACCTCAGAAAAGAAGGAACCAGTACTTGATTTATAAGAGAGTCATGTTGATCCTTCCTTATTTATTTTTTCCAGCAGTACCTTAACTACTTTCTGGAAAGCTGAACAGGTATGATTTAATTAAATGTGTCAGGATTTTAGGGGTGTATCCATCTAATTTGAGCATTACTTGAAAGACAGGAAAGGGGGAATGAGAAGGAAAAAGAAACACAGCACTCTATCTTCTATCCCAAAGACAAGGCAATGGTGTTTATAATTTCTATATAGGAACAAAGCATCTCTCAAAAATCTGAGCTCCTGGACTCACCAACATCCAATAGAGCAGTGATGGTCAAACTTGGCACTTCAGGCGTTCTTGGACTTCAATGACCAGAAGCCCAATTCAGCACTCCTGCTGATCAGGGATCCTGGGATTTGAAGTTCAAGAACATCTGGAGTGCCAAGGTTTGCCATCACTGAAAGAGAGCAAGTGAGAAAAGGAAGGCAGATACTGACAGATGATAGTTGGAGTACAAAGAAGCCAGGCATGTCTATATTTCCCAAATGCCAGGGTGCATTACCTGCTCCTTGCTCTCATTTAGCCGTGTCTTCCGTACCAGCTGGATGAATTCCTGACGGTCTTCGTAGCGTACCACAGTGCGACTGCCGCCAGGGATAAGCTCCACCATGCGCTGGTCGCTCAGCACTGTAGTATAGGTCAGTTCATTCCCAAATTTGAACTCAAATGTCTCTTTGTCCATTACTACCATCATCTCCAGAAGCTTCACCTAAGAATATGGAAGAAACAAGAGAAATCATTAGAAAAGTGGTAAGAATGAAGTTTTATATAATCATTGCTGTAAGCTAATGGTTACAGAATCACATTACTATGCCTATCACATAGCAACATGCATTATATCTAGAAATCTGCACATTTGGTATGGTTAGAAGCTATAGTATCTGTGGGCCACTCCCATTAATTAAATATGAATATGGAACAAAGCTACCACTCTACTTTCCAAAGGCAATTCTTAAACAAAATCATACTGAATTGCCCACTATGTCATGCTGCTATTCCCACAGGAATAAAGCACAAAGGCCGGAGAAGACTGTGTGTCAGCAATGTTAATGAAAAATTCTTCCACTTAGGCCAGTGATGATGAACTTTGGCACTCCAGGTGTTCTTGGACTTCAATTACCGTATTTTTCAGAACATAAGACACACTTGACCGTAAGACGCACCCAGTTTTTAAAGCAGGAAAACAAAAAATATATATTCTGAACCAATTGGTACTGTATTTGCACCACCAACCAGTGGTGGCACTGCAGGGGAAATGGGTGGGCAAGCCAATTGCACTGAGGCAGGAAGTGATGCTCTAGCCTAACCTCTTGCTCTCCCTGCAACCAGGAAGCATGGCTTCCCCCTCCATTTTGACCACATGGAGCAGGGACAAAGGCAAGAAAGGTAAACGAAACCCTTTCTTTTTATGCACAGATTTGGTTTCCCACTTAAATGCATTGGGAACATACAAACAAAAAAGCTTTAGAAATTGATTTCCAATGCATTTAAATGGGAAATTGTGATTTTCGCCCTCTTGTGGCCACCTGTGGTAATGGCCCGCCAGACATATGTTTTTCTTTCCCTGGCCTGGAGCAGCAGTGGCGGCGGTGGTGGAGGTCTTTGGCCAGCTGCGGCTGTTGTAAAAAATCCTGGGCAGCATTCAGACTATAAGGCGCACCCTCACCCCCCACACACCCCACTTTTTTTTTGAGGAGAAATGCGTCTTATGGTCCAAAAATATGGTACCAGAAGCTCAAGTCAGCACTTTTGCTGATCAGGGCTCCTGGAAATTGAAGTTTAAGAACAGCTGGAATGCCAAGATTCGCCATCACTGACTTAGGCTACGACTACACTGGCAAATCAAATCATTCCATTTTAGCTTTGCTGCAACCTGTTTTGCAGCCTGCTTTACAGATGAATTTGTGGGATACACAGAAAGAGCCTCCTCGAAGATTGTGGAATTTTGGACACACAATCAGACACACCCCAGGCAATGGCAACCTTACTTTGGTGGCTAATCTTTCTGAAAAGCTAAGTCAGGTGAAAGGAACTATGGAATGAAGTCGCCAAACGGTGGCTTCATTTTTGCAATTTAAAGTCTGACCTATACACAAAAGAAGGAGTTGAATTTGCAATCAGTGATCGTGCAAAGTAATACAAAAATCCAGCATTCAGACACAATGTGATGGGGTTTTCATTTCAGCCCACAGCTGCTCCTTCTTTCCTTTCTTCCTCTAAGCCCACCTCTGCTGATTCTTTTATGGTTTGCTGTCAAGTCACTTGATTTTTTAAAAGGTTGCACAAAAACAGTGGCAACATTCTAAAGTTTTTCTTAACATGTAAGCTATATCACAGACCATAGAAACATGTTTTATTTTGCCTGGGTTGTTTGTTTTGTCAGTAATTTTAATTTTTTTATCTCATTCATTCACGGTCAATACCAGTGATAAGGTGTTATAATTCACAGTCAATACCAGTGATAAGGTGTTATACTGCTAATCTCATATGTTGTTGTTGTTCAGTCGCACAGTCGACTCCGACCCTTTGCGACCCCATGGACCATTTTCCGCCAGGCGCCTCTGTCCTCTACCATCCCCCTCATCCCTCCCAGCTCTGTGCCCATTGTGTCTATAATACCATCTAGCCATCTCATCCTTGGCCTTCCCCTTCTTCTTTTGCCCTCCACCTTTCCCAACATCAATGCCTTCTCAAGTGAATCCTCCCTTCTCATTTGATGTCCAAAGTACTTTAGCTTCATCTTTACTATTTGACCTTCCAATGAGCAGTCAGGGTTAATTTCTTCTAAGATTGACCTATTTGTTCTCCTCGCTGTCCAGGGGACTCTCAAAACCCTCCTCCAACACCACATTTCAAAGGCATCTATTCTTCTGCGTTCAGCCTTCCTAATTGTCCAGCTCTCACATCCATACATTACTACTGGGAAAACCATTGCTTTGACTATTCTAATTTTTGTTTGCAATGTGATGTCTCTGCTTTTCACTATGTTCCCCAGGTTTCTCATCGCTTGTCTCCCAAGAATCAGTCGCCTTTTTATTTCATGGCTGCAATCCCCATCTGCAGTGATCTTTGATCCTAAGAAAGTAAAATCTGTCACTGCTTCTACTTCTTCCCCGTCTATTTTCCAGGAACTGATGGGGCCTGTTGCCATTATCTTGGTTTAATTGATATTGAGTCTCAAGCCAGCTTTTGCACTCTCCTCCTTCAGCCCAATCAAGAGATTCTTTAGGTCTTCCACACTTTCTGCCATTAGGGTGGTATCGTCTGCATATCTCAGATTACTGATGTTTCTCCCAGCGATTTTAATCCCATATTGTGATTCCTCCATCCCTGCACTGCGCATTATGTGCTCTGTGTATAGGTTGAATAAGCATGGTGACAAAATGCAGCCTTGTCTTACTCCTTTTCCTATTTCAAACCACTCTGTTATTCCATGTTCTGTCCTAACTGTTGCTTCTTGGTTCATGTACAGATTTCTCAGGAGGCATATGAGGTGCTCTGGTATTCCCATCTCTTTAATTACTTGCCACATCTTGTTGTGGTCCACACAGTCAAATGCCTTAGTGTAGTCAATAAAACAAAAGTAAACTTGTTTCTGGTATTCCTTTGTTTTCTCCATGATCCAGCGTATGTTGGCGATGTGGTCTCTAGTCCTCCTGCCTCTTCTGAAACCAGCCTGCACCTCTGGTAATTCTCTCTCCACATGCTGCTGAAGTCTGTCCTGTATTATCTTGAGCATCACCTTGCTGGCATGTGGGATGAGCGCGATTGTTCGATAATTTGAACATTCTTTGGCATTGCCCTTTTTTGGGATTGGGACGTATACTGATCTTTTCCAATCCTGTGGCCACTGTTTTGTTTTCCAAATCTGCTGGCATATTGAATGCAGTAATTAGATGCCATCATCTTTTAGCACTTTGAAAAATTCAACTGGGATACCATCATCTCCACTAGCTTTGTTGTTTGCAGTGCTCTTTAGGGCCTTTATGACTTCGCTCTCCAGGATGTCTGGCTCAAGTTCAATTTCTTCATCATTGTGATTATCAGGAGTGCTGAGGTCCTTTTTGTAAAGTTCCTCTGTGTACTCTTTCCATCTTTTCTTAATTTCTTCTGCATCAGCTAGCTCCTTTCCATCTTTGTCCCTTATCATGGTCATTTTTGCTTTAAATGTTCCCTTGATTTCCCCAATTTTTTTGAAAAGATCTCTGGTTCTGCCTCTTTTGTTGTTTTCCTCCATTTCTCATATACTGTATGTTAAAAAAATCAGTGTCTGACTGGGGGAAAGAATGCAGGGCGGTGTTCACACAGTCTTAAACTTTACACCCCAACTGCCTACTTCACTGAAACATCACCCACAGACATACCCCCTGTCTTTAGAAGAATGAATCAACTAATCACACAAAAAAGGCTGTTTGAATAATTCTGTCTTGGGGAGAAAATAGCCTTCAGCAGCACACACACACACACACAAAAGCCACACTAAAAACAAAAATCGACCTGTATCCTGTGATGAGAAACAAATACTGAGAATTGACTTATATTATAACCAAAGCGATCCCATAGTATTAGACTGTGTGTAGTCATAGCCTTACTCACCAATACAGAGTCAATAGCAGGGAAGTCCTTACTCCAACTTACGTCCTCCCCTGTCAGCTGCTTCCAGACGAAGCCAGGCAGAGCCAAGACCTTGGACACAAATGACAGAAATAGACATACAATGCTGTAAAACTTTGAATCTAGATGCAATTATTGGTGCCAATGTGCTTAAAGGAAAAACTCAGGAATGAAAGCAAGATGATCTGTCTGCTTTAATAGGGATACTGCTGCTTTGTATTTTGTTTTTAAGTAATGATGTGTTAATGTATCATGATGCTTCTCTTTCATTGTATCATTGAATGTTTTAGAATGGCAAAATATACATTCTTAAATGGGTAAAAAGTACAATTAATAAGTACCTGCGATTATGGATAACCTAGTCCCATGATGGTGAACCTTGGCACTCCAGGTGTTCTTGGACTGCAGTTACCAGAAGCCCAAGTCAGCACTCATGTTGGAACACCTGGAGTGCCAAAGTTCGCCATCACAGACCAAGTAAAATTGTGGTTCTTTATCAGGGCCCCCTGCTACTACTTTCTGGCACTGATTCTCTGGAATGTGTGAGGTTCTGAATGGCAAGGCCACCAGCCTTTCCATTAGTAGGCACCAGAAACAACTACCAACAGGATTCCCCCCAAATGGCCTTTCTGTTTTGCCCAAAAAAAGATAATCCAGTGTGCTCCACATACTTGCAGGGAAGCCTAGTGTGGCTTTTCCTTGCCTAGCTGATACCAAGAGAAAAGCCACAAATAAATGGAAGAAAACTATATTACCACACCTTTCTCTGCTGGTTTTTCTTCACTCCATGAACTAATGCAAACCTGAGAGGATAGGATTCATACGATATCCCAGTCACGTCAGACGTCAGATACAGTACTGCCAAGTTATGCAAGGAACAGCGGCAGGAGGGTTCCTTCCTGTGCTGGTTCATAAAATCAGAAAGGCACAAGCCACTCTACAGCTATGCAGCCAACGGGAAGATCAGGAAAAGGCCTAATAGGTTCACCTTATTATTGTTTGAAAAGAGAAGTGACACTTACTTTTGACCCTTGAGGCCAGAGTTTTCCATCACACTCACCATTCCAGCTTTTGACTTAGTCAACCAAGTAGAACAGAATCAGTCAAAGAAAGTAGAGAGAAGAGGACAATAATCATAACAAAAGGAAACAAAGGCTAATGGGATATGCTGTTTGCATGAATGAGGATCTGTCTTAATTGATGACAGGCTGTCTATTTGGAGGAGAATTTTCAAACACAAAAATAGACAACAGCCTGTGTGAATACGGAGAAGAAAAAACGATTGCCCATATGATACAATGCACACAACGCCCCTCAACATGCACTGAGGAGGACCTTATGTTGGCAAGAGGAAATGCTGTCGATGTGGCCCAATATTGGGCAGATGTCATATAATTCCTGTTTGTTTTAGATATGTTAATTTTAGCTTTGTATGTTATTATATGTTTGTGGTGCCACTGACACAAATAAAGAAACACAAAAATACTGGTTTTTCGCAGTAGGGAATTATGAGAGGAAAAGCTATGCAAGTCAAGAGAGTTTGAAGGTCTGTGAATATCCAGATCAGTGATGGCGAACCTTGGCACTCCCGATGTTCTTGGACTTCAATTCCCAGAAGCCCAAGCACCCCGTGAATCCCATCCGTCCCGCGCCGCCCTCGTCGCTCCCGGAAGCGGAAGTAAAACGTGCCCGTATGGAGGAAGGGTTAACCCGGAAAATCCTTAACCATACGGGTGCATTTTACTTCTGCTTCCGGGAGCGACGAGGGTGGCGCGGGACGGATGAATCGCAGTTAACCCCTTCGTGTGGATTCACGGGGTGCTTGGGCTTCTGGGAATTGAAGTCCAAGAACATCTGGAGTGCCAATGTTCGCCATCACGGATCTAGATTATACCATATTTTCTATTACGGTTACATAGGATGGGGTGGGAAAATAACTTCTGAACTCTGTCAAAAGTTGTTGGTCAGTGGGGAAAAGGAAAGGCCATGTTTCAGGATGTTTCAGTTAGGCAAAATATAAACCAATTATCTACAGGAAATGACTCAGAAACATCCCTTTGAAACCATGGAGCAACATGGCCATCTATTTAAAACAAAAATATGTTAACAAGAGATAGATCTATATCTGAGGCTCACCAGGAATTCTTTGCCACGAAGTGCTGCACCCATGATCTGCCCAATCCACTCATATTTGATGAACTCCTTGCAAGATGGGTTGGGGACGTACATGTCTCGGGCCTCTCCAGTACCACTGCCCTGAAATGAACCACCAGTTGTATTTAAAATTTCCTGGCCAAGCCACAACACAAGTCACAAACTGGCAAAGATGCCACACCAGAAGGCCCACCTCAGCACCAACATTTAGCAACAGCTTAAACCTCAACACAGATACAGTAGTTTAATTCTGTAAGGAAAATCAAAACATGTGCTGTACCACTTCCTGTCACAACTCATGTGTCCTGGTTGGAACATAAGAACAATGAAAAAGCCTTAACCTGTGTGAGACTTGGATATCTGAAGGATCACCTCTCACACAAAACCTGCCTGATCACTAATACTGTTGGGGAGCCGCCCCCCCCCCCCATCTGTGTACCATCATTGAGAACAGTGGTGATGGTGTGTATGTGCTTTTTCTGCTGTATCATCCCAAATGTGGAATGGCTTCCTCTTGGAAGCTTGATTGGTGCTGACATTGACGTTATTTCAGCACCAAGTCAAGACACATTTATTAGATTCTTTGGGGGTTCAGGATTGTGACTTGCACAGGCTTTACACAGAAAGAGCCTCCTCAACAATTGTGGTATTTCTGAACCACAATCGGGCGTACCCTGGTAGCAGCAACCTTATGTTGCTGACTAATCTTTCTCACACTAGGTCGAGAAAAGGAACTGCAGAATTAACTCACCAAAAGATGCATTCATTTTGGCAGTTTCATGTCTGGCCTAGACACGGAAGAACTATAATGGTTTTAATGCTGGTTTTTTTAATGCCGTATTTGCCAGCGTATAAGACACAGATGAGTATAAGACGCACCCCATTATTACCAAAATGGCCCACTACAGACAGTACAAGAGACACTCCATTTTTCCAGTGTATTTTAAGGGGGGGAGTGGGTTTTATATGCCAGCAAATACGGTAGCTTGATTTTAAATTGTTTTTGATATCTTATTTTTAAAATTGTTTACAATAACTCTTTAACCCATTCTGAGATGCTGCAATATCAGGTAGCCTTTAAATGTTTTACATACATACATACGTATGTACGTATGCATGCGCACACACACATACACTCTACAAAGTGCTCTTCTTATACAGTATGGGCAGGCTAATTTCACATACTTAATAGGGCCAAACCGAAGCACAATTGGTATAGTAGCAATAGCAATTACATGTATCTACCACCACATAGCACTTAGTACACTCTCTGGGTGGTTGGTTCACACGGTAATGAGCATTTTGCCTCCAACATGCTGGGTCTTCATTTTACCAACCTCAGAAGGATGGAAGGCTGAGTCAACCTTGATCCCGTCAGGATTGAACTTACAATGTCAACAGTTTTGGCTGCAATGCAGCAGTTTAACCACTGCGCCACCAGGGCTCCTATAGGAGAGGCATAAGGTGGCCTCCAGAAAAGTTATGTAAATAACAGCCGGGATGATCCAAGAGATGTGGCTCTGGTACCCATGGAAGCTGCTGCTCTTCTAAGCATTCCTCTATCTCCAGAACATGGCATTCTCCAGCCAATTTGCTCCTCTTGCCTTCCAACAGGAAGCCAGGTTTAATATGACCAAGGAACAAGCACCTGGTTGGATGTGCGGACAAAAAAGGGAAGCGGCACAGGGGTATCAGCTGAACTAGGACACAACTCCTCAGACATATCTGCAATGCTATCCCGGAAACCACCACCTGAGAGAGAGAACAGAAACAAAAAAAAGGTCAGCCTGCACTTGATCAATGTGAGGAGCCAGCCTGTCCAATTGCACACTGCAATGAAGAGAAGAAGAACTCTTGCTTAGGAAGACTGCCATTGCTGACCAATTCTTTAGAATTAATCGCCCCTGAGAAGACAAGACTTCCAATTGTGGAATGAATACAGCAAAATGTAAAACTACTCATAAGTAAAAGTCATCCTTGCTCGAAAGCCATTCGTATCCAACTCTAGGGTTCAGTGCTCATCTCTGTTTATAGCCGAAGAGCCAGGGCTGTCTGCGTTTGCAGACGTTTCCGTGAACATGTGGCAGGCATGACTAGTGCACAGAACGCTGTTTACCTTCCCACCGAAGTGGTACCTATTTATCTACTTGTAATTTCTTGCTTTCAAACTGCTAGGTTGGCAGGAGCTGGGACAAAGACAGGAGCTCATTCTGTCATACAGTACTCAAGTTTTGAACTGCTGACTTTCCACCTTCCAGTCAGCGTCTTCAACACTTAAGCCACTGCCATCACATGGATCAAATTGTGCAGTTTTACACAATCCTTCTCATATATAGAGAGACTGTATTGGCTTAGTGGTTAAGACGCTGAACATGACGACTAGCAGATTGGCAGGTCAACAGTTCAAGACCTGAGTGCTGCATGATGGAGTGAGCATCTCGGCCCCACCTCCTGCCAACCTAGCACTCCGAAAGCAAGAGATTGCAAATAGATAAATAGGTACTGCTTCAGCAGGAAACGTTAAGTGTTCATTGCTCTCTGGCGTCTAGTCATGCCTGCCACATGACCACGTAAACATCTGCAGATGCACAGTGTTGACTCTTTGGCTGTTAACAGAAATGGACACCACACCCTAGAGTCAGACACCACTGCCTTTCGAGCAAGGGACACCTTTACCCTTAAAGGTAAAGGTTTCCCTTGCTCGAAAGCCAGTCGTATCTGACTCTAGGGTTCAGTACTCATCTGTTTCAAAGCCGAAGTGCCAAAGAAGCGCTGTCTGCTTCTGCAGATGTTTCCGTGGTCACATGGCAGGCATGACTAGACACCAAAGCGCACAGAACGCTGTTACCTTCCCACCGAAGTGGTCCCTATTTATCTACTTGCAATTTCCTGCTTTTGAACTGCTAGGTTGGCAAGAGCTGGGACAAAGACGGGAGCTCATCCTGTCCTGCAGTACTCGGGAATCGAACTGCTGACTTTCCGCCTCCCAGGCAGCATCTTAGCCACTTGAGCCACTGCACTTTACCCTTACTTATATACAAATTCAGCTCAACAGAAACTCACATTTTCAACTCCCACTTAGAGAAGTATTTGCAAGTATTGTGCTGGTGATGATGGAGAGGATAAAAATGCTGAGACTGAGGGTAGGGCACAAAACAAGTGTCATATGGGACGTGTTACTGAACCCTGTATAGGGACAGATATGTTTTACTTTCACCCTTTTCAGCAATCACAATGGCTGGAGGCTTGCTTGTCTGTCTTCTTTTTCTGAAAGATAAATGTTTCAAGGAACACAAGATCTAGAACTTACCTTGATCAATGATGCCCTCAGAGATGAATTTACACTCCCACCACTGGTCATAACGCAGTGGCCACCTAAGATGAAAGTAAGAGAAACATCTGAAGCTGCCTTATTATTGTTGTTGTTGTTGTTGTTGTCGTCGTCATCGTCGTCATTATCATCATCCAAATCAACCATTTGGTTCAAAGTCAAGGACTGGAATAAAATTAACAGTTCAAGCCTTAACCAAGGACCTAAGAGCTGTTAAGGTAACGTCTGAGTATTTATGCAGACCCCAGTAGGGTTGTTTTTTGGAGAGTTAGGACGTTCAAATCAGATAAGTCCAAAATTTCCAAATATCTAGTTCTCCAATCACTATGGGAACAACAACAGATTTCTTCCTCCAAAGATGCTCGACTTCAATTTGCAAATCATGATGTTTTGTGATTTTCTCCAGTTGTCTGTCTTCAATCCGTGCTTCTCCTGGTATAGCAATGTCAATAAACCAGACCTTCTTCTCCATAACAGTTATGTCAGGTGTGTTGTGAGGCGGATGTCTATCTGTTTGAATTTTAAAGTCCCACAGGATCTTGACTCTCTCATTCTCTAAAACCTTATCTGCTTGATGTTCCCAATGATTTTTACTGCATTCAAATCCATTCAAATTCTGGCAAAGTTTCCAATGGATAATTTTTGCAACCCTGTTATGGTGTTGCAAATAATCAGTCTGTGAAATTTTGCTGCATCTACTGATCAGATGATCTACTGTTTCATCCTTTTCATTATAAAGCCGTCATTTGCTATTGTTTGATATGTGCTGTATTTTTGTCTTCATGAAATTTGTTGGCAAAACTTGTTCCTGAGCTGCCAAGATAAATCCTTCCATTTCCTTCTTCAAACCTCAAGCTTGTAACCATCCCCATGTCAGTTTTGGGTCAGCCTTGCCTTCTACGTTTTTCAAATAATGACTATGCATTGGCTTGTTTTTTCCAGTTTGTGGCTCGACTGTCTATCCTTTCCTTTCTGTATTCAGCTTTCTTCATTGTTTTTAAAAGTTCTCCTTTGTTCACTTCCTGAAGCATAGGCTCTTCACTTTTCTTAATGTAGTCAATCAAGCTATGCTTGAATAATAATAATAATAATAATAATAATAATAATAATAATAATAATAATAATAATAATAATAATAATATTGCTATAATGCTAATAATACCATATTTCTATCTGGTTTGGAACTTATTAAATTGTTCAAGAGCCCCCATGGTGCAGTGATTAAGCTGCAGTGCAGCTAAACTCTGCTCATGATCAGAGTTCGATCCCAATGACTCAGGCTTCCATCCTTCCGAGGTCAGTAAAGCTTGCTGGGGACAAACTGCAGTTGTAAACTGTCCAGAGAATACTTTAGCACTGCAAGATGGTATATAAGCAGCTGTATTTCAAATTCCTTAGATGACTGTCATGCTGGGGATATGGGGAGCAAATTCTTCCCAAAATAAAGCTCTGTGTTTCTTCTTGATGACCGGGCTTTTAATTGCCAACAAATCCTTTGATTGATGCTCATACTGCAATACTAAGCAGTTGGGTGGCAAAAAGGGAAGACCGATGACTCCAATGACAATTATGAAAGCACTCACCTATAATCCAGTGGCTTCTCATACTTATCAGAAGGTTTCAGGCCTTCATACACCTAGGAGAGCAAATAAAGCAGTGTGGCTTTAAAAGAAGAATCTTGATGCTTAGGTAGAAGATAAAGGTTGCCCCTGCTCGAAAGCCAGTCGTATCTAACTCTAGGGTTCAGTGCTTGTCTGTTTATAGCCAAAGAGCCAGTGCTGTCTGCATCTGCAGACATTTCTGTGGACATGCGGCAGGCATGACTAGACACCGAAGCACATGGAATACTGTTACCTTTCCCGCCAAAGTGGTACCTATTTATCTACTTTAAATTTCTTACTTTTGAACTGCTATTTTGGCAGGAGCTGGGACAGAGCAGGGTGCTCACTCTGTCGAACTGCTGACCTGCCAACCTTCCAGTCGTCAGGTTCAGCGTCTTAGCCACTAAGTTCCTACCTTGATGCTTAAAAAGCAGGAGTAAAGGTAAACCATGAAAGCCCTGATGCTTCTGTTGTATTTGCCAGAACTGCAACTGGCACCACACCTTTTATTTGCAATCACTTTATAGAGCTGGAGGACAAACAAAGAGCAGCATACAACGAGGAGAAATTCTTTTGCAGATACTGTCTGGTTAGGCAGGTTCTCAGCAATCATTAGAGTAGCAAGAGATACTCAACAAATTGAAAAATCAAGTTGAGGATATGACGGTAGACTGAGATGAGAAGCTCAGGTTCAAATTCCTTGCCAACAATTCAACTCGCAATGTGATTTTGGTTAAGTCACTCTCTTTTGGCATATTTTCGTGGGATTGTTATAAAAATAAAAGGAAGTGATTCCAGTTATGTGAGGGTAGAGTTCATTGACAAAAGGACAGTAGCAAACATCAATTAAAGAGACAGATTAGCATTTTCTCTAAGACTAAGGTTTAGGAAACTAGTACCAAATGAGGGAAACCCCTGGAGGACTTTATCTCAGATGTGCAAACTATGAGCTTAAATTCAGTTATGCTGATTATTTAATTCCGTGTGCCAGGGGAAACTGGAATACATTTATTTTATTTTTTTGGAATAGTAGCCATGTTAGTCTGTGGTTAGGCATATCAAAAAACAAAAACACTGCAGCACTTTAAAGACTAACTGTTATATTTTTACTGTGAGCTTTCGTGGATCAAGTCCACTCCTTCAAACAAACGAGTAAAATTTCCAGGTTACGGTTTATATACATCAGATGCAGGGGACAAGATGTTACAAGGTAAATGGGTTACAAAGTAATGAGGTAAAGAGTAATCAAGCAGAATGACAGATAAGCATGCATATCAATGCAGCTTCCTACAGCTAGCAGTTATAAATGATTATTCAGATTAGTTTACAAAAGCTGATCTTTCTGTCACTTAACTCTGGGAAATTCTGAATTTCATCCTGTAAAGTGAGCTGATCTGGAAACACTGAAATGTGCCTCTCCATACATTGTCCTACAGATGTATTGGCTTATTGGGTATTGCTTATACTCGTAGATAGCATTTTCCCATGAACTGGACCTTGTCTTGAAGATACAGGTTGAAAAAGACCTTCAAAGTGGAACAGCAGATACCATGCAATACTGCAAAGCCAGACAACCTCCTTGCAAGGTTGTGAATCAAGGTGTGGGCAGGACTTACCTGAGTGAAGACAGTGTTTTTGCAGGTGGGGTCAAGTGCTGGATTGTCACGATGTTCCATGGCCAGCCGTCGGTTGATATAAAGCCGAGGCATAAAGTTGGGCTTACTGGTCTCCGAGTCTTTGAGGCACTGAGTGATTAGCATTGTGCGCCGCTTGGATAGCAACAGGAACTGTTTGATCTCCTATTATGGTTAACATGGGCTTGGCTCAGAAACAGCAATATCCCAATATTCAACATGATCCTTCTCCAACCATACCAACTCTACGCACTCATTTCACCCAAACAATCCTTCTCTAGCCCCCATAGCTAATATACTTCAGTTTACTTCAACAATATCCTTTGATGCAGGAAGATGCAAGTTTCATTTGCAAAGCTACTTCGATCTCCTAGCTAATAATCCAATGTAAAGGCAAGTTTCTGTAAAGAACAGACTGCTATATGAACTTAAATCTAGATTTTAAAGCAGAGGTGCCCAAACTATGGCTTGGGGGCCAGATCCGGCCCCTGATGCAATTCATCCAGCCTGCGCCACCCTTGTTGCTCCCAGAAGCGGAAGTAAAATGCGCCCGTATGGCGCCCCTGAACCATGTGACTGGCTTGCGGCCCAAAAAGTTTGGGCACCCCTGTTTTAGAGCATCCCATTGCCTTCTTTGGGTGAAGGGTTGCAAAAAGAAAACAAAACAGACTATTTTTGGACCTTGAAAACATATATATAGTTAACCAACATGTACACGAATCAAACTTGAAATCCTGGCCTTGAAATTCCCATCAAATCAATTAAAGAAACTATTTTAGCTATTGTGTGTGGGGGATGCTTTAAAGGTCAATAGAATTAAGACATCCTTCCTAATTGTATGTATGGACACAATGGCTGAAATCCAACAGTAAATCACAATTAGAGTATGGTTATTAAATTGCTAAAGATTTGGTGAGTCAACACCGTTGTAAGATCCACTAAATCAATCAGCCTATACTACTTTCAACCTAGTACTGGATTTCAGCTGATCTCCCCATTGACCAGAGTCCCATGCTGGAACATGATGATGCCCTGGATCTTGATAAACCTACCAAAATTTCCAGGTATACCAAACTAAACATTTGCAGATACCTGCAGGAAGCAGAACAGCAACTTTAGCTTAGCTTATTGCCCAGGCAAGCAGACCTACAGCAGACACAGAGATGTTTATTCAGTTTGTTTGCTTCCTCTAAAACAAACAAGCCTGCCCTGCTAATTCTAACTAAAAATAGGCAGGGCTAACCTTCACAAGCCTCCTACAGTATTACATTATTTGTGGGTTTGACCGGCAGATAATACAATGCCACAATGGAAATATGCCAGTCTCACCTTGAGCTTACTGCAGGTGCCCAGTGTGTAGTCCCATGCTGGAATAAGATGATGCAGAACACTGTCCAGTATTTTGATAAACCTACCAAAATTAAAATACACATGGGAGAAAAATATCTGAATTCAATAGGGTCTCACAATATAGTATACTGCATGTTCTGGTGGATGAGTGCATGTACAGACATGTATACACTTCTAAGCAATGTTTGTTTAAGAAATTTGTATCCTGCTCAATAACAACATATTCTCGGTGCAGTTTACAATTAAGAAAACTATAAAATATGAATCATGAAGTTTAAAACTAGACAAAAATCAGCAACAAAATAAAAACAAAAATACATGAAATTAAAAGTCATTGACCAACAACTGTAAAAACTTGCCTTTTACCAGTGAATGAGAAATAAAAATTTGAATTCTTATACTGTACACATAAGAATTGAAGTAAGCAATATTTCAGCTTACTGTTCAAAGACATGCATGGTTCTTACAGGGAGACCAATCTACTTATAGGGCTACATATTGATGATGGAGATTTTAGTTCTTTCTTTCTATTTAAAGGATATTTCTATCAACTCCATTCCAGAGTTCTGCATATATAAATTCCCTTATTTCATTTTCACAAGTGCAGATTTATTATCTATTTGTCTTATAATAAGCAAATGGGTTGTTTATTTGACATACTATCAGACATATATCAGTTCTTTGAGCCCTGGTGGCACAGGGGTTAAACTGTTGTACTGCAGCTAAAATGTTGTGAGTTCGATCCTGACAGGGGTCAGCCTTCCAAGTTCAGTAAAATGAGTACCCAGCGTGTTGTGGGCAAAATGCTAATTAAATCGTGAACCTCCCAGAGAGTGCATGAAGCGCCACATAGCGATATATAAGTGTAATTGCTATTGCTATTCTTCAGAGTACCTTTGCTTCGCATATAGCATACCTCTGAATGACCACAGCACGCCGGTAGAGGACATCAGGGTCTCTCCCTTCCAAGCGAGGGTACCTCACCAGATTGGCGGGTTGAAACATTTCTGCATTGAGCCCCAGTTCCCGTTGTCGAGAAGATTTGATCTTTATACCCCGGAGTCGGACATCGATTCCATCATCTGCAAAAAGCAAAGGACACAGCTTAGACAAAGCAGGTGACTAATGAATAACTTCCACTGATGAGGAGAAAAGTAAATATTGAGGGGGAGATCAGAGGCAGTCCCCACGCTACAAATGGCCTGTTTACATCCTACCTTGAAGAGGCTATGACATTTTTCAAGGACAGTTTCAAGGTTCTATTCATTTGTTGCCATAAAATCAACAGAATCCCATGACAGCTTAAAGCAGGGGTTCCCAAACTTTTCGTGCTGTGGGCCAGTCATGTGGTTGAGTGGGCCAGTCACATGGTTCCTCCGGCTGTAAACACTGCCGTAAAACCTGCCAGCAGCTGTCATAAATGCATTTATGACAGCCGCAGGTGCATTTATGGCAGTGTTTGCACATGCATGGACATATTTTACTTCTGCTTCCGGTTGCTGCATGGGCAGCATGGACCAGATGATTTAGAGCTGTGGGCAAGGTCCGACCCGTGGTCCGTAGTTTGACCACTCTGGCTTAAAGACTAAAAAGTACATGTAACATTATATCCCTCTTTGCTTTGAGGGGCTGTGCCTTTCCTGGAGAAAGTAAACACTCATGTTGGTGTTCCACAGAATAGGAAGCACCGCAGCCAACTCCAAATAGGGACCCATTAAAGAAGACCTTATTCCTCTTTTCCTCTAGGCCATGGGTCCCCAATCATTTTTGCACCACTGACCGGTTTCATGCTAAACAAAAAAAATTTACGGACCGGTACGTGGGAGTGGTGGGATTGGACGACGCACACAGGCTTTGTCTGAAGCCCGTGCTCGCACTCCGTTCGCCGGGCAGACCTGGCAGAGCACATTGAGGGCAGAAGGCTGCCATCAGGGCTCCCAGCACCGCCCAGCCCCACAGTTCAGGACAGCCCATGGCCCCGTACCGGTCCACGGCCCAGTGGTTGGGGACCCCTGCTCTAGGTAGTAAACAGACAGGATTCTCTAGGTGCTCATTCACACGTGTGGAATAACTTTCCAATCTGGATCTTCAAGATCACTGCACCCCCCTCCCCCTCCCCAGTGATTAACCAACTAATCCCCAGTCTTAACGGCCACATACCTCTGCACTCCATAATGCGGATTTCAATGATAGGCAAGTGAGCAGTCATGTCTTCCAGCACGCACACATCCCCAATGTAGCTCCTGGGGACACAAAAACATCTGTTTCTTTTGTACAGGGGAAGATTTATCCCTCCCATTTGGCAACCCTTTAATTTCACTTGCCCAGAATCTAGGAGGAAAAGGGTTGCAAGGAGATGGAAACCACTGTTCCTATAATCATTTTCCAATTTTCTCAATGTCCAACATCCTGTAGCTTAAAATAGTAAGTTCTACAAGAGTAAGTGGGGCTTTGGCAAGTCAATGCCTTCTCAAGTTCCATTGATTCAAATGGGTCAAGTTGCAATTTGTTTTTGCATAGTCAATCACAACTCAAGTAGGCCCAAATGGATCAATGGATTTTATAAAGGAATCAGCTCACCAAATCCCCACTGATTCAATGGGCATACTCTAATGCAGGGGTCGGCAACCTTTTTAAGTCAGGGGCCAGGTCAAGCTCCCTCAGACACTTGAGGGGGGCAGAATGGTGTTCCCCCCTGCCATAAATGCTGCTGTAAACACATCTGTGGCTAAACACGTCTGCAGCCATAGCAGCTGTTGGAGCGAGGGCCGGATTATTTGGTGCCATGGGCCGAATTTGGCCCACGGGCCATAGTTTGCTGCCCCTGCTCTAAAAATGCAACTTATTATGCTAGGTTTTCAGCCAATCATTTTAATTGAATTACCAAGGAAACTGCATGCCTGGTTTTCCCCACCACGCCAATCCCTCCTCCCTGCTCTGACTCACTCATCAATGCCCACGTCACTCAGTTTCTTCAAATTATCCCCTTCACCACCATATACAGCCACTCTCTTGGGCATGAAATTCTCATCTGTCGTGTCCACCGTCAGGAAGAGTTTCCTAGGAGGGGAAGCAGAAATTCTGTCATGATTGGAAACCAAAAGAGCTATAGCATATAAATATATACAGTATTGGTATATAGACAGACTGTCTATATCATGAGTTCTTAACCTTTTTAAGCAAGGGGCCAGGTCACACTCCTTCAGAAAGCTTCAGGTGCGGGACGGCCATTTTGCCCTTCTTCCACCACATGGTACTTCCGGATGTGGTGGAGGTGGTGGTGGAGCCACATGAAATGGTGCTGCGGGCCGCATCCAGCTAATGGGCAGCAGGTTTAGAATCCCTGGTTTACAGGTATATGCATATATATAGACAGACAGACAGACAAAGCAAGCTTCTAGTGTGATGATTTAACGTGTTTTTTTAGAATTTCTGCCACTGGATTTTTTAGAATTTCTGTCACTTGATTTTTTAGAATTTCTGCCACTTCTCAGGCCTTACATCAGTAATGGAAGGGTCAAGCATACCTAGAAGCTTATGGAACACAACAGGGGGAAACACCGAGAGAGAAAACTTGGCCTTTACAAGCCTTTTGGCTTCTGTTATTCTAACCCAATGTAAATGTGTAGATTTAGAAAAGTGTAGAAAAGGGGGAAGGAGAATTAAAACTGGTAGACACAAACACTAACAATAGTAGGGGAATAAGTGGCTCAAGTGGCTAAGACGCTGACTGGGAGGCGGAAGGTCAGCAGTTCGATTCCTGAGTACTGCAGGACGGAATAAGCTTCTGTTTTTGTCCCAGCTCCTGCCAACCTAGCAGTTCGAAAGCAAGAAATTGCAAGTACTGTAGATAAATAGGGACCACTTCGGTGGGAAGGTAACAGTGTTCTGTGCGCTCTGGTGTTTAGTCATGCCTGCCACATGACCACAGAAATGTTTGCAAAAGCAGACAGTGCTGGCTCTTCGGCTTTGAAACAGAGATGAGCACTGAACCTTAGAGTCGGATACAACTGGCTTTCGATCAAGGGAAACCTTTACCTTTACCTAATCCTATTGTGGATCTCTTTGAGGACTGGGGTAATTCCAGACACACAGAATCTAGCGTTACCAACAGAAAGGCTCTGTGCAACTATTCTGGGCCAAATCCTGTTCATTTTAAACATATATGCTACAGGCTACTGTATGCACAGGTCTTTTTCCTCTATTGTTTGCACCCTCTTTCACATATGGCATCCCCATTGTTGTGGCTGCACAATGTTATGCTCAGCTATTCCTGAACAGGAGTCTTTGTGTTTTCCTTTTAAAGGACTTTTCTGGGAGGAAGAAAAAAAGATGGAAAGCAAAGCATGAGAACAAACTGAATGGAAAAAGATGTCCACATAGGAACCAGGGCAACCAGACAATAAGAGACCCAGAAAGACCTAGGCCAGTGATGGTGAACCTTTGGCTCTCCAGCTGTTCTTGAACTTCAATTCCCAGAAGCCCTGATCAGCAAGAGTGCTGACTTGGGCTTCTGGGAATTCAAGTCCAAGAACACCTGGAGTGCCAAGATTCACCATCAAGAACCCAGGCCAAGCACTTTTGATTTAGGATAGGGTTTCACTCATTTTAAGTCCCACATCCTGTGAAAGTGCCTGTGATTACACAGGTTTTCTTAGAAGAAAAGGTTGAAAAGAGGAAAATGAAGAAAAGGTAATGGATTTGCTCGTTTCCTATATGGAAAGGAAGTAAAGAACCCTGGTGTTGCAGTGGTTAAACCGCTGTAATGCAGCCAAAACTGCTAATATTATAAATTCAATCTTGACTGAACTCAAGGTTGTTTTAGCCTTCCATCCTCTGAGGTCGATAAAATGAGTACCCAGCATACTAGGGACATTCCTCCCACCCCCCAAGTTCTGGGTACTCATTTTACCAACCTCCCGAAGGATGGAAGGCTGAGTCAACCTTGTGTCCCCGTCAGGATCAAACTCACAACAACATTTTGGCTGCAGTGCAGCAGTTTAACCACTGTGCCACCAGGACTCTATGTTTATGAGAAAAAGAAAGAAACCTTTGCAGCTCACTTGATAATAGTTCCTTTCTTCATGTTGAGACGGACCCAGTGCTGGCCTTGGGACCCATCGCTCTCCCAGTAGGTGTCTGCATGGTTGTCAGTCAGGCAAGAGACATTGTATTCTTCCTGAAGGAAGCAGAGCAGCACATTAAGCCAGGCAGAGAAAGGCTGCATGGCTGCCATTCTATCATTCACTTTCTCTCTTTCCCCTGTTTCACACGCTCACAGCTACCAAGGCTTGTGGATTGTTGTTTTTTCCTTGTCCGAGAAAGAGGAATTAGAGTAGAGGAGGCAGGAAAGTGAAAACAAGAGACCCAAGCCCACATGGTGTAAAAGATGAACTACTGTATGTAACAGAGAGGCTGACACCCCAAAGCCCTTCACTCTTCTCATCATACCTGTCAAGCACAGCTCCGGAAAATCCAGGAACTGCTCCAGCCCAGCCGCACATGTGTAGCAACAACTCCTTCTGCACATGCGCAGAACCTTCCTGTGCAGAACCCTTCTGCACATGTGCAGAACCCTTCTGCGCATGCACAGAACCCTTCTGCGCATGCACAGAACCCTTCTGCGCATGCACAGAACCCTTGCGCAGTAACTACTTTCCCCGCCGGTCAAATTACGGAATGGCGGTGGGAAATTGGAGGAACGAGTGCTGAAATACAGGAAATCCCGGCCAATCCGGGATATTTGACAGGTATTATTATTATTATTATTATTATTATTATTATTATTATTATTATTATTATTATTATTATTATTATTATTATTATTATTATTATTATTATTATTATTATTATTATTAAAATTTGCTTCTCATGTAGCCCTAGGTCTAGTTTTAAAAGCTCTCTGCAAGTAATTGGTTTTAGGCCTTCAAACAAGTGAGTACTCCGTTCTCTTGGTCAGGAGTCCCAAACTACCAGGCTGCAAACCAGTACCAGGCCACAGACCAGTATTGGGCCACAGGCCATCCCAAACCGGGCTGGGTGGCGCTGGAAGCCCCAACGGTAGCCCTTCTGCCCTCATCGTGCTCTGGCAGGTCAGGTGGCCAGGCCCCTCCTCCACGTTGCTTAACTAAGGTAGGGCTCCACCCCCCACCTGTGTGCAGTGTGATACCTCACGGCCCGTGTCGAATGGTGTGGCTGGCAGGTGGCTGGGGCCGTCCTCGTTGTCTTCCACCAGTCAGTGGGAAAATTGTTTAGCATGGAAACGGTCCATGGTGCAAAAATGTTTGGGGACCCCTGCTCTAGCTGATTCATTTGCTTGTTGGGGAGAAAGAGCCAAGAGGGTGGAAGAGAGCAACGAGGAATTGAGAAAACAAACAAACAACAAAGGCTTCCCATCTCTGATCTAATACAGTATCTTGTTTTTAGACAAATGTAAGCTTTGCCACATCCTCTCTAAGACGGGCAAAGTGCAACCCTCCAGGCTTCTGCACCAGAAAGTGTGCTAACCAAAGCTGTGGAAACTGGTCCTCCTTGCTCATGTAGGTCGCCGCACTTTGTTCTCTCTGGCCTAATAGAACATGACATCTAAAATTCTAAGCCCTTAAGACATACAGCTGCAACTTCCTTCTTTCTCTTAAACAAACCTCACCACACTCTCCTCTCTCAAGCCATCTGTACTGTGCCCCACCATGACCAGGAGCAGCATTCTGCTTTTCAACAAACAAACAAAAATGTAGAGGAGAACCAGGGCATTGCATCCCATAACCGATCAAAGTTGTATTAATTTTCTGTTCAAAGACCATTTGTTAACCTTATTCAAATGTAACTCATATCAGAGGAGGGAAGAAGATGAGGCATCTTGAAACATGGAACTTGGCTCAAAAGTATATATAAAAAAGAAACTAGCCCAGTGATGACAAATCTTTTAGAGAATGAGTGCCCAAACAGAAAGTAAGACGAAATCTGAGCTGGGGAGGAGGGCAGAAGCGCTCCCATTAGGCTGATGGACAGAAGGGCGGGACAAACTCTTTGCTCGGGGGTGGGAGGAAGCGCTCCCATTGGGCTGCTGGACAGAGAAGCAGGGCAAACCCTGTGCTAGGGGAGGGAGGAAATGCTGCCATTGGGCTGCTGGCCAGAGGGGCGGAGCAAACTTTGTGCTGGGAAAATGGTGCACATGCCAACAGAAAGGGCTCTACATGCCCTGTCTGGCATGCGTGCCATAGGTTCACCACCACTGAACTAATTCATTGAAACACAGTAATGCCTATTATTTTTCTTTCACAATCTGGAAACAATAAAAAAAATTATTTCTAGCAACAACCACAAGACTTCATTTTGCAGATGGAGCCAGACATCTGTCATAATTTGACTGTCTTTGTCAGCAACCCTGCAGGGTGGCTTGTAGGGTTAGAGGGGAGGGTGTTTCTTCCCAAAATTTAAGGAAGATTTCCTTATCCCCACGAACATAAGAACATCCTTGCTGGAACAGGCCACAGCCCATCCAGTCCAGCATTCTCACACAGTGACTCACCATTTGCTTCAGTGTATTCCCATGCAGATGCCCTCACCTGCTTAGGATTCCCTGAAAATGGCATTGAGAGATATCCTGCCTACCTCTCCAACCTGGAGGTTGTCCTTAGGTATCCATAATTATAGCCATTGATACCCTTGTCCTCCATGAACTTCTCTAATCCTTTCTTAAAGCTGTCAAGACTGACAGCTGTCACCACTTCTTCAGGCAGGGAGTTCCATAGACACCTATGTCATTGGCAATTAAGACTGCTAGAACCTAGTTATAGCAAATCGAAATTTTTTTTAACTCACTTCACTCTTAAACTTTATACACCGGCCACCAACTAATAATCTCTGTAAATGATTGCTTAATTGTGAAATAAAACTTATCTGATGACAATTCTGAGCTCAAAAAGTCATCTACTGAAGGAATAGATCCCATTCCAAAAGAGCCCAAGCCATGCCGATACCGTGTAAGAGGAGACATCAATGCTGTCCACATATTGCTTTACGCTCCCCAGATTCTCATCCTCCTTCCCAATGTGGTCGTAAAGGAAATGCACCAGGTCCTCATCGCAGTCATAGCTCCAAGTCGGTGGAACAAACCTAATGGGATAATAATTGGAGTTAAGGGTATAGAATCTTGTCACTCCAGGTGTTCTTGGACTTCAATTCCCAGAAGCCCAAGTCTTTGTGAATTCATACTAATGGGTTTACTGCACGTATATGCAATAAACCCATTCATGTAGATTCACAGAGACTTGGGCTTCTGGGAATTGAAGTTCAAGAACACCTGGAGTGCCAAGGTTCCCCATCACTGGTATAGAATGAAAAATGAGGAAGGTGGCCCTCTACCCAAGTATCATTCCCAGCAGAATTAAGTCCACAGGCAACCAACCTACTAGCAGGTTTTGCAAATCTAGTGAAGTGCACCTGTTTGCTCACTGCCTTTCAACCTCTCCCCACTCCTGAATGTAATGCATTGGCCACCTCAAACAACTGGTTCATTCTAATTCCCACACAGGAAATTACCGGAGTCTCTCCACTGCAGCAACATCTGGTTCCATGATTTTGGGCTTTGCCCCAAGACGTAGAGAATATGTTATGTCTACTACCTGCTCCCATCTGGAATAAAAGGCAGCATTAGCAATATTCATAGACAAATTAATTCAGCCAAAGAGAAATTATGGTGGTGCGGATTCTAACTGCATGATTACCTACTAAAACAATGAAACAATACATACGAACACACTGGAAAGCTACTGCATAATTTGTTTATTATGCAAGATCTTACTTACACGGCTTATCCTGTAAGTGAGATCTTTACATAACAACTTTAGATATATCTCAGTGCCCTTTTTCACAGAGCTCAATGATCGCTGATAAGCAAATATATGTACAGTAGTTGAAAACCTTTTCCTGTATTTCTGTGAAAATCATTTCTTTTGAAGATAATGTTGATGACATTATAATCAATCAACAAAGACAGCCGTGTGATCCATACATAAAATAAAATAAATGCAGGACGAAGGCGATACCTTTCACTCTTCACTCGTGAACAACAGCGTCTAAGAGGTGACTTGATTGAAGTTTATAAAATCATGCACGGTGTGGACAAAGTAGATAAGGAAAAACTGTTTTCCCTGTCGCACAACACTAGAACTAGGGGGCACTCCATGAAACTTTTGGGTACTAGTTCTCAAACAAATAAGAGAATGTACTTCTTCACCCAGAGGATCACTGGTCTATGGAACTCCCTGCCAGAAGAAGTGGTGACAGCTGTCAGTCTTGACAGCTTTAAGAAAGGATTAGACAAGTTCATGGAGGACAAGGGTATCAATGGCTATAATTATGGATACCTAAGGACAACCTCCGGGTTGGAGAGATTGGCAGGATATCTCTCAATACCATTTCCAGGGAATCCTAAGCAGGTGAAGGCATCTGCTTGGGAATCCCCTGAAGCAAATGCTGAGCCACTGTGTGAGACAGAATGCTGGACTGGGTGGGCTGTGGCCTGTTTCAGCAAGGCTGTTCTTATGTTCTTAACAGCACTGATAGTGAACCTCTTAGAGACTGAATGCCCAAACTGCAAACCCAAACCCACTTTGTGCTGGGTGAGGGAGAAAGCGCTCCCATTGGGCTGCTGGGCAGAGTGAACTCTGTGCTGGGGGGAGAAGCGCTCCCATTGGGCTACTGAGCAGAGGGGCGGGGCAAACTCTGTACTGGGGTTATGGCACACGTGCCCACAGAGAGGGCTCTGAGTGCCCCCTCTGGCACGCATGGCATAGGTTTGCCACCACTGCTTTATAGGATCACTTTAAAAATCAAACATGGTGAGCTTTCGTGATTCAAGATCACTTCTTCAGGCATGCATCAATTTCTTGTGGACGGGGTAGGAAAATTATAAAGAAAAGTCCCAAAATTCATGTTCAGCCAGGCTGTATTTTTTGTTACCCAGAGTTCCTTCTCACTCACAGTCCTCGTCTCCAGCATCACCATCAAAGGGGATGATTTTCACAGAAATACATGAAAAGGTTACAAATTTGATTGTGTACCTTGCATTCTGTGTCACCACTCTGTTTATAGAGTCGTGATCCAGTTGAAATCACACCATCTATAAGCAAAGAGACCTTCTGCCCCATATAAAAAACAGTCATAAAGACAGAAAGTAATTATCGTAGATTGCCAAGTGTCGGCAAAAAGAGCAGGAGAAAAAAAGGAAGCAAACAAAAATAAAAATATTGCAACACTTTAAAGACTAATGATTTTATTTCACTGTGAGCTTTTCTGGATCAAGTCCACTTTCTCAAAAACTGGAAGGTAAGTAAATGAGTGGTATAATCATGCATCTCACCATAAATATGCCAGTCATTTATTTGCATTCCACTGTCTGATGAGAAGGACTTTGGTCAACAGATAAAATAAATTATTAATCTTTAAAGTGCTCCAATACTCCCCCCCCCCTTTTGCCAAGATGCTGAGGCAAAGCGAATGATGTAAGTTTATATATATTTTAATAACCACCCCAATCTTTTTAGTGGCCAATATTTTATTTTGTATAATTGGTACACCCCAATACTGATTCCAAGAACTGAGACTGAGACCCAACTTCCATGACAAGTAAGAACTGAGCAAAGGCAAAATGGTGTTTTTCCTAATACAGTATACAGTTAATAAAATAATTGCAAGCTACTAATGAGCTTGCAACAATAGGACATGTCTTGTCCTTTTGGACATCACAGATTAATGGGTAACACAAAACACTAGCTTACACCTTTGCATCCCCAGTCAACGCCACTGGTCCCTTTAAGGACCCAATGAATGCAAATGTCCACTGCTGTGTTCCTACCTGATCACAGGTTTATAATCCACCCCAAAGAGTTGTTGTTGCCTCTGGATTCTCTCCATGGATTCCACGGGCACCAATCTGTCACCACCTTCTGCATGTTTACACATGAGAACCCAACCTTCTTCCAGATCACAACCAGTCTTGTATTCCTCAAGTTGGTCCTATTAAAAAAAAAGAATGTAATTCTGAGTGACCAATGGCAATCCTGAACTTTATAAGCTAAGGTCTCCCTTGCTCAAAAGCCACTCGTGTCTGACTCTAGAGTAGTGCTAGCGAACCTATGGCATGCATGCCTGAGCCCTTTCTGTGGGAATGCACGCCGTTGCCCCAGCACAGAGTTTGCCCTGCCCCTCTACCCAGCGGCCCAATGGGAGTGCTTCCTCCACCACCCCCAAGCACAGAGTTGCCCCCTTGTTGGCACTTTGTGATAAATAGATGGGTTTTGGGTTGGATTTTGGGCACCGTCTCTAAAAGGTTCACCATCACTGCTCTAGAGGGTAGTGCTCAGCTCTGTTTACAGCCAAAGAACCAGTGCTATCTGCATTTACAGACATTTCCATGGTCATATGGCAGGCATGACTATAACACCAGAGTGCACGAAATGCCGTTACCTTTCCCGCCAAAGCAGCACCTATTTATCTACCTGCTTTCTTGTTTTTGAACTACAACAATTGCCACGTATAGCAACGAAATCGCATAACAATTACGTTTTGGGTGGAAATGGGGTCTCGCATAACAATTTTCCCTATGGAAAAAAACCGTACAAGAATTTTTCAATGGGAAAAACCACTTCGCGAAAAAAAAACCAAATCGTTGTACGATGCACCCCATAGGGAAAATCACTATATGATGCATGTATCGTATAACAATTTGTTTCATACAACAATGAGCCCTGTGGAGCGGATTAAAATCGTTGTCGGAGGGACCACTGTACTAGGTTGGCCGGAACTGGGGCAGAACGACAGGTGCGCTCACTTCGCCACACAGCACTCGGGTCTCCAAACTGCTGACCTGCCGACCTTCCGGCGGTCAAGCTCAGCGTCTTAACCACTCAGCCACTGTGGGCCCCTCTATTTTTCTGGCGTGTGCACAATTCCAGCCAGAGCTCCATTCTGGAACATCTGAAGGAAGGCGCAACAAAGGCTCGGATGCCTCTGAGCGTGTACAGTGTGCATTTTCGCCAAAGTAGCCTGGGCCGGGGATTTTGGGGCCAGCCACCTTGGTGAGCTTGACCCAGAGCCCGTGCCCGTTGCAATATTCCTCGCCGCTGGCTCGAACGCACGATCCCTTGCGCAGCTCGACGGTGGCCCTGCCCGAGCAGCACTTCCTGCTGCCGCCCGAGCCGGTGGTGCCGGCCATGCTGGGGCTCTCCCACACCGACAGCAACGTCCTCCGTCCCGACGCCGCGCTGGGGTCCTTGCAGATCTTATAGTGCACCTCGCGGGGCACGTAGCACAGGGCGGCGGGCGGCGGCTCCGCCAGCATCAGGCAGGTGACCGCCTCGCTCAGGAAGCGCAGCCGGCCCAGCAGCTGGTGCGGGGACTCGGCCGCATCCGATGGCACCATCCTGGCCTGCCTGCCCGCCCCCGTGCGTGGCCGACGGGACCGGCTTGGGAAGGAAGGAAGGAAGGCCGGAGCCGCAAGCAAGGAAAAGGCGCGGGAGGTGCGGCTGCTTCCTGCTAGCTGGCGCCCTCCCCCCCCCCTCTTCCCTTCTTCCCGGTGCGGCGGCTCTTACCGTAAAGAACCCTCTAGCGGCGGAGGAAGGAATAAATCAACAACAGGAAAGTCGAGGCGGCGGTGGCTCAGGGGTTAAGAAGTTCGCCTTCTTCTTAGCCCGGCAAGTCGGCAGTTCGAGACCCGGGCACTGCATGACGGATTGAGCGCCCGTCTCTGTACCCGCTCCTGCCAACCTAAGCAGCTCAAAAAGCAGGACATTGCAAGTACACAGTGATGCCTCATACAACGTCCAAACTTGGTTCCACATGTTTGGACTTTATACGGATTTGGACTTTGGATGAGGCATGCAAAATCCTAGCCGCGATGCCTCATACAACGTCCAAATCCTTGCCGTGATGCCTCGTACAACGTCCAAATCCTAGCCGCAATGCCTCATATAATGTCCAAATCCTAGCCACGATGCCTCATACAACGTCCAAATCCTTGCCGCGATGCCTCGTAGAACGTCCAAATCCTAGCCGCGATGCCTCGTACAATGTCCAAATCCTAGCCGCGATGCCTTGTACAACATCCAAATCCTAGCCGCGATGCCTCGTACAATGTCCAAATCCTAGCCGCGATGCCTCGTACAACGTCCAAATCCTAGCCGTGATGCCTCACACAACGTCCAAATCCTTGCCGCGATGCCTCATACAACGTCCAAATCCTTGCCGCGATGCCTCGTACAACATCCAAATCCTAGCCGCGATGCCTCATACAACGTCCAAATCCTTGCCACGATGCCTCGTACAATGTCCAAATCCTAGCCGCAATGCCTCATATAATGTCCAAATCCTAGCCGCGATGCCTCGTACAACGTCCAAATCCTAGCCGCGATGCTTCATACAACGTCCAAATCATAGCCGCGATGCCTCGTACAAAGTCCAATCCTAGCCACGATGCCTCGTACAACGTCCAAATCCTAGCAGCGATGCCTCGTACAACATCTAAATCCTTGCCGTGATGCCTCGTACAATGTCCAAATCCTAGCCGCGATGCCTCGTACAACGGCCAAATCCTAGCCGCGATGCCTCATACAACGTCCAAATCCTAGCCACAATGCCTCATACAATGTTCAAATCCTTGCTGCGGTGCCTCGTACAACGTCCAAATCCTAGCCGCGATGCCTCATACAACGTCCAAATCCTAGCCGCGATGCCTCGTACAATGTCCAAATCCTAGCCGCAATGCCTCATACAACGTCCAAATCCTTGCAGCAATGTCTCATACAACATCCAAATCCTTGCCACGATGCCTCGTACACCGTCCAAATCCTAGCCGCGATGCCTTGTACAACGTTCAAATCCTAGCCACGATGCTTCATACACCGTCCAAATCCTAGCCGCGATGCCTCATACACCGTCCAAATCCTAGCCGCAATGCTTCATACAATGTCCAAATCCTAGCCGCGATGCCTCATACAACATCCAAATCCTTGCCACGATGCGTCGTACAACGTCGTTTCCATAGAGATACATTGTACTGTAATAGCACAGACTTCAGGGCAAAGTCAAGGAAACAGATAGGAAACTGACAGAACTTTAAGAAATCATTGTCTAAAGGCTAAATACATTACAAAAACATGTCAAACAACCCTGATTGTCTAAGAACCTGAAGAATGCTGCAAAAAAACCAAGAATGCTTCTAAAAATTCTGATGAAAAAAAATCAAAAAAAAATCCAAAATCACGCTCAAAACCACTCCTAAACACTCTTCGTCTTATGCAAAACCCACAAGAGCAATGCACGCACGTGTCCTGCCTTTTATACTGCCCAGGCGCAATGCAGCCTGGGGAAAACCCAAATGCCTCATACAAAGTCGCAGCAACTTTGTATGAGGCAACTTTTTTCAAGGAATTAGGCGATGTTGTATGAATTTGATGTTGTACGAAGTAGACTTTGTATGAGGTATTACTGTAGATACGTAGGGACCACTTTGGTGTGGAAAGATCTTGGGGACATGAAAGGAGCCTACAGAAATCCTTTCAACCCAGAATAACCTCTGACACGAAATTACACGTGAAAGTCGGAAAATTGGAATACTGTGCAAATTGATTTCACTTAAAAGGTGAAACAAATATATGAGATAGACTTACTACATGCAAAGCGAGAGATGTCATGCCTTGATTCATTATAATTGTGATGATCATGGCATGTACAGTGTACATGAGATTATGTGATGATTATGGGGTACATGAGATTGTGGGGGTTGGGGTTTTCATAAACTGTAAGCCATAAGCATCAATATTTTCAATTTTAATTTGTACCCCGCTCTTCTCAGCGCAGGCCAAATCAGGGCGGCTTCACAACATATAAAGTTACAAAATACAGTACAAAATGCAGTTTACAATATACCACATATCAATATAAGAGACATACAATTTGTACATATGACATATCAAAAAATACAACATAAAAATACAGCATAAAAGTACCAATACATAGCAATACATAACAAAGTAAGGCTTGAAGTATCTCACTTTGCATGTAATGAGTCTATCTCATATATTTGTTTCACCTTTTAAGTTGTGTTACTGGACTGAATGAACATTTGCACGATATTCTAATTTTCCGAGTTTCACCTGTATTATAGAAATATAAAGTTAAAAGTGGGTTGGCAGAGCACTGGCCAGTTGGTTTTAGGCCTGCTTAGGAACTGCAGTGGCTTAGTGGTTAAGATGCTGAACTTGATGACGGGGGAAAGTCAGCAGGTCAGCAGTTCGAGATCTGAGCGCTGTATGACAGAGTGAACTCCCATCGCCTGTCCCAGCTCCTGCCAACATAGCAGTTTGAAAGCAAGAGATGGCAAGTAGATGAATAGGTACCACTTCGGCAGGAAAGGTAACTGCGCTCAATGCACTTCTGTGTCTAGTCATGCCTGCCACATGACCACGGAAATGTCTACTGATAGCAATAGCAATTACACTTGTATACTTAGTGTACTCTCTGGATAGTTTACAGGTAATTAGCATTTTGCCCCCAACATGCTGGGTACTCATTTTACCAACCTTGGAAGATGGAAGGCCGAGTCAATTTGGATCCCTATCAGGATTAAACTCTCAACGTTTTGGCTGCAGTTCAGTAGTTGAACCACTGTGCCACCAGGGCAGACGCAGGCAGCGCTGGCTCTTTGGCTGTAAACTGAGATGAGCACCGCACCCTAGAGTGATAAGACTGTCTTTTGAGTAAGGGAGATCTAAAGATGGTGAATAATATTTTATTTATTTATTTATTTATCTATTCACATTTATACCCTGCCCTTTTGATGTGAGCACCACTCAGGTTGGCTTATGATATATGCACCTCATTTTATATATACAGTATATATAAAAGATCAGAATAAAATCATCCAGTGATAACAACCCCCCCTAAAAAAAAACCACAAGAGATAAAACCAGATGGCATTAGAGAATCTTAAAACCATAACAATATTCATAGCATACCTGCCAAGTTTTGGATTTGGAAATAAGGGAAATTTCCCGGCAAATACGGGATACCTGACAGCTATGCTTATCCTGTGCTGCCCTCCAATGGTGGCAATAGGGCATTGCAGTCTAATTAATAAGGGATGACGGCGGAAAAGGGGGTAAAATAAGGGGTTTTCCTGGCCAATAAGGGATACTTGACAGCTATGATTCATAGTAAATAATATCACTGTAATAATCAAAAGAAAGAAAACTAGGTAGCTTTTTCAAAGTCATTTTGAATAAAGAGAAAGGCCAAGGTCACCAGGAGGTTCAGTCAAGCCACAAAACTGCTCCCTGAGGCACATTTCGGACAGCAGGCTATTTTAGTTATTTAATATAGCATTATTCTGGTTTTACCAATGAATGGGCAGTTTTCTCCAATCATGTGACAAAACAGTATGATAAGAATAAGAGAAAATGTGGGGACTGAAGTATTGATAAGGTTTATTAATTTACTTTGGGATGTCATCCAGGAAGATATTTTACTTTACTGTATATTATTTCATTTGTGCATAATTGTTGCTGTTTTTCTTTTCTGTTTTTTGTTTATCTACAGTATGTCGCCTAGAGTGGTGTTTGCACCAACTGGGTGGGATATAAACTAGCTTATATGAATGAATGAATGAATACGATGCACTCTGAATGAGCGGAGATTCCACGTCTACCTCAGGCAGCAGGTGGTTTGGTCAGGCTGTGGTATGAATTAGTTCCTTGAGAACTTCTTGTCTTTCTGTGCTGGCTGAGTTAAAAATGAATTTGGTTCCATGCTGAATGAAGTAGAATATTGTGTACAGCTTTAGGGGCTATTTACTGATTGTAGAGTCATAAGTATGTGATGTGTTGGTGTTCTGCAGATAAAGGCCACCACATTGCCTTGGACTGATAACATTTTGGATTCCTCCACAGATATATGCTCTCTGCCTGCAGATAAAAATGACGGCAACTTCAACAACATTTGGAATCCGTGAGATAAAAATGTAGTGGGGTGGGTGTTGTCTCAAAGGCAATTTTAATCTCTTCCTTGCTTTCTAACATTCACTTGCTAGACAAGGGGCTCCCAAACTTTCAACGCTGCGGGCCAGACCATACCCCTGGACAGCTAAGCAGGCCAGACTGGTCTGTCCCCCCAACTACTGCATAAATACTGCTGTAAAACATACCCGCAACTGTTGGACAGGGGAAGGATTATTCATTTGAAAGATGAGGCTGGATGAGAGCTCTGCAGATGTCCCAGACTTCCCAAAGGACACCTTCCTTACCATCTGAGGCTGCAACGGTTGGGCCTCTTGAACGACGGCGTCTAAGAGGTGACCTGATTGAAGTTTATAAAATCATGCACAGTGTGGACAAAGTAGATAAGGAAAAACTGTTTTCCCTATCTCATAACACTAGAACTAGGGGACACTCCATGAAACTTTTGGGTACTCGTTCTCAAACAAATAAGAGAAAGTACTTTTTCACCCAGAGGATTACTGCTCTATGGAACTCCCTGCCAGAAGAAGTGGTGACAGCTGTCAGTCTTGACAGCTTCAAGAAAAGGATTAGACAAGTTCATGGAGGACAAGGGTATCAATGGCTATAATTATGGCTACCTAAGGACAACCTCAGGATTGAAGAGATAGGTAGGATATCTCTCAATGCCATTTCCAGGGAATCCTAAGCAGGTGAAGGCATCTGTTTGGGAATAATACCCTGAAGCAAATGGTGAGCCACTGCGTGAGACAGAATGCTGGACTGGATGGGCTGTGGTCTCTTCCAGCAAGGCTGTTCTTATGTTCTTATGACAAACAAATGGGTCCTAGAGCAAATCGAGCCTGATTTGACTCTAGAGGCAAAAATGATGAAACGGAAGCTATCCTACTTTTGAAAGGGAGAATTCTGTGGAAAAGACATTCATGTTGGAAAAGGTTGGAAGCAGCAGGAAGAGAGGAAGACCAAAAATGAGATAGATTGACTCCCTAAAGGAAATCACAGGCCTGTATTTTCAAGAGCTGAGCAGGGTTATTAAGGGGAGGACATTTTGGAGAGTCCTCATTCATAGGATCGCTATAAGTCAGTGGTGACTTGACGACACATAACAACATCACAGTATTTAAAAAGCTGGGAGTCAGTGATCAGGCAGCAGATTTTAGCAGATCCAACTAGTAGTCCCTTCTTCTTTCGTATCCAGATCAGACTTTGGACTTCCAAAATTAAGCCACTTTTGTCGTTGGCCAAAATTAAATCTTTATTAGTACATATTTCTGGTAGTAACTAGTAGACCAGTAAATGAGCCAGATTCTTTATCTTTCTACATTCACATAGCATGTTGTTGTATGTCAGAAGCCCCTACTTGAGTCTGTTGGTCTTGTATTTAGGGAATTGATCCATGAAAGCTAACATTAAAATACAGGAGTTAGTCTTTAAGGTGCAGGTGCCACGTGTTTTGTCTTGTCTTGTTTACTCTCTAATAAACTTGTTTTGTGTATGCAGATGTACTACCTACTGGAGCATATAAGAATAAACAAAAAAACAACGTTGTAGCACTTTAAAGACTAACTGCAGTGCTTTAATGTTAGCTTTCATGTTAGCTTTCATAGATCAAGTCCAGTGGAGTTAGTATTCAAAGCGGGGCGCTCACATTATGGCCCGTGGGCTGGATCTGGCCCATGGCACCATTCCATCCAGCCCATGCCGCCCATACATCTCCTGGAAGTGGAAGTAAAATGCACCCACGCACACACAGACACTGCCATAAATGACCTGTGGCTGTCGTAAACATGTTTACGACAGCCGCGGGTGCATTTAGGGCATTGTTAGGCGTGGGCGTGTTTATACTTCTGCTTCCAGTGGGAGGAGCCACGTGACCAGCTCGAAAAGTTTGGGCACCCCTGCTTTAAAGTGCTACAATGTTTTTTGTTTTGTTTATTTTCTGATATGCTTGAAGCACAGGATAATGCGGCTGCTGTTCCAAAAAATACAAACTGGAGCAGCATCTTCTGCTGCAGGCACAAGCTGATGTATAGCTTGTTTGTTTGTTTTTTCTTTAATATTTTTCATTAAATTTTCAAAAATACAACAAGAGAATAAAACACAAATACAATCAAAAGAAAAAAATACAAGCAAAATACATACTTAATAATCCAATACATCATTAATTTTCATCCTAGCTCAATAAAAACATTTATAGTGCATTCTAAAACTCAAGGTTAAATATAATATATATTTCTTGTTCTTTTAACATATTTTTATCAAAAATCCAATTGTATACTCTTATATATGTGTGTGTGTTTATATTCATAATTACTATATTTGATATAACAAAAGCTTATTACTTTGGTGTATGAGAACCAAGACACAGGACACAGCCTCGGGCTGGGTTAACTCAGGTTTATTGCATGGTGGTCAGAGGGAACATGAGGTAATGGCGGATCAATAGCTCTTTATATACAGTAGTAATACATTTGAACGTGGTTCCACGATAGCCCATTGGCTACTGTCTTCGTGACGTCATTGCTGGTCACGCCCTTCTTGTCCAGGTGTAGGTGGTGGCGGGAAACTTCCCGCGCTGTGGCTCTTTGATGAGTTTGGACCAAAAGAGCTTGGACGCTCGCTGCTGCCAGCTGGTGGTCATTAGCTCGCGTCCTATTACAGGGTTTATAGTGATACAGCTGAAGGTTACATTGTTACCCGTAGGCAAGGTTACATTGGTTCAGCTACATTGTTATCACATGTAGGAGGTTACACCATTAGAACACAACACTCCTCCCCCCTAGGATGAGACGAAGTCTCGAACACAACACTCCTCCCCCCTAGGATGAGACGAAGTCTCTCAGCCAAGATGGCTTATTTCGAACACGCTGGGGTCTCGATGTGGGCTGCTTTTCCCCGGGTTTGCTACCTTCTCTTTGTCCCCTGGTTTCCTGTCCTGTAATTGGAGAGGGAGACTTGTTAGTGACTTGCCGCGGCTCTGCAGCGTTGTTGGGAGGTGTGTGCTTTATTTGGGAAGAACCGGGGGCACTGGGGGCTAACGAAAAACCCCTCTTCTCGCTTGGATGGGTGGGGGAACACTCCCAAAAACCCCCCCGGCTCGCAAAATCAAAATCGGAATCTAATTCGGGGGCAGCGGTCGCAAGCTCCTCTCCCAATTCGGGGGCAGCGGTCGCAAGCTCCTCTCCCCCTTCCCCAGGCTCTGATAGCGCTGGCGTATCAAAAGGATATGAGTTGGGACCGCCGCTGCTTTCCCCCCTTGTTTGGGACTGTTGTCCGTCGTTGTCTCCCCCTTGGGCTAAACGGGTGGGGGAGAACCCGAACGCTGAATTTTGTTGCTGAGCCCCACTGACCAGCCCCTCACTCACTCGGTGCCTAAGTTGGTCCGCGTGCCTCCTCCAGAGGAGACCGGTGTTAGTCTCTACCCGGTACGACACTGGTCCCGTCTGTTCCACAACCGTCCCTGGTACCCAGGCTGGACCTGCGTTGGCGTAGTTCCTGCAGTGTACAGGATCGCCTACGGCGAAACCTTTCGAGACCGCTAACCCTATGTTCTTCCCTTTGTCCTCGACCCTCGTCGGGTCTAACCTGGACAGGATCGTGGTCAGTTTTCGCCGCATCAGCAGCTCTGCCAGCGAGTATCCTGATGCTAAGGGGGTCACCCTATACGCTAATAAAAACTGACATACTTGGTGATTTAGGTCCCCCGAGCCCATGCGCCGCAACGCATCCTTTGTTGTACGCACCAGCCGTTCCACTTGGGTGAAACGGCGCGGATGTGACATGCCGAATGGCGTTTGCCTCCATGAATGCCCTGAACTCAGCGGACGTGAAACAACTAGCGTTATCGCTGACCAGAGTGTCGGGTAAACCGAACGTGGAAAAGACCCTCCTTAGATGGCTAATTGTAGTGGCGGAGGACGTGCTCTTTACTGGGATAACCTCCAGCCACTTGGAGAACGCATCCACCACCAGGAGAAAAATGGTTCCTCGGAACGGGCCAGCGAAATCTACGTGCACTCTGGACCATGGCCCCCTTGCTGCGTCCCATTCCCTATGCGGGAGACGGGCCGCCTCCGGTCGGGAGCCCTGGCATGCCTCGCAAGTGCCAACCATGTGCTCTATGTCTGCGTCCAGCTGCGGCCACCAGAAGTAACTCCGGGCCAGCGCCTTGGAACGGACGATGCCCGGGTGGCTGACGTGCAGCAGCTTGAGCACCCTCGGTCGCAGGGACGTAGGGACCACCACCCGTTGGCCCCACAAAAGGCACCCCCTCTCTAGGGACAACTCTATTTTTTTTCGAAAAAATGGGTCGAACTCCGTACCTGGGGAGGACGCCGGCCACCCCTTCTGTACCCATGAGCTAACTTTCTCCAGCGTTCTATCCTTGCCTGTCGCCCTGGCAATGTCGGCTGGTACTATTGGGGGTGAATCTAAAACCTCTATTAACAATACCTGGTGGTCTCTCTCTACCCCTGCCTTTTGGTCGCCCGACAAGGGCAAGGGAGACCTTGAGAGTGCGTCTGCATGGCTGATCTCCTTCCCGGGCCGGTATTCCAACTCATGTTGGTATGCGTTGAGAAAGATAGCCCACCGCAGCATTCTCGGGGACAGGATCTGTGGCGTGGGCTTATTTGCAGTGAAAATTCCTAACAGGGGCTTGTGATCGGTCACGATTTTGAACGGGCGACCATACAGAAAATCGTGAAATTTTTTGGTTCCCGCTACTATCGCTAATGCCTCCCTGTCGGTCTGTGCGTAATTCCGCTCTGCTTGGGACAGGGACCTTGAGTAAAACGCTACCGGGGCCTCCCTTCCGTCGTCCAACACGTGGCAAAGCACCGCCCCCACCCCCACCGGGGACGCGTCACAAACTAAGACCACTGGCCGTTTGGGGTCGAAATGCGTTAGGATTGCCTCGGATGTTAAGAGCTGCTTCAACTCTTTAAACGCCCTCTCTTGCTCGTCACCCCACATCCATGTTTCCTCCTTTTTAAGCAACCGATGGAGCGGTTCGGCCACAGACGCCTTCCATGGAAGGAAGGTATGGTAAAAATTGAGGAGCCCCAGGAATGACTGTAGCTCGGTTTTGGATGTGGGGCGAGGGGCCTTCTTGATGGCGGCTACTTTAGATTTGGACGGCTTAATTCCCTCGGGCGTGACCCGGAACCCTAAAAATTCAACCTCTGTTTCGAAAAAAACGCATTTGTCTTTTCTCAGTCGCAGCCCCGCTTTCTCGAACACAGTCAGTACTTTATCTAATCTCTTTGCCAGTTCGGCCTCACTCCCCCCTGTAATCAACACGTCATCAAAATAGGGCAACACCCCCTCCAGCCCCTTCAGGAGGCGTTCCACAAGCGACTGAAAAAGGCCGGGTGCCGAGTTCACGCCGAACTGTAAACGCGACACCTGGAACGCCCCTTTGTGTGTAACTATCGTTTGTGCCGCTGCCGTGGCGGGAGTTACAGGGAGTTGCTGATAGGCTTGTGCTAAATCGAGTTTAGCGAAACACTTTCCCCCATTCAGCCTGGCCAGAAGGTGGCTGACCACCGGCACCGGGTATGCATTGGGGCGGATCGCCTTGTTAATTGTACACTTATAATCAGCGCAAATGCGCACTTCCCCGTTAGCCTTTAGTGCTGTTACAATTGGAGTTTCCCACTCCGCGGAATCAACAGGAACAAGAATCCCCTGGCCCACCAGTTTGTCCAGTTCCGCCTCTATTTTGTCCTTTAGTGCGAACGGCACCCTGCGCGGTTTGAGTCTTATCGGGCGGACCTCCGGGTCTAGGTCGAAGGCTACGGGGGGTCCCTTGAACTTTCCCAGTCCTTTTTTAAAAACGGCGGGGTGCGCGTCCAATACCGCTTGTATTGGATCTACTCCCACGGTATGCACCCCCCCTATGAACAAACCTAAAGGCTGAAACCACTGCGTCCCTAGGAGGCTACAACTTCCCCCCTTAAGGACAACTAGGGGGAGTTCCGCAGAATGTCTCTTAAAACGGACCCGAAATTTCCCGACCCCCAACACTGGAATGCTGTTCCCCTGTACGTCTCGTAGCGTGGACCTCAACGTTTTAAGTTTGGGCCGCACGTGGGGGTCGATTTTCAAGAACTCTCTCTGGGGGATTATAGAATAGGAGGACCCCGAGTCAATTTCCATTATGATAGGGGCCCCTTCTACTAGTACCTCAACGAAGTAATGGGGCTGTCCCGCGGACACGCTGAACACGGGAGCGTCGTCCTCGCTGTCGTCCGAGATGCGGCCCACGCCGTCCTGCTTCCTCGTGGTCAGGGCGCCATCTTTGGACCTCGCTGGACGGTCCGGCCTGGTCGAACGGTCTTGTGAATGCCTCCGGCCCTCTTTCCGCTTCCTGCACGCCTTGGCGATGTGCCCCCGACGGCCGCAGGTGTAACACTCAGTTTTTCTGAATGGGCACCTCGCGCGCTCATGGGCCGCTCCGCAACCATCGCAGCGGCGCCCTCCTTTTCGGACCTTCTGGACCTCCTCGCCGTCGCTGCCTTCCGTAGACGACTTCGAGGCCCGTCGGGTTGCGTGCACCGACTGTCCGGACTTTCCGTGCACCGAATTCCCCGCTTTGCCGGCCCTAGGACGCCACTCACGCCACTGGTGCATCTCGTCCACTCCAGCATTCGTGGATTCCGCGGCTTCCGCGGCCTCTACAACCTCTGTCAGCGTGGGTGGTGGCTCCTTGTTCATCAGGCTGCGCTGCACTTCCTTGTCCTTCAGGCCACACAGAACTCCGTCCCTGAGGGCCATCTCTAGGTTGTCCCATCTGCAGGGGGCGGCGGCTATTCTCATGGCTGTTACGAAGGCCTCAACCGACTCGTCCGGCGCTTGGACTCGCCTCCAAAACGCGCTCCGAGCGGGAAACATTGCCCTCGAGGGTCGGAAACGCTCACGCAGCAGTTTCATGATGTCATCGGCTTTGAAATCGCTCACCTTCTTCGGTGCAATGATGCCCACCAGCGTTCGCTTGGTTTCCATCCCAAGCATTCGGGTGAGGATGGCCCTCTTCCTTTCCTCGTCGTCTTCTTTGACTTTGAGTTCCACCAGTGCCGCCTGGAAATCCATCTCAAGAAGCTCCCAGTCTTGCGGTTTGGTGATGTTGAACCCGCTCTGTGCCCTGGCTCCTTGGGAATCCATGATCCCACCTTCGTCGCCAATTTGGTGTATGAGAACCAAGACACAGGACACAGCCTCGGGCTGGGTTAACTCAGGTTTATTGCATGGTGGTCAGAGGGAACATGAGGTAATGGCGGATCAATAGCTCTTTATATACAGTAGTAATACATTTGAACGTGGTTCCACGATAGCCCATTGGCTACTGTCTTCGTGACGTCATTGCTGGTCACGCCCTTCTTGTCCAGGTGTAGGTGGTGGCGGGAAACTTCCCGCGCTGTGGCTCTTTGATGAGTTTGGACCAAAAGAGCTTGGACGCTCGCTGCTGCCAGCTGGTGGTCATTAGCTCGCGTCCTATTACAGGGTTTATAGTGATACAGCTGAAGGTTACATTGTTACCCGTAGGCAAGGTTACATTGGTTCAGCTACATTGTTATCACATGTAGGAGGTTACACCATTAGAACACAACAATTACCTTTCTGTCATTGTACTGTCATTGTACTACATAACCAAAACTAAACAAAAAAATACAATAAAACCAAATTTACAATGCACACCCTGTGAAATATACATTGCCTTGGAGGATGCGGTATGTCACAGCAGTCTTTCACTGTTTCCAGAAACTCATTTGATCTGGTGCTGACCTGGCCACCTTCGCCTCTAATCAATGTAGATAGAATCCACAAATGGTTGCCAAATTTTCCTAAATCTATTTTCTTTAATTATACCTTTTTTTTCTTGTTCAACTCTGATGTATAGTTTGTGAGTTCTCTACTAATGTTGTGTTCTGCAGACGCTTCCGTGATCATGTGGCAGGCATGACTAGACACCGGGGTGCACGGAACACTGTTACCTTCCCACCGAAATGGTCCCTATTTATCTACAGTAATACCTCATACAAAGTCCGCTTCGTACAACATCGAATTCATACAACATCGCCTAATTCCTTGAAAAAAGTTGCCTCATACAAATGTATGAGGCATTGGGGTTTTTCCCAAGTTGTATTGTGCCTGGGAAGTATAAAAGGCAGGACGCATGCGTGCATTGCTTCTTGTGGGTTTTGCACGAGGCAAAGAGTGTTTAGGAGTGGTTTTGAGCGCGATTTTGGATTTTTTTGTCAGAATTTTTAGAAGCATTCCTGGATTTTTTTTTTTTGTAGCATTCTTCAGGTTCTTGGATAATCAGGGTTGTTTGACATTTTTTTTTGTAATGTATTTTGCCTTTAGACAATGATTTCTTAAAGTTCTGTCAGTTTCCTTGACTTTGCCCTGAAGCCTGTGGTTACAGTACAATGGAAACGACGTTGTATGAGGCATCGCGGCAAGGATTTGGACGTTGTATGAGGCATCGCGGCTAGGATTTTGCTTGCCTCATACAAAGTCCAAATCCAAACTTGTGGAACCACGTTTGGACGTTGTATGAGGTATCACTTGTACTACTAAATAGGCGTCCCTGAGAAATAGCTCTCTTCTCCCTTTTGTTTCTGCGAGGCCCGTTCCACCGTGCATTTACGGTAATGCCGGCCCATGATGGACCCTTAGCAAACCAATCAGGGCAGACTTCGGAAGCCAAAGAGGCGGAGTTTTCAGTCCTCTTCCTTGACAGGCAGGAGGAGGAGGAGGAGGAGGAGGAGGCGGGAGATCGCCGAGGAGGGATATGGATTCCATTCGTGGCGCCGGGATGGAAGGCAGCGGGCCCACTCCGTGAGTCGCTGGGCGGGCGGAGGGTTCAGAGGCGCTGCGTCGGGGAACTGGGGCTGGGCAAGGAAGGACTCCTCGAGAGTAAGGCACGTGGGCAGGGGGAGCTGGGTGGATCGACACCCCCCCCCCCCCCCCTCCGTCTCTCTCTCACTCCCCACCGAGCACTTACTTTCTCCTTCCATCTCCAGTAATGGCAGGGCAGGTAGACAGCCAGGCGCAATTCACACGAGTCAAGTTAGGTAAAGGTCGCCCTTTTGCTCGAAAGCCAGTGTCGTATCCGACTCTAGGGCTCAGTGCTCATCTCTGCTTAAGTAAAGGTCAAGGTTTCCCTTGCTCGAAAGCCAGTCGTATCCGACTCTAAGGTTCAGTGCTCATCTCTGTTTCAAAGCCGAAGAGCCAGCGCTGTCTGCTGCTGCTGCAGACGTTTCCGTGGTCATGTAGCAGGCATGACTAGACACCGAAGCTCACGGAACGATGTTTACCTTCCCACCGAAGTGGACCCTATTTATTACCTACTTGCAATTTCTTGCTTTTTGAACTGCTAGGTTGGCAGGAGCTGGGACAAAGGCGGGAACTCATTCCGTCCGGCAATACTCGGGAATCGAACTGCTGACCTTCCGCCTCCCAATCAGCGTCTTAGGCACTTGAGCCACTGCAGTCCCTATACATCTCTGCTTAATATTGCCCAAAAACCAGCGCTGTCTGTGTCTGCAGACATTTCCGTGGACATGTGGCAGGCATGACTAAACATGGAACGCTTGTTTACCTTCCCACCGAAGTGGTCCCTGTTTATCTACTTGCCATTTCTTGCCTTCGAAGTGCTAGATTGGCAGGAGGAGCTGGGGCAGAGACGGGAGCTCAATCCGTCATGCAGCGTTCAGGTCTTGAACTGCTGACCTGCCGACCTTCCCAGCCATCAAGTTCAGTGTCTTGACCACTAAGCCACCGCAGTCCCCACCATGTTGAGTTCCATGTGGACATTTCTGGAGAAGATGCCTGGGAGAGGGGAAAGAGAGCGGACAGGGCTAGGGAATCCCCTGCTCTCCCAGGTCTTAGGTGCTAGGCTGGGGTCGAGCCTGGTGCCAACCGGAGCTCATCAAGAGGAAGCCATTGGGCTTAGGTTGGATGGCTTTGCCCAAGGATGAAAGGTTTTGCTTGGTTTTCTGTTATTATTATTATTATTATTATTATTATTATTATTATTATTATTATTATTATTATTATTATTATTATTATTATTATTACTACTACTACTACTACTACTACTACTACTACTACTACTACTACCTAGGGACTTAGTGGTTTAGTGGTTAAGACACTGAGCTTGATGACTGGTAGGTCAGCAGGTTAGCAGTTCGAGACCTGAGTACTGCATGACCGAGTGAACTCCCATCTCTGGCCCAGCTCCTGCTAACCTAGCAGTTTGAAAGCCAATAATTGCAACTAGATAAATAGGTACCACTTCAGTGGGAAGATAAACAGCATTCCGTGTCTAGTCATGCCTGCCACATGACCACAGAAATGTCTGCAGGTGCAGACACGCTGGCTCTTTGGCTATAAGCAGAGATGAGCACCGGACCCTAGAGTCAGACTCGACTGACTTTCGAGTAAGGGAGACCTTGACTTTTACCTAGTGAGATGCAGCGGTAGAGAATGGGGTTCATTGTGTTGGAAGGACAGTTTGTGGGGGATTCAGAAGGAGGATGCAAGACTCATGCGTATCCCAATCTGCTGAGTGAGGATACACTTTTGAATTCTTATCCATGAGTGGTTCCTAAACCACAGCGAGAAGTTTTCGGCTGCATCTTGTTGCATTAAACACCGAATTGGACTATCTGCCATAATCCATGAAAGGGGGGGGGGGAGGACAAATAAAGCTATGTGACCCTTATGCAAAAGTGGAGATTGGGAAATGCAACACGCCTGGCAGCCTTTGGCTTGATGAGTTGGGAGAGAAAAATCCAACCAATTGCTACAGACTTGTATTTCTGACAAAATAGACCTGGCATGGAAATCTGCAATGGCTTTGAGGACTTGCATCTTTTCCCTACAATGCCCACAGTGTGAACAGCCTGGTGAAGTCTAGGTAGATTAAAAAAATGATCAAAGAAAGATTTTATTTATTTATTTATTTTGTTAAATTTCTATACCGCCCACTCGACCAAGGCCGACTCAGGGTGGTTCACAATCTTAGATAAAACAGATAAAAACATACAGAATTAAAAACCCACCCCTAAAAAGAATGCCTAGCATGATGTAGTGAATAGAGTAAGGGACAAGGACTTGGAAGGACAGGGTTCAAATCCCTGCTCAACCATGAAAACTTCCTGGAGGTTCAGAACTGGTAAAGCCACCTCCTTAAATATCCCACTTTCCGTAAAAAAAAAATAATCTTCATTAGGTCCACTATAGGATGGTTTTGATTTGAAGGCACATAAAAACAATGAAGATATTATCTGCCATTGCTTTTGAATTGAATCATGTATTTGCGGTTTCTGACCCAAATGAGCCATTGGAGTCTCATTTCTGCAGTCCACATTTTGATAATAAACATATAAAGCTTATTCCATTGTTAGAAGCACAGAGTAGCAGCAGAGCAGAAACATCTTAAAGTTGGCACATTTTGATATTAAATATATAAAGCTTATTCCATTGTTTGACGCACAGAGTAGCAGCAGAGCAGAAACATCTTAAAATTGGCCGGCAATGAGCAGTAATTTATAGGAATTTCTCACTGTTTTTTTCTTGTACAGTTTTCTCAAGATGAAAGTATTTGCATTAAATTATTTTTCCTACTACATTATGTTTAAAATTAAGATTGGATATAGGAACAGTAGTTCGTCTGGTGTTTAGAACCCTGGAATTTTTTTCTGCCAATTAAGTGCAGGGGTGCCCAAACTTTTCGGGCCATGGGCCGGTCACATGGTTCCTCCCACCAGAAGTGGAATTAAACCACGCCTTCCAATCTGTTTTACAACAGGATGAGATAGATTTTAGACTGCCATTTTCTCTGCTTAAACCAGGGGTGCCCAAAGTATGACCAGGAGGCCAGATCCAGCCCCCAACACCAATTCCTCCGGCCCTTGTCGCCCTTGTCGCTCCTGGAAGTGGAAGTAAAACGTGCCCGTATGGGCACGTTTTACTTACACTTCCAGGAGCTGCAAGAGCCAGATGATTTGGTGTCAGGGGCCGGATCTGGCCCCCAGGCTGTAGTTTGGGTGCCCCACATTTAGAGGAAGTGGGTTAAAGACACTTCTAAATTCCAAGTCATTTCCATTGCAGTTTGATTCCAGTGTTCCCTGAGGACAGAACACACTGAACCCAATGGAATTTGGGCTAAGAATGAGTTCCTTACCCAAAGCAAATTTGTAATTATCATTACTGAACAGTTTAGACAATACAGGACTTCAGGGCAACTCTACACGGATAGAGTTAAACTTGAGTAAGAAGTATAACATTCCTGATTCATTTATTTTTCCTCTTTCCTAATTACATTGCCAGTAAAGGTAAAGGTTTCACTTGCTTGAAAGCCAGTTGTATCTGACTCTAGGGTTCAGTGCTCCTCTCTGTTTCAAATTATTATTATTAAATTGAATTAAATTCAAATTTCTATGCTGCCCAATCAGGTAAACCCGACTCTGGGTGGCTCACAACAAGTTAAAACATACACAAAAACAATTAAACTATTAAAAACCCAACATACCCACTCACCTACCCCATTCATCTTTAAAAACTACCCACATTAAATAAAACTGCCTGCATTGACAATTAAAAAGAAATGGGGGCTTATGTTATAAGCCAACAGGCGGGGACCATCCTTCCATCTGGGCCCCACACCTGTCTCGCCAACCAGGTTTTTAGGTCTTTTCTGAAAGGTAGCAGCTCCGTCTGCTCCCGCAACTCTACAGGCAGGAGGTTCCACAAGGCCGGTGTGGACACGGAAAAGGCCCTCCTTCATGTACCAGAGAGACGAGCCCCTCTGGCAGATGGGACGATTAGGGAGCCCCTCCGGTCCGCTCTGGTTGGACGGGCGACCACTCTTGGGACGATGCGGTCTCTAAGGTATCTTGGCCCACTACCATGAAGAGACAGCACTGTCTGCTTCTGCAGACGTTTCCGTGGTCATGTGGCAGGCATGACTAGACACCGGAGCGCATGGAACACTGTAGCTGGACTATATAATGTGGCCCACAGTGGGTGAACCTTGCTTCTGAGCAATGGACACTCTTATTGTTCCAGTAGGTCAGGGAAAAGTGGCAATGATTTATATTAACCTGGAATTAAAAGTTGCGATGTTGTACATATCTCTCAGTGACTGCTTTACTGACTTTGCTTTCTTCATAGAACACATTCCCTGTATAGGCCACAACATCTGTTTCTGTCTGATGCTGATAATTTTAATCAGTGACAGTTGATGGGTTGGGCTGGGAGGGCTTATATGACGGATTCTTGGTCATCGGATTCTACAATGAGTTGTAAGAAAAGGCAGAGTAGCTTCTACCCCTGTTTTACCAAACAGCATACTGTAGTGCAGGGTTTCTCAACCTTGGGGCCCCAGTTGTTCTTGGACTTCAGTTCCCAGAAGCCCAGATCAGCAGGTGTGCTGACTTGGGCTTCTGGGAATTGAAGTCCATGAACACCTGGAGGCCAAAGGTTGAGAAACCCTGCTGTAGTGGCTTGGATAGAGATGTAAATTTCCCAAATGAAACCGCGGAGGGAAGTTGTTTGTGGAAAGCAGACATTTTGAGGGAAACTGTAACATCTGTAACAACTCAATCTCATATCAAATTTAGACTTGTTTAAAACAATTCTTAATAATAATAATAGAGTGCCATCAAGTCTATTTTGAGTAACAGCAACCTTTTCCAGTACTGTATAATCTAGTTACTATATGAAATTGTACTATTAATATGAAATTTGAAAATATAAAAGTTTTACCTTTGAACAAGACAAACCTTGACTATACCCACTGTTAGAGATAGAGCTGCAGACGCCTGCAGTCCATGCATTGCAATATAATGAGCAAGGGGCTGCGGTGGCTCATTGGTTAAGAAGCTCACCTTGTTAGCTGGAAGGCTGGCAAGTTGTCATTTCGAGACCTGGGTACTGCATGGCAGCTTGAGCACCTGTCTCTGTCCCAGCTCCTGCCAACCTAGCAGCTCGAAAGCAAGAAATTGCAAGTTGATAAATAGGGACCACTTTGGTGGGGAAAAGCTCTTGGGGACGTGAAAGGAGCCTCATTCGGGCGACCCCTGAGAGGAGTTTCTCCAGCAAAAATCCTTTCAACCCAGAATAATTTTTGACGCAAAAATATTATTAATATAATGAACAATGAAAGTCTTCCTCAATCATGCGGAGATGAGTATTTCTGTAAGTCTGCACAGGAATTACTGTTCTCTAATTCTACAGTCTTGCCTACAAACATTTATACTACAGTAATACCTCATACAAAGTCCGCTTCGTACAACATCGAATTCATACAACATCGCCTAATTCCTTGGGAAAAGTTGCCTCATACAAAGTTGCTGCAACTTTGTATGAAACATTGGGGTTTTTCCCAGGTTGCATTGCGCCTGGGCAGTATAAAAGGCAGGACACATGCGTGCATTGCTCTTGTGGGTTTTGCATGAGGCGAAGAGTGTTTAGGAGTGGTTTTGAGCATGATTTTGGATTTTTTTGTCAGAATTTTTAGAAGCATTCCTGGGATTTTTGCAATATTCTTCAGGTTCTTGGCCAATCAGGGTTGTTTGACATGTTTTCGTAATGTATTTAGCCTTTAGTCAATGATTTCTTAAAGTTCTGTCCATTTCCTGTCTTGACTTTGTCCTGAAGTCTGTGTACAATGTATCTCTATGGAAACGACGTTGTACGAGGCATCGCGGCAAGGATTTGGACGTTGTATGAGGCATCGCAGCTAGGATTTTGCATGCCTCATACAAAGTCCAAATCCGTATAAAGTCCAAACTTCAGTGTTGATTTATTTTCAAGGGGATTCTATTCATTTCAAAAGTGACATTTGTCATCTAGGTTCTTTTAAGTCTCCAATGTTTGCCTTGGAAAAACTGAAATGTGATTCTTTGAAAAATAGGCAACAGGAGTTAGATAGGAAAGGGCTGGTAAGTACAGTGAACCCCCGCTTAACGATGCGTTCGGACAATGACATTTTTGGTTAACGATGCGTCTTTTTTTGAAAAGGACACTCTCGGTTAACAATGTCGTTATCCGGGAGTGACCATCACCTCTTGGTTAACGACATTGTTAACCGGGGGTGTCCTTCTCACCTCTCAGTTTACGACATTAATCAGGAGGTCTCCATAGGGAGCCTTTTTTTGCCGTTAACCGAGAGTTCCCGGTTAATGACGTTCCCCGGTTAGCAACGCGACTTTGGGAACCAAGAAACGTCATTAACCGGGGGTTCACTGTATCTTGATTCTTGTGACATGTAGTTATGCGACACAAGGTTATGGAATTGTTACTTTCTTCCATCCTTTATCATTAACTTAACATTTGTGGAGAAAGAGAAAATGTGCCTGTTTTCAACTGGAAAGCTCTTCATGGGTGCATATATGCAAAGCAGGTTCCTCCTAGGGCAAACTGGACCTTTGAGGTATGTGGTAAAGCAGGCAACAAGTGGGTGTCCCATGGCAGAACCCTTTCGCTAGAAACATGAATAGTTATGATGTATGATAGAAACCTTTAATGTTGGATAGTGTTGCTTAGCATGAGGGAAGAATGTTAATTTAAAGATATAGTCTGTGTGGAGGAACGGGGTTCTTTTACATTTTTTTTTGTGGGCCTGAGGCTTTTAAGTGTCTATTTGTGTTAATCCTTTTCTTTCTTTGATTAGTCCCAAAGAATTCCCTGAGCTGAAGAACGATACTTTCCTCCGAGCAGCACGAAGAGAAAAGACAGAATATACCCCTGTTTGGTGTATGAGGCAAGCAGGAAGGTATCTACCAGGTGAGTGAGATAACTAATTTGGGGGGTCCTCCTGGGCTCATGACTCGCGCTCGAAGAGCAGGTGGCAGTTGTGGCCAGGAGGGCTTTTGCGCAACTTCGTGTCATCCACCAATTACGCCCGCTCCTAGACCGGGACTCCTTACTTTCCCTCCAGTTTCCAGTATTTCAGAGGCATATATCAGATATAAGGTAAAGGTTTCCCTTGCTCCAAAGCCAGTCGTATCCGACTCTAGGGTTCAGTGCTCATCTCTGTTTCAAAGCCGAAGAGCCAGCGCTGTCTGCTTCTGCAGACGTTTCTGTGGTCATGTGGCAGGCATGACTAGACACGAGTGCACATAACGCTGTTTACCTTCTCACCGAAGTGGTCTCTATTGCTCTACTTTCAGTTTCTTGCTTTTGAACTGCTAGGTTGGCAGGAGCTGGGACAAAGGCGGGAACTCATTCTGTCCTGCAGTCACCTGAATTGGTGTCGGGGGCCGGATCCAGCCCCTGGGCCATAGTGACCAGCCCCCTGAACCACGTGACTGGCCCACAACCCAAAAAGTTTGGACACCCCTGCTCTAACGGCTAAACACGATTTTTACTATATTTGAGCCATTTTAAAAAAATTAATATTTTTGAAAATTTAGGCGGTACTCCAGGGGTGCTGAGAAGCTGAATTAGGATTCTTGAAGTGGGACAAATTCCTCCCGCGGCCACATTGCTCACCCTGGTTTAATCGCCTCTGAGTGGCCTTTTCTTCCACTCCATTTTCTGATCTTTTTCAGAGTTCCGTGAGACCCGAGCAGCTCAGGACTTCTTTGCTACTTGTCGGGCACCCGATATATGTTGTGAACTCACCTTACAGGTGAGTGGGAATACTGGGGGTTAAGGATGCTTCAACCTGGCTAAATCAATATAAAATAATTTTAAAGCATAACATATTTAAAACAATGTAAAATCAAACAACATGGAATTGAAACACTCAAACATTTTTAAAAAAAATTGCACTGAAACCTTAATTTAAACTTAAATTATGCCTGGTCTAAATTGTAATGGCCTACTGCAAGCTCATTCCATCTGATGCATTCAGCCACAGTCTGTAAAACCTTATCTCGGATGAAATCCTGTATTCCTAGAGATTTGAAAATGCGTCTTTTTTGTTTTGTTTTGAGTAGGCAATAACTCTTCTGGAAATGAATATATATTTGAATACATAGTAACAAATTGTTTTAAACCCAGGTTTTTTATGACCCCTAAATTCTGTTTCCTACACACGTGTGTGGGGTGTGCAAACAACAACAACAACAACAACAAATTATTATTATTATTATTATTATTATTATTATTATTATTATTATTATTATTATTATTATTATTATTATTATTATTATTATTATTATTATTATTATTGATGATGATGATGATGATGATGATGATGATGATATCGCCGCCCGCTTGCCACAGTGACTCAGGGAGGTTTACAATCATATAAAATATACATACTGTAATTAAAAACAACATAAAAGCCCTTTCTATGCTGTTTTCTTCTGTTCAGCATGTTTTTCTTCTGTTCTTTTATAAAAATGTCTCTGCTCTACTCTGATTTATATGTGTCTATCTTGGCATTCCCCCTTCTTTTCTGCTTTTAGCATTTACTCACCTCTTTATTCTTGTGCTCGTATATCATCTGTATTTTTAACGTTCTTTTCTACAATGTCCTTTTAAATATTTCTATTAGGGCTTTTTTTAGTAACGGATGTTAATTTTTCCCCTCATACAGCTTTATCTTACTTTTCAAAAAAAATTATTAATGGTTTGAATGTTCTTTTTGTTTGCCTATGAATCTCTTTATGTATTGCTGACTGCTTTGGGATTTCTTCCTGCTTTTTTATGTTGTATTTATACAATGTGCCTTCTGTTTTCCCTCACCTCGTTATATTACATGTCAGCATTTCGTCTGCTGTTTATTGTACGTCAGACAGCATAGGTTCAAATATTGCTTCAGACTGTTATTAAAATGTTGATGACTTTAAAAAAAAAAGTTATTTTCCTTTCCCTGCACATTTCTCTTATTTCTGCTTTGGACTCTCATTAATGACTTTTCACCTAATTTGAACTGTATATAATGTTGAAAAATTGTAATGCTTTAAATGTGTTCTGACTAGCTTTAAATATGTTCTGCTGATTACTTTGTGAATATCATCTAGTTAGAGTTATAAAATTGATTTTTCCCTGTTTTTATGTTGAAAAAAAATTATTTGTTGTATTAATCAATATTCTTCTAGCTCAAAAACCGTTCTTGCCTTCTTGCAGCAGTCAGTTGTTTATTTTCTTTCTTTTAATTGAATCGTGGGATGTCAGAGCAAGATGGGAGAGGCATCATTGCTGACCAAGGGATCTAAGCCGCAATTTCCCCCTTTCCCTCCCTTTTTCCCCTTCTCTCTTTTAGCTGTGGAGAAATACTGGTCAGAATCTTATTGTCATGCCTGTATAGAGTAAATTGCATAAGTGGCAAATTACTACTGCTCATTAATAAAGTGCTGCAAGCATCCTTGTGTTGCATTCCTGCGTTCTGATTTTTGTGGTAAATGAAGCCTAAAATTTGGCCACTGTCTCTTAGCAGCTTGAAGTATCCTGTATATTTATGTTAGAAATTTGAAACAAGCACACATCCCTGGGCCCAGTCACTGCTTCCTAGGCCAAGAGGAAGCTAGCCAACTCAACAGCCAATATACTTAGCTTCATATACAGTGATACCTCATACAACGTCCAAACTTGGTTCCACAAGTTTGGACTTTATACAGATTTGGACTTTGTAGGAGGCATGCAAAATCCTAGCTGCGATGCCTCATACAATGTCCAAATATTTGCCGCGATGCCTCATACAGCGTCATTTCCATAGAAATACATTGTACTATAACAGCACAGACTTCAGGGCAAAGTCAAGGAAACAGACAGGAAACTGACAGAACTTTAAGAAATCATTGTCTAAAGGCTAAAAACATTACAAAAACATGTCAAACAACCCTGATTGTCCAAGAATCTGAAGAATGCTGCAAAAATCCCAGGGATGCTTCTAAAAATTCTGACAGAAAAATTCAAAAAAATCCAAAATCGTGGTCAAAACCATTCCTAAACACTCTTTGCCTCATGCAAAACCCACAAGAGCAATGCACGCATGTGTCCTGCCTTTTATACGGCCCAGGCACAATGCAACCTGGGAAAACCCCAATGCCTCATTTAAAGTCGCACGACTTTGTATGAGGCAGCGTTTAGAAAAAAAATCCTTTCTTCTCCTATAAACAGTGATGGCTAACCTTGGCACTCCAGGTGTTTTTGGACTTCAATTACCAGAAGCCCAAGTCAGCACTCCTGCTGAGCAGGGCTTCTGGGAATTGAAGTTCAAGAACTAAGATTAGTTATCACTGTCCTATAAGAACTGGTTACTTATCTGTAACTGTGGTTCTTTGAGTGGTCTCAGTGAATGACACACGTGGGTTCGTGCGTGTGCAGAAATTCTCCTCAGAATGGTCCAGAGCTGAAAATACAAAGGGAAGCCATTAGGACTTCCCACCCCACCGCGAATGCTTACCCACCCAGCGGTTTTCCTCCTTAATTCTTTGCTTACTGCTGTGACGGTAACATCTCCTCTGCCTTTTAGTAGAAATGTTTCCCTTTTTTTCTTTACATGTATCTTACTTCTCACTTCTCCTATTACCTAAAAAAAACCCTCCCTATTGCCTTCCCCTTTTCTTCTCGTTTCATTTTATGGCTCCTGTGGATTTGTTCAAAAGGTGCACGGCCTGTGGTGGCAAGACCCCCTTTTTGGATGGCCACTCTAAGTGTCTGTTCTGCATAGCGGAGTCCCACAAAGTCCAGAGTTGCCAGGGTTGCAGGTGGTGCACAATTCAAGAGAGAAAATTCCTTTCTTATATGTTTGTGTTTTTAAATTGGGGGCATCGTGCCTGTTTTGTTGTTATTTATACTTTATTCAGTTTGCTTATTTTTGCTTAAGTTCTTATTGTATAGATTTTTTTAAATTAAAAATGTGTTGTTAGCCGCCCAGAGTGGGAAAAATATCCCGGGTGGGTGGGATAGAAGTGCAACAAACAAACAAATAACATAAATAAATTCTTCTATAACTGCCAGATTTCATCAACTAGCACTAGGTTTGTGAGGGAGTTTCTAAGCATTACAGTCCAAAGAAGTAACATTCTCAAGTCACAGTTATGTGCATTAGTTATTACCAATATTTGCCGGCATATAAGACGCATTGGAGAATGAGATGCACTCCGTTATTACCAAAACAGCCCACTATAGACAGTACAAGACACACTCCATTTTCCAGTGTGTTTTAAGGGGAGGAAGTGGGTCTTATACGCCAGCAAATACGGTACTTCTTTGTAGCCATGATGGGGTGCTAGCACATGTTGTATATACTCCATTTATTTATGTCTTTTGCAGCCTTTGAGGCGCTTTCCTCTTGATGCTGCCATCATTTTCTCGGACATCTTGGTGGTGCCCCAGGTAAGAGACACCAGGGTGAGGGAGGCATTGTGTAGTAGACATCTTTAGCGCACTGATCTCTTGTGGAGGCCCATTCTTTAGTGGCACTTGGTCTCCTATTCTCCCTCCTGCTCTCTTTACAGGCCCTGGGCATGGAAGTAGTGATGGTGGCTGGCAAAGGGCCTACTTTCCCAGAACCTCTCAAGGAAGTGGAGGACCTGCTCAAACTCCGGCAGAAGGTGGACGTAGCTGCAGAACTCAGCTACGTCTTCCAGGCCATCACTCTAACACGGCACAAGTTGGAGGGGAAGGTGCCTCTCATTGGCTTCTCTGGTGCCCCAGTGAGTATCGATGCTCTGGAAATGCATGCCACATGGAAAGTAGCTTACCAAAGGAGGTCAGATGATCCCCTGTGAATGGCTGTGGAGAGTTGTGAGGCCAAAGGAAAGTGGGGAGCGTTGGCTGCCTGATTTTGGCTGGGTTTTGCATTTGATGGACTTACAGCTGCAGCATTTAACAGTCTCCCTGCGGTGGCTTTATCACTTAGAGATTGGCATCTTTTGTGGACATGCCTCCGAACTATCTGACCTCACTAGCCACTCATCCATTGTTTTAATAAGTTTATCTTTCTGGAACTTGTAAGTGGCTTTTTTCTTTTGGCACAGCTTTTTGTCCTTTTTATTGGGAGGCGGAGAGGGCATTTCCATATCTCACCACCAATTATAGTCCCCCAAAACTATATGTGGTGACTTAGTGGTTAAGATGCTGAAGATGACAGGAAGGTCGGCAGGTGGTCAGCAGTTCAAGACCCGAGTGCTGTGCGATGGAGTGGGCTCCCATCTCTGTCCCTGCTCCTGTCGACCTAGCAGTTTGAAAGCAAGAAATTGCAAGTAGATAAATAGATACCACTTTGATGGGAAGGTAATACTGTTCTGTGCCTAAGGACCACAGAAACATTTGCAGATGCAGACAGTGCCTGGCTTTTTGGCTGTAAACGGAGATGAACACTGCACCCTAGTCGGACACGACTGGCTTTCAAGCAAGGGAGACATTTAACTTTACCTAAAAGTAGCATTTTCATGTTTGGACTCCATTTGTCATTTGAAGCTGTTTTGGGCATGGTGTGGCATTAGAATTTGGTATTCTGTCTGCCTTCATTTACTGCTTATTATCTGCTTCCAGTGGACACTGATGTCCTATATGATTGAAGGTGGTGGTTCCAATACAATGGCCAAAGCCAAGGCCTGGCTCTACCGGCATCCTGAGGCAAGCCATCGTCTGCTCACATTATTGACCAACGTCATTGTGGATTACCTGGTGGGGCAAGTGGCTGCAGGTGCTCAGGTAAGTAGGAGAAGAATGTTGGGTAATTACATTTGGAAAGGACTGTATACCCCACCCCACCCTCCCTAGTTTGTAGGCTTATTGGTATAGATTGAATAGGCCTGCCTTTCCTCTCTTATTTAGAAATATCCCTTAATTTCTGCAGGGTAATAGTTGCAGAAAATGAGATCTGAAAAAGGATCTCTTGGGGAAGGGAAAAGATGGTGCCAAGCAGTCAGGAACAGCATTGTGTCGCCAGTCATGGACTATAGCATTTAATACAGAATCAGGTACATTTCCTTTTTTTGCAAAAACTTACTCCTGGTATCATTTTTTAAAAAAAAGTAGATTTCTTCCCTTCAGGGTGATTAGTACAAATCCAAAACCATGTTTCCTGTAATCTCAGAACTTTCAGCTGGAAGGCACCTCGCACACTTTAGCAGCAAACTTATTCTCCTCTCCAGCCTCTCAGAAGTCCACAACTCTTCCTCCTCTACTCACAGTTTGTTGATAAACTTAGCAAATCAGTGGCAAAGAAAGTAGGATTTTACCAGCTGGTACGGGCAAAAGAAACTGTGGAATGAATTCAAAGGGTGGCTTCATTTTGGCAATTTAAAGCCTGACCTAGACATGAAAGAAGCTGGTTCATTAGAGTTTGGAGAACTTATTTTTTCTTGGGGGGGGGGGGTGGTGGTGGTGGTGGTGGTGGTTGGGGTTGGGTTAGAACTCCCAGAATCTTCTAGAATCAAAGCCGCAAACTATGAGGTCCTGGCAGTTCTAGTCCAAAAAGGGTACTTCTCCTACATTTTCCCATCCTAGTTTCTTTGCATTTAGCAAAAGAATAAGAATGGATAGTGAACATAACTAATCTTCACACTCTGAGTTCATGAGTATGAATTGTGTGTGTGTGTAAATCCCTGTTCTTGTTTTATATTGAATGCATTGAACGTGGGTATTAAGAGTAATTCTTGCCTTATTAACACACCTAAGCTTGATTTGTGAGTTGTATTGTGAGAAGAGGGCTCAAATCCCAAATTCCTAACGTGGGACAATTGTGTCTTACAAGGAAATAGCTTTATTTTATTTTACCAATTGATACTCCTACCTGGAATAAAACAGTAACATAAAACGTACCTGTCAAGTATCCCGGATTGGCCGGGAAATCCCGTATTTTGGCTCTCTTTCCCCCTCTTTCCCACTGTCATCCTGTATTGGGGTGGCTGGAGGAAAGTGTTTCTGCGCATGCGTGCCCCAGAGGCAGCGGTGCGCATGTACGAAGGGGTTTCTGTGCATGCGTGATGGGGTTTCTGCGCATGCGCATTGCACCCAGAGAAATTCCCGGATTTCTATGGAGACAACTTGACAGGTATGCATAAAATGGTGAAAGTTGACAAAAATAAGAACCATGAACCAACATTCCAGCCCTTTAAATGTTTATTCAGGACTAAGTCCCCAGTATTGACTTTTGATAGGGTTGACTTCTAAAAGTGTGTTTAAGACATACCTGTCAAGTTGCCGGTGTCCAAATACATTAAGGTTTCCGGGCGCGCATATTAGTATGCACGCTGTTGCCTCTGACGCGCATGCACAGTAACCCCTGTGCGCATGCACAGTAACCCCTGTGTGCATGCGCAGAAACCCCTTCAGCCAGGAAAGGGGTTACTGCGCATGCGTGCCCGTCTGAGGCAGCAGCGCGCATGTGCAGTATCCCCTTTCCTGGCCATTCAAATACGGGATGACGGCAGGAAGGAGCGTGATGGAGCAGTGAATTACGGGAAATCCCGGCCAAAACGGGATACTTGACAGGTATGGTTTAAGATGGCAGCAGAGAACAATTGAAATGTAGAACTTCCCCCATTTTAAAAATGTTTGATCATTTTCAGGTATTGCTTCTCCTGCAGCAGGAGAATTGGGGTTGGAAAAAATGCATTCTTTCTTTGGATAAGGGCTCTGGAAAGGACTGCTTGGGAGAGAATGGTGGGGTAAGAAATTATGGCAAGTCCTCCTTGGATATCTTGTCTCTTGGCAGGCTCTTCAGCTTTTTGAGTCTCATGCAGGACATCTGGGTCCAGAGCAGTTTGCAGTGTTCTCCCTTCCATTTATCCAGTCCATTGCGAAGCGAGTGAAGAGTCTACTACAGGAACGTGGCCTGCCTGTGGTGCCCATGGTAAGAGGCAGGTTTGAAGCTCTTTGCCTTTTCTCTTAGGAATTCTTGGTATCAGCTGGACTTTTGAGCCTACCCTGTTTAGAAGGACTATGTTCTGATCAGCCTAAATTCAGATATGAACTTAGGTGTCTTACACAAATAGTCTCTGAAACCTATTCCATCTTTCCACATTGAATATTAACATACAGGGACATTGTGTGACGTCTTTCAGGGGAAAAAAACATTGGTAGGACATGGAGTGTGATGGTTAGGGGCCATTCAACAATTACGTGATCCTCGAGGGGGAGAGGGGTCTGCCATCTGAATTATGGAAAATTACATGGGAGTGGGGGTCAAATCAAAGATTACGTAATCCATTTGGAGCTGTTGTAGTTTCAAAACATGGTACTTTTTTAGGTTTAAAAATTATCTCTGGGAATTTTGATCCGATTTGAGATTATTGAATCCTCACCGATACGTTCTGCATTAGGCACCAATAGTAAAAAGCTCTAAAAATTAGAGTTTTGATACACAAACTCTGGATTAAGTAATTTTAAAAGGGGGAGAGGGGTTTCGAAGCAAAAATTACAGTCGAATTACAGTGTGTGTCTGTCAATCCCCCCCCCCCCCCGCCCAATGGATCACGTAATTGTTGAATTGCCCCTTAGGTGTAAATGGACGAACAGCTGTGCTGCACCAGACCAATGATCTTTTAGTCCAGCTTTCTGTTTCTCCAGTTGCCCAAACAAATTGGTATTCAAAGTATTACTTCTGACAATAGAACTAATATTGAGTACTGATGACTTAGCAATTATAGCCTCATCCTTCAAATGTGCAGGATCGTGTATGTGGGTTTCTCCTCCCTTTACAGACCTCTGTTATGAGAACTGAGGACTTAGAAGCTCTGACCCTCACAATCCATAGGATCGATGAATCTAGGTCAGTGGTGGCCAACCTTGGCTCTCCAGGTGTTTTGGACTTCAATTCCCAGAAGCCCTGATTTGTAGGAGTGCTGGCATGGGCTTCTGGGAATTGAAGTCCAGGAACACCCGGAGTGCCAAGGTTGGCCATCACTGACTTAGGAAATGGGCTGCTGGCCTTAAATATTGGAATAGCTTTCCTTCTGGCACGTTCTTCCAGTCACTGGGGGGGGGGGGGGGGGCGGGCGTGAGGCTAGCAACTCTTTAACAAATTTAGAGGAAGAGATTCTAATCTACACTGGCAGAGGTTAAATCTGCAACCTGCCACTTCTGTCAGCCCCCATTTTGAAACTTGATTTAAGCAGAGAAGCCTGCCTCTATTTGGCCAGGATTTGGGGGACTTTTACATTTTTTTCTGCACCATGCAGAGATCTGTCATGCTCTGCCTGACGAAAATCTTAGCATTAAGGTTATATCTACACTCCATTGATTCTGAATTTTATCAGACTACCAATTTATCTTTTTTTGAAGTTGAGTAATTCCAAGTAAAACAGCCCAACTGTGCCCAACATTGTCCTGCTTGGGTCCCCCACCCCCACCCCATTTCTTCTCTCCCAGATTATTTTTGCCAAAGATGCACATTATGCCCTGGAGGACTTAGCACAGTCTGGATACGAAGTGGTTGGCCTAGACTGGACCATCCGACCTGAGGATGCTCGGTAAGAAACTGACTTTTACTTCTGGCTGTAGGAAGAGCCAAATCCCACTGATAAATGAGTGCAGAATAATAAAGTGATGGTGATTATCGTAAAGCCAAGGGAAGTTAAAGGTTTGAGATAAATGCCAGCAATAGCTTCTTTGAACAGAGAGATCACTTTCCCAAGAGAATGAGTTAGAATCAGATTATACAGCAAGTAAGCCAAAAGTGTCCCTTTGTCCTGGTTTTAGGAAACCAGTTTTATGCAACGATTTAGCAGCATGGGACGAGCAAGATAGTGTGTAGAGAAATAAGTTTCTTTCCTGCCTGTACTAGATTCTTTGCATTCTAATGTAGGTTACTCTATAGATGTGGTACTCTCTTAGCTCTATATGGCCACCCATATTTTGTAGATAGTTTTTGCTGACTCAGGTTACTCAAAAGCAGAGGGATCTATTTATCATGTTTGCCACATGTTGTACAGTAACTTTGTCTTGGGTCAGTGTTCTACCTTCAGTACCAATATGTTTTGTTTCAGGCAGCGGACAGGGAAAGGCGTCACCTTACAAGGGAATTTGGATCCATGTGCTCTCTATGCACCAAAGGTAAAGGAGGAGCTGCAGGCTGAAGAACTGTGCGCCCTCCAGCGCATTGCATACACCCTTGTCACTGCAGTGTGGTGAAGGGCAAAAGACAAGACACATGAGTACATTGAGAAATTTGGCAGATGGCTTAAGGAGGCTTGGCTTATGTCTCATGCTGCTCAATTGCATACCTGTCAAGTTTTGGATTTGAAAATAAGGGAAATTTCCCGGCCAAAATGGGATATTTGACAGCTATGCTTATCCTGTGCAGCCTTAGGGCATTGCAGTCTAAATAATACGGGAAGATGGCGGGAAAAAGGGTAAAATACGGGAGTTTCCCGGCCAATACGGGATACTTGACAGCTATGCTCAATTGTATGTCTAACCAAGGATAAGCACTTCATTTGGTTGGAAGTAAAATCTGGCTGAATTTGTTGGTGAAGAGGTAGACATCGTTAATGGTTCTGTCTGTAGATCATAGGATGTGTTAGGGATAGTTTTACAGCTGAGAGCCTCTGTGAGCCTGCGTATGCCCTACCTGCACTAGCTTGCTGGATCAGGTCAGTGACATGTTTAAATAGGACAAACTGAGGTTAACAGGAATCCAGGCTGCCTCAAATGCATGGCTTCACATGGTTTTGGGGGGTGCAACATAGTTGGTTCAAACATTTTGTTTATCCAAGATAAGACACAGAAAGATTGGGCGAGTAGGGCGAATGTTCAAAGGAACCCTACTAGTTGTCAAGGCATGGCTTTGGGGACTGCAATTGTACCGTCCGGGTTGAGCCAGTCTGCCAAGAACCCCAGCGGAAGCCTTTTGTGGAGAGGGTGGTTTCAGAGTGGGGCCTAACCCTCAACTCCCATGCATTTTTAATTATTATTTCTTGCTTTTGTTAGGAAAAGATTGGGGAGCTGGTGAAGAAGATGTTGGAAGGCTTTGGCTCCCAATGTTATATTGCCAACTTGGGCCATGGCCTTTACCCTGACATGAATCCAGAACACGTGGGTGCCTTTGTGGATGCAGTACATACATACTCTCGCCACCTCAACAAACGTTGCTAACATTTCGGGCAGCAAGCTCTAGGCTGGCGGGTGGACAATATCCTGAACAAGTTGTACCAAAAATACTTGCATATCTTTTGTTTGCAATGGTGAAGCCAGCCATCAGAGAACTGGAAAACCTTGGGAACTGTGGTCTTTACACTGTAAGAATTGTGTAAGTGTCCAATGACACACAATTAAAGTCTTGCTTTCCACTCATATTAGCACAGAGTTTTGGTCAGCAGGTTTTGAGAATGAATAAATGTGATTTATGCACCGCCTTCAGTGTGGAATGTCTGATCCTAGCTCAACAATGGCCAACCAGGTGTTCTTGGACTTCAGTTCCCAGAAGCCCAAGTCAGTTGGCCATCACTGTCCCAATTTGATCCTACAAGTACATGCAATTACATTAATGTACAGCGACTACCTTTTGCTGTATTTGGGCATGTGATCCACCCCTACAGCATATGGGTATAGTCCTTAGTACTCAGACCACCTTATTCCTGTCATCCAACACAGCAATTTCTGCCTTGAACCCAGTTGCTAGTCCCAGCTAGAGTGGATTTATTGAACCAGTTGCTGAATGGTAACTCCATGCTTCATCAACTCAGTGGATCTACTTTAGTTGCAAATCACAACTGAATTTAGGGGGTTTTGTTTGTTTTTGCTATTCCTGGCTGGATAGATCAGTGGTTTAGGTATCTGGCTGTGAAGCCAGAGGTTGGGAGTTCAATTCCCGCTGTGCCTCCCAGGAGAACAGACAGCCTGCTGTGTCCTTGGCCAAGGTTCACAGTCCTGGAGTGTCCTCAGAAGAAGGTACAGTATGGTAAAATGTTGTATATTCTCTTCCTAGAAATCACTGAAAAGGTTGATCATAAATCAGAATAATTTGATGGCATGCAATTATTATTATTTTCTGGTACTAATATCTGTGGGTGATGAATAGTGCTACCTTGTGGGAGGAAGAAGGCAAGAGGAGGCTTATAGGGGAAGGCATAATCATACACATTGTATCGCTTTTCCCTCCCCTCTGGCCAATTTCCCTCCCCACCCAACCGCATAAGAATGAGTGCATTTCATGTGATAAGTGAATCTGCTCTCTTGTTGCTTACACAACAAGATCTTTGCTGATGCAGTTATTGGGGGGCCCAGTTCAGAAAAAAGGCAGAACTCTTATTATTATCAAAGAGGCCAACACTGTCAATCAAAATATCTTTGTGAGGAAGATAGTTCAGAGGATTGCATAAACTCCCTTTTGATCCTGAACATAAGAACAGCCTTGCTGGAACAGGCCACAGCCCATCCAGTCCAGCATTCTGTCTCACACAGTGGCTCACCATTTCCTTCAGAGTATTCCCAAGGAGATACCTTCACCTGCTTAGGATTCCCCGGAAATGGCATTGAGAGATATCCTGCCTATCTCTCCAACCCGGAGGTTTTCCTTAGGTAGCCATAATTATAGCCATTGATACCCTTGTCCTCCATGAACTTGTCTAATCCTTTCTTAAAGCTGTCAAGACTGACAGCTGTCACCACTACTTCTGTCAGGGAGTTCCATAGACCAGTGATCCTCTGGATGAAAAAGTACTTTCTTTTATTTGTTTGAGAACTAGTACCCAAAAGTTTCATGGAGTGCCCCCTAGTTCTAGTGTTGTGCAATAGGGAAAACAGTTTTTCCTTATCTACTTTGTCTACACCATGCATGATTTTATAAACTTCAGTCAGGTCACCTTAGACGCCGTTGTTCAAGAGTGAAAAGGCCCAACCGTTGCAGCCTCAGATGGTAAGGAAGGTGTTCCAGTCCCCTAATCATTTTGGTTGCCCTCCTCTGCACTTTTTCCAACTCCATAATATCCTTCTGGAGGTGTGGCGACCAGAACTGTACACAGTATTCCAGATGGGGCCTCAACATAGATTTATAGAGGCAAAATGACACTTGCTGACTTATTTTCTATACCCTTCCTAATGATTCCTAGCATTGAGTTTGCTTTTTTCACTGCTGAGGCACACTGGGTTGACACCTTCATTGAGTTGTCCTCCAGGACATCAAGGTCCCTTTCTTGGTTTGTCCTTGCTATTTACTCCTACTTCTAGATCATTTATGAAGAGGTTGAACAGCAGGCGTCTCAGTACTGAACCTTGGGGGACCCCACTCTTTACTTCCCTCCACTTGGAGAAGTGTCAGCAACAGTCCCTCTAAGTCAGAGGTTCTCAACCTGCGGCCCGCAACACCATTCCATGTGGCCCCCAACTGCCTCCAGAAAGGCCATGTGTGGCAGGCATGGCAAAATGGCCATCCGGCCCCCGAAGCTGTCTGAGGGAGCGTGACCTGGCCCTTGGCTTGAAAAGGTTACAAACTCCTGCTCTAAGTACTTTACCTCAGAACTGCTGTCCTTTCATCATTTATTTATTTTTAATTAACAAGGGCCTATCAAAGATGTTTTTCTGCCTCTGGTGGAGGAACACATAATGCCCCACATATTTAGGTATACTGTAATGCTACTTAAAGATGGCCAAGTTATTTTGATATTGGAGGGGTAAAAATCCCCATGCCTTCCTTTTTAGTCAAGATGTAGGGGACAAACGTGGAAACTAGAGTAAACTGGAACCGTTTGTCTTGGCAAATAAGATTGATTTAATGATTTCTGCAAGCTTCTCAAAAAGTCTTTATAACACAAAGATCCGAACTCCTTTCGATAACAGGAATTTTCAGTTATTTCCTCAGGGATCTAAATAAACAATTTAACAATATTTACCAACAGATATATACAAGGATATATACATATATACATATATACACTATCTTGGAATAAAGGTTTACAATATTACCTGTAGTGTCTTATTAAAGTCCAATTCGTTGTTATTTATTATATCGCGTCCTAGACCTCACCCGTTTATTCTTATGGTGTCGACGGACGTTAACCAAACTAGTCAGAGTTCATATTTAAGGATACTGAACTTACACAGCTGATTAAGGACAGGAATTATAAGAAACAAGTAAAATCAATTTCTTGATTGAGCCCAAATGGGTACAAGGTGTTGAACCGATGGATGGAATAACTCTCCCTCTGTCTTAAAGCAATATCTAAGTTAGTGCGGTGAAATGGTTGTTGTTTATAACTCTCAAGTACTACAAATTTGAAATCTTGGTCGTTGTGGTTTGCTTCAATGAAGTGGCTGACAAGCGGTGCAGACAGGTTCTTATTGCGAATTTTAGATCTGTGTTCCCCCACCCTAGTTTTTATTTTGCGGGAAGTCACCCCCACATAACCTAACCCACAAGAACATATCAATAGATAGATACATCCAGAACTGTTGCAGTTTGAGAATTGTTTTAAATATAAAGTATAACTGCTGCTACGGATAGAGACTGTTTTAGTCTGCCAGGCTAGGGCACAATGTGTACAATGACCACATCGAAAATGACCCACTATAGATGGTTGTTTGGGTAGAAAGCGTGTTTCATGGTCTGTTTTACTCACTATTTGTTGTATCGATCTTGATTTCCTCAACCCTATCCTAGGAGGAGAGGAGCAACCAGGTATGTGATTAACAATGTGCCAGTGTCTTTTGATAATTTTTTTGTATCTGGCCAGACAATGGTGAAAACACAAATGAACAATGCAATTTACTCTCCGGTGTCCTGGCGGTTTGTTGAAACAATCTATCCCGGGGTACAGCTCTTGCTTTGGCTAGGTTTTCCTCAATGATTTTATCCGGGTAGCCTTTAACATGCAGATATGAGGAGATAGTACCACTTGCTATATCAAAGTCTTTCCAACGGTGGAATTCCGTTTTGCTCTTAAGAACAGTCCATAGAGCAGGTTATATTTTAAATGGTATGGATGAAATGAATTGAAGTCCAGGTAGGCGTTTCTGTCAGTTGTTTTTCTATATAGCCTGACCAAAACTCTCCGCTCCTTTGAAACATACGTACTCACATCCAAGAAAGGTATTGATTCTGCCCCAATATTATGAGTAAATTTTAGATTGTTATTCAGACTATTTACCCAAGACACAAATTGAGGTGCTATGCTCAAATCATCAACAATGAAATAAAGATCATCTAAAAATCGTTTGTAGGTGATAATATGAGAAAAAGGGTTATTCCCCAAGTTTAAAATAAATTCACTTTCAAACCAAATCATATACAGGTTGGCCAGGGATGGCGCTACCGAGCTCCCCATGGCCACTCCTTTTGTTTGTAAATAAAATAATTTACCATACCTAAAAAAATTGTGATCCAAAACTAAAGAAGTTCCAACAAAAAGTGTGCATGGGGGGGGGGGGGTTGCAGTTCGATACGGGTCTCTAAGTGTTAATGTACTATCTCTTTAATGTCGTCCAATGGCATGTTGGTATAGAGTGCCTGGACGTCCATAGTGATAAAGCCCCCTCCCCTAGGCACGTACACCCCTTCTACTTGGGTAATAAAATCTGTTGTATTTTTAATATATGAGGCTGTGTTCAAAGTGAACAGACTAAGGTAGTAATTCAAAAATCGAGATGTGGGTTCGAGAGCGGAACTGATCGAGGAGACGATGGGTCTCCCTGGCGTAAGGCCGTCAGCGGATCGGTCCTTGTGAATTTTGGGGAGTAAGTGGAATACAGGCACTTTCGGATTGTTATACAGAAAGTCATGGGTTCATTCTGAAATATAACCCATGGCTACGCCTTCAAACAAAACCTTTTAAAGGAGATTTAAAATCCTACCTGTAGGATCATGATTTAACTCCTTATAAAACTCCTTATTCAATAATTGTTTTTGGACTTCACCTTCATATTCATTAATGTCCATGATAACAATGCCCCCTCCCTTATCTGCTTTTTTGACTATGATATCAGGGTCCACAGCTAACTCTTCCAGCAATTTAATATCACCAAGGGATAGATTGCTACCCCATTTATTCTTCTGTTTTTCACTGATCTCCAAATCCCGTAGCACAAGCTGGTAAAATACGTCTATTGATGGGTCATTGGAAGGTGGGTAAAAAGTCAACTTAGGTTTGAACTTGTCTGGTTGGCCCGATTCCTTACCCTGAAAGAAGCTTTTTAAGCGGAGTAAACGTATTAGTTTAAACACATCTATCCTAGTAGCAAAAGGGTTATATTTTGGTGTTGGAACAAACCCAAAACCCAATGAAAGCAGTTCAATAGTTCTGGGAGAAAAAGACTTACTAGATAGGTTAAAAACTAGGTCTTCCTCTTGCGTGAGGCTTTTCTTGGAAAAAAAGTAGTACGTGGTTGCGATCCAGCTGAGGCCGATGAGGCTGCTAATCATGTGAGTGGTGCTCTGCGGGTGGGCGCGGTAGAGTCCTCATCATTGGACATCGAGGGAAAATCTGTATCGGAGGACTCCCCATCCGTGGATACTAGGGGGTCCTGCCAAGAAACCCTCCGCCCTTTATTGATGAATTTCCTCCCTTGAAAGCGCCATCTGTAGACTCGCGCTGTAGTGAAATCCCTTATGTCTCTCTCAATTTTTTTGTCCTTAATCAGCTGTGTAAGTTCAGTATCCTTAAATATGAACTCTGACTAGTTTGGTTAACGTCCGTCGACACCATAAGAATAAACGGGTGAGGTCTAGGACGCGATATAATAAATAAATAGCAACGAATTGGACTTTAATAAGACACTACAGGTAATATTGTAAACCTTTATTCCAAGATCGTGTATATATATATGTATATATCCTTGTATATATCTGTTGGTAAATATTGTTAAATTGTTTATTTAGATCCCTGAGGAAATAACTGAAAATTCTTGTTATCGAAAGGAGTTCGGATCTTTGTGTTATAAAGACTTTTTGAAAAGCTTGCAGAAATCATTAAATCAATCTTATTTGCCAAGACAAACGGTTCCAGTTTACTCTGCCTTTTTAGTCAAACACAGAAACATTTTCTTACCATCTTAAAGGTAAAGGTTTCCCTTGCTCGAAAGCCAACCATATCCAACTCTAGGGTTCAGTGCTCATCTCTGTTTCAAAACCGAAGAGCCAGTGCTGTCTGCTTCTGCAGACGTTTCTGTGGTCATGTGGCAGGCATGACTAGACACCGGAGCGCACAGAACGCTGTTACCTTCCCACCGAAGTGGTCCCTATTAATCTATTTGCAGTTTCTTGCTTTCGAACTGCTAGGACACCCCAAATCACATAACTATTTGACTGACAGAAAAATGGCTGGAGTGATACAAAAATGGCATGAACATCAGTTTTTTTAATTAAACATCATGTCAAGAAGCTGTACACACAAAATAAAGTTAGACGTGAAGAATGATACTTGTATGGCAACAAATACTGGGTGAACTGGAGTTGTCTGGCCTTGGGACCAGTTATTCAAATATTTTTTGAAACAAAATTGGAGGCAGACATTAATAATTTTAATCCACATTTCCTAAACTACGCTTCATCCTAACCTAGTCCCACCCTCCCTCGTTCCCTCCCTGCCCCCTTTTAAAACTAGAACACACTGGAACGGAGGACACAAAAAAGACAATTGGAATAAGGAAGCACCATTTTGCTCCCCTTTGGTTCACTTGAACAAGATAAAAAAATTAAGGTGAATGCGCAACAGTGGTAAACAGGTGGCGCAGCAAAATACATGAGAGGAAACTGTCCTCAAGAGGGCACTAACCTTTGCTGCTGCCATCACAGGCAACCATTTAGAAATGGAACTGAAAACAAACATACACTCACACAGGCAAAGAATTAAAAACATGGGATTCCTGCTCCCCATCAGCTCAAAGAAAACAAAGAAAACCCTCCCTGCATACATGTTCAGAGGTATGCAGTGCTTGCGCGCCTCCATCCAGCCCTATGCAAATGGTAAGGTTAAAGGTTTCCCTTGCTCAAAAGCCAGTCATATCCGACTCTAGGGTTCAGTGCTCATCTGTTTCAAAGCCAAAGAGCCAGCGCTGTCTGCTTCTGCAGACGTTTCCGTGGTCATGTAGCAGGCATGACTAGACACCGGAGTGCACGGAGCGCTGTTTCCTTCCCACCAAAGTGGTCCCTATTTATCTACTTGGAATTTCTTGCTTTTGAACTGCTAGGTTGGCAGGAGCTGGGACAAGAATGGGAGCTCATTCCATCCTGCAGTACTCGGGAATCGAACTGCTGACCTCCTGCCTCCTAGTCAGCGTCTTAGCCACTTGAGCCACTGCTCAACGTCAAAAATAGATTATTTACACTATGGACTCAACTGTTTCACAGCCAAATCACTTGGCTTCTTCAGTCTTTATATTCCATACTTGGAACCACAGTACAAAAACAAGCTGACACAGGGAGAGTGTTGTGGATGAGGCCCAGTGGGCCAAATCCTCACCCTGCTAGCCTTGAAATGTTGGGTGTATGTGTGTGTCTGGCTTTCCCATGGTCACCTTGGTCTCCTCTCTTCCAAGGCCATCACCTCATGGCAATTCTGCATAAACTGGGTTCCTCTGCTCATCAGCTACGACTCGCCCTCTACATCAACCAGTGCTGGGGGGGAAACTGAGAAATGTTCATGTTTCTCATGTTTGGAAATGTTTTAACAAGGACAAATGAAAGAACACCCACAACATAATTTCAAGTATCCCCCAAACAATATAAGAATAATTATAAATAATTAGAACTTTACAATTTAATAGTTGACACATATACTATTGTATTTACAGTGTCATAAATGCTTCTGTTACTTTTAGTAAAGCAATCCCTGAGAACAGTTAAGTTTAGGTTCTTAATTAAAGATCTTCCCACACACAAAAACATGTTGACATTTTTGCCAGTCTTGGCAGGATGGGCATCTCTCAAGGCCACCATCTGGCGATGCAAATAACAACCCAAGAGGCTGACCAATACACTCCCGTGTCTCCTCTGTGCCGGTGTGCTTTCCAGCCTCCATCCACCAGGCCCTTTGGAAAAGAGGTATTCAACTTTCTGGTTAGCTTTTGGTATTGCCCGAGGAGGTGTTTGCGAGTGAGTTGGAAACAAAACCCTTCCTATTGTGCTGCTTTCTGTTCCTCGAAGAATCTGGGAAACCTCTCCAAATGGAAAATGCAGTTGGGTCTCGCCCTATAAGCATGATTCCGCCAACAACGATCAGGGTCTCTTTCCTCTTCCAAGTGCAGAAGTTCAACCAAATCGCTCTCTCACTAGCAACATGAGCTTCTTCTTGCCCTTGTAGATCTGCTTGAGGTTGTCTATGAACTGCGCAAACTGGATGTGGCCATCCTGAGCCAGCAAGAAAGTCTCCCGAGCTTTGCTGAGAAATTCTATGAACTCCCCGTAATGCCGAGGACTGATGTGGGTGAGCCGGGAGTGTGTGGTGTTGATGTAAGCGCTGATGGTAGCATCTAGCAGCTGGCGCAAAGGTGCCTTGTCTGTTGACATAAGTTTCCCAGAGTTCCTGCGGCCAGGAATACCAGCAAGGCCAGGTGCAGTCATGGTGCAGCGTCGCAGGATATCAGACAGCACTGTGGCACAATGGACACTCTTCACCACCAGCGGAATAATAGCTGCAAGTTCATTCTTGCCCAGAGAGTGACTAAGTGCACAGGCCCAAAGCACATCATTGATAGCAGGGTGGGTGTCCTGGTTATAGGCAAGATTGAGGTGTGCCATGGCCAGCGATGCCAGCTTGAAGGCCCGTAGGGGGTACCCGCGGTGCTCCATGTACCGTGCAATGGTAAAGAGTTGCGAGTAAGTCATGCCTGTGGAAGCGGCATCGATAACAATTTGGTAAGCGGTCTCGAAGGCAATGTGATCCTTTTCACACAAGGTCAAAGCTGAGAGTGCACAGTTCTGGGGATCCTTCATCGCACATTGCAGGGCCAAAGTGCGGGCACAACTGGCCAGCTCTTCTCGCTGTTGATAGTCCAGGCTGAGGCGCAAGACAGTATTGTGGGACATCACAGTTGCTGCGACGATGCTAGTGGCTTCAGTCGGAGTGAAGAGCGTGTACCAACTCTGCAAGATGCTGACCAAAGCTCGGACCCCTGAAAGGGAAGGGAGTGGGGAAAAGGGGCAGGATGTTACTGAAATGCTTGAGGGATGGCAATAAGGAGTTCTGCAATCATGGTTTTCCTTTTTCAATTCAATTAATGAGATGCAGGTCACGTTAATTATTTTAGAGGCATAGTGTTTCAGCACTGTATGCTATGTTGGTCATAGCCTAACCAAGACTGAGGCCCAAGACTGAGAAACCCTGACCTAAAGGAAACATGCTAGTCTTCCAGGTGTTCAGGAAAGTTCGGTTTCACTTACCAGTGATAACTTTCGTTCTTCGAGTATATAGTTTGTGAATACACACTCATGGGGTTATGCGCCTGCGCAGAACGGCCGATCGGAGGCTTGAAAAGCTATTGGTCAAAAAGTTTTGGCGGTAAGACCGCCCACCGTACCGCCCACCCTGAGGCGCCCGTGCGCCATTTTACCTCAGTTCCATACTTAAGCCAAGCACAGGATAAACCAATTGATCTCATCCGTGCAGCTCAAGAGGGGAGGCAGGGTGGGTAGTGTGTATTCACAAACTATATACTCGAAGAACGAAAGTTATCACTGGTAAGTGAAACCGAACTTTCTCCTTCGTATAGTTTGTGAATCCCCACTCATGGGAGATTAGCAAGCTCACACTCACTTGGTCGGTGGGCAGTCGGATGAGATGATCCCACGATGATATGAAGATCCAGCAGGTAGACCCGTCAGGGGCGTTGAGTCCGGAGCCCTCTGGTTAGGACAACACGGCCAAGCCTGGCGTCCGCAGTGGCTCTGGTGTCCACCCTGTAATGTTGGACAAATGTGGAAGGTCTGGACCATGTGGCAGCCTTACATATGTCCTCAAGCGGTGTGCCCTCCAGAAAGGCAGTGGATGTGGCAATCGCCCTGGTGGAATGCGCCCTGACATGCGGTGGAGGTGGCAGTGAGGCTGACTCATAGGCCAGGGTAGATGGTAGAGGTGATCCATTTGGAGAACCTTTGAGCAGAGATGGGTTCACCCTTGGACTTTCCCCCATAAGCCACAAAGAGGCGTTGCGACTTCCTGAACTCCCTAGTCCTGCTGGTGTAAAACAATAAAGCTCGTTTCACATCCAGTATGTGCCAAGTCCTTTCTTGGGCGTTAGTGGGGTTCTGGAAGAAGGTTGGCAAGGAGATAGTCTGTGCCATGTGAAACTTGGAGACCACCTTGGGCAGGAAGGTGATGTCCGCTTGGAGGACGACGCGGTCGTTGAAGAACTGGAGAAAGGGTGCGTCTGCTCGCAGGGCAACCAGTTCACCAGCTCGTCATGCAGACGTGATAGCCACCAGGAATGCCGTCTTCCATGTGAGGAGACGAACATCGGCGGTAGCCATGGGCTCGAATGGGGTCCTGGTGAGCGCGTTGAGAATGGTGGACAGTGACCATTGGGCCGTCGGTGTCCGGGCCGGCGGAAAAGCGTTCCTTAGTCCCTTGAGGAAGCGCTTTACCGTTTGGTCACGGAAGGCCCCCGAAGCGGGCGAACCAGCCGGAGAGTGCGCTACTACTGCTGCGAGATGCACTCGGATGGAGGTGATGCTAAGGCCAGACTCCGCCAGATGGAGGAGGTAGGTTAAAATGTCTTGTAGTCCCACCTGCGGGGGGGACATTTGCTGGGAAGCCAGGAAAGCACAAAAACGCTTGTATTTGGAAGCATAGGACTTCCTTGTGGAAGGGCGCCGTGCTAGTTCCAGGATCCTGGACAGTCTGGGGTTATCCTCCACGCGGTGAGGTGGAGGTTGGGTAAATCTGAATGGTGAAGCTGTCCGTGCTCCATTTGGAGGAGCGTCGGTGATTCTGGTAGAGTGCGATACTGTGACGACATGCGTAACAGCAGCGGGAACCAGGGCTGGCGAGGCCATGCCGGGGCCACCAGAATTGCGTTGGTCTTGTGCTGTAGCATCCTGGTGAGCACCTTCTGGACCAGAGGAAACGGAGGAAAGGCATAAAGATAGTCCCGATCCCACCGTTTCATGAAGGCATCGCCCTCGGAGTTCAGTCCGATGCCCGCTCTGGAGCAGTACCTGTTGAGTTTCTTGTTGGACTCTGAGGCAAAGAGGTCTATGCTCGGCGTCCCCCAGACCTCGCAAAGCGACTGGAATACCCTGTTGTCCAGTTCCCACTCGTGGGTCGTCGAGGTGAGACGACTGAGGTGGTCTGCCAAAACATTCAGTTTGCCCTGAATGTGCACGCCAATCGGGAAAATGTGTCTCTCCAGGCACCATTCCCAAAGTTGCACTGCAAGGTAGAGGAGGGTAGTAGACCGCGTTCCTCCCTGCTTGTTGAGGTATGCCACCGCCGTGGTATTGTCCGAGGCCACTTGCACCGTCTTCCCGGTGAGCAGAGTCTCGAAGGAACGCAGGGCCTTCCAAATGGCTAGTAGTTCCAAGTAGTTTATATGGTGCACCGTTTCGTGTGGCGCCCAGGTGTCGTTGACCGTGAGAATCCCGCAGGCAGCGCCCCAGCCGAGGTTGCTTGCGTCGGTCAGTATCTGCAACGTGGGTTGCGGGGGGTAGAAGCTCTTCCCCGCGGCCACGTTGAGTGGTGTCGACCACCACAGCAGTTGGTCCCTCAGTTCCGGAGACGGGGTCAATCGTTTGGACTGGTTCTCCCGAAGTGCGTCGAATTCGTGAAGGAGCCATGATTGCAGGGACCTGAATTTCAACTTGGCGTGGGGAATCACTGCCGTTGTTGAGGCCATCAGGCCTAGAAGTCTCTGAGCCTTCTTCGCCCGGATGCACGGTTTGGTGCGAAGTTCGCTGACCCCTTGCGCAATGTCCTGTAAGCGTTTCTGGGGGGCGTAGGCTCTGGTAGTAAGCGAGTCGAGTACCGCTCCAATGTACTCGACGCGTTGCGAGGGAATCAACTTCGATTTGGTGAAGTTGATCCTGAGGCCGAGACTCTCCATGAGGTGGACCGTGAATTGTGTGTCCCGAATGGCCGACGAGCTGGTGGGGGAGACAATCAGCCAGTCGTCGATGTATGGGAAGACCCTGATGCCGCGTTGGCGAAGGTAGGCAGCGACCGGAGCCATGCACTTGGTGAAGACCCGCGGTGCCGTGGCCAGACCGAACGGTAGGCACCGGTACTGGTACACAGAGTTGCCGATGCGGAAACGGAGGAACCGTCTGTGATCCTTGAGGATGGAGACATGGAAGTACGCATCCTTGAGGTCTATGATCGTGAACCAGTCCTCCTTGTTGATGAGGGGGAGGACGGTTTGCAGGGTCACCATCCGGAACTTCCTGGTGTGGATGCACTTGTTCAGGCGGCGCAGGTCTAGGATTGGGCGCAGCCCTCCGTCCTTCTTCTGGACCACGAAGTACCTCGAGTAGAAGCCGTTGTCCCAGTCGGGCGGTGGTACCCGTTCGATGGCTCCCTTGGAGAGAAGAGTTGATATTTCTTCCTCCAAATGGGGGGACGAGGCGGTGAGACGATGTCTTCCAACCCGAGGCACCCGTGCGAACTCGATGGCGTAGCCAGAGGACAAGATCCTCAAGACCCACTGGTCGTCCGTGATGCTCGACCATACCTGGAGGAAGTTCCGGAGGGGGAGGTACGGGATGTGGAGCGAGAGAGACTCGGCCGTCGTGACTTCAAACATGGGACTTGGACTTCGCGCCGGAGCGCTTGTCCTGCCCGTAGGGTCGGTAGCGGGGTTTGTGTTGACGCCGCTGCTTGTAAGCGCCGGACCTGGGCTGCTCCGCGGGGCCCTGCTGCTGCGGGTTGCCCTGGTATCGCCGCGTGAAGGGCTGGTACCTCGGCCTGGAGGGCGGAGCCGGCGTGGTGAGCCCCAAGAACTTTGCCGTGGAGTTCGTCTGGCGCATCTCATTCAGGACCTTGTCGGTATCCTGTCCGAACAGGCCCTGTCCGTCGAAGGGAAACTCCTCGATGAGCTTCTTCATAGCGTCATCGAGGGAGGTGTCCCTGAGCCAGGCATGCCGACAGAGGTGGATGGCGGAGGCCATGTCTTTCGCCGCGTAGTCATTGATGTGCCTGGCTGTGCGCATCAGTTGTTCCGCGACGAAGTCCCCTTCAGTAGCCAGCGCGTCGATCCGCTTCTGGGCGTCGGCGGGCAGCTTTGCCGTCTCTACCTTCACCTGCTCCCAGAGGTGGGACTGGTAGAGGCCCATGGCAGCCGAGTAGTTGGCGGCGCGGAAGAAGAGGGACCCGGTGGCGTAGAATTTGCGGCCCACCGCGTCCAGCTTCTTCCCTTCCGGGGTCGAAGGCACCGGGAACCCGCTGGTGGCCGTCCTGTGCTGGAAGGCCTTGACCACCAGCGAATTCGGCAGGGGGTGAGCCTGCAGGAACTCGACGTTCTCGTCCAGGACTTTGTACATGCTGTCCAGCCTGGACGAGACGGAGTGCGCCGAAACTGGTTTCCTCCATGTTGCCTTCGCCGACGTCAACATGGAGGGGAGCATGGTTATATGGACCGGCCGTACCGCTCGTCTGTCCAGCTTGGCGGTCATTTGGTCCTCGCCTTCCAATGGTGGCTGGTCCACCTTGAGGTTCAGGGCGGTGCCCAGTCGCGTGAGCATGGCGGTCAGGGAGCGTTGGTCCTCACCACGCGGTGGGCCAACCGCGCCGATGGTCTGTTCCGGCGTCCTTTCGGCGTCGACGTCTCCCTCGTCCTCCTCCGAAGACGAGCTGGAGTCATCGGAGGACGAGGGAGGAACTCTTGCATCCACGTCAGGACCGCGCCAGTACGGCCTGGGCGGGTCGGCGGGATGGGAGTCCACCGCATCTACGTCTGGACCACACCATGACGGTTTGGGTGGGCCAGCTGAGCGGACACTCGACCCACGAGGGGTCGGTGGGGCCACGGTAAGGCCGGCATCCCCGGGGCTTGCCGTGGTCGGGACCGGAGCTGCAGAGGCCGCAGGCATGGTGGTCTGGAACTGGCTCGCGAACGACGCCATGACTTCGAACATACCCCTGAAGAGTGCCATCTGGGGTGTGTCCATGGTCGCTGGTGGTGGAGCCACGGTGGTCGGCGGAATGGTGGCCGACGGAACGGTGGCCGACGGAACGGTGATCGACGGAACGGTGGCTGTCGGTGACGAAACGGTGGCCGGAACGGAGACTGCCGCTTCGTCTGTTGGAGTCCTGGGTCTCGGGGAGACGGAGGCCTGCCTCGTGGGCGAACGAACCCTCCCTTGGGGGGGGAGAGGACAGAACCTGAAGTGGGCAAGCTGGAGCCCCAGCCCTGCGTCCTTTTTCAGGCGACCCAGAGGATGACCGTCCTCCCCAGATGGAAGACCCGGGAGACGGACAACGTGCAACAGAAAACGGAGGCGAAGGCCCGGGAGATCTGGGCGTGCGCGGGGTGGGAGGGAGCGAGCGTCTCTTCTCCGACCCGTGCTTCCGTTTCTTCTCCCCGTTCTTGTCCCTTTTCTTCTTCTTCCTGATCGGAAGCGTGGAAGTAGAAGCGGGAGGCGGCCGGGAGGCCTCGGCGGAGGTAGAGGCGGCCGCGGCGGGAGCCAAAGCGAGCTCCATCAGGTGAGCCTTGAGCCGGTTGCTTCGGTTCTGCACCGCAAGGCGCGTAAACTTCTTGCAGTGCGGGCAGGACTGGCTCTGATGCGACTCTCCCAAACAAAAGAGGCACAGGCTGTGGCCGTCGGAAGCCGGGAACTTCTTATGGCAAGCCGTGCACTGTTTAAAGGCTGCAGCCATCAACCGAGGAAAAAATTCTTCCAGTGGAAGTCCAAGCGGGTACCCCGAAGGGCGGACCAGCCGCCACCCCCTTGAGGGGGGAGACGGTGATCGAAGCGAGGAAGCAACTGAGTCCACCCGAAGGAAGAAACAGCGCTGGGGTGGCAATCCTGCCCAAAGGACAAGATTGCCGCAAAAAATTGTTAAATTTGCCAAAGGCTTTCCCTCAGAAGGGCAAGAAAAATTGAGAAGCTCTCAACGATCGTCCTGCTGCTACGGCGGAAAGAAGAGAACTGAGGTAAAATGGCGCGCGGGCGCCTCAGGGTGGGCGGTACGGTGGGCGGTCTTACCGCCAAAACTTTTTGACCAATAGCTTTTCAAGCCTCCGATCGGCCGTTCTGCGCAGGCGCATAACCCCATGAGTGGGGATTCACAAACTATACGAAGGAGAACTTCAATACCCAGAAGCCCAGGTTCCCCTCAAGGCCACAGGTTCCCCACCCCTGGACCTCAGAAGCAGGATACTGTATCACTATTCAAACTGGCAGTGTTCCCTATTTTTGCAGTGAAGGATTGCGCCATCAGCCAAGACGTCTACAATAACAGGACGTCTAATGTTTGATTTTGCTTTAGTTAGGTCCAAAAGAATTATACATTTATGACCAGGTCTGGGCAAAATGTTCATTTGGTTTGCATTTCAATTTTCACTTACTTATACTCAGACTTCCCGAACCTGAACATAACCTAGAACAGTGATGGCGAACCATGGCACTCCAGGTGTTCTTGGACTTCAATTCCCACAGCCCAAATTTCTATAAATCCACACAAATGGGTTTATTGCACATATGCAGAGATTTGGGTTTCTGGAAATTGAAGTCCAAGAACACCTGGAGTGCCAAGGTTCAGCATCATGGACCTAGAATCAATTAGTCCTTAAAATTTTTACAAATGTGAAAAAATGCATCCCGCAATATGTGGAACGTTATTTTAAAGAAGTACAGTGGAACGGAAGTACAGTACAGTATATGGAAAAAATGTGCAAAATGCTTAATCCAATGAAGAAAATTGCTTGTAAAGTATGTGCAAAATGAATACAGCTGATACATTTTGTCTAAAAAGGCAGCACAACCCTCAGATACATTTGTGAAGTGTAAAAATGAATCTGAGGGTTGTAATTCCTAAGGGAGTCAAAAAATAACAGACATAGAACTGACGGAACAACATAGAAGAGGGAACGTTAGATGCTGAACAAAGTGAACTGGATTGACTCACTTATATCTATTTCATGACAAAAAGAATACAAACATCTTTTTTTCATAGGTTGCCTACAATCATATCTTCAATAGTCCTTGTTATCACCAGATCTTTTAAGTTTCTCTGTTTCCTGGCTAGTGTGAGGACATTTTATCATTTGAGATGATTGCCTTCCTTGTGGACATTAGGATGCTGATACAGTACAATGGATAATATAATAAGCTATGAATCAAAATGTATTTGATTAAAATCTCATATGGCAGGAACTCTATAGGTAATTTCATGAAAGTACACCACCCGCTCTGCCTCATGCTCCACATCTCCAGCATGGACATAATATGGGCCCATCATATAGGATTGTTAAAAAACATTTCAACAGGATAACATATGTAAAGTGCTTTAAATATTCAAAAGTGTGATTGTCTCCTCTTGCCTGTTCCTCGGTGGTATCACACCAGCGTTTAAATTATCAGGGCCTGCTGTTTGTTCACCAAGGCAAACAGGGCTTCACTTTCATGATTTCTTTATGAGAGGTACTCACCCACTTCTGTTGCACAGGTCACCAGCCATCGCACCATTTCCCTCCGTCTCCAATTCAAGGTCGACAGGGTCATGCGCATCACCTAGAAGTAAATGAGTAGAGAAGGGTTATTTCTCACAGATGCTCTTTATACCAAGGGCTTGCACTTCTTTCTTGTCTAGGTCAGACTTTAAACTGCCAAAACGAAGCCACCTCATTCATGTGAGAAAATTAGCCATTCCACAAGGTTGCAATTGGCCAGAGTACGCCCAATTGTGGTTCAAAAATATCACAACCTTTCAGGAGGCTCTTTCTGTGTAGATCAATGTTTCCCAACCTTTGGTTTTTGGACTTCAATTCCCAGAAGCCTAAGTCAGTACAATACATTGGCTGATCAGTGCTTTGAGGAATTGACTTAGACTTCTAGGAATTGAAGTCCAAAAACCAAAGGTTGGGAAACACTGGTGTAAATCAATATATCCCTACAGGTATAGAATGGTGTGAAGCCATGGGATGCATTACCAATGACACAATATGAGCAAGCCCTGGATAGGAGAGCATTGGAGAACTGTAAGTGGCCAAAATGTGACCTGTTTTGAGTAACTTCCTAGAAGCAAAGGTTCCTGTTGGCTCTGGCAGAGATTTATTCTCTTTCCAACTAGGCCTCTGACTAGGTTTTTCTATTGGCCACTGATCTTCCTTACCTGCAGCCCCAGCTCCAATGCCACATTCAACAGGGTTGTATCAGAGCTGTTATCAGCAGGTGTTGCGATCTTAAAGGCATCTTGAGCCAGTTTAAAGATCAAGGAGGAAGAATGGATGTTCTTCTGAATGGCTTCTAGGACAGTCCGTAAACGCAGCATGTCACCTGTGTGGAAACCAAAAGAAATCTCATTCATTGGCCTTTAGAATGCCAGTTCTCTCCTCTGACAGGTCAACCACTGTCTCATTTAAACTGAGTAGCACTGCAACCCTAAACAGTGGTATCCATCCATAAAACCTGGTGGAAGAGAAACCAACGTAATGGAGCAGAACATGGAAATCACCTTAATACTAAAATGGCAAAAGTTCCCCAGACAATATGGCAAAGAGCCATGCTGTCTGGGGGATTCTGGGATTTATACACAAGAAACTGCTTTTTCAATCCCTAAATGATGTACAAAGAAATGAGTTGCCATTAATTTCTAAACCGATGTCTAAGACTCACGGTAGGCCAACCACCACTGGACTCTCCTCTCCCCATTTTAGACCATCACAATCTAGCAGAAATTCCATGGAGTTCCAGAACAAGTAAACTAGCCTACTTAATATGACTGAGGACAGGGAGGAGTTACAGAGCAGATGAATGAAACTAGGTCTAGTGACTATGGCGGCTTTAAACAAAGAGTTACAACATGACTTGAACATGGTACAAATACGAAGCACCACCAGATAAGCTGGCTTTGCTATCACCTGTTGTATGGCCTGTTTTTCTTTCATATCTAGGCCACACAAAAAACTGCCAAAATGAAGCCACCTTTTGGTGAGTTCATTCTGTAATTCCTTTCACCTGAACTAGTGTGAGAAAGATTAGCCAGCAAAACAAGGTTGCCATTGCCCAGGATACACCCGATTGTGGTTCAAAATACCACAATCTTGGAGGAGGCTCTTTCTGAGTACCCCATAAGGCCTGTAAAATGGAGTTCATATAAGACTTCTTGGATTTGTAAGGAATTGGGAACTTTGAAGTGGTTTCCTCTGGAGAGAAAGAGAGAGTGTGTGTGTGTGTGCATGCATGCGCGTGTGTGTGCACATGCATGCATACACGTGTGCACATGCGTGCACTGTTACATCTTCAAGGCCAGGCATGGTAATAGGATACTTGAATAGATTAGTCCTTAGGCTGATCTGACTCAGCTCACCTTGGATTTTTAAGTACTTCTGACACAGTTAAAAATTTTAAAAAGTTAGCTGCAGAGTATAATAATCTCTTGAAATAAAGTGATTAAGGTAAGTCTTTGAAGATAAATACATGTTAGTAACAACAACAAAGAAATATGGCAGTGATAGCAGGTGTCTATGGGTTGATGCAAAAACTAAGAGAGTGTTTGCACATCAAACTTGGAAGATCTTGTTCCAAAATAAAGCCCATAGAAGGATCAAAGGCAAACAAAGAAATGAAAAACTGAAAGTATTTAATGAACAAGCATTTGAAAAACAGGGACATTGAGAAGGAACATGGCCCTATACAGGTTATTTCTGCTTAGAATAACTGGAGTTTCAGAATAGGGTATCTGTGATAAAATGACAAGAGCGCATAATGGTATTTGACATCCTTTTCCCCAAGGGAACCTGTTAACTTTTTGTGTTTTATATAAATCATTGGGTAGCTCCAGTGGAATGCAAACAAAACTCTAAACCCCAGCAATTGCACTGGAGATGCGAAAACCATCTTCTGGTATAGATCACAAAAGACCTCGTAGGGTCACAGAAAGTTAGCAATATAAAAGCCACCAAAAACATCCCAAGTTAACAAAAATACAACTATCATTAATATTTATTTTCACTTTCAATAACAAAGGTCACAGCTTTATTTCCATGGCCTTTTGCTGTCCTCTAGTAGTCAGCCTCCATCTGGTCTAGCTCCTGAGGCCACGTGGATACAGGCAATCCCTGCCATCCAAGCAGCTGACAGAAAATAAAATACTGCCAAGTGCCTTGTGTTACCAACTGGACAAATACAGTGCCAGCCAATCATCATGTTGGTCTAGAAAAGTCAGGCAGGTTTCCTGGGAGCAAAGTCATTGTCGCACCAGGCTCACAGGAGAGAAGACGCAAGACCTAGGTCTGTGATGGCGAACCTTGGCACTCCAGATGTCCTTGGACTTCAATTCCCAGAAGCCCAAGCCCCCATGAATCCACACGAATGGGTTTACTGCGATTCATCCGGCCCGCACTGCCCTTGTCGCTGCTAGAAGCGGAAGTAAAACGCGCCCGTACGGTTAAGGCTCTTCCGGGTTAACCCTTCCTCCGTATGGACGCATTTTACTTCCGCTTCCGGGAGTGACGAGGGCAGCATGGGCCGGATGAATCGCAGTAAACCCTTTCGTGTGGATTCACGGGGGCTTGGGCTTCTGGGAATTGAAGTTCAAGAATATCTGGAGTGCCAAAGTTCGCCATCACGGACCTAGTAGCTACTGACCATTATCATTTCTTTCCAAAGTTGTACTTCCTGTATCAATTTTGCAATCCTAATATGGAGGAGGAAGGCAACCAAAACAACGAGACCCAGTCTGGAAGCATCGCTAAAGCACCTTGATCAATTAGCCAGGTAGAATAAAAAGGAATCCAATCTGACCAGTAATACTAGGCACTTTTAAGCTCTCTCTTTAAGCCAAGGAAACTATATTTCTAGCTTACTGCTACTGAAGCCAAGACAAATAGTATGACTGTGAGTATCCCAGTGCCCTTATCCCAATGTAAGTGAGAAAGGTAAAGGTCGCCCTTGCTCGAAAGCCAATTGTACCCGAATCCAGGGTTCAGTGCTCGCCTCTGTTTACAGCCAAAGAGCCAGCACTGTCAGCATCTGCAGAAATTTCTGTGGTCATGTGACAGGCATGACTAGACACCGGAATGCATGCAACCCTGTTCACCTTTCCACTGAAGTGGTGCCTAGTTATCTACTTGCAATTTCTTGCTTTCGAACTGCTAGGTTGGCAGGAGCTGGATCAGAGATGGGAGCTCACTCTGTCGTGCAGTACTTGGGTCTCAAACCGCTGACCTGCCAACCTTCCAGTTGTCAAGTTCAGCATCTTATCCCACTTGAGCCACCGCAGTCCCACACACAAGTGAGAAAAGGGAGAGACAAAAACTGGGGGAGGGGCAGACTTCCTGTCCGTCTTATAAACCCCATCCAATTTTGTGGTCTCTGATGCCCTCAGAGGACACTTCCCAACCATCGTAATGTACAAAATGGAGAACTGCACTCATGGGAGTGCTATTCTCCTTCCAAACAAAGGCACACAACTCCTCATTTGCCCACACACCTTGTTTTTGTGGAAAGACTCTGAACCCCCAGTCACCTCCAGTTTTGTCAAGAGGGCAGCGGTAGGTACCTGAGGGGGTGGGTGGGTGAACTGCAGACTTTAAAATTAGCAGATGTCCATCCTCTAACTGAGGGTTTATGGCACTCATGTCCAGTTACACAAGGAAACCCTCACCCACCTTTGGCGGCTGTTAGCATAGTGGAAGCCAGCTCACACTGTTGCGATTCCAAGTGTCCCAGCGTAAACCAGCGTGGGTACCTGCTAGGCACCATTGATACCATATGGTGAGCGTGTGTGATGTCACCTGAGGGAGTCGTTTCCAGAACAGGCAACCTAGGAAGAAATCAAAGTAGCCACATCAAGTCAATGAATGGGCACCTGCCAGTGGTAGGTTTTAAATCTCTTGTCTACCTACGGCATGCTGGTGGAAAGCCATATGGAAAGCCTTTCAAGGGCTTTTATTAACATATGGATGCAAGACCAGTCTTAAGCAAACTTGAAAGGCCACTAGAGAAGCGAGAAATGATCTATACCCTTGTAAAGAAAAACATCAGTTTGGAATTATCCCCCTCTTGCACTTTCATGTCAGAGCCAAGCATGGCCTGCATGGCCGGCATCTGGTTTGGCTTAGCGGAGTTGCAGAGAAGGGGGCTGTTTTGCATCTGCTTCGGTTTGGTGCTACCTGCTCATATGTTTTTTTAAGGCTTGGGAACCCAAAGAACAGAAAGCCAAGATGTCCTCTCCCACCCAGACCTTCTTGCTAGAACAGACTGCTGCTATAGTACCTGATGGCATCATTTGCTTTCTTATAGGACAGTGATGGGGAACCTTGGCACTCCAGGTATTCTTGGACTTCAATCACCAAAAGCCCAAGTCAGCACTCCTGCTGATCAGGGTTTCTGAGAATTGAAGTTCAAGAACATCTAGAGTGCCAAGGTTCACCATCACTGCTATAGGAGTATGGTTAAGAAATTACTGTTTTGGATTACAGCAGCCATAACCCACCACCACCTAGCATGGCCAATGGCTAAAAAGTGCAATCCAACAAAGGTAAATCTTGTCCAGCTTTGATTACAATAGAAAGATGACGAGTATATCAGTCCAAAGACAAAAATCACATTAGACATGGCAAAAAATCTTGTGGCAACATTTTATTAGGTATAAGCCTTGGGAGACTGCAGCCCATCTTTAAGGTACCATATGACTCTTGGTTGTCTTTGCTGCCCCAGAGTGAACTATGCCTCTACTAGAAACGTTTAACTTGAGGGGCAGTCACTCTCGCTCCTGGGGGGGCGGGGGGGCACATTCTTTACATGCAGAAAGTCACAGGTTCAATCCACAGTTGTTTCCAAATAGAGCTATGGAAGAATCCCATCTGTAACCCTAGAGCAGTAATGGCGAACCGTGGCACTCTAGATGTTCTTGAACTTCAGTTCCCAAAAACCCTGATCAGCAGGAGTGCTGACTTGAGCTTCTGGTAATTGAAGTCCAAGAACACCTGGAGTGTCACGGTTTACCATCACTTCCCTAGAGAGACACTGCCAGTTACAGTCAATGGTACTTGGCTAGACAGCCCAATGGTCTGGCTCAGTGTCAGACAGCCTCCTATGTTGCTAGCTTACCCATAAATCTGCCTACCCTTGGCATATGTGACTCAAGCAGTAACAGCAGTGCAATAGGTGAGCACTATGACACCCTGGCTTAGGAAGCATTTCTAGGAACAGAATCCCTTATTTTCCAGTTCTATATTCTGAATGGCTACCATTCAACATGCTCTTCACCATAGCTGCAGGGTGGAGACACCAGTACAAATGGGGTCATTAGAACTTGATGAACCTCAATTCACACTTCGCCTAGGTTTGTGATGGCAAACCTTGGCACTCCAGATGTTCTTGGACTTCAATTCCCAGAAGCCCATGCACCCTATGAATCCACACGAATGGGTTTACTGAGATTCATCCAGCCCACGCCGCCCTCGTCGCTCCTGGAAGTGGAAGTAAAACACGCCCGTACGGTGTAGGCTCTTCTGGGTTAACCCTTCCTCCATACGGGCGCGTTTTACTTCCGCTTCCAGGAGCAACGAGGGCGGCGTGGGTCGAATGAATCACAGTAAACCCATTTGTGTGGATTCATGGGGGCTTCTGGGAATTGAAGTCCAAGAACATCTGGAGTGCCAAGGTTCGCCATCACGGACCTAGGGAGTAAAATAAGTCTGCTGATAAACGTGAATACAGAATGGCATCTTATGGATGAAACAGACCACCTGCACCTTCTAATCAATAACTTTGTTTCTGCATGTCCTTATAAAGTAAGATACAGTATATGCAAATTATTTCTGACAGTAATCTTTGCAGCAGAGCGTCGCAACATTTTGCAGGCTGGAGAAGCTTTTAAACAAAAGGAAGGAAATCAGCGCAGGTAACCAGCTTCGGAAAAAAAAAAATTCTTTAACTAAAAGCTGGCTACCCCCAATGAAGAAAGGAGAAAAAGTGGTACCAACCTCATTGAGCGCAACGCCAGCTTGTAGGCCAGGTCAGCATCATGGGGCAGCAAAGCAGAAAACAGATACTTGGCAAAGGTGTGCATGGGCACACTTTCACGGTGGATCACTTCACCAAGGCCACTGAACGGCCCACCTAGGCAAGAGCAGAGCCATGTCAGTGTCCAACTTGCAAGCAGAAGCCCCTTGGGGTTTCAGTCAGTGTGTGTTCTGCTGGCTCACCAGTTGTGCAAGCAAGAGAAGAATGACGCCTTATTGGACATACATAAGAGTCTGGGTGGAGTGTCCTTGACTCTGTTCTGTTGCTAGTGCCCATCCTTTCCACCCTCAGTCTCTTTGCTCTCCAGGCTGCTAACAGGTACTGCATTGCTAGCCGAAATCAGAACATCCGTGACAACACCAACACATGGGGGTTGCCTCTGTGGCCCCCCATTTCCCATTCCACCTTTCAGGAAGAATGGCAGAAGTGGGCATGAGCAGAAGGGAGGGGCGGAAGCAGCGTTTGGCTGAAACAGAGGAGGGACTGGTTAGGTTCCCTTTCTCCACTCTGCAGGAAGAGGGAGGCTTTGGGTTAGAGCCGTGATGGCAAACCTTGGCACTCCAGATGTTCTTGGACTTCAATTCCCAAAAGCCCAAGCCCCCGTGAATTTGCACAAATGGGTTTGCTGCGATTCATCTGGCCCGCACCGCGCCACCCTCGTCGCTCTTGGAAGCAGAAGTAAAATGTGCTCGTACGGTTAAGACTCTTCCGGGTTAACCCTTCCCCCATACGGACGCGTTTTACTTCCGCTTCCGGGAGCGACGAGGGCAGCGTGGTGTGGACCGGATGAACCACAGCAAACCTATTTGTGCAGATTCATGAGGGCTTGGGCTTCTGGGAATTGAAGTCCAAGAACATCTGGAGTGCCAAGGTTCACCATCATGGGGTTATAGCATAAGAATCATTGTGCAAGGAATTCTTCTAATTGGAAAGAAAAACAAAAGTATGGAAAAATTACTTTTCTGGACTACAAATGCTAGAATGTCCCCTCCAGCATGGCCGGGAAGTGGGGTGGGGTGAAAGCTATGGTTCAAAGAAAGTAATGCTTCCAATATTTTATGGTCCCCAGCAATGTTCCTGGGGGAGAAACTGGAGGAGAAATAGACAGAATCTAGACCAATAGGAATGGGGAAAGGAGCCCTGGTGGCGCAGGGGTTAAAGTGCTGTCCTGCAGCCAAAACATTTTGAGTTTGACTCTGATGGGGGCTACAGGTTGACTCAGCCTTCCATCCTTCTGAGGTTGGTAAAGTGAGTACCCAGCATGTTGGGGGCAAAATGCAGATTAATTTGTGAACCTCCCAGAGAGTGCACTAAGCACTATGGGGTGATATGTAAGTGTCATTGCTATTGCTCAAATACGACCATCCCAAGTATTTCTGGATTCCCATCATCCATGTTCACTAGCCACACAAATTGAGACAAATGGGAAATGGAGCTTATCAACGCCTAGAAAGCTCATGTTCCTCATCTACCCCCAGGCTCTTGTCTTTGATTGAAGTACAGTATAAGGAAAGCTTTGTGCAGGGATGGACAGTGGCTTTACCACCTGCCTCGGTCCAACATGGTAAATTCTTTATATCTTTAACCATGGCACTGCCACCCAAATCTCCACCCCATCTTTACACAAACATATAAATATATAGTGGGATCTGATGTCCCCTTGCTCTATTCAGCAGTGCTTTCTCCACCAGACATGTCTTGGACATGTTGTGATCAAAAAGGAATTTGGGGGAGGTGGAGGGGGGCACTCCAGAGTTTCAGAGCAGAGAGCTGAATGCAGGGAGTCCCAGGCTGCTTGTCTCAAGGCTTTGGTTCACCCTCAAGTGCCCAGCAGTGGAACCTGATTTCCCTCACCTTCGAGCAGAAGGATACACTGCTTGCGTAGCGTCTGCACCAGCACCGCATCCAGCTCCAGATCCTGCAAGCGGGCAATGATCTGCTCCTCATTCCGCCACACTTTGTCTTGTGCATAAAGGCCCTCTGGCATCACCCGTTGCTGCCCCATCCCCATCAGGACCACCTCCAAAGCCAGGGATAGGTAGGACTCCCCGCTTTCAGGGCAACTGTTGGCCACAGGCACATGGTGATACATGGGGGGTTTGGCGTCACCAGCATCTAACAGAAAACAGGTTTCATCAATGGATATGCAAACCTTCTACCCGCCCCGCCCCTTCCTGTCAAGGTTCGCTATCCGGTTAGTTCCGTTGCTAAGATCTTGGAATAATTTAATTCAAGGACCACAACTCCCACTGTTGTGGGAGTGACAGCTGTGCATCTGTTGATCCAAACTGGAAGTTCACAACAGAAGCTATTCTGCTAGTATCCAGATTCCTCACTTGACCTGTGTGGAGCGGTCAAGGTTTCCCTTACTTGAAAGCCAGTCATGTCCGACTCCATTTACAGCCAAAGAACCAGCACTATCTGCATCTGCAGACATTGCCGTGGTCATGTGGCAGACATGACAAGATGCCAGAGCACACAAAACACTGTTACCTTTCCTGCCAAAGCAGTACCTATTTATCTACTTGCAATTTCTTTCTTTCAAACTGTTAGGTTGGCAGGAACTGCGACAGAGTTGGGAGCCCACTCTGTCATACAGCACTCGGGTCTCGAACTGCTGACCTGCCAGTTGTCAAGTTCGGTATCTTAACCACTAAGCCACCACAGTCCTTGGAAGTGACTTTACTGAGAGTTAGTTTTATAGCTTAAGGAATATTGTTTTGTAAAACTTTTTTTTATTACACTGGAACCTCATACAACAATTGCTCCATACAGCAACGAAATCGCATAACAATTACGTTGTTGTTTTTTGGGGGGATGGTGTCCCACATAACAATTTTCCCTATGAAAAAAAGTACAGCAATTTTTCAATGGGAAAAACCACTTAGCAAAAAATATTGTTGTATGATGCATCCCATAGGGAAAATTGCTATAAGATGCATGTATTGTATAGCAATTGTTTCGTACAACAACAAGCTGTGTGGAACGGATTAAAATCATTGTATGAGGTACCTCATAATTAACTTTTCATAGTTATTCTTATATTCCTATACTTATTTTTATAGCTTTTTTTAGATAGATAGAAGATAGATAGAATCCTTTATTTATCAATTAACCATTTATCAATTAAGACAAACATCCATATATCCATACATCCATTTATATTTGCTGCTTGTGCCTATTCAGTGAAAGGAAGCCAAGTAGAAACTTCTTAGTCATTCACAGTTTTGTTTCTTATAGGTGGAACTCGGAAAATTAGACTATCGTGCAAATGTTCATTCAGTTCAGTAATGCAACTTAAAAGGTGAAACAAATATATGAGATAGACTCATTACATGCAAAGTGAGATAGTTCAAGCCTTACTTTGTTATAATATTGATGCTTATGGCTTACAGCTTATGAAAACCCCACCCCCAATCTCATGTACCCCATAATCATCACAATCTCATGTACGCTGTATGCCATGATCATCACAATTATAACAAATTAAGGCATAACATCTCTCGCTTTGCATGTAGTGAGTCTATCTCATATATTTGTTTTACCTTTTAAGTGAAATGAATGAACATTTGCATGATATTCTAATTTTCCTAGTTTCACCTGTACATGGGGGATTTAATTAAATAATATTTAGGGGGAAGACAACCGTATCAGATGCAAAATATTTATTTGGGTCACACGGGGACTACCCCTTTTGAGATTAATCCCAGCTGTGAGGACAAAAGCTTCTGATTTTCCCCTGGAGGTCTATAAAGTTCTGCAGGACTTTTAGGCAGAGGTTCAGGCACCAATTTATTAGTCTAACAGTTCCATAAAGCATAACTCCATCCCAAGGTGCTTGGCTGGTGTCAGCTAGAGCTGAAAAGCTGCTTATTCTGTCCTCAACATCAGCAAAGAGACATGAGTTTGCACACTCCTTCCTTCCAATCTGGCCACCATTGTAAGAAAGAGCCCAACATGGTGCCAATCCTTAGCCACAGAAGGAAATACTGCTCCAATACTGTTCTCCTTCTTCCCCTTCGCACCGTGTCTCTTAGACAGGAAGTCAACAAGCAGGGCAACCTTTACCTCTAAAAATCTGTACAGTAGAACCCCGTATAGTGATCGCCCCATACAGCAATGAAATCCCATAGCGATGAAGCTTGGAGGGGGGAAAGCCATTCCGCATAGCGATCGTTCCTATGGGAAATTCCATACAACTATTTTCCAATGGGAAAAACCACTTAGTGCCAAACATCGTTGTACGGTTTTTCCCATAGGAAAAATCGTTGTACGGATTTTCCCAGAGGGACAATCGTACAACGATGAAAACCGCATAGCGATCAGCTCCATGGAATGGATTAAAATCGCTGTACGGTTGGGGGGGGGTCTACTGTACTTCATTTAGGATACTTTAGGCATTTTCTAAGTGTTAAAAACAAGAGGAGCAGGAGGAAAAGCAAAAGCAGAAACCAGTGGATGACTTTTAAAAAATTGATGCAAAGAGATGCTCTGTCTACCATATTCAGGGACTGGCAAGCTGAGTTCCCCATATTATCTTACCTGAAATTTCAAGGCAGTTTTCATCCTCTACTCGACATGCTTCAGTCAAAGTGAGAAACAAGCAGCCGATGGGGTTGAGGGGATGTCCTACCCAACTTTCCAGATTTGTAATCGTGGTTGCTCCCCTCTGTAGCAATTCTAGAATTGGGCCAACAGGACAAGAGCAATACTGTATCACAATGATTGCTTTACTTGTGTCTGGATTTTATCTTATTTTTCTGCCATAAGGCTCAACTTCCTTGACTCCAGTGTCACACTAAATTGGCACAGACCAAGCAGGTACCCCTGGAACACCTCATGCAATGGGGCTGTCTTTCAGCTCCTCCAGCATACTAAGACTGGCTCTACTATTAAGTGAGGCAAGCTGGCCTGTTTCAGACATTAGATTTTCAGGATGCCATAAAGATAACAGTATTTCGTCTTGTTTTGCAAGACCTCTTCTCCCCACCCTCAGCTGCAGAATGTGAATGGAATCAGACAGCAGTCAGGAATGATTTCATGTACAGACATCCCTCAGAGAGCTGGACTATGTATGTTATGTGTCATCAAGTTGCATCTGACTAACAGCACCCTAATAATGTTTTCAAAGTATGCAGGTCATTTAAGCAGAGGTTTTACCACCGAGTCTCCATGGCCAAGCTGGGACTTGAACCCAGCGCTCTTGAATCCTACTCCATCATTCCATCTACTACACCACAATGGCTTTCTCGCTCTCAGAAAACTAAATGGTGAGGATAATGGTTGGGAAACTTCTGGGTACCTACTACTGAACAAAGCCTCCATCAAGCCAAACTCACAATCAGAGGCTTGCACATACCTTTCTTCTGATGTTTGTAGATCTCCAGCTGTCTCTGCTGTTGCAGTCTTAAGGTGTTGATTATAGCCACAGTTAGACGGAGTGCTTCTTTAGGGTATCCATGGGAACGAAGAGCATCAACACGGGCACAGGCTGTAGGGACATGTTCTGTGACATAATGCAGACACAATACACACTTAACCCCTGAATACAGACAAGAGGATTGTATTGTCTGTGTTTAAGAATCCAGACAGCAAGTTGCAGAAGCTTTGGGTTTCACTTTGGTTTCTATATTCTCTGCTTTCTTGCCTGAATCTGCCTTAATGTTTAAACACACAAGTGTACATTTTATGCAGTACAGCTCTCTTATAATCTTCCCTAAAGTGTTGCTTTCCCAAAAGCATGATTTGAGAGTTTCCTTATGGATGTACTTATAGGTGTTTGCCATTCAAAGGAACACAGATATCTTCACCATTCTCATTTGCAGTATGAAATGACAAAGTTACCGAGTGGGCTGTATCACATTACTCCAAGTTTCCTATTTGCCAGCTCCAGTACAAACAACAAAGAATGTTTCACTTTCTACTCTTGTGGATCCAATAAAATGTAATCATCCAACTCAGAAAAACAAAACTTGTCAAGCTTCAAATACTTCAACGCCACTCCTACCAGATAGGTGCTTTTAGTGTGCAGAAACAACACAATGCACAGGAAGATGTGGGGGAAATTACTTTTCAGACTACAACTCACAGACTTCCTTACTAACCATGCTGCCTGGGGATTCTGGGAGTTATAGTCTTGGGGTGGGTGGGGGGAACCTTCCTAAACTCTGCTAACAGGTTCTCCCTTGAACATATCATTTCATAACTCAGGCAAGGGATTACAACGAGGTTTAACTTTTTTTCCCCTTTAGGAAAGATATTAAAACTCCTATGTAAAGGAGACAAGTTTTTCAGCCTGAAATGAATGATTGGTTTCTCTGGGAAAGGAAATATTTCTGTTTGTTTCCCACATCTGCTTTTGGAGACTGACAAAGTTGGTCTCCTGACCCAAGTCCATCTGGGCATTCAAAGAGAAAGAGCCACAGTTACAACCATACCCCTTCATTCAAATTACATCCTGTCATGTATGTTTGGGCTTGGGCTCAGATCCCTGACCGCCTTACTGGAAGGTCTTTTGTACTGAGTGTTATGTTTTGAGCCATTCCTGAAGATTTTATTACCAGAAAACAGCTCGTCTTGTGTGCAAATGCAATTGTGTAGTAGAGAAATTAATCTGCTCCTGCTGGTCGTTCTCCATCTGAAGCCACAGTTACCAGGGAGAGGATTATAATTCTGATGGAGAAGTCATCAGGAGGAACAGATGACATACACTGAATGGAAAGCAGCAAACAGCCATCACCTCTGCAATGTCTCTAGCATAGAGAAAGGTAAGAGACAGAATGTTACAGCCGTGGGGCCCTTGTAAAGGAAATATGTTCTGCAAGGTGCCTGTCGGCTTTTAAAGTCAGTCTTGTTTCTCTTGCTTGACCTTCTCCAGATCCCCAGGTATTTTGCCAAGGGCCATGAAAAGCCACAGATGAGATACTAAGGCCAAACTTTTCACATAAACAAGAATTTATAGTTTGTTCCTTCTCCCTCTCCTTCTCCTGTGTCTAGGCCATACCTGTCAAGCGCAGCTCCAGAGATTACGGGACCTGCGCAGAACGTTTCTGCGCAGGTCCATTCTACGCATGCGCAGAAGCCTTCTACGCATGCCTAGAAGGCTTTTACGCATTCCCTTCTGCACAGAAGCCTTCTACGCATGTGTAGAAGGGTTCTACGCATGTGTAGAAGTGTTCTACGCATGTGTAGAAGGGTTCTACACATGCGTAGAAAGGACCTGCGCAGAAGCGATGTGCAGTAACTCCTTTCCCCCGCTGCCAAATTACGGGATAGCAGCAGCTCCGGGCGGGAAATGGAGAAAATCGGCGCGGAAATACGGGAAATCCCGGCCAATCCGGGACACTTGACAGGTATGGTCTAGGCCAGACGTCAAACTGCCAAAATGAAGGCACCTTTTGGGAAGTGCATTATGCAGTTCCTTTTGCCTGACCTAGTGTGAGAAAGATTAGCCGGCAACACAAGATTGCCAGGGGATGCCCGATTGCGGTTCAAAACTACCACAATCTTTAAGGAGGCTCTTTCTGTGTACCCTTTCCTTCTCTCTCAAAATGAAACCACACAATTCTTGCTGGCAGATAAAAGCAATTCCACACTTTCCGCCAGAGGGAGCTCTAAGAAAAGAGAGCAGGAAGAAAAGAAAGCAACATTCCAGAATGACAGTGTGGAGTGTTTGGTGAGCTAAGGTTTAGCAAGATAGAGAGGAATTGATGTAAACATATGAGGATGGAGGAGCCGGACGCAGGGATGGCCACATTTTTTTATGGCTGCCAAACAGCTGTGCCACATGATTGAAACAATGCCACCCATGATTCTAGACATTTTGCCACAGATGTTGGATTACAGTACATGAACTGTAGGCAATCACATCTGATGCAAGGAATGAGATAAGCGTACCCATTGCTGATACCCCTTACAAAAGAGCATTTTATTCACTGGGATCAGCTCTGGCAGCATACTACTGAGTCTCTGGACTTTTATATTCAGAGCAGCACAGCAATGCCTGTTCTTTGTGATGGTGCTAAAATGTAGAAAGTCTTGTTTCTGTTCCTAGGATATTTTGCCTATTTGCTGTCTGTCAAAACAGGTGTATAGGTGGCAATTACAAAAAAAAACCCAGTCTTCTTGTAACAAAATACAGCCAGTGACCGACTAAGCTCTGAGATCTCAAAGAGTTTGGGGTGTTTGAGTGGGGAACCTTTTGTTTTCCAAATGTTTGTGATGTCTACTTGCAGAAACCTCTGCCAGCATGGCCAATGGTAGAGAACGTGAGAGTGGGAGCGGGAGTCCCCAAACATCTGGAAACCCAAGGTTTTTCCATCATGAGCCTAGTGCAGTGATGTCCAACCTTGGCACTCCAGGTGTTCTTGAACTTCTATTGCCAGAAGCCCTGATCAGCAGGAGTGCTGACTTGGGCTTCTGGGAATTGAAGTCCAAGAACACCTGGAGTGCCAAGGTTGGACATCACTGGCCTAGTGTAACTAGAGCCATTCTGCTGTTAATATGGGAAAGGTTCAGAGTATTCCTACCCCCTTTATTGCAGCCTCCATCTTGTGGCTGGAGATTCTGCATCCTACGTTTTTCCTATCTCATTTTAGAAAACCGTAATTCTGCTTGTTGCTAATGGAATCTGTGACCTATTGCCCCAAGAATTGCCCCAAGAAGACAAATGCCTTACATTACTGCACAAAGTTAAGTTACTTTCCTTATTGAAAATAGCAAAGTTTTGAGAGGCAAGGTATTAAAAAAAGACAAAGGTTGGAAAAAAGAGAAACATATTTGAGAATTAGTGGCAAACTTTCTATATTCCCAAATAGAGGGCTCCCACCACTTACAATTCAAAGACACATTGCATCTACTCAGTGGTATTCTTCCCTCCTCCATTACAGATTTTATTTGAGAAGAGGAAAAAACAACAAGGAAATGACGCAAAGGGCTATAAACTGAAAAGGACATCATCTAAAAACTCCCCTAAATGTCCATGAAAGAGACAATGTTGTCAATGACAAACACCCTTTTTGGAAGCATCCGCAGTCTGCAGAGAAAATTACTAGATCTAATGAACTCTCAGGTTTTGGAAGATGAGCAAATGAAGGTGTTCTTTTCTAGGGAATCACTATACATACAAATGAGAATTATTCTTGCTTTATCTGAGAGAAGCTCCAAACGTGATACTTGCAGCTTAAAAAAAAAAAAAAGCCAACGCACTGAGCAAAACACGCTGCGGCAACAGGAGTGACAGCTTACCCAGCCACAGTGGCTGTCCTTGTGAGTTGAAGAGAAGGCCCTCTCCTTCCCTTTGGTAAGTGGGAGAGATATAGAAGTCACTGCTGATTATCCGCTGGAGGTGGCTATCCTGCCAATGCAAGTCACATCCTTCAACGGCACGAGTAAACACCGTACGCCTTGGCCTGACTAAAGAATCTGTAAAGAAAGAAAGAAAGAAACACATGAGTGCCCACATGTGCCCTCCCCAGAGGGAGGGAGGGAGGGAGGAAGAGTAACCAAAATTACTCAGGAATGGGTATGTGTGTGAGAGAGGGAATAAAAAACAAATTCAAAGAGCACTCAGGACTCAGGTCAGATATACCTGTTAATTAAGGGTTCCTTAGTCACAGCACAAAGGAAGGCAAAAAGCTCTTACAGCCATCTGCCTTCTCACTGTAGGTCACCCTTGCTCGAAAGCCAGTTGTATCCAACTCTAGGGTTCAGTGCTCATCTCTGTTTATAGCCATAGAGTTAGCACTGTCTTCGTGTGCAGATGTTTCTGTGGACATGTGGCAGGCATGACTAAACCACTGGAGTGCATAGAATGCTGTTTACCTTCTCACCGAAGTGGTACCTATTTATCTACTTGCAAGTTCTTACTTTTGAACTGCTAGGTTGGCAGGAGCTGGGACAGACAACGGGCGCTCACTCCATCGTGCAGTACTCAGGTCTCAAACTGCTGACCTTCCAGTCATCAAGTTCAGCATCTTAACCACTAAGCCACCACAGTCCCTCTCCTCACTGTAACCATCATCCAAATACCTCTATAGACTGAGTCTACCAAATGACAGGCAGAGGCAAGAAGGGGGGTAACCTCTTTTCTTAGAAAGCTTTGTATTCACGCACAATTGGGATTTCATTAAGATGTTTTTTGACTTCTTGCTGTACATCCAGGAGGGGAAACAATGCATGACAGAGGACAAAATTGTCTCCTTGTAACTTACTTTGCCGGTGACTTGAGCTGTGCGTAAGTGCGCTAGTGATATTGGGAAGTTCGTTGCCATAATTCCCATCCTCCAGTGGGCAAACATCCATGTCCCCCCACTTCTGCAGCTGTCGCAGCCAGCATGCTTTCTCCTCTAGAGTGCAGTGCGGATTTAGTACAACACACACCCACAAGGCCCCTGCAAGGTTAAAAAATGCAAAAGGGTTTATTCAGTGCTATCCTGTCTGGGAAAGCAAACACCACCACCACCACCTCACACACACACACACACACACACACACTTTGCTCCACTGCCTACAAAATTTGTAGAAACACTTACGTCATGTCTCAGCAAAGTGCAGAATGGATAATAAGAATGAGGAGGTTTTTAAAAAGAAAATAATTGACTAATAAAAACCTTTCCTGTAATGAAGGTGAACTGTATTGTTGAAAATTGGAAATGCACAAGCGATGTCTGTACAGTATATGCATCTGAGATGATTTCTGTCTGCCAATAGGCTGAACGGCACACCAAAGTCTGTGCAAATCCATGCTAGCAAATCAAAGTGTCAAAACCTCCAATCAATAACTGGATTTTTATCTTGGAAAATGTACATGTACATACCAGAGTAAAAATGTATGCCATTGTTCTTCAGCTCACATGCATTTAAGAGAGTTTTTTAAATATACAGGTGAAAGTAGAAAATTTAGAATATCGTGCAAATGTTCATTCAGTTCAGTAATGCAACTTAAAAGGTGAAACAAATATATGAGATAGACTCATTACATGCAAAGCGAGATAGTTTAAGCCTTACTTTGTTATAATATCGATGCTTATGGCTTATAGCTAATGAAAACCTCAACCTCCCCCCCCCCCCAATCTCATGTACCCCATAAATATTACATAATCTCATGTACTCTGTACGCCGTGATCATCACAATTATAACGAATTAAGGCATGACATCTCTCGCTTTGCATGTAGTGAGTCTATCTCATATATTTGTTTCACCTTTTAAGTTAAATGAATGAACATTTGCACGATGTTCTAATTTTCCGAGTTTCACCTGTATATATCAAAATTCTCAACATTACTCCAGAGACATGTAGGAGGTTTTTTGCATATTTGTCTTGTTTTACATCATCCTGCTAGCACAACACTGCTGTGAACCTGTTACAAACCATCAAATAAAGCAAAATTCAGAATGGGTAATGCAAGGAAGAGAAAGGAACTAAAGCTATGTTTCTGATATTATAGTTCAGTTGCATTCAGATCTGTAATTTAGCACACAAAAAAGCTACACTACACATTCTACACTTCTTTCAGTTGATTAGAAGAGTGAATTCAGGAGGGGGGGGCACTAAACTTCTAGAATCTAGATCACCTGCAAATGGTCACATGAATTTGTTTCAAATAGAATCACTTCCTTTCAAAGTCTACTCTTTGTTTTACCAGATTCTTTCAAGGTAGAACCTTTATTTCAAAACATTCTTCCAACAATCGATCACAGCACATTTCCAAGTCCATTTCATCAGACGTAAGAGTGAGACTTCATGGCATCAATTTATACACATCAGGTACAAATGCAAGGCAACCATCCTTGAACTTCTAAGAATTTCTTCCTTCCCTTCTATTAAAAAAAAGATACTTAACAGAGCTGGCTTCCGAACTCTCCAAGAAAAAAAAATATCCCTATGGAGTTCAACATAGTGGAGCAAAGCTGCTTTCCCAAAGCTACCAGATGAAAATATGAGTTCTTTTGATACAGGACTGGTGAAGTGCCACGATGCTCAGCATAAAGTAACTCTGGCTTCTGGGTGGCAGCTTTTTAAACTCTCCTTTGGTTTATATAAAACAGCTGATCTAAACCTCAGACTGTTGGAAGTGTATGAGAGGAGACGAATGGCTCTATAATTGCTCTATTCCTTCTACAAGTTTGTCAGGAAATCTGGTACTAGTTACTGTCAAAAACGCAAGCAGATAATGAGCAACACAGAACTGTGTTATCTCAGAAGTAACACAGAACACTAGCCAGAACTCACTATTTGTAATCCTATTGATAAGTTATAAAGCAACTATAAGGGTGTGGCTGTTCTGCATAATCAATCATTTGGACAATAAATCTTTATTACTAAAATATTATTCAAGTATCATAAATAATACATATGATGGGAGGATAATTCATTTTCTGCACTCAAAACTGCTAAAACTCCAAGTGTAGAAGTTTGTTTTCCCAGGATACAGCAAGACCAGTAGCCGTACTGCACACCTTGTTCAAATAAAGATAGTTTGTATGGGGGATTTGGTTTTTCTCTGTTCTCATGAACCAACATTGCCATCTATGCTTGTATTATAGTACACTAGCAAGGGTGCCTGGCTTTGCCCCTACCCGGCTAGCTGAACCTGAGTGCCAGTGTTGTCCGGGAAACCCACTGGCCAGGGGTGGGCCTGTGATGTGAGCTCGGTGATAACATCACAACCCCCCCCCCTGGTTGGCCTAGCACTGGGGCAGACACAAACCCTCCTGTCGAATATATCCCCCCCCCTTTGCAGATCAATTTAGGGGGCAACCCCCTGGGCTTCGGGACCCCGACAGTGACCTGCTCACGTGTGCAAGGTATGTGTCTGCTGAATCTCAGGGGGTTTGGTCAAGGGGTGCAGCAGCCCATTCCGGACACCAAACCCACACCTTTGCTTTATAGGTGTATATATAGAAAATAAATAAATGTCCCAAAGATCTCAAAGACTTATTCAATGCCTGTAAAAATGAGGACAAAATTAATGAAGCACACTCTATATCAATTTGATTAGATCCAAAATAATAAGCATGTGTTACGTCACCAAATTCTGATACAGTAATGTATTACCATATTTATTTGGAATACAGGATCTCTCATAGAACTGAGCCTTCAAAAGCCATGACTCAGTGAAAGGGAAGTAGATCAGATTACAGTTGCTCTCATATACTTCCTGTAAAATCTGCAAGTAATAAGAATGTCTTTCTGAACTCTTGATTAAACTAACAAACCTGGCACATGTTCAAACTCCAGCAGCCTTTGGTCCAGACGTATCAGTGCAAAACAAACTGATACCTTGTATTACTTCTGATATAAAACCGAGTCATTATGCATTGAAGGATATAGAATGAGAACCCAGTACATTCTAAGCTTCATAATAGCTAAATGCAAAAAAGCATGTTCAAGTCATGGATCCCCTAAACATTGCTGTTGATACTGGACCATCGTTTTGGAGCCTAAATTTGGAAACCTGCCTACTCATATGGACATGGTGCCCAATGCATAGAGTAGCTGCTGTGCCTGTGAACTAAGCTTCCTACAAAATCAGTGACAATATCTGACCACTTAGGTCAACAAACATCCGCTGCCATGTCCTCATATATCCTCTGTGGTGTGTTGCAGAACACATTGTTATCTTAGCTCACTGACTGAACTTTGGCTGATTTTCGAGAAGCATTTTAATGACATTGTTTTTGATTTATGAAGCCTGCCTTTTTCAAAATTACTGGAATATTTTAAATGAAGCTGTCATCAAGGAGTCATGGAATTTATCTAATGCTAATCTTACCTGCCTGAGTTCGGATCACTCTGAACATTACAATGCTCATACAAGACCTGCCAGATTCTTCCCAACCTGATTTGCTTGAATGCATCCTGTTCTGTGGATATTGCATAACTTTGTGCCACTCAAGAACATCAAGCATGGACAGATCCCTCATAATGACACAGTACCAATACATACAGGCCCCATGGACTTAATTTATTTTTTAAACTAAGACACATCTCCTTTTGGTCAACTTTCCAATGACATCAGATAAAACATATTTAAATTTTACTACTGAAAGCCACAATCATGAAAGCAAGTTCCTCCAGAAGAAACCCTTGTGTCACCCTCACAGATTATTTGTGGGGTTACTACTTAGTTCAGTCACAAGACCCATATGCTTCTCAGCACCGCTAATGTGAGAATGACAATATCCAGACTAGTTCAAGTACACAGACTTAAAGCACAAGTAATCAATACTGTTATTTATGTCACTGGAAGAATGGCTTTTCACATAGCATACTGAATGCATAAAGCTGCCTTGGAATATTGACAATTTAATTTTAATTTAATTTAATTTTTAGATTTATGTGTACAATAATATCAGTACAATCCATCAGTACAATCTACTCCAGTGGTGGCGAACCTGTGGCATGTGTGCCAGAGGTGGCACGCAGAGGCTTCTCTGTTGGCCACTGCACCGTTGCGGAGAATCCGCGCCCAGCACATCACTTCCCCACCATCCCTCTGCCAATGGGGAGGCAAGAGGAAAGGCTGAAATCCTGCCCGGGAAGTGGCAGCAGGGTGAGGTGAAGTGATTAGACACCACCTACCCACCCCTCCTAAGAGTTGGGTGCACCATTGAGGGGTGCACCCATGGGGGGGGGATTAGGGTGCACCCACATGACTTTGCCAGAGGTGAAGCTGTGTGGGCACACACGGTGCCTGTCTGCATGCCACCTCCTCCTCCTTGGGGACTCTTATCTAATCTTATCTACTCTGTCAAGGAAAAGTTTGTAAGATCCAACAGAGTTCTTTGTGATATTTTTTAAAGCTCCTTTTAAACTAAACCTGAGACTTTAGAAATGCCACTCTGATGCCTATGGTTGTAATGAACAAAATCCTGGATTAATGCAACGAAAAATCTTTCCTGTTTAAAATTTAATGAATAGACTTTTACTAAAATGTATGTATGTATGACAATATATCACAATTCTAATTCTAACTCGCAGCACAATCTTCTTCCCTCTTTCAAAACCCTCCTGGTTGCAGGAATAATAAACACATCTATACCAATTGGACCATAGTTTGTCAGTTTAGGCAAAATAACAAACATGGTTGATCAAATACGGATAAAGACTGAAGGAGTCTGCAAGATTTGTGTTTGACTTTTGTGCATATTTTTAGTGCTACACCTGAACCCAGCCTATTGTTCTTATAATTGCTCCCCAAATCAATCTGGTCCAGTTCCTAACTGAAAACAAAAGAAAATATATAAACAAATTCCCAGCTCCAGACAGATTAAGGTCAAGCCCCAGTCAAACTGTTTTCAATCTTCTTCTTATAATTAGGATCTAATCTTCAGCATTACTGCACTGTGATTAAAGCTTCTAAAATGCAATGACAGGATAAACTGTCTTTGTGTTTCAGCTAACAATGTCCACCAAAGCCCTTTTGCATTTAGAAATGTCTCAGTTTAACTAGAGTAAAAGCAGCTCTCTTTGTTAATGTAAATCTGTCCCCAAATTAAAAGATATGTGATGAGACTGATATTGTACAATTTGGCTCAAACCCACAGCATGCAGATTTTAGGATGATCATTTTTTTTACTTGCAACAAAGATCAAGACATATATAGATCAAAGTAGACAGCAAGTGCCCTTCCAGTATCCCAGCCTGACTCCCCACCCACCCAAAAAAACCTATTTCAAGCTCTTAGGGGAGGCTTTTTCATTTAAAAAAAACTTGGTTATATCCATTTTTAGATTTTTTAAAAACTACTCCCCTTGAGCCTTTGGAGTGCCACAAATCTGAAAAATGTCACTCAGCCAAACTAAGATTGTTCTCCCCTGATGTGGAGCCTTTAGAGAGTGAGGCTTTCAAATGTGGTGCCTCTGCGAAAATTAGAAAAGGCTGGAGGAACCTTGCTGAAAGACAATAATTTAAACACTGTGTTGTCATGTTAAAACTGGAGATGCATCTTCTGCCTACAGAAGGCAAACACAGAGACGGCAAGATATTATGGTACTGTGGAGCACTGGTACAGAACAAAGGGGTATTTTTATTCCACAAATGATGATTTGGTGTGATATTTCCTCCCTCCTCTCACTGATTCCTGACAAATTCTTTTTCAAGATTAAAAGGCTACACACATTCATTCTCCAGTATAATCTTGAGAAATTATTCTGCCACCCACAACAGCCACCAAAATACAAAGAGTGGCTTCCTCTTTCTTCTTTATTAACTATTCCTGTCCATTAAAGATAGCTAGGCTGCCTCAGGCAGACAGTACTTCGTTTTCCCATATCACCATTAAATGTTGTTTTCATTGTTTCGGTGTGTCTTTCTCAATCTGGCAAGGTCAGCAAAGAAAAACAATACAGTAATACCCCGGACAATGACAGCATCGCATGACAAAACTGGATAACGACGCTATATTTTTAGAAAAGTCATGCACCGGATAGCATCATTTTGTCATTATGCGGTGCATCGTGTTTGGTCTCCTACCTGTTCACACTGGTTGGGGACGAAAAAATCACCATCGTTGGCTCCCTGTGTCCGGCTCTCCGCCTACCCAGCAGCATCTGGGAGGGTGGGAAGACCTATTCTGCGCTGTTCCCACCTTCCTAGCACCTCTCTGGGCCGCACAACAGCTGAGAAAAGTTGTGGCCGCCATCTTGTTTTCTTCTTTAAAAAAACCAAGATGGCATCTGCAACTTTTCTCAGTTGTTATGCAGCCGAGTGAGCTGCTAGGAAGGCAGAAATAGCACAGAATATGTCCTCCCACCCTCCCAAATGCTGCTGGGTAGGCGGAGAGCCGGACACAGAGACCCAACTATGGAGATTTTTTCCGTCCCCAATCAGCGTGAACAGATAACGTTGTCCTTTTTGGGGCAGTGGGCAGTGGCAGCCCAGGTGCCTGTGAGGCTCAGGGGAGGCAGGCTGTGATGTTTCCGACGCTCCCCGACCTCCCAGGGCGGTGGGGCAAGGCAAAACCTGCAGCTGACGAAGGGGTTTTCCACTGTGTTTTGCCTCCCCCCCCCCTCCGAGAGGTCGGGGAGTGTCGGAAACAGTGCAAACCAGCTCCATGGAGCCTAATAGAGGCACCCGGGTTGGCAGAGAAGCCAAAATGATCCTGCAAAGCCCTGAAGTTTGGCTGCAATCGAAAAAGTCCAGGGGACTTTTTCAATTGCAGTGAAGCCTCGGGGCTTCGCAGGATGGCGGAGACTGAAGGGATATGTCCTCCCCACGCCTTCTTGAGCCTGCGGATGTGGCGGAGGGGATGGCACCCCCCAGACACCCCGATATTAAAGAGAACACCAGGCGGGTTGTCATCTTTAATATCGGGGTGTCTGGGGGTGCCATGCCCTCTCCGCTGGCTCCACAGGCTCAAGAAGGGTAGGGACAACATATCCCTCCCCCTCACCCAATGCAAAGCCTCTCCCGGACTTTTTCATCACGACGGAATGTTTTTGCCTATTTTGGCTTCTCCTCCAGCTCTGTTAGTCTTCAGGGAGGCGGTCTGCACTGTTTCTGATGCCCCCCGACCTCCCGGGGTGGTGGGGCAAGGCAAAACCTGCAACTGACGAAGGGGTTCTCTGCAGCGTTTTGCCTTGACCCAGCACCCTGGGAGGTCAGGGAGTGTTGGCAACAATGCAGATTTTCTCCCCTGAGCCTCACGGAGGCACCTGGGCTGGCACTGCCCACCCCCACAAAAAGGACATGATCTCCCGTCTTTGTCCCAGCTCCTGCCAACCTAGCAGTTTGAACGCAAGAAATTGCTAGTAGATAAACAGGGACCACTTCGGTGGGAAGGTAACAGCGTGCCCTGCCACATGACTACAGAAACATCTGCAGAAGCAGACAGCACTGGCTCTTTGCCTTTGAAACAGAGATGAGCACTGAACACTAGAGTCGGATACGACTGGCTTTCGAGCAAGGGAAACCTTTACCTTTACCTTTACCTATATATGAGCCACAACAAGCCTTGGGACTATACATTTTTAAGGGTTTGTATATTCTGACCATTCGCTCTCTTATTTTTCTGCCTTTCAAGGAAGAAAGATGTCTATTTGAGCTCCTTCCTTTTGCAGGTCACATGGCAGGCCTAAAAGACTTAGAAGACCTAAACACTTTACTTTGACTTTACTTCTTTCTGAAACAATTTCACCAAGAATCATGTGCACATGTATATTTCTCTGACTTAATTGTGAGTAAATGACATTTTGCTCTTTCTCTAAGCATTTAGTGCAAGTGTATTCATTGCCCGGGCTAGACAGGGAGAAAGCTTGGGAGAACTTGCATTAAAACTAAGATTTTTATAAAAACTGCCCCTTTTTACTGTGCTGCTGCTACATATAATTTAGCAAATATGGTCTGTGGAGGGGTCTGGGAGCAGCAATTTGGTTTCCAAGCTTGCCCAGATTGGTTTATTATGATGTCCAATGCAGCCACCATGTCCTTTATAAAAGCTATACCAGACTACCTTAGGGCCACAATCCAAGTTCAATTAGGCTCCTATCAGTTGGAGTCATCCTACCTGGCTATTGAAAATCAGACCATGGCTGCTGGCCTCTGTGTGTTACTCATTCTCTACTCAAAACTAAAGAACAGAAGGAAAAGTGTATTTTCCAAATACTCCGTATGCTGGAGAAAGGGCAGGCAGAAACCATATACAGTCAAACTTCTACATACGAATTTAATTCATTCCTCGAGGTTGGTTGTACAGTACAGTAATACCTCAAATAATGTTTGCATCTCTCTGGGGAGCTCACAAGTTAATTATCATTTGTGCCTCCAACATACTGGGTCCTCATTTTACCAACCTCGGAAGGATGGAAAGCGGATCAAACGCACAATGTTTTGGCTGCAGTACGGCATTGTCACCACTGTGCCACCAGGTCTCTTTCCAACTTGATATGCAAAGTTTCCATCACTGGTATTTCTACTTTTAAGAGAATCAAGGATTAGGTATGAGAAAGACTCTGACACCTTCCTATGCTTCTAAAAATGGGTGGGAGAGTTCACTTATAAAATGGACTCACTTGCTTATGTTGGTTTTAAATTTCAGTGCTTCAGACTTGGATAAATAAATAAATAAACAAGCTTGCTCACAATCTATCTGGCTGACCTAAGTGCTGAAGGATTCCCAAGTGGGCCCAGCCATCAGGCAGCCTATCAGATATGTTACTCCACAAGGGCTCCCTGTAGGCTCTTCAATCACAGCTGCTGGACAAACTGACCTCTCCAACTGAACTCCAAAGAGAGAAAGAGAAACTCACCCAGTTCATCCCAGAGTTGTCGGCACTTGTCTGTCATGCCTGTTCCCTGCTGTCTCCAGAGAGCAAGTCGTGGGTCTGCCATAAACTGCTCTGTTATGAGCGTCAGCATCCTGGCTCCATTGGAGTCTCTCATGCGCAGCATTTCGCGGACCTGGAGTAGAGAAGAAAGTAACTTTGAATAGTTACTGGTGAATAGTTTTATCAGAGACAAGGACAACTTTTTGTTCATTTCAAGGTAACCAAAAATGACCTCTCTGGTACATATTTTTACATGGTGGCAGTAAGCTTCATAACATACTGCCTAAACTGGAGGTGCCCAAACTACGGCCCGTGGGCCAAAGTGACCGGCCCCCTGAACCATGTCACCGGCCCACAGCCCCAAGTTTGGGCACCACTGACCTAAACAGCTGTGAGGATGCGCTGCTAAATTTTATACCTTGCCTCATCAAAATCACAGTTTACTCAGTAAAATCAGAATAATCTGGGTGGAGGAATCTCTTCACTATGAGTCAAGAAGACAGGCAGACACTGCTGACCTTCACTGAAGAAACGTGCCATTTCTGCATTTCTACTATATACCCACTTCAATATTAAACATTCCTTTGCCTCATTTCTAATTGTTTGAGACTGAAAAGGAGACAGAGCAGTTTGTGTTCAGTCCCCTACTCAAAAGCAGTCTGACTTCATTCTTCACCATTGTTATATTTAAATAAAAATAAGCAGCAGCATGCGGGTGACCTCAACTCTCCCTGTTGTATGGATTACACCAGGCATTCGCAACCTACAGCCCACGAGCCTAATCCAGCCCGTGGCGCCAATTAATCTGACCTGCAGTGAGGACCCTGGAAGCACTGAAAATGTTGAAAACGCTCTGTGTGTGTGCAGTGTGACCAGTCCATGGCACGAAAATGTTCCAAACCCCTGGATTACACCAACCACACTCAATTCATGAGCCTGGCTGAGAGTACTGTGTGAGATGCTAAACTTCTAAACTCCTCATCCCCAAGAGCTCCTGTGAGAGTAATTCCTACTATAAGAGTACTCAGGAACTTTGCTTATTTGACTTTCTGTGAATTAAGAAAGAAAGAGCCCAATTATTCCAGACTTTTATTTAGTTTTAACCATGATCTACTAAGAAGTCAACTCTCAACTGTGATTTATGAAAATAGCTTGTTTTCAGATATCATAATTAGTGGATTATGCAGTGGATCAAGTGGCTAAGACACTGACTGGGAAGTGGAAGGTCAGCAGTTTGATTCCTGAGTACTGCAGGATGGAAATGAGCTCCCGTCTTCGTCCCAGCTCCTGCCAACCTAGCAGTTGGAAAGCAAGAAATTGCAAGTAGATAAATAGGGACCACTTCGGTGGGAAGGTAACAGCGTTCCGTGCGCTCCGGTGTCTAGTCATGCCTGCCATATGACCACGGAAACTTCTGCAGAAGCAGATAGCGCTGGCTCTTCGGCTTAGAAACAGAGATGAGCACTGCACCCTAGAATTGGATACGACTGGCTTTCGAGCAAGGGAAACCTTTACCTTTAATCAGGTTTGACCACACTTAGGGTTTAAGATTAACCATCTTCAGGTTTCTGATGTAACACAAAAAGGCAGCTCATTGAATATGAAAATCCAAGCTTCTCATTTCATGACTGTGTGGGAGTGGAAGAAGGATGAGCACAATGAGCCTGAGTTCATTCCCATACAAATAAACCCCAGTTCATTATGTCTGAATGAATCCTTAACGTATTCACAGTATCCATCCTTTAGTACTTCAGCAACTAACAATTATATGATAAATTGCCCTACCCTTTACAGTCAGATAAACAGTAAACCAACCTCCAAGATTTAATGCCATCTGGATGTGTTGTTATAGAACTGCCATAAGCCCTCAACCAGCATATTTGGTTGCAGGATTATGGTAGTTATAGACCAGGGGTCAGCAAACTTGGCTCTTCAGGTGTTCTTGGACTTCAATTACCAGAAGCCCAAGTCAGTGTAGCTGCTGATCAGGGCTTCTGGGAAATGAAGTCCAAGAACACCTGGAGAGCTAAGTCTGATGACCCCGTTATAGACCAACACATTTAGATGACACCAAGATATTCCTCAATCAGGTTAGGCCTGCTAAGCTGTGATGCACTGCAGCAGGTTCTGTCAGGCCAGAACCGGTAGTGGACATTCCCCCAGGCCATGCCCACTTGGTTGGCCCCACCCACCTTCATAGCTCACAATGCAGGATGTTTGGCCCCACCCACAGATTTGGCCCCACCCACAGATTTGGCCAGCCCACAGAGTAGGTAGTAAAAAAATATGCAGTGCAAATATGCAGTGCATCACTGCTGCTAAGTGTCAGGACTGTTGCACTGCATTACAATTCAATTTTTTCATTTCACTCGATATATTTGGCATATTATTTCTGCTAGCTGCTGATTAGGGTAGTGTTCACTCACATACTCAGAATAACCGGAACATCCTGCATGATAAAATGTACTGGAGAAATCTGCATTGTGACCATACGTCTTCATTTATTAAGTGCCAAATATGTCAACCTCATCTGTGCTTCTCTGAACAGTCCCATCTGGTGGCAAAATAATGTGAAACAAAGGAGGAGGTAATCCTTCAACTCAGAGTTCAGGAAAATGTCTTTTCTGACTACAATTCTCAAATTCTGGGCATTGCAATCCTGAGGGAGGGGAAGGCATTGCCCAGGTTCTTCTCCATCTCTAGTGGCCAAGGAGCAACTGCGATCCAAACTGTGCAAGTGGCAGCCTTATATATTTGGCAAGGAGTAAGAGATGAAGTACCTTACAAGGAGAGAGAAGCAAAGCGCAAGAATAATGCAAAGCTGCATGTTAGGTAAGTGCCAAGAAATGGAAGAAAGAAGGAAGCCCATCCTCACCTTAGCAAACATGGAGTTGAGTTGTTTCCCAGAACCATAGTACCCTCCTTGGGAGAGAAACAGCTTTACTTGTTCTCGAACTTGTTCCTCATCCAAATGCCAACAATTCTCATCATCAATGCTGGCCCCTGCAGTGGGGTCCGGTGCACCTGTGACAAGAGAAACCCAACAATGAAAGGAAACCACGTCTAGAGGCATTACAAACTGTTTATTGCCTCCCGTTAGTTGCCATAGATGTTTTCATTTGGATAGAGAAGATTTTCAGATGTTATTCTGCTATGAATATTCTCATTTGTAAAAGATGGACAAGAAATAAAAAAAATCATTCTTTTTCACTGACTAGATCTGTGGGAGAAGAACTATTATCACTACAATGTAAAATAATGCATTAGAACATAAATGAAGCTGACTGAAAAAGCATGCAACAAAGAGATATCCAAACCAGAGGAATAACCAATTTAACAACAGCTGAGCAAGAGGTTTCAATTCCATGCTGCCATAAGAACTCAGGTACATTACAATATTTCTATAGTACAGTGGAACCTCATACAACAATCGCCCCATATAGCAATGAAATCGCATAACAATTAGGTTAGGGGGGGGATGGTGTCTCGCATAACAATTTTCCCTATGGAAAAAATCATACAACCATTTTTCAATGGGAAAAACCACTTAGCATTAAAAAAATCGTTGTACGATGCATCCCATAGGGAAAATCGCTATATGATGCATGTATCATATAGCAATTGTTTCATACAACAACAAGGCCCGTGGAACGGATTAAAATCTTTGTATGGGGTACCACTGTATTTCTAATATGGTCATTCATTTACTCTCAGTCCTCTTCAGTTTGCCAAACAAATTCACAATATCACTTTGGGTTGAAGCCTCAAATTTCTCATTTACAGTAGATGAGAGTTTCCAGAGTTTCCCAATCAAAATCACCCATGATGTGTAGACTTTGGCTCCCATCAGCTCCCTTCTGTAGATATATTGACTCAGATCCAGCTCTGTGACTGGAGATTTTAACAGATTTTAGAAGACAGAAACCATCTTTATAAAGGCAAAGTTGGGCAACTATAGCAGACTTGGGGACGTTTTTCACATTCAGCACTCACTACTAGCCCAACCAGGTATCAATGTCAAGCATCTCCCTCGCTCGAAAGCCAGTTGTGTCCGACTCTAGGGGGAAGTACTCATCTCAATTTACCACCAAAGAGGCAGCGCTGTCTGTGTCTGCAGATATTTCCGTGATCATGTGGCAGGCATGACTAGATGCCAGAGGGCACAGAATACTGTTACCTTTCACGCAGAAGCAGTACCTATTTATCTACTTGAAATTTCTTGCTTTTGAACTGCTAGGTTGGTAAGAGCTGGCTCTGTCAGTCTCACAGCCCTTGGGTCTAGAACTGCTAACCTTCAGGATTGGCCAAAATGCATCCAAATAGGAGAAAACAAATGTACCAGTCTACACACAGTCATTTCGATATATTTTTTGTTGGGGGGGGGGGGCAGACAGGTTTGATTCCTCTTTCCAACTCATCCATGCTGGGGAAAAAAATATTGCTCCTAGAGGAGGGAAATTTTAGTGTATGGGACCAAAGACAACGAACAGCCGAAAGGTTGGCTTAACACAGGTTTATTGCATGATGATCCAGGGGGAACATGAGGTAATGGCGGATGGGTAGCTCAATATATACAGTGGTTATACATTTGAATGTGGCTCCTCAACAGTCTATTGGTTACTGTCCGCGTGACGTCACGGACGGTCACGCCCTTCTTGTCCAGGTGTAGGTGATGGCGGGAATCTTTCCCGCGCTGTTGTTTGCTGGTGAGTCTGGGCCAGAAGAGCTTGAGCGCTCGCTATTGCCACCAGGTGGTCATTAGCTCGCGTCCTATTGTAAGGGCTACAGTTAAGCAGCTGCTGGTTATAATGTTACACAAGCATGGTTACATTGGATACACGTGAATGGATACATTGTAAAAGGTACAGTCATAGAACACAACATCCCTCCCCCCTAGGATGGGACGAAGTCCCTCAGCCAAGATGGCTTACGGCAAACGCGTTTGGGCCGCGATGTGGGCTGACCTGCCCCAGGGGCGCTACTGCTTCCTCGTTCCCTGGTCCCTTGTCCTGAAACAGGAGGGGGAGACTTGTTAGAGGCTTGCCGTGGTTTGGCGGTTTTGGGGGAGGGGAAAAACTCCATTGTGGGCAGACCGGAGATACTCGGGGCTAACGAAAAACCCCTCTTCTCGCTTGGACGGGTGGGGGACCACTCCGCAAAACTTCCCCGGTCCTGGAAATCAAAATCTAACTCTGCTGGGGTATCCGTAATTGTGGGGAGATCCCGCGGGATATCTATGAGATCGGCTTCTCTTCTCTCTGCTGACTGATCCCGCAAGATATCTACGAGGGCAGATTCTCTTTCCTCCCCCCTTGGTGGGGACTCATGGCCCCCCTTTCCTCCCCCTTGGGCTGAACGGGTGGGGGAGAACCCTAACGCTGAGTCTTGTGTCCCGCGGTCCGTGCCCTGTTCGCCGGGGATCCTGCGCCGGAGCTGATCTGCGTGCCGCCTCCAGAGTAGACCAGTGTCGGTCTCGACGCGGTACGAGACGGGGCCGGTCCGCTCTAGGATGACGCCCGGTACCCAGGCCGGACCCGCGCTGGCATAATTCCTACAATACACGGGGGCACCCACGTCGAAACTCTTTGTGTCCTCTATCCCAATGTTCCTCCCCTTTTCCTCTACTCTCATGGGGTCTAGCCTAGTTAGTATGGTGGTCAGTTTCCTGCGCATCAGCAGCTCTGCGGGGGAGTATCCTGACGCTAGGGGAGTCACTCGGTAACCTAGCAGAAACTGGCACACCTGATGGTTTAGGTCCCCGGGCCCCATGCGCCGCAGCGCGTCCTTGGTGGTGCGCACAAGGCGCTCTACTTGGCCGTTTGTGGCAGGGTGGAAAGGAGCGGAGGTGATGTGCCGAATGGCGTTGATTTCTGTGAATGCCCTGAACTCAGAGGACGTGAAGCAACTTGCGTTATCGCTTACGAGGGTGTCGGGTAAACCGAACGTGGAAAAGACCCTCCGCAAATGCTTTATGGTTGTGGCCGTGGACGTGCTTGTAACCGGGATGACCTCCAACCACTTGGAGAAGGCATCCACCACAAGGAGAAACAGCGTTCCACTGAACGGGCCAGCAAAATCTATATGAACTCGGGACCACGGCCCCTTCGCCGCGTCCCACTCCCTGTGAGGCAGGCGGGCCTCTTCTGGCCTGGAACTTTGGCAGGGCTCACAAGTGCCGACCATGTGCTCGATGTCGGCGTCTAGCTGGGGCCACCAGAAATAGCTCCGTGCCAGGGCCTTGGAGCGCACAATCCCAGGGTGACTGACGTGCAGGAGTTTGAGTACCCTCGGCCGTAAGGACGCCGGGATCACTACTCGCTGGCCCCACAGAAGGCACCCCCTCTCAAGGGACAATTCTAACTTCTTTCGGAAAAATGGGTCGAACTCCGCTGCCGGGGAGGACGCTGGCCACCCTTTCTGCACCCAGGAGCTAACCCTTGCTAAAATGTTGTCCTTGCCGGTCGCCTTGGCGATGTCGGCGGGCAGTATTGGGGGCGAGTCGAGGACTTCTATCATCAGCACCTGATGGTCTGGCTCCGTCCCGCCCACGTGGCTGTTCTCTTGGGGAAGGGGGGACCTCGATAGAGCGTCCGCATGGCTGATCTCCCTCCCGGGCCTGTACACTAACGCGTGCTGATACGCGTTGAGAAAAATGGCCCACCTAAGCATCCTAGGGGACAGGATCTGTGGCGTGGGCTTATCTGCTGTAAAGATGCCTAGCAGGGGCTTGTGATCGGTTACGATTGTGAAGGGGCGCCCGTACAGGAAGTCGTGGAACTTCTTTGTTCCCGCAATTATCGCTAATGCTTCCCTGTCTGTCTGGGCGTAGTTTCTCTCCGCCTGGGACAGGGACCTGGAATAGAACGCTATCGGGGCCTCCCTCCCGTTTTCCAGCACGTGGCACAGCACCGCCCCCACCCCCACCGGGGATGCATCACAGATCAGGACCACTGGCCGCTTGGGGTTGAAATGGGTGAGGATGACGTCAGACGCCAGAAGCTGCTTTAGCTCAGTAAATGCCCTCTCTTGCTGGTCGCCCCACTTCCATGCCTCATCCTTTTTAAGTAGCCTGTGCAACGGCTCGGCCACGGCTGCTTTCCGGGGGAGGAAGGAGTGATAAAAGTTCAGCAGCCCTAGGAACGACTGCAACTCGGGCTTGGAGGTGGGGCGAGGGGCTTGCTTGATGGCGGCTACCTTAGACTTGGACGGCCTTATTCCATCAGAAGTGACACGGAACCCTAGGAATTCGACCTCGGTCGCGAAGAAGACGCATTTGTCTTTCCACAGTCTCAACCCCGCCTTTTCGAATATCGCCAGGACCTTGCCCAACCTCTTTGCCAACTCGGCCTGACTTCCCCCCGTTATCAACACGTCATCAAAATAAGGCAACACCCCCTCGAGCCCCTTCAGGAGGCGTTCCACGAGTGACTGGAAAATTCCAGGCGCCGAGTTTACGCCGAATTGAAGGCGCGTCACCTGGAACGCCCCCTTATGGGTGACTATAGTTTGTGCAGCAGCGGCAGCTGGGGTCACCGAGAGCTGCTGGTAGGCTTGTGCTAAGTCGAGCTTAGCGAAACACTTTCCCCCATGTAACCTGGCCAACAAATGGCTGACTACCGGCACCGGATACGCATTAGGGCGAATGGCCTTGTTGATGGTGCACTTGTAATCAGCGCATATGCGCACCTCCCCGTTGGCCTTTAGTGCTGTTACAATTGGAGTTTCCCACTCCGCAGAATCAACAGGAACAAGAATCCCCTGGCCCACCAATTTGTCCAGTTCCGCCTCTATTTTGTCCTTGAGTGCGAATGGCACCCGGCGCGGTTTGAGTCTTATTGGGCGGACCTCAGGGTCTAGGTCGAACGCTACTGGGGGTCCCTTATATTTCCCAAGTCCCTTTTTGAAGACTTCGGGGTGCGCGTCGCACACCTCCTGAATCGGGTCAGTCCCAACGGCAACGGCGTGCACCCCCCCAATGAACAAACCCAGGGGCTGGAACCATTGAGTCCCGAGGAGGCTGCAATTCCCCCCTTTGAGAACAACTAGGGGGAGAGTCGCGGCGTGCTTCTTAAATTGGACCCGGAAATTTCCCACCCCCAACACCGGGATGCAGTTCCCTTGCACGTCCCGAAGCGTGGACCTCAAAGCTTTGAGTTTGGGCCGCACGTGGGGGGCAATTCTCAGAAACTCCTTCTGGGGAATGATGGAATATGAGGACCCCGAGTCAATTTCCATCCTAATGGGGGCCCCTTGTACTAGTACCTCAACAAAGTAACGGGGGTGTCCCGCGGACACGCTGAACACCGGTGCGTCGTCCTCGCTGTCGTCGGCAATGCGGCCCACGCCGTCTCGCTTCCTCGTGGCCTGGGCGCCGTCCTTGGGTCTCGTCCCGCGGTCTCTCGTGCTCTTCCGGGCCTCGCGCCGCTTCCTGCAGACCTTGGCGATGTGCCCGCGGCGACCGCAGTTGTGGCACTCGGCCTTTCTGAAGGGGCATTTGGCGCGGTCGTGGTTCGCTCCGCAGCCGTCGCAGCGCCTGCCTTCTTTCCGGACCTTCCGGACGTCCTCGTCGTCGCTGCTCTCCGCGGACGACTTCGAAACTCGCCGGGCCGCGTGCACCGAAACGTGCACCGAAGGCTCTGCCTTGCCCGTCTTTGGCCGCCAGTCCTGGAGCTCCTGAACCCCGGCCTTCGTAGCTTCCGCGGCTTGTGCCTCCTTCAGAACCTCCTGCAAGGTGGGGGGTGGCTCGCGGTTCATCAATGTGCGCTGAGTTTCGGCATCCCTCAGGCCGCACAGCACGCAGTCTCTTAGCGTGATCTCTACGTTCTCCCATTTGCAGGGGCCGGCCGCCAGTCGCAGGGCCGCTGCGAAGTCGGCGACCGTCTCCCCGGGCGCTTGGACTCGCCTCCAAAACGCGCTCCGAGCGGGGAACATCGCCATCGTGGGCCGGAAATACTCACGCAACATGTGCATGAGCTCCTTCACCTTGAATTCGCTCGCCCTCCTCGGCGCGATCAGGTCCACCAAAACTCTCTTGGTGTCTGGCCCCAGCATCCGGGTGAAGATGGCCCGTTTCTTGGCCTCATCCGTGACTTCGGATTCCACCAGGGCTCCCTGGAAGTCCATCTCGAAGATGTCCCAGTCTGCCGGTCTCCTGATTTCGAAACCGGCGCATGTCTTGGTCCCGTGGGCAGCCATATCCCACCTTCGTCGCCAATTTAGTGTATGGGACCAAAGACAACGAACAGCCGAAAGGTTGGCTTAACACAGGTTTATTGCATGATGATCCAGGGGGAACATGAGGTAATGGCGGATGGGTAGCTCAATATATACAGTGGTTATACATTTGAATGTGGCTCCTCACAATCTATTGGTTACTGTCCGCGTGACGTCACGGACGGTCACGCCCTTCTTGTCCAGGTGTAGGTGATGGCGGGAATCTTTCCCGCGCTGTTGTTTGCTGGTGAGTCTGGGCCAGAAGAGCTTGAGCGCTCGCTATTGCCACCAGGTGGTCATTAGCTCGCGTCCTATTGTAAGGGCTACAGTTAAGCAGCTGCTGGTTATAATGTTACACAAGCATGGTTACATTGGATACACGTGAATGGATACATTGTAAAAGGTACAGTCATAGAACACAACAGAAATGCAGTTTGGGCCTTTTCCTTTCCTACTGCATTGCAGGGCTTGAGGGGGTTGCAAAAATGTTATTTGGGTAGGCATATTTCCCTTTGCTCTAGGACAATGTTGACTAACCATTTAGAGATCAAGTGCCAAAGGAGGAGGTGGCACGTGGGCAGGCACCATGCATGTCCACACACCTATGTGACATCGCCAGTGCGCCTCTAGCTAAGTCACGTGGTTGCGGGCCACCTGCAGGTGCACCCCTCAGTGGGTGATCCCCACCCCTCATAGGTGCACCCAACTCCTAGGAGGGGTGGGTGGGTGTCTCCTCACCGTCACCTCCCCTGTGAGATTTCAGCCTCTGCTCTCACCTCCCCATAGGCGAAGGGAGAGGGGTGGTGGGGAAGAGGTGCTGCCTTTGGCACCAGATGGCTGGGTGGGGCTTCCCCTCAATGGCGCGCATGTCAACAGAGAGGCCTCTGCATGCCACCTCTGGCACGCATGCCTTAGGTTCTCCACCACTGCTCTAGGGTAGTGATGGCTAACCTTGGTACTCCAGGTATTCTTGGACTTCAATTACCGTACCAGAAGCCCAAATCAGCACTCCTGCTGATCAGGGGTCTGGGAATTGAAGTTCAAGAACAGTTGGAATGCCAAGGTTCGCCATCACTGCTCTAGGGCAATGCATTTTTCCCAACATAGTCAGGGAACATATTTTTTGCAAGCAATGTACAGTTGTTTGACTTGAGGTTCTAAGTGGGCATTATGAAATATCTTATGTACAGGCAGAAGAGATGCAGTACAGCTGGCAGATTAATCCTAAGTGAGAGCTTGTCGGACAGCTTTTTTTAGAAGAACTCAACAACAATGAACTGGAGGAAACAATTTCAGGACCACATTCTAAAACAAAAAGCAATGGCAGGCAAACAAAAGCAGGGCCAGAGGAAACATTCTTTTCAACTACTATGTCGTCACATAGCTGTAGCTAATGGAGTCTCACAGGCCAGACTACATGAGGATAACCAATATCTTGCACTCTGGATCAACATATACACTGGCTAGTGGCAAGCCAGTTCCAAATAGTGGAAGTGAGAATAGTTATGAAGCAGGCCTAGATGCTCTTCCACAATCCTTTGCAATGGGAGATGACGAACAAGCATTCCAAGCATCTTGGACAAGAGCAGCAGCGACTGGGTGTGAAGAAATGGAAACTCTATTGTGTGAAACTCTAGGAATAGTGCTAAATAGCAGGCTGTTTCCTGATCATCTATAACAAAAGCAGACACCGCTGAGCCTTCTGCTGTTGGACTGGGAATTGCTCTTATTCTTTTCACCCAACAGCAGGAAAGGACAAAAGGAAACAACTGAGAAGAGGTTTTTTTAAAACCCCACTTAACACAGCCAGTTACTTCTGGGATGTCTGAGATTTCATGCATACATAACTGTTGCGGTCTGCCTACCGCAGCGGTGTAAAGGTAACGACATGCAGACGTTTCTTGGAGGGTCAAGATGAGACGGCTGTCTCTCCTTTATTTTAGTCAGTTTATATACCTTCATACTTAAGGCTATTTTTAGAATATACATTCCTAGTCTAACAAAATAAACTAGCTACGTGACTATGTCTAACCACATTTATTGAGAGATAGGCTTTTCCCTGGCTCCAATGGCTCAGGAAATGTCAAGAGATAGTTAATGTTTAGGGTAAAGAACCTGGTGAATTAGATTAGTGAGATCCCATGTCAAAGTTGAAATACTAGTTTTCTGGAGGCCAAAAGGACTGTTTATCCAAGTTAATTAATATCGCGAGTCCAGCCAGGTTGTGTTCTGTAGAATTGTTGTGAAAGATCATGGTGTGCCATGCTTTCTAGCAATATTGGCCCGATATTACAGTTCCACCCTATCGGAACTTGCTGTACTAAATAACAATGTATATATTTTAGGGTGATCATGGGGTCAAACTAATATATCATTACTACACGTAACAACTGATATGGAGATGGGAGAAGTTTTGTATGCATACACACCTACTTATGAGCTCAATTAAAGGAGGGATCATTGAGATTACTACTGCTAATTGGGTGACTGACTCTCAATGGTTTAGTACAGTGGTGGCCAACCTTTGCACTCCATGTGTTCTTACACTTTAATTCCCAGAAGACCTGATCAGTTGGTGTGCTGACTTGGGCTTCTAGGAATTAAAGTTCAAGAATACCTGGAGCGCCAAAGTTGGCCCCTGCTGCTTAGAAGAACCATGTTGTTTTAGCTACTGTTTATGATGTTTCACATTTCTTTCAATAATCACAGCCACTGGAGCATACCTGTCAAGTATCCCGGATTGGCCGGGATTTCCCATTTTTTGGTGCCGATTTTCGTCATTTCCCGCTTGGAGCTGCCGCTACCCAGTAATTTGGCAGCGAGGGGAAATGAGTTACTGCGCATCCCTTCTGCGCAGCTCACTTCTATGCGTGCATAGGTTTTTACGCATGCATAGAAGGCTTTTACGCATGCATAGAAGGCTTCTGTGTAGACGGGGATGCGTAAAAGCCTTCTACGCATGTGTAAAAGCCTTCTACGCACGCGTAGAAGTGAGCTGCGCAGAACGTTTCTGCGCAGGTCCATTGTACACATGCATAGAAGGCTTTTATGCATGCGTAGAACGGACTTGCGCAAAAACGTTCTGCGCAGGTCCCGTAATCTCCAGAGCTGTGCTTGACAGGTATGCACTGGAGATTGTTGAGTACTGTAATTGCAAGCAGCTCTGACCTATGCAATTCCAGAGATAAGAAAGTCTTAAATACTCAACCAGAGTATTTTATTAAGAAACATTATTTCTGGCCCAAGAAATAGGCTTCTGTTTGCCTCCCACCACCACCCATTCCCCTGCAAAATACTTACAATTCTTCCAAATCCCCATGTGCTGAATGCCTTTTACATTTTAGGCTTGCCTTTAGTAATGCAACTCATAAAAGCAGTCTGCTAGAGCAGCTGGTAGCCTAGTCATGGTGTCCAGCAAAATTAACTGTATCCTTGTACAGTATCCTAATGCCAACAGAATGCACAAAACTCCCTGTAGAGTAAAAAGCAGCTAAACTGAAAAATGAAGTATGTCAAGTTGACAAGCTTCCTTCCAGCCTTTGAAGCTTCCAGAAATAAAAGAGGGCAAAAGCAGTTTGTGATTGGTGAGGACAAGGCAATATTTATGAAGCAGTCAGTTAGAAACCACCTGCGTTGTTGTGTTGCAGTCAATGTGCACAAAGCAGGGGGGGGAGATTATATTTTGAAACCTTTGAACAATGCTGCTGCTTTGTAGAAATTATTAGCATCTCTGCATTTGGATGTCTGACATTAAATAACAGCAACAAAACAAAACAAAACAACATCCATGTTCCCTGCACCAGACTGACTCCGTGCAAAGAAATTCCTGGGCGACAATGAATATCATGGTGCCTGGAGCATGCTCTAATGAACTTTAACCCACTTGCCTCATGCTTATTACTACACTTCAGTGAGTAAAGGGGTCATTCCTGGAACAGTAAGACATAGGGAAAGGAAGGAAAGCAATTGCTGCTGCAGCTGTTCTCAACATACCCTTTCTTACCTCCTACCAATCGCTCTATCAAATAACTAAGTCACCAAGAGAAAAAGAAATTTCAAGACTATTGCTTGTATGTCTACACCAGGGGTGCCCAAACTACAGCCCGTGTGCTTTGGTGTCTAGTCATGTCTGCTGCATGACTACAAAATGTCTACAGATGCAGACACTGTCTCTTTGGTTGTAAATGGGTTTTAAGTAAGGGAGACCTTCACTTTTATTAAGTTATAACAGAGATAGCTATAAAGGTCTCCCAACCATACCTGTCAACCATCCTGTTTTACCCGGGAAAACCCCTTATTTTTACCCCTCTTCCCGCCCCTCCCGTTTTATTAATTTCCCCATATTTTCCCTTATTTTCCTCCGTCCGGAGCCGGGCGGGGGCTGCCCGGACTGGAGACCACCACATCCAGCCGGGGGTGAGGAGGAGGAGGAGCAGCAGCAGCTGAGCAGAGGGAAGGCCAGCTACTGCCGCTGCTGCAGGGCCTCCAGAGCCTGGGGCCGCTCAGCTGGTCCTCCTCCTCCTCCTCATCCCCGGCTGGGGGTGGTAGTCTCCGGTCCAGGCGGCCCCCGCCCAGCTCCGGAGTTGTCCCCCCAACCCTTCCGGATCCACGGGACCCAGGAGAGGGAATCGAATCCACCCCACTCCCTGATATTAAAATGGAAAACCCGATCGGGGTTTCCCCTTTAATATCAGTGGGTGGGGGGTGAGATCCCCCTCTCCACTGGCTCCCCTGAGGCCAGAAGAGTTGGGGGGACAGACCCCTTTTGTCCCCTCCAACCCTCACGGACCCATGGGACCCAGGAGAGGGGGTCGAATCCACCCCACCCCACCCCCTGGGCAGTTGCGAATGATCCCCCTCTCTGCTGGCTCCCCTGGGGTTGGGAGGATTGGGGGGACAAAAGGGGTCTGTCTCCCCAACCCTCCTGAACCCAGGGGACCCAGCGGAGAGGGTGGTAGGTTCAGGAGGGTTGAGGAGACAGACCCCCTTTGTCCCCCAACTCTCCCAGACCCAGGGGACCCAGAAGGGAGTGAATCCACCCCACCCCCCCAACACTCCATTTTTAAAGAGAAGAAACCACTTGGTTACTTCTCTTTAATAACGGGGTGTCCTGTGGAGGGATCCCCTCTCTGCCGGTTCCCCTAGCTCTGGAAGGGTTGGGGGGATTTGCCATGCCCACCGATTTGGCCACACCCACTGATTTGGCCACATCCACGCCCACAAAATTTCCCTTATTTTCAAAGCCAAAAGTTGACAGGTATGCTCCCAACACACTCTTCCTTGACAAGGGAACTACTTTAAGAGTGAAAGGTGTGGAGCCACACTAAGTCAAAATAGTCATGTTGCCAATTGTCTGGTCGGACATCTCGCTACAGTAATGGAGTAGACCATATAGCCAGCGACTCAACGCTGAGTATTGGGCGGCAGTAAATAACCTGACTCCCTAAAGGGGCCAACGGCTATGGGCGGATGAGCCCTTTTAGGTGGGGTGATGGTCCCCTCAGTGGAGGAAATGCCACTGGAAACCATCATATAGGGCCCAACGGTCATGGACACGGAAGAGGCTATGCCATATGGACTGGCTGTGAAGGTGCACCTTGTCAATATCTTCAAGGCTGCGGCAGTCCATTGCTGGTATCAAATCATGCATGTCTCATTTCATACGTGTCGAAGGAGATGGCTCTGTGATCATAATGTGTTGGGTCACTTCATGGCAAGCTGGGATCCACCTTAAACAAATTCACGGCAGTGGCATTTTTCCTGTTTGTCATATCAATCAGCTGTGAAAAGGATTTTTAGGGGGAAAATGTATGCTTGAACACGAGTAGCAGCCGAATTTTTGCCGAAGTTTTAAACACTTTTAACAGAGCAAGAAGGGTAATTTTGTAATAACAAACAGATTTCTGGTATTCTGCTTCATTATCAAAACCTATTTTCACTTATATTAATTTAATTTTTAATTTAATTTTTATGTTTTTATGCCGCCCACTCAGGCGAACCCGACTCAGGGCAGCTTACAGCAGATTAAAAACATATAAAAACAGATTTAAAAGCCCAAGTCACCCACCCACCTACTCACCCTCCTACCCCCCACCCTATTCATAAAAGAATAAAAGGGATACAAGCAACACAGAGGGAGGGACACCAACTTGAAATGAGCCAACAGGCTGGGGCCGTATTCCCATTAAGGCCCCACACCTGCCCCACCAGCCAGGTTTTCAAACCTTTCCTGAAGAGCAGCATTTCTGTCTGTAACCTCAGTTCTGTTGGCAGGAGGTTTCCAGAGGGCTGGTGCGGACACGGAGAAGGCCCTTCTTCATGTGCTAAAAGCGGGCCGCTCTAGCTGAAGGCACAACTAGGGAGCCCCTCCGTCCATTCTGATTGGACAGGCAGACATTCTTGGGGCGATGCGGCCTCTCAGGTATCCTGGCCCACTGCCATATAGGGCTTTAAAGGTCAAAAACCGCACCTTGAATTGCACCTGGAGGCAAACTGGTAACCAGTGCAGCTCCCGGAGTAGTGGGGAGGCGCGTGCATAACATCCACACCCCATCACCATCCGGGCAGACGCATTCTGGACCAGCTGTAGCCTTCAAATGGTCGTCAAGGGCAGCCCCATGTAGAGCGCATTATAGTAATCTAGCCTGGAGGTAACCAGAGCATGAGTGACCATGAGTAAGGAGTCCCGGTCCAGGAGCGGGCACAACTGATTAATATAGAAATCAGCAGGAATTTGAATCCAATTTTCTGCCTTGCAAAGGTTTTCAAAAGTAAAACAAGCTATAAGGACAGCAACTGTCAGGTTAAGGCTTGCTGTACTCTTGAACACATATTTATTTCTACTTTATTTAGAATATATGTTTTTCGTTCCAGTAGTATAACAGTGCATATCTATGATCCTGTTTTGAATGCAAAGTTTGCTCCAATCTAGGGACAGCTTCTGAATCTAAGGACTAGCGAAAGAGTATGAAGAAATTGGGTAATGGATCTGTTCTATCAACAGAGTTTGGTTAAAGTGACTTTTTGGAAAACAACTCACTGGTTAAGGTCCTGTTGCTTAACATGGTAAATCACCCTAGAGTAGGCCCACTGAATCTATGGCACTTTGGCATGTGAGCATATGTCTCTAAATTAACTTTGTGCCTTCTACTTCTTCTTCTGTGGCAAGGCCAGACATGAAACTGTGAAAATGAAGGCACCCTTTGGCAAGTTCATTCTTCAGTTGCCTTCGCCTGTCCTAGTGTGAGAAAGAATAGCCAGCAACACAAGGTTGCCATTACCAGGGTATGCGCAATTGTGGTTCAAGAATACCACAATCTTCAAGGAGGTTCTTTCTGTGTACCCCGTGCCTCCTACTATAATAATGTGACATTACCATGCACTGTACAATCATACAGATGTTACAAACAGAAGAAACGCAGGAGCTGGTTAGAGTTAAGAGGTAGATTTAATAAATTCTGAATGGCAGAGTACTGAACAGTACAAACATAACTTAAAAGCAGTTAGAAATTATAAATAAAATATCAGAATGCTAGTTAAAGCTATAAGCTTCACAAGTTCTTAATTCCAGCCAGCAGCTCTGCTCCCCTTAGAGATTTAACAGCAAAATTCCCCAGTCCAAGATTTTTCTATTTAGTCATGTGCCTTTTTCATGCCTATAATTCCCCAGTATGCTCTTGTGAACAGAATCCATTTCATGCATGTTTATGTTACTGATTAGGTTTATAGTCCATACTGGACTTGGCAAGAGGTAGGCCAGATGCTGAAATCATTTAACTTACAAATCTGCTGGTGTGTGTGTGTATGTGTGTGTGTGTGCGTGTGCGCGCGTGCACAGGTGATACATTTCCAATTCTCTGAGCTGTGTCTGAATGATTGCATGTAAGAAGAAAGCAATTGATTTACGATTTGTTCCCTCCCATTTGATACCAAAGCATGAGAGATCTTTAATCCTACTCTATGAAGCACATCTTGTATGCCATTGCTGAGGATCAAGGAGACAGGCTTTGCTTTTGGCAGCTCAAAAGGAGAAAAGTGTTTCAAAGGAGAAGCTGTGAATATGAGCTGTTCTGTCACCACAAAATAATTATCTAAGATCTAAACTGAGGATTAAAAATACACAAATCACTCCTCCTCGCTTCAAAATATCTACAAATAGAAACAATGTTTTTCCCAATCTCTTCTTGCCTTCACCATCACAGTCAACAAGCCTCTGGCTGCCTTCTGCTAGCACCGTGGCAGCTGACAAATCCCCACACAATAACATGTTTAGACATCAGACTTTTAAGTCTCAGCAGCTACAGCACAAAGAAGGGACTCACACCCTATCAATACCCTCTGAAAGCTGGACTGTAGTGTCTACTGAGCTTAGGATCAACATAGCCACCTGTTGGCTGGGGATAATAGGAACTACAGTCTGACACATGCAAGGGGATCTAGTCTGGAGAAGGTCATATTGACCCATGTTTCTGCTAAGAATGGATCTACAAAATCAGAAAGTTTTGGAGGCAGCTGAGGGTTTCCTGTTGAGAGTAAAGGAGATCCACTTGGGAATGATTTTAGAAGAGGCTCAAAATAATCTTCTACAGGATGCCCCAACTCCTGTCTTCCAAGTGGAGGTCACAAATACATACACTAAATTATACAATATAAATCAGATAAATAAATATACACACACTGTTATCCAAATTGCAGTGTACCACAAACAGAGAATAAAATAACTAAGGTAAATCACACCACATATTGTGAGGGCTATGTGCATTTTAAGACATTCAGAGTTACAATGCAACCACCACCACCACCCAGCAGATAAGTAATGTTATTGCAAAACAGAGTACTGTATCTGGATCCTAAAGGGGGAGAAACTGGTCCATCCAAATCCAAAATCTTCCAATGAAACGATTGAAGCCAAACAAAACTGCAACCCTTCTGCCATTCTTTCTGTCTCTACCAGGCTAGTATAGAGACCTCAGAACCACAGGCCATAGCACATAGAAACACAAGTGATTTAACAGACCAGAATGGGAGGTAAAGAATTTTGGGTTCCATCTTTCAAAGCTTGGAGCCATTAGCCATGCTGGGCTTAAGGGTTCTCAGAGGTACTTTGAAAAGGGTAATCCTTCCAAGCATTGTTTGTGCTTGGGCTCAAATATTTGCCTCTTTCATCTTGGAATGTACAATATTTAGAAGAAAGTGCCAGTATGGCTCTAATCACCACCCTTTGCTTTCCTTCTGAGAAAGATCAGATCTGTTGACAGCATTTGTACTGGAACATTAGCAAGCACAACACTTAGAGAGCCAATTATACTGACTGATTGTCTCTCTCAGCACTGGCTATGAATTATCCATTGGCCAGCTTGTATTCTGCTTTGGAAAATTACCAACACAGCTTAGAAAAATTGGTCTTAGACTACAATTTCTAGAACCCATAGTCAGCAGCATGCTTGCGGGGTGGTGGTGGTGGTTCTGGGAATTGCATTGCCAAAAGCCACTTGTTCAACTTTTGTAATTTACTACAACTACTTCAAACTTACCATGCAGCTGATTGATCTCGGAGTTGGAGGACAAGATTTCATCAGCGAGCTTCTGGGCTGTCGGGAGCACCTCCGTATGGTGGGCTGTGATCAAATACTGAACAAACTTCTGAAGCTGGTCCCTGTTCATTTGGAAAAGGGTCTCTGAGATAGGAAGACGGAGTTTGACCTGATCAGGCTTGCGGATTCTGTACAGTGAGAGTGCCACAACATGAGCACAATAAAAAATGTCCTTGTTCCCACAACCACACGCCACAGAAGTTATTTTACACCGGTCAAAGCTGATTGCTACTTTGTAGGTCATTTCTGGTTCTGTCGCCGTGGCAGGTTCTGTTACTGTGCCACTCAGGTGGAATCCTGGAACGAGAAGAAAAACAAGAATATTTTTAGCCTTGCAAAGGAGTTTGACATTAAAGCAATCACACTTAGCCTTGCAAAGGAGTTTGACATTAGTGTTGCTATGAATGTCAATGTTATCTTTTTTGAAGACTGCTGAACTGCACAAACATAGCCAGCTGCATTGCCGTACGGGCGTATTTTACTTCCGCTTCCAGGAGTGGCAAGGGCAGTGTGGGCTGGATAAACTGGTGTTGGGGGCCACATCCAGCCTATGGGCCGGAATTTGGGCACCCCTGGTTTAAGAAGAGAAAACAGCAGCCTAAAAATCTATCTCATCCTGTTGCAAAACAGATTGCAAGCCACGTTTTACTTCTGCTTCCAGTGGGAGGAACCATATGACCGGCCCGCTGAACCACATGGCCAGCCCACGGCCCGAAAAGTTTGAGCACCCCTGGTTTAGATCCTTTGATTATTAGAGGCAATAATGTCATGTTAGACGAATCCCTCAGCCTTACTTGTTACCGCCGAGCTAAGATGTAGTCTTTACAATATGGGTGGGTAGCACTTTCTCAGCAACACTACATCATTTTAAGTCATCAATTGTTTCAGCATAAAATATTTTGATATGGTATGGCCTTAAATTGAAAATTAAGAACTCAAAGACTTACTCCTGAGGGAGATGAAGACTACTAGAACTGCTTTATTATTATGGCTCAACACAGCTGCATGGATTTTTGGTCTCTTCTTTGAGATCGTGGCTATGAGATCAGTCACATTAAGTGGCAGCACCGTATTACTGTCATAATCAACATAATGCATATGATGATCAAGAAAGTTATTGCTTCTATATGAAGGATGTTTCCAATTGAATAGTTGCATTCTGTATTCTTCAGCAAGCTAAATGTTTCTCAGCTGATCAAACTGACACAACACAGAAAGTGCTACAATGAAAATCACTACATGGTTATTATAGCTATGTAGGAATTGTAGTGTCCTGAGAAAATGGAAGCAGTGAAACACAGGCAAAGAAGTTTTTATACAATCGTCCCTAAAGGAAGATTAAAGATGAAATGAATGCTTTGATAAAAGCATTCTTATCTTGCTCTCTCCCCACCCCAAGCCACTCCATAAACTACTCCACTCTCGTGCTTATTCCCAGAACAGCATTAAAAATTATCAAGCAGCTTGTAAATAGGTACCACTCTGGTGGGAAAGGAAAATATGTGCCTTGGTGTACAGTCATGCTGACCACATGATTACAGAAGTGTCATCGGACAACACTGACTCCCTTGGCCTAGGAATGGAGATGAACACCTAAGAATCAGCTATGACTGGATATAAGGAAACCTTTACCTTTTTTTAAAAAAAAATCTTGCATCATCCCAGGGACAAAGATAAGTGCAGTGGTGGGCTCCAAAAAAATTAACTACCTCACTGTGGGTGTGGTATGGTGGGCATGGCTAGGGAGAAAGCACTGAGTTGCACCTGAAATAGGACTACTTAATTTCAAAACTTGGGTGAGTGGGGCCAGCAAGAATTTCTGCTACGGGTTCTGGCGAACTGGTGCAAACCTGCTGATGCCCACCACTGGATAAGTGGGTTGATTTAGTGTAGGGATTCTCAACCTGTGGCCTGTATGCGGTCCACAGCACTATTTCATGTAGCCCCCACTGCCTCCACCACACCAGGAAGTGCCATGTGGTGGAGGAAGGGCAAAATGGCCATCCGGCCCCCAAAGTTGTCTGAGAGAGCATGACAAGGCCCCCATCTTAAAAAGATTGAGAACTCCTGTTTTAGTGGATAAGGAGCATTTGGAGAGGGACATTTCTAGTTACCTGACACATCTTCCAATAGCTCACTTTTCAGAATCCCACCTTTCGGAAATTCTGGGCACTTAATTTTTACCTCTCACAGGGTACACAGTACTAATTCTATACATATGCCACACATCTACTAATCGCCCTCATTACACAACTGCAAAGATATTGTAACTAATTTCCAGAGTACAGTAAAACTCCGACTTACATATGCCTCACATAAAATTTAACGTACATAATGATTTTGTGCTAAAACCATGTCCCGATTTACACAATTTCCCATGGGTTTGCTTCGAGTTACATAAAGATTCTTTTTCCTATGGGTTTGCTTCGATTTACGTGAAAATTCATTTCCCTATGAGTTTGCTTCGATTTACATAAAAATTTCATTTTTTCTATAGGTTTGCTTCGAGTTACATAAAAAAATATTTTTTCCTATGGGTTTGCTTCGAGTTACATAAAAAACCAATTTAAGCAAAAGCCTATGGAATTGACTTTTTTCGTAAGTAGGTGTTTTACTGTACTGTGCCAGCCCTCATAAGCCAATCATGAAATTATAAATGTGATATTTTATTTAAGGTTGCAGGCTTTATTTAGAAAAAAACATGCTGTTTAATCATAAGATCATATAACTGTGAGGTTGGTAAAATGTGAAAGGATTATCCAGGCCACCCTGCACTAAAAGTTACAAAGCCTAGAACAAAAAAAGCTTAACAGATGCACCCTATCTTTACACCACACTAGTTTTTTCAGTAGACAATTCAACACTGACTTTTGAACCTGCTGAAATCAGAGAACACTGAAGTACTGTACAAGAATACTGAGTTTAACATAGTATGCCATTTATTGCTGTCCTCTTTCCCTCTCAATAATTAGTTCCATTTGCCACTGAAAAGAAGGACAAGAGCAATATTTACAGTGGTCCAGTCTCAAAGCATATTCATCACTTCCTATCTTGTTTGGATAAAAGCAGTTAATCTGAAGAATCATAATGAACTTCTCTCCTAACTCCTTAGTAATGAAGGTTAAACCAAGACACCATGAGAAGAGATGCATTTGGATTAAAATAACATTCACCTTTGCACCAATATTATATCAGGCAGTCTCTGCACTGAAACATTAATCCATGACACGTATGCATATTCTTCAAAGAGAAAGAAAATGAATTAGAATGATGCTGGATGAAAAGTTATGCTCCAGATAAATGCTGTGAAGGGTGCACTTAGGATCATCTTTACAATCAAGATAAGTCCTTCAGAAGATCTCTTCAAACAAATAGCCTCTCAAGCGAAATAAAGTAAGATGCCTGCCATTCTCATATGCTCACTGGAATACCATATGCAGGCTTTGGCTGTCTTAGAAGAAAGAAAAGATACACAGCCAAGTGTATCTAAAATATGTTCATGGGCAGAGCAGCCTTTTCTAACTAAAGATGGAAATCGTTAAGATAAAACATTGGCATGTCCAGAACTCAGAATATGACTGGACAAGAACACAATCTTATAAGGGCTCCAACTCAGATTCATAACACACAACTTCAATTACAATATAACTTCTTTGCTATGTCCATTTATTACCCATATTGCCAGAAACCTTCTACAATGATAATTCCAGATACAAGCCTGATCTAGAAGAAAATGAAAGGCACACAAAGGCCAATAGGAAAAAGAAATGATGAATTACATTAACTGCATAAATCCTTTGTGTATTTGCCACCTCATACAAGTTTTCTGAAACAAATTACACCAGCAGTTTTTAATCAACAAAATCATATATATGGTGTTATCTTCTTTAAAGCCATGCCAAAACCCACATCCAGATCTGATTAAGCATTGAGAGGTTTTCTTTTACTAGAATAATAATTTCATGCCAGAAATTATTCTAGTCTGAAAGGATTTTTGCGGAAGAAACTCCGCTCAGGGAACATCCAAATGAGGCTCCTTTCATGTCCCCAAGAGCTGGGACAGAGACGGGTGCTCAATCTGTCATTCAGTACCCGGGTCTCGAACTGCTGATTTGCCAGCCTTCCAGATAACAAGGCGAGCTTCTTAACCACTGAGACACCGCAGCCCCAAGTTTTTCTTTTACTGTAAGAACTATGCTGTTTTAAAAATAGTTTTGTAGCTAGACAGTAAGGAGATAGACTACTTGGACTGATGTAAAAACAAGGTGTAGAAGGGTTCTGGTGGCACAGTGGTTAAACTGCTGTACTGCGGCTGAAAGGTTGACAGTTCGTTCCTTACAGGGTTCAAGGTTGACTCAGCCTTCCATCCTTCCAAGGTCAGTAAAATGAGAACCCAGCATGTAGGGGGGAAAATGCTAGCCAGAAAATGAACATACAGAATTTACTGTCACAAAATGTCTGTTCCCAAAACAAAAACCACACACCAGGTTTAAGAAGGGAAAAAAGTGTACAAAATAAGACAAGAAGCATATTATTTTTCAATTATGGAAAGTTCTGATAACAGCAATGCATAATGCAGACATTAACGCAAAACAAGCACAGCTTCTGGAAGACATTCAAGATAATTTTCAGGTTATATATATATACTAGCAGACGTTGCCCGGTGTTGCCAGGCAGTTTTAAATTGTGTTGGAAGGTTAAATTGTGTTAATGTTTTTTTAAAATTGCTTAGTCTGTAATTTTAATTTTTAAAATGTTTATTTATGTTAAAAAAATTTGGCTTGGCTGTTATGAACTGTGATCTGCCTTTTTGGTGTTTTTTTTTAGGATTAATAAAATAACAAAGTATGATATAATTTTTTCAAATTGTTTTATGTAAGCGAATAATGTTTTAGTTTTTTGTATTTTTTTAATTAGTTGTACCGTAAGTAATAATTTTAATAATGTAAAAGTAAATGTTTTTTACATTTAATGTTTTTAAAATGTGTTTAGATGTTTTGGATTTTAATTTGAGTTAAAACTTTTTTTAAAAGTTTCTATTGTATTTTATTGACATATGTTTGTGATTTGTGTTAAAGTGTGTTTTAGCGTAAATTTTTTTACTTGTTTTTATTGGTGTGACCTTTTGTGTAAAATTGTGAATTTGTGTTATGTTTTTGATTTGTTTTTACTCTTGTGGCCTTTTGTTTGGGGCTGTTGTGTGTTTTTGAATTGTTTTTACTATTGTGGCCAGCAGGTGGTGCTGGTAGGGGTTATTTTGACTGTTTTTTCTCTCCTGGCCTCTGGGTGGAGCTTCTTCTGGTAAGTAGTCTCTTTCTCTATTCATTTCTTTTCTGGTCCTCGTGGAGGTAGGACATCTTTTGGTAAGTTTGCTTGTTTTCTTTCTTTTGTGTGTGTGTGTGTGTGGGGTGTGTGTGTTGGAATTTGTATTTTTGTCTGTTTGTTTTGTTTTTGATTGTTTTTGTTTACTTTGTATTGTTGTTTGGTGTTGTTTTTGTTTGTTTTTGTGTATTTTTGGATGTTTTTGACTGTGTTTTTAGTAATTTTTTAAAAATTATTTATTTATTTGGTGGTGGGGAGGAGGGCGTGGTCGTTGGGGGTTAGGAAGGGTGGGCTAGGTGGTGGGGAGGGGGGCGTGGTCGGTGGGGGTTAGGAAGGGTGGGCTAGGTGGTGGGGAGGGGGCTTTATTGTGTTATGGTGCTTTGATTGTGTGGAGTCGTGAAAGTAGATTGGGGTTTCCCCTTTCATATCAGTGGGTGGGGGGTTGCGAACCCCCTCTCCGCTGGCTCCCCTAGAGTTGGGAGGGTTGGGGGACAAAAGGGGTATGTCCCCCCAACCCTTCTGGACCCAGGAGACCAGGGAGAGTGGATCGATTCCCCCCCTCCTTAAAACAACTCCATTTTTAAAGAGAAGTAACCGCTTGGTTTCTTCTCTTTAAGGATGGAGTTTTTTTGGGGGGAATCGAACTCCTTTCCCTGGTCTCCTGGGTCCAGAAGTGTTGAGGGGACATACCCCTTTTGTCCCCCCAAACCTCTCAACCCTAGGGGAGCCAGCCGAGAGGGGGATCACAACCCCCCACCTACTGATATTATAGGGGAAACTCCAGTCGGGACCTTCAGGCGCCGTTGGTGAGGGAAAGAAGGGCGGTTGGTGTTTGCATGGCTGTGAGGCAGTGAGTTTTTTTTAATTTTTCAGGCGCCGGCTTCCTCAGCATTCTGCGCGCTCATGTCGCGCAGGACTCTGGGGCTTATAGTTATGGGTTTGTGATTTGTGGTTGTGGTGCGTTTTTTTCCTGCGGCTCGATTTTGATTGGCCGCGGCGTGTTTCTCAATGTTCTTTGTGGTCGCGCCTCTCAGCCTGATTGGCTGTGGCGCGGCGTGGTGCAAAGAACGTTGGGAAATGAAGTTGTTTCCCTTTTTTCGCGTTTGTGGGGCTCTTGCCCCACTGGCGCATTCTCAATCTTGCGTTTACCTGTGTACCCAGTTTGGGCGTGTGCACGAATGGTGAGTGCAGGCTAGTAGGGCCTGGCTAAGGAGCCTATGCAAAGTTCCAACGGTTAACCCTTGATTTTATAGGTTAAGATGATTTTTATGAAAGGAAATAACCAGCCTCCTTCTTGATCATTGCAGGATGACACTATTTGTAGAAAGCAGGGATGGTTGTTCTTGTTGTTATGTGCCATCAAGTTGTCTCCGACTCATGGCGACCCTATGACGAGATAGCTGCAAAATGTCCTGTCCTCAACAGCCCTGCTCAATTCTTGCAAGTTATAGCCTGTAGCTTCCCTTAAGGAATTAATCTTTTCCTGCTACCTTCCATCTTTCCCACCATTATTGTCTTTTCTAGCGAGTTTTGTCTTTATATATTCTCATGACATGCCCAAAGCAGGATGTCCTCAGCATCTTTATTTTTGCTTCCAGATAGTTCGGGCCTACACTTGCTCTAGGACCCATTTGTTTGTCTTTTTGGCAGTCCAGGGTATCCACAAAACTCTCCTCCACTACCATATTTCAAATGAAATAATTTTCCCCCACCCCTGTCAGCTTTCTTTCTAGTGATGCACTGAAGCAGGTCCTGTCCTGTTCGGGAGAACTGGTAGCGGAAATTCCCCCAGGCCACGCCCACCTCCATACCCCATTGCATTGGCCATGCCCACAGATTTGGCCCTGTCCCCAGATTTGGTCCCACCCACAGAGTTGGTAGTAAATTTTTTTGGAGTGCATCACTGTTTCTTTCCTGTCCAGCTTTCGCACCCATCCATAGTGATCAGGAATATAAGAGTGTGGATGATCTTGGTCTTGATCGACAGTCACACACTTGATGATCTTTTCTAATTCCTTCATTGCTGTCCTTCCAAATATCAGAATTCTTCTGATTTGTTCTCCTCTATTTCTTTGCACTGGTTATCGTAATACAGTAGTTCTCTTTGCCTCTGTGGGTCTGTGCCTGAAAAATTGCATCCAGGGTTCTGCCTGTATTTTTGTTGCCTTTTACTTTTGCTTCTCTCCTGTCCTTCACATGTTTCTTGTGACATTCATTTCAGTTTTTCTTTTAACTACAATAATCGTCTTTTTGCATTCTTCCCTTATAATTTCCCCTGGTTTCAATCCACAGTTCTTCTGGTTCACAGTTAGTAGAATTTATCAATACTGTACAAATCTGTTCCTTGTAGGGTTGCCATATGTCCCGGAAAACCGGGATTGTCCCGGATTTAAGGTTGGAAAAATAGCTATCATTATATTGTGTTTGTATTTTTTAAAGGCTATTTTGTACTTCTGTCCCGGTTTTGTGGGAGAGAATTATAGCAACTCTAGTTCCTTGTGTGGACTTTAAATTTATTTGGAATGTTAATTAAATTATATTTTGGAGCTGCAATCCTCTTGGTGTTCTTTTTCAATTTTACTCTTATATCACACTCCATTTTTTGTTTCATTTTGACAAAAAAAAATACAGCTTCACCACTTTCTACTTCCAATTATGTAGTTTAGCGTTTCCCAAACTATGTTCCACGGAACATTGGTGGACTTCAATTCCCTAAGTTTTTGCCTAAGTCATTGGCTGATCAGTGCTTTGGGGAATTGACTTAAGCTTTTGGGAACTGAAGTACAAAAATCAATGTTTGGGAAACGCTGATATAGTCCATTTGATTTTTATATTGACCATTTTGGTGATGTCCACATGTGTTTGGTTGTTTGAAGCATGTTTTTGCACTAAACAGATTGTTTGCCCCTCACAAATCTATGAGTCATTCTCTTGCTTCATTTCTATTCCCTAGGGCAGTGGTGGTGAATCTATGGCACGTGTGCCAGAAGGGGCACTCAGAGCCCTTTCTGTGGGCAAGTGGGCCATGCCGGGAAAGCCCTACCCTGCCGGGCAAGCCCACACTCCTCTCTCTCCACCAATTGAGAGGCAAGAGGAGAGGCTCGCCACATGCCCAGTGGTGGGCTCCAAAAAAAATTACCATACTGTGGGCGTGGCATGGTGGGAGTGGCCAGGGGGAAAGCCCTGTGTTGCACCCAAATTAGAATTACTTTATTTCAAAACTTGGATGGGCGCGGCCAGCCAGAATTTCTGCTACCAGTTCTAGTGAACTGGTGCGAACCTGCTGATGCCCACCACTGCACATGCCCCATAGGCCGAAATCCCACCCAGCAAGCAGAGATGGGGACAAGAGAAGGTGCGGGGTGAGTTGGGTAACAGGTGGAGAGAGAGAGGGGTAGGTTATGGGCACTAAAAGGTTCACCATCACTGCCCTAGGCCGAACTTTCTAACAACATTCTACTTCGTTTCCTACTTCTGCATTCCAACAACAATTGGGGCAGCAACATTTGATTCTGGTTTTTTTTCCTACTTTTGCATTCCAGTCACATAAGATTATCAGTATACAATAGATCATAATTTCCAACAATTCAAGAGTGGGGTTATGGGAGATGTAGTCTTACACCCTCAGAAAGAATCAGGTTGGGAAAGACTTTTGTTCGCATTGTCTATTGCTTATTTGGGGTGGGGGGTGGGGGACAGAGACTAATGCTGTACACTGTATGCGAAATAAAATGGCGTAGTTCAGATGATCCTTCATAGTATAAGCTACAATCCTATACAAGCTTGTCTAGGACAAAATATTAACGAAAGAAGCAAAATGTATTATAAGCAAATATAGAATTGCACTGTTAGATTGAAAACTAATGGCAGGCACACACTCTCTTCTCTCCTCTCCTTTCAGGTGCCTCAAGTTTCTGATTGCCACAAGCATGGTTTGTTTTGATACCTGAGTTGCGTAACTATATTTAGTAATGTTAACCTATTTAAATATCATAGCAAACTATTTTTGAATTGATGGAGCACCTGGAGTGCCAAAGTTCGCCACCACTGACCTAGGGGAAGACTACCTTGCAGACAGGAAGATTTTCTCAAGAAAAAATATTGGACCAACATGGAGAAGAACTAACAGGGGCAGATCATTATGGACAGAAGTTGTGCGGGAGCATGCAACACATACCTGATCCTCCATAAGAATCCACGTTGATGCTAAACATTGCTCCATAGTATGGCCAATTTTCACATTAATTAATTCGAATGATTTGTTTACATGCATCTTGAACTTCCATTATATTTAGCCAGGAGTTACTATACCGATCAGTTCTCATGACAGCTGAAAACAGTCTAAGTGAAACAGGACACAACTCACATCCTGCATTTCTGTGTTATAATAGCCACATACTTGTCTGGTGGCTGCCAAGTTTATCTAATATTAGTCTATAAATCAAGTGTCAGTTTAATTTCTAGCTGTTATGACAGCAGTTCTATTTAAAATTAAACAGACAAGAAAAACATACGCAAAATATTTATCAAAAGCTTAACCGAAGAGTAAACACTGTTGGAAAAAACCCTGGCCCATGAGGTTACTTAATTCAAAGTATTTACATTAGCACTTTGGGTGTTTTGGTCTGACTCCAAGCCAACCTTACAGTAGGCCCTTGAAAGCTAAAAGTAAGCACTAAGAGATCCTAATTAAAAAATAATAATAAGACAGAACAAGATTTGCAGAAGAATACTGCCCCATTCTAAGTCATTTCTCAAAGATGTCAGAGAGTAAACAAAACAAAAATGTATTTTTGTTTTGTTTACTCTATGATATGCTTGAAACACAGACTAACACAGCTACCATTTCAAAAATGTTTCAAAGTGAGTATCATGCAAGTGAAGATAATCACAAAGACTTATTATCCAGACATAAAATTATTGAACCAAAGGGAGTTAGTGAATTATACAGAAGATGTGGAACTTCAATCTGGAGAACTAGATTCACTTTTTAGCTGAGCCATGAATCAGTCATGATTCTTTATCTTGCTCATGGATGACATCATGAAGAGTACAAAGCGAAGTGCTAAGAAAATGACCCTGGGATATTGGGAGATGAAGCCAGTCCAAATGTCCGAGATGGCCTTTGCTGACAATGTAGCTCTTATTGCTAGGACCAGTTCCCAACTCCAATTCAATCTAAACCTGTGGAACAGGGAGATGGAGAAAAGAGGGGTGTCCATTAATGTGGCAAAGACGAAGACCATGGTGATCTCCAGGAACAGGAAGCAGGATACCATCCAGCTGAAGGGGCAAGTACTAGAGCAGGTAGAATACTTCAAGTACCTTGGTGCCATAATCAATGAAAGGGGACAAGTGAGTCCTGAGATCAGAGGGTGGCAGCTTCTGACAGACTCTTCTACACGATCAATCGGGGGTCCCTCAGTAAAGATTAAGTCAGCAAGGCCACTAAGATGGCAGTCTACAAATCAACCTTTGTTCCTATGCTCATATATAGTAGCGAGTCATGGTCGCTCACCTCCAGGCATTACAGCCAATTGCAAGCAATGGAGATGAGATATCCGAGGAAGGTCAAGAAGAAAACCAAGCGTGACCTTGTGCGAAACGTGACCATCAGACAGAACTTGAACATTCAACCACTGAAGAGTACAATCAAGAAGGGTCAGCTACGCTGGTTTGGCCACATCAACTGAATGGCTGAAACCAGGATCCCACAGCAGGCATGGGAGGCCTGAGTGCAGGGTACAAGACCCAGAGGCAGGCCCCGCATCAAGTGGATTGATAACATAAAGGAGGCCCTTCATGTTCACAGTAGTGACCTGAGGCGAGCCACGGAGCTGTCCAAGGAGAGATCCCAATGGCGATCCTTTGTGGAATCCTCTACACTGCAAGGTAGAAGAGGAGGCGATTAAGTCTAAGACAGTCATGAATCAGTCAATTGAAGGTGCTAATACACTACTACCTCCAAAGACACATCTTCAAAGCAGGAAACAGAGATTTTTGTCTCCTTCACAAGGCCAATTGCCAAACAAAAGCAAGCTAATTTGCAGCTTCCAAAGCTGCCAGAAGACAATCACACATACTGTTCATTGTGAAAATGCTGATTAGTCTGCCTTTACCTTATTGAAGTAGCCCTTATAGTTAACTAGCTGAGTGCCCAGCCTTGGCGGGGGGGGGGGGGGAGGAGTTATTTATGGCGCTTGGAAGGCCCACACACACACACACACACACACACCAACCCAGACCTCTCCCTGTGACCCACACACACATACACACAAACACGTGTGGAGGTACCGTGAGGTGTTCGCTGGACTGTGTACACCGCCCAGAGTCTATTTATTCGGGCGGTATATAAATTTAAATAAATAAATAAATCTATACCAATAAGGAAGGGATGTAAGGTATGTGTGCCCACACCCCTCAAGCCTATCCTGGAAAAGGAAAAGCACTTTAAGATCATTATAAGTGATGGGGTACACAGAAAGAGCCTCCCTGATTGTATCCCTGATACAATATTCTTGAACCACAATTAGGCGTACCCTGGTAACAGCAACCTTGTGTTGCTAACTAATCTTTCTCACACTAGGTCAGACAAGGGGAACTTCATCTTGCCAGTTTCATGTCTGGCCTAGACACAGAAGAAGAATTATATATCTTCTTGGTCATCCTAGCATAGTTATTAGTTGTACAAAAAGTCAAAACTCTGAAACAGCTCAGGTTGCAAAAATGAATGAAAAATAATATTAACGTACCAAGGATTTTGCAATGCACAGAAATAGGCAATTGAAAAATAAGTAATAATACCATGTTTAAAAGTTTTTGCAGAACAACTTTAGATGAAAATAGATTTTAAATACTGCCAAGGTTTAAGAAAAGTTAGAGAATACACCAACAATTAATGTCTATGTTGTGTTCTGTCCGAAAAACAGAAATAGACAGAAGATATATTAAGGCAGGGATGGCCAACCTTTTTATGTAGTGAGCCTGACCACGCTTCCAGACAGCTGAGCAGGCCAGACCACGCCCAGGGGAAGTGAGCACATTTACAGTTTTTGTAAATGCACCCACTTCCACGTTTATGACAGCCATGGGTGTGTTTTTGTATGTGCATTTTACAGCTGACGTAAATGCACCTGTTTCTACTTCCAGGTGTGGCAGAGACAGCAGGGCCCCGGATGTAATGGTGTTGGGGGCCAGGTTTGGCCCACTGGCCATAGGTTGGGAACCCCTGTCTTAAGAACGAACAGATTTGTTTCAGCATGAGATCTCATGTATGTCAAGCCACTTCCTCAGCCCTGCAGCTGTTTGGTCTACATCAGCCTTGGGACTGAAGAACTGAAAGATCACAGTGAAATAATCTGTTAGCCTTTAAAATGTCACAACTCGTTTATTTTTGTTATGCTTGTTCCTAACATAGGCTCTTTGCAATCTGAAAAACAAAACATGTATAGATACTGTACAGTACTTGGAAAGCTAACTAAATATAGATAGGACGGGGGTTAACAATAAATTGATTTTATTGTCCCATTTCAAGAATCTAAAAACAACCATACACTAGAGCTTGTAAAAGTTACTTTTTTTGAACAATAACTCCCACATGCCTCCAGCCAAAATAATTATGCTGGCTGGGAGACTCTGGACATTGACAGTCCAAAACAGCAACCTTTACCAGTTCTGCTCTACATGACTATATAGTATTCAGAAAGGGTTTGAATATTTAAACTTTAAATACAAGTCATTTGTACAATTTGTTCCTGTAACTCAGCCTTACTAGAATGATATTGAGATCACACTTAGGGAATAAAAGGTCAAGGAAACTGCACTGATCTCAATTCATTCCGGTTTCAGCAATGAGTGAAAACTGACGTGAAGGTCAATCTCTTCCCAAGGGATGTTGCTCTTTTGCAGTAATTCTTTCTCAAACAAGAGAAGCCAAGCTTCTTCCCTACAAGTAGCACTCCAGACTAGGAATGAACAATTGGCTTAATTCTAAAGTGCATTAAGTGACTCCGAGTAGTCATAATGAGATGAAGCCTAATTGGGATACCTGAATATTTATTTTGGTCCTGGAAGAATCCTTTATAGTGAATAATATAGTTGGGAAAGTAACCTCGTTTCCTTTATCTGATAGCAGTCTCATTACCTATACTTACTTTACAGACATATGTTGAATAAACATGATTCTTATGTTCCCATTCCTACACAGATATGTTATATAAATTTTAGTTTACATTTGGCAAATTCTAATAAGCTAAAGCAACCATCTCAAAAACTTAGTGACATCTAAAATGATTATCAAAGGTTTTTAAGATTAGGTGGGACTACAAAATACAGGTTGTTTTGGATTTATAAAATAAAGTAAAAGTAATCACACTTATATGCCGCCCCATAGGACATAGCATAGGTGGTTCACAAGTTAATTAGCATTTTGCCCCAAACATGCTAGTTACTCGTGGTTTCAACCCATCTTTCCAAATACTTAGAATTTACCGAGAGGTAAAGCCTCACTTTCTCACTTTTCATGAGAAAGATTATTTGCTTGACCAATGGTAGTAAATGCCAAATAATTCCCTGGTGCAGACCTCACCTCTAGTACAGTGCATACTTGAACCTTGCTTTGACTTAGCCATTTTCTCTGAACCTCCATTCATCATTTTCAATGCAGAGAAAATACCAGCATACTTTACAGGTTTTTTCCATTTGGACAGAAATAATCTACATAAATCAGTTTGAATATATTTTTTAAAAATGTTAAGCTTTGGGAATTTCAGTAAAGACACAAGGGTAGAAATCCGAGAGTTAGGAACAATAACAGAAGCTGCCTTCCACTCACAGGTTTAGTCTTGCCTTGATACAGAATCTGATGTTTCTTGAGACATTTTTTAGAAAGCAGCACACAATGCATTTTGTTCTCAGCACATATTGCTGCTATTACATTCCAGGGCACAGCTGCTCAGTAACAATGCAGATTTCTGCCTGTCTCCACCACCCTTACACAGTGTATCATCTTACAGAGCATGTCCAGCCTCCAGCTCCAAAACACCCACATCTAATCAGCCTAAACCAATTTAAACTGCATGTCTGCTGCACAACAGCCTCCTGTCCAGATTCTAAAGACTAAAGAAATGTAATGTTGATGAATGGCTAAGATCACATGGCCATTCCTGAACCAGCCTGACTTTTACCAGTTTCTTTTTTTCCATTTGGATGCATAAACAACTTTTCTGTCTCCTGAAACACATTGCCCTTCCAGGCCTGAGTGAAGGTCAGTCACTGGACATCATGAACTATTTGGAGAATGGTTTGCCTGTGGTTGAGACATTTTCCCATCCTAGGAGGGGGGGGGGGAGTGTTCATTGTCTAATTGTTCAGAGTAGCAAATATGTGGAAAAAGAGCAAACAAATAGGGCGGAGACAGACTGAAGTGGCTGATGTCTACAGCTTCAGTTACACCTGAAAGGTTAACTGCACATTTGCCATAATCCAATTATATTTTGCATTTTCCATTTATGCTGGAAGAGTACCATACAATTGTACGATTTTCCATCTCTTAAATACAAACACACAATCTGACGGTTTCTCAGGATAAGAGGGAGGCATTTCTGGGCTTACCCAGGAAAGGTCTTAATTAGCATTAAATAATAGTTGCCATGTAGAATTGCTTACAACACATCAATGGTTGAATTTTTAAAGCTAAGACATTGCTAAGTTTTACTAGTGAACTTAGGTCAGTCAATTTATAATGCAATACTGCACATATGTGTAGATACATATTATTTGTGTGCACGTGCACACGTGTGCAGGCATGCACACATCCACCCACCTATGTTTGTGGGTGCATGGGTGAAACAGGGAAGGATCATTCTTACACTGGCGCAGTAGGAAATGGAGGTAAGCAAACACTTTCTAGCAAACAGATCAATTGCTCCAGCCAGCTGAAACTGACAATTGCTCTGTCCCTGACCTTGCAGTTGGAAAGAAGATGGGCTCATGAACTCATTTCCACATGACAATGCTCCTGCAAAGCGATTTGCTTGCAGATGAGAACAGCAGAGAGTGCTTCTCACTCCTACCCTTCCAGGCTCTATTGAAAACAGCTCAGTGATGGCCTTTTGTGCTTCAAGTGTATGAAAGACTCCACTGAAGATGTGTGCAATTAAACCCACTTTTTCGGCTGCTCTTTTGATGCACAAAGACCCTCTAGGCAGGTGTTCCCACACACAAAGGGGAAGGAAAACCTAATCTTTTACTGCAAAATAGATCCCACAGCCCCAGCTCACCCATCCTAAAGGTAGGGTAGGGGAACTAGAAAGGAGAATGCACATTTTATCATAATTCTATTTCTGACTCACAAGCATATATGCACCCAAAGCTTGCAAAGATCCATATTAAAGAAGGAGATAGCACCTGTTAGTATATGTGTTTTCCTTAGAAAACCATTTATTTTCATGACAAATGGGGAATGAATTCCGGAGGTCTGCAACTGGGGGGAGGGGGATGTTAATGTGTAGACTTAATGCTGACACAGCAGAACAGAGAGGAACTTAAATGTAATTTATTTTTCCCCACTCAGTTTCTATTATCAACAGCATTATTTATTACTAACACACAAGCCTGGATTCTGGCTTGATGACTAAAGGCCCAGTGAACAATGCATCCAGTTTGGGGGCAAAGCTTGATAATCGGGAATCTAAAGGGGAAAGAAAAAGATTAAACCAAGTTAAGAAGGGTATGTTAGAACATGAGAATACTATAGAGACCCAAGGAAGTCTCATATCATTTTTAATATTTACAACATGCGTGAAGCTTGCACAGAAACACACACAAGAGACCAAAGAGATGAGGAAAACACCCATATCTGCACACCCATATCTGTCATGATCCTTGTGGAAATAAAGGCATGGAGCTGCTTTAAAAGAGAAGCTCTCTAAGTAGGCTCGTTTGCCTAAGAGCAGGTTTGCTATAAACTTCTCGGAGCAGCTGAATAAGCTGCAGGGACGTTCTTCTTGCCATCTGCTCCCTTCCCAGAACACCTCCTGCAAATCAAGAGTCAGTCTGCTGGTTTCTATTCCTGTTAACCTCTAATCACCCACAAGGGCCTTTCTTAGCTTTGCTCTTTATCTGCGCCAGCTAATGCGTGAAGTGGCCTTCGCTTCCCATCTGTTCCAGCATTAGTAGAGTTAAAGAACAATGCAGCTTGCCTGTTTCAAGCATTCACTTACACAGATGCCCTGGTATTAACTCAATTTCCCACTGTTTGCTACTATTATCCATACAGGATTTGGGATGTTTGCTTATTTGGAGGCCAAAAATTGGAACACTTCTATATTTGCTTGGTGCTTTCTATACTTCATTCCAGTGACAAAAATCATCATCCTCATACCTGTCTGATCCAAATTATTAGAGGAGTATGTTCTAATAAAATGCCTGGGGTCTCTCTTTCCCCCCCCAAAAAAATAAGGCTTAGTGCATTAGCTAATTTATCTACCAAGTTATTATTCCTTAGACAAATGGATTTTAATCTGCCTGTACCTAAATATCAGGTACCACTTGCACATGACATTTGAGAGATAAAAAATGAAATTAAAATGGGAACAATACCTTGGGTTTGATCAATCACTCGGCTTGATTAAACAATTTGACTACACCAGCAATGGAAACTGCATTTATATATTTGTCTTTAAGTAGACAAGACAGATGACAAGTAAAGTAAGTATAGAGTAAATCTCCATAAGATACACAGAAAGGTAGCTCAACTAGGTACTGTATGTTTCATTCTGATATTATTTAAATTTTTTATTCACATTGGCCTCCAATGTAAATAGATACATTGAATAACTATTCTAAACTAGATAATAACCTTGCAAACCACATCCACATCATCATCATCCCCAGATGGCATGTAATGTCTCCATCAATCTCTATTCTCTGCAATCTTCCTCATGTTCTTCCAGGCTCCAAGCCACAGCAGATTCTCTCTTACTCCATCCATCCATTGGTCTTCTCACTGGTCTCCTGTTTGATGAAACCATATCCAACACTATCTTCAGCCACTGCTTCCCCTTCATTCTCACATGTCCTGCCCATTCAAGTTTCTACTTTTCCTTTGTTCAAAAATGTTAAGCAGCTTTTAGAGTTGTTCCAACTATTACGATGTTTTCTCCATTCCAATTTCAATTTCCAATTTTCCAATTTAATTTATATCCCGCCTTTCTCAAGCCGAAGCTGACTCAAGGCGGCAAGCAACATAATAAGTCATACAATAATACATAAACAATTCATAATAATAATTCATTCCCTAGTACAGTGATGGTGAACCTTGGCACACCAGCTGTTCTTGAACTTCAATTCACAGAAACCCTGATCAGCAGGAGTGTTGACTTGAGCTTCTGTTAATTGAAGTCCAGGAACAGCTGGAGAGCCAAGGTTCGCCATCACTCCCTAGCAGATGGAATTTGGACTGCTCCATATATTTTCTTGAGTACTTCCTTCTCAAAAACAAGGAGATGAGTAAGGTCTTGCTTCTGAGTTATCTGAGTTTGACAGCCATAAAGCATTACAGGTATTATGAACATTTTATACAAACTGAGTTTGAGCTCTCATTACACATTTCTGGATTTTAATAGGAGGTAGATAGATAGATAAATCTTTATTGTCATTGTCCTGCACAGAGCAACGAGACTGAAAATCCACTTATCGACCCAACAAAACCTAAACAAAATACAACTGTACAAAATTATCAACATACTCCCACCACACATTTTACCCCTAAAAAGCTCTAAAACTTTAAAACTCTAAAAACTAAAATACAGAAGCTCCCTCATAAAATGCATTTCACTGCATTCAAAGCCAGAACCGCTTTTGGATAGAAACTATTTCTCAAGCGGCTGGTCCTGGTTCTTTATGACCATATACCTTCTTCTAGAAGGCAGAATCTGAAAGAGATCATTTCTGGGGTGCGTACTATCCTGCGCAATCTCTACAGCTTTCTTATAACACCTGGAGGCATAGATTTGATCTAGATTGGGAAGAGTACGCCCGATTATCCCCTCTGCAGTCTTTACGACCCTGGACAGCATTGTTCTTTCCCTAGCTGTACAACTCCAAAACCATACACACAGACCATAGGTTAACACGCTCTCTATGATACAGTGGTAGAATGCCAACAGCAGGTCCTTTGAAAGATTGTTCTTCCTGAGGATTCTCAAGAAGTATAACCTCTGCTGTGCTCTCTTCATCAGAGCTTTGGTGTTTGCTCCCCATGTTAGATCATCTCTCAGCTCCACTCCCAGAAATCGAAACACCGAGATCTGTTCCACACAATTCCCTTCAATATTAAGTGGCTGAATGTTCAATTTGCATTTTCTGAATTCCACAATGATTTGTCTTTTTTACATTGAGGAATAAATTGTTTTCCCTACGCCACTCCGTCAGCATCTCAACCTCCTTCCTTTAAGCCGACTCCCGCTCCCCAGCAGCAATCAGACCAACCACCATTGTGTCGTCTGCAAACTTAATGATCTTATTGCTGGGGTAACTGGGAATGGTAACATCAGTTCCCAGCCTGGATTCTTACCTTTATCTTTTCTTCACTCAATGTATCCTCTAAGAGCATGACTCCCAGATATTTAAATTATAGATAGCCATTATCAATCTTTGGCTCAAAATTCTGTTTAATCCCAATGGCCAGGCACCTCTAACTCTCCAGGACAGCTTCCAATCAGCATGGAAAAGAACAATCCAATACAGACTCCAATATCTTGGCCTCTCCCAATCTCTCATACAGGCCATGAGTCACAACCAGGCAAAACAAGTCGAACAAGAACAACAACGACAACGATGAAAGACCACTAGACATAGAAAGGCAAGAAGATTTAGCCAGGACCCCTACCTTCCTGGCTCCAGAGTCTGGGAGACACATTGATGTCCCAGCCCTGTACCTGCTCCAACTTGAGACACCAAGTCACTAGAGGGCATTTACGCTAGTCTGCTGCCAGGCCCTCCCTTCTGCAGTTCTCGAGGGAAAGTTCCAAAGGACACCAATGACAGAGAGACAATGCCCCTGTGACACTGGAGAAATTATCAAGTTTTGCTGCCACCAATCCCAGGACCAGCATTATCATTTTCAGATCATCTTGTATACATGATATTAAAACAATATCATCTGCATGGGCCAAATATGTTATACAGTAGAACCTCATACAACAATTGCCCTGTTTGGCAACAAAATAGCATAACAATTAGGCAGGGTTTTGTGGGTTTTTTTGGTGGTTTTTTTTTTTTTGGGGGGGGGGGGAATGGTGTCCCGCATAACAATTTTCCCTATGGAAAAAATCGTACAACAATTTTTCAATGGGAAAAAAACACTCAGCGAAAAAAAATTTGTATGATGCATCCCATAGGGAAAATCGCTATACGATGCATGTATCGTATAGCAATTGTTTCATACAACAATGAGCCCCATGGAATGGATTAAAATCGTTGTACACGTTGGATACATTGGAATTCCTGCTTATTAAGCTCTCTCATGATCTTTTCACCGGCCACGTAAAACAATATCAGTGATGATCCATCCCCTATATTCTAAATGGAATACAGTAAAACCTTGCATAAAGAGCGCCTCAGAGACTAACTTGCTTAAAGAGCAGAATTTTCTCCAAATGGTCGCCTCATAGAACAACTAAAAGCTCGCTTAACAACTACATCGGGGTTCGCAATCCCCCACCAGAAGCCACGATTGGTCACTTACCATGGCAGAGGTGGTGGTGCTTTTTCCAAGTGTTTCACTTAAAGAGCAACTTGCTTAAAGAGCAATCCCACATGGAACACATTATGCTCTTTAAGCAAGGTACCACTGTAATAGCCTTGCAAACCAAAGCTGTATATTATTAAATGAAACCAAACTATCAGCAGTTTCCCATTAAGGAGAAATTGTTTAGCTCTACCGGTTTAAAAGTATGTGTATACGATGGATAGAGAGAGAAAGAGAGAAAAAGCATAAAAGCAGGGGTAGCAATTCCAAATATACACATTGTTTACAAGTTGACACGAACTGTTCTTTCAAACTCGCACTTTATGCACATGAATACACCCAAGCCAGTTATTATTAAATCTAAAACCAGATTACTTGGAATAAAAAAGTATACACATTGTTTAATGACACCCTTCATACTCTGCACTGTTCCACAATAATAAGTACTTCAAATTGTTTGCTGACATTTCCAATGCTGAAACATACTATTTTACACCACCATATAACACAATTGCTGAAATCCTGCTGTACAATTCTACACCGTGTAAGGCTTATGATGTCATCAGTCATGGCTACTTTTCAGAATTATTTTAACCAGGGCAGTGATTTTCAGACATAAAATACATCCCCCTGTTTTGTAGCCTACAAAGGCTTCCACAGAATAAAGAGAACTCTCCAAACCTTGAGGGGTGTGGGGAGAATAGGAAACTTTTTCTTTCCAAAAAGCAGCAGCAGCTTATAGTATCACCAGTCTTACACAACATAAAGTTATGCAAGAGGATTTCTACCATTATGTTTTTTATCACTGAAAGTGAACTTACTAAATATGGTGCCCTCCTGGTATTACAAACCTCAACACTTCCTGGCAGAGGAAAACCAGGGTCAAACTGTCAGGGATGATGAAAGTTCAAGTCTAGCAACATCTGAATAGCAACATTTAGGGGGAAGTTGATCTATACTAAAGGAGTAAAATGCTGAGAAACAGCTCTGCATGTAATATACAAACTAGTGCCAAAACTGGTATTGAGTACACTGAATAAAACTGAGTAAGATTTTCTGAAAGATTTAAACCTTAGGGATTAGAAAGTAGTTACCAAATTAGCAAATATAACTATCTCAAGACTTTTATTGTACTACACTTAGTACTCAGTTCATATATCCATTTCTAACAAACCACTACTTGAATAGTGTAGATATTTTATTTGACCCTACATCATAAAATGTGAGTTACAGTACTCAACTGTACACATCACCACAACCAGGAAACTCCCCTTTAACAAGCTCACACAGAAAAGCAATAATATGGAAACCAAACTAATATTTATATCCTATTTTCTTCCTCCCCACAACATGGACCTTAATGGTACAACAGGAATTTCAGATCTAGATCCAGAAGTTGTATCTTTCAGTTACAAAAATATAGTTTAAATAGTAGCATGAATACTACTGTACAGTAGTATCTGAATACTAGTGTATCATTTTCGAATATCTGTTCAATGTGAGGGAAACTATTTATATCTCTAACAGTGTCCACAAAAAGGCAAAACAGTATTATTACATAATTGCTAGTCCTTAAAATGCCACAGGATTCTCAGGTGTTTTTGCTGCAACACACTAACCCTGTAAGGGTGCAGTCATATCCATATTTACCTGTCAATAACTCCTACTGTTTAACTTTGCTTAGGGTACTGCAGAGAAAAGCATGGAATTTTAGGTCTCCCTCAGCTATTCCAAGGATGTTTTGAGGTAACTACCTACCATCAGCATTCTAACTTGAATAAAAATTGAGTTACGTCTGCTTAATTGTATTAACTGGTAATGGTCCCCTTGTTCTCATTGTCTCAGTCTGTGATCTCTTCAGCACAAAAACAAAACAAAACCCCACTAGATAAAGGTAAAGGTTGCCCTTCTTTGAAAGCCAGTTGTATCCAATGCTAAGATTCAGTGCTCATCTCTGATTATAGCCAAAGAGCCAGCGCTGACTGTATCTGCACTGGCTTTTGTTCTGCTTGGGTTTGCCCAGACTCTAGGCAACAAAATAAGCTTACCGAATGCCTCTAGCCAGAGCAGCCTCTTGGTGACAAATAAGAGGCTTTGTCTCCATATGCATATAGCTAGACATCCATGTGGAAAACAATCTAGTATTAACACTACTATTAAGCAAATATATCTCAAATGATTAAACTGAATTTAATCTGGCTGACTAGAGAGATTTCTAATGAACTAGAAAGATAATAATCACTTAAACTTTTTACTAACAGGGATTTCCCACTTTGCTGGGTACTAGATCCTTACCTACGCTTTGTGTGGCGGCCTCCTGTGGTGGCCTTGCCTCAAACGGTGGTGGTGCTGTGGCGGGCCCTGCGGCGGCCTTGCCACTGTGGTTCCCCATACCTGTGGCAGCCACGCCTCGGGCACCGGTGCGTATTGCCGACCGAAGTGCCCCATTTGGAGCGCTCTGTTCAGTGGGTATCCTCCGTATTACAGCCTCCCTGCTTGGGAGGCTCCCCTGGCTGGCCAGCATTACAGCTGGAGGACGGAGGGCGGCCCTTCTACGGAAGGCAGGGGCCACCGGGAGTGCTCCGATCGGTCCATGGCAGCCGGAGAAGGCAAGGCCCTTCTTTGGCAGGCATGGGCCGAACAGGGTGCTCCGGTTGGCTCATGCATTCCGGAGAAGGGTAGCCCTCCATCCTCCAGCTGCAATGGCGGCCAGCCAGTGGTGCCTCCCAAGTGGGGAGGCGGTAATACGCAAGCACGTGCATCCGCGCAGGCGCAGAAGCCTGCCCAGAGTTCCAGGGGGTGCTGCCACCTGGAACTCCGGGCAGGCTTTTGCACCTGTGCGGATTTGCACGCATGTGTATTACCGCCTCCCTGGCCATTTCATGCTGCCAGTGGGTGGAGGGGCCTTTGTGTCCATTTTTTGCGGTGAAGGACCGCAGGGGCTGCTGCCGGTTCCCCGTGCTGGGCTGGCCAGGTGCACCAGGTAGGCAGGGCATGGGTTTCTGGGGCGGTGGGGGCCAAGGTGGCATGGCGTTTCACTAACAAACGTCACAACACTTTGGTTTTAGTTAGTTAGTTAGTTAGTTAGTTAGTTAGTTAGTTAGTTAGTTAGATAGATAGATAGATAGATAGATAGATAGATAGATAGATAGATAGATAGATTTGGGGTAAAGTTAATACAATCAAGACTAATATTTTGCCATGAATATATATGTGCTTCATGGTATTTCTTTGTATATTCTTAAAGCATATTTTAAAAAGATCAATGGAATATTTCAGAAATTTGTTTGGAATAGCTCTCCACTTCACTTCTCCTTTAAGAAGGTGGTTTTAATTTCCAAGGTATTAGTTTGTACCACAAGGCACATGTAAATGGTTGGTAAATGTTTCTGTGAATATTACACTTTTGGTGATTTTAGAGATGGCCTATCTAGCACCTATTTACAGATATACCTTTGTTGGGGGTGTGTGTGGATTCTAATCTTAAAATAGAGAGGAAGCATTATTTTGTGGAAGAAGTGGGTGAAATGTGGTGTATATACTATAGATTAGTTAATAGGTTCAGACTATGATTTTCTAACATTCTCCACTTTACAAGCTAAATCTATACCTATAAAACCAAGCATTAACCGTTGGAACTTCACATAGGATCCTAAGCCAGGCCCTACTAGCCTGCAACGACTATTCGTGCACACGCCCGAACTGGGTCCGCAGGTCAACAAAGGATTGAGAAATGCGCCAGTGGGGCAAGAGCCCCACAAACGTAAAAAAAGGGAAACAACTTCATTTGCCAACATTCGTTGCGCCGCACCAGAGCCAATCAGGCTGAGAGGTGCGAACAAAAGGAACGTTCGGAAACAAGCCGCGGCCAATCAAAAGGAAACCGCAGGAAAAACAACAACGCACAAGCCGAAAACGCAAACGGCAAACTACAAGCCCTAGCATCTTGTGCGCCATGAGCGCGCAGAACACTGAGGAAGCTGGTGAGCGAAAAATAAAAATAAAAAACACACCGGGAGTGCAAGTCCGCCGCAGCCGGACACAGCACCTCACAGGAAAAAACCAACAAAAATGGGGGGTAACCAAAGCCATCAGACGGCGCTCCATCTGCTTACTTTACTTACCGCAAAAGGGTTTCGCTTTCAGCGAGGCCAAGCCACGTGAACCAAAGCCCCCCTCCCCAACAGTGCCTGAAGCTCCCAATCGGAGTTTCCCCTTTAATATCACTGTGTGGCGGAGTTGCACTCCCCCTCTCTACTGGCTCCCCTGGGGTTGGGAGGGTTGGGGGGACAAAAGGGGCCTGTCTCCCCAACCCTCTTGACCCCAGGGGACCCGTCACACACACACACACACACACACACACACACACACACACACACACACACACACACACACACACACACACACACACACACACACACACACACACACACACATTAAAGAGAAGAAACCAAGCAGTTACTTCTCTTTAAAAACGGAGTTTTTTGGGGGGAATCACCCTCTCCGATGGCACTCCTGGGTCCGGATGGGTTGGGGAGACAGACCCCTTTTGTCCACCCAACCCTCCCAAACCCAAGAAAGCCAGCGGAGAGGGTTGAGATTTCCCTTTTAATATCAGAGGGTGGGCTGGATTCGATCCCCTCTCCTGGGTCCCATAAGTCTGGAAGGTTTGGGGGGACAAAAGGGGTCTGTCCCCCAACCCTTCCAGAGCCAGGGGACACGGCAGAGAGGGGATCCCCCATAGGACACCTCGTTATTAAAGAGAAGAAACCAAGCGGTTACTTCTCTTTAAAAACGGAGTGTTTTGGGGGGGAAACCCCTCTCCGATGGCTCTCCAAGGCCGGCCTGAGGAAAGGAACCCCCCCCCAATGCCACCTGAAGTGGCGTGGGGATTCCCGCGGTCCGGCCAGCAAGGCCAGCCCGCGGAAAGGAACCCCCCCAAAGCCACAACAACAAACAAAAACTTTTATAAATAAATAAATTATTTAAATAAAAAATCCTTAAAACAAAAAAAATCAAAAACATCAAAAACATCCAAAAATGCACAAAAACAACCAAAAATAACACCAAAAAACAATACAAAGTAAACAAAAATAAAAAAAACCTTGCAACACCATTTAAAACAGCCCGGCAACGCCAGGCAACCTCTGCTAGTATCATATATCTGCAGGCACAGAATAGCAGTATCTCCAGCTTCAGCTTGCGTCAATCTTTGGTCTATCTGCACTGAGTGCTTCAAAATCTCCTAAACTGTTGAAAGAATTTATTGGATTTCTTCAGAAACAGATCCAACAGATCCAGAAACAGTTTATACATGTTTAATAAATCTTTATAAGATAGAAGTCCAAGAGCTTAGAGAGACATGGATTGGAGAATTAGAAGGTAATATACAATCTAAATCAGTAATGCCCAAGCTTCTGGGACCTGAGGGCCACAGTACAGTGTCCAATGTTTAAAGAAGGCAGATTTTAAATCAAAATGTAACAAAATTATTAATTTACTAATTTAGAATATACAGTACCTGTAAGTAAACATTCAGAGGTCAATGAAGAAATAACTTCTGCTGCTGTAGAGCCTTTTAAACTTTGCAGATCACAGAAATATTGGGTCATATGCACAGGCTAGGAAGATTTTTTTTAAAAAAATGGATAATGAATCTGACCTACTAGATGGCCGAATTGCAATCCTACATACAGTAAAACCCCTACTTACGTAAAAAGCCTGTTTCATAGGCTTTTATGTACTGTAAATCAGTTTTTTACTTAACACGAAGCAAACCATAAGAAAAATGATTTTTTTACTTAACTACAAGCAAACCCATGGGAAATTGTGTTATGTAAATCGGGACATTTATGTAAATCGGGACCTGGTTTTAGTGCAAAAATCATTATGTAAGTTGAATTTTATGTAACTCGAGGCATATGTAAGTCGGGGCTTGACTGTACGTTGAATACTATGAGATTCATTTCTTAATAGATACACCACCTTGGGGGTTAAATATACACATGCTCATACTTTAAAAATCGGGGGCTGTCCAAAAAAGAGAATGAAAGGGTAGCCTCCCACCTGGAGCAGAGAATACACCATTAAGGTGGCTTAAAATTATATGCAGGGTACACATTTGCATCACGGCCTGCCAACCAAGCATCAATCATGAGAAGCAAAAGGACAGTCAAGGGAAAAGAAACTTGGCAGAAAGAAGATGTGGGAACGAGAATCCCATAGGTTTCCTTGCTAAGAGAGTTCTCCTTCCCTCTCAACCCAAGAGGCCACTCACCAGCTCCTGCAATCATAGATGCATGAGAAGACTCCTAGCTGGGGTGGGTGGCGGAGTAAAGGCAAAACCAAACAGGGCAACAAGCAAGAGCAACAAGATCTTGTTGGGGAAAGAGAAATGCTTTTACCTAATATACAACCTCACTAGTAACCTTGGAAGCCTCTTGGAGGAGCTTTGATGGGTGGAGCATCTAGAAATGTTATGTACACACTTTGTCTCCTTTTTACAAAAATATACATCTACTGTACCCATCCATACAGTTACTTTATCTTTCTTTTACACGCATGCACACACCCTTCAACAAGGTACTGAATGGAGAAGAAGAGTAATAATAATTTCATGTCAAAAATTATTTTGGGTTGAAAGGATTTTTGCTAGATAAACTCTGCTCAGGGAACACCCGAATAAGGCTCCTTTCATGTCTCCAAGATCTTTTCCCAATGAAGTGGTCCCTATTTATCTACTTGCAATTTCTTGTTTTCTAACTGCTAGGTTGGCAGGAACTGGGACAAAGACGGGCGCTCAAACCGTCAGTACCCAGGTCTCAAACTGCCGACTTGCCGGCCTTCCAACCAACAAGGCAAGCTTCTTAACCGCTGAGTCACCTCAGTCTCTAGAGAGGAAGAATAAAAAAGCTTAGTATGGGTACCTGACCGTTGCTGGATAGCAAACCACCCAGAATGGCCAAAATGCTAGTACAGTATGAACGATAAGATCAAGAAGGTGTTGACAAAAGAAATGGAGGGGGGGAGAGAAGAAACAATGTTGTTTTTGTGTTTTCTGTAAGAAAGGGGCAGGAAAAAGAGCAGTAGATGGTGCCACTTGAAGCAGAAAGAGCAACGGGAGTCTGAAAGAAAATGCTTTGAGGGCAATAGCAGTAAATAAGCAGATTGGAGTGCCATACAGAAAAATAAGCTTAGAGGCCGCAGGTTGAAGACCCCCTAATCTAAACAACATTAGAGTTGTAAGATGTTCCTTAGACTTGAAATTGAGATTGATCCAACAAAAATAGTATTTAGAGAGTATGCTAGTGTTCACAATGGTTGTTTAGGAAGAGATTGTCAAACTCTGACAGACGTTGGAGAAGCAATGCTGGAAATGCATTCTTGAGACATACGATCTAGGCTTGTCCAGCAATTCATTCATTTGGATTTGAAGTTATCACTTGTATTGATGTACAGGGTGGCCCGTAAGTCCCTACCTGGCCCATAAGTCCCTAGCCGTCCTCTCTGTGGGCTCACACCACACCCCTCTGCCCAGCAGTCCAATGAGAGCACTTCCTCCCTCCTCCCAGCACGGTTCACCCCACCCCTCTGCCCAGCAGCTCAATGGGAGCGCTTCCTCCCTCCCCCAACAGAGCCCTACTCTGTTTGTGGCCAGGTAGAGACTTATGGGCCACCCTGTAGTACCTGTATACAGGAAAATGTTGGTATTTGCAGCTTTTCAAAAAAAGCAGGCAATGAAACTGGACTTCACCTTATGGTAGGAAAGAGACTCAAACTTTATTCTTCGAAGGATAAACATCGACCATCAGCTGCAATCTGTCAGAGGATTGTTAGCACTAACTACATTTTACATCATACAAATACTAGTTTCATTAAGACATTTACTTAGATAGCAGGAAGGCCTGCATTGATTTAAATAGGTAACCTGAGATGCATATTTTGATGGTTAAAACTATATTCATATTGCAAAAATTTTAATAGTGGCTTTAATACATTATTGTATTTATTGTCCTTTTTTATTATTGTTTTGTTTTTTCCTTAAGTTCAATTTATTTTTGTTTTTTAGGGAAAAAATATACAACTAACAAAACATGCTGCTTTTTTTAATACACAGCCTCCCTTGTTACAATCACAATACCTCAATCCAAGAATCCCTTCCATCACTCCACTTTAATGATACTACCGAGCAGACATTAGATGTTTTATTACCACCACTCAAAATACGCTGGGAATTTCACAGGTTCAATCCTGTTCAGCTCCACAAAGATACTGATGGTAAATCGGATGTAACTATAAAATTGTACAGCCTGGCTCTGAACTCTCATGTTACTTCTACAGCCAAGCTGTCTAGACTTTAACATACAGGTGCCCATTATTTAGCAATAATGAAGTTATTTTGGCTCAACTAATGGGGGCTGTTCAACACAGATAATATGCCAGGAGGTATTCAATTCAATTTAATTTATATCCCGCCCTTCTCAGCTTGTGCCGACTCAGGATTTCAATGAAAAATACTTGGTATTAAAAGCAAAATAAGAACTCAGGGGTGCTGGGAAACTTACCAAACAGCAAGGGAACACTGCTGTAAAATCAGTAATGAGTATTTAAATAAGCAACAATATAAATCAGAAACATACAAAAAGACTAAAAAGCATCATATAAAAAGAATACTACTGAAATAGTACAATTTTATTTTACTTTAATTTAATTGTTGGATTTCTATACCGCCTACTCGACCCAGGCCGACTCACGGCGGTTCACGGCGATTCACAATAGGTAAAAACAAATAAAAATAGAATTGAGAACCCACCCCCTAAAAAGGGTGCAGGTACCGAAGGGACCGTGGGGGAAGGAATAATCCTCTATACCAACCACCCAACGGAGGCCACCCTTCCACCTGCACCCCACACTTGGCCCGCAGGCCAGATTTTTAATTCTTTTCTAAAGGGCAGCATCTCTGTCCGGAGGTGCAGTCCTGTTGGCAGGAGATTCCAAAGGGCCGGTGTGGACACGGAGAAGGCCCCCCTCCTTGTGCCAGAGAGGCGACCCCCCCTGGCTGATGGCACAATTAGAGAGCCCCTCCGGTCCGCTCTGGTTGAACGGACAGACGTCCTTAGGGCGATGCAGTCTCTTAGGTAACCTGGCCCACTACCATATAGGGCTGTTTGTTTTCCAAAGCAATTATACCATGATAAAGCCAGGAGATGCAAAATGATAGCCACACTGGTTGGTGATGATGTAAGTCATAATACAACAGATATGGAGTAAATTGGGGAAGACTGAAGTAAAAGTAGCTTCTGATAACCCTATAACCATAGAGTTTTGCCCTACAAGCCATAGTGAACATGAGTTTGTTTGATTGATTGATTTCTATTGCCGCCCCCTTGCTGAAGCAAATCTGGGCAACTCACAATCATGATAAACATCCAAATACAAAAACATCCCCTAAACCAGGGGCACCCAAACTACATCCCGCAGGCCCAATTAGGCCTGTGCATATCATCAAAACTGTCAGCAGCAGGAGCAGCCCGCTTCTGGCCCCCACAGCTGTGTGTCGGGGCGGGACCGGCCTGTGGGGGGAAAAAGCTTGGGCACCACTGCCCTAAACAGTAAAACCATTAAAATACCCTCCCAACAACCCCCGTAAGTTAAAACTGAAGCTAAAAACCTGGATGACCATAATATAAGCCAGGGGGGCTGCCCCATTAGCAGCACCCCACACCCGCTGTGCCAGCCAGGTTTTTAAACCTTTTCTAAAAGTCAGCAGCTCTGTCTGGAGATGCAGCTCGGTCGGCAGGAGGCTCCATAGGGCTGGAGCAGATACCGAAAGGGCCCTCCTTCTAGTGCTAGAGAGGTGGGTCTCTCTAGCTGATGGCACCATTAGGGAGCCCCTCCAGTCTGCTCCGGTGGGATGGGCAGATATCCTTGGGGTGATGCAGTCTCTTAAGTAACCTGGTCCACTACCATGTAGGGGCTTAAAGGTAATCACCATCACCTTGAATTGCACCTGTAGGCACACTGGCAACCAATGCAGCTCCTGCAACAGAGGTAAGGCATGGGCATAATGTCCGCACCCCATCACTACACAGGCAGCTGCATTCTGCACCAGTTGCAGCATCCGAATGGTCATCGAGGGCATCCCCATGTAGAGTGCATTACAATAATCCAATCTGGAGGTGACCAGAGCATGTGTGACCATAAGCAAGGAGTCCCAGTCCAGGAACGGGCATAATTGGCGAATAATGCGAAGTTGTGCGAAAGCCCTCCTGGCCACGACTGCCACCTGCTCATTGAGCAGGAGTCGTGAATCCAGGAGGACCCCCAAATTACGCACCAGGTCTGTCTAAGGCAAAAGAGCCCCATCCAGTACCAAAGATGCTAACTCCCAGGATAACACGTGGGCCCTACCCACAGCCACTCAGTCTTGCCAGGATTCAGTTGTAGCCCATTGTCCCCCATCCAGACCCTTACAGCCTCCAGACACCTGGATAGGACTTCAACTGCACCACTCAAAATACACTGGGTTGGTGAATGATCGTAAGAATCGTATTTCAAAATAATTAGGAAATCTACTCCTTCATCTCAGGATATAATATAAATGCCTTTTTTATATTAAAAAAATCTCCAATCCACTAGAAGCCTACCATAGACAGAGAATTCTAACAACTCAGTACAGTTGAGTTGCAGCTGTCAAAATGGCTAAATCTTGTCTGAAAATTATGCACTTTGCTTGGATTATCCATGCTCCCTCACTTGTTGTTGTTGTTCAGTCGCACAGTCGATTCCGACCCTTTGCGACCCTATAGACCATTTTTTCTCCAGGCGCCTCTGTCCTCCACCATCCCCCTCAGCACTCCCAGTTCTGTACCCATTGTGTCTACAATCCCATCTAGCCATCTCATCTTTGGCCTCCCCCTTCTTCTTTTGCCCTCCACCTTTCCCAACATCAAGTCCTTCTCAAGCGAATCCTCCCTTCTCATTTGATGTCCAAAGTACTTCAGCTTCGTCTTTACTATTAGACCTTCCAATGAGCAGTCAGGGTTGATTTCTTCTAAGATTGACCTATTTGTTCTCCTCGCTGTCCAGGGTACCCTCAAAACTCTCCTCCAACACCACATTTCAAAGGCATCTATTCTTCTGCGCTCAGCCTTCCTAATGGTCCAGCTCTCACACCCATACATTACCACTGGGAATACCATTGCTTTGACTATTCTAATTTTTGTTTGCAATGTGATATCTCTGCTTTTCACTATGTTCCCCAGGTTTCTCATGGCTTGTCTCCCAAGAATCAGTCGCCTTTTTATTTCATGGCTGCAATCCCCATCTGCAGTGATCTTTGATCCAAGGAATGTAAAATCTGTCACTGCTTCTACTTCTTCCCCATCTATTTTCCAGGAACTGATGGGGCCTGTTGCCATTATCTTGGTTTTCTTGATATTGAGTCTCAGGCCAGCTTTTTCACTCTCCTCCTTCAATCCAATCAAGAGGCTCCTTAGATCTTCCTCACTTTCTGCCATTAGGGTGGTATCGTCTGCATATCTCAGATTGTTGATGTTTCTCCCAGCAATTTTAATCCCATATTGTGATTCCTCCATCCCTGCATTGCGCATTATGTGCTCTGTGTATAGATTGAATAAACAGGGTGATAAAATGCAGCCTTGTCTTACTCCTTTTCCTATTCCAAACCACTCTGTCATTCCGTGTTCTGTCCTAACTGTTGCTTCTTGGTTCATGTACAGATTTCTCAGGAGACATGTGAGGTGCTCTGGTATTCCCATCTCTTTAATTACTTGCCACATCTTGTTGTGGTCCACACAGTCAAATGCCTTAGTGTAGTCGATAAAACAAAAGTAAACTTGTTTCTGGTATTCCTTTGTTTTCTCCATGATCCAGCGTATGTTGGCAATATGGTCTCTAGTCCCCCTACCTCTTCTGAAACCGGCCTGCACCTCTGGTAGTTCTCTCTCCACATGTTGCTGAAGTCTATCCTGTATTATCTTGAGCATCACCTTGCTGGCGTGTGGGATGAGTGCAATTGTTCGATAATTTGAGCATTCTTTGGCATTGCCCTTTTTTGGGATTGGGACGTATACTGATCTTTTCCAATCCTGTGGCCACTGTTTTGTTTTCCAAATTTGCTGGCATATTGAATGTAGTAATTTGACACCATCATCTTTTAGAGCTTTGAAAAATTCCACTGGGATACCATCATCTCCACTAGCTTTGTTGTTTGCAGTGCTCTTTAGGGCCTTTATAACTTCGCTCTCCAGAATGTCTGGCTCAAGTTCAATTTTTTCATCATTGTGGTTATCAGGGGTGTTGAGGTCCTTTTTGTAGAGTTCCTCTGTGTACTCTTTCCATCTTTTCTTAATCTCTTCTGCATCAGCTAGCTCTTTTCCGTCTTTGTCCCTTATCATGGTCATTTTTGCTTTAAATGTTCCCTTTATTTCCCCAATTTTTCTGAAGAGTTCTCTAGTCCTGCCTCTTTTGTTGTTTTCCTCCATTTCTTTGCACTGTTCTTTTAGATAGTTTTCCTTATCTCTCCTTGCTTTTCTTTGAAATTCTGTGTTCAAATAATTGTACTTTTTCTTTTCTCTTTTGACTTTTGCATTCCTTCTTTCCTCTGCTATTTTAAGAGCCTCATCAGACAACCATTTTGCTTTCTTATGCTTCTTTTCTTTTGGTATGGTTTTCTTTGCTGCTTCCTGCATGATGTCCCTTATCTCTGTCCATAATTCTTCCGGCACTCTGTCTATTGAGTCTAGGCCATTATATCTGTTCATCACCTCCACCGTGTATTCTTTAGGGATACTTTCTAGGTGATATCTGTCTGGTCTCCTTGTTTTCCCTATTTTCTTTAGTCTTAACCTGAATTTTGCGATCAGTAGGTTGTGATCTGAGCCACAGTCTGCTCCGGGTCTTGTTTTTGCTGACTGTATGGAGGTTCTCCATCTTTGGCTGCAGAGTATGTAGTCAATCTGGTTTCGGTGTTGGCCATCTGGTGATGTCCATGTGTAAAGTCGCCTCTTGTGTTGCTGGAAGAGAGTGTTTGCTATGACCAGTGCGTTCTCTTGGCAGAACTCTATCAATCTTTGCCCTGCTTCATTCTGTGTTCCAAGACCAAATTTGCCTGTTATTCCCTCCACTTTTTGATTTCCTACTTTGGCATTCCAGTCTCCTAATATAATTTGGACATCATTTCTTGGTGTCTGTTCTATGAGGTGTTCTAGGTCCTCATAGAACTGGTCCATTGTGGCTTCATCTGCACCAGTGGTTGGTGCGTATATTTGAATCACAGTGACATTGAAGGGTTTGCCTTGAATTCTGACTGACATCATTCTGTCATTTTTGAGATTGTATCCCATTACTGCTTTTCTCACTCTTTTATTGACAATTATGGCTACTCCATTTCTTCTAAGGTTTTCTTGTCCACAATAGTAGATATGATGGTTTCCAGAGCTGAATTCACCCATCCCTGTCCATTTTAGCTCACTGATGCCCAAGATGTCAATGCTTATTCTTTCCATCTCATTTTTTACCACTTCCAGTTTACCTTGGTTCATTGATCTCACATTCCATGTCCCTATGCAGTATTGTTCCTTACAACATTGCATTTCTCCCCCCCCCTTTCCTGTCCCTCCCCTTCCTCCACTCTGTGGTGCTAAGCATCCTGTATCACCTAGCCTGCCCCTTTGTTTTGCCTTTTGTTTTGGTCAATAGGGTTCTCTTGGCAAGGTTTATGGCGTGGTTGCCGGTGTCTGCGCCATTTTTCTCTCCTCATACATTTTATCACAGTTTTTTAAAAGTTTAAAAACATTTAAGACAACATATTATCATGCATATTATCACACTTTAAAACACAGTCTCTATGTCAGTTGCTATATTAAGTCGGCATAAAGTCTTTAGGTGAGTTATTATATTAAGTCATCAAAATTTTTCATATCAGCTACTTATCCTTTGCATGGGTCTCTGAGTCTCGCCCCCTGGTTTTCCTCCTCTGCCTTCTTCTGTCAATTGGCGCTCGGTTGTTGCTCCTGGGCTCGGAAGGGCTCTCGGTGGGACGAATGGCTGGCCTCCTCCTCCCCCCGCCCGGCTGATCTTCCTCCTCTTCCCTGGCCCGGCTGGAGATGGTGGCTCCCGGGCTTGGAAGGGCTCTCGGTGGGGCGAATGGCTGGCCTCCTCCTACTCCCTCACTACTTATGGGCAATCTTCTTTGATGATGTTATACATGTTCTGGGCTCTACCTTGGCATTGTGCCATAGTAAGATTTAACCAGCTCACCAGTATCTCCTCAGTGAACAGAAATATCTATTCTCATGCGCAACCTCACCCCCTCTCAACACATTTTAACTATTTTTGAGGTCTCTGGTTAAAAGGTAGACGTACAGTATTCTTCTCTATAGGTAGCTACATGTAGAGTAGCCTGTACCAGGAAGCAAGAGGCAGAATTTGTTGTACAATCAACTGAATCCGAAACCACTCTTTGCTCATTCCTCCCTACAAGAAACTGGCCAAAACAAGCTTTCAAAGCAGGCAGACAGTAATCTATGTTAATACACAATCAAGCAGCAACTTCTTAATCAAGCCTAACTTAATCCTTTCCCCAAAGTGAAAAGGAAGGATACTACAAAGAGGACATCAGCCTCTTTGTAAAATAATTTGTTGGTCAGAAACTTTTATATCTATGGAAAAAACGGTGGAATTTAATTTCCTCTCATAAATAGAAGACGACTCAATGTGACCAGACTACTAACAACTGTCACCACTCACTCTTCAGATGGAGACGTTTTGAGACTGTTTCACTAACATTCAGACTCATGATTAAAACTATGCTGGAAAGCATTGTTATGCAATACACAGACTACGTTGCTTGCTGTTGGTGCACTGCAAACATTTATAATGATATCACATAATGACAAGATCTATCAACAGGATGAATAATGCTACAAGGAGGGAAAATGCAGAGGTATAACAAAGAAAAAAGGACACTTGTCCTCCACAAAACTCATAAATATAAATGCTCGGGGAAAGGATCGTTACAAACAAATCAAACATCTAAAGAGAAAGGGTCACCTTGCTTATAAGGTACAGTATAAGTTTAAGAGCATAGAAAGACTCATCTTATTTCTTGGATGTCCAATTTTATATGTTCTCCCTGTGTAAAAACTAGCTTTAGCAAAATAAAGATAAAGAAGAGGGTTCTGTACACCCATGCAATCTTTTGCTCTTAGGTTAAAGTATAATGTAAAGCTTGTTTGTCCCTTCTGACTCTAAATTACACAAAGATTTCAGCAAAGAAAGAGGCCCACTCCCCCACTGATAAACTAATGGGATGTGCATTGTAACATATTACTTCCTCTACTGTGAAACAGAAGGACATCTTTGTGGGAGTAGGAGCTCCATCTGTGTACTTCCATTATTAATTCCATATACATATTCTCTAGATCTAGACCAGCGGTTCCCAATGTGGGGCATACACCCCACAGGGGGAATTCAATTCCCAGAAGCCTAAGTCAGTACATTGGCTGATCCGTGCTTTGGGGAATTGACTTAGGCTTCTGGGAATTGATGACCAAAAACCAAAGGTTGGGAAACACTGATCTAGAGAAATTCAGGAAGGATGTTGTTGGCCTGGTTTGCACATACTACTCACCAAGGATGAGCAGATAGTGATAACGTTCTATTGACAGATTTCTGGGTGATCTACAAGTTAATGATAATTTTTTCCTACTGGTTATTTTTTAGAGTCGCAGCATAAAAATGCTTCTTCTGCCATTTAAAAGAAGAGAAGAAAGTCTAGGTAACCAGGGGAAAATTTTCACATAGTTGGACTATGGAGCTCCATTCGGCTCCAACACACAAATCCATGTTAACTAGTGGCAAATCGCACTGTAATTAGACAGATAACTAAACAATAGAAATCCGTCCAAAATCCAGAAAGTAAATTTCAACTAGATTTTGGAAAAGAGAAGGAAATTACAGCCCCTCATCACTTCTGATGTGAGTGATCTGCTTTCCAGACATATGTTTACATACTTTAACCACAATAAGAACTATATTGCAAGTGTAGTGACAAAATTATTAATAACTGAGTGTTGTTAAGTCAATTCTGACTGATAATGATCCTTTCGAGGATTTTCTGGATAGAGAATATTCAGAAATGGTTTCCCATTCCCTTCTTCTCAGGGCACTCTGGAACTGTGCAGCTTGCTCAAGATCACACAGGCTTGCTTTACTCCTCAAGGGGAAGAGTGGGGAATCGAACTCCCAACCTCTGGCTCCGCAACTAGCTACCTAACTCTTTATCTCAGGTTTCTCTAACTTGATGCTCTTTTGTAAATACAGTACCAGACTACAATCTCCATCACTGCTACAGATTATGGGAATTGTAATCCAACATATCCAGAGGGCATCAGATTGGGGGAAACTGCTATAGCTTCAATCCTGCTATACACAACATATCTTTTCACATTTTCCATTGATTTGTACAGAAACACAATCTTGCACCCTGTCTATAAAAATAATCCTTGCCCCTGTAGAATCACTACTAAATGTGTGCCCTGCACAGTTGAACAAAATGTTTGTGTTTGAGAAAGCCGTGTTTACCTTGACTTAATAACTGTTTCAAGTCCTTATTTCTTGTCTTGAAGTAATAGAGAGCTCTCTTAAATAGAGAACAATTTTCCTTGCCATTTCATGATTGACGTGTCTGCAGAAACCATAAGAGCTGACCAAGACAAGTCTGGTTTATACTGTAATGCCCAAATACAATTCCAAACCCCCAAATACAATTCCAAACCCCTTAAAGGAGGAAAGATGAAACCAATTTCCTAAACAAAGTCCAACGTCGAAGTAAAGTGCAAACCAATTTCTGACTAAAGCAGAAATAAATGAACTCCACTTTCCAGACAGGCAACTCTTTATTAGCATCTTGCAGCAAGAAAGACAACAAATCTTGTGGGACCTCAACGGGTAGCATTATGGTATTAGCTTTTACAGACTAGAGTCCACTTCACCAGATACACTACACGAAGGCTTTCCCTGCTGCAGTCATGAAATGGAGACAATTCTAAACAGTGGGGGAGGAGAGATACAGGCAGCAACAACTGTGGCATCAACAGTGATTATTCATAAAACAGTTCACACACACACACACACACACACACACACACACACACACACACACACACACTCCACTTATATCCTCAGATTCAAACAAGGTTGTGACCCAACTCCTACAGTCATTTTCTTGTGTTTCAGAGAAGAGCTTATTTTCACTTCATGGACTTGATCTGTCAAATATACTTTGCATAGTCAGCAGCACAGCTCTAATGCTCAAGACACAGTGCACACTTCCTTCCAATGCAGTGGAAACCTGCTCAGTTGTTGAGCGTTGCATTGAACTATTTCAAGTTGCTGCTTAATTCTCACAGCATTATCACATTCTGTAGTATTGCACTTAATTTTACCCATACTTGGCTGCTAGATGGGCAATGCAGATATTGCACAAGCATTGCTCTATTGTAGGGCTGGCAAGCTAGAGAAGAGAAGGCACAGTTCCAAGTAATTAAATTGCTCATTTGGAGGCATCTTTTAAAGGCAGAACAGGATGTTGGACATTCAGCAGGTTTCATCTGACATTTTCTATTCTACTGATATTTTAAAATTCTCCATTATCCAAGAGACAGAACTGTGAAGCTAAAGACCTTGTACCTTTGCCTAATACAGACATCAAAGTCAAGGCACATGGACTTATGCTTCCCTTTCAAAGGACCCAGTACTTTCCTCCTCCTTCTCTTCCACCCAACGGCTGCCACGTGCCTCACACAATGAGCCTCTTGACTGCTTCAGCAAAGACTGTCCTGCAGGAATGCTGGCTTGCTTTCCAATCCAGAGGCACTTTGCAACCATCCTTGTGGCTTCAGAAGGACAGCCAAGCCTAGGCGCTTAGCCAAAGTCCAAAATTACAAGACATAATTTAGGCAGAATGGAGTACAGTACTTGGCTCAACATCCTGTGCAATCAAGGGCAAAGAAATTACCATCTTTATGCCACTGGAGAGATCGCCTTTTGAGGAGGATGTAACCTCCTAGTACTCTATTAGATTTTCTGGCTTTGTTCTACATACCAAGCTGTAATGCTCCGAAAATCGAAACAGCACTTGTTAATGTGGAAGGTAAGCCAGCCAAATCCCTCCAATTCAAGCCATCTTTGCAAAACAAGTTAACAAGATTAAATTTGAAAGAATCTGACAGAGGAGCAAAATGCAAAGACAGGACTGGGGCTGGGAATGTTGGGCATATTTAAAGCGAGACATTTTCTTTTAATTTTCACCGGAGCAATTTGCTGCTTTTACTATCCACCCAACCAATGTTAAGTCATCTTGATGCACATGTTTTGATCATACAGTAAAACCTCAACTTACATATGCCTCGAGTTACATAGAATTTGATTTATATAATGATTTTTGCACTAAAATCATGTCCCGATTTACATAACACAATTTCTGTAATAAAGTAAGTAGTACTGTAGTAGTAATTTCCTATGGTTTTGCTTCGAGTTATGTAAAAAAATCATTTTCCCTATGGGGTTGCTTCGATTTACATAAATATCATTTTCCTACGGGTTTGCTTCGAGTTAAGTAAAAAAATTCATTTTTTCCTATGGGTTTGCTTTGAGTTATGTAAAAATTCATTGTTCCTTTGGTTTGCTTTGAGTTAAGTAAAAAAACAATTTACATAAAAGCCTACAGAACATACTTTTTACGTAAGTAGGGGTTTTACTGTACAACTGCAACCCTGTGGCAATGAGAAGAATGAAGGTCAATAGGAAATCCATTCTTTTTAGGTTGTTATCTACAGTTGTCATGTTGTTTGCAGCATTGTGATATGAATTTCTCATAACATGTTATATCTGATTAAACTGGAATAAAGCGGTATCATGAGATACAGTACTGACACTTCTGGAGACAGCATACAAAGACACAGTCAAAACAACAGTCATAATGAGCTGACCAACTACAGTGTGAATTTCATGAAGCAACTATATGATTAAGCAAACCACTTCCATCATAGTGCAAGCAACAAAACTCAGCTATCCATCAGAATGCATTTATCATGCTACCATGAGATAAACATGTCAATACCACTCTGGACCACATACAAATACCAACAATATGACAATTTCTGAGCCAAATCAGTTTCCAGAGCTATCATGCTGCTATACAAAAACTACAAAAATTCATATAGATACTTGCCGAGATCCACTTGTGTAGAACAATATCCTTCATTTTGGGCTGAGACCAATTTTCCAATTTATTCCTTTTCTTAAACTACAGCCAATCTGCCTGAAATTACTAGCTCTTTTGTCATAGAATTCCCAAAGATTAATAGAGGTAGAACCACCCCTGTTATGAACACTTCTGTTGATTTATCTTGACCTCTTTCATCAGAGATGGTATTTATTTTGCTTTTGTCTGAAATGTACTCACTTCAGGAAGATTGCTGTTGTTGTTCAGTCGCACAGTCGATTCCGACCCTTTGCGACCCTATGGACCATTGTTCTCCAGGCGCCTCTGTCCTCCACCATCCCCCTCAGCCCTCCCAGTTCTGTGCCCATTGTGTCTACAATACTATCTAGCCATCTCATCTTTGGCCTCCCCCTTCTTCTTTTGCCCTCTACCTTTCCCAACATCACGGCCTTCTCAAGTGAGTCCTCCCTTCTCATTTGATGCCCAAAGTACTTTAGCCTCATCTTTACTATTTGACCTTCCAATGAGCAGTCACGGTTGATTTCTTCTAAGATTGGCCTATTTGTTCTCCTCGCTGTCCAGGGTACCCTCAAAACTCTCCTCCAACACCACATTTCAACGGCATCTATTCTTCTGCATTCAGCTTTCCTAATTGTCCAGCTCCCACATCCGTACATTACCACTGGTTGTTTTGACTATTCTAATTTTTGTTTGCAATGTGATGTCTCTGCTTTTCACTATGTTCCCCAGGTTTCTCATAGCTTGTCTCCCAAGAATCAGTCGCCTTTTTATTTCATGGCTGCAATCCTCATCTGAAGTGATCTTTGATCCTAAGAATGTAAAATCTGTCACTGCTTCTACTTCTTCTCCATCTATTTTCCAGGAACTGATCGGGCCTGTTGCCATTATCTTGGTTTTCTTGATATTGAGTCTCAAGCCAGCTTTTGCACTCTCTTCCTTCAATCCAATCAAGAGATTCTTTAGGTCTTCCTCACTTTCTGCCATTAGGGTGGTATCGTCTGCATATCTCAGATTGTTGATGTTTCTCCCAGCAATTTTTATCCCATATTGTGATTCCTCCATCCCTGCATTGTGCATTATGTGCTCTGTGTATAAGTTGAATAAGCAGGGTGACAAAATGCAGCCTTGTCTTACTCCTTTTCCTATTCCAAACCACTCCGTCATTCTGTGTTCTGTCCTAACTGTTGCTTCTTGATTCATGTACAGATTTCTCAGGAGGCATATGAGGTGCTCTGGTATTCCCACCTCTTTAATCACTTGCCACATCTTGTTGTGATCCACACAATCAAATGCCTTAGTGTAGTCAATAAAACAAAGTAAACTTGTTTCTGGTATTCCTTTGTTTTCTCCATGATCCAACGTTTGTTGGCAATGTGGTCTCTGGTCCCCCTGCCTCTTCTGAAACCAGCCTGCGCCTCTGGTAATTCTCTCTCCACATGCTGCTGAAGTCTATCCTGTATTACCTTGCTGGTATGTGGGATGAGCACACTTGTTCGATAATTTGAACATTCTTTGGCATTGCCCTTTTTTTGGGATTGGAACGTATACTGATCTTTTACAATCCTGTGGCCACTGTTTTGTTTTCCAAATCTGCTGGCATATTGAATGCAGTAATTTGATGCCATCATCTTTTAGAGCTTTGAAAAATTCAACTGGGATACCGTCATTTCCACTAGCTTTGTTGTTTGCAGTGTTCTTTAGGGCCTTTATGACTTCACTCTCCAGGATGTCTGGCTCAAGTTCAATTTCTTCATCATTGTGATTATCAGGAGTGTTGAGGTCCTTTTTGTAGAGTTCCTCTGTGTACTCTTTTCCATCTTTTCTTAATCTCTTCTGCATCAACTAGCTCCTTTCCATCTTTGTCCCTTATCATGGTCATTTTTGCTTTAAATGTTCCCTTGATTTCCCGGATTTTTTTGAAAAGATCTCTGGTTCTGCCTCTTTTGTTGTTTTCCTCCATTTCTTTGCACTGTTTTTTTAGGTAGTTTTCCTTATCTCTCCTTGTTTTTCTTTGAAATTCTGTGTTCAAATGATTGTATGTTTTCCTTTCTCCTTTTACTTTTGCGTTCCTTCTTTCCTCTGCTATTTTAAGAGCCTCATCAGACAACCACTTTGCTTTCTTACTCTTCTTTCCTTTTGGTATGGTTTTCTTTGCTGCTTCCTGCATGATGTCCCTCATCTCTGTCCATAATTCTTCTGGCACTCTATCTATTGAGTCTAAGCCATTGAATCTGTTCATCACCTCCACCGTGTATTCTTTAGGGATGCTGACTAGGTGATATCTGTCTGGTCTCCTTGTTTTCCCTATTTTCTTTAGTCTAAGCCTGAATTTTGCAATCAGTAGGTTGTGATCTGAGCCACAGTCTGCTCCAGATCTTGTTTTTTCTGACTGTATGGAGGTTCTCCATCTTTGGCTGCAGAGTATGTAGTCAATCTGGTTTCGGTGTTGGCCATCTGGTGATGTCCATGTGTAAAGTCGCCTCTTGTGTTGCTGGAAGAGAGTGTTTGCTATGACCAGTGTGTTCTCTTCGCAGAACTATATCAGTCTTTGCCCTGCTTCATTCTGCGTTCCAAGCCCAAACTTGCCTGTTATTCCCTCCACTTTTTGATTTCCTATTTTGGCATTCCAATCTCCTAATATAATTTGGATGTCATTTCTTGGTGTCTGTTTTATGAGGTGTTCTAGGTCCTCATAGAACTGGTCCACTGCGGCTTCATCTGCACCCGTGGTTGGTGCGTATATTTGGATCACAGTAACATTGAAAGGTTTGCCTTGAATTCTTACTGACATCATTCTGTGATTTTTTGAGGTTGTATCCCATTACTGCTTTTCTCACTCTTTTATTGACAATTATGGCACTCCATTTCTTCTAAGGTTTTCTTGTCCACAGTAGTAGATGTGATGGTTTCCAGAGCTGAATTCGTCCATCCCTGTCCATTTTAGCTCACTGATTCCCAAGATGTCAATGCTTATTCTTTCCATCTCATTTTTTACCATTTCCAGTTTACCTTGGTTCATTGATCTCACATTCCATGTCCCTGTGCAGTATTGTTCCTTACAACATTGCACTTCTCCTCCCCCTTTCCTGTCCCTCCCCTTCCTCCACTCTGTGGTGTTAAGCATCCTGTATCATCTAGCCTGCTCCTTTGTTTTGCCTTTTGTTTTGGTCAATAGGGTTCTCTTGGCAAGCTTTGTGGCGTTGTTTGCCGGTTTCTACCCAATTTTTCTCGCATCATACATCATATCACAGTTTTAAAAAGTTTAAAACAGTTAAACAACATATTATCATGCATATTATCACACTCTAAAACACAGTCTCTATGTAAATTGCTATATTAAGTCAGTATAAAGTCTCTATGTCAGTTGCTATGTTAAGTCAGCTACATTTTTTTTTTTGCACATCAGCTACTTATCCTTGCATCCTCACCCCCCAGGTGGGGGTTGTGGTCTCCGGGCGGCCCCTTGCTCCAGGGGCCTCGCAGCGGCGGGTGGTGGATGTTTTTCCCCGCAGCTCAGCTGGTCCTCCTCCTCTGCCTCTGGCGGCGGCGGTGAATGGCGACTTTTCCCATTGCCTGCCTGGTCCTCCTCACCCCCAGTTGGGGTGGTCTCACGGCTGCCTCTGACAGCGGGCAGCCTCTCCGAGTCAGCAACGGTGGACGGCAACCTTTCCCACCGCCTGCCTGGTCGTCCCCACCCCCAGCTGGGGTGGTCTCGCGGCTGCTCCTGGCCGCGGGCAGCCTCTCCGAGTCGGCGGTGGTGGATGGCGACCTTTCCCGCTACCATTAAATTCTTTTCTTTGAAACTGTATGACTCATGTGACTAATGATGCCCTCGAAGAGTCTAGTCCTCTCTTAGCTCAACAGTTTTGTAGTGACTTAGAACTTGAGATAAATATACAAATCAATTTATCTATCCAAGCAGGTATTATGTCATTACTTTTACTGGAAAATCAATGTGTGGTTTTCAATTTTCTTTTTTCCCCCCTAGTGTATCAAAATTTCTTAACAAAATAAAGACATGCGGCATATAGCACAACAGTACAAAGTTATGCTCAATAACTATAGAAAAACATTGTTGTATGTTATATGTTGTTATATCACCTTCACAGAAATTTTTCAGTAAAATTCTCATTCACAACATCCCCTGAAGCAAATGGTGAGCCACTGTGTAAGACAGAATGTTGGACTGGATGGGCTGTGGCCTGTTCCAGCAAGGCTGTTCTTATGTTCTAACATAGGCTGTCTCACAGAACAAAGGATGCATTCATACAATTGTTAATAGATGCTGAAGGTTGAACTCATTAGCAAATGTTCACTGCCAGGTGTTTGCAAATGAAAAAAGGGAAAAATTTATAACTAATCCAAATAACAACCAGAGATCATCTTCCATTACCAGTTGTATAAAGCCATATTGATTTGTATAGTTACCTGTTGTGCTAACTAATCACTCTGTACCTCTGTCAAAGTAAAGGTCACCCTTGCTCGAAAACCAGTTGTATCTGACTCTAGGGTTCAGTGATCATCTCTGTTTATAGCCGAAGAGCCAGCGCTGTCTATGTTTGCAGACATTTCCAAGGATATGTGGCAGGCATGCCCAGACACTGAAGTGCACGGAATGCTATTTACCTTCCCACCAAAGTGGTACCTATTTATTTACTTGCAATTTCTTGCTTTCAAACTGCTAGGTTGGCAGGAGCTGGGACAGAGACAGGCGCTCATTACGTCATGCAGTACTCAGGTTTTGAACTGCTGACCTTCTGCCTCCAAGCCAGTGTCTTAGCCACTTGAGCCACTGCAGTCCCATTTCTGTACCTCTGTACCTAATAATAAGTTTCCTGTCAGAAATTACTCTGGGTTGAAAGGATTTTGGCTGGAGAAACTCTGCTCAGGGGATGCCCAAATGAGGCTCCTTTCATGTCCCCAAGATCTGCCATGCAGCACTCAGGTGTCGAACCCCTACCTTCCAGTCTTTGAGCTCAGCATCTTAACCTCTGCACCTGTTGTGTTTAAATTTATGCCATGAAGTTTCACTGCCATGTCTGATGAAATGGACTTGATCCATGAAAGCTCACATTAAAATATAACAGTTAGTCTCCAAAGTGCTACAGTGCTTTTGGTTTTGTTCTGTTTATTCTCTGATATACAGAAAAATGATATTTTCTCTCAGACATATACTGTCTCGTTTGTGACATGCCTGCAGTTTCTGAAGACAAATGGTACAAAAAAGACCTGGGACTCAAGTCATACTATTTAAATTCCATCTGGGAACAATTATGAACACCAGAATAATCTGTCGCTCATATGTTCAAAGGCTTTTGTACTTCCAGACTAATGGGAAGAGTGAAAGGGGGTTAATATCATTAGCAGAAAGTCACCTCACAAGTTTTACTGAGAGAAAGCTGGGCAAGTCTGGAAACTCTCTTGCCATTCCCTTTAAGCTCTTCAGCTCTGTTAAATATTAACTACAAAAATAATCACATATTTCCTACACTAACAATCTGAGGCCAATAACTCAGAAAGTAATGAAAGGAGTGGCCTTATGGATTTTCATACTTCTAAAGATCCTCAGGCATTAGAACAAAGACAGCCATTTCCCCTCTAAATGTTTCAAAGCTGAGTTCTCTAGCTTTTCATAATAGACCACATCAATACCTCCTAATGATTCGGACCTCACAGCTGCACATAAAGAGACAAGCTTTGTAGGTAGGGGAAATGCTAACTTTCTGACAAACACTCCACAAGGCTGTTCTCTACAAACCCTCTGATGATTTTTATATAGACAAATATGGCAGTATGACAGGGTTTGATTCCTTTGCCACTGTGGCATCACTTTTTCAGTTTTGTCATAGAATAAGAGTCAAAAATAGAACAAGGCAGCATCTTCACAATCAAAGCTGGAGTTACTTTAAACAGTATATTATTATTATTATTATTATTATTATTATTATTATTATTATTATCGTCATCATCGTCATCATCGTCATCATCGTCATCATCGTCATCGAGATTACTCTGGGTTGAAAGGATTTTTGTTGAAGAAACTCTGCTCAGGGGATGCCCAAATGAGGCTCCTTTCATGTTCCCAAGTGCAGCCCTCAGGTATCAAAAATGACCTTCCAGTCTCCAAGCTCAGCATCTTAACCACTAAGCCTCCAGGGAGATAAATGATGTACTTATATTTTAATATTACTCCATTAGGATATGTTTTAGCACAGGGGTAGGCAGCCTACAGCCCACGGGCCAGATCTGGCCCACAGTGCCAAATCATCTGGCCTGCCTTCCTTGCTCCCACCGCCACTGCCACCAGAAGTGTCGGAAACAGCCACAAACACATTTATGACAGCCATAAATGCGGATGCAGCTGTTGTAAATGTGTTTTGTGGCAGCGTTTACAGCGGACTACTAGTCCAACCTCCTTAACTGTATGAGGAAGCATGACTTGGCCCCCCGACTTAAAAGGTTGGCAACCCCTGCTTTAGCATCTCATTATCTTCCTGGCTACAAAACTCCTCATCATATGCGTTTTGGTGTAAATTCCACATTTAGAGCTGTGGGGAAGAGGATAGTAATCCTTTCCCATGAAGTACATCATTCAAATAACTAATAAACACCAACCATCATCATAATCAAAAGTGTACAGTCCATCAGATGTTTGGACTAGCTTTGGAATCTAAATGCTCAGGTCCTAGCCTTGGACCTAAGAGTCAGTGAGGTAGTGCCTGATACCTATTAGTGCTACTCTCTGCAACTGCTCTATTGTGATCTTATTAATGCTAATCACACTTTAGTCTGGCCGGACATCCCGCTATGGTAATGGCGTAGACTGTACAGCCAGTGACTCAATGCTGAGTGTTGGGCAGTGGTAAATAACCTGACTCCGTAAATGGGCCAATGGCTATTGGCAGATGAGCCCCTTTAGTTGGGGTGATGGCCCAATGGAGGAAACACCACTGGAAACCATCATATTGGGCCCACTTCACTATTCTGATTTCCAATGCCCGGTCATGAGAAAATGCCACTAGTGTGAATTTGTTTAAGGTGGATCGCAGCTTCATAGCCAGTCCATCTGGGAGGAACCATGTGGCCGGCCCGCGGTTCCGGCATCCCTGGCACAGAATGAAACAGGGACTCTCCTGTTAAATGAAGGCGGGGATAAAATCATTTATGGAATTCCCTTACCCATTCACTGACTAGTAGTCAACACATGTCCCTTTGAAAAGAGGAATTCTCACTTGAACTGGGGCATGGGGATGGGTGCTGTTACAGTGGCAGAAATCTGGTACTAAATTACAGCTAGAACAGACTCACTGAATCAATGGATTTTACAGAGGAGTTTGACTGATCAAATCCCAGTGATTCAATAGGTCTACCTACTGGAGTAGTTAGCACATCAACATGATTCACAGACTGGACTGCAGTGTGTTTTTTCTTCTTTGTTGCAGTAAAATAAATAATTCAGAGGCACTGGACCCCTAAGAGAAAATGAATTGCTAGCCATCAGAACTTTAAATACCTTTCCTTCCTCTTGAAACTGCCATTTATAAAATGACAAATTGTTGTTACTTTGTAAATCACGATACACAATGATTGTACTAAATAAATAACATGAGATTAAATCAATATAAAGAGTAAGCATTTCACATGAAACAGTGGTGCCATTCACATACATACCACTAGTTTGTCATTTGAAAGTCCTTTATGGACATTCCATTTTGTTTTAATCAATATCATTTGAGTTGTTACTGACAAGAATTATCCCACCCACTCTCTTTTGAAAGTAAAGCTTTTGTAAAAGCCAAAGAGATTGGGGGGGGGGGGGGAGATGTGCTCTAAGTTTCTCTCTCCGGCCCTCTGATGTTAAGTTTTATTTGAAATTATTTTCACAGTTGGCAGCCAGACTGAAAACCTCCTTAAAGAAATGTTTAACTCATCAGAAATGCCATACATGACTATGCTAAAGCTTCAAAAGCCACTTATAAAGCGATGCCAGGTGTTGGTCTCCTCTAGCATAGTAGTTAAGAGTTTGGTTCCTGACCACAAAAGGAAGAGGGGAGTGTATTGATTTACAGTACATGAAAGTTACAGTTTTCAAAGAAACTCCTATATGCAATTAGTGTAAGATAAAAAAATACTATACATTGCTTTTATATTCATTAAGACTTTTGAGAGGTGCATATATTGCTACACATCTACATTACTCAGCGGAGACCCTTCTCAGTTATGGATGTAAGAAACCTGAGCATATCACACCAGTCATACTTCTAACCTAGAACAGACCTACTGATAAATCTTGCTTTCTTCCTATATGGCTTCTCTCCTCTACTGTGTCTTGAGGAGAAAATTAGTTGCATATGTAATCTACTGCCTTTCAGCATCACTCTGCCTGGAAACCTAATTTAGTATAGTGACAAAAACCTTATAATGAAAGCATGCATCAATTTTTTTTGGCTTACATAATCTATTGGATCAATGTCTGAAACTAATTGCTCTCATGGAAAAACTGCTAGCCTTGCAAGACAACTCAAGCTACCATCTTACCACCTTTCACTTTCAAGAAGCATTAATCACACTCAGATGATTTATAGGTTATTGGGCTTTTCTGATTAATTTTCCATGTCTTGAAATCCGTCTGCCTCAAGTAGATGCAGAGGGCAATGTGCAAGTGCTAAGATTTGTGAACAACTTATTAGAAAGCTCTTTCCATTTGAACATGGTCAAAACTAAGGGCCAGGGGAAAGAGTGAATTTTACACTTGTATTCTGTCAGGCTTCCTTCTAACATATTTTAGGTGGCTTTAAATCAGCCCTCTGCTTATGTGACAAGTTAATGATACCTTGCAGTATCAAACATCCTTAAAGAAAAAGTATCTAAATTATGAAACATTTAGTCAAGTTACTATGAATATTCAAGTTGCAAATGCTGTTGAAAATTGTATTGTTACTCTATTAATGTGAATTCAGAAGAAAAGTGTACAACTGCACATCACGATTTGTACTGCAGCTTAAATATTGGAATAGTGATTTAGCTATTCTTAACAGCCTTCTATTAGTACTTTCAGCTCAACCTTCATGTAGGAATAAATAGAAAGATAAAAGGAATGAAGAAAAACTGATTTTACCAAAAGCTTTTCCAACAGGTACTGCTGGTTAAGTCAACAGCCATTAACAGAGGTTAGGACCACACTGGTGGTGTGAAAATCATGTTCTCCTGATCAGGCACAGATTCCAGGTTAATAATTAAAGTTACTTCAAGATGGAAAGAAAAATATGGACAGATAATATATAACCAGAAGCTACACATATGAACAATGTCATGTATATCACAAAGAAAAAGGTATGCCTCTATCATTAGTGTGTCAATGAATCTTCAGCACTAGAGAAAATCTGGTCTGGATGCAATTAGTTGTCTAACCATTTTTATTTTACTCAACCAGCATTAAATCAACTATAATGTATCATTATTCCCAACTCAAATTAAACAAAATAAGAATGCAAATTAAACAAATTAGGCTGTTCTCAGATTCAGTACAACCTTAAATCTACAAAGAAAAGTGTTGTTGTTCAGTTGCACAGTCAAGTCCGACCCTTCATGACCCAATGGACAACAGCACACCAGGCTCCTCTATCATCCACCATCCTCTGGAGTCTGCCCAGATCCATGCCCACTACATCAATGATGATCTCTAACCATCTCATTCTCTGCTGCCCCCTTCTCCTTTTGCCTTTGATCTTGCCTGGCACTGAGGCCATCTCCAGTGAGTCCTCTCTTTTATGGCCAAAATATTTGAGCTTCAGCTTCTGTCCTTCCAAGGAGCAATCAGCGTTGATTTACTTTAGCATTGATTGATTTGATCTCCTTGCAGTCCAGAGGACTCTCAAAAGTCTTCTCCAGCACTACAGTTTGAAAGCCTCTATTGTTCTGCGCTCGTTTAAGAAGACCTCCTTATCTCTCTGCTGTTCTCTGGAAATCTGCATTCAGTTGGGGGAATCTTTCTCTTTCACCTTTACTTTTCTCTTTCCTTTTTTCTTCAGCTATTCGTAGAGCCTCATCAAACAACCACTTCACTTTCTTGCATTTCTTTTCCTTTGCAATGGTTCTAATGTTTGCCTCCTGTACAAAGTTACAAACCTCCATCCGTAGTTCTTCAGGCACTCTGTCACGTCTAATCCCTTAAATCATGAGTTCTCACCTTTTTAAGCTGGGGGCTAGGTCACACTCCCTCACACAGCTTCAGGGCTGAAAAGCCATTTTGTCCTTCCTCCACCACATGGCACTTCCTGGTGTGGTAGAGGCAGTGGGGCCCCCATAAAATGATGCCATGGGCCACATCTGGCCCATGGGCCACAGGTTGAGAATCCCTATCTTAAATGTATTCTTCACCTCCACTGTATAAGGAATGTGATCTAGGTCATACCTGAAAGGCCTAATGGTTTTCCTTACTTTCTTCATTCTAAGCCTGAATTTTGCAATCAGTAGCTCATGATCTGAGCTACAATCAGCTCCAGGACTTGCTTTTACATATTGTATAGAACAGGGGATCTTGGGGACAAGAAAGGAATCTCATTTGGGTGTCCCTTGAGTGGAGTTTCTCCAGCAAAAATCCTTTCAACCCAGAGTAATTTCTGACACAAAATTTATTATTATATAGAGGAAGACTTGAAACGGAAGTGGGAACAAAATTTGAATATAAAAATAGGAGATGTTGAATGGAGAAATAAATGGAAAAAGAGGATAATGAGAACAATGTCAGTAAGAATTAAGGAACATAATTTAAAATGTTGTGGCAATGGTACTTGACACCACTGAGGCTCCATCAGATGGATAATAAAAGGGATAATTTATGCTGGAGATGCAAAGAAACGGTTGGAACTTATGAACATATGTGGTGGAGTTGCAAAAAAATAAATGAATTTTGGAGAAGAATAGAAGGAGAGATTGGGGAAATAATGGGTAAAAGAATCAAGTTGGTGTCAGGTACCATTCTATTAACAAATGTGGAAGGTATGGGTTTGAATAAGGAGGAAAAAGAATTATTGGAAATTATGTTAACTACAGGTAGACAATGCATTGCCAGAAATTGGAAAAATGATGTATTTATACAGACTGGAGAGTGGTATAAGGAAATGTGGAGTCTAGCATTGAATGACAAACTGACATGGGAGATAAAAGTAAAAAGGGATAAATTAAAAGAAAATAGGTTTTGGAGTATTTGGAAGCCGTTTGTGGATCACTCTCTTATGGCTAGGGACAGTTTTGGACCTGTACCATCTCAAAGTGGGTTTTGGAGACGATATAGATACTAAACTCTCCGGGCATTGTAAATATTCACTGGGTGTTGTGTAATTAGTAAAGAAATAAAAAATAGTTGTAGCACTGAAAGCTCTTATGAATGTTATGGTTATAGTAATAACCTATAATGTGGGTATTTAATATTGTGGGTTATATTGCAAATAATTAGCTTAATTACTATCATGTGCTATTTTCTATGAGCTTGATGTAACATTGTATTGTATTGTTATTGGGTTTTTTTCTGTATGTTTGTTAGTTTTATCTTTTGCTTTTTGGAAATAATTTTTTTTTAATTTTTTTTTATTATTATAGAACGAGGGTCCCCAAACTATGGCCCGCGGGCTGCCTCTGGCCACAGCATCAAATCATGAGGCCCATGCTGTGGCTGCTGTCTCCTACTCAATCTTTGTCCCCTCTGCTTGGCTTGGTGTGTCCCTAATGGCATTCCATAGCAGGGCGGTGGTGGCTAGAGAGGCTGAACGCCAGAGCAGCAGAGTATGACTCTTCTAGACCAGTAAGCAGGGAATCTATGAGGGGCAGTGTGTGTGTGTGGCAATCACTGGTGGTAGTGGTGGGGGCAGTGGAGGAGGCTCTGGGCAGTCCTGCCACCGCCAGCAGCATTGGGAGCCAAGTGGTGTGGGGCTCGTGGTGATCCCACCACTGCTGGGGTTGTAGGGAGTGGTGTGGGGTTCATGGTGGTCCCAGTGCAGTTGGCAGCTATGGCAGGACCACCTTTCTGGCACCTCAAAAGTCTGAGGGGCCATGAACCGGCCCCCTGCTTTAAAAGTTTTGGGACTCCTGGTATAGAACGTCTCAATTTTTGACTACAGAGTACATAACGAATCTGATTTCGGTGTTGGCCATCTGGTGATGTCCATGTGTAGAGTCACCTCTTAGATTGTTTGAAGAGGGTTTTTGCTGTGACCAGTGCATTATTTTGACAAAGCAGAGGAGGATAACAGAGGCTGAAAGATCAAACAAAAATTTGGTGCCAGGAGCACTTGTAAATAACCCAGCTAAGGGAGACAGTACAATATATCTGCTGCTTACACAGAATGTAAAAATACTGTAAGCAGCTAAAGTCATTATTTCTATATTTCAAGAGGAGTGGATCTGTTCAATGTCTTAGTTTTTCTTAACGTGTGTGTGTGTTATATAAAACTTGTATTTTGCTTGCAGGAGCAAAGGCCATGTCAGTGATTGGCTTAAGCAGTGTGAACGTTCCAGCTGTCCTGGGAGAAAGGCTGTCAGAAGATCTGCACGGGAGGCAGAGACTCAACACAGTAAAGAACCGTTGAATAAAATAACAGTATTTAATATCAGGATAGTCTGCAATTTATGAGGAAATTCTAGGAAGTCTTGCAACAAGATATGACAGCTAAGGAAGTGACGGTGGAATAGAAAACAGCAGCCTGTAGAAAATATAGGTGGTAGAAAACAGCTGAAGAAAGAAGGTCAGTAACAAAAACCTCAAATAGTGTAGCCAGAAGAGACCTGATAACTGTTTCCAGGGAAGATGTGGACATGGGCCAGATAGCTGAGGACTGTGGGTCATGGAGGAATTATCGTATATACTCGAGTATAAGCCGAGTTTTTAAACCCCAAAAATGAGCCCAAAAAAGGGGACTCAACTTAGGTCAATGACAACGAGGATCCCAAGATCACGCCAGATTGAGATGTGCCAGCAATTTAATTAATTTTACCATATTTTGATGTATTTTGATTATTGAAACTTACTAGCAGCTGCTGCATTTCCTACCCTCAGCTTATACTCGAGTCAATCTATTTTCCTGGGTTTTCAGGTCAGAATTAGTTACCTTGGCTTATATTCGGGTTGCTTATACTCAAGTATATACGTAAGAGTTGCCTAAAGCATGGATGCTGGATCGAGCTAGAACTTCAAGTGCAGAATATGGTTTGGATCTCAACACCAAAAAGATGAAATATCTAGTTATAAGCCAAACACCAACTCACAGCAAGCTAATGGCAGAAATACAAGAAATTAAAAGAGTGGATGAAATTGTCTATTTGTGGAGTATGTTAAATGAGAATTGGAATCCTGAGGTAGAGAGTATAATACAAATAGAAAAGGCAATATCCACCTTCATAAAAATGTGACATTTGTTATGCAGTAGAGATCTAACTCTCGCTACAAAGATCCCAATACAGTGAAAACTCATACAACAATTGACCCGTATAGCAACGAAATTGCGTAACAATTAGGTTGTTTGTTGTTTTGGGGGGGAATGGTGTCCCGCATAACAATTTCCCTTTATAAAAAATCGTACAACAATTTTTCAATGGGAAAACCACTTAGCCAAAAAAATCGTTGTACAATGCATCCCATAGGGAAAATCACTATACGATGCATGTATCGTATAGCAATTGTTTCGTACAACATCTAGCCCTGTGGAACGGATTAAAGTTGTTATATGAGGTACCACTGTAGTGAGATGTTACATATTCCTAGTGTTACTATATGGCAGGGGTTCCCAAACTTTTTGCACCACAGGCCGGTCACATAGTTGAGTGGCAGGTCATGTGGTTCCTCTCACCAGAAGCGGAAATGAAACAGGCCCGCACATGCACAAAACATTGCCGTAAATGCACCCATGACTGTCGTAAACATGTGGGCGCATTTTACTTGTGCTTCCAGGAGCGGCGCAGGTCGGGTGAGGTGGATAATTTGGTGCTGTGGGCCGGATCTGACTCACGGGCCATAGTTTGGCCACCCCTGCTATATGGAGTCAAAGCTTGGACATTGACTAAAGCATCTTTAAAAAGGATCAAAGCTTTTGAAATGTGGATCTACAGATGGCTGCTAAGGATATAATGGGTTGACCATGTGACTAACGTAGAAGTATTGCGCCAAATGAGCATTAAGCAAAGAAAGCTCCAATATCTTGGCCATATCATGAGAAGCAACATAAAGTATAGAATACTCCAACTCGCTCTGCAAGGAAAGATTCTCGGGAAGTGAGGACTTCACGGCTGAAGAACCTGAGAGAATGGTGTGGCATGTCCTCGGAAGAACTGTTTTGAGGAGTTAAGAACATGCAGACTAATGCCATGATAGCCAATATCCGGAATGGATATGGCACCTGAAGAAGAAGAAAGCATGGGTGGGAGTTAATATGCTATACCACATCTGACAATCAAAAAGAGACAGTAAAAGACTAGAAGCAAGAGCAAAGGGGATCTTGAATTTCAGTGTTTTGAACAAAGCAAACAATTCCTTCCTATCTGCTATATATACATGCAGCAGTACTGTATGTAAGCAAAGCTAGAAGTATTGTCTACAAATACAATTCATTGTTATATAATAATGCCAATTAGAACAAATTACAATTCCATTACTTGCACAAAACATTTTTACAATTTCAATACTGAAAAAGAGTTTGGAATCATGACTCTATTCACAAGCATCACTCAAAACACAAGAAACAAGGGAAGCAAAGAAGTAGTCTTCAATTCTACTGATTAGCAATCGAAAGACTACCTAAGAGATGGTATCGCCCCTACTGCAGAGAAAGTATTGTGCGAGATGGAGGACAAAAGTGCAAAGCCAAAATACAGGAAGCAGAACCAAGAACTCCTCAATTTTCTTGCCTTATTTTGAAAAAGTGTGGTAGGTAGGCATTCATATTTTGACTAGAAAAGTTGGGTATTTTTTTAAGAATGAAGAGTTCTGAGACCACAATTCAATCTCTGTTTTCTACAACTAAGAAGTATAAAGAGGCTGGAAAAACCATGTTACAGATATTTTTAAAGAAGCCCACATTCTTTGTTTTCTATGCAACAAAAACAAGATTGGATGATACCTTTATTAGACTACTAAAATGAACAAATGGCTAACTTTCAACATTAATCTGTCTGCCACAGGCTGTGCACCAAGATTTTGCCAATAGTATGGGGAAAATAGAGTCCCAGAAATTCATGGCAGATTATTGTTCCAAATCTGCTTCTAAAGGTGAGTTCAATTGCAGGCCACAAACATGATGTTTTCTGCATGTTTATGCTACACAAAACAGATTGGGCAATTAGAGATATGGGATTCTCCTAATTCATATGGGATTCTCCTAATTCAGTCCAGCTGGAAAATTGGTTTTATTAATCTTATTAAACCTAAACCAAGCTGTTGCTGCTATTTGTATACAGGTCATCTTTGCCTTACTCTGTATACAGGGATATCTCTCAGATTAATGTATACTAACTAATTAAGTCTGCTATTCTGTAATCTTTCTATAAAAATAAGTTACTGGATTTGATGTGAACTTACTTCTCAATATATATGTACAGTATAAGATTAATTTGAAATGCAAGTTATCAATGAGGTAATTTGCAGTTTCTTCCATTGTTACTGCCAAACAATCTTTCACTTCATTGCCAATTATGAGGAAAGCTGGGAACAGTAAGATTTTGAGTACCATACCTTCTCACCATTGCTTCAGGCTATAATCCTAGAATCACATAACTAGGAGTAAACTCCATCTGAATACTGGGAGTTAGTTCACTGATCCAAATAATTTAATGAACAATGTCTGCAATTAATAATCTAGCCTTCAGGAAGCAAAATCAGTATTTCTTCAAATCCAATGACATCTATTGATATGTACTCCGAAATGTTTTCAGGGGACAAGTAAAGAGGAAACATACTTTAATCTTCTGCTGCAAACTTTCCATGCGTGAGAAAAAAAGAGTTGAGTACATGGCCACTACTGTGTGATAAACATTTACAAGCAAGATATATTCCCCTTTCTGTTGAACAGGTAGGGTCTCTGAAAGATCACAATAACATCATGCCCAACACAGGGCAAAGGTTTATGAATCAGGGTAGTCTATTTGTAGGTCAATATTGTCTATTGACAGGTCTTTAAGGTTTCAGGGCGGGGGCGGGGGCGGAGAAGAGACTTTCCCATCTCTACTAGGAGAGGCCAGATTGAGTCTGAGACCATATGTAAACAAAGCTGTGCTTTACCACAAAATTAAGCCCTTCTCCATGCTTGCCTAAGTATAAAATAAGCATTACTGCTAGTCTTGGCATTATAAGTAACTGGATGAGAAATCCCTACCAAAAATAAAACTTTTACAGCTGTGGGACTTGAGAAGATGTAGTCCAATAGCAGTAAATTTTCCAAGCAATGCCATTAACTTTTATACAGTTGCCTTACGTCTGTGTGTGTTTATGTCAGTTGATTGCAGGTATTTTTTTTTGTTTTACTTGCATACAGGTTCTAAGTTTCAATGTGAAATTAATTGCATTACTGTACAGTATTTGTATTCTATATCAGCAGCATTCTACAATAACTTTAGCAACATGATCAAGAACTGCTGGTTCTTATCCTCTTCAAAACTGTTATATTTTCCATAAATGACCCATTATTAGTAATTTTCAATGAATTCCAGAAATTAGATAAACCTTCTCAGAAAGGAAAAAGAATAGATGATTGAAACAAGAAGGCAACAGAACACTGCAACAAAGTAAGAAATACATGGACAGATACAGGTACAGTGCTGATCAACGGATTGATGGCAGCAAAAAAACTTTGTCATTCAAAATCCAATGTGCTTCATAGCTCTTATCTATTTTTAAATGCTATGTATTATTAACAACTTTTTATAACAATGACAGCAATATTGAACAATGCCCTTTGGAGAGGCCCTAAATCTTTACTGCCCAGCACGCACATATTTGGATTTTTAAGATGCTGTTGTGGAATCCTACCCAAAATGGTGGAAGGGAAAACAAAATGGGTTCTGTAAACCAAGATCAATTGTTACTACAGTAAAAGACCAATGTCACAGGAAAAGCCATCCTCAGCATCTGATCACATCTTCTTCAGAAGCACCTGAAACCAAATGCAATAGGTTTTAATAGTTCTGTAATCCTTTGCCCGGGACTGATTTCAGAAGATATAATACTTGCTGACTCAATTTCTTCTTTTTGCAGAATGGAACCCACTTGTGCTTACAAGGGAATATTTAACTACCAAGACTTGAAAAATCCCTGGTTCCTCAGATGGGAGGGATTGCCACTTTCCCCATAATTATAGATACACCATTCTACTTGCCTATTAAAACACCAAAAACTGGGATTACAGTCATCTCAGCAGTTTTTTTGCCAATCTGAAACTTGTGCTAAGAAATGCTACATCTTTCCCACAAGCTATTTTCTATGTCTAGATGGACTCATCTAACCTCTGAACCATCTTCCCAATTATTCTCAACTAAGCTTGGCCCACTAATGCTCTTTTCACTAATATCACTTTGAACACAAAGGTATAGCCAGGACAAACCTGAAAGCAGGCTTAATGTCTTCAAATTCCTTCCTTCAGGTTTTCCTCTTCTGTTTGACCTCCCTGATTCTATAATCTGAATGCAGGAAACAGACCCAATTCGTTTAACTTTGCTTACTTAGGGAGGAAGGGCTAGGTCTAGGAGGTCATATCAGGCATTTTCATGGGATTAAGAAAATACAATTCAAGGGAGATCTCCACAGCTGGCTTCCAGTTGCCAGCCATCTAGACTTCAAACATAACTCCTAACCTTGTTTAGACAATGCTCTGCAAAACCTCTTGGCCAAAGACACTTAGAGGTCTTCCTACATTAATTCTCCCCTGCTTTTCCGTTTCTCCCCCTCCTTTTAAAAAACTGTACAGTATCTACCAACTTTAAAGCTTTAATCAATGGTCTCTCTTTTGTAACTGTATTCAAGCAGAGGATTATTTGCTTTGGATACTTTAAAAATTAAATCATAACAAACTTTAAAACTGGATCAGGTTAACAACTGAGCCCCCACCCCATCTCATCCCTGGCTGGTAGGTTTGAGGTAGTTTTTCACCAGGAAAAACAAACATGAATATTCTTGACTGTTCTATAGGCAAACATTAAGACATCTTTATATATACAAGCATTCTTTTCTTCTTTGCTTTCTTCAACAAAAATACACAGAACATTATCCTTAAGTGATTTCCTAGATGATTTTCAGTACAAACAGCACAGTATCATATATTCATATAGGATAGGCCCTATACACAGACGGTTCTGCTTTTAATAAATGCCTGTTGGACAATTCAAATGTTTAAAGCAGTGATCATGCCTTTAACCTAATAGACGAGGCTGAAAACACTCAGCGTCTGATCACAAGGCAAATGTCAACATTATTCCTCCAGGCATATACATCTTACAGTTCTACATATCTGAGACATTCATACCATATAGATCAGCAGTAGCCAATCTTGGCACCCCAGGTTGGAAATTGGACTTCACCAGCTGATCAGGGCTTCTGGAATTGAAGTTCAAGAACACCTGGAATGCCAAGGTTGTCCACCACTGCTATAGGTAAACCAAGCAATGTATCTGACCAAAAACTAAAGATAATTAAACTGCTATGTAGGGAATGAGGGGAGTTCATCTTAAAATAAAGGTCTTCTCCCCAAACGATGGAAATTCTCTTCTAATGACGTGTTAATTTTATTGTCTAGTCTGGCCATTAGATCAGTGTTTCCTAATATCCCATGGGGGTGTGAGTTTAATTCCCAGAAGCCTGAGTCAGTACATGGGCTGATCAGTGCTTTGAGGAATTGACTTAGGTTTCTGGGAATTGAAGACCAAAAACCGAAGGTTGGGAAACACTGCATTAGATCTTTATGCAGAGCAATATGTAACCCCTATGGACTATTTAAATAAATAGAATAAATAATTTAGTTCAGCCCACTGGGTGGAGAAATGGTAGGAAGAAGGGGTTGCAGTCTAAAATTTCAGTCAAGAAAACTTGAGTGGAAAGAGCTGTTGTTTCCCTGAAGAATGATAAGGCTCTTATAACCGCGACCTAGGTAGAAGAATTATATTTGTGCATGAGGGCACTAAAAGAGTGAATACCTGTAGTGATCTTATGTATCTGTTTTTGAATTTGCATTTTATTTTAGAGTTTTAAAGACTACATACTATGTTGTGAATCTCCTTCCTCAGATGCTAAATAGATCTGAGACTTTATTCTTCCTACTTTCCTCAAGCAACTCCTGCTCTGGTGTTTGTGGAAAGAACCGGGTGCCATATTTTTATAACTTTTCGTTTCTAAGCTTTTCTTTCTTTTTAAGTTCTAAAGTATTCTGAACACTAATAAATGTTCTTTATAACAATGGGGAAATCCTTTCATCCTTTCAGTACTCTTAAAGCTCTTTGCTGAAGGAACAGCATAGTAATTAATACATGCTAAAGGATAAATCATTTATTCTGTGAAGAACAGACCATTCATAGGAAACTTTAGCAGGATGTTATAGAATGATTGCAGACATGGTAGAAAAATTAGTGGTTAAATAGTAATTATTTTAGTTTCTGCAGAAATGGACATACATAAGCTATTCAAAGCAAAACTTAAGCATCAGTGAAAGCCAAATGAACATTTCCACAAAGAAAAAACATACTATACTTATAGAAAAATGTATGAGGGTGCAAGCAAGCAGTTTTTAACATAATGGTAGGGGCTGGAAACAAAAATACTCCAAGAAGGTTAATTTTAAAAAAGGTTTAAGCTTACGGATTGCCATTTCCAACTACGTATCCCTTAAAATTTTCTTTTCCACTTTGAAGCCTCACATTGCAGATTATAGGCCATCCCAATACTTACACTGTGACAGTCATAAACATTAGTTTAGATGTTATGTTTTTATTCAATGCCAATCATGCTAACCTAGAAAAAATGCAGATCTGTTCAGCAAAATTGTGACCTTAAAAGGGATAGAGGGAATCAACTGTAATCTATGAGATCAGTACTGTAATAGGATAGGAATTTACTTTAGAAGTAGCAGTTTCTTTAAGTGCTAGTTTCTTTTAAAATGTAGCAGGGTTTATAAACACTGGGTGAAAACTGCAGTTTATTATAATAAAAATATGGGATGAAGAAGAAACTTTTATTCTATCAAATTCCATACATCAAGGTGAAGGATCGTTCAATACACCGTCTAGGCTTTAAAAACAAACAAACAAGACTTCATATAGTATGGTTAATTTCCCTGCAATTTTTATTACAAGGACAGACAATAGCATCTATGCGGTTCTGTTAAGGTAAATATGACAAAATGTAATATGACAAAACATTTATATAAAAAGCGATTTCTATACTTTCCTGACCACAAGTCATGGACGTATGATTGAAAAGCAAATGGGTTCACATAATAAGCAAAACCGCTACCGTAGTTAAAAGCATATATCCTAAATATTTGTGTTTGGGGTGACTTACCTATACTCAAATATAAAAGACCTTTCTGCAAAATTGAGGAAGAGTTTTCATACATGATAAATAATTTGCTTTGAGTGTTGTTGTTTTTAATTGTCCCCCCTCTCCTTTTTGGGGGTAGTGTCAAGTCGATTCTGACTTAGGGCAAGGTTTTCTAGTTATAGAGAACACTGTAGAGGTTTACTATTTCTTTCTTCTAGGGATATTTGTACAGAAAGGGAAGAGAAAAAGTCTGGAATATCACTGGCAAGCTAACAAGTTTTAAGTTTTCAGCCAAGTATCACTCAGCAGCCATTAAAAATATTTTTTTACCCATTAGTGGAACACTAGAAATTCCATGAATTTGAAGTTTATTATCTCCATGGCTCAGTGTATACTCTTTATTGGATTTATATCTTTTGGCTGAGTTTCTCAAAGCATAAATAATACCATTTACTACACTGGCCAGTGTGTAGGAACACATGACTGGCACTTTTATGCATGTTGGCTAAAGAATAAGGATTTTACAGAAGGGCCAGACACACTCAATCCAATTATTTGAAATCTACTTTTACAAGGGTGTGATGGATCTGTGGGGTGTATTTCAGACAGAAATAGACAAACACAAGGATTCTTGATACTGAGGACCAATTCATTATCCTATTCCTACATCCAAATTAAGATGCAAATTAATGTGCCACCCATGTGTAATTGTAACAACAGTACAGCAATGAATTTGGCTACATAGGCACGTTCTATAAACTCACAATTGTTCTTAGTCTTTTGGACTATCTACCTTATTTATATATGTGACAAAATCAGGTGATGATGTTACATGAGATAAGAAGAGCAGTTTATGCATACTATCATCCTAGGAGTCATCCCAAATGTTAAGTCTGAAAAATTATCTACTCTCTGTCTGTTCACCTAGGTCATTAATGGATACTGCTCCAAGTTCTCCCACACCGATACATGAGATCTGTGGAGATGACAGGACTTCTTAATCTTTCAGACAGCCCTGACTCGACTGAATCAGATGGTACACTTATTTTGAGAGTCCCCATCCCCAAGATACAAATGATTTCCTGATGCTTTAATTTGCATTGTGGTTCTGTCTAGGCTTTGACTAACTCTAAAACTAGGAAAGCATTAAGATACAGAAAATATAGTATTATTCCAAACATCCTTGGCCAAGCTGTCAAGTTATCTCCACTATAGAGACATCACTGGACAATGATGCAGTTATGTTCGTGTCTACAGCATTTTTTCTTTTCTTTCAGGATTTCACAAACATTTCTGCATCATATTACTGCTTCACATGCCAGCACATTAAACAACCCAATGTGAGGATCTCTTCTGTGGCAATCACAAAGATAGGGGGGGAATGCAATTCCCCACTAACATTGCATCCATTCAATGTTGGCCAAAAGAAACGTTTCAGGAAGCTGCTAAGATGAAAAAGAGATGACCAGTATCTTCAAGACTCCAGAACTGGATATTGTCACAGACCTGTGCTCTTTCTTCTCCTTCTCACCCTCACCCTCACCCATGGATTGTCAGCCATTGTTTAACACTAACTAGGGTGTGCTCATAACCTACAACTCAAAAATAAACTCTTAAGATGGTTGCAAATCCTAAATTACATTTCTGATGCTATTCTCCATGTCAAAAATCTATGGATACAAGAATGTATTACAGCTCTTAACCATAATTTTAGCACTCTGCCACCAGTTTACATTTCTGCTATGCTATCTACTATGGCAGGTGAAGAGTTTTTTAAAAGTGTCTTTTCACATACTTCCCAAACTCATGCAGAAGGACCTTTCTTTAAAAACCAACTAAACCAACAAGAAAAACGATCATTCAAACCACCCTTCCCTAGATTTCTTGATTTTCCTTCTTTCTGTTCTGCTCTTGCTCCATGTAAGGGGAGGGATTCCATTTACTATAAGATAAGAGGTCCCAAACATAGGTGGAGGGGGGTTGCAAGCCCAGCTTCCAGAAGCCCCAGCCCTCACTTTGGTCCAGGATTCGAGGAACTGAAGTCCAAAACATCAGAAGGGCCAAAAGCTGAGAAAGACTATTCTGAGGCAAAGCACAATTTATTACTGCTTCTCACACCAGCACATTAAAAAAAATCTGGCAACAGAAAACAGGAGCCAGGATGCTTGTTGTTCAGTGGCACAGTCAAGTCCAAATTTTTGCGACCCTCCTGGACCACCGCAGGACACTAGTGATGCCTAACAGCAAACATTCCAGTTGTGCCACCCATGTGTAATTGGGTTGTTGTCTCTATCAACAGCTAAGGTACAAGAATATACGCAGACCCCAAAGTGAAAAGCAGCCTCCTCTCCATAAGTAGCAGTCGGACAGCTAAACTGCATGTTATGCTGCTGAAAGAGTGCACAGGCTATGGTTACTTTCCTGTTTTCATTCATGAAAGCTTACAATCATCACACACAGCTGGAGATGTTTAAGCCTTCCTCTCCAGTTGATTTTTATTTTTAAAATATCTCCCACATATCCTGCTAATAGAGGGAAGCTCCCATGAGAGCCAACTGAAGTTTTGCAAGAAAGACTAATCCCTGTTAAACTGATTAACACTGAATTAATAAAGATGTATAAAAACAGGCCATACAGAAAAAGAACCACACAACCAAGGAAATGCTATTTTGCCCAATGTTTTGAAGTTTATTGAGGATATCAGTCAAAATGTACTTGGAAAGACCCATTGTAGAGATTACATGTGTGGGACTCAGAAAAAGCTTTTACAAAGGGTTCTGAAAACCAGGACTCTGTACCCCACGCTCAGGTTTTGAAATAACAATCTAGATCCATGTTGGTGAGCCTTGGCACTCCAGATGTTCTTGGACTTCCATTCCCAGAAGCCCAAGCCCCCTGGGAATCCACACGAATGGGTTTACTGCGATTCATCCGACCCGCGTTACCCTCGTTGCTCCTGGAGGTGGAAGTAAAACGCGCCCAGAGAGTGCACTAAGTGCTATGGTATATAGAGTAAGTGTGATTGCTTTGTTTTGGCTTTGGCTGCTGGGCAGAGGGGTGGGGTGAACTCTGTGCTGGGGGAGGGAGGAAGCACTCCCATTGGGCTACTGGGCAGAGAGGCGGGGTGAACTCTGTACTGGGGTGACTGTGCAGTGCCCACAGAGTCAAGGGCGCTTAGTGCTCTCTTTGGCATATGTGCCATAGGTTTACCACCACTGCCCTACATCAAAAACAACAAAACTCCAACTGAATAGAACAAATTGAAGGAGACATGAGCTGTGTTATACACCAGGACCATTACTAATTCTAGGAGGTGAGGGAAGGATTCTAATAGATATTGGTTACTTATTAAAAAGGTGCCCTATTTTCTTTTGTAACATGCTAGATGTAATGCTAAACTGATTCTACTACTTTCAGTTTAATACAGCAGAATAAAAGAGGAAATAAGAGCAAGAGAGAAGAAGTGAGTGTGAGCAAACAGATCTTGGAGAATTTACTTTTTGGACCACATCATGGCTACCAGGTAAGCTGGCCGGGATTTTCTGGGCACTAAGATACAAAACAACCACAACCATGTTGATGAAAACAGTGGTTATTGCACGCAAAGAAAGTGTTAGCAACATTCATTTTATAGCAAATCAATTCTCTGTGGTAAATTAAAAGAAATGAAATCAAATTCAGGTTAACATTCAGTCACAAACAAGGGCTGTTTATATATTGTTGTATGGGCCATATCAGTCACCAATAGCTTCACCAGCATTTTTTCACATCCCCACACACTATGGTTTAACTGTTACAGATCTCTTTATTAACTTGTTTTGAGTTATATTCTGTACAGCATACAAGTTAAAAGCTGATGCACAAATCACTACCAAATTCCCATCCTCCCACTATCAGCCAGCAATGGCAGCTCTTTGCTCTGTGATGTTGCAACCTGATCTCTCACACATCACATCAAAGCAATATAGTTTTGTAGTAGAGACAGATCAGCTTTCTAATGCATTTCACCTTTTTGATTACCAAGGAAGGCAAAGAAGCCAGAGCACTAAAGCAAAGGGAAATTCTAGTCTCCTTCTTGAAAATGAAATGCATTCTTCAATTCTGTTCACCTTATGGAAGTAATGAAATGCATGCTTCTTCCACAATGGTAGTAGCAGCCATTTCAGAATAGCTGTATCCCTGCATGCAATTCATCTAGAGCAGAGGTCAGCAAACTTGGCTCTCTAGATGTTCTTGGACTTCTGGTGATCTAAAGAATCAAACTGTGTTAATCTGAGCCAAGGTTTGCCAAGACTCAAGCACAACTTGTAATTTCCTCTTTCCTATAAACTTGCAGAATGACTCCATTTAGTACACTTTTGTTGAAGTCTACTTGTCTACTCGGCTCCAGCATCTCTTCTCCCAGCAAACTATATCCTGTGCTAAACTAATTACATAGGGCTGAATTACAAGTCATTGTAAATATGTAATGTGCAGCTAAACCTGTATTTCTTTGTGTACAAAAGTAGAGCTAGTAAATGGCTGCATAACACTGTGGAGGTAGTCCACTTCAAATAAAAATAGTCTACTTATTTTAACATTTGTATTTGTTTTGAAATTTACCGATATTTCATAATATCCATAATTTTAAATTGCAGGATACTCTGAGGCAAAAAAAGCCTACAAATAAGTGTGCAGGGCCCTAGGCAGAATGGAAACGTGTATAGGTAAGTATGGTTTACATCCTTCTTAAAACAGGCACTTTTCTCTCAATCCCCCTATTCATGGTGCCGGAGCACAGAAGAGAGTAAAAGGCTGTATTGACACCAAGCATGTTGGGGTTGATTATTTATTTATTTATTTATTTATTTATTTATTTGTTTGTTTGTTTATTTGTTTGTTTGTTTGTTTGTTTGTTTGTTTGTTTGTTTGTTTGTTTGTTTATTTATTTATTTATTTATTTATTTATTTATTTATTTATTTATTTATTTATTTATTTATTTATTTATTTATTTATTGGGGGGGCAATGTGGGAAAAGTTTTAGATCTCCTCCTAGCTATACATGGTGATCTAAACCAGCTTGAGGGTTTGCATCACTACTTGTAACTTCAATAACTATCTTCTGACATTGTTTGGACAAATGAGAGGCAAACTACTCCAATATGGCCTACCAGAATTTGGAAGGGGATGGTATGGACTACAATTCTCAGAATCATATGGTCATGCCGGTAGGGAATTCTGGAAGGGTCCCAGCCCTTCAGAAGCCTTTTGCAAGCTGGATCGCCACGTCGGAGAAGTTTTCCAAGGCTTCTCCATTTCAAAATCCGTGGTGCTGAGAGAGTCCCTCGGCACGGCGTGCTGATATCACTAATCACATGTGCTACCTTGCTCACCACCTAGACCCAGGTCAGGAGCGAGAAGGCAAGCTTTTAGGAAATGCCTGGACTGTTGGGCCAGAGAGCAGGCAGTATCAGGCGGGATCCCATCATGAGGAGGCTGAAGTGCTACTTGTGAGTAAGAAGATCCTGATACACATGTGTAATAAAGATCATGCAGTGAATAACCTTAAGATGGCTTGTTTCCAAAATGAGACTGGAATCCACACACAAAAAGGGCGAGGAAAGATCTGTCAACTAGGAAGGCATGGAACTACTAGACATCAATCAAATCCAATATAAATTCAAATAAATAAATAAATAAATCCCTGAAAAGTCAAAAATACCAACATGGAATACCCTATTCTAAAATGGATTATCCTATCTAGTTTCTAGTCATGTTACTTTAAATAATAATGCAAGTCAATTGATGCTTTTTGTTCATTTGTAACAGATAAAACAATTTCAAAGTGCTTTTTTCTGTTGTACTTGAAAGCATAAAGTGACAAAGAACTCACACAGTTGACATAATTGAAACTATACAAATGTTAAGACTGGTTGCCGAAAATCTCTGCTGTCCAGGTACCTGACGGACCTGCCATAACATCTGGTAAGCATCAGTCCACGAATAAATACCTTCCAACAACTTCTTCCCACTTCTTAGAAGGTATAAAATTCCCTACTCCTCTTGGTGTGCTTTCTTTGAAAACTGTGTAGCAAGATAAAATGTTCCCAGAAAATTACTTTTCAATGTTTTTGATCCACCTACTGTATATTCATGGAACCCAAACTTCAGCCAATTCAATCTCAAAGGGAATTGGGAAAGTTTAGACAATTCTTTTAGTGAAATTTCAAGAGACGGTATCAAATATCATCGCTGCCTTGACATTCATATGATTTTGTTCCAGATAAACCTAAGCCCTTGTCTTCCTGTGCTACCTCTCCTGTGGGTATGTAAGGCATCTTTAGCAGCCAGAAGGCAAATTTGCCTAAGACTGTATCCACTGAGATGAACTAGGAGGGTAGAATTTTTAAGCTGAGATGTCAGTTGAAATGACGGTTGAAAGGTTCTTATGACAGCTTAGCTTCTTAGACTGTATGTGAAGCAATTTTTACTCATGCATCTTTGAATACTGAGGGACTCAGCCTGCCTCTTGTTTTGTTGATGAGACATTTTTCAAGTGAGTGTCATTTCTGGAGAACTAGGTCTATTTCCACATGTCCATAAACTCTCAGGAAAAGAAAAATCTGAAGGGCAACATGTTTTGTTTTTAGCTGCCTGGATATTCTACAGTTGCCAAAATAACAAGTGTGTTTTGGGGTAATGTCTTCAGCTTATTTTAGGTTTATTTCTTTATTCAGCTTTATGTTTTCATGGGAGATATTAGATTTACATGTCAGAGAACATGTTTGATTAGCAAACCTGTTACTTAATTTTAGGTCTGTATATAAAGAATAAAGGACATGGATTGACATTTGTTCATGTTGCCATAAACATACATACATACATATCTTTATTCGACCGTCAGTCAGCACAAAATAACACACAGAGATTTAAACTAACATTTAAGCCTAACAATCTTTACCTTCAGGATATACATACTCTATGTTAATAGGCCCGAGTCAATACTGTCAGTTTTAATCTTGCGACGTATGAGTGCCAAAAATAGGAATTTAGAAACTCGTATGGCTGACAAAGCAGCAACGCTATTCAAGAGAAATCGAACCTGATTTTCTCTAGGCTCAAATCTGATTTGGCAAAGAAGAGGAGCTATGAGTATTTGTCTAATGTCAGCATAGAAAGGACAATTCAGAAGGATATGCTCAGTTGAATCAACTGCTTTCTGGGGACAGAGACAGGTTCTTTGGGCATATGGTATACCTTTGTATCTTCCCAATAGAACAGCTGTATTGAGGGCGTTCAATCTAGCGGCCGTATAAAGCCCGCAATTTATTTATTTGTTTATTTATTTATTGTTAAATTTCTATACCGCCCACTCAGCCAAAGCCGACTCCGGGCAATATTCCACATAACAAATTTCGGCCAAATATGGAGCTGGAGTGCTCTGCCAAATCTGGTCCCACAAATACATCTCCGGTTTCAAAAAAGCAATATTCTCTTGCTTGCTGATATCGCTCAGTCTTTGGGCTATTATGGCTCTAGCTTGGGTGTAAGTCATGGATTCTAGGTACAAATGGGACAACCCACAAACCTGAACTCTATCAATAATGTCCCTTTCCCAGGATGATTGGAAATTATCCCTTAATATTAAAGGGGCTAGGCCCACAGTTTTAAAACACAGCTTGAGCCACAGCTTTGCTTTCCAGGCTACATGCTGAAAAGCTTGCCAGCCAACTTCTAATCTCATAACTGCTCTTGCTATTGACGGTGGAATCCTAAGTATAGATCTAAGGAACCGCAATTGAATTGACTCCAGTTTCAAATAATCTGAATGGGAACTGTTGCCATAAACAATGAACTGACATAACACAAAGTCTTTTGCCAGAATCCTGTTGCAAAAACATGAGGAGCAAGAGTAATTGTGGAGCTGTCTCCTAATTCTGTGGGGGCTGTTCTTCACCTGCCTAGTTATGCCTCCTCGCTCAAAAGCAAGCCAATACATTTAAAGGGGAAAGACACACAGACCCCTTCTTAGGCATTCTTGCCTCTGATCTTCTCTTCCTTCCTCCACTTCTCCGCCCAGTGTTGTACTGTGGCTGGTTCTCACCCGTTCTGGCGAACCGGTAGTAGAAATTCCAGGCCATACCCACTTGGCCAGCCATGCCCACTGCTCAGCCTCCCCCTCCCAGCGCCACCAGAAATGTGTCCCATTTGCCTCGCCCAGGGCCGAAGGCGCGCTTTCATCTTCACACTTCCCTTGCGCCTTCGGCTCTGGGCAAGGCAAATGGGATGCGTTTCTGGCAGTGCTGGGAGGGGGAGGCCAGCCAGCGCCAGCCCACCAACTCGCCTCACTCATCTCCCAGCAGCGCCGGCAGCAGGGATGTGTTTCTGGCAGCGCTGGGAGGGGGAGGCGGAGGCCAGCACTGCTTGGGGTGGAAGCAGTCAGTGAATGCTCCGATCTCGTTACTCAGAGCCACCCGTGCTCATATGATAAAAGACTTGAATACTACTTTGATTGGCTTGATATTAAGGAAATGATCCCTCTACCGGGGGGGAGGGGGTTGCCATCTGTAAAATAGGCCCATTTTTGATCCTTAAGTAAGAAAATGAGTTACAGTCAACAGTCAGAATTGAAATATACCATGTGGTAATTATTTCAGTCACAATGTTGGAAAGCTATTTCTGGCTCAATGTGGTCTTGCTTCAAATTAGGGCATATTTACATACAGTAGTTTTGATTCTTGTGATCTTTTACTGTGCAGAGTTCTCTCTCATATCCTAAACCAGTGATGGTGAATCTTGACACTCCAACTTAATCACTGTTCAAAATCAAGATAAATCATATGGGTTTCCTTTCAAAGGTATGTGCTGTCAGTTTAGCAGTGATGGCAAACCTTTGGCACTTCAAGTGTTCTTGGACTTCAATTCCAGAAGCCCAAGTCAGCACTCCTGCTGATCAGGGCTTCTGGGAATTGAAGTTCAAGAACATCTGGAGTGCCAAGGTTCGTCATCACTGCCCTAAATGATACCTTCTGGGTTTAAGAAAATGCTGGATGGACAGAAGAAAATGAAACACAAATCTCATCACCTTCCAGAACAGGTGTTCACAACCTATGGCCTACAGGCCAGATACAGCCCATGGCACCAAGTAATCCACCCCCGACCTTGCTCCAAATGCGTTGGCCAGGAAAAAAAAACAGCCACCAGTAATGTGGCCATGGCTGCCAGAAACACATCCACAGCAATCGTAAATGTGTCGTCAGCAGCCGGAAATGCATCGGCACCCACCAAAAACATGTTGGCGGCAGCTGGAAACCCTCCCGCAACTGCCGGGAACACTTCTGCTTCTGCCAGAAGGCACATTGCCGGCAGACGCATTCCCAGTAGCTGCAGGTTTTTTTCCAGCTGCCACTGATATGTTTCTGGCAGGCGCCAATGCGTTTCCAGCGGGTGCCAGATGCGTTTTGGCTGCCGCTGCCGCATTTCCGGTTGCTGCTGACACATTTCCAGTGGCTGGGTAGATGTTCCCGTCAGCTGCAGTGGGTTTCCTTCACCCACACCATGCAGCTCCTCCAGGCAGGTAAGCAGGGGAGCAGGGGGGGGAATGTGTGGCATTTTTGTGTGTGTGGTAGGGCTCGGGGTGGTACACCAGTCCTGCCCACAAACAGTCTAGGGGGGCATGATCCAGCTCATGGTTTTAAAAGGTTGAGAACCCCTGCTCCAGAACCTTATTTTGCCCCTTTTCTCCTATAGCCAAGTGGCCAAAAATGATTTGCTATAATTCTTTGTTAAAATACAGATTACTTAATCAAGTAACGAATTAAGTAAATGACTACTTTAAACTGACCTCATTGTCAGAACTGTGATTTGATAAAGCCACTTTGGAAACCCAAACTCACTTAGAAAAGCTGTTCTTCATTTGCCAAAACAGGAAAATTAGCAAAATCAGCAAGTGGAAAGAAAATATTAGTTTGAAGAACACTCTCATCGGAAATTAAACCAACTTTAACTTGGAAATAATATACTGTATCCCACCCCATCCTAAAACCTGGGTGCAAGGAAGGAAGAGGCAAAGAAAGACCTAGGCCTCAACTAACCAGTCACCATCCAGAGGCCTTTGGGGGAGGTGAGTGAAGAATCGGCCCCTCCCCCCCCCATCCTAAAACCTGGGTGCAAGGAAGGAAAAGGCAGAGAAGGACACAGGAAGGAAAAAGCAGAGAAGGACACAGGCCCCAACTGCCCAGTAACCATCCAGAGGCCCACGGGAGTCCTCCTAAAGTAGCAACACCCCAGAGGGCAAAGAGGAAGGGCCGCGCTGACACTACAGACACTGCAGACACAGGAGACCCTCGACCACCCCCAGAAGACACCATCCGTAGCCACCATCACAGTGAGGCCTGAGTTGGAGCCTTTAACCAACTTTTCGCAGCCAAAGGGAGGCGAGAGCTGCTGCATGCATGCAAGGGATCAGTAATTGAACTGAAATAATATAGTTGACTGAACATAGATGACTTATAGCAACTGACATAGTGACTGTGTCACTGTGTCAGTTTAGAGCTGGCTGACATCAGTTCTAAACTGATACTGTGTTCTAAACTGTGATAATATGCATGATGATGTTACCTTGTTTTAAACTGTGATAATATGTATGATGGGGGGGGAAATGGCGTAGAAACCGGCAAAGCACGCCAGGGAGTTTGCCAAGAAAACCCTATTGACCAAAGCAAAGGCAAAACAAAGGGACAAATCAGAGGAAACAGGAAGGATGCTCAGCACATTAGATGGACAGAAAGGGATGGGCAGGAAAGGGGGAGGAGAAATACAGTGTTGTAAGGAACAATATTGCATAGGGACATGGAATGTAAGATCTATAAACCAAGGAAAGCTGGAAGTGGTAAAAAAAGGAAATGGAAAGAATAAGTATTGACATCTTGGGAATCAGTGAGCTAAAATGGACAGGTATGGGCGAATTCAGCTCTGGAAACCATCATGTCTACTACTGTGGACAAGAAAACCTCAGAAGAAATGGAGTGGCCATAATTGTAAATAAAAGAGTGAGAAAAGCAGTAATGGGATACAATCTCAAAAATGATAGAATGATGTCAGTCAGACTACAAGGCAAACCATTTAATATCACTGTAATCCAAATATATGCACCAACTACCAGTGCAGATCAAGCCACAGTAGACCAGTTCTATGAGGACCTACAACATCTTATAGAACAGACACCAAGAAACGATGTCCACATTATCTTAGGAGACTGGAATGCAAAAGTAGGAAATCAAAAAGTGGACGGAATAACAGGCAAGTTTGGTCTGGGAACACAAAACGAAGCAGGGCAAAGACTGATAGAGTTCTGCCAAGATAACACACTAGTCATAGCAAACACCCTTTTCCAGCAACACAAGAGGAGACTCTACACATGGACATCACCAGATGGCCAACATCGAAACCAAATTGACTACATACTCTGCAGCCAAAGATGGAGAACCTCCATACAGTCAGCAAAAACAAGACCTGGAGCGGACTGTGGCTCAGATCACAATCTACTGATTGCAAAATTCAGGCTCAGACTGAAGAAAATAGGGAAAACTAATAGGCCGGATAGATATGATCTAGACAACATACCCAAGGAATACACGGTGGAGGTGAGGAACAGATTCAATGGTCTGGACCAGACAGACAGAGTACCAGAGGAATTATGGACAGAGATGAGAGACATTATGCAGGAGGCAGCAAGGAAAACTATACCAAAAGAAAAGAAGCGCAAGAAAGCAAAGTGGTTGTCGGATGAGGCTCTTAAAATAGCAGAGGAAAGAAGGAACACAAAAGGCAAAGGAGAAAGGAAAAAATACAATCACTTAAATAAAGAATTTCAAAGAAAAGCAAGGAGAGATAAGGAAAGCTACCTAAATGAACAGTGCAAAGAAATAGAGGAAAACAACACAAGAGGCAGGACTAGAGATCTCTTTAAAAAAATTGGGGAAGTCAAGGGAACGTTCAAAGCAAAAATGATCACGATAAAAGACAAAGATGGCAAAGAGTTAGCGGATGCAGAAGAGATAAAGAAAAGATGGAAAGAGTACACAGAGGAACTTTACAAAAAAGACCTAAACACCGTGGAAAATAACAATGAGGGGGAAATTGAACTTGAACCAGACATCCTAGAGTGTGAAGTCAGAAAGGCCCTAAAAAGCACGGCAAATAACAAAGCCAGTGGATATGATGGTATCCCAGTTGAATTCTTCAAAGCCCTAAAAGATGATGGAATCAAGCTACTACATGCTTTATGCCAGCAGATTTGGAAAACGAAACAGTGGCCACAGGATTGGAAAAGATCAGTATATGTCCCAATCCCAAAAAAGGGCAATGCCAAAGAATGTTCAAATTATCGAACAATTGCGCTCATCCCACAAGCCAGCAAAGTGATGCTCAAGATAATGCAGGATAGACTACAGCAGCATGTAGAAAGAGAACTACCAGAGGTGCAGGTTGGATTCAGAAGAGGCAGGGGGACCAGAGATCACATTGCCAACATACGTTGGATCATGGAGAAAACAAAGGAATACCAGAAACAAGCTTACTTCTGTTTCATTGACTACACCAAGGCCTTTGATTGTGTGGACCACAACAAAATGTGGCAAGTAATTAAAGAGATGGGAATACCAGAACACCTCATATGTCTCATGAGAAATCTGTACATGAGTCAAGAAGCAACAGTTAGGACAGAGTATGGAATGACGGAGTGGTTTGGAATAGGAAAAGGAGTAAGACAAGGCTGCATTCTGTCACCCTGCTTATTCAACTTATACACAGAGCACATAATGCGCAATGCAGGGATGGAGGAATCACCATATGAGATCAAAATTGCTGGGAGAAACATCAACAATTTGAGATATGCAGATGATACCACCCTAATGGCAGAAAGTGGGGAAGACCTAAAGAAGCTCCTGATTAGGTTGAAAGAGGAGAGTGCAAAGGCTGGCCTGAGACTCAATATCAAGAAAACCAAGATAATGGCAACAGGCGCTATAAGTCCCTGGAAAATAGATGGGGAAGAAGTAGAAGCAGTAACAGATTTTACTTTCTTAGGATCCAAGATCTCTGCAGATGGGGATTGCAGCCATGAAATAAAAAGGCGACTGATTCTTGGGAGACAAGCTATGAAAAACCTGGGGAACATAGTGAAAAGTAGAGATATCTCACTGCAAACAAAGGTCCGCATAGTCAAAGCAATGGTATTTCCGGTGGTAATGTATGGCTGTGAGAGCTGGACCATTAGAAAGGCTGAGCGAAGAAAAATAGATGCCTTTGAGATGTGGTGCTGGAGGAGAGTTTTGAGAGTCCCCTGGACAGCGAGGAGAACAAATAGGTCAATATTAGAAGAGATTAGCCCTTAGTGCTCCTTAGAAGGACAAATAACAAAGATGAAGTTGAAGTATTTTGGACATCAAATGAGAAGAGAGGATTCACTTGAGAAGGCCTTGATGCTGGGGAAGGTGGAGGGCAAAAGAAGAAGGGGACGGCCAAAGATGAGATGGCTAGATGGTATTGTAGACACAATGGGCACGGGGCTGTGTGGACTAAGGAGGATGGTGGAGGACAGAGGTGCCTGGAGAGCGATGGTCCATAGGGTCGCAAAGAGTCGGAATCGACTGTGCGACTGAACAACAATCACATTCTGTAACATGTTATTTTTGTGGGTAACAAGGTCATTATGATGTCCTTTCAATAAAATAACATTGTTTGTTTGTTTAATTTATAGTAAAGGTTTTCCTTGCTCGAAAGCCAGTTGTATCAGACTCTAGGGTTCAGTGCTCATTTCTGTTTCAAAGCCGAAGAGCCAGCACTGTCTGCTTCTGCAGACGTTTCCGCGGTCATATGGCAGGCATGACTAGACACCGGAGCACAAGGAATGTTGTTACCTTCCCACCGAAGTGGTCCCTATTTGTCTACTTGCAATTTCTTTCTTTCAAACTGCTAGGTTGGCAGGAGCCCCAATTGGTGCAAAAACCACTCTGGATGGCTAACATCAATGAAAAAGCAAAACAGTCCAAACAGAATAATACAACAATAGTAAACAATAGTAAAATACCTACCTAAATGGCATTCCACAAATTAAAAATCTTACAATATTTAGCACCTTCAGTCTACTATTCGTAGCAGGAATATAAATCTAATTATGAAGTAAACAAATCAAATCATTGAATTCATTCATTACAGAGGATTCTGCACATATATAATCAGTTACATATATTTTCTTGTCACAGTCTTTTTAACTTCTTTAAGCGTGACAATGCGTAGTTTAAGAGTTTGAGTATTCTTTCTAGGTACAATTTCTTAGGAAGAGGCACTGCAGACAGCGTGATCCTAAACCATTATGGACATTTACAAGTTAACATAACAGATAATGCAGAAACCTTTTTAAGAGTAATAAATAACATTTACCTATTATTCCTAAGATGTTGCTTCAAGGGCAGGAGGTGCATTTCAGGAATTTTTGTATTATCTAAGTTCCTTTTTTAACCATCTGAAGCAAAAAATCTTTGTCTGTAGAAATGCTAATAACACATTACTATCTAAGGTCAAAATCATACAGAGCTTCCATTGAGTTGAACGTCCTGCCAGCACAGTAATATGGTATTTTGGCACTTGTACAAATTTTGCATTGGCAAGCAGAGGGCACGCTTTCTTCATGGAAATCACCACTTGCACAACAGCTGCCGTTGTGCAAGCTATGCAATCCCATATACCAGTGATGGCGAACCTTGGCACTCCAGCTGTTCTTGGACTTCAGTTACCAGAAGACCAAGTCAGTACACCTGCTGATCAGGGCTTCTGGGAATTGAAATCCAAGAACAGCTGGAGTGCCAAGGTTCGCGGTCACTGCCATATACTATGCTATGAGAACTTTCCTTTCAGTAGATCATCATCAGCATACTGGCCTACATAACTACTGATAATAATAAGTTGCTTTTAAAAACAACCAAGTAACAATTTACCTTTCAAAAAGTAGTTCTAAGTAGTTCTAAGCACTGAACTGGCCTTATTCTTACCATAAGTTCCTGCTTCCAAGTTAGCATCTCTTGCATTTTAGCACTGATTTTATATATGTTGCTATAGACATTTCAACTACAGGGCAGGATAGCAATGCATTCAATAAATAAATAAAACCGATCCAGTCCAGATGTTTCAGCTGGTATATCTCACATGCAGGCTTTGTTATTTCTTTTTGGTTGTTTTTTCTCAAAACTAAGTGGGGAGAGGAGCACCTAGAAGGCAACTGGTCTCAACAGGATTCCTCCCTTTAATGAATCAGATGTCAATCCAAGTGAATATTCATAAATTACTCCTGCTCTACTTTGCACACCAAGCTGCAAACAAACACAGTGATGACTGAAGAGCAACCAAACAATTTGATTGCAATACCCCTTAGCCTCCTTGTCTTTTGTCTATTCAGATTTTGAGAGCTGTATATGGTCATTCTCCTCCCACTATGCCTGAGATTCATTTATTGTTTCTTTGTTCTGTTATTATAGCATTGTCTTTTGCTTCTTCTATGCATTCATTTTTAAATGAACTTTAAGAAGAAAGAGTGCTGTCTGGATAGAAAATTACATTTGCATGCTTGAGAGAGGCCTGAGGGGCTCTCTGTAGATTTTGGCAAGGCAACTAAGCTCCATAAGGAGGAACAGTGATTTGATTTCCTCTCCCCTTCGCAGTTGTCCTTTCCCATACTTTCTTTCCGTATTATATATGTTGAGTTGATTTCGCTTTTCTTTTCTGCATGTGCAAACCACTTGAAGAACAATGGCACAGATTACATGCCCTCCTTCAAGCTGTTTATGAATGCAGTTGTTGAGTTC